>JAWZYU010000001.1:130975552-132361052 GCA_038380435.1 Ryuthela nishihirai | reverse complement strand
CATTACAGAAAAACTCAGCTGAAAATTATAATTCAATTTACCATAATTAGAGAAAAAACATTAATACTAACTTTCTCCAGATTCATGCTTTTCATGGCAGCATCCATGGCTTTGACAACTCCTGCCATTGACTGTGTGACCTTTTTTGTTGTAACTGCAGTTTGAACTCTGCTGGCTACTGCATCAACACGAGAACTCATTCGTAGATAATTCAATGCTTGGTTCTTTTGACGAATGGCATTTTCAGCATGAATGCGAGCACCTTCAACATTATTTTTTTGAATAGCCTGAGTATCATATAAAATATGTCAATGCAAAAATTATTATATAAATAAACTACATAATATAACAGAGACCTATACTACTATTGAAAATTTACAAAAAATATAACCATCCACATTACAACAGAAATAACTCAGCTGAAAATTAAATAAGCTTGCTATAATTGTAAAGAAAAAAACCTTAATGTTAACTCTTCCCAGATAACATATACCTATTATTTTGAGGTAAAATATGTGGCAATTAGATATACAGATATTGTTTAGAATAATTTTAATATATGTTTGAACTAAGATTACAAAATCCTCAAGCAATCACAGATTAAAGGTCTAACCAGAACCATACAATTCTGTTCTTCAAACATTTCCATTTTGAACAACAGATGTTGCCTTTGATTGTAATATGCTTCTTTTCCATTGCATCCTGCTGTATTTTTGCAAATGAGCATTCAAGAATGTTTTGATAAATTTTGGATTCAAAAACTAGATTATGCATTTCAAATGCATATAAGGTAAAAAAAAAAACTATTAAAAAGTGCTAATTTCTTAATACCTCTTATTTACACTCTTTCCAAAACATAAAACCTATAACATTTGCATGTTCTTTCAAAAAATAAATTACAGAAGTATGAAAAAAGTTCATAAATGATCATTTAGAGCAAAAATTTTTAACTACTGTTAGATTTCATTCAAAGGCAACTAATAGACAAAACATACCCACTAACATCACAGACACAAAGAAAGCCAAATATTCCTGGGTTAAAAGGCTAGTTTAAAAATCTATAAAATCAAAAATAGACACCTTGAATCATAGGTGTCATCATCAGTGGCATACCCAAAAACCTGCAATATATATTACTTTTACTTGTTAGGTCTAAATGGGGGTAACCCCTACCCTCACTTTGGATATATCACTATTGTCATATACTTGTTCTAAGTAAATTCAGATTATTTGTGATCTTATAGCAGGAAAAAGGTTCTCATTCTCATCCCATTTGAGTGTCCAATAGTTGATTACTAAATTAAATAGAATGAATTTACTTAGTAACAATGCAGTCTAATTTTTTTTAGCTGTGGTAAAGCATGTATGGCAACTTTGAAATAATGAAGCCTACTCATTTACATCAATAGAAATTTATATGAAATACAAATATAATACTGTCACCCCCTTCAGCCTTGGAAACTTACTGGAAGGAATGGACAAACTACTCATTTAACTACATAATTACATTCAGAACATCTGTTGAACCCTGGATGTCGAACAGAAACTAACTGCATAGAGAGGGCAATAGGACTGCCCATTACATCCCATAATGCACTTCTCAGTTATCCCCCTTTTCACATCACCACACGGGCATGCACAGTCTGCATCTTGACCTTGGTGACCCCATGCAGCCCATGTGTGCATCCACTGATTGAGCGCATCGCATTTCCAATACATCCTGCAACCATGGACAGTGTTTGGCTGATGACATGCCAAAGTGGATGGTACAAAAAGCATAACGATACCTAGTCATAAGTATCTTGTATAATCAGTAGGATCTATAATCAATAGGAGAATGAAGTTCAGAATCCTCTGACATTAAGTGATTGATGCCTTAGCAACTACGACAGAGGGCAGCAGCATGCTTATTAATATCACCACAGCACAAAAGAACTGTCCCCAGTGAGTGAGAATCAGCAACACTGGACCTGTGAAAGCACCAGCTCACGTGAGGAACATCATTCACTCTATACTTTTACTCCTTGTGGAACTGGAGGTTCTCTAAAGAACACAGTAATGAAACCAATGCAGTTATGACAAATTAACCTGAATTGCACCAATATATGACTATCAATTACTCCATTAGTTGCCATTTGCAGACTTTTTCCCAATACCACATGACTAGTATGGTGCCTAATGTTTATAGAGTAATTTTAATCTTAATTTAATTCTGCACACTGAGCTTATACCTTCAATTTTAAATTTGAAAGCAACTGAGACAGTTCTCATAGATCTTGGTTGACTGAGTTATTAATCACTTGTCAAGCAACCAAAATCTAAAAGAATTGTTATTGTGTTAATGTGCAGTCTCATTACCTCAAGTTGCTAACAAATGTTTTACTACTATTTGCAGCTATTTGCTTCTGTTTTGAATGTCACTTTACAGATGTTATGGAAGCTTGTAGTTTTCTTGTCCTTGGTTAAAAATATTGCATGCAGTAGTTTCTTTGAGTGACTAATATAAAAATTTTCAACATTTAAGTATACTGATTTACACTTGTTTAACATTAGTCTCTTGTATTTAATATACGTAGTGCAAATTTTAAAACAAAAAAAAAAATTAAAATTGTTGGGTTGTTTTATCTCTGAGCAGCACTTTTTTGCACACAATGAGCTAAATGGCCAGGTCACAAAGACCCTGAGGGTTCTGAGCTGGGGGGAGGGGACACATTGGATAGCTGTTGGGAGACAGAGGATAGCCTCCTGTGAAGGCCATCCAGTGTATTTTTTAATGTGCACAGGGTATGGCTCTCCCGTACATGGGGCCACGGCTTAACATTGTATCCAATGGACTACTGTCTTTCCAAGCCCACAGGTGTCTCCTACTGACCGAAGATAGGGTGGCGAGTTTTGCGGAGATAAATCTCAATGCTGGCCCAGGCAGGACTCAAACCTGGGAACTGTAGATTCTGAAAAACTACACACTACCAACTGAACCACCCCAACCCTGATTAAAATTGTAATTGGTGATTTATTTTTCTGCAATAAAATGCAATTTATTGAATATAGAACTATTCCACTGAATGCAAATTTTAAAAATTAAAATGTGTGGTTTAATTTGAAATTTTTCCATATCTCTATTAGATGGCATAGATAGAATAGTTATTAGTCAACACTACAGAAAAACTGTCCTGCAAAAGCATGATACCCAGAAGTACTATTCCAAAAATTTCTGTTGCAAGAAACATTGGCTAGTTGGGGTTTTATGATACAAGATGCAAGAAACATGTTATATGACATGTATAAATAAAAGTTAATTCCAAGCATGCAAATTCTTAGAAATTTTATGGGAAGAGTTAATTGTTTAAATATGTGTGCTGTAAGAAAAAGATCAATTGTTTGGCTTTCAGTTATTACTTTTTTTCTTTCAACAAAATACAGGGTGATTCAGAATTCATCATCAATATTTGGTGGGGAGGTAGTAATAAGAAACGAAGGAGATTTCACATAGGAAAGCATGGGCGCATATGCCATGTAGTAGGGCAAAATGACCCCAGTTCAATGATGGGAAGAACACATAAGAAGGAAGTGGTAAGGAAAAAACATTTATTATCTTACATGTAACATCCCTCGATTAACATTACTAGCAGCAAACGATCCTGTTTCACGCAGTTGGCGATGAATACGTGAAAACATTTGATGCTGTGGCACACGGCGGTTTGGGAAGCGCGCTGCATACAATTGCCTGGCTCGAAGACATCTTTCTCCTGCCACACCTGGGGCGGGGGTGGCTCAGTCGGTAGCGCGCCAGGCTCGTGATCTGTAGTTCCCAGGTTCGAGTCCCAGCTGGGTCAGCGTTGAGATTTATCTCCGCAAAATTCCCCGCCCTGCCCATGGTCAGTAGGGGACACCGATGGGCTTGGAAAGGCCGCCGTCCGTCGGATGGGACGTTAAGCCATGGCCCCGTGTGCGGGAGAGCCATACCCTGTGCACGTTAAAGAACACACTGGATGGCCTTGACGGGAGGCTACCATCTGTCTCCCAACAGCTGTTCCAGTGGGTCCCCTCCCCCAACCTTCTCTGAGCCTTCGGGGTCCATGTGACCTGGCCATTTAGCCCATGGTGTGCAAAAAAGTGCCGCTCAGAGGTAAAACAACCAACCAACCTGCCGCACCGTAAGTTACATGCATATCTGCACATTCATTCCATGTATACCGGTTCATGTTACTTCTGCAAATTCACCTTGTCAAATGACAACTGACTGCACGCGTCAAACAGCTGTGCTTCTGTATGAGAGGTGTGTACACACAGCGCCCTCTACACCACCATGCGTTCGTCTGCCCCCATACTTTCCTATGTGAAATCTCTTTCTTTTCTTATTCCCTTCCTCCCCACTAAATATTGATGATGAATTCTGAATCACCCTGTATATATATGTATGCAGTGAAAAAACTGAAATGGCATACTTTCTTAAGTTTCAGTTTCTCTGCTTTTTCTTCCTTTTCACACTTCTTCGAATTTCTTTCCATTTCTTTGGCTGCAAACTTCAAATTAAAAAGATGCTCTGGCATATTTGTTAAAGAATGTTCAACACAAATTTAGTACAAAGGTTAGTACATAACAAGACATAAAGGTAAATTACTTATTAGTTGCATCATACTTATTTTGTAACAGTGGCAATATGGAGTGCAATACACATTTTTTTTTCAAATCTTAAATAAGTTCTCTATTAATTTCAAAAACTGAATAATCTTCTAGTCATCAATAAACACTCATTATGTATAAGAAATAAAATTTCAACAAGGTTTTAATTTCTGAATGGAAATATGCAGATGACTTTCCAGATATTATAAAAATGGGATGAACAAGCAGACATGGCTAATGATGGGTTAAAGTAGGGTTGAACTGACAATCAAAATTGGCAAAAACCAAATGTCACATAATACTAAGTTGAGTAACATTAAATTTTCCTGAATACCATATTAGCAATTTAGTGTGCCCACTTTATTAGGAACATCCCCAAGTCGTATTAGTGGAAAGTCAAATTCAGAGCTCTAAGATGTCTTAAATAAGTTTTTTTTTATGGCAAAATGTAACCAATGATGAAGACCTCAATCAAATCTATTTTAATCTTGTTTTCCAACAATATTAAGCATTAGAACTATGGAAGCTGAAATATTTAAGAGCAGAAAGCCAGTTAAAATAATTAATCTGAAAATTCAAACAAGTTAAAATAAAAACCATAATCATTATTTAAACTTAACTAAAATGTATAAGCACATTTTAAGCAGTTTCTGATTTGATTATTTAAATTTTTGTGAACTCTGGATTGTTTTTATTTTTGCAGAATTTGCCTACAATTTACATGTTTTTTAGAGGTAAAAATATTGCATGTACCAGTTTCTTTAAGCTGCTGTATAAAATTTGCTACTATAATTTCTTTGAGTTGTTAATATATTTCTACATTTGCTATTATTTATCATTTTATTAATATATAAATGATAACATTCTTATGCAACCCATCAGGTACACTCAGTACAGCATTACAAAAATTCAGTACTACAATTTAATCTTGAACTAGTAAAGTGAGGTCAGTATGGCCCCAATTTTGATTTCCATAACTGAGGTACGATAATTAATGAGCTTTTTTTGTTATGCCATTTCAATTATAAATGCTTTCTTGCAATTCCTCTTGCAAATATTTCAACAAAAAATTATTACCCAATTTTTCAGAGAAAAGAATAACATGCCCCTAACAAACATAAAAATGAGCTCGACACTAATTCATAGTACTCGATTTTGTCATGGTTACTGAATCACATCATACCTTTCCATAAGACATTTAATTACACTTGCTGAAATTCATTTTGAATTTTTTCCCCTGATTATCTTTTAATTCCTTCAAACTTTGTGTACATTACAATGTATGTTATTTTTAGAATTTCTTTTTAAATGCAAAAAGAGACACCTATAGCCTTGCAATATTTGCAAAGTGTAGACCAATCTTTAGTGTACAGGAATGGCTTTCAATTTGGTGCCATCTATGGATATAATAGAAATCACATACAAAATGTTGAAGATAACTGTGGCTGACATGCAACAAGAACTGTTTTGATACATTTCACAGACATCATTCATTTGCAATTTCTCATCAGGGTCTTAATCAAGAATTTCAAACTGTTGAAGAATGTATTTATCTGTACAAAGAAATATAGGTTTTTGTGTGATTTGCAAATGATTACTTTCTAACATAATTAAAGGATACTTTCCATACTAGATGTTGACATCCTGACAGTAAACCTATTTGCAACTGTTTCAATAAAGTCTGAAAAATAAATAACAGTTCATGTACAAAAAGAATTAAAACCTAATAAATGTTAGTTGGCTCAAATGGTGTGAATACATACATTTATTCTAAAAAGATGTTCCTTTAAAAACATCAATGGATTACAAAAATATATATATAAAGAGGCAAAGCAACTGTTTACACATAAATTTCAAGGTTCAAGGTGTTGTAAGATCATGATGAAATTAGCCTCTAATGAGGGGCTCCCTACACCAGATTCAATAAATCTAAAGAGGCATGCTTCACACCATTTTAGTAATACATTTGAGATTTAGTTAATCAGTATTATATTTTGAAAAATATCAAAATAAATGAAATTTAAGATGATAATACTGAGTAAGAATTGGACAACAAAAATTACATACTCATAATTTAAAGTTGACAAAGCTGATATTGATTTGATAATGAAGTTGTTACCACAGATAGTGAGCAGAATGAAAGGCAAAACAACATTTTTTGCCCATAATTTAAAATGATAAAAAATGTCATTGCATCATCATGAACAGGAAGCAAAAAATAGTTACCCTTGAGGCCAACAGCAGAAAACATTTTAATGAAATGCCACTAAAGCTATTTTCAAATTTTAATATCTTATAAAGAGGGCATTCAAAACACGCATTCACTTTGGATTGATTTTTAATTATATATTAACGTCTTAGCGTTAGCGACCTTCTCATTAACATCTGATAATCAAATGCAACGACTGAAAAAGTTGCATCTCCTTGAGTATATATGGCGCTGTCTCAGTCACATCTCAGGAAGAAGATTTATAAGGTCATATTCTGAAAATATTCGTTGTCCAACACGTAGTGCAATGGTAGCGCGCTCTGGCATGAATCTGGAGAGATGTGGGTTCGATTCCCGCCATGGCGGCGATGAATTTTTTTCAGAATCTATTAACTAATTTCTCCAAAGTTAATGACTTACGACTTGTTTGAAAGCTTGTCTAAACTTGTCATTACAAGTTAAAAATAAAGGCATCATTTCTCTCTTCGCTGGCATTGCATAACGTGATTGTACAATGCCAGTACAATGTGGAAAACTCATACCGATTTTTCACAAGTATATGAGGATCATGCTTGTCCATTTGACACTGTTATGGGATGGATGCACAAATTCAGAGGAGAGCAAACTTCAAAAACCTCCCTCATGTAGGAAGACCGAAGGAGGCCATGAACGAGAGAACCATCGTTGCTGTTCATGAACTCATTAAGGAAAACCCACACATGACTGTTTAGGTAATACGTTTGGATGTCAGTGTATTGATTGGCAGTCTGAAGACATTCATCAACATTTAAAGTTCTGAAAGATATGCACCAAATGGGCAAACTGGCAGAACAGACAAAAAGGGCTAGAGTAGACTGGTGCAAAGGAGATGCTGGCAATGTTTGAACTTAGTGGCCACAAACAGTTAACACACATTGTCACAGGTGAGATGTGATTTTATTATTATACAACTCCCAGAAAGATCAGCAACTGTGTTTGGATTGCAGAAGAGAACTGCATTCCCAAATCCTCTGACAAGACTTTTGCTCACAAAAGAGGATGTTCAAAATTTGTTTCAATTCCCAAGGAGTGGTAGTCATGGACACCTTACCTTAAACTAGGGGTTCTCAACATGGGGTACACAGTAAAAATTTTTGGGGTATGCTGCCGTGAGAGCTCGAAAGTCGCTAGACTTTGTCAAGAATTGCAGTCAAATATTTGTTACCTTTCACAACAACTTATTTATGTGAAACTGGTTTTTCATCTTTAACTGCTTTAAAAAATAAATAATGGAACAGGCTGGATGTTGAAGATGACTTGCCACTCTACCTTAGCAAGATAACCCCAACCATTGATGAACTGTGCAAGCGTTATAGCACATAAAGAGCATGCAACAGAATACATAAGAAGCATTTTCAAAGAGGACTTTGAAAATGTTTTTTAAGCATGGAAGATGAGAATCAAGAAGTGTGTTAGGGCCAATGGGAAGTACTCTGACAGAAACAATCTTTATGCATTTTTTCGATAATAAAAGTTTTATTGATGTAGTCTTATTTCTTTTTTGTCACAATTCATACATGCTACTACCTATTTTAAGGGGCTTGAATGACATATATTTTTCCTAAAGCAGTCACCAAAAATCTAAGACTCAAATATGTCAACTTGCTTGGTGGTTATGTTACTAATTCTGGCAAAATGAAATACCACTATATCTAATCTTAAAGAAATCTTATCTACACCAAGGAGAAATTTCAGAAACATAAGCTACATTGTAACAACATGATTAAATAAAATAAGGAATATATAAACAATAATAATAAAAGAGGTTAATTTTTAAATTAAGTTTGTATGGTGCCTCGGCCAATTTCAGTTGCATCTTACACTAATATTAGGGCAATCACCATGTCACTCTTGGTGGTTATGTTCCTACAGCTACTACACTTAAGTGGCTGTAAAGAAATTTTCCACCTTTAGTGATTATATAAAATATCATCATATTCAGGAGAAAACATAAATATGCAAGACATCAGAAACTAAGTCAAATACAGTTATTAGTTTTGTAGCATTTGATAACAATCATCATCATCATCATCATCATCCTCAAGCAGCCATGGGCTACGGAGGTCCAACCAGACCGTGCAATTTAGTTCTCCAAGCAAGTCTATCCTGAGCTACATCTACTGCATCTGGCCACTGCACACCAATTCTAACAAGGTCCTGTTTGACATTGTCTGCCCACCGCATCCTAGGTCTCCCCTTCTTTCTGAGGCCTTTAGGCACACTGTTCATAACCCTATTCGCCAATCTATAATTATTCATACGGGCAACATGGCCAAACCAACGGAGTCTCTCTCTGCACAATATGCTGCTTAAAGGAGGTTGCAAACTCCTTTTCCTAATCTCATCATTAGTTACAAAGTTGAACCACCTAATGCCCAAGATACTGCGTAAGCATCTGGAATCAAAAGCATCTAGTTTCCTGTTATCTTGTTTACAAAGTGTCCAAGTTTCACTACCATAACTAACCCTAGAAAGAACCAAACTATTATACAGTCTAATTTTATTCTTTAGGTGTATACGCCTATTTCTCCACACTCTCCATAGATTCTTAAAAGTCCCAGCAGCAATCCCTATTCGTCTGTTAATCTCATGCCGCACATCACCATTATCTGTTACATAGCTCCCAAGATAATTAAACTGTGACACCAGCTCAAGACTGCAACCATTCAGATTAACTGAATCACAGCCTTCCTGACCAATTTTCATCACTTTAGTTTTCTCTCTGTTTATAACCAAACCTACTCTACTACCAGTCTCATCAACAGCTCGAATGAAAGAGTTCATCTCATCAACATCATTTGCCAAAAGGGCTAAATCATCAGCATAATCTAAATCAGAAATTTTCGTAACTCCAGCCCATTTAAGGCCAAAATCTTTCCCTTGAAGTGAATTTCGCATAACATAATCAATAACCAAGCTAAAGAGAAAAGGAGACAAAATGCACCCTTGTCGAACACCAGAAGTAATGCTAAACCAATTGCTACAAGCCTTACCAACTCTCACACACGACTCAGTGTTATTATAGAGAGCTTTCATAATGTTAACTAACTTGTCTGGTATACCATATGATTTCACAATCAACCACAAATTATGACGATCAACAGAGTCGAAAGCCTTTTTGAAATCAACAAAGCTAGCAACCAAAGGTTTCTGAAACTCTAAACATTTCTCAAGAATCTGCCTAAGTGAAAAAATCTGATCTACACATCCCCTACCACTTCTGAATCCACATTGCTCATCACGCAATTGACTGTCAACCAGATTCTTAATTCTATTAAGCACAATCATGGAAAGAACTTTACCTGGAACAGAGAGTAGGCTGATACCCCTATAGTTATCACAAGAACTGCGATCACCTTTTTTGAAAATAGGGATAACAATAGCTCTGGTAAAATCCTTAGGAACCATGCCTTTATCATAAAAGAGATTCAGAATTTCAGTCATCCAAGTGGTAACCGAAACATTCCCAGCTCTAAGCATTTCCGTAGTAATTTCATCTACCCCTGGGGATTTATGAAGTTTAAGTTTAGAAACAGCCAAAATAACTTCAGATTGTGTTATAGGGCCAACATTAAAGCCACCAATGCATCTATCATCATTGCAAACAATGGGAGTAGAACTAACTACATTGTTTAGAACATCACTGAAATGCTCAGCCCACCTAGCCATGACAGAATCCTCCCCTTCTATAACCTTACCTTGTTTATCCTTCAATCCTTGTATGCCTGTTCGTTTTCTACCACACAAAACATTAACTATCTGGTACAGCTCTCTGCTGTTGTGCTGTCTAACTGCTTCCTCGGCTTTGTCAGCCAAACCATCAAGCCAAAGATTCTTATCAGCAGCTAACTGATCCTTTACAAGTTTATTAAGGTCTCTGTAATGCTTTCTATTAGGACTAGTAGGGTATTGATTAAGGGCATTCCTGCAGTTCTTTCTTTCCGAAATAAGCTCAAGAGCCTTATCACTCAGATAATTTTGCCTCTTCTGCTCCTTTTTTCCTAAAAGAGTACTGTTAGTGTCCAAAAAAGCCTGTTTAAAATGATCCCATTCTTCCTCAACTTCAGTAGTAAGCAAAACATGACTGTCATAATGACTAAGTAACCTATCATGGTAAGCTTTGGCTATAACTGGATCTTTCAGAGCTTCAGTATTAAAAGTAAATTTTTTAACCCTAGCACAACACTTTTTAAGTTTAAGTTGCAACACACTTTTAACAAGGTAATGGTCAGATCCAATTTCAGCTCCCCTATATGCCCTGGTATTCCTAACAGAACTAGTCCATTTGCTGTTAATTAATATGTAATCAATCATATTCTTATGCAGCCCATCAGGTGAAACCCATGTGTACTTATGTATGTCGCGGTGTTTGTAATAAGTGTTAGTTATTCTGAATCCATTGAGTTTACTTACCTGTAGGAGACGTTGCCCATTGCTATTGCAGCTACCAATACCAAAAGGGCCTATTACTCCTCCCCAAAGGTCAGAGTCAGTACCAACTTTGGCATTGAAGTCACCAAGAACAAGGGTAATATCTCCTTTCTTGACAGAATTCAAAATATCCTGAAGTTGTTCATAAAACCTATCCTTCTCATCCTCATCGGCATCCTCAGTGGGGGCATAACAGCAGATAACATTCAAGTCTTTAACGCTTGTCTGAAATTTTGCTGTAAGAAACCTTTCATTAATGCACTCATATCCTAGAAGAGCATCGCTAGCGTGTCTGCTGAGAAGCAGACCCACGCCTTGGTGATGCTTTTTGTCGTCCCTCCCTGAAAAGAGAAATTTTAGATTATTTTTAAGAATCTGACCTTTATCTGTCCATCTGGTCTCTTGCAAGCCGAGAATATCTAAATTATAACGGTGGAATTCTTGTGTGAGGACATCAAGAGAAAAAGCTCTGTGCAGAGTCCTCACATTCCAACTACCTATGGAGAGAAAATGGTTAGTGGGATGTTTAAAGAAACTATGTTTATTGAGAGAGGGAATGCCGACAATATCAAACAGCCCCCTAATCGCAGACATGGGGCAAAGACCCGTTCCCCCACTACTAAAGGCTGAAGCCATCTACACTGGAAGACTTCCTCCAATGTAGAATTTGACGATGCCAATAGAAGCAAAGAGTTCAGGTGCCTGCGATGACTTCTGCTCAGGATTATCCACCAGCTGATAAACATATCCTGTGGATCTATTCACTTGGGGCTGTCAACCCACAAACAAAAAGAAAACACAGCGGAAGATTTTCCCTCCACAGAAGCCGACCAGTGCAGCAAAATCAGGATCCATAATCAAGCTCAGAGCCATATATCTGTCCAGTCCAGTAGGTTTATATGGTCAGCACCAGGACCCTGTGTGGTTGACCACTCCTCAGCAGGGTAGAAAAAAAAGAAAAGTAGCCATAGTTGTCCAGATCAGTAGGCCACACTAATCTGGCAGCCCTCCCCTTCCGTTCACTTCCACAAGAGAGTATCTCTTTTGAAAGTTACTAACGGTCCGCACCACGAGAAGGCGGGGTTGGACATTAGGTGCTAGGCCTGGCCGGTTCTATGCATCATCACAGGGGATTGGTGCATAGCTCTCCTTCCAGTGACTACCTAGCTACCATTTACAATACTATTGCAAAATATCTGGTACTACCTTTTTTATGGATAATAAATGCAAAAAAAAATTCTAGAAAATCAAAAACATACTACATATAATTGCACACTACTGCTCTTTGTGCCTAGGGGGAGCTTGAAGTGTAAATCCAGACTCTGTAAACAAGAAAGTTTTTATAATATAAATAATTTTTTTTAAATAATTGTAATTATAATATAAACCAAATTTTTTACAATTGAATACTGCGGAAAAGGGTTGCCCCAAAGTGACCATGAAGTGTCAAAACCCTAGATCCCATAGAAAGAGAGCAAAGGTCAAAAAACAGATTCTGAAAAGTGGCCAAAAAGAACAAAAAAAGACATTTTACCCAGAAAACTAAAAAATGACCCTTTCTAGTATCCACTCAAAAGTCCCGTGACCTGAAGATTCATACTGATATCAGGGAGTCACGTGACCTCAAGATTCATACTCATATGAATGAGTTTTAATAAGGAACCTTGGAGAAAATAGAGATTAAGAAGTAAAGCTTAAAGTTTATTCATCAAATTATTTGCATGTTAAAAGTTTTTAGGAGAAAACTCAGAAGCTTTTCGGAGCAGGGACAGCATTCCTCTTCAGTGAAATGACTAAATTATTATTAATTAATGCCCCCTCAAGCAGCTGCTTGCCACAGAGGTTTGACAGGAGCCTATCAGTTTATATGCAACAGTAGAAGATCTGAGAGGATGGCAGGACCTCAGCAGAAAACAACACGAACATCCATGCCTTATCCAGGCTTGCTCCGAAAAGCTTCTGAGTTCTCTCCTAAAAACTTTTAACCTGCAAATAGTTTGAGGCACAAACTTTAAAATTTTATTACTCAACGACAGATAATTTTAAGCTATTTTTAATTAATTTATGAGCAAGAAGGTTCTTTTAATTGTGGAAGGAATAGCATTGATTAGATGAGTCCAAAAGCAATTAATTAAATTTATTTTATTTCTTATTTTTTTATTTTATTTAAAAACAGCATTATCCGGATAAAATTAATATGAAGAACTTTTTTTCTCACGAACCTTAATCAAATTTAACTTACAGTGCGACTTCCATTAACATCTGTGAAAACATGAGTGTTGTAAGAAATGTTTACACTTCCTGAAAATCTATTGCTCTAAGTGCTTAAATGAATCTAATAAATATATGAATTATAAAAAGTTTCCATTTAGATTTCATGTTTACTCAAACTTTAAAGCACATCATAGAATGTTTTCTTTCCTAAAGTTTAAGTGCGACTGTTTCATTTCAAAAGTGAAATTGTTCATTTGCTTATTAGGTTTGTCAGCATTTGCAGCAATCACTCCTATAAATTAGCTGCAGGACATTATTCACTATTTTTTCAATATCTGTCTGATAATGAAGTACTGTCTTTAAAGCATGATACACCATATTTATTGTTTCATTTCTATAAACAGTGCCATTTTGTAGCTGACCACAAAAATATGCATTGTCTTTAATTAGCATGCTTGGCTACTGATCTAAGGGACCTGGGTTTGAGCCCCAGGTAAGGCATGGATGTTTGTGATGTTTTTCTGCTGAGGTCCAACCAATCTCTCAGACCTTCTACTGTGGTGTCTAAACTGACAGGTTCCTGTCAGATCCCTGTGGCAAGCAGCTGCTTGAGGGGATATTTATTTATTTTTTAATCAACAAACATTCAGTGTTATTTTGTTTTTTGTGATTCAGAAAATTTTATGAATATAACAACTGAATTCACAAATATCTTCGAATAGATATTTATTTACAGTTCACTGTAGAATAAGTTTAAGACAATGAGTCACTTACTTGCAATTAGGCATTAAAATATGAGGAGGTTCAAATTATAAATGACTCATCTGAAGTATATCCATTTACAGTGAAATTTAAAAATTTTTTAAGAATTTGAAATTTTGATGATGCTGCAAATCAGATACAATTTTTTTGTCTTGATATAGATTGCCATAATGACAGTATAAGAACTTTACTCCAATATCAGAGGCATTATGGGAGCATCCATAAATTATGCAATCCTGTTACAGATTTTATTTTTTCACATTGTTAAATAACTGATATTTTGGTTGTGTATCTAATGCGTCAATGACAGTACTTCATGCATTGAAATGCACTCTTAGAAGGTCACATGTATACTAGGCAGCCAACTCGCAAACTAGTTGGAACAGGTTTTTTCACATTTTGAGGCTATATCAACAGTATCCTAGAGGAGGTGGTGGTTCTACAGGACCTGGGTTCAAACCCGGGGTAAGGGATGGATTTGTGTGCAAGCAGCTTCTTGAGGGGGGTATTTGTTTATTAAGTTATAAGAGTTGCACCTTTAAACTGCATTCGTGCCTACATCTGGAATACTTCAAGTGGTAAAATGTATACAAAAGTTAATGAAGGATCAGCAATGGGAACATAACTCATTGAAATAAAAAATATCAATACTTCAACACATAGTATTTTATGAAGTGCAGAGTAGATCAAGATAAACCAAAAGGAAGCAGAAATAAAGTGAATAATTTTATAGTATTACAACGGTGACTGAGGGATGGATTTTTAATTCGAAAAAGGTTAATAAAACCCAAACTCGCCTCTCGATAGATCGAATTTAAATACGGAATAAAATAATTTAAATGCTGATACATCGTTTTCGAAATACCCATGTCTACAGGACATATTCTGTGATTCTTTACTACGTCTATATTACATTTATTAAATAACTGTTTTTCACAGGTAAACAAAAATTTGAAGTACATTACCGAATTTTAAGGGTAATAGTTGTTAAAGATATCAAATTACTTGGTAAACAATAAAGATATTTAACAATTCCTATACTTTCTGTACCATTAAGTACAATTTAGTAGCTAACTTCAATTAAATCTACTTAGTCCAGGTTTCCATACGATGACAACAGAACGAGCCCCTACGTCATACTCACATGACTCGAAGATACGGATACGGTTTCGCTTTTACTACACTGGTATGGAGCATGGAGGTAGAAAGTGGTATGTAGTGGGCGAACTCCCAACATGGTTAAAGAAAAAAGTGCCGGTTTCGAAAGTTTATGTTGCCATCCCAGATACAATAAATCGACTTTGCCACATTAAAACTAGAGGACCTATATAAGTAGAGGTTGGCCATCTCAAAATTGGACGCCATGTTTTGTTGTCTTTCGGATTGTTTGGGTGTAAAGCTGGTGGTATTGCACAAACACTTATGGATTCCGGAAACGGTAGGCTAATATTTGATACAGATTTCAATGTTCACGATTGGAAGTACCTTAGAAAACGGCTAAAAAAGGAAAAGTAAAATTTAGGGCTTTTTAAAAAAAAAGATAATTTCGCTTTATTCTCTGTCTGTCTATTCGTCTGTAGACATCAAACTTTTTTTGTTTATACAGATAAATAACAAATTCTTTTTTGGTTGGATAGGTATTAATCAAATATTACAATTTGCATTTACCGAATTTCCCATCAGTTATAACTAGCTCTCTAACGGTGCAAAAGTTTGAGTATTCCAAAATATCAAAAACATATTCCAAATGATGTAGTTATGCTAAAAGTTTGAAATTTTGGTGTTGAAATGTGAAGTCTACGAAGTTACCATTGGCTACAATCACTTGACTCTTCAGACCCATGGGGGGGGAGTGAATATAACTTTTTTTAAAGAGAAAATTGTGTATTTTTAAAGAAAATTAAAAATTCTTTTTGGGTTGGACAGGCATTGATGAAATATTACAATTTGCATTTTCTGAATCTGCGAAAAGCTATAATTGCGCCCTCTAACGGTGGAAAAAATCAAGAAGTTCCAGAATTTAAAATGAATATTGCAAACAACGTAGTTATGCTAGAAATTTGAAATTTTGGTGGTGAAATGTGACAGTCATGAAGATTCCATTGACAACAATGAGTTGACCCCTACGCCCAAGGTAGGTAAGAAACAGAACGGTTTTGTTTTAAGAGATAATTGAAAATCTCTTTTTTAGTTGGTGCTGAAGAAATATAATTCGGATTTTCAAAGTTAGTTTCAACTTATATCATTAGAGATCACTAAATATCCGGATTTGGCATGGATGTGTGTGTCGTTTTTCTGTTGAGGTCCTGCCATCCTCTCAGATCTCCTACTGTGGCATATAAACTGACAGGCTCCTGTCAGATCTCTGTGGCAAGCAGCTGCTCGAGGGGGTATTTATTTTTTATTTTATTTAAATATCCAAATGGCAAAACTTTTAACGAATGTTCCAAGCGATCTCTTTACGGTAGAAATTTTGTCGGTAAGTTTCTGTTTTGATAGAAATTCCACTGATAGCAATGATCTGCCCATTATTTTTAGAGGAGTGAGAGAAAAGCATCTTTTCTAATTTGAGAACTAAAAGACAAATACTTCTTATTGCGAATAATTATTAATAAAATATTACTATGTGCATTTCCCCCCCCCCATCATATATTGAATAAAAATAAATAATCCCTCAAGCAGCTGTTTGCCACAGAGGTCTGACAGGTGCCATAGTAGAAGGTCCATGAGGATGTCATGACCTCAGCAGAAAAATAGCACAAACACCCATAATTAAAACTTTTAAGGAATGAAAAAGTATGCAAAGGAAGAACTTCGTTCTCTTTGAAAACGAGATTCCCATATGCGCCAGAGGCGATATGCGTTCTTCTAGTTATTTTACACATTCAGTATCCTCTGGCAGTGGAAATTCGAACTAATGCATAATTTGTAAAATAAACTATTAACATTTTGTTAGTACCTGTAAACACAAAAAAATGCTTTTCATTTATCTCTTAAGGCAGAAAAGCTGCATTTTTACCAACACCCCCTTGGTGTAACTGTAGAAATTATTACTGTTAGTGTAAACCACTTTACCATTACACTCTATGACCAAAAATATAAATTTCTATCATAAATAGATCGTTTGCAATATTTGTTTAAAGATTTGGTATTTCCAGCTTTTTTTCAACCGCTAGAGGTATCATTCGAGTTTTTATTTACCACCATCCTTTAGTATTTTTTAACAGTGGAAATTCAAACTGATAGAGATTGGAAAAATCTAAATATTAATATTTTGTTAGTACCTCTAAATCCCCCTCCACCCCAAAAAAAATTGTTTCGTTTATTTCTTAAAATAAAACAAGTTTCATTTCCGCACCTCGTTTTGGCTAAGACGGTAAAGCCTTGTTGCAGTTGTAAACCTTCAGACCATAGCGCTGTACTGACAAATTTTCGGATTTCTAGTGTAAATAGTTTGTTTGCAATATTCTTTTGAAATTTTAGCATTTTTTCTATCATTTTCCACCGCTAGAGGACGCTATTAAGGCTATGGGAAGATTTCAAAATTGCAAATCACAATATTTCTTCGAAATCTATTCAGCCCAAAATGAATTTTTCATTTATCTCTAAAAATAAAAAAAAGCTCATTGTCTATAGACGGACAGACAACAGTTAACAGAGAGACGGACAGACATACTAACAAATATTGGCGTAAGCAGACAGCAAAGTGGAAACTTTAGCTCGTTTTTCAAACGAACCTTAAAAGAAATAATTTTTTGGTTTTCAGTTAGCTCTTTTCACTTTTGCAGCCGATTGCCGTCTTCTGATGGAGTTTCTCGGAAAAAAAATATTCATTAATTTATTTCTATGAGTGGAATTTTTAGACCCAGCAGCAGCTTAGTAAGGCATTGATAAAATATGGATGCTTTTATAGGCAAAAAAAAAGGTAGAATGTATAAAATTGTAGCAACTGAGAAGTTTTAACTAGGTACACACACTAACTCATATGCTATCGTCTCACGGTACCACAAAACATGGCGCCCATAAACCATGTGACTCAATCAACCAATGACAATGAATCACCGAGATGGAAGGGGGCCTGATTCCAACTTCGGATTTCGAAAGCGATAGACGTGTTTTTAGCTCTCTCTGCCTTGTAGTGTTAACTGTGTAAATTAGTGCAATTGGATATCAACATGGACTACAAAAACGATTCCCGTTTAAAACGACTTTTCCGTGTGAAGCACCCTGGATTAACGTATGATTTTATTGTGCCTCATATAGCCCAACATGTGCATCCCTCTGCCATCGCCATCGCCCAGAAAATTAACGCCTCAACCACCATTTTGACCTTCTCTTCGGACACCAACGCCGACAAATTTGCAAATCTATTGACTTCTACAATGGCCAGCAAGTCGAAACAACCAGACTTGGATTTCCAAAGAAGAAGTTATTAATCTCTAAACTGCCATTTTTCGTCTCTAACAAAGCTGTGGCAGCAGCCCTCGCTCCCTTTGGAACTGTGACTAGTATTACCGATGAATATCTCGGAATATCTCGGAATATCGGGTTTGGAATCGATCCAAACGGGAACTCGAATCGCACATCTAGAGATGGAAAAAGCAGTGCCAAATTTCCTCCAAATAGAGAACTTTTCGGCCACAATCTTCTACCCTGGAGTTACAGTCCTCTGCAAGTGGTGCAAGACATCTGGACACCTAATAAAGGACTGTGCCTCCTTCAAAAATCGCCAGAAAGTGCCAATCCAGAAACCAACCCAAACTTTGGATCTTTCATCTGCCCAGCCACTAGAAAACAAGGACTTACAGAAGACTCCTGATCCCTCCACTTCCGTAAGTACCTCCTCAACTCATACTGACATTCCTCCCCCTATTGTTATCACCCCTCCAGTAATAGAAATTTCACATCAAAAAAGAAAAAAAAACTCCTCTCCACCTGACTCACCCTCTAACGAAGACACCTCAAAAAAACAAAAAGCAATCATTCCTCCCTCCCCTCAGTCAACCCTTATTAAAAACATTCAAAATTTTATAATTGACCACACCACAACCCCTTTGCCCACACAACAAACAGAAGGTCCCGAATTTATCGAAACATTCGAGGACATTGTTGATATTCTCAAATTTATTGCCAACCCCAAAATTGCCTCCTCAGAATGGGAATTTCAACCCACTTTTTATGGCCTTAAACATACCATATCGCCCGCTGGCCATATCCTGCCCAAACACCAGGATCTCTATCTTTATGCATTTGAAAAGGGCCCACAAATCGACTATTTCTCCGTTTGGGATTATCTTCAGCTAGTTTTAAATTTCTTCCACCTATTCTAATAATCCCAATACTTTGGCCACTATTCCAATATTCAAAATTTATCTGTCCCAAATCTGTTTCTCTTTCGGCCAACGTCTTGCAAAAATCGCCTCCATCTTGGATTCAGCGCTCAGCCAATGCCAAAATTCCTCTCTTCTCATTGGCTGATACGACTTTGACTGGATCCAAACGTTAGCTTCCACTTCAGCATGGCTAGATAGCTTCTCACACTTACTTTTCATCATTTTAACTCACTTTCCCACACTATAACACAATCTTTTAAACATTTACACATTTTTCACACACATTTTAAATTTAGGCCCACTTTTAAACTCTT
The DNA here is from genome assembly GCA_038380435.1 of Ryuthela nishihirai. Classification (NCBI taxonomy): domain Eukaryota; kingdom Metazoa; phylum Arthropoda; class Arachnida; order Araneae; family Heptathelidae; genus Ryuthela; species Ryuthela nishihirai. The sequence continues at coordinate 132,341,124 of JAWZYU010000001.1, read as the reverse complement.
CTCCACAATGAAAATACGAATTCTACCATCTATGGAGCAACTTTCGACCTGCTTCGATCTCTGGCCTTTCTTTCTCCTGTTGCACCAAAATTCTAAATTCTCTCCTTCACTTTCGCACTCACCGATGAATTTCGCTTGTGGTTCTGATGATAAGAGGGCCGAGGCCCTCTTTACAAATAGGACCAGCAAGATGAAGGATGTACAAGAAGAAGAAGGAAGGGGGCCGAGGCCCCCGCTTACAAATAGGTCCAGCTTAGAAAGAAGGGTGTATAAGAAGTAGAAGAAGGCCAGGACCTCTAATTGAAGCCATGGATATAGATGGAGAACTGGCTTGCACTCTTCAATATGACCAATGATAAGAAAATTAATTGAGGTAGTAATACTCAGTAATACTAGAGACGGAACTCTGGTTCCTGTACCAATGGAGCCATGAACACAGGCGGGTGTGCTTGCAGACAGCTTAAGAAGGCAAGAATACCCATGATGCCTTGCGAATTGCTGGTGAACAATAACAAAATGATTGAAATGAAGCAGAACTGGATTTAATTAATACACACTTATTGATTTATATCGGATGAAAAGCGAAGACGCTGGAAACTGCTTCTCTTTCAAATTGAGGTTTTGTATGAAAATTAAAAAAAAAATTCTATATGCTCTTAATATGTGATAAATGCTGAACTAAATTGACTGTAAACGTAGCAGACTTTAATTTGAGCCCGTTTAAAACAGGAACAATGGTAAACATATTTTAAAATCTAATACACGATCAAATCTTTTAGCTTAAACAAAAGCCCACCAAATTTATAGATCTTTATTGTGCAAATCCGCGCTCGTTTAAAAAAACATGAAAAGTGAAATTTATTTTCTTCTTTCATTAAAAAATATTAATTTTTATTAAAAATTAAAATAATTAAATAGTGTATTTTTTTAATTCAACTAAGGCAGGAAACCAAACTGCCCACAATAAATGACATAATTTAATCTCACACTATAAAAAAAAACCAAATATTGTAAGCATGTTATTGCAGCTGAAGCAGAAAGAAATTCAAGCCCCCCCCCCCCCCCCATACACACACACAAATGACGTAATGAAATTTGATGCTATGAAAAAAACTAATGTAAACTTTTATTTCAGCTGTGGCAGAAGGAAATCAAAGGTCTCTCACACACACACAAATGACATAATTAAAATTTTATGCTATAAAAGAAAAAGAAAAATGCGAACTATTTACATTTCAGCTGAAACAGTAGGAAATTCATATCACACACACTGAATATAAGAAATGAAGTTACTGCAAAGTATATTTTTGTCACTGTACAAATTTAAATATTTGCTCTGATATTTATGCCTTTTACATTTTCTGTCATTTGTGTCTCTAAATGGCGAAGTCTAATTTTAGTATATTCTTTTGTAATGTTTCTTTTTGATATTATAAGAATGATTGTCAACTTGCACATACAATTCCCTATTAGTGATATGACTATATAGTGATATGATCACCAACATGCATGGAAGCCTATGTTTTTCTCAGTCGGTAGCACACCAGGATCGTAACCTGTAGTTCCCAGATTTGAGTCCCAGCTAGGTCAGCATTGAGATTTATCTCCTCAAAATTCCCCGCTCTGTCCACAGTCAGTAGGGGACACCAATGTGCTTGGAAGGGCCTCCGTCCATTGGATGGGATGTTAAGCCATGTCTCCGTGTGCAGGAGAGCCATAGCCTGTGCACGTTAAAGAACACACTGAATGGTCTTGATGGGAGGCTACCATCTGTCTCCCAACAGCTGTTCTAGTGGGTCCCCTCCCCAACCTTCTCTGAGCCTTCGGGGTCCATGTAGCCCATTGTGTGTAAAAAAGTGTCGCTCAGAGGTAAAATAACCCATCCCAACCCAAGTCTATGTTGGGCATTACCTTGAATTTTTTAATTAGGTATGAAATGGTTGTTGTTGAGGATATAAACATTTCTCCTGGAAGACTGTTCAGTAATTTTTGCAATTGCACAAAAATACTGTGAGAAAGGCAACAAAAACCTCTATTTTTAATATTAACCTTTAAAGTGACAGAAGCTAATTAATGTTTTCAAAAATCACTAAAAATGAATCTGCAACATGCTTTTTTATGCTTCTCTACTATTTGTTTCCAAAATTAAATGGTTTTTCTTTTGATATGTAATGTGGACCATTTCATTCATTAGTTTTTCATAATAAGGCTCAAAAGTTGTTGTTTCCTAAAGAAAAAAAAATTGTCCTTGTAAGGATTCAAAGTGCAAACACAGAAGACTGCATTAGGTGAGAGTTAAATAATGCTAATTTACATTCTATGCAAGAAATCTGTCATAATATTTTTTGCTATAAAGACAGATTTTAATGACATTTTCTAATTTCAGAGGAGAGACACAATGACCTTCATTGCTTTACTGTGATTGCTTAATATTATCGACATGTGAGAAATACCTAAAATGCCACTGGACATTTCATTATTGCTGCAAATGATTTTAATTTCATTGAAAGCTAAACAATTGCCATTTTTCTTATTAATTATCAGCTGGCTAATTATTAACTGCATGTGTGCACTTTGGAACTAAAGATCATTAGGTTATTATAGTTTCCCCCTTTTGCTCTTATAGCTTAAAAAAAATTAAATATTGCCCTGACTGAATTTTTAAGCAAAAATATATTTTGAGCCATACAAATCAACTGTTAAAAAAAAACTTATGGGGACTTTCCAGCTATGTAAAACTAAAACAATAAAAATTAGTTTCAGAAGCTACATCTGAATTTTTATCATTAGCATTATTACCATAATCTATATATCCACAATAGCATTTGCCATTGAACAGTATTTGTTTCCTAATTTACTTCTCAAATAATAAAGTGAATATCATATGCTTCTGCTTACTATCAGTAAAATTTTCCATGCAGAAAACTTCAATAAATCCAGGAAGGCCATCTACAGATCTGCACCAAGTTAAAATTGTGGAGCTATTGGGGAAGAAGTTTTTCTCTTACAAATTCATGTCTTTTTAAAAAATAAAAAATTAAACCTTAATTTTTAATAAGCCTTTTGGGGAATGAAAATATAATATCATGATAAACTATTTACCTCTTGGCAATAAAATTTGCCATTTATTCTTTCAACATTTTGCTGTGAATTTCTGAACAGGTTTAAAGTTATTTAGAAACACAGGCTTTGGTGTCTCATTGTCATCCTTGATGAGCTTTTAAGCCTTAAACAAATCTAAAATTTCTTTTAAAGAGTCTGACCATAACATTTTCTTTAAACTTTGGATTTCATTTATGCACTGACATCAACTTTCTCTTAAATTTTCTAGGACCCTTCCCTCTTACACAGCATAATTGATCATTTTTATAGGCAATATTTGTTCTCATTGCAATTTCTATCACATCTTCAAGTGTCTCTCAACACAGGATGTTTCTAATTTGACAGTGTGTGATTTGTTACAAATGTGAATAAAGTTGGCACAGCAGCATTAATTAATCCCACTGTGGCATTTTGTGAAGCTTTATTTTTAAAGTAGTAAAATGCTGGGAACAGATAGTACTAGCTACTGTTTAAAGAGAGACAGTGAAGCATCTACCACAATTGACAAGCCTTGGCATTTCAACTCGTAATTTTTTTACCAAATATTAAAAGAACATTTTTAAGCTTCATTTATCACATGCAAAATTTTAAAATCCCTATTTCAGGCATTTTGTTTGAGAAAAAAAAAAGAAGCAATTTGTGTTATTTTGACAAAATAAAAATGCAAAGCAGAAGTTTCATAAAATTAATGTCTAAGTTTAATTTTTCTTTTTGAAACAAAAATTCACGAAAATATTCTATAAATTTCATGCTGTTTCAAGCTGTAAATCACCTTTTTCTCATATGTAAATATTATTGGTTTCATTTATGAAAAAAAATCGTGAAAAAAAGAAGCAATTTGTGTTATTTTGGCAAAATAAAACAGAAAAAAAAAAGAAATTTTAGCCTTGTTACCGGCCCTAATAGGACTCCTCTAATTATTATTGTTTCAGTTTTACATAGCTGGAAAATCCCCATAAGTTTTTTATTAACAGTTGATTTGTCTGGCTCAAAATATATTTTTACTTAGAAATGAACAGGGTATGGCTCTCCTGCACACGGGGCCACGGCTTAACATCCCATCCAACGGACAGAGGCCTTTCCAAGCCCATTGGTGTCCCTTACTGATACTAGTTTCGTTTATGAAAAAAATCGTGAACTACATTTGATATTATACTAGAACAGAACGATATTTTGAAGTGCTATATTTATTTTTAGGCCTCTCTGCTTTAATAATTACAATTTAAAAGCATTTTTACAATACTTTTCAGTAGTTAGTGCACAATTCAAGTAAGTCTAAGATCGTGGTGAAATATTTGTTTACGCTATCCAAATACGCCCCTCTCTCTTTCTGCCTCTCTGAGGAGTAGGCTAAAGATTTTGTCTTTGAGTATTTTGACATGTTCATGGCGTCCGTTGCCAGTTCTACCTCTGGTAATATTACCTCGATTTTTCTGAATGATTTTTGCCTGCTAGTATGCCAGCCATATCCATGGTTGTAACCAGAAGCATAGGAACGTGTTGGCATCGGGGCAGTTGCCAAGGGCGCCAAAATCACTGGGCGGTGCTGGGGCAACAGGAGTCGTTCCACGATATTGACGTTTTATGTGCAAAATAAATCGAATGATTAGTCGACCGTAGTTCGTTGAATTTAATACGTATTGTTTATTCCGTCGTATCGTCAAGACAGTATATTATAAATTTTCGTTATTTCCTACAAAAATATTTTTTTTCTTTTATCAGCGACTCTATTAGCCGATACTCCCCCCCCCCCCGCACAGCGCATGCCATAAAACAGCGTTGGAGCGCAATTTCCAACTGTTCATATTGCTCTTCAAATCATGTCATTACGAAATAAAATTTTGTTACATAGGTATCTTTTTCTTTCAACGGGAGTTCATAATTTGTACATTGTATTGAATTATGTTTATAAACCCCCGGGATTGTTAAGATCAACATCAACATCAGGACAGGAGCGTACATCATCACTTTGTTTCCTTTCAATTTGGGGCGAGGGTGGCTCAGTCGGTAGCACTCCAGGCTCGTAGTTTGCAGTTCCCAGGTTCGAGTCCCACCTGGGTCAGCGTTGAGACTTATCTCCGCAAGACTCCCTGCCCATGGTCAGTAGGAGACACCAATGGGCTTGGAAAGACTGCCGTTCGTCGGATGTGACGTTAAGCCGTGGGCCCGTGTGTAGGAGAGATATACCTTGTTGTACACGTTAAAGAATGCACTGGATGGCCTTGACAGGAGGCTACCATCTGTCTCCCAACAGCTGTTCTAGTGGGTCCCCTCCCCCCAACCTCTAAGCCTTCAGGGGTCGTTGTGACCTGGCCTAATTATCCTTTTTTTGTGTGCAAAAAAGTGCTGCTCAGAGGTAAAACAACCCAACCCAATTACCTATCAATCGAGCGAGAACTGACTCAAAAAATTAATTTTGATGAGATTATTAACATTTTTGCCAACGAAAAAGTAGGAAAAATTAAATTATTTTAAAAAGTAATTACTTGCATAATTAATTGCAATTTCTTTCTCAATTATTTATGTGCAATAAATATTTATTCCTGTAACTGTATTAAAATGACAATAAATATGTATAATATAAATAGCATGTGTATTTTTGTTATCAATAACTGAACAAGGGCAGACAATTACAAATTTGCCAAGGGCACCAAAAGCCTAGCTACGCCTCTGGTTTTAACAATATTATTATAACTATTTAACTAGAGATAAATCAAAAAAGCTAACTTCAAAGCTTTATAACGTCTAAAAGTAACGTTGCGATAGAAAATTAATTTACAAATGGACTGTTTAGTGGTTAGCGCGCTTGGCTACTGATCTAAGGGACCTGGGTTCGAGCCCGGGATTAAGGCATGGCTGTTTGTGTCGTTTTTCTGCTGAGGTCCTACCATCCTCTCAGACCTTTTACTATGGCATATAAACTGACAGGCTCCTGTCAGACCTCTGTGGCCAAGCACCTGCTTGAGGGGGTGTTTATTTATTTTTTATTTTAGAAAGATCACAGCTAATGTAGTAATGGAAAATAAATATTTTGCAAATGACTAAAACATGTTACAATACAGCAACATTAGGAAAAACGAGTATACTTCAACGAGTTCCTATTAGTACAGGCTTTGTTTTGACTCCACACAGCAGAATTTATCCTGCAGCTCTTAGTGTCAAACGGGTTCATTGCCACGATGGAGAGCTCGCAGTATGTATGGTCGAAGATTGATCTCACGTATCAATGTTATTTGTCATTTTTCAGCTCATACGTAGGAATATTTTTTTAAAGTTATACATTTTATTTTATTTTTTTAAATTTTTAATTGTAATTTCGCAGGGAACGTCATTAAAAGTGTCCTGATGATAATTTTTTCCTATTGAGCCAGCCTCTGCTCTTTTACTGCTGGCAACGGGATATCGAATTAATAATCATAATCTGTATATTCCTATATATAGGTTTAAGGATTGGCAACATACTATTTTGCCGCGCCCATAGTTTTGTTGTTATGTTTACGTCATAAGGGTGTATTAGTGTAATGAAGATGCTTAATTTTAAAATTCTCATAGTTTTATATTATACATTAAATGCATTTGCCCAGTTTGATTGGCAAGTAAGGGATGGATTTGATGAAATATGGTCAAGGATGTCGAAAGTCACAGCTGATAACTGCAAAGTTGTGGACAGAAATGATCTCTTTTTACCTAAAGATGCCATTACTCATATACCAGATATAAAACAGATTGGAATAGATCCTGTATTTCCTAATAGAACAAGTTTACTTCAAATTCATAACATGGCTGTTTCTCGTGCATTTTTTTATAGGTAAGAGGAATTTTCATTACTCCTGCAATGTTTGTTTTTCTCGTTAAATAACCTTAATGAAATTTTGTACACTTGAAATAATCATGCAGGCTTTAATCTGTATTTTATAATGGCTAAGTTTAGTAGCATGATTTTCATTGTATTATATTTATTACTTATTCAGTACCAATTTCTTTTAAAGAAATGCTAACGCTTATTGTAATACATTCGAATTATTGTAGCCAGCAACCACTTTATTGATTTATACTTTTCCTGAAAAGTATGTCAGATTTCTATAGTGTAAAACATTAAATATTCTTGTAAATGAGAATTATCGAAAGCATAAGTTTAAGTGTAACCAAAATTAAATTTAGGTATCAAAGGGACTTGGTTTGAAGCCCCAGATAAGAAATGAATGTGCAGTTTTTCTGCTGAGGTCATGCCATCCTGATAAACCTTTTGCTATAGCATATGAACTGACAGGGTCCTGCCAGACCTCTGTGGTAAAAAAATTGATGACAAATTTGACAAATTACAAAATTTCTATATGAAAAAAAAAAAGCCTCCAAAGGCTCAAATATTCCCAATAAATTATATTAATTAAAAAAGTAATCAATATCTAACAAAATTAATATATTATTATAATACAGTAATGATTATTATATTTTATGTAACTAATAATAACCCACTCAATTCATCAAACTACTATACCAGATACATGCATTCCTTACAATCTCCATGTTCACTCCCACAAGCAGAAACTTTTAATATTCCTACTGCATCCTACTAAACACAAATATATGATTAAAAAAAGTTGACCCCCACAAACCCTCATTCCAAATAACTTATACGAAACATACCCTCCACACCCATACCCACAAAACTACTTTAGAATGACCTGGCCATAACATTACAAAACAGTTCACTAACACTTTCAACCACACTCTAAAAATTAAATAATTTTAATTCCTAAACACCTTCCATAACTATTATTTAAAAATAATTTAAAATTCTCTTTCATTGAGCAATGAAATTTGAAAATTTATCCTTCAAACTATTTGCATGTTAAAAGTTTTTAGAAGACTCGGAAGCTTTTCAGAGCAATGACTGCTCCGTCTTCAGTGAAGTGACAATATATGGTGACGTTAGGTCTGTTTAGACAGAGAGCTTCTTTCCACATGTGAAGGGCGATTCCAGTGTCTCAGTTGCAGGTGGGGACGGATGAGGGTAGAAAGTGGGCATCATGCAAGCAGTGTGGCGTGCTCCCAGTCTATTGTTGCAGTGTGTTGTACTGCTAGCTCAGCGGCAGCTGTCGTTAGCTTCTTTTGGCTGACATCAGTTTGGTTGGCTAACAACGGCTGGTATATAATATATAACGTATCAGTTTGGTAGCATTACAACACATGGCAACAATAGACTGGAAGCATGCCACACTGCTTGCACATGTGTCCACTTTCTGCAGAACTATAGTCCGCTAGGCTATTGAGATAATGACCTCATCCATAACCTGTAACCGATACACTGGAATCACCCTTCATGACATGTGGAAAGAAGCACTTTGTCTAAACGGACCTAAAGTCACCACATGGTGTCACTTCACTGAAGACGGAGCACTGTCATTGCTCTGAAAAGCTTCTGAGTTTTCTCCTAAAAACTTTTAACTTGCAAATAGTTTGAAGGATAAACTTTAAAATTTTATTGCTCAACGACAGAGAATTTTAAGTTATTTTTAATTTCTGAGCAAGAAGGTCCTTTTAATACTGAACTATTATTTACTATATTTTAACCATATATTTTGAAAAAACAAAGGAACAGGGATTAATTACCCCTTTTCAGCCTATCATAAAATGTTATATGTAACCATTCATGCTAAATATCCAAGAAGGAAGAACAAAATATTCAAACATAAATATCACATTCACATCAAATCCCATACCTGATACATGACTTCACATTACTCACCCAAAAGACACAATTCATAGAACCTAAGGCCGCCAACAACCCACAGTTATTCTAAGTTACGTTTCAACATCATACATTTCCTGAGCAGCTCCATCTTTTGACTAAGGGCAGTGAAAAGCCACCTGATGGGGGGGGGGGGGGGGAAATCATTGATGATTCATGGTACTCCACTGAGTTGATCTTTGTCCATTACTGTTTTTGTTATGCATGAAGTGTTACCAGCTAAAGCAAAAAAAGACACACTCATGTACGGACTAGTATGGGGTTGTATAGCATCCCAGGCCCTTAGTGTCATGGCCCCCTAGGCCTCATAGGAGCAGTATTTTTTTTAATAATTATTTTACAGAAATTCCACAGAATTGGGGAAAACCTGTTTGAAGATTCACTTTCAAATTCTGAAAAAAATAAGTATTGAAATCTTGAAAAACCAAATTTTTTTATTGTAGCCTGGGCCTTTCTGTTACAGCTGCATCCCTGAAAAAAAGTGCCAGTCCACCCCTGCTTACACTATTGATAGTTACCTTTCAAATATTGAAAAATTCACACCCAAAGCAGTAAATTAATACAAAGCTTTTTTTTTTTGGTTGTTAAAAATAAAGAAAATTTCTCAAGTAGTTGCTTGCCACAGAGGACTGACTAAGCCTGTCAGCATTATTGCCACAGAGGAGATCTGTAAAATAAAATAAGACCAACAGGAAGACAACACAAGGAATCTCCATGCATTAATCAGGTCCCTTGGATTCAAAATTAAGCATTCTAACCATCAGTAAAACATTTATTTTAAGGAAAAAATATTTTAGACAACTGGCAAGTTATTAACCATCATAGAAAAAATTCCAAAGGTAAAATATGTTTGTTTTTTCACTTTTTAATCTTTTGCTTTAGGTAAGCATAACTGTCAAAATAAGGCAAGTACAAATAAATAGTAATAATATTTTTTTTTAAATATTCTCATATTTTTGTAAGTTTTGATTACAGAAGAATCCCATTTTTTGATACAGATAATTTCAAAATGAGTCCCATGGAACTAGCTTCCTGTCATTCAGTATCAATATTTTGCCATGTCCATATTTGTTATCAGAGAAAAAGCTATGTATTGTAGAGAAAGAGCTTTGGTGGACATATAAACCATGTTTTTAACAAGGAACCATAAACTTTATAGAAACCTAATTTTTTTATCCCTTCTGTAAGACACTTTGTGGGTGCAATTGACAAGAACTTTCTTGTAATTGATGATAATGTCAGTCCACATAAAAACAAAGTTTATACACAGAATTTTAAAAATCACACAATCAGGTATGAGGAATACTATCCATGCATAGTCCACACCCAAATCTATGTAGCACGTTTGAAATGTCTGAGGAATGCATTGCTGCTTTCAACCTTAGACACAAACATTATGATGCCTGTTTGAATCAATGTCTACTATTAATGTGTCTTTTGAGTACTCTAATTGATAATATGAATAGGAAAATACTCCTTATTAAGTTTATTTTATCCTTAGTGTATTTTACCTATGTAACTTTTTTATTCAGATGTTTTTTATGAGGTTTAATAAGATCATTTTATTATGTTCTTCATTGTATTATCTTTATTACTTACTCATTGTCACTACAAAATTTACAAGCATATGCTCTAGAACTGTTTGTGGTTAGTGCTTTTTTTTTTAATAGTAGTGTATTTTAATTGTAATTCATATATTATTCATTTATGTTACTTAGTATTTTGTGTGTTATTTACTGATACATATTTAGTATTGCTTTTGCAAATTACAGTTCTTAATATAATTCATTTTATTTTAGTTACATCTTACAAAAAGCACCAGATGAAGCTGAGCCAGGATTCATGTATTACTTTTTGTCAACTATTGCTGATGTTGCTGCAAACCGATTTATAAACAGCAGTGCAATATATTTTTCACCAAATATGTCATTTACACCATCTTATAAAGGCTTTTTTAACAAAACAATGCTTCTTTTTGCTCCACGTGCCTTTAGGTAATATATTAACTTTATTTTATTTTCTGTACCAGATATGTTTCTTGTAATAGCATGCAAAGTCTGTATATTGAACTAGTATAGTAAATATTGTTAACCCTTAAAAAAAAGAGTAAATATTGTTAACCCTTTTTTTTATTATTATTATTAGGTTTAAGTAGCTGTTTTATGTCTATTTAATACATATATCTGCATCAACAATTTGTAATACTTCCTCATCAGAAAAAAGCTAGCAAAGATGTAGTCATAACTCTTTAAGTGCCCAAAGCCATTTTAAAAATTGGGTTTAAGCAACTTTATTTTTAATTCTGCTATTTTATTATTCAGAATGAAAAACTTTTATATTTGGTATGTAACATGGCCTATTTATCTATATCCATAGGTATCTGAAAATTTGTTCGCTAGAATTTTGTTTGAAAGACTGAGTGGCCGCTAGGGGAGAGCTCCCTATAGGGCTTAGCATTATAGGCCTTGTGCTTTGCCATTGAAGGAGAGGTGGAAGGGGAGGCAGGGGGGAATGTGGGAACTGAAGAATGGCAGCTGAAAAGGATCTTTTTAAGTATAAAGTGCAAACTTTGTTTTCAAGTCAAACTTGCCACCATTTACTTTAAACATAGATGATAATCACAGCGTTACCTGCTGCTCTTTTGGCGTTGCTAAATAGCATGAAGAGACTATTTTTTATTTCCATCTCACTGTGTGAAATATAAAGATAATAGTTGCCACCCGAAATCATAGATGGCGCCAATGGTTGGCCTGAAAATCTTTGTGATAAAGTTTAGTCTTAAAATTAGTGGAAAAAAGACGAGCTGGCATTAGTTCAACTGGGAGAATACTGTGGCATGTTTCTGGAGAGATGCGGGTTCGATTCCTGTATGTCAAAAAATTTTTCCGCAAAATATTTATTGATTCACCATTTACTTTGAAGTTTTTGCTATTAATTAAACTACAGTCAGCTTCTTCTAGAAAGGGTTGTTTGAAATTTAAACTGTAAAATTTTTCTGTATGTGCCTTAAAAAGTAGAAAATAAACCTAAATCATATTAATGGTGCAATTAATCACTGAGTTTGTATTCACTTCAACGGAAAATAGGGCACCGCCAATCTTGCTGAGTTGGTAAATCAGCGCCCTATCTTTCTGTGAAGTGAATATGAATTCAGTGACTGATTTCACCATCGATATGCTTTAGTTTTATTTTCTACTGTTTAGAGCACATATGGGAAGATTACTTTTTAAAGTTTTTAAAATTATTTCTATTTTTTTCTTTGTTACTGAAAGCACCTACTTTCAGTTTATCAAATGAAAGCACCAAACTTTCATTTGATACATGAACATCGACCACATTTTTCCTTCCCCTGTTTTTGCAGTTGTGTTTTATGTAGTAGCCCTTGACATTGGAGATGTGACAAGCTTTAATTTGAGATATAGCTCATTAAGGCTCCCCATGAAATTCCCCCCCCCCCCTAAAATGGGATGAGAGAAGGTGAAGGATAAAATTCAAAACAGTCTACTACATTTTATGAGCTTTCATTTTACACCTAACTTGTAATTATAAGCCTTCGCTTTCAGAAAATATAGCAGAACAAGCATTTTCATATTTCCCATTTTTAGGAGGAAGAAACCATGGGAGGTCAGTTTTGTATCATCTATGACACTCCTTGCATCATAAGCTTTCATTTGATGTATAGCTTATTACTTTTGGAACTCGCAGTCTACAGATATCAAGGAACAATCGTTTTCATATTTCCCCTTTCTTGGGAGTGGAAGAAAGCATGGGAGGTCAATTTTTTATGCATATGACACTTCCTGTGTCACAAGCTTTCATTTGATACATAAATCCTCATTGCGTTCAAAAGATATAGTGGAACAACTGTTTGACAAATCCCCAAATCAACAAACCAACAAATAACAAAAAAAAAGCAATAGGAAGATAAGTGAAAAAATAAATATCCCCTCAAGCAGCTGCTTGCCACAGAGATCTGACAGGAGCCTGTCGGTTTATACATCGTAGTAGATCTGTGAGGAAGGCAAGACCTCAGCTGAAAAACAACACAAACATCCATGCTTATTGGGGCTTGAACCAGGTCCCTTTGATCAGTAGCTAAGCGTGCTAGCCACTCGGCCTAGCTTATAAGAATAATGAAAATTGAAAGGAATTAAAGGTACCTAAATTGTCTAGGAAACAAGTGTTTTACTCTGCCCTAATCTAAAATGAAGTCTTCTCCTTTGTCACCCTCTTCCCAGATCCACTCCCTTTCTGATAATCGCCCAATAACAAAGCAGAAAAGACCTTATTGAGGAGAATGCCCCCTATCGGCCTCTTAAACTGTTGATAAAATATTGCTCAAACAACTCTCATTCAAACAAATTTCCATTTTGAACAAATTTCCATTTAAGAAATATTGTCGAAGAAATTACACCAAACCATATACATATATCTGTTAGTCACTGCAGGATAAACTTCAGTTGTTTTCCTCGTGAAAAAAGTTTGAAATTTTCTTGGCCCACAATTGTGTCCTTGTAAGGCTAATATAAATACTGAGTTAATTAATGGTTCATATAAAACTATTTAAGCTGATATCTGAATTATGATGAAATAGTATTTCAGTTAATTAAAAGAATATTACTGGTAACTGCTTAGTAGAATTGTATTTTTCAGTTTAGAAATACTGTAAATTGCAAAAATAACTTTCAAAAGAAACAAGGGAAACTGTTTAATTACTCATAGAACAGTTTTATATTAACTTCAAGCCTTTTTAGCAGTTTAATAATCATAAAAGACATTTATTCATTTACACACATTAAGAATATTTATAGATTTAATTCACAAAATTTATGTACTCACCAGTTTTATAATAAACAGTATTTTTTTTATGAAAAAGATGTTGAAATATAAAAGAGAATCCTTAAAAGCTTAAAAATTCATAAAAACACTAAAACATGGGCTATTTTTGTTAATATGATTCTACCCTTACGTATATATCTGTTTTAGCTAATATTGAAACTTTTATAAATAATTGAATTGGTATTGAATAAGATTGGTTGCTAAAAACTTCCAAGCATTGAACTTGAGGAAATCCTTACCTTCCTTCCAACTGTTGATTGCTATTTTATTCACAGTAGAAAATTGACAAGGTGGTTAGAAACAAATGTCTATCAAGCATCTAAAAACAGGTGTAAAAAGCTAACAGTCTTTTCCACACTAGTTGTTGTCTTAATATATTAATCTTTACTTTTCATTGTGAACTTCACATATCCTAATTAACAACACGTGGAACAGAAAAGCTACAGTTATTTGCAATTTTAATCAACTATTCATTGCAACCTCTGACTGAGAATTGTCAACAGACATATCTTCCTATAAAGATTTTGCAAATCAAGCAGGTGATAAGTTTCTAACCGCTGATTAAACCAATAAAATAATTAAATGAAAACAAATATATATTATTTTACGCTGTTAAAAAAGTTTCATTTTTGATAATATTCTGTAATTAGTTGATTTTTTTTTACTTTTTTTTTTTGGTATATTCTCTAGTGGAATTTTTAAATGGCATTTCTAATTTGTAGATCTGATGATTTTAATGAACCTTTTCACTTGGAGAGGATTTCTACTCTGAACACAATTGAAGCTCAAGACCTTGGAGCTGTTCCAAATAATTCTATGAGTATGAACTACACTCATCCTCATTATAAAATTAATGAGTGGTACTCTGCATGGCTTCCAGACCTGACTAAACGTCAAGATTCTAAAACTACTTATACTGTTCAAATTACTCATGCTAATGGAACTAATGAAACATTTGTTTGGCATGGTCCTCCAGGTAATGATAATACTACTCATAATATAATATTTAGTTGATTTAAAATTCAAGTTTTACAGAAAACCCTAGTATATATAGCACAAAGATGATTCTATGGTGATAAATGAGTCTAAAATGTTCTTGTACATTTTTCTATTAGATGCCAAGTTGCTGGTATAAATTAAAAAAAAAAGTAATATCATTTCTAATAGAATTTCACATCAAACAGGAATAAAAAGAGAATTTGTACCACATGCAAGAATTTAACATTGATATAAAATGCAGTCAATGAGGTGGCAATTACCAGCAATGCAAAATGAACAACATGCTGGCTTGTAAAGTAGTGTTTTTTCCCCTACAGAGTAAAAATGTACATTATGAAATTATATGCTCCATATTCCAATAGTGTTATTCCATGTACAATTCATTGGTCATTGCAACTGTATGACTTTTCTGTAATATTTGCATTCTGTAAATGGGTTCTCAGCTAAATTTCTGCTGATAGCATCTTCCACTTGAGAGTGCTGTAGTCATATGAAAATTTTTCGTAATGTGTTGTAGCTTAAACCTCCATGACATGCTGTGTGGACCCAAAACAATTCTTATGAAAAGTCTAATGGATCATGTTGGTAAGCAGTTGTATTAGTAATATCTGACTGGTACATAGGTTGCAAGTACCTAACATTATCTTGAAATGAGTCATATTTGCATAAAATGTTTTTGCCAGTTATTATAGGGAAGCTATCTATAGCTCTAAACTAAACTGTCTGTGAGAATAAAAGATATAGTGAAAGATGGAAATTGATAGAACCCATGTTTGACATGTTTTGCTATATGAGTTTAGGAAAGAGGAAAATTCTACTTGGGCTGAAAAAAACCTTATCAATCTCTGTAGAGTAATCTGTGTGTCAGAAAAAACTGCAATTGCTGTATTCATCAACTCATTGTCATCTTTAGGAATGGAAAAAAGGTCTATTTCATGGTGTGTCCCATATGAACATATTACAAATTGCATGCAAAGATTTAGCATCTTTTTATTGCAAAACGACTGACTTCAGGAGTTGTTTCGGGACTAATTGTTATTGCAGATGAAAAGGTGGACCCTTTACACTTATGGCAAGTGCCAAAAGGCATTGGATTAACTGATTCTGATCATCTACATAAACCATAGGTGGGCTTAATTGATGTAAGCTAGCATTTCACTTTCTTTGTACAGTTTAAATATAGCAAGTATTTATGGGATGGCCAATTAATGAAATTGTGGATCTGCACTTCTTGCCACCAAAGTTGACAGAAATGTCAGCTTGCTTTCCTGTGATTTGCTCTAATTCTGGAAAAATGTATCTTAACAGTTGTCCAATGGATCTCTTCCCCTACCCAGCACTGAGCCTCAGGGTCAATATGACCTGGCCATTTATTTATTTCACTGTGTGAATGAAGTGCCAGTCAGAGGTATGGTGACCTTGGACAATGTCCCTTTAATTCAGAAAAGATGTAGAGGTGTATCATCATCCAGATCCTATTCATAGTTTTAGGATCTGGATGATAATACACCTCTACACCTAGTTGTCAGGTGCACTTTTTTAGATTTTGCATCAGGGATGAGCAACCTTTTGTCACCAGTGGGCTAGATGACAATTTTTCAGAGTGCTGTGGACCAGAACTTGAATATTACATAAAACACTCTAAAGCCATCCCTCTTCCCCTTGTCCAATACTCTGAGTCGATTTATAATATGATACAGGTAATTATAAATATTGATCATAAATATAAAATATAAACAATTAAATTTTCACATATACATATTTATTATGCAAAGGAACATGAAGATTAAGCATACAAAAAATGAAAGTAAATATAATTATTAAGCAATGCACCATGAGTTGCCCTTGACTGCTGAATTTATCATTGGATTGAATGATGGGAACCAGTTGACTCACTGACTCATTCCCCTGATATCATCATGCTTGATTTCTTTCTGTGGAGCCACTTTTGAACCAGTAGATTAAAGCAGATTTTCCTGGCATGGAATCCTTCCAAACATGGATAGTGACTGATTTTGATAAGTTAGACAATTCCATTGGTCTGTTATGGGTGAGAACAAGATCTGATGAACAGAAACTTTTCTATTCAAATTGGTCATCTGAGCATCTTTAGGAGATTGTACTTATCCTAAACATAGACGATAATCACAGCGTTACCTGTTGCTTAATCCTGCACTTATCCTGTGTTGCACAAACTTGATACTAGATTTTTTTATATCTGTATTCATATACATTCTGAAAAATTCAGTATCAAACTTTGTTTTTATTTCAGCAATATGGCTTCTAATTGAAATATGTCCTATAACATTTTTATATTATTTCTCACTAAGGAATTGTCTCCTTTTGCTTTCTACTAGTTTTCTGAACACCTTATGTGCATAAATTTTAACATGACTTTATGATTTTTTATTTTCATATTAAGCTTCGAAAATGTTTACTAAATGACTTTTGCCATTGTTTATTCTTCAATGCTGCTGATGCCTTTAGGCATCAAAACCCTGACTGTTCAATTCTAGTGGTGCATTTTATTTCAGACTCATTAGTTTGCATTAATTTCTCTTTTCTGAATTAATATTGCAGGCTGATACTTTTCATGGGAATAAAATTTAAAAAGTGCAATAATTAAAGGTAAAAGCCAGAGTAATAGGCTAGATTATATAATACTAGTATACAGACTGTCAAAATTCCATGGTCAAAAACAAATTTAAAAATGGTGAACTAAAGTCAATGGAGGAAAACAGTAGTTCCAAGTATCTAAATCAGCTCTCTTATATAGAGACCTTGAGTTTTAACAATAAATTTTTTGTTAAAATTCAACAGATCCCTTGAACCTCACTTCTCCCCAAGTCACCTGAACCTCACTTCTCCCCAAGTCACCACTAATGAAGTGAACAAATAAAAGTGGTTTTAAACTCAAACTTGTGTTTTATCATTAATAGAGACTTTGTTTTTTAACAGAATATGGGATGGCAAGGGGTAAATTCATATGAGAAATTGGGACTGGCCAGCCAAAATTAAGGAAGTTATGGTGGCAGAGTTGAAAAGTGTTAAATTAAGATTACAAATGATAAGCTATGAAAATGGAGGAAGAAAGGGGCTCAAAGTTCTAAATTCGGTTCTGTTATAGATAAGGACTTGAATTTTTAATGCCATTTAAATTCCTAGGTAAAATGGGAGAAACTTGTGTAGGAAATTTTGGACCAATCAATCAAGTATTGGGAAATTACAGAGTGTCCACATTTGTTAGAAAAAATAAACTTTTCCATACTCAGTGAAATAATGCACACTTTTATTGTGCCGTCTCATTGGAACTCAGCCAAATGCTGTTGATACAGAAGCACTGTTCTCAAAACAAAATATCAATGCTGGTCCAACTGGGTCTTGAACTGATAACTGCAGATTACAAGCCTGGCATGCTACCAACTGAGACAGCCTTACCCCTGTTTACATTGGAAACTAATGATTTTGCTAACTGCTGAACTTTAGATGCCAGTATTCCCAACCTATATATTTTAGATGAATATGGTTCCCCCGTTCATAATTGAAAAGGTTATTATTTGTTTCCTAGTGAATTACTCTCTAATTATGCAGTTCTTAATGCTACTTTAGAACAATATATAAATCCTTGTTAATTGAAAGTTTAATGGATACTTTGGTCAGTAGTTAAAACAAGAAAATAAATAATCTGACATCTGAAGCAGCATTTAATTATATATATATAAATATTTAAAATATTTACAGTTAACTTCATATGTGTTTTGATTGTTTCTAAAATTTGCACAAGCAGTTAAAATCTGATATATATTTTATAAGAAGAAAATTTTATGATTTGTGAAACAAAGAATAATTTCTGGTTTTATGCAAGGGAAATGGGCCCTTTTTTTTAATTGTGTTTTTAACAGTTATTATTAATTATTTCTTTTAGCTGCCTTTGAAAATCCTGGTCCAGTAAAGTGGTCAAAACCATATTTTGACTGTGGAAGATCCAACAAATGGGTCTTTGGGGCAACTGTTCCTATTCCAGATATCTTTCCACGCCACACTCAGTGGAGAAATATTGAAATACCAACGTAAGTAAGCAGAAAGTTTTCTATTTATTTCAGTCTTTTTGCCCCATGAATTGCAATATTTTATTATTTTGCTCTTTTTGGCATGAATTGCAAAATTTATAAGGATTTTTTTTTATTTATATATAAAATAGGTTTCATTGCTGGTAACTTACTATTACATGACTTTTTTGACATAAAACATATTCATTGTTGACAAATTTCATATTTTAAAATAATGAGGTTAAAACTATCTGCATATGGTTAACTAAGTAGAATTCATAATAGCTGTTTAGAGAGAACTCCAAGATTAAACTGTTTAGTGTCCATCTTAAAGAGTGAATTGGGATGCCCAGCTATTTTGTGAGCTGTTCAACAAAAAAGAAGTAAATTTTAAGATTGTGTTAAGCTATTGCATCTTCTGGTACACATAGTTTATATTTAATATCACTAATTAATGCTGTTCAGTTAATACGAGTATTAGCACTGGCAAGGTAATTTTACCATGAAGACTTGCTAGATGTTAATGCAAATAAAGATACAAAAACTTCCTAAATGTGACCATTACTTTTTACATTTTTTCTTATGGAACTCGTCAAATGGTATATGTTCAGTGAAGTAGCAAGCACGTTGTATGTCAAACAAAACTTTCGCATTTAAAAACTGACACTTAATAAAAAGTAAGGTTTGAAAATGGGCAGAGGCTGTGCAAAGCACCATCAGCTGCATTTTTTTTAATATTATATAGTAAGTATCCAGGTATTTGCAACATTGTGTGTATGTAGTAAAAGTGTGTTCTATTACCAGTTGTGTGAAGTGTTAAATCATTGATATTCTCCCATGTGATACATCTATGGCCAACAGACACAATACAGTCCAGGAAATGGACTGCATTGTGTACTTGCAGACATTTAGAAAAAAAGAACAACAGTGCCATCCCTATGCAAACAGCAACAGAGCACCTTGAAGGAGCACAGAAAAAAACCTGTAATCATTTAATACCAGAGAAGTCCCCCTCTCACTTGCGCATATTGCAGGTGCAGATTAACTGACAGCATCAATTAGTGATATTGAATATAGACTGAATTTTATAACCTTATGCTAAAGTAACTAGCATACAGAGATATATAACAAGTAAAGAGCATTTAATTCTGCACATGTAAAATAATACCAATTCTTAAATAAAGATATATATATATATTTCAAAAACATTAAATGAAAAACTTCATATTTCATGGTATATTAAGATTTTGAAAAACCTAATTCTACTTAGCAATAACAAGCTGAAAATCAATTCTAACAACTAAAGAATATTGCTAAGAAAATATTTTTATGTGAAATACTAAATAATGGTAAGTCAAAAGAAAAAGTAAATAACTGATAAAAAATTAAATTTTAAACCATCCTAATGTTAGTGCACAATTCAAAGCTATTCATAATAGTTTATCAGATATGTTGCTGCTGGGTTCAGATATGGTTGAAATTAAAAATTATTCTTTAAAATCAAATTATTGATTTAATAACAATAATAATTCTAGAAATAGCAAAAGTAATTTTGAAATTTTTAATTAAATGGAAAGTAATAATCAAAATTGCTTGTTGAATGCTTCAGTTTCACTTTGAAAAAAAAAAACATTTTATTATGGACATTTTTTTTTCAAAACTTTGAGAAAAAATAAGTGGCAACAGTTTGTATGAAATGCTTTACCCTTCCAGGGCCCAGGCTGAAAAACAGGTTTCTATCCATCATCATCATCATCCTCAAGCAGCCATGGGCTACGGAGGTCCAACCAGACCGTGCAATTTAGTTCTCCAAGCAAGTCTATCCTGAGCTACATCTACTGCATCTGGCCACTGCACACCAATTCTAACAAGGTCCTGTTTGACATTGTCTGCCCACCGCATCCTAGGTTTCCCCTTCTTTCTGAGGCCTTGAGGCACACTGTTCATAACCCTATTCGCCAATCTATAATTATTCATACTGGGGCAACATGGCCAAACCAACGGAGTCTCTCTCTGCACAATATGCTGCTTAAAGGAGGTTGCAAACTCCTTTGCCTAACCTCATCATTAGTTACAAAGTTGAACCACCTAATGCCCAAGATGCTGAGTAATCATCTAGAATCAAAAGCATCTAGTTTTCTGTTATCTTGTTTACAAAGTGTCCAAGTTTCACTACCATAACTAACCCTAGAAAGAACCAAACTATTATACAGTCTAATTTTAGTCTTTAGGTGTATACGCCTATTTCTCCACAATCTCCACAGATTCTTAAAAGTCCCAGCAGCAATCCCTATTCGTCTGTTAATCTCATGCCGTACATCACCAGTATCAGTTACATAGCTCCCAAGATAATTAAACTGTGACACCTGCTCAAGACTGCAACCATTCAGATTAACTGAATCACAGCCTGCTTGACCAATTTTCATCACTTTAGTTTTCTCTCTGTTTATAACCAAACCTACTCTACTACCAGTCTCGTCAACAGCTCGAATGAAAGAGTTCATCTCATCAACATCATTTGCCAAAAGGGCTAAATCATCAGCATAATCTAAATCAGAAATTTTCGTAACTCCAGTCCATTTAAGGCCAAAATCTTTCCCTTGAAGTAAATTTCGCATAACATAATCAATAACCAAGCTAAATAGAAAAGGAGACAAAAAATGCACCCTTGTCGAACACCAGAAGTAATGCTAAACCAATTGCTAACAAGCCTTACCAACTCTCACTCACGACTCAGTGTTATTATAGAGAGCTTTCATTATGTTAACTAACTTGTCAGGTATACCATATGATCTCACAATCAACCACAAATTATAATAAGGGGTATCTAATCCAGGGGCCAAGCTATTTTCTGCCTATGCTCAGCCAAAACAAACTTGAACTTTAGAACTTTTTTACCAAATAACTAATGAAAGGAATTATAGCATGTTGTATGCCAAATTAATCAGCATTTAATTCTGGATTTTCTGAAAATCAAGTATTTAACAAAAAAGACCATATGTTTTATTTTAATAGGACTTTTTTAGAGTCATGTAGTAAAAAAATGCATCTGGCAACACTACTAAAAATTTATTTAAAAGAAACTAATACATAAAAATGATTACAATGCACATGAATAGAATGACTATATATTTCTGAATAACAAAAAAATTTTTTTTTGGTTTTAAGTAAATATTTCTCTCATTTTGTAATTTTTTTCTCGGTACCATACTTTGAGAAAACTCCAGGTTTTGAGCCAATTGTGCTGAGTCAAATAAACAGGTCAACTTTAGAATTTTTTTGAAAAATAACCAATCATCGGAAATAGGTCATGTTATATACAAAATTAAACAGAATTTAATTACGAATTTTATGAAAATAAATAATATAAATAAATTTGCAAGCATATTGCCTTTAATAAGCCTCTTTCAATGCGATATGGTGAAAAAAAAGATCACACTATACAATTAAGGATCCATTTTGGAAAACCTGCTAAATAAAAATAGTTAAATTATATATTTATTGAAAGGAAATTTCCTGCCGAATAATATAATATTCACCTGAAATATGATTTTTATTTCTTTTAATGATTCTTTTCAGTATTGTATATTTTAAACACAGCCAGTGTTATACATGACTTGGCCTTCTCATATTCACTGAATTTTCTGAACAGGTTATGAAATTTAAAAAAAAATTTCCTTGGCTGCTTTTTTTATTAAACATTATGAATTTTTTTCTTTGGGTGTTGAAGTTTGGTGATCTTGGCTAAGTGCACAAAGGTTTGTGCACCAAGAACTAGCCTTTCCTGAAATTGCCCTCTCAAATGATGGCTGATTTCCATAGCAAGGAAGTCTATTTGCTTCCGTATGCAAGACATTCAATTTCAGAAAACGGTACAAGCTCAAAGTTTTTTTATTAAAAAAACAAGAAATAATAAAAGAAAAATTACATATAACCTAAATGGGATTAATAAATAATATATCCGCAACAACTTTTAAGCCAGCTTCCGATCTAGCTAACCCGGAAAGATATATCAGTAATTGATAAATCAACCGATCTAAAAATCGCTAACTAGCGGAAATAAAACTGCAGAAATTAATTTGTTTCCATATCCAAGACTTCATTTATTTTCAGAAAATGATACTATTATCAAAGTTGTACTGGAAAAGTAATAAATAATGAAATAAAAATTGACATATAGCCTAATGCGATGTTACCACAAGTTGTAGGCCGGACATACGATATAACATAACTACGAAAAAATCGATATTTATTGATCGGCTAAAAGACCACTAAATTTCGAAAATAAATCTACTGAAATGAAAACTAACTAAGGTTTAAATGTAAAAAAAATACTAACTTGACAAAGAGTATCCAATATGCTGGACCAAAACTGTAAAAAACACATAGCACAAGCAACGGAGCCATCCGTGGCTCGTTTGCCTCAGTGACTAATTAAATTTAGGTGCAACCAGAATTTCTAAGAAGGACGTGTTTACTTTTAGTTTCGATTTAAAGGCAGGAAAGATGCATAGAATGATGGGGAAAATGATGAAAATAACTTGGGAATACTGACTAGGTTTTTGACAGAAAAGAGTGTGAAATGGAAAAAAAAAATGGTGATACGTATTTCGTAATTGCTTCCAAAATCTACGGTTTTTAAAAATAGTTTTTTTTTTGTTGTTAATTTTTAGGAGATTTTCGAAAATTTAGGGAAAAATTTGTTGATAAAAGGTTGCTTCAGCAAATAGGAACGTTAACAAGCAAATCGGCAATACCGTTAAGTGCTTCTAAAAAATGGCAATCAGTTGGCTTTATAAAATTATTTATATTGTAGTTTAGTAAAATATGCATCAAATTAAAAAACAAAATATTATTTTTGAAGCCTGAATTATATATTTTTGTAAGATATATATATATGTAAAAAAAAACAATGGCAAATTTTATTTTTGAAAAATCAATATATTTTTGTTGTACTAAGACCGTGTGCATACAGCATCGACACTCGCAACTTAGATTCACCGTACGTGTACATACAGGCTACGCTCTGGAAGGGTTAACAGCAAAATTTTCTGCAAGAGCTGTCCATCTGAAGAAGTAAGACATACCACTTGTTAGTCTTTAGAATATGGCCAGAATGGTGACAGATTTTTTTTTTGCTGCTATTGATGGAAATTTATTATAAATTGAAAAGGTAAGTATTATTTATTAAGTATGAAACATACATTTTCCAAGTGTATATAAAAATGTTTGAACTGGAAATTTCTATTTTTTACAAAATTAAAGGTTTGTGTATTGTGTTAGGGATGCTTGCATTTTGTCAGTGATTTTCTGTCATGCATTATCTGCAGATGATGGGGGACACTGTAAGAGTTAAAGGTACATAAAGAATAATAGATTACCTCTTATTGTTAGACATTGAAATCTGACAAGAGCGTTTAAGTTGGCATACTTGGTTGAAAAATCAAAGAACTTGTGTTTGTTTTACAGCATGGAGCATTGATGTTTGGTTGTCTTTGCAATGAAATTTCAACCCATGTTCTTTGTTCCATTATCAGACATGTTAACTCTTCAGTTCCATAAAAAATTATGTTTAATAATTTAGAATGACATTCAAACTGGTGATTTACCAAATCCAGGAACATTAAGTTTCATAAAAAGTTTGCGTGAAATCCAAAGAAATCAGCGAGTCAAGTGTTCTCTGAATTAGTGGATAGAATTGTCATAAATCTTCCGTAATGTGTTTTGAGTTCAAGTCTTCGTGCATCCAGGTGTTTCTTTAGCAATTAAGTTTTTAAGCAATGCCAAATTTTGTGATTCAGGTAGAACTTAGCCACTAGCTACATATGTCAGTTGCCTTATCTGTTAAATTATCAGGAAAAAAAATTCCAAGGAATAATACTCATGCTTTGACTGTTTTAAAATAAATATTTAATGTGTTTAAATGGTAGCTGGTTTTAAACTACCAGGTGACACACTCTCCTGATGTGATGCATGAAATAGCTAGGCATAGAACATACAATAATATGTTTGCTATATAGTAAAGCATAGAATGTAATGTCCAACTCTGCCTTCAGATGCTGCAGTGATCATTAATATTTTGGTGGAGATATTACTTTCTCTAAGAGAGAAGGCATATCAAATCAACCTGGCATAATTTTCCGATGTATGGTTAATTTATTTTCTTCATCTTTCTGAGGAATGGTCAACTTTGTATTGTTTTCTTTGCTCAGATGAATTATACTGCATTTTTTTTGGTCTTGATTATGGAATAATGATTTTCAATTTGTTATAATGGTAAGCCTCTCTTAGGCAAAGAACTACTGCTATGTTTTTTGTGTATCATGTGTGATGAATACTGTATATCACATAAGGCTGATTTCAATCAATGGTCATTACAAATAGGACCCTGCAAATTGTATACACATTTGAAAGCTCTTTGTCTTCTCCAAACTAAAGCATTTCCTGCACTTTTAGTTCACACAATAAATTTTGTTAGAAAACTACCTCAACTAGATGAGTGGATGTGTGAAGATGCCAAATCCTTTTTGGCAAAATCCCACATGGAGATCTAAAAGTCCAGTAGATGATTAGTCTTGAAATCACTTGCATTCTCTTATACCCTAAAAGGCATATAAAAGTAGAAAAAGAGAAGAAAAATAAGGAAAGATTTAAATAAAAATTGAGGTATAAAATTTTTATATTGTAATAATAAAACAATATGGAAAAAGAAACTGAATTAAATTTTTTTTCACTGAAGTTAAAATGAAAAAATATGGTAAATTTTTACTTAATTTAAAAAAAAAATCATTTCATTGCTCCGAATTCGAGATGTTTTTTCTTTTGGTTTATAACAATTTATTTCTGATGCAAATTATATCAGGATAAAATTTTTAATTAATTTTTTCAATGGAAAAGATTAGATTAGTCAGTTACCAAATAGTTTTGAATTTAGTTTGTTTAGAATTTATTGTTTTGAGCATGTCATAATAAAAGTTAATATTATTGGAACCTACCTCTCACAATAAATCAGCTATTTTATTAAACCTAAAAAATGTTTTTGCTCCATAGGTTCATAAAATGCAAGAATTATATATCAAGAATATCTTATTGATGGCCCCCACACAAATGTTTTGAGCCAAATAAGTTTGATATTTTGTAGATACTAGAGCAAGTATGAATATATTTCTTGAAGCACAACAGTAGTAAGGTATAATTTGAAATAAATTTTTTATACTATTTCACAGAGAATTTATTGACAAGTAGTTGAATATTTTGTTGAAACTATTTTCATATCTTTAGCATTTTAGTGAAACTGGAAGCTGTCTTGATTAAAACATGATCCAGGAACTTAAATTGCAAATAATTTTTACAGGTATGTTGCTGTGGCTGTTCTTGAAATGGATCTTGATAGAATTGACATAAATCAGTGTCCTACTGGTAAAGGGAATCCTCCACCAAATGTGTATGCAGGGACAGCTCGATGTAAAAATGACACTACTGAGGTATGAAATTGAATAAAAGTATATGTAATGTGACAGAATTATAGTAAAACTCAACTGCAATAAACTTCAACTAAATGAAAATTTTGGGAAATATTATTTTTGCTATGTTTACAAAAAGTATAAAACAGTGATATTTTAATTTAACAGTGGTAGAATATTTTACTGAACTTTTTTTCAAGATGCATATTTATTTCAACTTCAGTGCAGCAAGTATTGTTATAATCAGAACACAAATACCTTACACAATTTTTAAAGTTTTATTTTTACAATGTGTGCAAACAAAATAAATGTAAAATAGTGAACATTTTAATATAGCAGTTGTAGAATATTTCATGACAAAGTAAACTATTAGTAAACTATTTTCCAAAATTCATCTTTGTATCACTTTTAATATAGGTATTGTTAAAATTAACGTGACGTTACTTTACTGCAGGAATGTTCAGCTCTCTGAAACAGATTTGTCTGGCTCACTGAATAAATGTAGATCAGTATTATTATTTTAATGTAGTTGGTAACAGGCATTCAGTTTAAAGCTGTCTGTGCTTATTTTTGCAAAGAAACTGGGAAAACTTCTGAATTCAAAATTAATGAAACTCAATACCATCAGTACTTTGTAGATACAAGCAACTTCACTCATGGTTCAATGTAATTGTATTTAAAAATGAAATTGTACTATTGTTTTAGATTTTTTGTACTACTTAATCAGCCTGGGGCCTACAACATCGAGACTGAAAAAAAAAATTGTTTTGCAGAGAATTTGTAAAAAATGCAAAAAACGAAATAAAAAGAAAGTACTTGTTCCCTTAAGACAGATATGAGAAACAGGCGAAATATATAAATATAATTTTATTTTCTCCTCACCTCTGACCAGCTTTATGTTTTTATTCTTCATCTCTGGCTTGCAATGAGGCAGGGGTGGCTCAGTTGGTAGCATGCCAGACTTGTAATCTGCAGTTCCCAAGTTTGAGTCCCACCTAGGTCAGCATTGAGAGTTATCTCCGTAAATCTCCCTACCATCAGCCATAGGAGACACCAGTGGGCTTCGAAATACCGCTGTCCATCAGATGGGACGTAAAGCTGCGGCCCTGTGTGTGGGAGAGCCATACCCTATGCACATTAAAGAACACACTGGATGGCCTTGATGGAAGGCTACTATCTCGCCCAACATCTGTTCAGTGGTTCCCCTCCCTCCAACCTTCTCTGAGGCCCTTGTAACCTGACCATTGAGCTCATTGTGTTAAAACAAAGTGCCATTTTTGGAACATAATGATCCCAATAAGGTACTATTTTGTTCGAATAAATAGGTTCAGCTGTTTCCTTTAGCATAGGACATGTGGAAATAATAAGTTACATTTTAAGGAAAAATATATGAAAGAAAAATTAATTTTAACACTCCTTTTTAATTAATTTTTAAAAAATTCTTTTGGTTATCTGTCTGTACCTAAACATTTAATTACTTTTTTTTTAAGATTCAAGGAATTTTTAATTCAAATGAAAGAGGAAAACAGTTGAAAAATTCTTGTTTCGTTGGATGGATTAATAATTAAATACCACTATCCACTTTTTCCAAATCTATTAGTTTGAATGTCCATTATTATAGATTGCTTAGTTTTGTAAATGTAAAAAGTTTAAACTTTAAAAATATTTATATTAAATATTTAAAAATATTTTTATATTTTTATTATGCTGTATATTTAAGTGGTATATAGTGATCAAAGGGTTTGTATAGATAGTGGTTTCTTCCTGTGAGAAAGAGAAAAACCCCCAATATTTATGTTTTTTTTTATAGTGAGCATTTCATATTTTAACATTTCGGTAAAATTGATATTCCATATATCACTTATGCATATGATATTTGAATAGGAATCCAAAATTTTTCCTTTAATTTTGTGTCAAGGTTCATTGTTATTGGACAATGGTTTAATGATACATTTAAATTACACCACAAAACTACTTTTTCATGTTAATGCTAACATAGGATACTCTAACCACTGCAAAAGTTTGACTATAAGGTGTAACGTTGAGCTAAATAAACTTGCTTACCAACAACTTCAGAGATACAGCAACTTTTAATTTCAGAGCTTCATAAAAATAAAATTTCACCAATTATTTTAAATTCCTCACCTGTTACATTTTTAATTTTTTCTGTAAATGCAGTAGCAAGGTATTTGCAAAGGCAAAGCTGCAAACTGACTGACTTGTATGTTTTCTCAGATTAAAAGAAAAGAATGAAGGAAACAGACAGGATAGAGGATGTTGTATTTAGTGATGTCCTTGAACACATAAAGCACATGTCACATTAAAGGGAAAGAATGTATAGAAAATACTTAGATTGAAGTGGAGAGTTGTTATATTTAGTGATATCCTTGATTGCATAAACTGCAGGAGTAGTTGAAAGCGAATTTGAAGGAAAGGTTCTAGGGAGAGAAGTTTTAGGAATGTCCTTGAACATGGTAAGTGCATAGACAGCTAAAGTACAGGCTCACATTAATGGGAAAGAATGTGAAGGAAAAAAAGATAGTTTTAGTTGATGATTGATATCTAGTAATGTCTGAACATATAAAGCACAGGGATATATAGCTGCTGTCTTGCTAACATCGAAGAATGATTGTGGGAGAGAAGATAGCATCTAATTATAAGGCTAATATGTATTTATTCATTTTTTTAAAAACGCTTTATGATAAAAGAGTAGTGTGACATTTCAATTTAAAAAAAAATTCAGATTTAGACCAAAATATCCTTGTATATACAGGGTGATTCAGTTAAGCATGTACAAACTTCTGGGAGGGGTAGGTTGCACAAAGACGAATCGGAATCATATAGCAATGCAGGGTCGGTAACGGAATCTTCACGCGGTAGATGGCATTGTACGGCCGCGGGACTGCACAACGTCCTCGCAGGTAATCGTCATTCACGAATTGCCCGCAGAGGTAGTAGGATGGCCGATTACACAAATGCAGAGTTGGCCGATATGCATCTCGCATACGGT
Source organism: Ryuthela nishihirai (assembly GCA_038380435.1). Lineage (NCBI taxonomy): Eukaryota > Metazoa > Arthropoda > Arachnida > Araneae > Heptathelidae > Ryuthela > Ryuthela nishihirai. Next base: position 132,311,910 of record JAWZYU010000001.1, on the reverse strand, counting down.
GCTGCGGACTGCAATGGGTGAGCTGCTGTGCGCGTGTACCAGGAATGGTACCCGATGAGGCGTACTCCCAACCACCAGATGTTTGCACGGCTGCATAGGAGGTTATGTGACACTGGTTCCTTCCAGAGACATGCCAGGAGTTGGGAACGATGGGCACAGACCCCTGACACGGAGGAGAATGTGCTACATAATACAGAAGACACTCCAAGTGCCAATACTCGAGCAATTGCCCACCAGGTCGGTCTTTCCCAATCCACCTTATGGAGGATTATGCATGATAACCAATTGCACCATATCATGTGCAATGCATTCAGACACTGAAGCCCGAGGAACACTAAAGCCTGTGGGTAACCACAGCACATAGCATTTGCACAATGTTACCTGCAGAAGAATGCAGCAGAACCCCAATTTCCTGCTTCTGTGCTGTTCACAGACGAGGCATGCTTTACACGGGAAGGTAGCTTCAATGCACATAACGCACATGCATGGGTAGTGGAGAACCCCCATGCTACACGAACATGTGTGTGGCACAAAACTGTTTTGTTGTAAATGTTTGGTCTGGCATTGTCGGGGACCACTTAATAGGCCCATACCTCATGCCTGTTCGTCTGGACAGAAGGAGTTACTGGATATTTCTGGAGGACATCTTGCCAGAACTTTTAGATGAACAACAGGCTGCTCATTTGCTGTGCCATGCAATGTGGTTCCAGCACAATGGGGCCCCCGCCCATTTCATCCATGAAGTTCGTCGACACTTAAACGTGACATTTGGACAACAACGGATCGGGCATGGTGGTCCCGTTCATTGGCTTGCAAGATCACCGGACCTATCATGCTTTGATTACTTCTTCTGGGATTACATCAGAGGACTGGTGTTCGACACCCCCATTGTGAAATTGCTGGGGACTTGTCGCACGCATCTCCCTAGCTGCCTCGAAAGTCCGAGACACCAGGAATCTTCCAGAATGTACGTGATTCCATGCACCGACGATATCGGGCCTGTGTTACAGCTCATGGTCGCAACTTCAAACACCTTCTGTGACCTCTGTGCATTTCGCAAATGTACCTATTGTGATTAATAAAAAGCAATTTGTTCACTTACTTGCTGCTCTTTCATTCACGTCCTCTCTGTACACTAGCACATGTTGATGCCGTTACTGACCCTGCATTGCTGTATGATTCTGATTCGCCTTTGTGCAACCTACCCCTCCCAGAATTTTTTACACACTTAACTGAATCACCTTGTATATAAGGGTCATTCAAATGAAAAGTGCGCAAGTCAAATGAAATGTAAATGATTTACTGATCTGTTCAATTTTCCATATGTATTGAGACATTGGTCTCAACATGAAATTAGCAAAACATGATACCTTCTTTCCTAAAGTGACTCTGTTGCATGAGGAAGTCTGACAATGTACCTTGTCACCCAGCTTCAACTTCCTTTAGAGTTTCAGAAATGTGAATATCTAATAGGGGAGATTACAAGACAACAGGAAGGATGTTCCAGGTATATTCCATTACACCATACCTGGTCAATGTTATTACTGTTACTTGGGAAGTAAGGGAGTGGATGTTGTCATGCAGCAAAACAACCTTCTTACTCAGAAGTGTACTCAAAGTCCAAACCAAGAAATTCCTATTGTTTCATTCCCAGAATGAAGTAAAAAATTAATATCCAATTTCCAATACCAACAACTTATTATTTCCTGTCAAAAATATATGAGGGTATTATCATTACTAAGAAAAGTCTATATAAAGGACAATCATTAAACAAGTGCATGTTTAGCCATCACATGAATAGATACTCAATAAATACCAAAGCTTCCACAGGTTGGCTTGTTTACCACAGCTTAAGCACATCTGATTTCATTTAAGCACAGCTGCTATCAATTCTTCATGTTGCATCACACCATTGAGCACAGTATGTTCCTAGAACCAAAACACTTTTCATTTCTGTTTTATGGTGATTATGATTTAAAAATATTTTGTTAATTAGCAATGTCTATCTAATGAATAAAAGTAATTGTAGAATAAAAAAAGTTTAAAACCTAAAAGATAAAAATTTGAAAAAGCAAAACCAAATTACCTTTTTATTGAATGATGTGCATTTATTCAAATAAAAAAAATCCAATTAATTAATGACCAAATTGCTAACGTTTTTGAAGAAGAAAAAAAAATTTTTTTTATATGTTTCAGGTTAAGTTTTCAATAATATTAAAAAAATTACACTTATTATTATTTATTCATTTTTTTTCTTAACATAGTATTATGCAACAATTTTTCATCTTATCATATATACCAGTTCTGGTCCTAACAAAAAACTGACTTATTGTAACATCAGTTCTAATAAGAGAAACTGTCTGATGTGAAATGAATGAATATGTTTATATAGATGAATTCAGTACAATGGTAAACCAAAGTTTTGTTTTACAGTGTGAGCCAATTCATGGATATGGCTTTCGCAGAGGAGGATATCAGTGTCGTTGCCTTCCTGGTTACCGATTGCCAAAAGTAATAAGAAATCCGTTCCTTGGGGAAATAATTGAGAGGGCACCATATGATGATTATCGTAAAGGCTTCAGTTGTGAAAGGATTGGATGTATGTAATCACAATTGTAATTCCATTTTTTGTTGCTCTTCGTTTTTTCTGAATATGTGTTTTTATGCCATTTTTAATTATACTGACGAGGTAGTCACAATTAAATCAGTGAAACATCTGATAAGTAACGATCAGTCATAGGAAAATTTGTATTCTGTTACATCCCTGATTCAGAAAGATGGTTATTAAATGGAAGTTTTTCAGTTTACTTGTGTTAAAATCCAAGTATTGTCCCAGAACCAAAACACTTAGTTTCTGGTCATTATGATTAAAAAGAATGTCATTTTGTGAATTAGCAATGTATGTATAATGAATAAAAATAATTATAGAATGGGAAAAAAGTTTAAACCATTTAATGCTTTGATTTAAAACATGAAACCTGTAGTTCAGTCTGTGAAGCACCTTTGTTCAACCCTATGAGTCAATATAAATGGGTATTAATATTTTTTGATGGTTGCAAACTCAGTCAATTCAAAGAAGTTTATGTATACAAGTGGACTCTACTTAATATACTATTGTATGAAATTATAATCATGTTATCTTTTTTTATGCAGTTATATGGATAAAAAAGATCTAGAAGTATTTAAATTTTTAACTAAAAAAGGTTAGACAAGCATTGATTAGGCATTATTATTTTAACCCATTTGTTACTTATGTTATCAAAAAAAAAAGATCTGCCAGCTGAAAAGGTTGAATGTCCCCAGTTTAAATAATACATGCTTTTATTACAAAAAAATTATTACCCACAGAACTTTCACAGTATAACTATTAAATATATATTAAGATTAAATATATAAATTAATATATTTTATTATTTATATATTTAATATTAAATATGTATTAAGTAGTTTGTGATTATTGTGTGTTCCATAACAAATGGGGACAGAGGTTTGCTCAGTCACTAATGTACTAGGCTCGTAATCTATTCCAGGTTTTCTGCACTCAGCAGGTAAGGAGACACCAAGGGACAAGAAAAGGTCACTAGCCATTGGTGAGACATTAAGTTGTGGCCCCATGCACAGGAGAGTCATACCTTGTTCACATTAAAATAAAATATTGTTACTCTTGTAACTTTTATTCAGTTAAAGAACATGCCGGATGCCCTTACCCAGAAATATTCTATCTGTTTCCTAACAGTTATAAAGTTTATTTCCTTCCCCAATCTACTCTTAGCCCTTGGGACCTGACCATTTATTGTATTCGGGTGAAAAAAATGCCACCCAGTAATAAAACAACCCAACCCATAAAAACTGTGGCTACACAACAGCCAGGTTAACAGACTGGGATTCCCAAGTAGAGGCAAAGATCTAATAATTTACCCTGGTATCTTATTGTAATAAAAACTACATAAATATTATTATATACAAATAATCAAATAATGTAGCAGTGTTTCTGTATGATTTCATTATTTAGTTGTAATTTTTCCCATAAAAAATAATGAGCTAAGTCAGGGTATGTTCCAAGTTCCATTAATCAAGGTATTTTTAGTCCTGCTGCTGTATGATATTAATGTAGTATTTTTTTTTTATCAATGTACTATTCTTGTACATTTTTAAATGTATACACCAAAGAGCCAAAGCATTATGACCAGCCCATCTATGCAAATCGAAGCAACTGCAGGTAAATGACGGTGCATGTGAAGGTTATGAAACAGTATAAATAACATCTGATACTGATATCTGTTTATGGGTGTTATTCTTGTTCTTCAGATAGGAAAGGCAGCAGACTTAAGTGAGTTTGACAAAGGCCAAATTGTAATGGCCAGATGACTAGGTCAGAGCATTTCCGAGACGGCAAAGCTTGTAGGGTGCTCATAGTCAGCTCTGGGTAGTACCTTCAAAAAGTGGTCCGAGGAGGGAAAAACCACGAACCGCCGGCAAGGTGTGGGTCAACCGCGGCTCATCGATGCTAGAGGTGAGCAAAGGTTATCTCTTATGGTGCAAACCAATGGAAGGGATACTGTGGCATAACTCACCCATAATTTGAATGTTGGTGATGGGAGTAATGTGTCACAACACAGTACATTGAACCTTGCTGAAAATGGGGCTGCATAGCCACAGGCTGCTCCGAGTGCCCTTGCTAACCTCAGTTCATCACTGAAAGAGCTTACATTGGGCACACGAGCATCAGAACTGGACCTTGAGTGATTGGAAGAAGGTCAGATGACTAGGTCTGGTCCAAAGAATCTCATTTCCTGTTGCACCATATGAATGGCTGAGTAGATGTATGTGTCATTTATCTGGGGAAGTGTTGACACCAGGATGCACCATGGGATGAAAGCAAGCCAGTGGAGGAAGTGTAATGCTTTGGGCAATGTTCTGCTGGGAAACCCTGTGTCCAGTCATTCATGTACAGGAAATTAGGATGTCTACCGATATCTAAACATCATTGCAGACCAGGTACATCCTTTCATGGCAACAGTATTCCCATCTAGTAGTGCCTTCTTTTAGCAGGATAATGCGCCATGCCACACTGCCCGGTTAGTTCAATGATTCACGGAACATGAGGAAGACTTCCTGGTACTACCTTGGTCTTCAAATTATCCAGACACCAATCCAGTTGAGGATCTGTGGTTTGTGTTAGAACAGCATATCCGATTTGTGGCGGCTCAACCACGTAATTTACAAAAGTTAAAGGATCTGCTGGTAATGTGTTGGTACCAGATACTACATGACACCTTTAGAAATCTTGTAGCATCCATGCCTCACCAGGTAAGAGCTGTTTTGGCAGCACGTGGAGGACTAACATCATATTAGGCAGGTGGTCATAATGTTTTGGCTCTTCGGTGTATATGACAGTTGTTAAAGTCATTAGTACATAGAAATATAAGTTGAAAGAGGAAATGGAAGATAGCACAAGGCAGAAAGGATTGCAAAATAGCAGCTCATTTTATCTCGAGACATTTTTTTTATATGGATTTTAAAATGTATCTCAACATTGCATGCTTTCAAGCTATTTGAGCATCTAATTTCTGCTCCACCTTTATGGTTTCCTTAGATTCAGCACCACTGCCTTCACTACCAGCTTGATTATTTCCTTTGCCTTTCATGTTTTGGTATATTTTTAAATTATGGGGTTCCCATTAAATTATTATATCATTTATAACATCTTTGCTATTATAAATATAGCAAAGATGCATAAAACTGTGAGAGTGCATATCTCTGTTAGCACCAGATGAAACAAAGACATGCAATCTGTAATTATTCTTCAGAATGGCTAGGGCTCATCAATCACAATCACATGAGAATGGTGTTAAAACTATCATGTGATTTGGGAAGTTTCCCTATATGTGAATCATTTCAAACAAATTGGTATTATTTAGGGATACTTTATGTTCTACTGGAGTGTAAAAATCTACTATATATTTTAGAAAGTTTGTTTGATCAAGAATTTTTTCTAATTGAAAGATCTAGAACTTTCAAATTCAATATACAGCTTCTTATCATAACTTAACCCTTAAAGTGCTGTCATCATCATCCTCAAGCAGCCATGGGCTACGGAGGTCCAACCAGACCGTGCAATTTAGTTCTCCAAGCAAAAATGTCCTGAGCTACATGTACTGCATCTGGCCACTGCACACCAATTCTAACAAGGTCCTGTTTGACATTGTCTGCCCACTGCATCCTAGGTCTCCCCTTCTTTCTGAGGCCTTTAGGCACACTGTTCATAACCCTATTCGCCAATCTATAATTATTCATACGGGCAACATGGCCAAACCAACGGAGTCTCTCTCTGCACAATATGCTGCTTTAAAGTGCTGTATTATTATTTCTCTTCAACATGAAAATTTAAAGAGCTGTAGAATTTTATTCTGAAGTAAGTAACTGATAGAACTTGGTCATGTTATTGCACACAATGTAATTTATTAATTTTCATGTTTAATATTAAAAAAAAAACTTTGAAAAATTTTCTTAGCAAAAATATAAGAACTTGCAGCAAGTTATCTGGGAGCTATTTGTATCTACCAGTTCTTTAAAGGTTTAGTTGTGCCTCTAATGATATTGTTTCTCATAAAACTAAGCAGGAAAAGAGAATCGTCATGTACACCCATGCTCTTAAGAAGATTAGATTCTCCACAGCTTTGTAATGCCACACAGCTATATCAGATTTTTGAAGCTACACACCACTGAAGTTACCATTTTCATTTTAATTGCCAAAGGAGAGGATTTGTATATACCACAGATTTCACTGATATTAATAGATTATACATTTCACTTTAAACATCTGCAATTCCCAGGACAACTTACTTTTGCAATAGCAGTATTAGATTGAGAATGAATTATCGAGTAACAATTTGTTGCTATATCAAGAATTTGAAGTGAAAAAAAAAATCTTGTTTTAGAACAAGATAAGCTGGAGCTCTATCTACCAACAAGTTCTAATATTTGAATTGCTTCAATTATTTTATTAATATGATCTTTTTTCCTTAATTTTTGAAAAATAAAATCACTTAAATAAAGTGTGTATGTTTTAATTTTATTTAAAAAAACATTCAGTTGAAAAATTTGTTGCCAATACTGTATATTTTTATAGTCATTATATCTGCCCTTTATAATCAATAAACATATTTGATTTACAATTTATACGTAGTTTTAATTTACTAAATAATCTGCAGAGGTCTGATAAAAAAAAATGAGACAAGAACTGCAAACTTTTTCTTTTTGTTTAATATGGTTATTTTTAAAAAAAAAACATGAATGAAAAGACCTTGAAACACAAAGATCCTGGAGGGTCAGAGAAGTTTGGGGGCAGTGAACTCATTGGAAAGCTGTTAGCATAGACAGATTACCATCTATCCTCTCCCATCAAGGCCATCCAGAGTATTCTATAATGTGCACAGGGTATGGCTCTCCTGCACATGGAGAATCCTGAACATTACTTCCAACAGTTGGCAGCCTTTCCAAGCCCATCGGTGTCCCCTAAGGACTAAGGACAGGATGGGGAGTTTTGCAGAGATAAATTTCAATGCTGGCCCAGGTGGGACTCAAATCTGGAACTGCAGGTTACGAGCCTGATGTGCTACCAAGCCATCCCCACCCTCTTGAATGAAAATGAATTACACTAAGAAATGCATAAGAATCAGCAAGCTGAACCATTACTAATTGTAAAGCTATTTAAATGTAACAATCATTCAGTGATATTAACTTTGTATTAGTACTTAATATTGTATTAATTTCTTTACTGTTTGTTTTGCTAGATCAAATGTTCATGACACAAAATGTTGACAAGATATCACCAAGTGAAAAATGGGGTTATATTGCAAGGCAGTCATTACATTTTGCTGTAGAAAATATGACAGGTTCCCGAATTGATCCACATGTGGTAGTTAATTATGTTCGTCTTGAGGTAAAAATATATGTTATTTTTTAGTAGTAATATTCGGCTTTCTTAACTTTAAAGAGTAAAAATCCAAATGCTGATTGGAAAATAGATAATTTAAAAGAAAATTGCACAAGTACATAGGGTTAATTTTTTTATGATAGCAGTTACTAGTTTAATGGTAGTTTTAATGGATGACCTTAGCATATGTGAAAAGAAGCACACCTAGAGAATAAAAATGTCAGCTGACAACTAAATAAAGTAAGTTTTAAAATATGTAACTTTACATTCATTTTGATTTCTTTACCAATGCTCTAAAGTAGGGGTTCTCAATGTGGTGTACACAGTAAAATTTTTTGGGGTACGCCATGAGAGCTCAAAAGTTGATTACCCAGTAAAATGTTTATAATTTTATTAGATTAGTTAAATTGTCTGTCGTTTTTTGTGTTTGTCGATATATGTAATTTATGAATACAAAATTTAATGTGTATATATTTTTATTTTATTGCCATTGTTATAACTATAGTTTTATCTGTCTATACAAGGGGCACACCAGTTACATACACATTTCCAGGGGGTATGTGAAACATAAAAGGTTGAGAACCACTGCTCTAAAGGTTTGGAGGCTGTTTTGTTTGTACTCTCATGTGAGCAAAATAATATTTTATTAACTCTTTGCACTCATCTGGCAGGAATCTCTTGCCAATGGAAATTTACCCTTTTACACATTGAGTGGATGGCATCCCCTAAGTACTTATTTTTTTCTTATTGAAGCTCATCTAGGATTTCATTGATCCTACCATCTGATAGTATAAACTACTAGAAATCAAACAGCACCTCTTGATTTCTAGCCCATCACTCTGACTCCTATTTGACATCAAATGTGACACCAGATCTGAAAATCCTCATTTGCGAGTTCTTCTGCCACAAATAGCCCTATTCACCAATTTTTAGCTCTACAGTGCTGACATATCAGGAATTGACTTTTGACATCAAAGGACCTGCTCCTTCTAAAATTTGTCTACAACTCAAAATTCCCCCAGGCACCAATTTGTAGCCCTCTACCACAGGTAGATCTAAGTTTAACCTTTGACCTCAAAAGACCCATTGCACCCAATATTCAATACTTACAAGATCTATAATGAAAAATACCCGCAGGAACCAATTTTTAGCTTTGTAGTAGTGATAGATATAAATTTGATCTTGAATCCAAAATTTTTAACCTTTCCTACAGTTACAGCCTGAAATACCTCCGAACACCAATTTTCAAGTTTCTAGCACTGGTAGAGCTAGGTTTGACCTTGAAGGACACATTGGATGTCAGATTTTTCCTAAGATTTACTATCCAAATTACTCCTAAGTGCAAATTTTCAGAGCTCTACCTTTTCTGCATCATAATTAGAATTAGTGTGATCCCCTGTCAATCATTTACTATTGTGTATACACAGTCGTATCAGAATAATATGACCACTTACCATATGTATACTATGGTAGGTGGTCATATTATTCTGATACGACTGTGTATATACACTGAAGTGCCATTGAATTATGGATAGCAACCTAGTAATGTGTTTAACCCCCTTTGGCCCTGATAACAGCTGCCACACAATGAGGCAAGGACTCCACAAATTTGCCTAAATGTTCCACAAGTATTGCAACCCATGCATCCTCCAGAGCTGTCCACAATTCTCTCAAGGTCGTTGCTGATGGGACATGGGCCCAAATACTATGCTCAACGTTATCCCAAATATTTTCCAAAGATCCAAAGATTATTATCTGGAATAGTTATATTATTTGGAAAAGTTATCCAAAGGTTTTTGATGGAATTTAAATCTAGGCTTCTAGGTAGCCAATTCAATATTTCAAAGTCAGCAGAATTCTCCTGCAACCATGCAGTAGCCAACCTGAACCCATGAGATGAATCTTCTCATGGGTTCAGGTTGGCTACTGGTCAACCTGAACCTCTCAAGTCTTGCTGGTAGATGCCATTTCCATTGGGTTGCATGATGGCCATAAATGGGTGTAAATGGTCAGCCATGAGTTCTACGTACCAGAATGCATTGAGAGTCATCGGTACACGTACCAAAGGTCCCACAGATGTCCAACTGAAGACATCCCAGGCCATCACTGAGCCACCAACAGCTTGTACTGTTCTGACCTGACATGCAGGATCCATAGCTTCATGGAGTTGGCACCATACCCTCAGTTTCCCATTGGCATGATGAAGTTTAAATCAGAATTCATCACTCCAGACTATCCATTTCCAATTTTTGATGGTCCAGTTTCGATGTTCTTTAGCCCAGGCAAGGTGTTGAACCTGGTGTCATGCCATTAGAAGTGGGACTCTCATAGGCTCCCAAAGCGATGAAGGGAGTGTTGCATGTTCCATGCACTAACTTTCTGGCTAGAATCTGCATTTAGATGGGAGTTGATTTCAGATAGTGTCTGGCCCCTATTGGTCTGTACAATGTGGCTCAGACAGCGAAGCCCACAATCATTCAAGGCTGGTTGTCCTTTGCAGTTTGTCTGGGTGCTTGTTTTTTTGCTGGAATTTTCATATTCCTGGAACACTCTTGAAACTCTCATATGAAAAAATCCAAGTTTGTTGACAATTTCAGAGATTGAGTGTCCCATATGTCAGGCACCTACAATCCGCTCTCTGTCAAATGCATCTAAATGCTGTACCTTTCCCATTACACTTCTCACGGCGAATGCTTAGGGAAGCCATAGCTGACAGCTATATATGACCATAGTTTCAGCCACTCATGCGCACAAATGTGGGACTTGCGGTACTGAATTTGGATAATGTCTCCTATCCCTAATTCAATGGCACTTCAGTGTATATTAGATGAGCAATATATGTCTGAGTTTAGATCAACAGGCTTCAATTGGAGAGCTTCAGAATGGAAAATACCATATATTTTAGTTCATCCTGTTGTTGATCAGGTTATCTTTTGTACTCATTTGGTGCCTCAGTGCTATTCCATTAGTTTGTAGACACTGCCAATATCTGGATATGATTTCTAGGATGGCATAGTTGTGCATTCTTGTATGATATATAAGAAGCTAGGACAAGTTGATTGAGATTCTAGGTTACTTCCATCCACTTTTGTTTTAAAAAAAAAAGATACCCAGCATCATAAACTATCACTTGTAGTCATGTGACAGGTATCATGCAACACAGAATTATATGTATATGTCCGTATGTTGATCTGAGCTGGCTGGGAGAACATGGTTTTTGAATATCAGTGCAAAGCATTAAGAAGCATAAAGAATTTAGAAAAACAATCTTTAGAAAAATTCTGTTCCTTGTTTTTTTTTTTGCATACAAAGTGTGACCAAAAAATAGAAGCAAATGAAAAGATGTTTTCAAAGTTATTTTTATATTACTCTTTTTTTTTATTAATACCTGTGCAAAAAAAGGTAACAAGCATTAAATGTCATTATGTTAGCATATTTATTTCCAGTTTTTGGACTTATTGGTTTCCGTAAAAAGTCATGTTTTTATTTCACTGAAATTAAATTGCTTCAGTTAAATGCTAAAACACAGCTAGTATAGTATAAATTTAATAATACGTGAAACTGCTGTTACACTAATGATCTAAAAAAATTCAGAACTCAAGTGCTGAGGAGCACTTTAAAGTATTCATTGAATGAATATTAGAGCTTTGCCTTATTTGCAAACAATTCTTCTGAAATAACAAAAATTTTGATAGTATATATATAGTTTTTTTTTTGGGGGGGGGGGGGGGAACCTCACAAAAGAAAGCTAATTCTGAAAATCCAACCAAGAATTTCCTTGAAAACTAAATTTTATAAATTTATTAATTCCTCTAAAATAATTTATTTACATGATTAAGAAAGCAATTTTTAACTTTACGGTAATTATACGTTTTGCACTTTACAGGTTAACAAAAACAATTGTGAAAATATTGGCAAGCATAACCCTGAACGATTAGTTCTTAGAGGAGATGTGGCTTATGGAAAAGAAATACAGTTGGAAAATGAAGCTCGTACAGCTTTACGTCTTGCCAATTTTATATCAGCATTCTTACAAATTGTAGATCCAAATGAGTTATTTGCTGAATTTCGTGTTCCTGACAAACCATTAACTGAAGAACAAGTAATTGGTGAAGTTTTGTCTTCTGTAATAGGAAATGAGAAAATTCAGGGATGTGGTGCATTTTTTGATCGAAATCAATTCATAAATCGGACATTGTTTGCCCCATATGCATATCGTAAACAAAAAAATACGCAGAGTTTTTTTGTTGAAGACCGTGCACGTCATAATGGGAAAAATATTTATTTAAATAAAGAGTGGTTTACAACATTAAAAATTCAATGGGCAGCAAATACTGATGATTTAGAAACATATACAACAAAGATTCAAATACGTTATAATTCCTCAGGACTATATCCAATACGCTATGATCATTATCCACTACAGTATAAAGCGGCAGAGCTGCGTCATGGATATTGGACATCTCCTTATTTTGATTGTGGAGGGATACATAATGAATGGTTGATTACATATGCAGCACCTTTCTTTGGCTGGGATAAAATAAAAAGTAGGCTTGAATTCAAGTAAGTATTTTTTTTGTATTTCTTAAAATGCAAAATTTAATTTTAACTTTACAGCTGAATCTCATGTAAAATGTAATGTGATTAATATTTATGAACCTCTTGAAATTAATTACTAAGGTGATTCATAAGTCTGTGTATTTTTTTTTGCCAATCAAAATCTGTATGGTGACACATCACTATGCTGCATTTACATACCTCTGAACATAGTATTAAGGAAAAAGACTGCATCAATGCATAACTATTACAAGTATCATAATCTTGGTTTCCACCATTAGAAACATTACAATGAGTGAGTTAAATATTGAAATTTGTGGAATTTTACATCATTACTGAAAAAAAAATTATTAAAAACTATACCAAATTAGCCTGAGAAATATGTGAAGTGGAAGATGGGAGGGTAGTTTCCATTTGTGCTGCTCAAGCTTAGTTAAACAGTGATGACATGAGCTTTGAAAGTAAGCCACAATCAGATGGCCAATATTAGTAGATCACAACATTCTGTGCCATGCTTTTGAAGCTGATCCATTGACAAGCACTCACAGACTCTCATTCAAACTTGGTAACTCACAAGCAACTATAGTACTGCATCTGTAATGTATTGGTAAGGTAGCCTGGAGTTGCCAAAGAGCTCCACATGAACTGGCTAAACAAGCAAACTGTTGTACTGAAGTCTGCAGGAAACTACTTTCTCATCCACACTACCACTGTTTTATCAAGTGAATTGTTGCCTGCGATGAAAAATAGACTTTTTCAACAATACAAACTCCCAAAAGCAGGGGGCGGGGGTGGCTCAGTCGGTAGCGCGCCAGGCTCGTAATCTGTAGTTCCCAGGTTCGAGTCCCAGCTGGGTCAGCGTTGAGATTTATCTCCGCAAAATTCCCCGCCCTGCCCACGGTCAGTAGGGGACACCGATGGGCTTGGAAAGGCTACCGTTCGTCGGATGGGACGTTAAGCTGTGGCCCCGTGTGCGGGAGAGCCATACCCTGTGCACGTTAAAGAACACGCTGGATGGCCTTGACGGGAGGCTACCATCTGTCTCCCAACAGCTGTTCCAGTGGGTCCCCTCCCCCAACCTTCTCTGAGCCTTCGGGGTCCATGTGACCTGGCCATTTAGCCCATGGTGTTCAAAAAAGTGCCGCTCAGAGGTAAAACAACCCAAATCCCGTGTGTGGAAGAGCCATACCCTGTGCACGTTAAAGTACACGCTGGATGGCCTTGACGGGAGGCTACCATCTGTCTCCCAACAGCTGTTCCAGTGGGTCCCCTCCCCCAACCTTCTCTGAGCCTTCGGGGTCCACGTGACCTGGCCATTTAGCCCATGGTGTGCAAAAAAGTGCCGCTCAGAGGTAAAACAACCCACAACCCAAAAGCAGTGCCTTGGCCAGCCTGTACTTCTTGCCCCAAATCGGAGACAATTCTAAACAAAGGTAATATTGTGTGTTTGGTGGAGTTTTGAGGGTGTAGTGCACTTCGAATTGGTTCCCTACAGATGTGCCATTGATGTCAATCTCTACTCAGCACATTTGGAGCATGTGCAATCTATGATGCTTCAACACTATCCAGGATTGGCAAACAGACATCAGGTACTTCAGCAAGACAACTTAAAACCACGCACTGCACTTTGGACCAAAGAAAAACTCCAAAAGCTGACATTTGAGGTTCTTCTTCACCCAGCATATAATCCAGATCTAGCTCTTAACTATCATCTCTTTTGCTCCATGGCTCATTTTCTTCCAAGATGGTGGTTTCAAACATTTCAGGAAGTTGAAAATGGATGTCAGTTTTTCACTTCCAAAGGTCAGGCATGGTATCAATCGAAGAAATCAAACAACTTGCAAACAGATGGCTATGAATAGTTGAAAATGACGGTTTATATTAAGCTGAGTAAAGTTCATTATTTGTATTGTAATAATCATTTGTCAAGTGGACGATAAACTGTTCAGACTTAGGAATCATCCTAATAGTATGCAAATTGTGTACTTTTTAAAGTAGTGAAGAAATTTTAATACCCAGATGAAATTTCAACCACATTCCATAAACTATATTTTGGTCAAAAACTAAATGCATTTATTAGGATGGAGAAGTGAACATATTTTTTAATGTTTATTGCAAGTTTTTGTTAATGTCTTGGTGCTCTAACAATTCAGCTTTGGATCAGTGGTTTTTTTTTTCTGCTTTAATCAGTTGACTGTAGAATTGCCTAATTTGATGTATATTATATAAAACTTTAAGAAGTGAAACAAAAATAGTTTCTTTCAAAAGAAATTATGTTTATGTAAAAATCTGAAGAAATTTTTAATCCCATTGAGTTTTAATGAAGCAACTTGGTTCTCAAAACTGAGTAGTAACAATGCCGTATACAAATATAATTCAAGCACTCTTGGAGTTGAAAATCTTTTAAGAATAGGTACTTAGTAATTTAAGTGCTCATTATTTATTGCAGAATTGTACAATGCTTGCAAACAACATTTCAAATATGAAAATACTCCTTTCATTTTATAACTTTTCAAAGCCTTGAAATAATTGCTTTTTACTAATAATTTGAGATTTTGTGACTTGGTCAAATCACTCATCCCCTATATGTCCCATGAGGCAGGGGTTGGCTCAGTCAGTAGTGTGCCAGGCTCATAATCTGCAATTCCCAGATTCAAGTACCAACTTGGCCTGCATTGAGAATTTTCTCTCCCACTCTCATTCTGTCCTCAATGAGAAAGAGACACGGCTGCTCTTCATCAAATGAGACATTAAGCTATATCCCAGTATGCAGGAGAGCCTGTGTATTTTAAAGAACCCACTGGAGGGCCTAGATGGGAGGCTCTCATTTGTCTCTTAACAGCCCTAGTGAATCCCCTTCTTCAACCTACGAGTCCTTGTAACCTGCCAATTGTGGGCAAAAAACTGGCACTCAGTGATAAAACCCAACCGTAACTCACCAAACTTGGAACCAATAATTGCAAACATACACTGTCCTGCCAAAATATTAGAAAATTTTGCACTATGTCATTTTAATCTAACTTTGAAGATTTATAATTTCTAAAATATGCATTTAATGGAAAAAGGTGGCTGAAAATAAATCATAATCAAATCTGTTTAAATCGTGATTTTCAACAATATTCATTCAGTATTTAAAGATATAATATGCACCTGACCTGTTATCAGGAGGTTGTGGATTCAGATCCCATCCCGGCATGAGGCAATTTTTCCCCTGTACCCAAGTGTTAGCATAATGCAACAGCAAAGATAATGGTTTCAAATAAGCCTGATGATTGCTGTGAATGTGAAAGGAGATGAAAATTATCTTGTTTTATAAAAATCATTCAGAATTGTGTAATGTTGAAATAATTATGCAACTTCTAAAATGTATATTTCTTTTACTATATTGTTTGAAACATTACTTATTTTTAAGTTTTAATTAATTTCTGGGGTAAAGTCTTATGATATGTTACTGTTGTAAAATATTCTAGCTTCAACAAGTCTTTAAATACTGAACAAATATTGTTGAAAATCCAAATTTAAGTAGATTTCATAAAGATTTGATAAAATTTTTAATTTATATTCAGTCCATATTCTTCCATTAAATGCATATTATGGTAGAAATGTGCCACTAATAAGTAGTATAGAGATTGTGTTTACCCCCTCTCTCTGCAATTCTCACTTTACCCTAATGATAAAGGGAACTAGAAATGCCACTGTCTGTTGATAGAGAAGTATCAGGTACTGTCAGGGTATAGAAATGCTATTGTTTGTTGGATGAGATATTAGCCATGGCCTGTGTTTAGGAGAGCTATACCTTGTACATATTAACACTTTAACTCTCGAAATAGCTGAAATTTGAAATGGGATTTGATTTGGAATGGTCTTTATAGTTCTATTCCTTTGCCTTTACTACTCTATACCCTTTTTTTAGGCTGCCATGGATGTTAAAGATTAAAAGACATTTGGATGCTTTGTTGGGAGGCTTTCAGCTGTCTCATAGCATCTCTTCAGTGGATTTCTTTTTCCTACCAATCTCTGAGTTTGGAAGGTGAAGAAATACTATTAAGGAAATGTAAAATGGTACAGTGATAACTGTCCAGTAAATTTCCCTCTCTTACCAATCTCTGAAATTGGTGTCTTTGTGGCATGGCTATAGAGTAATAGTAGCACAAAAGTGTCAGTCAGAAGTAAAATAACTGAAATCTCCTTGTTTCACCCATCCTGTTGCTTTCCATATTAAGAGACGTTACAGCTGAAAGCAAAACTCTTCATTTAAAAGCTTAAAAGGATGATGAAATCACATGGAATGACTCATACAAGAAAGATAATGCACAGCATGAACAGAAATTCGTATTGATATTTCCAATATGGATTAACAGTTCCATGATGTGATCCTTGCCATGCAAATAATTAATGGAGAGTATGTATGCTTCTGTCAGACCTCTGTGGCAAGCAGCTCCTTGAGGGGGTATATATTATTTTTCTATTGTAAAGTATTTTGTATGCTAGTCTTTAGTTAAGATGGCTATAATTAACTAAAAAAAGTGTAAAACAAAATTACATCTTCTAAGTCCTAAAAATTTTCAAGTAATAAAGTAATTATTGTCATATATTTTTATTTTATATGCAATCTGTTATTGTGAAATTAAAATACTTTTGGGTTTATTTGGTGAAAAGATGTATTTCCTTTCTCTTATAGAGGAGTAGTTGCTGTTAATATGAAATTAGAAGAGTTGGATATTAACCAATGTGATGATGAAAATTATGTTCATAATGCATTTAAAGACACCCATAAATGTGACAGAAAATCATCAAGAGTAAGCTATTTATATCACACTCTTAATTTTGGAATATTTATATTGATTAACTGCAGATTTTAATGATGTTTTGTCACCGTAATCAGAGTTTTTAAATAGAGTTAATCAGAGTTTTTAACTAGACAAGTATCATTGCCTCTGATGGACAAGGAATGTTTGTTTTCAAAAAGAATGAAGTTTGTCATATTCTGACTTCAGCATCTTCTAATAGTGAAAATTTGAACTAATGGATGATATGGGAAATGCTTATAGTAATATTTCATTAATATCTTTCCAACCCAAAAGGAAAATTTCATTTTTCTCTTGAAACAAAAAAAAAGTTGCTTTTCGTTGCTGTTAATATGAGCCCCTTATCTACTAGACCCTACCATTTCTAGCATCACTAAATTGTTAACAATAGTCGTTTCAAAGGTTTCCCATTTTCCTTGTTTAGTGGCCTCTAATAGTGGAAACTTAAACTATCAGACAGTTTGGAAAATGGTAATTCTGATCTTTTATTTGTACATATCTAACTCAAAACTAATTTTTCTTATATCTCTATAAACAAAAAAGGTGAACATATATGGTTGGATGACAAAGTGAAAACAATAGCTTATTTTTTAAAACAAGCTAAAAATCGTTAGTTGAATAGTGAAACATTAGACTATTCATAATTAAGGTTAGTTTTATATTTTTAAAAATTAGTGTTTTGACATTGGTCATCATTATCTGATCTAATGCACATGTGCAATTCATTATACAAAGCCAATGGTTGCCTACCATCCTTTTCTTATGAGAGCTTTAGTTTGATTTGTACATTAGCCTACTAAAAACTTCTGCAATCTCCACTATAGTTTCTCTCCTTTGTGAAAATAGTCCCAAATACAGCATATTTCTTGAAATACTATTCTAGAGAGCTTTATTACATATCTGAAATCCATCATCACCTTAGAATAATTTTTTTTTTGCATTAACATTATATAATTTTATTTGCTTTTATTAGAACCTATTAGATATGAAGGCATCTTCCACTATAATTTTTGAATATTTATTATTCTGTTTTTGAGTTGTTGAACATTTACCTTTATGCTGTTTTACACTAGAATTATCTCTGAGAATAATGGAATTCATTTTGCTAATAATATTTACAGTTTTTTCTGAAAGGTCCAAGTTTGCCAAATCCTGTCACCAGAAAGTTGACTTTTACAATAGATGTATTTCATCTTTTTGTTAGACAAAGCACATCTTGTGCATGGATATGAAAGATTAAATCAAATACACTGAGTCAAAATGAGCACTGAGTAAAAGTATAAAAAAAAGTTAAACTTGTTTCATATTTTTCTTGCATTCTGGATGCTTTCACAAAATATATGTATTCTTATTTTTAAACTAATATTGTCACTGATGATCCAAATTTTTCGTGGAGTGAACTTTTCTATATAGATCTGGTCTTTAACAGTGTAATCTCTCAAGCAGATATTTAGATTTAAAATTGGTTTGTTGTTTTTTGTAGTAATTCTTAATATTGTGCGTGAATAATATTTTACTGCTGATGTGACCTTGAAAAATATATCTCTACTCTTTGTCTGATAATATTTCTCTGTTTTATTGTGTATTTCTATATATATATACACACCGATCAGCCAAAACATTAAAACCACCTACCTAATATGATATAGGTTCTCCTCTCGCCACCAAAGGAGCTCTCACCTGATAGGCATAGATTCAACAAGATGTTGATAGGTGTCGCTTGATATTTGGTAGCATGACTGTAATAGAAGATCCCACAGTTCCCGTAAATTACATGGTTGGGGTGATGCTGCTCATAGCATGTTCTAGGAACCATTCCTGAACCTTCTTCGCAGTGTGACATGGGGCATTTATCTTGTTGAAAGACGCCATCTCCTCCAGAGAATACAGTCTCTATAAAGGGGTGTACTTAGTCAGCCACAATGTTCAGGTAGGTGTCAGTTGTCAGAGTTTTCTCTACAGGGATAATTGGTCCAAGTGTTCCCCAAGAAAATATTGCCCAGACCATCACACTCCCTCCATTTGCCTGGATCCGTTCCACAATGCATCCAGGTAAGAAAGCTTCCATGGGTAAAGATTGCACATGAGCTCATCCAGCGACATGGTGTAACAGAAAACGCGATTCGTCTGACCATGCGACCCTCTTCCAGTCTTCTATGGTTCAATGTTGATGATTACGTACCCACTGCAAGTGTTGACGATGGTGAACAGCTGTGAGCATAGACACATGAATGGGTCTGCGGCTGCAGAAATCCATATCCAAGAGTTTACGATGAACTGTGTGTTTGGACACATTGGGCCCTTTACCACAGTTGAAATTACAGTAGCCCTCCTGTTGCTGGAGACAAGACGAGATAGTCTGCACTGACCCTAGCATCAATGAGGTGTGGCCAGCCTATGCTTTGTCAACAGCTCGAAGTGTCACCTGTTTTGGACCATCTTTGATAGGTACTAACTACTGCACAGCGTGAGCAGCCTACTAGCGTCGCTGTTTCAGAGATGCTCTTACCAAAGCATCTTGCCATAAGATCTGGCCTTTGTCAAAATCAGATAAATCCTTTGCTTTTCCCATGTTGAGACAAAACGAAATACTGCCTATGAGAGCTCCAACCCAGGTATTATATATATCATTTGCGACTGTGGCATGTGACACTGATTGGCTGCACACGTGCTTCTTTGCATAATGCAGAGGTGGTTTTAATGTATTGGCTGATTGGTATATGTATTCACAACTTCCAAAAAGAGTTGATATGCCATCAAGACATTAGAAAAAACTTTGCATTAGCATTATTTTATTTAGCAAATGCTTAGACAATAATAGTTTTTATAAGAAAAAAAAGTTCTTTAATATTATCCATATGCAAATTAAAAAAAAACATGATTAAAAGTTTATTGTTTTTAAAGATAAAAATTTCAATATTTAATGTCTTCAAAAAGAAAAAAATGCATTTTTGAAGGTTAAGAACTACTATAAACTACTATAAAACATAATATCTGTCTTTAAAAAAAGGTAATATTTAATATTTTTGTTCCTTTATTTCAGTGTGTTCCAATTTTAGGAAGGGGCTTTGAGACTGGTGGTTACAAATGTCAATGTAAACAAGGCTATGAATATCCATTTAATGATTACATAACATACTTTGATGGACAAGTTACAGAATCTGAATTTGATAAGTTATTAAAAGATATTCCAAGCAGGTTTGACACATTGAAATGCCGAATAGCAGGTGCTGGAACTTTACATTCCTGTCTACTTCTTATACTCAGCCTTCTGTCTTTCCTCAGGTTATATCAAGATTAACCTTTTCTTTTGCAATATAAAGTAACAATGAAAAGGCAATAAATGGTGTATAGCACTTTTTTTAATTCAAGTTTGAGCAACAAAATTGAGGAGTATATTTGTGTATATCATGAGTCAAGAACATTTATATTAATGTTTTACAACACTAGTAGGTGTCAGTACTTTTGGAGTGTTTTAAAATAGTTTTGTTTGATCAATGCACATTTTGCAGCTTTTTAATATATTATGAATCCTATTTCTATCCTGTTATAGAAATAATACAGTTGAATTAAAGGAAGCTGTTGCAAGTTATGATGATCACAGTAATTTATAAAACAAACAATTTGTTTTCTTGCACTTATCTGGTATATTTTCAGTTCACAATGAAATTGTTAACAGTGATGTAATTAATATGCAGTTTATTAAAGAACAGTTAATACTGGATCTCTTTTATAGCTGGCAATCTAATCATATCTGAAAATTTCACTGCAGGCTCTTGAATGATTGAAAATATTTATTTTCATTATCATTTCAGATTGATTACCTAAAGTATACTTCTGCTAATTAAAACTTATCGGTAAAGTTTTTTTTTAAAAAAAAGCTTAAATTTTAATTTTTAATATTTTCTGACAGAGGGTCAACTTTGACTAAACTAAAAATTCTCATTTCAAGCAAAGATAATAATTTTGTATGCAATAAATAAGTTTTATTTTATATTTTGTTATTAAAAATCCTAAATTAAATACAGAAGTTTCCTTGAGTGGAGACACTGCTCCATAATCATTAATCACATTAAATAAGAAAGTAAAATTATATTCATCCAAATTGCAATAGTAAACTATATTTCCAAACAATTGTGTACCACTCATTATTTAATCCAGCTCTGCATTATTTCCCATCAATGAAATCATTCAGTCACTTGAAAACTAAATCTAGCTTTAATACAACATTTTCAGTTTCAGGATAATTCTTCACTTCAACTCTAGTGTAATTAGCATATTAATCTTTAAGACGGGTTGAAAGTAATGTGTTAATTATATATTCTACATTTTCCTCTGTTGATACTATTGAATTCAGTGTGTCATGGATGTATGTGAAGTAATGCAAATTTATAGTATGACAGATTTTATACACTCCAGCATCTTTAGTTCAGTAGCATTGGGCTAGGTCAAACCATGGATTCTCCGTTTTTCTTTATCAGCAAGTTGAAATACTATGCATATTCAATAATTTATCTTTTTTATTTGATTAAATAATTAAAAAGCTGCTAGTAAGTAAAAATACACTGTATATATAGTTTCAATAATATATTCTGTTATAGTTTCAATAATTTTTTCTTACTAAAGTTGCCAACCTTATACAATGAAAATTATTTGTTTGAAAATGAAAATCTGAAGCAGTAAGAGCACATGCGAACTAATAAATTAAAGTTTTGGCACAATTTGTGTAATATATATGTTCATCAATGCAAGATTGCATATTGAATATTGTTTGCTAATTATTAGCGATTAGATATCAAAAAGTATGGAAACCACCACCATTTCCCATGCTGCCTGCCAAGAGTTACATTACTGGTCCAAGCACTTTCTCAAAACACTTCAGTGATCAGTAACTTTCAAGGAACTTACACCAAAGATATATTCTTTGCTTACATGGTTATGACTGAAGGTTTTTAATTAGAAATGACTTCTTGGTATTCAGTGCTTGTAGAGCCAAAGTGGCACATTCAGCAACTACAGCGAAAAAGTTTTTCCCAAGTGCTTAAGTTTATTTTTTAGTGCAGTAGTAGTTATTAAATTTTTTTAATTCCTTAAATAGTACTGAATGACTGATGATCAAAGATTACCAGACTAAAGATGTGCGAGTGTATTTTTTGCATCTTATCCTTGTTTTGAACTTTAGAGATCTGAATTTTATTTAATCTGAATTTGAATAAGTGTTTTCTTATGGATCTGTGAAGAATATATTTTTTTTGTACTTGTAGCATTATATGTCTAGAATTTTTACAGTTATAGATTTATTGTACAGTATGATTATTATTTAATTTTTTTTATCATATTAGTTTTTATCCTGATATTTTATATACTATGGTTTCTTTTGAGAGATGTATAATGTAATGAGTTGTCACAAATGAAACTGAATGCTAAGAATCATTGAAGGAAGCATTAAATGTAAAACCAGGTTCATCATACAAATCTGGTGTTATAAAGAAAAAATTGGCACAAATCTAATAGTTTAAGTTAGTGCCATCACAATCACTTTTTATACTTGCTTGAATAAAAGTTTTCATTGTTCTGATATTCATTCTGTTGTCTGACATCTTACATAATGTTTTTTTTTACTATTTTGAAATTTACTTATTATATGAGGTGAAGGCATCTTCTTTTCTGTGTATGTATTTTATGTGTGGTCAGTTATGCAAAAATAAGGCTTAAATGGACAATTCATCTTCAGATATTGCTTGCAACATCCTAATTCAGTTATATACAGGTTATTAAAAGTAATTTTTCCACCTGTATGCAGTATATATATGTTTATTGCAAAGTATTCTTCCATTAATATGGAAACCATTTTTTTTACCTATCTTCCTATTGCTTTTCACTTGTCATTTGTTAGCTTGTCGAAACATTCCACCATATCTTCTCAACTTGTTGGCTGATCACAATTATACGTCAAATGAAAGCTTAAGACACGGAAAGTGTTGTTGGCTACAAAGGATTTACCACTATGTTTTCTTCCCTCTTAGAAATGGGGAAGTGAAAATCATTGCTATATCTTCCAAACACAAGGGCTGAGAGTTACACATTAGGTGTCAAATGAAAGCTTGTGATATGGAAATTGTCTCATGCTACCTCTAGTTTTGCCTCCCAACCTTCCCCCCCCCCCCCCCCCCCCCAAAAAAAAAAAAAAAAAAACAGGAGATAGAAATTTCACAAGGGTCAATCTCGGCAAGTTATATCTCAAAGCTTGCCACATCAAAAATATCACGAACTCTCTCAAATTACAATGCCTCTTTCTCTCTCTTTACTCCCCCCCCCTCCAAAAAAAAAGTAAATGAAAGGGGGAGGAGAGAAATATAACAGGTTGATCTTTACAAGTGTATGTCAAATGAAAACTTAAAATGTGCAGAGTAGAAATCTAATAATTTTCTAGAGATAGATGTTTTAGTGAAAAAACACAATATATAAATTAACCCATTGAGATTTATTTAATTCATTAACGTTGATGGCCAGACAACAGCATTTATTTTCGTCAATTGAAGAAAAATAAAATTAGAGTATAAATTGTTAAATATTTTTTATTCTTTATACAACAAAGTATATTTGATGATATATAAATGTCTAAACTTTAAAATACTAACAATATTCAAAATGAATTAATTTTAAAAACTGTCACAATTGTCTGTCAAAATATCATGACAAATCTGTCAGGTTTTAATATTTGGACAATGTTATGTGCCACCAGTCTGAATTGTTACATGGTTGTAGTGGGTTAAAAAAAAGTCTCTTCCTATATATACCATAAAATGGAAAATACAGCTATAGCATACTGATTAAAAAAATTCACTAAATTCATAATAGGTTCAAAGCAAGGTAAGGTACTGAAATTGATTTACCACCCCAACAAAAATTGCAGCACCCTATCTTTCTTTGAACTTATGAGAAATTTATTGAGTGATTTTGCTATCAATTTGCTTTAGTTTCATTTTCTACTTTTTAGGGTGCATACAGGTAGATACATTTCTATATTTTATTCAACATATTAACATTCAAGTCAATAACTTAAAATTATTTTTGCTTTAAGATAAAAGATAAACGTTGCCATTAGCAACTTTAATTAAAACTAACTTTTTTTGCTAGAACAAGTTAAGCAGATATTTTAGCTACTTCATCAAATCTCTTTGTTGTCACTTCTGTTAGTGTCTTGATATTAAATACTTCAAAGTATGATCATAGTAAAAATATTTTTGTACCTTGGCTATTAAGTAGGCAGCTTTTACTATTTTGGACATTCACTTTGACTGAATGCAAAGATGTGAAAAATAATTAGGACAGCTATTATAGTTCCAATGAATAGAAAACTTGTATGAAGTACTAAATTAGGTCATCAGTTTTTCATAATCTGAATGAAAACCTCATTCATTTGCAGCTTAGTAACATCTTTTAATCACCTGGTGAAGAACTGGTGAGGTGAAATTCTTGTAACGTAGACATTGAGGAGGTGTGGTCCCTCAGACTGTTCTCCATACTAGACAAAGCTCAAACAAATATTTAAACAATGTGTTTTTATAGTAAACTCACCAGACAAAAAATTAGTCACCCCTGGCTGAATGTCACTTAACAGCACATAATTCCTCCGTGTGGCCGAAGAACAGCTGAAATCCTTTCTGGCATGGTTGCCACCAGTGTGTGTGGATGTGCACATCAATATTCATCCACTCTTCCAGAAGCAAATGCTGCAGTTTGACCAGATGGCCGGAATGACGCTTCACTCGTTGCCCCAAATAGTCCCACAAGTTTTCCATGTGATTCAAATCCAGGGATTTGGCAGGCCAGTTGAGATGTTTGAAGGCTTCAGAATGTTTGTCTTGCCAATCCAACCTACTTCGAGTCCTGTGCATGCTATAGTTGACATCTTGGAAAACGGGTATCTTTCTGGTGTTCACTGTGGAGATGCTGCACAAAAGGCAACATTTGGTCATCCAGTAGCTCCATATAGCCCTTCTGGTTCAAGTGTGATGTCACCTCAACCAAATGACCCATTTCCTCTTACGTGAAACACCCCCAGAACATCACAGAGCCTCCTCCAACTTGAACAGAACAATGCACACAGTCCGCATGGAAGGCTTCATGTGGCTTACTATATACCCGTCGCCTTGTATCATTCGAGTACAACCAAAAACGACTCATCTGACCAGATCACATGCTTCCAAGAGTCGACAGTCCAGTCTTTGTGGTGCCGCGCCCACTAGCTGTGCAGCCTTGTGCAGAGCTATTAACATGGTCTCTTCCGCAGTACTCTGCTCCAGACATCCATGGCATTCAGTTCCCTTCGGAGCATTCGTTTGGAAACAGCTTGTTGTAGGCCTGCATTGCCTGACTGGAGCAATTCCTGCCTCGTTGCAAAGCGGTTTGCCCTAATAGTGCATGACACACTGCAGCAGACCCTATTGGTGAGCACAGTCTTTTTGGCGATGATTAGTGGTAGACTGCAATGTACGCCACTGCTGGAAGACCCTTTGGACAGTACGTTTTGGGGGCAGGGGTGGCTCAGTCGGTAGCGCGCCAGGCTCGTAATCTGTAGTTCCCAGGTTCGAGTCCCAGCTGGGTCAGCGTTGAGATTTATCTCCGCAAAAATTCCCCGCCCTGCCCACGGTCAGTAGGGGACACCGATGGGCTTGAAAAGGCCGCCGTCCGTCGGATGGGACGTTAAGCCGTGGCCCCGTGTGTGGGAGAGCCATACCCTGTGCACGTTAAAGAACACGCTGGATGGCCTTGACGGGAGGCTACCATCTGTCTCCCAACAGCTGTTCCAGTGGGTCCCCTCCCCCAACCTTCTCTGAGCCTTCGGGGTCCTTGTGGCCTGGCCATTTAGCCCATGGTGTGCAAAAAAGTGCCGCTCAGAGGTAAAACAACCCAACCAGTACGTTTTGACACCTGCAAAGGCAGCAACTTCTTGTACACTATGCCCTTTGACTCGACCAAACAATAACACCTTTTTGCCACTTATTCACATCTTTGGCATGACCCATGTTTCACGGAGCAACACACATGGCACACAACCACTTCTTGTCACTGTATGAATCCCGTAGCACATGGCACAGCTATTTGTAGGATGCATTTTTATTATTGGTGTACCCTCTGTTGCTGCTAAACGGATGTAACCTTCTTACGGTGGGAGATGATTAATTTTTTGTCCGGTGAGCTTATTTTAAATATGAATTAGTATATGAATATTAATGAAAATTTTAATTATAAACATCAATTTTTCAAACTTACCTATATGCATGTGGAGAAAAATTAGAAATTGTGCAGTATATATAAAAATGCTTTTAAAATTTATATGATTACCAAAAATATTCCTGCCTTTGCAATATTCTTGAAGATGCATTTAACCTAGAAGTAAGCACACATTGGTCTTTTACCTAACCTGGAAATTTTTGGGTTGCCACAAATTATTTGTTAGCATGCATTCACTTTTCTGTCTTGAATATTCTCACTCCTTAGACAAAGCATTTTGTCATTCAAACAACGTGTTTTGTTGTGGCGATGTTTAAATGGTATTACAGTAGAAAGAACTATAACATGTTGGTTTTGTGGCACAAATAACTGAAGGAAGCTGTAGTGCAACAAACAAGACAATAAATGGAAAACGTTAGAATAATAAACGGACTCGTCCACCTTATTGTAATAGAAATGCACAAAACCTATTAATGTAAGAAAGTTTAAGTTGGTGTGCAATTTACTTTTATTATTCAGCTTTGAGAACTTTTAACATTGCTGTTTGTTATGCAACTGTTAACTGCATGGAACTTTACTGCCAGTAGGTGAGAAAATGTATAATTGTTTAAAACGTTATGCACAATTCTTTTTGTCTATAGTTTTTTGTCTCCCTAGTTATATACGGGTTTTAGTCAGGGATTTTTATAATGCTGAGTTTTAACAATATTTGAAGATGGTTGTCCAATTTCTTTGTCTTTTTATATGTATATATATGCATAATTATTTTTAATTATTGATGATTTATTAAGGAGGAAAGCATCTACAAAATATATGTTAATGAAATTAGACGAGATAGCAGAATTTTTATGTTGGTTACTATGATTCATAATATTTTAAATCTTGAACTTAGCAGATATACTTGTTTGAAATAATACATTTTGCACTATTTAGCGCAACTGAATTAAAATTAACAGTAAAATTTTATATCAAGGAACATGTACAAATAAATTATTGAAATAGTAAGGTATCAGTTACTTTCTTCCATTACTACAACTGTTAAGAAATTGCTAACAGCTGCTAAATGGATCTCCTTTCCCTGATCTGAGTCATTAGAGTCCTTATGACCAGGTCATATAGTTAGTTTGCAAAACCACCCAAAGATGTGTTTTAAAAAATAAATTCTTAAGTTTTGTACAATAATTTTATGGTTCATTAAAATTCAGACTTTAGATACTTCACCAGCAGAACGATAAAAACTATTTTAAAATATAATTTCACCAAAATGAAAATGGTCACTTTAACAGAAGCAGCTATAATAGCTAAAGAATTTTGTTTTGAACAGTGACAATAGTTCATGTTCATTCAGTTATATTCATTGGGCATTCTAGAATATACACCTGTTTACTTATAAAGTGGGTTTTGTGTGCCTCAACCCACTAAAACACAAAAGGGACTTTCAGGACTGACATATAGAAACATTTCATAATTATCACATTGTACAGAAACAGATATCCGCTTCAGCACCAACTTTGATTTGTGATCTTTGTAAAATAGTTCTCTGCCAAAGCAATGTGAATTTCATCGTGAAAATAGGATTAATATTTACAAAAAATATATATATATTGTTTTTGTAAACTACTAATAGAACAGTTTTTGGGTATTGTTTTCTATAATATAAATTTCTCTAGGATCTTTATCATATTTTTATGTATTATTGAAGTTGTCAAATTATTGTTAGTCACATAGTTTCTTATTTGTTCTGTAAAAGAAGTGCTTTATGACTAGATTGATTTGGTAGTTAATTACATTGACAAGAGTTGTATAAATTTCATTCCGTCCATGATGAATTATATATGCATTATTGCACTTTTTATGGCTGATACTAAGCCATTCTGTTGAACAAAGGAGAAGCCAGAATATTTATAATAAATTTTAACTGGCTCACATAGTGTGACAAAAATAATTTTATATGCAAATGTACTTCTTCCACCACTTATGTTCAATATTGACTGTTGGCAACAATGAATCAAGTTATTATTAACTTATGCCCAATTTGAGCAATGTTTCGCCTATAGGTCTGCATGTCTCAGTAAAAATAAGCATAGTGCTGTCATATTTTTTATGCATTTCTAATGAAATACAGTTCATTAGAAGCTGAAGTCATGCAAAGGTTATAAAAAATTTACCTACAGTATTAAGGGACTTTTTTTTTTCATAAGGCAGCTGCTTGAGGGGGTATTTATTTATTTATTTTATGTTCCAATTATGTTAGGGAAAACGGTTTATTTCACTCCATTGGTTAAAACGCATTCTTTCCTATAAACCTTGATTTCTAAGAAAAATTAACGCACAAAACATTAAAATAGTAGTGCTTTCCTAGTAGGTGTTTGAGGATTAATTTAAGATACCTCACGGGGAATTTTTTCAGAAAAAAAAACGCTAGTAAAATTTTTAAAACTCCCTTAAAATTCTGAATAAGTTACTGTTCAACGTAAACAAGTTCATACTTATTGTAAAGCCTGTGGAATCAATGCTTTTAGAGAAGGAAATAAAAATAACCGTGAATTCATCGGTGGGAGGGGCGGAAAATATATATCAAGAAAACTTCCATTATGACACATTGTTGAAAGACCACCGTCCGTCGGATGGGACGTTAAATCTTGGTCTGTGTACGGGAGAGCCATACCCTGTGCACATTAAAGAATACACCAGATGGCCTTGACGAGAGGCTACCATCTGTCTCCCAACAGCTGTTCCAGTGGGTCTCCACCCTCAACCTTCTCTGAGCCTTTGGGGTCCTTGACCTGATCATTTAGCCCATTGTATGCAACAAAGTGCTACTTAGGTAAAACAACCCAATCTTGTAATCTGGCATTTAAGAGTAAAATTGCTCAAATTTGTATCATTCGTTTGAAAAGGACCACATATAAAAGATGCTTCTCCCAACCTT
The DNA here is from genome assembly GCA_038380435.1 of Ryuthela nishihirai. NCBI lineage: Eukaryota > Metazoa > Arthropoda > Arachnida > Araneae > Heptathelidae > Ryuthela > Ryuthela nishihirai. The sequence goes on along the minus strand of JAWZYU010000001.1, from coordinate 132,282,434 downwards.
GGTGAATTTTAGCAGGACCTAGGGGAAATTAAAAGAAATTTATTCCAGAAAAAATAATTTCTGTGTAATATATTAAAATAGTGTTCTGCTCTGTTACGGCTTGAGACTAGTTTTTGAGTTTTGTTTTTATACTATACGAGTAAATTTCTCTAGGATATTTTATGTTTTCGTAAAATAGTGATTAAGAAATATATTTTTATGCATTAATGAACTTTAAATAATTGTTAAGGCACGTCGTTCGTTGTCTGTTATGTAGCAGCGGTCCCTTACTAATTGGTAATTAACAAGCGCTGTGTAAATTTTAGTCCAAGATAAACTTTTAGCACCTCAATGTTTTTCCTTGATCCAAGTCCGCATTTAAACATATATAATCTTACAGCATTATTCATTACATTTTGATGTGAAAAAAAATGTAATAGAGATAGGTTACGAGTTTATGATGTAAAAGAGTAGGTTACAAACTATTTTATCAATAAAGAATTACAGGCAAGATTAGTGACTGATTGTCGGCAATGATAGTAATATTACCGTGAAGATTCATTCTATTTTTAGACAAATGGAGGTATTGTGGTCTCCAAGAGCTAGACCCTGCGGGTGAGAATTTTATTTAAATCTTTTGAGCAATAGAAATGGTTTAAATGTTTTTAAAGTTCACCAGCTATGGAAGTTTTTTTCATTTCGAATGGCAATTATACAGCCATGCATATTTTTTTCATCTATTGTGTAAAAATTGTTACTAAAATAGAGCTGTTTTATAAGACTCCTGTAAACTTAAAAAGAAAACTAGATGTTGCATAACGTATTTTCTTTAATCTTATCAAAAGACAACGCTTTGTAACTATCAAACGATAAATTATGTGATAAAATGTGAAATTTTTGAAAATTCCGTCCAAATCATCTGTAAGTCCTTATATTGTTAGTCATTATTTTTATGGAAATATTTGTTATAATAAAGTTTTTTCTTTCTTACTGTTGAGTTCTTTTTGCATTTTTCTAATTGAAGATAAACGAGAGCCCAGAGGGAAAGGGAAAATACAAAACAGCTTTTAGATATCTCAATTTTATTTTTTTTATATCCATCATTATCGGAGAAGTACCGTTTATTCCACTACGGATTTCACAGTTTGTTGATTAATATACGGTAGATTATGACCAACAGAATATTCGAGGAGGGTGGGAAGCATCGGTTAAGAAAGTATAGTGAATACAAAATAAATGGTATAAACAATACCAGGGGTGAATTACGCGACTAAACAAAGTTTAAAATTTTGAAAAGGGAAGTGGTTCTCACCCTTTCATGCTTCACGTACCCCTTAGAAATGTGTATGTAACTGGCGTACACCTTGTATAGATGGGGCGTGGGTGGCTCAGTCAGTATCGCGACATTCTCATAATCTAGTTCCTAGGTTCGAGTCCCAGCTGGATCAGCGTTGAGATTTATCCGCAAAATTCCACGGTTATTAGGGGAACCGTTGGGCTTGAATAAGGCCGTTGGATGGGACGTTAAGCCGTGGCCAGTGTGCGGAAGAGCCATACCCTGTGCACGTTTGAATGGCCTTGACGGGAGGTTACCATCTGTCTCCCAACAGCCGTTCCAATGGGACCCTCCCCCAACCTTCTCTGACTCTTCGGGGTCAATGTGACCTGGCCATTTAGCCCATGGTGTGCAAAAAAGTGCCGCTCAGAGGTAAAACCCAACCCAAACGTATAGATAGATAAAACTATAGTTATAACAATGGGAATAAAATATATACACATTAAATTTTATATTCATAAATTACATATATCGATAAACAAAAAAAAAATTACATATTATAAACATTTTATTGGGTAATCGACTTTTGAGCTCCCACGGCGTACCCGGAGAAATTTTACCGCCTACCCCCAAGGGGTACACGTACCCCACGTTGAGAACCCCTAAATTAATTATTCTCTAAGACGGTTACACGTTGCCTTAGATGACGTTGATTGATGCCTTAGATTGAGGTTGGGAATAGTGATTCTATCATGAATAAGCGCCAATATTTCGATAGCTAATTGGGTATGCGAGACCGATAGTCGATTAAACAAGACTTTACTGTATTTTAGAAATTGCAAGTTCCCTACTTGGAACATATATTTGTTTTTTTACCTCAGCAGCGGTGCTCTCTGCTAAATGGCTAGGTTAGAAGGCCCAAAGAAGGAGACCCACTGGATAGCTGTTAGGAAACTGAAATTTCCTGTCAAGGCCATATTTTCAAACATGCAAATGTTTTGGTTCCCATGTACATAGCTTATTACGAAGGGACTATGGTTGGGGAGGGGGGGGGAACGAAAACTTTCCAACTCTGAAACCAAATTTTGCCCACTGAGAAAATAGTATTTTACTTAAATTTAAGTCTCTATCAAGGAGGTAGCCACAGTTTAGGTAACTGAGTGATTTATATTTTAGTTATAAATAAAATGAACTTTATAGGAAAAATAATAAAAAAAAGAGGCCAATTGCAGTCAGTACCGGATTTAAACCTCACCCTCCTCTACGCAAAATTACTCTTTTATCAAAATATTAGAATACTTCCATGATAATTGGAAGCTGTATTCAAAGCTTTCTATGAAATAGCGTTTGTAGCAAAAGTCAATCTTTGTGTCCAAATATTATTTTCAAGAAAAAAAGTTAATTAAAACTGCATTTATTAGTGATAGTTTAGGTTTATTAAACTCCCTATTTCCGTAATTTTTAAGAAATATTTTGTGCAATATTTAACGAGTTCCGGAAATTAACTATTTAAGAACAGTATCGCTCATCGTAAGAATTTTGCTGAAAAGTGATATCAAATCACCCACTAAAACAAATGTGACCTTAGAATTAATGTATTGAAAAAATTGGTTATCGTGACTGGGATCTGAACCTAGATCTCCCAAAAGCATGCCGGGCGTCTTAACCACTAGACCACCGAGGAAATGACCATTTATTCAACTAAGTGAAATACAAGCCTTCCTGTTGATTCACCAGTCAGTGGCGCCATCTATTATTTGGAGTTCGGCAACCAAGCCGCCACATTTTTGATGGTAGTAATATTTGTCACTCACGCTCATAGCGTTATATATATTCAGTAATGAATTATCACAGGAAAAGTCCTGTAGACCAATTATTTGAAGCGTTCCTTGTCTACAGGACTTTTCTTGTGATAATTTATTATTGAATAGTGATCTTAGAAGTTTGTGCAACTGTTTTTAGTCCCTCATCAATTCTGAGTTTGTTTAGGACAATCGTAAAACAGCGCTTGCTGTCAAATATTTCAGATTCAGTTATTCTTAAACTATTAAACAAATATTATTATATAAGTAATGTTACTATATATATAATAACAGTATGTAATATTGCAACAAAGAAATATTAAACAATGTAAAAGAATATTTGAGGGGCAAAGCAACAGTTAAGGTATCATTGAAAATACAAATGGTTATTAAGATACAAAGAATGAGGTCGAAATTACACAACAGATTTAAAATGCTTTAGTTACGCCCCCCTCTAAAGGGTGAAAAAGGCTCAAATCCGATTGGAAATATTTTTGCATTTCTGGGAATTTTATATTTTCCCCTGGCCTTAATTAAGAATATATATATTTATATAGCGAGTGAAGAAAATAGGGACAGTATATGTATTGTAGGAATCATCATCCAATGTGTTACTGATCGTAGGGTAGTTCAAATTTTCTACATTAAATAAACAACAAAAAGCAAGTAAATTGAATGTTTTAATATTTTGTAACAATCAAAAGAAGTACATAGTACATACAGCAATTCTCTGCCATTCACATTGTTAACATTCCTTATTCGAGTTCAACAGAAGAGCAGTTACAAAAATCAAACAGTAGAAATTCATATAAAGGTGAGATTCGTCATCACCGTGATAACCTGTATCTTTCCTGAAGCAATGAAAGGTCTTTTAGTTTTGTTACATAACAAGTTGTTTGCCATAATATATTTAGACTTTTAAAAATATTAATAAAAAAAATAATTTCAACTAATGCTGATATCTTAAAACTTTACGACTTGCGTTTTATTTGCAAACTGTTACCATTATGACAAATAAGCAACATGAAAATTACGCATTTCACAACTTTATATTGTGAATAACGTTTTAAATTATTATCATCAGTAAAATAAATCAGTACATATTACATTCCTTTATACAATTTATACAACAGTGTTAGAAACACATTGATAGTGTTTGTACAAAACCTACATTAAAAAAAGTTCAACACTTTTTCGAAGTATCTACATGATTGAGGTGTTTGGGAGGCAGGCACGCACCTACTATGTAACATTGGGGCAAATGGAAGATATAAAGTCCTAAATATATGCATACGCTTTCATTTTTTATATCCAATTTACAGCTGGCTGGAAGGTCTATAGATCAGTCTTTTGGCAAAAAGTAGGATTATCAGTCGTACTATTTAGTTTACTCAACATTAGTCACTTTTCCATGGAAATGTTCCGCAAATTAGTAATTATCTGTACTGAATATACAACTTCAAGGACTGGAGCAAAATGGCGTCTTTCTATTGCTGAATAGTTGAGTTCAAAACCTGAAATATCCACTACAAAGAGGGCGACCATATTCCCAAAGATGCAAACATGGCTATTTTTCCGAGGTTAAGGCTTCCCGGAAACTGCTCACATATTTTAAGGGGACATTTTAATGCCTTGTGTACTACTAATGATGAATATTAGGATTTGTTTTCTGGATATCTTTATCTGTTCCTTTAGCTTTTCAAAGCCTCTGTTTAATTACAAATTCATGAGAAAAGAAATAGACTTTCGTTTTCAGAAGGAATAAATTTTTTCCAGAATTCTCAAAACTATGAGATGATTAGTTTTTACTCAATTCATCCATATGAAAGGCATAATTGCTATTAAGGTACTGAACTTTACACACAGTCTTCAGCAAATAATCAATAGAATGCTAACACACTCCAGTCTAGTAAAATTAGAAAACAGTGCCTGTTGTATAAACAACTCTTATTTGGTTCAAAAAACTTGTCCTATTATTTGGGTAGCACAAAGATCTACTATACCTGAATTTGCATGACCTTTTATACATTACTTTTCAGTATTGGCAATAATGCTACATTTTGTTAAACTAAACTTTTAAGTATGACAAATCGATTTCAAAACCTTGTTTAAAAACACTAGTACAACAGATTAAAAACCGGGACAAATCAGTTTCGAAATCTAATTTTAAATCATTAGAATTGAGACAGGTTTAAAACAAGAAGTCTGGTTACTCTGAACAAAGCAACTGAATGAGACAAGTACGTTACACTCCAAAAGAATAAGTGAGTCTACAAAATTTTTATTCAGTATTTAACACTCAACTATTAGCTCGTATACTTTTTATTAATTAGATCAGGGGTTCTCAACGTGGGGTAAGCGGTAAAAATTTTTAGGGTACGCCGTGAGAGCTCAAAAGTCGCTAGATCTAGTAACAAAGTCGCCAACACTGTTCTGCAGAAATGTCATTTTTTTTGTTTATCGATATATGTAATTTATTAATACAAAATTTATTGTGTGTGTATATATATATTATTCCCATTGTTATACTATAACTAGTTTTACCTATCTATACAAGGGGTACGCCAGTTACACACACATTTCCAGGGGGTACGTGAAGCATAAAAGGTTGAGAACCACTGATCTAGATGACATTTTTTCTATCACTTTTCAGGGTAGTTCCCTTCATATCCAATTTCCACGATATAACATGTATAAATATATAGGTAGAGAGAGATTAACGAACGTATATATAACAGATTCAGTGTTGAAAAATGGATCATCATTATTCGTGAAGGTTTGAGTCTAGTATTTATCACTATGTTTCCTTTTAAATGACAAAAAAAGCTCTTAAAGGGTATAGTTGGTGACCCTTGAAAATACACTATTATCATGCGATAAATTTTACAGACATTTCTCTGTTGATGGCCAGTTTTGCTTCGAGCATCACATACGCATCCCACAATATATCATTTAAAGCACCGGATATAACCGAAAGCAGTCATACAAGTATTTAAGCCATTCCAAATCTGGCAAGGGTGTCAGGTGATTCGCAGATTCTATTGGAAAAAATATATGTGAAAGTACAATTCATAACAACATCGAAAGGGCATGTTTCGGTTCAAATTAAAAAAAAAAGTTATGGTCAATTAAAAACGGCCACTCGAAAATAAAAACGGCAATATGTGTGTTCCTAATATTTGAAAAACTATTCATTCAAATAAAATTTCTTCATTTATTTCTAGGAGATTATATCTAATATATACATACATACATAAGAGTTATTTGGTTCTTCGATTGTTCTATGGTTAACAGGATATTTATGTAAAATCGTCAAAATAAAGTTTAAAAAAATTGAACTTTTCTCGATTTCTTGTTCATGTTAGTTTAAAATCTGGCAGCACAGGAAAAAAGGATATTATTTGGTATTGTATGTAATCATCTGTCCCCACAAAACTGTTTCACTTAAATATATTAAATATTAATGCCCCCCCCCCACAAAAAAAAATACTAAAATATTCAAGGTATAAGAAAACGTAAAAACAAACATAATTTAAAACTCATTAAAAAAAATAAATACCCCGTCAAGCAGCTGCTTGCCACAGAGGTCTGACAGGAGCCTGTCAGTTTATATGATGGCAGGACCTCAGCAGGAAAACGACACAAACATCCATGCCTTACCCGGGGCTCGAAGCCAGGTCCCTTAGAACAGTAGCCAAGCGTCACAAAAATTAAAAAATCTGAAACTTTCGCAAATTCAAGACAAAGACTTAATTAAAAGAATTAAATAACTGTGGGAAAAAAATAGATATATTTTAGATTAATAATTTTTTTATTCATGTTTGAATACTTCAAAAATTTTATTTCAATTACTGCAGCATTATGAAGGAACTGTATTAAATTTTAACAAAATATTCTGCTAAGTTCAATTAAATTTCTTTTTCATCATATTTTGAGAAAAATAATAATTAAATTTCGTTGAATTGTAATATTTAAGTGAGTAAATTATTATAAAAGATCAATTTGTGAAACAAGACACATGAATAAGCAAGAAAAATAATTTTTATAAACTTACCAATATCACAAATTAGAAAACTGATAGAAACTACAGAAAAATAAATTCTATTGTGGAAGTGACATTTTGTTAACTAACTGTACATGAGAATGGTTACGACTCGATATCTGTCCAAATTGCTAATAGAGCGGCGAAGAAAGTCTATTTAGGTGTCTTTCAGGCACAAATGATAAGAGTTGCTGTTTTTAAATGTTGCGTTCACATTATCTTGAAAGTATTGTTAGGAATGTGATTTTTCAACTGCCTTGGTGGTGAGCATCTTGGTGGACAGGTTTTTGAAATTTGATGGGGGAATATTTGTAGTAATAGATGCCTGTAGTGTTGTTCATATAAGATGCATGTTCCAAAATTTATCAGATTATAGAGATAAAATGGAACTGGATTAGTTCATCTCCTAATGTTTGCTATCAGCTTCGAAATAGTTTCTTTGGTAATGTATACATTTGTTTCAGGGATCTTTCCATCTCCTGAAATAAGTCACTTATGTCTGCTTTTGAGATGGTGTGTTTTTGTGTCGCATTTTCTTTGAATGGGTTCAACATTGAGTGTGCTCATCCAGTTCCATTTTACTTCTATAGTGTGTTACATATAACACTACAGACATTACCACAAATGTTCCATCAAACGTCAAAAACGTGTACGTCATATGCTCACCACAAAGGGAGCAGAAAAAAATGCATGCCTAACGATATTTTCAACAGAGAGTGAAACTGATCATTTTCTAATTGTATTTACTTACTGGATGAAGCGAAGATATCACTTTTACATTTTATACAAGATTTGAAAACAGCAACTTTAACATCTGTGCCTGAAAGATAGATTCGTCACCTCTATAATAGCAATTTACACGTATATCTAGTCACAACCATTCTCGTAAGCCAGTTAATGAAACATCACCTCTATAACATATTTCTATCAGTTTTCTAAATCGTGATTTTTTAAAAGCTTTCCAAACGTGATTAACAAAGAAAAATATGGCATTGCCATGTTTCACAAATTGATCTTTTATAATAATTCAGCTTTATACATATTACAGTTCAATGAAATTTAGTTAAACTATTCTTTCTGCCAAAAAATGGGGACAGGGGTGGTTTAGCTGGTAGCGTGCCAGGCTCGTAATCTGTAGTTCTCATGTTTAAGTCTCACCTGTCCCAGCGTTGAGATTTATCGGCGCAAAACTCCTCTCCTTTTCCATGGTCAGTAAGGGGACGCCGTTGGGTTTGAAAAGGTTGTCGTCCATTGGATGGGACGTTAAGTTTGGACCGTGTGCGGGAGAGCCCACACCCTGTGCATGTTACAGAACACGCTAGATAGCGTTGATTGGAGGTTACCATCTGTCTCCCAACAGCTGCTCCAGTGGGTCCCCTCCCCAAACTTCTATGAGCTTTTGGGGTCTTTGTGACCTGGCCATTTAGCCCGTTATGTGCAAAAAGGTGCCGCTTAGAGGTAAAACAACCCAACTCTAAAAATTGGTGAATAAGGAATTCAATTGAACTTTTCTTACCAGAATATTTTGTTAAAATTCAATACAGTTACTTTATAATACTGCAGTATGAAAATATTCAAACATGTACAAAAAAGCTGTTAACTAAAATACATAGAAGTTACTTTTCAGTTAATTCGTTTTTGTGCTATGTTTGCGAAAGTTAGATTTTTTTTTATATGGTATTTTTTAAAAATGATTTCTAAATTTTGTTTTCAAGTTTTCCACATTTGCAATATTTTAGCTTTTTTCTAATATTTCATATATTAAAGTGAAGCTCTTTCGTAGGGAGAAATGACTTACGTTTGTTACCAAAAATTTTTTTTCCCTGATGCTGCAAGCTTTTGTACTGAACATAACTTTTCTCAATTTTTTTGTTTAAAATTTTAACCTTATTTTGACAATTTTTTAATAAATTTCTTATTGACGATAGAAGCAAATAACTTTCGTACACATATATCGGATACGATCTTTAAAAAAAATGAAAAAAATTTGAATAGTTTTTGAAATATTAGGAATACAACTAATTCGATCAAAAGCAGATGCCATTTCGATATTCTTATAAGGAATACTCTCACATATATTTTTTCTAGTAGATTTTGCGAAGGTCCCTGATACCTTCTGCCCGTTTTAAAAAGAAATGGCTCATTTATATTACTTATATTAGAAAATATGAAAAAACAAAAGTTGTACATAAAAAGATTTAAACATTAACAACATTTATGTAAGCTGCATTTCAAACAAAATTTGTAGGAAAAAATTAAAATTAAAATATGGCGAACACAGGCGTGCGCAGCACATTTCATTAGGGTGTTCACCCAGAGAATTTTTTCTATTTTTATTTAAAGAAGAAGATTTATTGAATACTCAGTCATAAAGGTCACTGTTATTATTCATAAAAAAAACAACTCAACTAAACATAATTTTTAAAATTAACAACTAAACTTTTACTTAAAAATGAAATACAAAATAACAAATTTTTGCTCTAGTGAGAACCAAGCGTATAAAAAGATACATTCAATTTTCATTATCTTTACCTTTAACAAGATAATGAGCTAACCCAAATTGCAAAATATTCTAATTGTAAGTAAAAGACAATCTCTTAAATGCAGCCAGGGTTGTTATGTTGCATTTGCAAACATATTAAGCTACAGTAAGAAACCAAGTTGTATGGGAGAATTTTTGTCTAGAGCCATTGGTTAGAACATTAGTGCTAAGCCATTTAGTTAGTAAGTTAATGAATTGCCTAATTATAATAATGGAATATTAATAGCAGCAATTGTCTGGTGTTAAATGGTGTTTTTTTTTTGCCAGTTTTAAATAAATCAAAACTTGATTATTATTAGCACCGGATTTATTTGTCCTTTTAGTGTATTAAAAAAAAGAGTGATTTAAAACAAGTTTTCACTTAAAACCTCAATCATATTCAATAGCACATCAAGCAAACTTTCACAGGGGATGGTGGTTGGGAATGGAACATAATATAGCATCACGATCATTCTAAGTGATTGCATATTGTGGATAAATAGAATGAATAAAGCTATGTTTAATCAATTTTCACGTGTGTGTGGGGGGTGGATGAGGGTTATCGGAGCATGCACATGGAATGTAGATGCTATCTATATAATCTAGATTCCATAATCTGTTGGATCAGCTGGAACAGTGTTTCTTTAAATGTTTCGACCCAATATTCAAATACCTAATCACCTTATGACCCAAAATTTACATTCACTCCACAACACAAATATAATAGATACCTACAGGCTAACTGGTTGGGCTTGGGTCACAACTCTGGTTAGGGAACCCCTGATCTAGAAAGACACCCAGTGGTGATCTCAAAAGAGTGAGTGGGGTGAAGGATAGCCCCTCTCCAAAAAGCTAAGAGGAGGGAGAGAGAACATTGTGCAATTTGCTGAGTTGCTCACTGCCCCTCCCCACCCCTAAATGCGATTCATGGGACTGCCTGTTACAAATTACCTACATGTAATGAAGAGCAACTGAACTATACAAAAGTAAAAAAAAAGTCTTAAATACACATTTGAACAAAGTGCATCACCACAATAATCACAGTTATAAACTTGGGGTGGATGAATCAGTTATTAGGGAAAAAAATTCAAAAGTAAATAGATAATTGGTGATCTGGATTCAATACCAAACCCAGGTCCTTATTTTTGATTTTGGGATGGAGGCTAAGCAGTTGCTCTATTAGTAGTCACACCATTAGTTAGGCCTTATTATACTGATCATTTGACAATGGTTTTTATGATACTGTCTGAGCACTTCATAATGACTGTATGAAAAGAAATATCATATTGTCTGATATTCATATGCAAAGATTACAAATACTTCTAAAATTCTCATACAAACTTCAGATCTAGCATTCAATATTATAGTTACAGTATTTAGAAATGTACTTTGTACATGTGTAAAACTAATAATTAAGCATGGTTAAATATAATAAAACAAAACACAAACACAAAAAATGCAAGTTTAGAATAACAACGATTAGAGAAATGACAACATAACTTGAAATTGTAACTAAATTCTCGAATCAGATATTTTGATCAGTTAACCTATTACAGCAATTTACCCAGATTCTGCACTAGTATATTGCCAAATATTTCCCTAAATGCAACAACTTTAGAAAATGCACTTTATTAAATATGTAAAGTAAAATAATAATAAAAAAATTCAAGCATTTCTAAACATATATTTACGAATCTGCAGTATCTGGCTTCATCTTTAAGATTATGTATTTATCTTTCAAAAGATTATCTTCACTCTTAAGCCATTAATAGACGTAACCCTTCATGTTAATCTTCATATTGGGGCTGGAGTGTACAATGTATTATAGTGGGTATATATTGACATTTTATATATTGCATATTGCATAAATTGCTGTAATACTGTCATATTAAATGTTAATAGACCATACTTGATCTAATAGTTAGAATACTCAACTACTACAGTGGGCATGTCCCTATGTATGTATCTGTATGTTGTATGAGAAACCAGAACAAGTCCAAAAGTTTCCTATCACTGCCCTTTGGTGTAGAGAAGTACTCTTTTCCCTTTAAAAAAATTTATCTTCAGTAATGTCAGGAGATTGGACAAGAACACCACGTTTGAAGATTTCGCCACCCACATTAATGTATAAGTTACTGATGGACTACTAACAGGAAACTTAATGCTTTTGATTCAAATGATTACTCAATATTTTTGTATTAGGCAGTTTCAGTAAGTAATTATGTTACCAAAATAATCGTCCAAGGGCATCAAAAGCTAATGCTGGCCCTGGTGCAAAGTGTAGACCGACCCCTTTCCTTTGTTTCTTTGTATATGCTTGTGTGTATGCATGTAAATACAAAGGTTAAAAAGAAACGTGTCATTTCCTCCCCCCAAAAATGACTATATTCATTGAAAAAAAAAAAGTGTCAATCTTAAATAGCCAAAACAATTTAATATAACATAAAAATTAAATATAAATATAAAATATAACACACCAGTATACTCAACTGGGTTCTTTGAAGAATTGTGAGCCTAGTTAATGTAGATTTCTCTCCCCCCCCCCCTCATCAGGCCTGGAATCATCAACCACCTTTAAGTAGAATCTGATGTAGGGGAAGATTGCATTGGTTTGGCCATGTTAACCATATGCATAACTACAGATTAGCAAATAGAATTATGACCAGGTTGCTTAACCTTTTCACTACTATACCTGCCCAAAACGGCCCAAGCTGCTGGTAGGAGGTGGTAGGAGGAGCTTGTACAAGCTGCTGGTAGGAAACGATTATAAATCTGTAATCTAATGACCTAAAAATTTGTGCTATATTGTCTTATTAGAAAATGGTATTAAAAATATTTACAAACAATTATTCAGAATACTAAAATAATATTACCTTCTTGAAATAAAACTTATTACAATGAATTAGGGGGAAAAACTTTCTACATTTACATTAATAAAAATAAAATATGCAATAAAAATATTCAAAATTATTTTGAAGATTTCTCACCAAGAATTCACAATTGCTTTTAAAGTCTTCCTTTGTCAGAGTAAATAATTACTATTTGTCATCAGCTCTTAGTTTCCCCCAAAAACTCATTCAACTTGCCTTTTGATATTTGTTTATTTCTCAAACTCCTCTCTAAATGCATTATTAATGCAATATAACTGGAAGATCACAAAAGCAAAAAAGAAGGAAAAAAATATATGTGTCACAAAACAAAAGTCTTTAATTAAATTCTCAAAACCTATGAGACAATTACTTGGTTGGTTTGCTTTTAAAAATTGAATAACAAAAAATATAATGAAATACTTTTATGTAGAAGTAGCTATATTAAACCAAATTTGTATAACTTGCACAAAATTACTTGTAAAGGTTAGAGAGAAAATTAAAACAAATAGTAGACTTTTAAAAAGCAAACACACTTGGAACCATTCACAAAAATCACACTTTACATAAGCAAAATTCTTCTTGATATCTAATTAGCAGAAATGGAAATTACTAAAAGATATCAATTTCATCTCTTGAAATATTTACAAAATCATTTTTGAAGGAATTTTCAGCCATTGGTCAACCTTGTGTTCAATCTGTTTTGTTACCCAATCCATTTTGTACCTAATCCAGCCAAATACGCAGCAATTAAACTTTCTGAAATACTTTAGAATCCTTTCTTGTTAATATATAATAATAGTAATGAAATTACTTTGAACAAATGTAAGAAAACGTTATGAAAAAGTATATAGACGAGTGTTATGTATGAATAATAAATGGTTTTAAAAGATCCATAATATAAGAGTGGAAAATTTCTGCAAATAGGAGCTAGCTGAAAATTTTGGGAGTTGGGTTATTTTACCTCTGAGTGGCACTTTTTTCGCACACAATGGGCTAAATGGCCAGGTCACAAGGTTGGGGGAGGGGACTCACTGGAACAGCTGTTGGGAGACAGATGGTATCCTTGTCAAGGCCATGCAGCATGTTCTTTAACATGTATAGGGTATGTTCTCCCACACATGGTGCCATGGCTTTATGTCCCATCTGATGGACATTAGCCTTTCCTAGCCGATCAGTGTCCCCTACTGACCATGAACAGGGCTGGGAGTTTTACAGAGATAAATCTCAACACTGACTCAGCTGCGACTTGAACCTGGGAACTGCAGATTATGAGCCTAGCGTGCTACCGACTGAGTCACCCCCACCCCCTTGGGAGTTGGGTATGAAGATTTTAGGAGCCAGCAGTTGTATGAATTGTTATAATATGGCAATTTATATAAGTTGCCAGCATGAAATTTTTTGTTTCCTGGGTGACTAGGTTTCTGTATTTTTCCATCCCTGCCAAAATGTGAATAATTTAGATTCACACCAACAGTTCAGTAATTTTAAAAAATATGCGAATGCTTGAACTAGATTTCAATTTTAATATTCTCATCTCCCAAGTTTTTAAAACTAACATATTCTTTTCAAGATTATCATGATGTGATAATTATGAGGAGCAGTAAAATGTACTGAGACTAATACTCATTGTACAAGAGCTACCTTACAAATCATGATGTTTGTCTAAGATGGGAAATTTATCGTGATTACTAAGGTATCACATTTAAGGCCACAATTATTTCCCCCCCCCCCCCCCCAAAAAAAAAAAAAAAAAAAAAAAACTGGGACACCCTCAGAGATATTCTCTGACAGTGATAGTACTATCTGTATAGTAGCCTAGAGTTGTCCCCAAAGAAATTTTTTACAAATCAATTTTGAAGTATTTTGTTGACAGAATTAATCAGTTTTTAAATTTAATATTTGAAAGTTAAAGTTTTGAATCAATGGTGACTAAAGTTTGAAGTATACATATAATGCTGTAGCTCTAATCTCATTGTTTCACTAGCTGCTAAATTAACATAGCAAAGAATTCCCCAACATTTCTCCAATATGATTACATCATACTTTATGTCAGTAAGCACATAAAATTAATTTTAATGATCTTTAAAAGCCCAAAGTTATAGCAGTCATAGAGAGGCTGACACTATATAGGATATGGATCAGGATCTTCCTCTGAAATCTAAGATTTGAATTTTTACTCCTGTAAATGAAGAATGCAAAAAAGGGAGAGTTAACCTAATTGCTTAACCAGACTTTGATTATATTTTCTTGTTTTCCTTTACGATCATAAATATAAAAGTCAGTTAAATATCAAAGAATCTCAAAATAATTATATAAATTAATGAACATTCATAAAATAAATCAAATGTGACTGAGAAATTATATCTTGTTTCAAGTTTGATTTTACACAAAAGAAAATGTCATGTTAACATTGCTTATATTCATAGTCTTACCTGATATATAAAGTGTACACAACAATCACTGGGCACGTTCATTTACACTTGTCATGGCCTTGTCCATTTTCATTTTACTGCCACTAACACAATAAAATACCTAAACATAAAGGACTGAAACATTTTATGAATTTACTTATGCCACCAGGTCAATATTTCAACACAGGTAAGGTCAAATATTAAACAATTACTGAAATACTAACACAATTTATGTTAAACATAAAAAATGTTGCATGTGTGATATTTATTCTTCTGCACAGAAGTGCAGTGCACTATGCCAAAAAAAATTACTCTTACTTAAAAGAATCATTATATTCATGACGAAAATGCCAGTGTGTTCATCATAGTTAATGCTACTGTAAAGAATATTATGAGTACTATACACAATGCTTTAAAATCGCCAATTATCTTCAAATAAATTTTAAAAATATGAATGTGATGGGGGAAAAAAGTTAAAAAATACATACAATGATGGAAATGCTTTCACAAAAGTGTAAACAAGAACAAATAGGTTTTTCCAATTTTACATAATACTCACCTGATGCTAAATACATATTGTTAGAAAACTTCAATGTTATGCCAGTGATTATTATTGCTTGCATAATTAACAGTGTACTATTTATAGTCACTCCTTTCTTGCCAAGGGTAGAGTGAGGGTTAGTGAAGAAAATCTCAATACAAGCTACATTAGAAAACCGAATATAAACAGTAGTTTATGGTTGAAAAATATATTGTGCAGTTGATTAGGGTTAGATTTAAAGCAGCTAACAAAATTCTAACACGTGATGTAGGGGTATCCTGAATTAATTTATGACTGCAAAACTGTTTTCAACAACAAGAAAACAAAATTCTTCTTTTACTGCTTGAATACTAACCTTTTCTACAAAAATTTAAATTAAATCCTTTAGAACATTTCTTTTATTAATTTTAGATTACTATTTCAGTTAATCTTTTAAAAGACACCAAAGAATTTATTTGTGGCAATTCAAAAATGCATGCACATGTGTAAACTTAAAGATGCTCCAAGCAGATGAAACATATTCTCTCCATCATACTGATCTGTTACAACTGTGTTATTGATGTGAGAACATGACAATTAACCCTTCTTACAACTTCCTGTTGTAATAAATTCCATTTCATGTTGTCTTCTAAGTGTTACACAATTTGTAAATCTTTTCACTGGCATAACATGGAAGTTCTCCAGAATAGTGGCTCACAGATAGTGTAATTAATCAATATCTTCTCTGGTATCTTTTTTATATGAATAACAGTAAGTTGTATAAAACATATAATATTAAAAAGTAATGTAAAAAAATATTAGTGCTGCAGCTGTTATACTGGAGGTCTTAACACAATATTGGTTAAAAATGTGTACACAGATTAAATTACACCTTAGAAGAAGAAGTCCACATTGAACAAAGAAACAGTTCATCTGTTATGAAACAATAAAATATATATAGATATTGGACAGAAAAATTGGAGCATTCCCATGTTAAGTCAATGGAGAGTGAAATTCAGAGATTTGTTAATTTCTACAGGAAAATAGGACTAGATAAATTAAGATTAAATTGAATATCCCCCTCAAGCAGCTGTTTGCCACAGAGGTCTGACAGGAGCCTGTCAGTTTATACACCATAGTAGATCTGTGAGGAAGACAAGACCTCAGCAGAAAAACAACAGAAACATCCATGTCTTACCCAGGTCCCTTTGATCAGTAGTCAAGCATACTAACCACTCAGCCATGGGATAACAGATAAATTTAAATCTAATTCAAATCTATTTAAATATCAATTTTCAACAATATTTGTTGAGTATTTAAAGCACTATGAAAGCTGGAATACTTAACAAAAGCAAAGTCAGGTTTAAGAAACTTGTGTAAAACTGACAATTATTGAAAGAACTATTTGCACAAAATTTTAAAACATATATTTTATTAAATGGTTTCAAATAATACTTCAAAAAGTTTTAATTAACTTTTGAGGTGAATTCTTATGATTGATCTCTGTTATTCAATATTAAAACTTGTTTGTGTTGTCTTACCTCTGACTGTCACTTTTTGGTGCTCCATGGGCTAAATGGCAGGTCACAAGGACCCCAAAGGCACAGAGAAAATTGGGAGTGGGGACCCATTGGAACAGCTGTTAGGAGACAGATGATAG
This sequence comes from Ryuthela nishihirai, assembly GCA_038380435.1. Taxonomy (NCBI): domain Eukaryota; kingdom Metazoa; phylum Arthropoda; class Arachnida; order Araneae; family Heptathelidae; genus Ryuthela; species Ryuthela nishihirai. Next base: position 132,265,353 of record JAWZYU010000001.1, on the reverse strand, counting down.
CCTCCTGTCGACTATCCAGCGTGTTCTTTAACATGCACAGGGTATAGCTCTCCTGTACACGGGGCCACAGCTTAACATTCCATCTGAAGGACAGTGGCCTTTCCAAGCCCATCAGTGTCCCCTACTGACTGGAGACAGGGCAGGGAGTTTTGGGGAGATAAATCTCAATGCTGAGACTCGAACCAGCGAACTACAATTACAAGTCTGGCACGCTACCGAATGAGCCACCCCTGCCCCAATATTCAAATATCTATAACTCTTTAAGTACTGAAAGGATATTGTGCAAAATCAAAATTTAGACAGTTTATTGACATCTTATATTTATCTTTAGTCACATTTCCATAAAAACGTATTTAACCAGTAACAGTCTCGAATTTGATTCTCAATTGACATAAGATGAGGATATTTAATTTTTCTGTGCATTGCCTATATGTAAGAAAATGTTCAGTTTTAAAAGAATTTGAAAATAGTATACTGCATCTGAGGAAAAAAAATATTTACTTTGACAAATATTAAATATCATTTTCCATTCTTTAGTCAGGTTGAGTACAGAATGAAAGCTTCATTTGAGCAAAATAAAGAATTTTGTAATTATGATGCAATTTATATCTACTATTTAAGTTCTAACAAGTTTAAACCTTTCCTTTCTCATGTGATTAGACAATCAAAATCATATGATTAGACATTAACAAGTTTCATTTAAAATGCCAAATTCTTAAACCTATTAAGTTTCACAAATATAATTAAGGGTGCACAAACTGTGCCCAAGCTTGGTCATATGTAGCTATGAAGTTAGATCCTACTTTGCAATTTGCACATCCACAAATCTGGTACAATGGCAGCAAGTAATTTGGTTTCCATATTTAAATATGTGGTCACTACTGATGACCAGATGGTCATGCTTGTAGGCCCCTAAATATATATTTTAAAGCATCTGTCTGCCATAATGAAAAACTTGAAGCCTTTAGAGTTTGACTTTTTCTAAAGAACATTTCACAACTTAAAATCTGTAATAATTTATTTTTCAATTTCCTAGATCATATATAAATCTGAAATGATTTTTAACCCAGTAGAACACATGCCTTTTTGTCACAATGTGGGTGTGCATTGGTCTTTTGGCTCACTGACTGAAAGTTAATTCTTTAAAACATTTTGGTTCAATGTTCATTATGAACAGTTTTTTTAATCATAATTCCACACTTTATTTCTTGAAAGACAAGGCAGACACAAATATAATATTATTTAGATCATAACAAAAGTATAAAGAGATATTAAAAAATTCACACTTGGATTTTTTTTTCTTTAGAATTTTATATACATTTGCAACATTTAGTAGGACTTTTTAAGCCATAACTGATCAAAATATGCTTTGAATGTTCATCTACAAAAATATATTCAGGGTGCAATGGAAAATGTCAAAATACACTATAAACCTGACCAACTTCAGTGGTTCAATGTGGTTTAAAGCAGAGGTCCCCAAACTACAGCCTGCAAGCCAGATCCGGTCCTCCAAAGAATTTCATTTGACCCACCCATAGCTGTGGTAGAGATAAATCGAAAAATTATAATATTGCATATATATATATCTCATATATGTACACCCCCCCCCCCCCCCAACCACCACCACCACCAATCTACAAAATGGCCTTTTGGCCCACAAGCTAAAATACAGTTGCCAGTCAAAAAGCTTGGTGATCACTGGTCTGAAGGACTGAGAATAATGCAGACACAGAAGAATATGTGCAAATTAAAAAATGCACATGGGCACACACTAAAAGACCAATGCATAACCACTCTGTTTTAGCAACATTAGTTTTTCATTATTTTTCATCCTATTTATATATTTAGGCTCTATACATAAAAAAATTATACCTAAACTATAGGTTCTCAGCTCTCTTTTAAAAAAGTATATAAACTAATAAAAAAGGACACACATGCTCATTTGTCCAGCTTTGAAAATATCTGACACTTAAATTCTGAAACTTAAAAAAATACAATGTAACTGAGTAATTTTAATAATTTAAGATAAAATTAAAAACAAGAATCATGTGTAACTTTTCAACTGTGCTCTGCACAGTACTAAATGATAAGATTTACATATTATTCATCAGTTTTCATTTTAAGATGCCATGTTAACCAAAATACCTTGCAAAATTAACAGTTATTTAGACTTTTCAAGTTGTTTCATTAAAACTAGATGAAACTTTGTTACAAATTATAATGACGAATTTAATACAAATAAGAAAGAGTGGTTAACATCAATACATATTATATGAATTTACACTTAATTATGAATACATAATAGCTTTTGCATTTACCATTCATATACTGAAGAAATTTACAATATCATAATTACATATATATATATAAAAATTCAGAATATACCACAACCTATATGTATTTTTCATATAGAAATTTTCTTACTGGCATTTGATGCTCCAGATTCCTTGGTTTGAATTAGGGCATCCAAACCTGTATGTATTCTTTTAATGGACCAGGCAATGGAAGCTTATTGATATTTGGTACAACTCTGTTGTTCATGGCATTATAGATGGCAACTCTGGCAATTTGCTTTAAAGATCGTGGGTGAATATACATATGTCTCAAAAGACTAGCTACAATGCTGCCCATGGGTATCAGCGTTGTTTGTGTATTTAAAATTTTAAGACAGTTATAAAGTTCTCTATGATTCATAGCATAATAATATAACCATATTAACTTTGCAAAGCTTTGCTCATCATCTATCAGCAGTTCTTCTTTACGAATCACAAGCTGAATGTAATAATATAAAACCTAGAATGAAACAGTTACATTTACACAAATCATTTTTCAATTCATGATATTTAAATGTAACGAAATTATTAAAATAAATTTTAAATTAATATAAAGTTTGAATAAAAAAATAGCTAACAATTATTATTATTTAATTACTATTTTATTAATAGATAACTATTTAATATTACTAATAGCTAACAATATTCAACTTCATAAAAATTCTGTTGCATTATGATATTGTTTTAGGCTGGGTTGTTTTACCTCTGAGCAGCACTTTTTTGCACACCATGGGCTAAATGGCCAGGTCACATGGACTCCAATGGCTCAGAGAAGGTTGGGTGAGGGGACCCACTGGAACAGCTGTTGGGAGACATTGTAGTCTCCCATCAAAGCCATCCAGCAGGTTCTTTAACGTGCACAGGTATGGTTCTCCCACACACAGGGCCACGGCTTAACCATCTGACAGACAGTGGCCTTTCCGAGCCCATAGGTGTCCCTTATTGACCATGGGCAGGACGTGGAATTTTGTGGAGATAAATCTCAACACTGACACAGTTGGAACTTGAACTTGGGAATTACAGTTACGAGCCTGGCACACTACTGACTGAGCCACCCCTGCCCTGAAATTGTTTTAGGTTATTATCAAATAACAGCTTGAGTTAAGTCCTAACATTAATAATCTGAGTGTTGGAAGTAAATTTCTTGCTTTCACTTTTCAAATTCTAATGACATAAAAATATCTTGTTTATAGTATATGATTGTATAAATTGAAGAGACATTTTTCGAAGTATTTAATGAATATTAAGGAAGATTTCACTCTGAAGTTAACATCGATCAATTTTAGAGGAAAAATTGTCTTGAGCTGGGTGGGATATGAACCCATGACCTCCTGATAACATGTCAGGTGCTCTGGACCACTGAGCTACCAGCCACCAGTCAAGATCTCCTCTAATTGATGCTATGAACTTTACCTCTAAAATTGATCGACGTTAACTTCAGAGTGAAATCTTCCTTAATATTCATTAAATACATTGAAAAATATATCTTCAACTTAAAAAAAGCCTAACAAACTTTAAAAATTCTAAACAATTGTACACTCAGAATGTACTTACCATTTTCATGACATGTTTGTCATTGTTTCTTGAGGCTGAGAGCAGCTGGGACAAATACCTTCATGAGACATGAAGAATTGTGTACTGTGGGTAGAAAGTTCATAACATCAATTAGAGGAGATCTTAACCGGTCACCAGTAGCTCAGTGGTCCAGAGCACCTGACATGTTATCAGGAGGTCATGGGTTCATATCCCACCCAGCTCAAGACAATTTTTCCTCTAAAATTGATCGACATTAACTTCAGAATGAAATCTTCCTTAGTATATGATTTTAGTTTTTTTTAAAACAAAATTTTGAAGTTTTTTAACCTTTTAAGAGAATATGGATTATAATATAAATTTTCGATCTATTGTATTGATTATGCTTTAAAAAATATGGTAAGTTGGAAAATCCCTTTGTGCCTATAGAGAGGGAGCTATTAAAACTTTGGAAGATTCAGGATATGCGATTCTTAATTTTTTATCAGTACCTATCCTACCCAAAAAAGGATTTTTATATCTAAAGGCAAAAAAAAGTTGAATCTCTACAGATAACCAAGTGAAAACAATAGCTAGTTATTTTGGAAACAAGATAGAATGATAAATTTTATTCTGTTTGAAAATGAGCATTCCATATTTCCCAGAGGAAATTTGTCTTGTTTATTAAATATATAATCAAATAAAGGACTAGGAAGTATTAAATTTTAAAATAGTTCTTTTATAATTATAGAATTTGAACCCATTTCCAATCTCAAACAATATGCTGAACAACTGAAAATTTTATGTAACTCTCATTAGTAGTCTTTGATTATATTATTTACTTTTAACATATGCTTGTTAGTAATACAGTAGACTCCATCTTATCTGGCCCTTACGGGACCGGACCACTGGCTGGATGAATGAAAGGCAAATTAATCTGAAAATTCAGAAGAAAAAAAAAATGGCAAAAATAAAAATGGCAAATAAAAATGGCAAAAAAATGGTAAATAATAATCAGAAGATAAATAAAAATGGCAAATGACAAAAATGCTAACTGTACTGTATTTTAATTAATAATTTGTTGTACAATATTAACAATTTACTCACACTCACTCGAAAAAGTCTGATTTTTTTTTTGTATCTTTGAACTTAATACTTTACCTGCAAAGTCTTGCCATTTTTTAATAAACATCACATCAATCACAAATTAGGCCTGTTGTTGTTCAATGCATCTTACTGCAACATCAAAAGCTTCTTTTCCTTCAATATGGCTAACTTTCCCTTCTTCCTCTTCTTCTTCATTCTCCCCTTTGTTTTAAATCCTAATGCTGAGGTTTCTTACACTGTTTTTTTAAACATTTTCATTGGAAGAAGTTTAAAATTTTACCCAGTCTCATCTACATTGTAGATTTGTTCTGTGCATTAGCCTTCTTCTTCAATAAGCACTAAGTTTTTCTGAAAATTCCTTTGCTGCTAAAGGATTAGCTGACAATTTCTCATCACAAATACCAAGGTAATGAACACCATGCCATTTTTCCCAGCGAGAAAGCCATCCCTTGCTTGCTGAAAAATCTCCCCCATTATCAATTTGAGAATGAAAGATTAGTGCTTTTAACTTTCAAGAACCATAACTCAAATTTTGTTCTGAGTTCCTTTCATTTTTCTGCTTTTTAAGAGTGTACCGAGAAGAAAGCGTTTTTTCAGATTCGACTTCAGTGCAAAAATCTTGTAAAGTTTTTATATTCCTTCTCCAGTCATTTATTGTGCTTTTACCAACACCTAGTTCATCACTAATATGCTTTACTGGATCACCTTTGTTAATACATTCTAATGCTTTTAATTTCATCTCCATTGTAACAACAATACACTTACATTTGCACCCACTCATTTTGTACCACACAATAATTAATAGCTCACAACACACTGTCCTGTATATGCACTTACACTGTAATATTTACAAAGAGGAACTGAAGCAAATGTGTAGTGTACTATAAACAAAACACACAGCAACTTGCTTCCACTTCTTGGAATTGAAGCAAATAAACAAAACAAGCACCAACTTGCTTCTGCTTCTTGGAACGACTGGTTAAAGCAGAGGCCAGTTGAGCCAAGACTGGATAAGACAGAGTCTACTGTATATGAATATAACTCTATTTCATTATCCTGTACTGGTGCAAAAAAGTATTTTATTGTAACATTTACATAACAAAATTTTAATTTTGTGAAAAACATACAAAAAGTGATGTTAAATTTTTGGCTGTAACAAAAAACATAATGAAACATTTTTTATTTAGTTTGACAACAATTAAAACAAAGTTGAATTTTCCCATTTCCCTGGTGATGAAGGGGTAAATTGTTGCTGACAATGCAAACCCCTTGAATATCATTACTTTATCATATAAATTTCAAATTCCTAGCAAGAATAGATTGTTCACAACATTAAAGTTTTGCCATCTTTCCCAATTTGGTGTCCTCTAACAGTGGAAATTAAACTATTGAAATATTCAGAAAATTGGAATTCTAATATTTTATTAGTACCTATACAAAAAAAAGGCAATTTTTTATTTATCTTGAAGGAAAAAAAAGAGTTTAATGTCTACAGATGGACAGACAGATGACAAAGTGAAAACAATAGCTTATTTCTTGAAAATAAACTAAAAATGCAGAATCAGTGATGTCTAAACTGTTTCAAATCAGTGTTGGATTAATTATGGCAATTTTCATATGTGAGAAATAAAATTTAAAACAAATATAAACTGCTTTTTAAAACCTTTGTCAACTTGAATTATTTTTTTTTTGAAAATATTATAACAATGAAATTTACAATATTTAATAATTTATATTCCCTGAATTGAAAGTCATTAAAAAACAACTAAATGCTTACTGTGAAATATATGTAATAAGCCTTTATTGGCCGTTACTAATCTAAGAAAAAAAAAAGCACATTTGACCTTGAAACTGGGTAGACTAAACAGACAAGTGTAGAATTAGTTCTATCACATCTCAAGTGAAAGCTTTTATCACATATATTAATAAACAACTATATCACTTTCTTCTACTATGTAGAAGTATTCTACTGTTTCACATGTTTGAACTGCCACTCTTTTTTGTACCTATATATATATAAGTCATCTAGATTCAAAATTCAATTTTTGAAATTCTGCATAAATAAATGTTCAAGAAATTTTAACTTTTAACTTAAAAAAGTGTTTTAAATATATTTTTTATTGAGATTTACATTCTAACATAATTTCAAGTACATAGCTGAATAAATGATATACATATCTGAAGTTTTCTGAAAACATTTGAATAGATATTAAATGCTTTTGAACACATTATTATTAATAATATTATACAATTCATTTTATACACATTACTATTGTATTATAACATATAAACACCATAAATTTAGACTGATGCAATCCTAAAAAAAACTGGTCCTATAACTTTTGAAAAAAAAAAAAATCAAAAACAAGAGTAAGAAATGTAAGTTTAGTATCATTAATGAGGTGAGAATTGCACATTATAATTCATGTTTGCTTGTAGTATTATTACATTCCTTATCAGCTAAAACTTTTTTAAACATTTCCATTATTCTACTTTTGTAAATTATTCCAATTATATTCAGATTTACACCAAAGAGCCAAAACATTATGACCACCTGCCTAATATGATGTTGGTCCTCCATGTGCCACCGAAACAGCTCTTACCTGGCAAAGCATAGATGCTACAAGATTTCTAAAGATGTCTTGTGGTATCTGGTACTAACAGAAACCACAAGACTGCCACAGATCGGTTATGCTGTTCTACACAAACCACAGATGCTCAATTGGATTGATATCTGATGGAATTTGGAGGTAAGGGCAATACCTTAAAGTATTTTATATACAAACCAATCTCAAACAATCCGGGCAGTGTGGCATGGTCATTATCCTACTGAAAGAAGGCACTACTAGAGGGGAATACTGTTGCCATGAAAGGATGTATGTGGTCTGCAATGATGTGTAGGTAGGTGGTAGGCGTTCTAGTTTCTTGCACATGAATGACTGGATCAAGAGTTTCCCAGCAGAACATTGCCCAAAGCTTTACATTTCTTCCACTGGCTTGTTTTCATCCCACAGTGCATCCTGATGCCAACACTTCCCCAGGTAAATGACAAACACTTACCTGGTTGTCCACATGGTGCAACAGAAAATGAGATTCATTGAACCAGACAACCTGACATGGTGCCTTTGACACTCCCTATGCTGTGGACCTCAGGTGATAGCCTGCTTCATCCAGCCCTTGTGCCAGTCCGGTATGCAGAACTACAGATTAGCAAATAGAATTTGCCACAGTATGAGGATTGTAAATCCATCATAAAGTGCAAAACACATAACAATTCTGGATACCCTATGCATGATGATGATTGACTCAAGAAGGGGAGATCTAAAATATGGCTAGTGGAGACTGTCAAACAGGACCTTTTTAGAATTGCCTTGCAGTGGAAGTAGCAGTTCCGGAAGTTGTGTATGGAGAACTAAATTGCACAGTGTGGTTGAAACTCTGTAGCCCATAAGCTGCTTGAGGATTATGTATGTACATCTGTAAACACTTATAGCCCAGAGAAATTCTTTAATATGCACTAAATGGGACTATACTAAAGAGTCACTCTGGGCTACTGCATGGTTTAAAAAAACACTCCAGCATCTGCAGGAAAGAAAATCAAAGATAGGCTGTGTTTTTAAACTGCAATATGAATGAAACTATTACAATATGAATGAAACTGAAAAATCTTGTTACTGACAAAAAAAGATCATTGGATTCTTTAAAGGTGTAAAACACTTACCTGTTCAGTACATCAACAATCAGAATGCTTGGATGACAGTAGTAATTCTTAAAACTATTTGAATGACTGGGATAGACAATTAGGAGCAAAGAGAAAAACTGCCTTGCTGTTAATAATTGAACTCTTATCCAAGCTTAAATTTGCAAAATAAAGAATTAACTTTTCTACTTATTAATCCTAGGTCACTTCAACCACTTGATCAAATAATCATAAAATCCATCTAAATTTATTACAGATCTGATATGAAGCAAAGAGTCATTCGATCTAGGGATGATGGTCTCAGAAATTGCAAAAAAAACAACAACTGTATTCCCTTCATATGATGATGAAATGCCTGAAATAAAGCTGCTGAAATTTACATTAAATTTTTTTAGAAAATTTGGAATGAAATGTAAAGATGAAGAGGAGTACTAAAAGATTTGGACCTAGTGATTGCACCTGATGATATGAATTTAATGCACAATTAAAAAGGACATTCTTGCTAAGAAATCAATTAAAATAACTTAAAATTCTCTGTCATGGAAGAATAAAATTTTTAAGTTTATCATTCAAACTATTTGCATGTTAAAAGTTTTTAGGAGAAAACTCACTAAAAAACTCCTAACAACTTTTAACATGCAAATAGTTTGAAGGAAAAACTTTAAAATTTTATTGCTTAACAACAGGGAATTTTAATTTATTTTAACGAATTTAATGGTTGAATGGATATTGACAAAAAACTTACAAGCAGTGGTGTATTTAAAGAGGAGGTTTGGGGGTTCAAACTTTGGGTGTGGGGCAAAATTCGAAATAGTTTATGACAGTCATTATGCGAGCTTTTGCTTGACACCTAACTCATAACTGTGTAAGAATGTAATTGATGATACAGAGCTGAAATTAAATAAATTTTTACAATTATTATTTATTAACCAAATTTTACATTTTTTTAAAGAACTGATAATTTTAAAATTTCAAGATCTCTTGGAATAGTATTAAAATATCTACAAGCTAAATAAATAAAATGCCTTTCTGTTAATGTTCTAGGTGCCACAATATTGTGTAACAATAATTGATTTGATAATCTTGTGCTCATTTCAAATTTTCTAACTTCTTGTTTTCCCCAAGTTTTTTTTATATGTTGATCACTTGGAATATATATAATTTATGCACAGTACGAAATTGTATATTTTTATATATTCTATCAACTTGATCATATTTCTGCAAATCAAAATAATATCACTGTTTATGCTTACTTATTAAAGTTGCATAAATATTGTACTTGTATAATTTTGAAACTTTTTAATCTGAAGGTTGTTTTTTTTTTAAATTTTGGGCACAAAAATAGTCTTAGTTGCTAATGTGCTATTAATCCCAAGCAACCAATCTTTGGAATTTTGAATATAGCTATAATTTTAATTAAAATCACTATTTTAACAAAAACAGACCTGATAGAGTTACTTTTTCATAGTATTGCATCTTTGTTTCTCATGTCTGTTATCACAGGTGGATAAATACAAAGTACTATTATAAATGTTACTTTATGGAGATCAAAACATTGGGATGAAAAATTTCATACTTACTTTTATAAAATTCATATTTTTGAGCCCAGTATTGTCACATTTGTACACTATAACTGTGTGGAAAATGCTTGCATTCAATATACTTAAATTTCTAGAATAATTTCAACAAGTGTAACTAATATTTCAATAAGAATATTTAATAAAATATTTAGCAGAATTATGTTTTACTTTTATATTAATTTGAATATGTATCAAGTGGTTGAAATGCTTTTACTTCTGTAAGTGTACCAATTAGACCAAATAGTTATACAAAAAGTTTCCATAAGTAAACTAATAAAATACTAATGATAATAATAAACACTAATAGACTCTTAAATGCCATAATATACCTACCCAATTTGAAGGCTTCTTTAGGAAGACAGAACTTTGGGAATGACAGATCATAGGTTCTGTAGTACTGATACTGATATTTGGGTTGGCTCCATACTGAAGCAAAGCAAGAGTAAGATCATACACGTAATGGAGATCAGATGGCACACGAGCATTTTGAACCATATCCATCAAAGCAAGAAGTATGTGCTGAGTTCTTTGAGAAAAACGGACATTTGGATCAAGCCCATGCTGTAGCAGAATGACTAGTAATTGACGGATGAAGGCAAAAGCATTGTCTTTTTCTTCTTCTCTATTTAGAATAATATATTCACTGGCAGTGAAGACTAGAACATGAAGGGGAGTCAAGTTACTACGTGAAGAGCAATTGGGATTAGCACCATACTTACAAAGTAATCGAACAGAATTTAAATAAAATACTTTTTTTGTATGAGTAAGATAATGCAATGGGTCTTTGTTAATTAGAGGTACTAAGCAGACCATTAATGGAACAGATCCATCCCTCCCTACACAATTGGGATTGCCTCCATTCTGAAGCAGCATGTCTAATAATTCATACCGAAACTCCCAGTCTCTTACATGACGCAATACGCAAGCCAATGCACTATTACCCTGATGATTGATACTAGGGCTTGCACCATTTTGAATCAAATACCTAACCATGTGTAACATATCCCATTTGTTCCATGGTTGTGGTTCTTGATCATACCCATACCTAGACTCTTCAAGAGCATAACGAACTATTAAAGCATGTAATGGTGTGTTACCCAGGCTGTCAGGCTCATTGATTAATTCCCTGCATCCATGGTCTAATAGCATCTTGATCGTATTTAGTGTTTCCTCTGCAGACTTTTTTCCTAAAAGTAATACCACATGCAATACTGTCATTTGTTGTGTGGCAGTTCGAACCATAACATCTGCACCACATTGTATTAAAAGATCAAGAAATTTTAAATCTTGTAAGGCAGCTTGATGAATGGGAAAATATTCATCATAGCATTGATTTATCTCGTCAGATCTTTCAGCAACCAAATATTTAACACAATTCCATGCACCACGTTCACATGCCAAATGTAACAATGGTCGCTTCTGTTGCCATGGTAACCAGTTATCTTCACCTTGTGCAAGCAGAAGCTCTAGAATTTCTGCTTGATCTCCATCAATTGCATAATATTCTGCAGACTGCAATCTGTCAGATGATCTGTCAGAAATTCCTGCTCCAGGGACTACACAAAACCTAAGCTCACAATTTTGATTATGAGGACCGGGAAAACACATTCTGGCTTCAAGGTCAACTCTAGCTCCATGTTTTAAGAGTAACTCTACAATTTCTTCTGTGCCATGAAAGGCAGCAATATGAAGAGGAAGACTACATGCTCCTCGGTTGACATCACAGCCTCGATTTAGCATCCATCGAACAAGTTCTACACAATTAAAACCTATAGCTCTTTGCAGAAGGTTGTATCCATCTGGACCTGCAACAGAAAGAATATTTTCTCCCTAGAAAGAAGAAAAAACTACTGTAAGAAATTGAGAAATACATTAGAAGCAATCAACAATAAATCAATTTTTGCAATTAACAGGAAACCACAATGTATGCTGCATGCTTTCAATGTTTGCTCTTGAAATTACTAGCATAGAAAATTATGACAGCTTAGGTTGAGTTGTTTTATCTTTAAACAACAATTCTTGTTGTGTAATGGACTAAATGACCAAATCATAAAAGTCCCCCAAGGCTTGGCAACAACAAGCTAGAATCAATAGTTTTTACTTGTTGGGTTGTTTTACCTCTGAGCGGCACTTTTTTGCACACCATGGACTAAATGGCCAGGTCACAAGAACTCCAAAGGCTCAGAGAAGGTTGGGGGAGGGGACCCACTGGAACAGCTGTTGGGAGACAGATCGTAGCCTCCCGTCAAGGCCATCCAGCATGTTCTTTTTCTGCACAGGGTATCATTTTACTTGTGTATTTGTAAATTATTCAATAAACTATGTTTGAAATTTTATGGTGCACCAGCAATTCAGACTGTGTCATTCTAGAATAAATAGTAATTTGCATCTACTTCATCTCAAACTAGAAAGTATGTGAATTATTAAATTAAAAATAGTTCAAAGTGTGTACGATGTGCATAATACAATGGCTATAAGAATCTTGTATTCTCAAATTCTCAGTATCCATGCTACCAAATTAAGGAAATTTGCAGGATACACACATTTAATCATGCTAACGAAAATAAAAGTGTAGCAGGTAAAAGAAATAAAAATGCCATATTGAGTTACGTAGCACATAACCCACTTTAAACCTTCATACAGGTGTCTTGTAATAGGTAGGACTCTGCTAAGATGATGACAATATGCTTATTTTACTTATTTCCACAGTAAGGTGCCTTGATCTGGATGGGGAAAGATGCATAGCAGTAGATGCCAAGAGCATTGACACACAGAGATGAATATACAAGTTGAGTCAGTTGATTGAGAATGCACTACAAATTCAAGCTATAAAAAGTCATGAACCTTGTTTTCTCTGCTGAAATACTTTTTATCATTACATCATACCATTCATCTAAAAAACTTCTGAAATATATACACTGCTTATTTGATTCAATTGGAGAGATAGATAGAAGTGTGCCTATCTCTCCAAGTCATGTTCCCTATTTTTCCCTATAGAATTGGTTGCATCCTCCTTCCCCATATTAAGAAGAACTGACTGAAAATTTGGTTGAAATCAAATTATCAAACAATTCAAATTGGAGATATCAATGGAATCAAAAGTGGATTTAACCTAACCCCTTTCTCATCCTTTCACAGTAATAAGAAGATAAAAGTGTAAATTTTGGAAATTAGAGTCAATGACTTATATTAGTGCTTAAAACTCATTAATATTATATACTTCTCAGTGATCTTATGGAGAAGTGTATTAAACTTCATTGAATTGGTAAACAGTTTATCTGAATATCATATTTTATGCAATCAAGACAACAGCAAAATTCAGCAGAGAATAGTTTCATCTTCATTTTTCGCTTTAGAATCTCTTCAGTCATAAATTAAATTTCCTTCATTCTGTGTTTTTTGTTCAAACTTTGAGGTTCCATTGGCTTACAATGAAAAAATATCTGTTCTCTAATATTAGGAAAGGTTTTTCTACAAATATTCTAAAATCTACCAAAATATATCAAATACAGTTTGTTAATCCAGATTTTTGTATTTCTTTTAATATTTTATAATTTTTTTGAAATATTTTAGAAGTACCCACACACACATACACATCTTTCAAAATATAATACACATCTTTATATCTTACTTGGAGTAAACCTCCTTAATTTATACTTCCTGCCTTAAAATGCAAATTCTGCATTTCAGAAAAATCTGAAAAAGCAATTTCTACTACGAGTTGCTATAACTATATAAGATAACTTTAATAAATCCATTTTGGTTTGGACAGAGTCATATCTAATGTTCATCATGCCTATAGCAAAAAAACAGAAATGCACCTTTTTATGATTGAAATACTGACTTTTAAAATAGGAAAACATAGTAATGCTATGGTGTGGTAGTCAACAAAATAAGTCACATAAAATAAACATATTGTAACCTGTAATCCAATGTACTTTCCAATTCCATGTGCTATCATATATCAATGTCACAAGCAATTAAACTTAACATTAAATCCCATATTTGATTGACTAGCCATTTTCAACATGCTTACTTGAATTTACTTTGCGATTCAGTGTTTTTTTTTTTGATAGCTCAGTGGTTAGAAGGCTTGATATGTTATCAGAAGTTCTAACGGAATTTTGGTTTACACACCAATTTTCCAGAACCTATCTACAGTGTAAATTGAGGGATGGGTGTATTTAACTATTTTCTATATGAATTTTTTTAACCCTTAGGTATGGAAATCCATGAATTGCAAATATCAATGGTGAAATTAGGAAAAGGGAATTATTGAATTTATAACTACTTATATCTTATGTTATGCACAAGTCATAGGAATGCATTATGCTCAACAGTTAAGGGACAAGTGACTATCAACTCAGTATACCTTAACTGGTATGTTAGTGGTGGTAGCCTAACATCAGTTGTATAGGTGTTTGCATATTTGATCAGAACCCAGGACAAGCTAAGTAAAACATCTAGTCTGTACTTGTCTTCTGTATGTTGGGAAACTTCTGCTACCCTTTTATAAAAAATTAATTTTGGCCAAAATATTCTATAAATTAAATTTAGTATAAATTGTAAAAATGACTGCCACATAGCAATATAATCTACTGAAAACAATAAAAATTATTTGCTAGATATAAAATTAGCTAACTGCTACTTCTAAGGTAAAGAATCCTTATTAAGAAAATATGATAAAAACAGCTCAGGTTGACTTTCTATTCTTTTGAAGTTTGGCATTACATGACATTAAAAGCTTTCAGCTTGTACATCCCTAATAGTTAAATTAGTAGTAATTAAATAAATATGTCAGGAAAAAAATTTAAATATTAATCAGTAATGGTGTGAAAAGCAAACAAAAATAATTTTTTCCTGAAACAAGTTCAAAATTTTTTGTTTAGAACTTAACAGAATACTATTTTTCCCCCTTTTTAACCCATTATTCAATATATTTGTCATGTATTAAGAATTAGATATTGAACCTAATTGGTAAAAAAGGCTATTTATATTTGTTACAGTAAAGTGCAATGTAGAAATGTTGTAGCATAGCTCTGGTGTACCGATCAGAGTAGGAGAATGTTATTGTATATTATAAATGCATGATGTAATTTTAATAGACTTCACAATTTAGCTTTTGCAAATAACTAAAACTACTCAATAAAAGTGAATGGAAATTTAATAAAAACTTTATTAATGAAACATTTAATTAAATTATTAAAATTGTAAGTACACAATTAAAACTTGTCATAGGTTAATAAGATCAACACTTTTAGTATAGGCAGCAGTGACCTCACTGCATACTCCTACACAATTAGAAACAGGAAAAGTATTGTCTCCTTAGGTTTTGATAAAGAATTGCCTTGCTGATAATATCTGTGAGCATCCATATATACTGGTTTTTAGGCATTTCAATTATCACACATATAGATACCCTAATCAATATTCTACTTATTCACTTGGCAGCTTGTAATGTATTTGCTAAAAGCACCTAAATATCTTACCTTTGGGATATGTACAAGAAAACTTTCAATGGCTGACCAATGAATATGTGAATTTTCCCTTTCCCTCATCTTCTGCAGAAGAGCCAGAACAACACTTCGGGTGGAATCTGATGTTCCGGAGGATAACAGATGTCCACCAGTTTGGAAGAAGCTGCTGATCATTGCCCCCATCCTCCGAATAAGTCCTGGGGTGCAGCAGCTCTCCTCTTCTCTGCTGTTCTCCAAGGTTTGTGAAATGTTGAAATATCTCGCCAGGAAACTATAACAGTTATTTTGTTTATATAGTCATGGCATTGTTTAGTGGCCTCATGTTTAAAATATACTAATCACTGCACTTATTGCAAAATTTACTTTTCTTACGTAATATTAAAAACTTTAGATATATAACCATTCTTTAAAACTTGACAATGCTGGAACATGAAAATTTAATGGTCCACATCCTTCATTATAATAGTTCAATCACTCTGGTGAATTAATATTCTTAAAGATGATTACACCCTCTTGTAGGAACATGATCTGAAAAGAAAAAAAAAATATTTCTTTACTTTTTTTAGTAGTTGTACACAATAGACTTTGCTTGTTAAAATATAGATGTTAAATAAACTTAACTAAAAAGACAAATATCACAAATAAGAGGCTTAACATTACTAATGCAAATTATAATTTTTACATTATTTAAATAAAAAAAATAAATAAATACCCCCTCAAGCAGCTGCTTGCCACAGAGCTCTGACAGGTGCCTGTCAGTTTATATGCCAAAGTAGAAGATCTGAGAGGATGGCAGGACCTCAGCAGAAAAACAACACATACATCCATGCCTTACCCGGGGCTCGAACCCAGGTCCCGTAGATCAGTAGCCAAGCGTGCTAACCACTCAGCCACGGGACTAGCTTACATTATTTAATCCTTAAATATTGTGGAGCAGGTAGTTTTAACCCAGCACTAAAACAACTGCCATTGAGATTCACAATGTTTCTGCTAGATGTTTCTAATCTTTAGAGCTTCTTTCTTCAGTTCAAAGTTTCATTATGCAAAATGTTACTATTATTGTTTGATTCTTTTTGTAAATCAAGTGTGCACCAAAGTACTTATGTTACAGAATTTTGGTCAAAAAATATTCTTGCTCTTCCATTAAACTGTTTTTATTTTATGACTAAATATTCCTTTGTGTAATTTATCATTTGACCAGAGTTCAGTGAATGTTACACCAAATGAGTGTCAATTATTTTAGTGAAGATTCTGAAGATGTGTGAATCTAACAAAACTAGTACTGGGCCTGGTCTACACCCAGTTTAAAGATTTTTTTCCAAAAATATTTATAGCTAAATTTAACATTTTATTCCTGTTTAGAATAATTTAAAAAATGTGCTTTTGAATAGAATTTTTTTTAAGTATTAAGATAAAAATTTTTACCCTTGAAAGAATCTACAATAATCCCAAAGATTCCATCTGTCAAAACTCTAATGCTTGGTAATCAATTATCAAAATGTTACTTTGCTTAGTATTATTATTTTAAATTTATTAAATAGCCAATCTATTTGTAAGATAATTTTAATAATTTGCATAGTTACAAATAAAAAATGTCATTTTTTTTAATGGGAATTTCCATTAATTAGCACCTTTACATGATTAAATGCTCTGTCAACACATCTGACATGTTCAAATATCTCTGTGACCACAATTTAAAAGGTGGAAACTTTGATCTCAATTCTATCTTATATTAGCTTTGAAATTACAACACTTACACAAGACTAAAGGATTCAATTTAGAATTTTTGATATTCACAGATATGTATATGAATATAAATAGGTTAGGCAAGTTTATGCTTATAGTTAGAAAATTAGACATGTACAACTGTGCAGCAAAAAGGTAAATTAAAAATTCTTACTTATTATTAAAATATACACACAAAAATACTACTAACATCATAGTTTAGTTATCTCTTTTTTTTCAGCTTTAGAAAAAAGGCTGGCAATGCTTTCTGAAAGTTGTGATAAAGAAATCTAGATATGAGGTGACACAAATTAGTAAGGGAAATAATGACAAAAGCAGAAGAGGTTGTCATCTTCCCAAGATCATCATATTTCATCACCCAAAGAGCAAACTGATAAAGTGAAGCCAACACTAAGATGAAGAGTTGTTCAATTTATTAACAATACATCCCATTTATAATACAGGAAGGAGTATAGTGAGCTGCACAATGAATGATTGTACATATATATTCATGACTGTAGGCATGGATGGTGTTGCTTTTCTCATGAGGTTCTGACTGGCTGCCATCAGATCTCTGCAGCAAGCAGATACTTTAGGTTTACTTTTAGTTTACATGGCCATGGAAATATAATAAACTACAATGTTATTCATATTTCTTTTCCCTTTAGGATTGATTTTTATTCTCAACTATATTTCCAAAATACTCTTTTATCAACTATCAACTTATAGCAAAAACTATTTTAAATTTCTTTATTAATCATGTAAATGGGAAGGAAATTTTTTGAAAACTTCTAGGGACTATAAAAAACCCAGGAATTATGAAAATTGCATAAGAACCAAATATATTAATCAACAGCAAGATTAAAAAAAAAATAAACAAACAGAGAATTGGGCATTCATCTATTCCTACATATAGACAGAAATAATTTCAAGCTGTTCATCTTTTGCCATAGCTAACAAATTTTGAATGTTACGTTTTAAAAATTTCTTAATTTGCATCTAAAGAAATAACTGCTGAATCACAACAGCCTACAATTTAGATGAAATATGCTTTTATTCTACTCTTTCTAAAAGCATTTATAATGCATTAATTTATTGACAGAAACCTAATTTGGTCTATTTTTTAACTACAAAAAAAAAATCACTGTTGCTAGCAAATTCTCTACAATTTTCAACAATTTTACTTTTATAGAAATGTTTTGACTTTTTTTCTAGCTGTATTACATTTTAAGACATGAATTACAGGCAAATAGGGAAAAATAATATATTATCGCATTATCAACAAACACGTTACATTTACCTTGACCTGCGTAATCTACAAATAACGATTTATACTATCTGCACCTTACTGAACTATATTTGAAACAAACATTCATCAACTACATGAATATAATAAAAGTTGTAATACATATGTAATACACACATCATAATATCCTCTCACCCTAAATGGAATATGGATTGAGCCACTGACATTTAAAAACGTTCGATGGTGTTGCCTACTTGAGTTAGAATTTACTATCAGACAGGGGATTTGGGGTGGGGATATTTAAATAATTGCATGCTTACCTTACTTCCCAGACCATATTTGAAAGCAAATCATTTAAAAACGAATTATTTCATAAAATTTCTAATTATAACCATAAAGAAATTAGGCAGTTTACTGTATAGCCTACCGAAGTTTAAAGATAAAAATTGGTCTTTAATCTTCATTTTTAGGTTACCAACATCGGGCGATCAGCCGATCGTATGATAGAATGGGGCTACCAAATGGACATTGTAAATTCCAAGGTAGGAAATAAACGTTGGTCGTTAAGGCCGAAGGTCGTTGATTCCTGACCAACATTTAATTTCTTTCCTGCTTCTAAGACTAAATGAACAGCTCAGAGAGCAACATAGTGAGAATGAGGAATATTTCACTAATATGCATATTTTATTTCTAAAAATTTTCAGTTTCGACAAAATGATTTATAAAATTAGTTGCTAAATTGATGAATCATGGTCATTGCTGACTTTTATTAGGTTATTATTTTTAGAAGGCTTATGTAAAACACGCTTTCACAACACCTGCATTCTTTTCATTGCAAAACGTTTTAAACGGAAAAGGGGTTGTAGGTGCTATGTTATTAGTTTTCAATTTCGGAAAAAATAAAAGTCGAATTTTATCAACCCTGAGTGCTCACACCGGGCATTTTCATCTTATATATCATATCTCTCTGAAAGCCTATTAAATAAGTAACTACGATAAAACTTGGGAAAGTTTCTTAATATCAAAATGCTACCGATATACACTGCTCGACTTGAAAGTCCCCACCCAGAAGGGCATGTCGTACAAACATGCAAATAGAAGGGTGGGTGTGCGCAGCTGAGATATGCAAATGATAATCTGGAGCCAATGACGTGTGGCTCAAGAGATATAAGGTGCAAGAAGGAACAGGGATGGTATTGTGTTTATGCAGGTGGAAGTCGTACAAACGGTTGAGATTAGGTGATTCCGCTTGGAAATTGTTGGGTGAAGGCCGAAAATGCCTGGTACACGCGATCAGCAGGTTTATCGCCATTTGAATCTTTTGAGAGAGGAAGAATTATAGGCCTATGTGAAGCTGGATGGACTACACATCATGTCGCTACCCATGTTCATCAGGATGCACGAATGCAGAAGGAATGGTGCTGTCCAACAGATGTCAGCATGGCTTGATAGGCACATTGTTTAACATGCTTGTTCGTCACCACAGAGTACTGCAGGCGATATTTGACAGGCTGTGTCAGCTGCCATGGACGATCCGAACAATAAACTGAAGGTTGCATGAGACACACCTGTGCTCTAGGCAATTGTTATGTTGACTGCAAACCATAGCAGCGGTTGTCTTGCTTGGTGCCAAAGTCGTGCATACTAGGGTCACGAATGGAACATTGTTGTGTTTAGTGATAAATCCCGTTTCTGTCTGGGTGCTGACGATTGATGGGTCCGTGTTTGGCGACAATCTGGCGAGAAGACGGATCCAGCTTTTGTTCGTGACCAGCACATCACCCTTCAGCCAGGCATAATGGTATGGAGTGCTATTGGATATGACAGCAGATCACCTCTTGTCCGCATCACTGGACACGGACAACTGCACAACATTTTTAGTGCAGTTCTGCAGATCCATTTTCCAGCATGACAACGCCCGTGTATACACTGCTAGGGTCACAGACAATGTTTGCAATATTTTCAAGTATTGCCATGGCCAGCATGATCTCGAGATTTATCCCCAATAGAAAATCTGTGGGACCACATTGGATGACGTGTGCAAACCTCTCACCGACCAGCACGTAATCTCAATGAATTATGGGAGCAAGTCAACGCTGCTTGGTGTGCAATTCCTCAGGACCATATCCGTTGACTATAATACTCCATACCAAGCCACACGCCATATTGCTGCCTGTATTGCCGTTCACGTCGGTGCAACCACCTACTGAGACAGTCATATTTTCTGCATTATCTCATCTTCTAACTGCTATAAGTGGCTACAGATTAAATCATAGCATGCTAATGTGTATTGCTATGTGTGTACTACATTTCACCCCTATCCTTTCACTCCTTCTTGGTGGGGAAATTTCAATGTCATGCAGTGTATGTCAAAATAAAATTAAAAAAAATGAAAAATAATGTGAAAGTGAAAACTAAGTTACAATATAAAGAAAGTATGCTTTCATATAAATAAAAAAAATAAATACCCCCTCAAGCAGCTGTTTGCTACAGAGGTCTGACAGGAGCCTGTCAGTTTATATGCCACAGTAGAAGATCTGAGAGGACGGCAGGACCTCAGCAGAAAAACGACACACACATCCATGCCTAAATCCGGGGCTCGAACCCAGGTCCCTTAGATCAGTAGCCAAGCGTGCTAACCACTCTGCCACATATACCAAATTAAATTTAGTTATGGGGGTTGATACATATTCTTTGCTTGAGATCTCCTTTGTGTGTTGTCGTACTTCGCTAGCAAAGGGGAAAAGAGGAGGAGGTAGATTACAGGAAAATGATAATAAGTTAAAACAAAAAAATCAAATAAAATAATTAACAGGTGATTGCACTGGTCTCCAGAAGTCTCGGATGGATGGTAGATGAGGGCTGCATTATCTGTGTGTACTTGCACAAAAGAATACAGCATTAGCAGCAAAATAAGTTACCTGCTTACAAATATTTCGCTTAAATCATGTTTCAATTTGTTAAATTTTTATTTTTTCATGCTTATAGCTGCTTGCAAAAGTTTGACAACACATTTACAAATAACTTGTTTTTGTGTTTCAAAATATTTATTTATATATATTGTGACTGGAAATTTAACGTGCTATTAAAATCTCTCCACATATTCACAATATCATGAGAAAACCCTGAGTTATTTATGGTGCATAGAGTTTGTGTACACCTTTTTTTTTCACCTAAATAAACGTGATTACGTTCGAAAACTAAGATTTGGGCAATATTTTTGTGCATACTGTGTGTACATGTGAATCTGCCGCTGATTACATGAATAAGTTTAGTCCTTAGTCTGAAAGTATTGAAATTTTGTCATTCCTGATCATAGATGGCGCCATGAACGACAAAAAATTAGGAAGA
This sequence comes from Ryuthela nishihirai, assembly GCA_038380435.1. Taxonomy (NCBI): domain Eukaryota; kingdom Metazoa; phylum Arthropoda; class Arachnida; order Araneae; family Heptathelidae; genus Ryuthela; species Ryuthela nishihirai. The sequence continues at coordinate 132,243,322 of JAWZYU010000001.1, read as the reverse complement.
TTTGTAGTAACAGTTAGGTGAAAACATGAACTAGCCATTGATAGTTTAGTTGTCAGAGTATCTGGTATATATCTAGGAGATATTAGTTCGAGTCCCACTCGTCATGAAACAGATTTTAGCTGAGTGGTTAGCATACTTGGCTACTGATTGAAGGCATCAAATTTGAGCCCTAGAGAAAGCATGGATGTTTTTGTTGTCTTTTTTGATCGGGTCTCGCCATCCTCACAGATCTATTACGGCTTATAAATTTAGAAGCTCCTGTAGCCGTCCCGTGGCCGAGTGGTTAGCGCCCTTGGCTACTCATCTACGGGACCTGGGTTCAAGCCGCGGGTAAGGCATGGCTGTTTGTATTGTTTTTCTGCTGAGGTCCTGCCATCCTCTCAGACCTTCTACTGTGGCATATAAACTGACAGGCTCCTGTCAGACCTCTGTGGCAAGCAGCTGCTTGAAGGGGTATTTATATTTATTTATTTTATGTCAGAACCCTGTGGCAAGCAGCTGCTTGTCACAGGTGATTCTTTACTACTGAATTTATTTTTATTTATTTATTAAATCTAATGATTATCCTCTAAGACGTTTGTAACACTGATTTGAGGGGGAAACTGAGAAGTGTAGCTAGAGCATTGAGTAGTACTTTGGCTGGTTAAACCATTAATTGTATAATCGAGTGTCAGTTATTCAGTAGTAAAATATTGCAGAATGTGTCCTGTAGACATGGAACTCATGAAATAATAAGCTGAAAATTTTGGTTTTGATGTGAGTGGGATTCAAAGGCATGTCTCCTAGAAATATGCCAGTTATGCTAACCACTACACCATCATTGGCTAACGTTTTTCTTCAGTATGTGTGGCATATAAATTTTCAGTTTTTTTTATCTGATTCGCGCAGTGGCGCCATCTATCTGGGAAGTGGACAACTCTGTTGTCACAAAAAGATGCAACCCAATATTTGTCACTCAAGCTCATAGCGTTAAATCAATAATTCAGTAGTAAAGAATTACAGGAGGTGTCCTGTAGATATGGAATTCATGAAATAATAAGCTGAAAAAAATTAGTTTTGCCATGAGTGGGATTCGAACCCACGGCTCCTGGAAACATGCCAGTTATGCTAACCACTACACCATCATTGGCTAACGTTTTTTCTTCAGCTGGTGTGACATATATCAGGCGAAACCAATTTTTTTAGCTTATTATTTCATGAATTCCATGTCTACAGTACATATCCTGTGATTTTTTACTTCTGAATTATTGATTTGACACACATGAGAGTGAGAGACAAATATTGGGTTCCATCGCTGTGTGACAACACAGTTGTCCATTTCTCGGATAGATGGCGCCACTGTGCGAATCAAGTAGATAAAACTGGAAAGTATATGTGTCACACCAGCTGAAGTAAAACCTTAGCATATGATGGTGTAGTGGTTGGCATAACTGGCATGTTTCCAGGAGATGTGGGTTTGAATGTCACTCACAGCAAAACCAATTTTTTTCAACTTATTTTTTCATGAGTGTCAGTTAATCTAGGTTTACTATATATCAAAAATCTGAAACTGTGTCTCTCTCTTCACCGAGAAAATGTTTTGGCAATGCCCCTGATCACACTGAATGATGTATCCATACATTCCCACACTGAAAAAGTTTCAAGAGCAGTCACAAGATGGTACTATTACCTTTCCACAGTTCTCAGTGCAGCATTTCCTGATATATCCATTGGCAAGGGTGGTCTAATTACGTGGCCACCAATGAGCCCTGAGTTAATACTTTGATTTTTTGAGTTGGCTTTGTAAAAAAGTTTTGAACCTTGATTTTTTTTTTTGTGGGCTTTGTAAAGAATTATTTTTGCATCGACAAAATTCGAAACCTGAATCATTTGAAAGCTAGAATGAGAGAAGCTACTGAGCAATTTAGAAGACTTATGCTGCAGCATATACGACAAAAGGTGGAACACCAATTAAATAATTTGTTACCATAGATTAACATGCTACAACGAACTTGTGATTTGATGAATCATTTTGATGCTCGAATGAACTACAGCGTGAGAATTACGTCACCAACTACTTCAAACGAACTTCACTTAAAGAAAAAAGCAGAATAAGTTGTTGGAACTAAGAAGAATTAAAGTGTGAAGGAAAACGTAGTTTGTTTAATCTGTGCAGTATAGTAAAAAGAAGAAAAGTTTTTATTTGATGCGTTCGCAGGAGATTAAATAAGTTTATTGTGTTGATTCTGATAGTAGACTGGTAAGAAAGAAAAGATGCTTAGTTTGGGTTGTTTTACCTCTGAGCGGCACTTTTTTGCACACCATGGGCTAAATGGCCAGGTCACATGGACCCCGAAGGCTCAGAGAAGGTTGGGGGAGGGGACCCACTGGAACAGCTGTTGGGAGACAGATGGTAGCCTCCCACCAAGGCCACCCAGCGTGTTCTTTAACGTGCAAAGGGTATGGCTCTCCCGCACACGGGGCCACGGCTTAACGTCCCATCCGATGGACGGCGGCCTTTCCAAGCCCATCGTGTCCCCTACTGACCGTGGGCAGAGCGGGGAATTTTTGCGGAGATAAATCTGAACGCTGACCCAGCTGGAACTCGAACCTGGGAACTACAGATTACGAGCCTGGCGTGCTACCGTCTGAGTCCCCCCCCGCCCCCGGATGCTTAGGACACTTAATAATGTGGCTGAGGAGGTTTTATGTTAATCGAACAAGCAGCGTTGATCTCAACTTTTCTGTTGGAAGATTTCATCGTTTGATGCATAGTTATCTTTAGTTTGTTTACAAAAATTGGTAAGGTTATTCTCGATAGATTACAGATTGTTCACAAATATGATTTTACCACTTATTAACTGTTGTAAAAAGCATTATTTTATGTTTTGAATACAGGTAGTAAGGATTATAGAGAAAATATCTCTTTGTAGTAGTAGTATTAAAAAGGTACTTTGTTCTTCTGGCAGTTTATTTTTATACTTATATAGATTTATGATAGTGAGTTGAGTTTATATAAATGTTTTCATTCATACTTTTGTAATAAATTACATTATTTTAGAATTATAATTGTTAAATACTATTTTTGAAATCCCGCTCTGTTTCCATCCATTTAATTCATATTAATATATAAGGTCACGAGCATTAACAAAACTAAAATCTAAACTAAAACTAAAAACTCTAAAACTGAAGTAAAGAGGGTATTTAAATGGGATTGTTTCACCCACCTAAAGGGTGAAATGTGGGGAAAAGTGTACAGGAAACAGTGTAGAAACTTGTCACTGAAGAAAAGTCATAAAACAGGAATAGAATAAGTAAAATTTTTAAAAGAGGAAATTTTTTAGAGCGAACAGCTAATAGAAGAAAAAAATTTTAACAAAGGGGCTTTTTTTCATTTGTTACTGGTAAAGAGGGTCTGTAAATGGTAGCTAGGTAGTCACTGGAAGGAGAGCTATGCACCAATCCCCTGTGATGATGCATAGAACCGGCCAGGCCTAGCACCTAATGTCCGACCCGCCTTCTCGTGGTGCGGACCGTTAGTAACTTTCAAAAGAGATACTCTCTTGTGGAAGTGAACGGAAGGGGAGGGCTGCCAGATTAGTGTGGCCTACTGATCTGGACAACTATGGCTACTTTTCTTTTTTTTTCTACCCTGCTGAGGAGTGGTCAACCACACAGGGTCCTGGTGCTGACCATATAAACCTACTGGACTGGACAGATATATGGCTCTGAGCTTGATTATGGATCCTGATTTTGCTGCACTGGTGGGCTTCTGTGGAGGGAAAATCTTCCGCTGTGTTTTCTCTTTGTTTGTGGGTTGACAGCCTCAAGTGAATAGATTCACAGGATATGTTTATCAGCTGGTGGATAATCCTGAGCAGAAGTCATCGCAGGCACCTGAACTCTTTGCTTCTATTGGCATCGTCAAATTCTACATTGGAGGAAGTCTTCCAGTGTAGATGGCTTCAGCCTTTAGTAGTGGAGGAACGGGTCTTTGCCCCATGTCTGCGATTAGGGGGCTGTTTGATATTGTCGGCATTCCCTCTCTCAATAGACATAGTTTCTTTAAACATCCCACTAACCATTTTCTCTCCATAGGCAGTTGGAATGTGAGGACTCTGCACAGAGCTTTTTCTCTTGATGTCCTCACACAAGAATTCCACCGTTATAATTTAGATATTCTCGGCTTGCAAGAGACCTGATGGACAGATAAAGGTCAGATTCTTAAAAATAATCTTAAATTTCTCTTTTCAGGGAGGGACGACAATAAGCATCACCAAGACGAGGGTCTGCTTCTCAACAGACACGCTAGCGATGCTCTTCTAGGATATGAGTGAATTAATGAAAGGTTTCTTACAGCAAAATTTCAAACAAGCGCTAAAGACTTGAATGTTATCTGCTGTTATGCCCCCACTGAGGATGCCGATGAGGATGAGAAGGATAGGTTTTATGAACAACTTCAGGATATTTTGAATTCTGTCAAGAAAGGAGATATTACCCTTGTTCTTGGTGACTTCAATGCCAAAGTTGGTACTGACTCTGCCCTTTGGGGAGGAGTAAAAGGCCCTTTTGGTATTGGTAGCTGCAATGGCAATGGGCAACGTCTCCTACAGGTAAGTAAACTCAATGGATTCAGAATAACTAACACTTATTACAAACACCGCGACATACATAAGTACACATGGGTTTCACCTGATGGGCTGCATAAGAATATGATTGATTACATATTAATTAACAGCAAATGGGCTAGTTATGTTAGGAATACCAGGGCATATAGGGGAGCTGAAATTGGATCTGACCATTACCTTGTTAAAAGTGTGTTGCAACTTAAACTTAAAAAGTGTTGTGCTAGGGTTAAAAAATTTACTTTTAATACTGAAGCTCTGAAAGATCCAGTTATAGCCAAAGCTTACCATGATAGGTTACTTAGTCATTATGACAGTCATGGTTTGCTTACTACTGAAGTTGAGGAAGAATGGGATCATTTTAAACAGGCTTTTTTGGACACTAACAGTACTCTTTTAGGAAAAAAGGAGCAGAAGAGACAGAATTATCTGAGTGATAAGGCACTTGAGCTTATTTCGGAAAGAAAGAACTGCAGGAATGCCCTTAATCAATACCCTACTAGTCCTAATAGAAAGCATTACAGAGACCTTAATAAACTTGTAAAGGATCAGTTAGCTGCTGATAAGAATCTTTGGCTTGAAGTTTGGCTGACAAAGCCGAGGAAGCAGTTAGACAGCACAACAGCAGAGAGCTGTACCAGATAGTTAATGTTTTGTGTGGTAGAAAACGGACAGGCATACAAGGATTGAAGGATAAACAAGGTAAGGTTATAGAAGGGGAGGATTCTGTCATGGCTAGGTGGGCTGAGCATTTCAGTGATGTTCTAAACAATGTAGTTTGTTCTACTCCCATTGTTTGCAATGATGATAGATGCATTTGTGGCTTTAATGTTGGACCTATAACACAATCTGAAGTTATTTTGGCTGTTTCTAAACTTAAACTTCATAAATCCCCAGGGGTAGTTGAAATTACTACGGAAATGCTTAGAGCTGGGAATGTTTCGGTTACCACTTGGATGACTGAAATTCTGAATATCTTTTATGATAAAGGCATGGTTCCTAAGGATTTTACCAGAGCTATTGTTATCCCTATTTTCAAAAAAGGTGATCGCAGTTCTTCTGATAACTATAGGGGTATCAGCCTACTCTCTGTTCCAGGTAAAGTTCTTTCCATGATTGTGCTTAATAGAATTAAGAATCTGGTTGACAGTCAATTGCGTGATGAGCAATGTGGATTCAGAAGTGGTAGGGGATGTGTGGATCAGATATTTTCACTTAGGCAGATTCTTGAGAAATGTTTAGAGTTTCAGAAATCTTTGGTTGCTAGCTTTGTTGATTTCAAAAAGGCTTTTGATTCTGTTGATCGTCATAATTTGTGGTTGATTGTGAAATCATATGGTATACCAGATAAGTTAGTTAACATTATGAAAGCTCTCTATAATAACACTGAGTCGTGTGTGAGAGTTGGTAAGGCTTGTAGCAATTGGTTTAGCATTACTTCTGGTGTTTGACAAGGGTGCATTTTGTCTCCTTTTCTCTTTAGCTTGGTTATTGATTATGTTATGCGAAATTCACTTCAAGGGAAAGATTTTGGCCTTAAATGGGCCGGAGATACGAAAATTTCTTATTTAGATTATGCTGATGATTTAGCCCTTTTGGCAAATGATGTTGATGAGATGAACTCTTTCATTCGAGCTGTTGATGAGACTGGTAGTAGAGTAGGTTTGGTTATAAACAGAGAGAAAACTAAAGTGATGAAAATTGGTCAGGCAGGCTGTGATTCAGTTAATCTGAATGGTTGCAGTCTTGAGCAGGTGTCGCAGTTTAATTATCTTGGGAGCTATGTAACAGATAATGGTGATGTGCGGCATAAGATTAACAGACGAATAGGGATTGCTGCCGGGACTTTTAAGAATCTATGGAGAGTGTGGAGAAATAGGCGTATACACCTAAAGACTAAAATTAGACTGTATAATAGTTTGGTTCTTTCTAGGGTTAGTTATGGTAGTGAAACTTGGACACTTTGTAAACAAGATAACAGGAAACTAGATGCTTTTGCTTCCAGATGCTTACGCAGTATCTTGGGCATTAGGTGGTTCAACTTTGTAACTAATGATGAGATTAGGCAAAGGAGTTTGCAACCTCCTTTAAGCAGCATATTGTGCAGAGAGAGACTCCGTTGGTTTGGCCATGTTGCCCGTATGAATAATTATAGATTGGCGAATAGGATTATGAACAGTGTGCCTAAAGGCCTCAGAAAGAAGGGGAGACCTAGGATGCGGTGGGCAGACAATGTCAAACAAGACCTTGTTAGAATTGGTGTGCAGTGGCCAGATGCAGTAGATGTAGCTCAGGATAGACTTGCTTGGAGAACTAAATTGCACGGTCTGGTTGGACCTCCGTAGCCCATAGCTGCTTGAGGATGATGATGATGATGATGATGAAAGAGTATATCATATATATAAAGAGGATTCTGAGTGATTGATGGCAGACTGACTGACTGACAGTGTCGGAGACTTAGCAAAAAAAAAAGGAAAAGTAAAGCACTATGTGTTATTAAGAGTATAGAAAGCACTGCTCTTCAAGCAGCTGTTTGACAGAGACGTCTGAATAGAACTTCAGAATAATAAACCTAACAGAAGATCTATGAAGCAGGTTAATTAATTACAGGGACGCACATACTCTGATTCATTTAGCAATTTTATCCAGCCAGCGTGGAAACTGGACAAAATAAATATATTTTTTTTAAATATGGCTCTACTAGAGTGAATGATGTTTTAATAAAACGAAAGAAGGAAATATGAATAACACTATACGACTAGCTATAACATCTTTAGAGTCGAATATTCATTAACTCATTTATGGGATCCTCACATATTGTTTCGACAAGGCAACGTCAGTTTTGATGTTAAATAAACTTTACATTAAATTTTATATTAAATTTTTATATATATAAAAATATATAAAATTTAATAAAAGTTTTAAAATAAACTTTATATTAAATTTTTTCTTATTATTTTACGTTTAAACATATGCCAAGTAAAATGTAATAAACAAAGTTAAACATTTTTGTTGCATCTCCCCCCAACTCAGAACAATTGGCTGACCAGCAAACATAATATTTTTTATGTTTAATATATTTTTTATCACACATATTACTTTCAAATAAATGGTTTCCAATAAATAAACAGATCTAACATTTCAAAGACAAATGAAATTACTGACGTTTTATATATGTTACCAAAATTACCATGCACGTAGTCAAAAAAATTTTCGGAGAAGGGGGGCAAGCAAAGTGTTAAAGTAAAAATTGAATGTTGAGTTCAGTTCTTTAACTTCTCAATGACAATATTTGCAAAGAATGGGCTAAATGGCTTGTCACAAGGACTCACAAAAATTTGGAGAAAGTTGGGGGGAGGAACCTACTGGATAAAGCAAAAAATAGAATGGTGAGTTCTTTAACTTCTCTGTGACAATATTTGCACAGAGTGGGCTAAATGGCCAGTCACAAGGACTCACAAGATTCGGAGAAGTTTGGGAGCAGGAACCCACTGGACATCTGTTAGGAGACAGATGGACACTTCATATCTGCACCATCCAGTGTGCCCTTTATTGTGCATCTGGGTTTGGCTCTCCTTAATATGGGACCACGTCTTAAGGTCCATTCGATGTACCACCGTCTTTCGAAGCCCATCAGTGTTCCCTTTCTCAATAAGAACACAATGGGGATTATAGGAGATAAACGTTACTGCTTGCTCAGTTGGGTTTCTAACCAGGGAATGCAGATTAAAAGTCTAGTGAGCTTGCGCTACCGATTAAATGACTAAAGCATTTTTGCAATATTACATTAATGTTGACGTTTTGAATTAAAGCAATGATTTAAACGACAACTATATTCATTTTTTTAAATAATTCACAGTCATAGGAAATTAAACAAATGCCATAAGTTTCAATCGAAAAGTTGAAGTAAAATATGTAAAATTTTTAGAAGAGAAAATTTTTTAGAGCCAACAGCTAAAAGAAGGAAAAATATTAACAAAGGTGCTTTTTTATTATTTGCCTGAGTGGTTAGCGCGCTTGGCTACTGATCTAAGGGACCTGGGTTCGAGTCCCGGGTAAGGCATGGATGTATATATTGTTTTTCTGCTGAGGTCCTATACTAAAAGACAAATACTTTTTATGTTGTATAATTACTAATAAAATACTATTATGTGCATTTCTCCAATCATACATTTAAAAAAAAACTCTCAATCAGCTGTTTGTTACAGAGGTCTGACAGGAGCCTGTCAGTTTGTATACAACATAGTAGAAGGTCCATGAGGATGGTGGGACCTTATCAGAAAAACAACACAAACATCCATAATTAAAACTTTTAAGGAATGAAAAAGCAAGCAAAAGACGAACTTCATTCTCTTTGAAAACGAGATTCCCATATGTGCCAGAGGCGATATGAATTCTAGTTATTTTACACATTCAGTAGTCTCTGACAGTGGAAATTTGAACTACTGCATAATTGGTAAAATGAACTATTAATATTTTATTAGCACTTGTAAGCACAAAAAATATTTTTATCTCTTAAAGCAGTAAAGTTTTATTTTACCAACAGCCCCTTGGTATAAAGAGAGAAATCATTACTATTAACACAAACTAACTATAACGGGACAAATCATTACTATTAACGTTTCAAAGTGTAATGGTCAAGTGGTACTACTATTAGTGTAAACCACTTGATCATTACACTCTGACCAAAAATTTAAACTTCTATCGTAAATAGATCGTTTGCAATATTCGTTTAAGGATTTTGTATTTCTAGCTTTTTTGAACTGCTAGAGGCAGCCTTTTGGGTTTTTAACACCTTTAGCGCTTTCTAGTAGTGGAAATTGCAAATGATGGGGGATTCGAAAATGTAAATATTAATATTTTGTTATAAATAAATAAATAATAAATACCCCCTCAAGCAGCTGCTTGCCACAGAGGTCTGACAGTAGCCTGTCAGTTTATATGCCAAAGTAGGATATTTTGTTAGTACCTGTAAAACTAAAAAAAAAAGTAGATTGTTTCGTTTATTTCTTAAAATAAAAAAAGTTTCATTTTCGCATCACATTTTGGAAGAAGGTACAGCTTTGTTGCCATGGTAAACCTTCTGATCATAACAATCTACTACCACAATTTCAGAATTCTAGTGTAAATAGTTTGTTTGCAATTTTCTTTTAAAATTTTAGCATTTTCCATCGTGTTTCACCGCTAAAGGGCGCTATTAAATAAAAAAAATAAATAAATACCCCCTCAAGCAGCTGCTTGCCACAGAGGTCTGACAGGAGCCTGTCAGTTTATATGCCACAGTAGGAGATCTGAGAGGATGGCAGGACCTCAGCAGAAAGACGACACACACATCCATGCCTAATCCGGGGCTCGAACCCAGGTCCCTTAGATCAGTAGCCAAGCGTGCTAACCACTCGGCCACGGGACGGCCGCTATTAAAGCCGTTGAAAATTTTCAAAATTGGGAATCACAATATTTTTTCGACACCTATCCATCCCAAAAGGAATTTTTCAATTATCTCTAAAAGTTAAAAAAAAGTTGATTGTCTATAGATGGGCAGACAGGTGGAGATAGAGACGGCAGACAACAGTTAGCAGAGAGACAGACGAACAAATTTTGGCATAGCCAGACAACAAAGTGGACACATTAGCTCGTTTTTCAAACGAACCTTAAAAGAAATTTCTTCTGACAGAGTTTCTTGGAAAAAATATTCATTAATTTATTTCTATGGGTGGAATATTTACACACAAAGGCAGCGCAGTGAGGCATTGATAAAATATGGAAGCTTTTATAGATAAGCCGTCCCATGGCCGAGTGGTTAGCGCGCTTGGCTACTGATCTAAGGGACCTGGGTTCGAGTCCCGGGTAAGGCATGGATGTATGTGTTGTTTTTCTGCTGAGGTCCTGCCATCCTCTCAGACCTTCTACTCTGGCATATAAACTGACAGGCTCCTGTCAGACCTCTGTGGCAAGCAGCTGCTTGAGGAGGTATTTATTTATTATTATTTACTGGTAAAGAATACACGTATATATAATGATGAATCTGAGTGACTGATGGCAGACTGCTGACTGACAGGGGATCACGCTGACTCTAGAGGCCCTATATAGGTACGGTGACCATTTTTTTTGAGAAAATAAAGGACAAATCAGAAATTGTTTCATAATAAAAAAAGCAGGTTGCGTTTATTTGTTTCACTAAAACTAAAAAGCTTTATAGCATTTGTTATAAAATATAAGCGTATACATAGCATTTTAAACAATCATATTATTGCTTAAAAAATTTAATTTTGATACTTTTCACAAGAATGAATTTTTTAATAAACCAGGTTTGTGTTTTGAAAATTCATAAAACTGTATACAATTCATGTCAACGTTGCATTGAGTATAAATGCATGCTTTCAATGTTTCGATTTTTAATTTGGTTTTTTCACTCGTCCACCTTTTTTTCGCTAATCAAAATACTCATTCAGTGGGGGCACTAGATCCAGCGAGACATAAGCAAAATTCAACGTTTTTTAAAATGTTTTTAGAAAATACGTGTTTATCTCTGAAATATTTAAAAAAATTTCAACCCATCTACTGCGCTTCAATATTCAGTTTACTATTTTAATTCACAAAAAAAAGGACAAAATGGCCATTTTAGAAAAAAATAAATCTAAAGGACAGAGCAGTGAAATAAAGGACTGTCCTCTTAAATAAAGGACGTATGGTCACCGTATATATAGGCAGAAGTTGGCCATCTCAAAATTGGACGCCATGTTTTTTCGTCACTCTGTTTGTTTGGCGTGCAAAGCTGAATGGTATTCCACGAATACTAATGAATTCCAGAAAAAGGTAGGGTAATATTTAATGCAGATTTCAGTGCTCACGATTGGAAGCACTTTAGAAAATATCTGAAAAAGGAAAAGTAAATTTTAGGGCATTTTTCTTTTAAAAAGAGATATTATTTTGCTTTGTTGTCTGACCATCTGCAGACATCGAACTTTTTTGTTTGTACAGATAAATAAAAAAAATCTGTTTTAGTTGGATAGATATTAATGAGATGCATATTCCAATTTACATTTTTTCGAATCTCCCAAAAATTGTAACCGCACCCTCTAACGCGGAAAAATTTGAAAATTCCAAAATGAACGAATATTCCAAACGATGTTATGTTAGAAATTTGAAATTTTGGTTTTGAAATGTGAAGGTTATGAAGTTTCCATTGGCAACAATCACTTGACCCTTTAGTCCCAGGGGAGGGGGAGGGTGAATATAACTTTCTTTGTTTTAACAGAAAATTTTATGTTTTTAGAGATAAATTAAAACTTTTTGAGTTGGACAGGTATTGATGAAACAATACAATTTGCATTTTCTGAATCTACCAAAAGCTATAATTGCGCCTTCTAACGGTGGAAAAAAACGAAAAATCCCAAAATTTAAAACAGATATTGCTAATGATGTATTTATGCTAGAAATTTGAAATTTTGGTGGTGGAATGTGAGAGTCTTGAAGATTAGATTTACAATGGAATTGAACCCTATGCCCAAGGTAGGTAAGAAACAGAACGGTTTTGTTTTAAGGGATAATTGGAAATCTCTTTTTTAGCTGGTACTAATGAAATGTAATTCGCATTATCAAAGGCAGTTTTAATTGATATCGTTAGGAATAACTAAATATCTAAAGGGTAAAACTTTTAACAAACCTTTCAAGTGATCTGTTTATGGTAGAAATTTTGGTGGCAACGTTCTGTTAAGGTAGAAATTCCATGACAGCAATGATCTGCTCACTATTTGCAGAGGTGTGTGAAAAAAGCAACTTTTATAATTTAATAACTAAAAGACAAATACTTTTTATGTTGTATAATTACTAATAAAATACTATTATGTGCATTTCTCCAATCATACATTTAAAAAAAAACTCTCAATCAGCTGTTTGTTACAGAGGTCTGACAGGAGCCTGTCAGTTTGTATACAACATAGTAGAAGGTCCATGAGGATGGTGGGACCTTATCAGAAAAACAACACAAACATCCATAATTAAAACTTTTAAGGAATGAAAAAGCAAGCAAAAGACGAACTTCATTCTCTTTGAAAACGAGATTCCCATATGTGCCAGAGGCGATATGAATTCTAGTTATTTTACACATTCAGTAGTCTCTGACAGTGGAAATTTGAACTACTGCATAATTGGTAAAATGAACTATTAATATTTTATTAGCACTTGTAAGCACAAAAAATATTTTTATCTCTTAAAGCAGTAAAGTTTTATTTTACCAACAGCCCCTTGGTATAAAGAGAGAAATCATTACTATTAACACAAACTAACTATAACGGGACAAATCATTACTATTAACGTTTCAAAGTGTAATGGTCAAGTGGTACTACTATTAGTGTAAACCACTTGATCATTACACTCTGACCAAAAATTTAAACTTCTATCGTAAATAGATCGTTTGCAATATTCGTTTAAGGATTTTGTATTTCTAGCTTTTTTGAACTGCTAGAGGCAGCCTTTTGGGTTTTTAACACCTTTAGCGCTTTCTAGTAGTGGAAATTGCAAATGATGGGGGATTCGAAAATGTAAATATTAATATTTTGTTATAAATAAATAAATAAATAATAAATACCCCCTCAAGCAGCTGCTTGCCACAGAGGTCTGACAGTAGCCTGTCAGTTTATATGCCAAAGTAGGATATTTTGTTAGTACCTGTAAAACTAAAAAAAAAAGTAGATTGTTTCATTTATTTCTTAAAATAAAAAAAGTTTCATTTTCGCATCACATTTTGGAAGAAGGTACAGCTTTGTTGCCATGGTAAACCTTCTGATCATAACAATCTACTACCACAATTTCAGAATTCTAGTGTAAATAGTTTGTTTGCAATTTTCTTTTAAAATTTTAGCATTTTCCATCGTGTTTCACCGCTAAAGGGCGCTATTAAAGCCGTTGAAAATTTTCAAAATTGGGAATCACAATATTTTTTCGACACCTATCCATCCCAAAAGGAATTTTTCAATTATCTCTAAAAGTTAAAAAAAAGTTGATTGTCTATAGATGGGCAGACAGGTGGAGATAGAGACCGCAGACAACAGTTAGCAGAGAGACAGACGAACAAATTTTGGCATAGCCAGACAACAAAGTGGACACATTAGCTCGTTTTTCAAACGAACCTTAAAAGAAATTTCTTCTGACAGAGTTTCTTGGAAAAAATATTCATTAATTTATTTCTATGGGTGGAATATTTACACACAAAGGCAGCGCAGTGAGGCATTGATAAAATGTGGAAGCTTTTATAGATAAGCCGTCCCATGGCCGAGTGGTTAGCGCGCTTGGCTACTGATCTAAGGGACCTGGGTTCGAGTCCCGGGTAAGGCATGGATGTTCATGTTGTTTTTCTGCTGAGGTCCTGCCAACCTCTCAGATCTTCTACTATGGCATATAAACTGACAGGCTCCTGTCAGACCTCTGTGGCAAGCAGCTGCTTGAGAGGTATTTTTCTTTTATAGATAAAAAAAAAAAGTGTTAGAAATTTATAAAACTATAACAACTGAGAAATTTTAGCTAGGTACACACACTTATAGGCTTCATCTCACTGTACGAGGAAACATGGCGACGATAAACCACGTGACTCAATCATTCACTAGCAGTCAATCACCGAGATGGCCAGACTCTAGAGGTCCTGTATAGTTAGAGTCTAACATCCTTCTTTAAAAACTGGACCATTTTGTAAAAGGGACCTTGGCCCCTTTATCATCTGGTCCACGATCAAAAATTTTTTTGTGTGCGTCAAAAAGTAGGGACTAGTACAATGAAGTGCTAACGACCCTACATGTTGGCGATAGGCTTTTGGCCGCAGACCGCTTAACAATGAAGGAGGTGGTTGAAGTTTCGTGCCAAGGAAGTGCTGCGTCGTAGTTTTGTGGCAAGGGGGGTGGGGAGGGGAGAGATTTGGAGTAAAATTCTTCTGGGAGTGAAAATTGTAGCGTGTGTGATCACTGTGTGGTCCATGTTGGCCGGAAGTTGGTAAGAAGGGTGCAAGTTAAATATTCAAAGTCGCCCCTAATCTCTTACAATTAAGGGTGGCCTAAAATGGTCTGCAGATCTGAAAATTTCTCATTTAGAATATGCTGATGATTTAGCTCTTTTGGCAAATGATGTTCATGAGATGAACTCTTTCATTCGAGTTGTCGATGAGACTGGTAGTATAGTAGGTATGGTTATAAACAGAAAGAAAACTAAAGTGATGAAAATTGCCATCACTAGTAATCATTTTTGAAAAAGGGTACTTTGGGAGTTGTAGTCTATTGTTACAGAGTATAATTATGTATATATATATTTTTTGAAAACATAAATACAATTGCACTAGGGAAATAAGGTGGTGCAGTAATGTGTCCAAAATGCTTCTTTTTTGTCCCTGTAATGGATCTTTTTTGTCCCTCTGGATCTTTTTGGCATCTGGATCTTTTGGTGTCTAATGGATCTTTTGAGTAGGAGGTGTCTGCAGGAAGGAGAGTCATATTCCACATATTGAGATGGAGAGTCTGCAGGAAGTTGGAAGCTTAAAGGATTTTGCCAGTACTCTGTATGAAATGGGCCAGGGCCCTGAAATGTGATTTTGCCTTTGTATGGGTGGGGTTTAGGATGGTCTGTAAGGTGAATGTGGTGACTCCAAGTGTAGCAAGTTTGTGATAGAGGGTGTGTCTTGAGTGTGTTGTAGATTTGACAACGTAGTAGGTAGTGGGGCATATCCTCTATCACTTGGCAGTTTGGGGAGAGTGCAGAATGTATTTTTCTAATCATAAATAAGTCTTTGTTGATGTTCGCTCTGCCAGTTCGGAGTCTGTGTATTGCTGTTTGGGCCCTTCTGGATAGGTACTTGAGATGTAGTGTGTTTGGAGAGGGGCTATTACTCTAACTATAGAGGCCCTTTAGTTGTTCTCTGGATTTCAGTTGGAGAATTGAAATTTGTACATAGAGTTTTGAAACACTCTGTATATCCATGATCGTACCTGGTGTCATAGCTCGCCTCTTATGTCTGATGTCCGTGGTGATGAATTTTCGGATTTAATGTGCTTTCTTTTTTTTAATGTTTCGGATTAATGAAGCACTCTGTTTATCCATGACCGTACCTGGTGTCTTAGCTCGCCTCTTATGTGTCCGTGGTGGTGAGTTTTCGGATTTAATGTGCCTTGTCGATCCCACTTGTTGACTTTAACGGAACACATGGGGATCATGTCAGATATTTATATCGTGAAATGATTGTACAACGAAACCACACAGAAAACTGGGTATAATAAAATACAAATATTTAATAATGCTTGAAATTTAAAATTTTTTCTGAGGCTTATGAAATCTTTCCAGTAGTTATATAAACTATTGATATCGTGAGTAGGATTGTGAGATACAACCTAATTTGATATCCTTACTCCCCCCCCCCCCACAGTTTAACCTCCAAATTTTATAAATATCTTTTTACTACAGTTTAGTAAGTAAAATTATGTGAAACGTTTCTGCAAATGGTACATACTAAAACAGCACGAAATTGTGATCAAAACTTTTTAAATAAGAATTGTCATTTGTCGTATATCGTCAGTTTCAGAGCCAAAAGTACTTTCATTTGAGTCACTATCGTGATCACTAATATCTCATTCATTTCCTGAAGCATGTGTTATCAAAGACTCGTAGATTCATTACCAAATCACATTGTCAAATTTCTCTTTTTGTTCACACCCATACACTGATGACAAAATCTGTTGTACTAATGGAACATCTGGATAAACTGTGTAATATAATAATAATTAAATGGATAAATGGAGAGAAACTGTCTAAATATAACCCGGGAAAGATCTTGGCACACTCACTTTATCTCTCCCACTGATCATCTAGTATTATCAGTTCAGTTATTTATACTTGGTATTTTTCCTCCTTGAAAAAGTTACACACCCGCTTAAGAAATAGAACCTCCTCTCCAATTTCAATTATCAGGGCCATACATTCATTATTGCTTGGCCCAAATATCTCGATAACTGACTAGATAGCTGTTAATTACTGACATGAATGTGATGCTATCTGAAGGCACTGAGAGGTATGTGAGTGCAGATATTGTCAGTGCATAATTGCTAACTGACAAATCAAGTAATGAAATTAAAGAACCGAGATACTCCAGTTAAAAGTTGACTCTGAAGGTCCTGCCATGCTACTTTGAATGAAGAATGGTCTTGATTGCTAACTTCTTTTAAAAATTTTGAAAGATAGCAACCCTAAATGCAGTGTTTCATTTCAGTCAAAAAATATTAAATGCTTCCTTATTATTAAGTATATATTTTTCATGGTATATTGAAATTAGATTAATTTCTTGTGAAAAATCTTGCATTTTGAATAAAATTCTGCACTCTGTGCCTGATGTGAAATGTTGAATTTTAACCTTTAATTGGTATGCATTTGTGGAGCAGTAAGGTAATGTTTGAGTCAGCAATGGATTGTAGAGTAGATCAAAGTTCTTTTGAAAGAATTACAAAATCCATAATAAGAATGCACTATGTGATGCAAGATGACTAAAACACTGAGTGAAGAATACTGTTATTTACCATATGAGAAACCAGTTTTATTGAAAATTTGTGAATATCATATTCTTAGTTTTTTCATAGTTTGTCTTGCCTCTCTCATGATTATAAAACACAACAGTAGAATGGAGTTCTTAGAAAAATGCTTTTGAGTTTGTTCCTGAAAACTTTTTAATATGCAAATAGTTTGAAGGATAAACTTCAAAATTTGATTGCTCAATGACAGAGAACTTTCAGTTATTTTAATGATTTTGAATTCCCACACTTACAATTAATCTGTCATTCATCATAAAATCACTATTTGCATATTCAATCACTACCTGAAAATAAAGACACATATAAAGAAAAATGTAATTTGCAAAAAAAAAATGTGTATTTATCCTTGCAAGGACTTTTTGTTCATCCTGTATGAATTTAGGTTAGTAATACATTTGATGCTGTTAAGAATTAAAGTCTTAGAATTAGCTAGTAAACATAGTAAGATAATGCATTAAAGGTGCTTTATAATTAAAGCTTGGATTTCCAGAGAGGAA
This sequence comes from Ryuthela nishihirai, assembly GCA_038380435.1. Classification (NCBI taxonomy): domain Eukaryota; kingdom Metazoa; phylum Arthropoda; class Arachnida; order Araneae; family Heptathelidae; genus Ryuthela; species Ryuthela nishihirai. The sequence goes on along the minus strand of JAWZYU010000001.1, from coordinate 132,225,661 downwards.
AGCAAAAAGAGAATTTTATGTATGGCCAATTGATAATGAATGTATGACTACAAGTTACACAAGGAAAAATTGTATACAAATATGTATATTGCTATTTTTCATTCTTCCTAGTAGCTAAAATTCTACAGATGCTCCTGCTTTGAAACACTGAAATTGTGATTGAGGAAAGCAAGATTTTATTATTTGGAACCCAATCTGGAGGTTTTTCCCATCAGGCTTTTTATTTCAAATTAAGAAGATATATCAAATACATGGAACCATTTTAAAAATATGAATTGTTTACAATGTTTTATGTGTGCCTAAAGATCTTCTACTGTGGCATATAAACTGACAGGCTCCTGTCAGACCTCTGTGGCAAGCAGCTGCTTGAGGGGGTATTTATTTATTTTTATAATGTATAATTTAAGAAGTGAAAAAGTTTTGTTACTCAGACCTTACAATCACTGATTGCATGCCCATGGACTGTTGAACTGTAAAAAAATAAAAATAAATAAATACCCCCCTCAAGCATTTAGCTCAAGCAGCTGCTTGCCACAGAGCTCTGAGAGGAGCCTCTTAGTTTATATGCCATAGTAGAAAGTCAGAGGATGGTTGACCTCAGCATAAAAACAACATACAACCATGCCTTATCCAGGCTTGAACCCAAGTCCCCTAGGTCAGTAGCCAAATATGCTAACCACTTGGCCATGGGACAGCTGTAAAGCCAGTTTTTTTTTCATTGTAAGAACCAAATTTTTAAAAATCCCATGAATGTAAATTATACACAAAAGTACAAGTCTATTATTGTAATAGAAGCAAGTGTTCCAATGGAAAATGCTCAAATTATTGTAATTTTGTAGTGAAAGGCAGGATCTGACAGACCATTTATGCACAGTGTTAAATTTTACTGGTTTACCAAGTCCATTGTTAAAAACAGAGGCAATTTTATTTAATTAAAATGTTAAATGTAACAATACTCATTAATAAGAATTAAACTAAAAAAAGTGGAATATAAATATTGAGCTTTTGTTCTCAACCCAGTAAAAACATGCGAGTTTATTTCTTGGCTCATTTCTTTTTTGCTTACATACAATGAACCTGTTGCTAAAGTGAAAGACAAGTCCAATGTTAAAGGGAGCACATTCCTTATAAAAGATAAAGATTTATTTCCTGGTGTTTAATCATTCGAAAAAAACTTGAGCTAAATCATAATTGAAAAAAAAATAAGCTTTCAAATACACTAAAACAAGAGACCTGATTTCAAGTAAAATATATTGATGCAATGGAGCTAGAAGATAAGTAAGATATATTAAAAAATACCAAAGATATAAAGGTTGTTAGTGATTAAAGGAGAGAAATGAAATGGTAATTAATTGCATTTAATGTAGTTGGCAAAATGCAATAAAACAACAAAAGTGGTTGATAAAAGAAAAGATGTTTGAGTGTATTGGCCTTGGATGCTAAGCAGCAGTGGAAAATATAATACAATCATGTTCAAAAGCTGGATAGTCAAATAAAATATGACTTGTGGTGAATGAATAGTGTTGTAAAATTTGAAAATTGGTCATCTTTAAATAAAGGATATAATTTTAAAATGGATGGACAGTGAAATAGATTGATCTAAACCACTCATGACATTCTTCATGTATATGAAGATGCAAGTATCTTCATCTAATCTAATAATAAGCTGTATTTTTTTCCAGATTTTTAAATTACTCCTCATGTAAGGTGAGATTCTGTAGCATAAATAGTTGTGGGTCAAAATATTATGTATCATATATCTCAAACTCAGTGATATTAAAAATAACATTTTTATGTTAATAGAACACCTGACAGCAATATTAAAAAATATGTAATTTCAAATTCATTTTGTTTTGAAATAATCACATTGTCAACCTTTCAAAAAAGAAAGAAAAAAACAAGTGGCAATTTGACTTACATCTGAGGGTTAAATGTATAAACCACTGTATTGAAGAAAATTATGTAAATATTTAAAGATGCACTCACAAAAAATTAAAATATCGAGATGTTTGAATGAGTGTTTAAAAACACTATTATGGTAACTGCTATCAAAAAACAAATCACAGTATTATGCACAACTTTCAGCTTGAACAGTAGAGATCAGGTATTTCAAGTTGTTGGCTTCATTATTATTAAGATCTTTGTAGGTCCTAGGCCAGGGGTCTCAAATCAGACAGGAAGCCAAATTATATACTTTTCAATACATGACTGGCCATATTTTATTTTAAGCAATAATAAGCAAAACATAATTACTTATATTGTTCTTTTATTATTTGAATGCATACTTTCAAGACCAAAACATAAATCTGAATTTCATTTGTAATAGTTTGATCTTCAACTGAATGTAACTATATTCTCCATACTTGTGTCAGTTCATTGCAATCCAGCCAAGCTAGCAAGTCAAAGTTCACTACCACAATTATGATAGATTATATTACTTGTGGGCTGCTCAAAATGACTTCACTAGCCTCATGTGACCCATGAGGCAGACTGTTTAAGACTCCTTTCCTAGGCACTCTCATAATCATAGACCTCAAAGATCTGTATATATTGTTACAAAGAAGCTGTGGCTATTGGAGCCAGGTCTATCCTCAGTTGTAGCAATGTATCTTACCATCTTCAGAACAAGTTCTGAAGCTGATCACTTGTTTCATACATGAAAAGTATAAAAATCTTATGTGGTCAACCATGGGGACAGAAATGAGTATCTTGCACTATTCTCAACTGAGAGTGAGCTTTTTGCAAAAAAAATTTAACTTAAAGTTGCAAACTGAGATTTTAGTAACCGAGATGCAAAGGTAATGTTTAATTTACATGAGGCAAATTATACCTCCCTGTTTGTTGACTAGAGGGTTAATCAAATATGCTTGCATTCATGTATATACTGCCATTTCAACACTTGTGCATCAGAATATCTACTATAAAAAAGGCAGTTTCTTTTAATTCAATCAAAGAAAATTATAAAGTTTTATAGCTCTTTTTCCCTTTCCTATTTCTTATTTTTGAATAAACTAAGAAATGTTTGTAGGTCCCAATTTTTGGTAAGCCCTAAGTACTGTGCTTATTTTGTCCAATGTATAATCTGATCCTAGACACGAGAACAAAGTTGTCAACAGAGGTCTTGTAAGAAGGTTTATCCAACCAGAGTTAGTTCCTTGACTGCTGTGGAGTCAAATACCAATGTGTTTTGCATATATTCTTCTTTTATTGTAGAACAGAATACCAGTTGGAGAGTGAGTTTAATTTGACATACTATTACTTTATGTCATCATTAATGCATTATCTTTCCTTCTTGTTTAGGGAGCAGGGGTGGCTCAGTCGGTAGCGTGCCAGGCTCATAATCTGCAGCTCCCAGGTTTGAGTCCCAGCTGGGTCAGTTTGAGATTTATCTCTGCAAAACTCCTTGCCCTGCTCACAGTCAGTAGGGGACACCAATGGGCTTGCAAAATCCACTGTCCATCGGATGGAACTTAATTCCCTGTGTAGGTTCCTTGTGTGTGGGAGAGCCATACCCTGTGCACATTAAGAACATGCTAGATGGCCTTGTGTCACACGCTAGATAGCCCTAGAGGCTACAATGTACCCCCCCCCCCCCATCCTTCTCTGAGACTTTGAGGTCCTTGTGACCTGGCCATTTAGCCCATTGTGTGCAAAAAGGTGCCACTCAGAGATAAAACAACCCAACCCTTCATGTTTATGTTCTGTTTTCCCTTGTGCCATCTAGTAGCTGAGTTCCATAAATAAGCAGGCTGTCATCTTATTGATTGAGAACTACTCTAAGACTGCAGTGATTTATGTTTTGGGTAACCTATTATTTGGTAATGCATTTTTTTTTCACAAAATCATATATCTATTCAAAAGATGTAACAATTTATTCAGAAAAAAATAATAGTAGTTAGAGAAAGTAAAGCAGTTACACTCTTGTTATATTGTTTTTATAGTTCACTGCAGTTATACTGTTGTTATATTGTTTTTACTTGCAGTTATATACAGCAGTTTTGCAGTTATTTACTAGTTATATTTTTTTGAATGAAGTTATACTGTTGTTATATTGTTTTTACTTGCAAATTCTTACTGACTTGTTACATTTTTTTTTTCTTGCAAATTCTTCTTACTTGTTTATACTATATTTTCAAAATTAGTTTCCTTAATACAATTTATGCCTTAACCCTTCCAGTGTCCAAGACGAATATAGACATTGACAGAATTTGGAATGAGAGGCTCAAGACTTTATGTTAATTTTTAGTACAACAAAAAAATTGGATTTTTAAAATATGGAAATTGCTATTTGAAAATTTTCTTACAAAAATCTTACAAAAATTTGCAATTTAAACTTGAAACTAATATTTTTATTTTTTATTTGATGCATATTTTATTGAACTACAATATTAATAATTTGCTAAAGCCATCCGATTGCCATTTCTTAAAAGTGCTATATGGTATTGCCAATTTGTTTGTTAACATTACTCTATGTTGCAGCAACCTCTTGATTTAAGCTCACAAGTTTGATTTGACCTATCATCAACACATTTTTCCGTCAAGTGTCAAAAATCTGAAAAATTAACAAAAATTGCTATTTTTTAAAAACAGAAGATTTTGGAAGTAATTATGAAGTACATAACCTCTGTGTTTTCCCATTTTACACTCTTTTCTGCCTTAAACCCTATTTCAATATTTTTAGAATTATTTTTATTATATATATATATATTGTATCTCCCAGTATTCTATCCTGCTCCTCAAATTGGAACTATAACCAAAAAAAGCCATCTTAGCCAGAACTTGTTGCACGACTGGCTGAACCCCACAGCAGTGGAAGATGCAGGTATTACTAATTGCTCGCTCATATGTGTGAGAGCCAGTTAAGTGGCTGTAGGGCAATTGTTATATGGTTGATTTATGTCCAAATATTTCCTCCCCACACATTGTATATCATCTCCCTTTTTAAAGTTAATATTTCATTTACTTTTTTATAATTAAATCTTAGTTTTCATATCTGTAGATTTCTGTAAATTATTGATCTTTTGGTTGGTTGATCTATAGATAGATTAGTATTGATCTTTTGGAGTTATGTTACATCAGATGGCTGGCTTTAAGTTATTTCAGATATTTTATTTAATATTGCATTAGGTTATATGTTATTTTTTAATTATTTCTTCATTTTTCAGTAAAAAAACTTTGATCTAGTTTAATTCAGAAAAGATTTTGTATTGTTTCCTTAAAATTAATGAGGTCTTGGACAAGGAAGTCCTTTTCTGCTTCCATGTCCAAGACCTCATTAATTTTAAATACGGAAATCAGTCCTTCTATGGGAGGGCATTTTTGGCAAATGCCCCTCCCCCCTCAATATCTTGGTTATGACACTGACAATACAGATGTATTTTTTTTTGCTTTGGTGCCCTAACTTTTTGGCACTTAGCCAAGATCCCCAAAATTCAAAACTTGGAGAAAAAATTCATAATATTTAATCAAAAAAGAAGCCAAAAAAGTGTTCCTCCGTTTTGTAAACAGGACAGAAAATCCTATTAATGTGAGCAGCCCAAGTCACCTTGTATAACACTGTATTATGTTTGAAATAAATATTATACTATAAAATAAATAAAAATAAATACCCCCCTCAAGCAGCTGTTATATTATATATATATTAATCGAAAGCAAATTTCTTCCTGAATTATACTATTCAGGAAGAAATTTGCTTTCAATTAATATATATATATGTAATATAAATGTTTTTTTTTTATCAGGTTTTCCAAAAAATAAGCCTTAATTGCATAGTCTAATCTATTTTTTTTCACTATATCACTGTGAAAAAGCCTTTTTGAAATCAACATGTTTGTAAATTTGCTAAAATATTTTATTTTCACAAAATTTTGAATTGAACTTGGTACATGACATGACCTATTTCAGTTGATTGGCTATTTAAAGAAATTCTAAAGTTGACTTGTTTATTTTACTCAGCACAGTTGGGGAAAAGCCTACACTTTTCTCAAAGTATAGTACTAAGGAAAAAATAGCAAAAAGAGAAAATTTTTCTTGTTTCAAGTTAATGTATATTTTTTGTTATTTAAAAATAAATAGCCTTTTTATTCATGTGCATTATAATTTTTTTCTTTTAAGTTTTTAAATTTTTCATAATTTGCATTGCTAGATGCATTTTTTTATTACATGACTAAAAAAAGCCCCATTAAAATAAAACTGGTTGTCTTTTTTTTGTAAAATATTTTATTTTCTGAAAATCTAGAATTAAATGCTGATTAATTTACCATGTAACATGCTGTAATTCCTTTCATTAGTTATTTGGTATAAAAGTTCTAAATTTAAATTTTTTTGGTTGATCAAAGTGAAAAAATAGCTGGGCCTCAGGGTGTAAACTAGTTTTTCATGCAGGACCCTGGAAGGATTAACAAAGTTATGAAAACCACATGATGCTATACAAATAAATAACTAAATGTTTTGTGTGGTTTTAGTCTGTGAGATTTGTTGTACATTTTTATGCTCATTGCATGTTGTTGTTTTTTTTATCTTAGAAATGAGAATGAAAGCATTTTAACATATTCCTGAATAGATGACTGATAAGAAACAAATGATCAAAGATTTAGAAGTTATTTTTAAAACTTGATATCTTCAAAAGTTACAAAAATGACTAAAAGGAATATAATAGTTCATTCTATTATCAGTCCTGTACAGAAGATTGCTCTCTATGAAACTAAGGCTGTAAGTGTTTGTGTTATATTATCTGTATGTTTTACTGTTTCATGTTTCAACTAAGAATCAGATATGATTAAAAAATGCTAACCTAGGCATTACAGAATCCTCATCTTCAATATCTATATCATGTTTATCCTTCAATTCCTGCATGATGGCCTGTTTTTCCCACACCAAAGATTAATTATGTGGTGAATTCTCCGCTGTTGTTCTCAGCTGCTTCATCTGCTTTATCAGCTAAACCATCAAGCCAAATATCTTTATCAGCTGTTAATTGATTCTTTATATCTTTATTATGCTCTTTTAGTTAGGACTAGTAGACTGTTGATTCAGATTATTCCTCAACTCCTTCTTTCAGAAATAAGCTCTATAGCTTTATTTCTCAAATGACTTTGTGTCCTCCTGCCCCTGTTTACCCAAAAGAGCACTATTAGTTTAAAGAAAAGCCTGTTTAAACTGATCCCATTCTTTCTCAACTTCAGTAGTAAGGTAATCAAGATTGCCACAATGACTAAGTAACCTATCATTGTATACTTTGTCTATATTTGGATCTTTCTGAGCTTCAGTGTTAAACTTTAGCACAACATTTCTTAAGCTTCAGTTACAAGCCACTTTTGTCAAGGTAATGATCAGATCCAATTTTATCTCCCTTGTGTGATCTGGTATTGCTAACTAAACTAACCCATTTGCTGTTAATATATAATCAACTCTATTCATGCCGTCCCATGGCCGAGTGGTTAGCGCGCTTGGCTACTGATCTAAGGGACCTGGGTTCGAGCCCCGGGTAAGGCATGGCTGTCTGTGTCGTTTTTCTGCTGAGGGCCTGCCATCCTTTCAGACCTTCTACTATGGCATATAAACTGATAGGCTCCTGTCAGACCTCTGTGGCAAGCAGCTGCTTGAGGGGGTATTTGTTTTATTTTATTCATATTCAACCATCAGGTGAAACCCACTTATGTTAATAAAGCACCAATGTTTATAGTAAGTGTTATTCTCAAACCATTTAAGGTTGCTTACCTGTAGGAGATGTTCTCCATTGCTATCACAACTACCAAAGTCAAAAGAATCTATCAGACTGCATGTTGAATTATAGTTAATTGATATATATATATCTATGTCTTGAATGCTTAGACCAATGGTTCTCAACCTTTTATGCTTCACGTACCTCCTGGAAATGTGTATGTAACTGGTGTACTCCTTATATAGATAAATCAAACTATAGTTGTAGTATAACGATGGGAATAAAATAAAACATATAACATCATCATCATCATCATCCTCAAGCAGCCATGGGCTACGGAGGTCCAACCAGACCGTGCAGTTTAGTTCTTCAAGCAAGTCTATCCTGAGCTACATCTACTGCATCTGGCCACTGCACACCAATTCTAACAAGGTTCTGTTTGACATTGTCTGCCCACTGCATCCTAGGTCTCCCCTTCTTTCTGAGGCCTTTAGGCACACTGTTCATAACCCTATTCGCCAATCTATAATTATTCATACGGGCAACATGGCCAAACCAACGGAGTCTCTCTCTGCACAATATGCTGCTTAAAGGAGGTTGCAAACTCCTTTGCCTAACCTCATCATTAGTTACAAAGTTGAACCACCAAATGCCCAAGATACTACGTAAGCATCTGGAATCAAAAGCATCCAGTTTCCTGTTATCTTGTTTACAAATTGTCCAAGTTTCACTACCATAACTAACCCTAGAAAGAACCAAACTATTATACAGCCTAATTTTAGTCTTTAGGTGTATACGCCTATTTCTCCACACTCTCCATAGATTCTTAAAAGTCCCGGCAGCAATCCCTATTCGTCTGTTAATCTCATGCCGCACATCACCATTATCTGTTACATAGCTCCCAAGATAATTAAACTGTGACACCTGCTCAAGACTGCAACCATTCAGATTAACTGAATCACAGCCTGCCTGACCAATTTTCATCACTTTAGTTTTCTCTCTGTTTATAACCAAACCTACTCTACTATCAGTCTCATCAACAGCTCAAATGAAAGAGTTCATCTCTTCAACATCATTTGTCAAAAGGGCTAAATCATCAGCATAATCTAAATCAGAAATTTTCGTATCTCCAGCCCATTTAAGGCCAAAATCTTTCCCTTGAAGTGAATTTCGCATAACATAATCAATAACCAAGCTAAAGAGAAAAGGAGACAAAATGCACCCTTGTCGAACACCAGAAGTAATCCTAAACCAATTGCTATAAGCCTTACCAACTCTCACACACGACTCAGTGTTATTATAGAGAGCTTTCGTTAGGTTAACTAATTTGTCTGGTATACCATATGATTTCACAATCATCCACAAATTATGACGATCAACAGAGTCGAAAGCCTTTTTGAAATCAACAAAGCTAGCAACCAAAGGTTTCTGAAACTAAACATTTCTCAAGAATCTGCCTAAGTGAAAATATCTGATCCACACATCCCCTACCACTTCTGAATCCACATTGCTCATCACGCAATTAACTGTCAACCAGCTTCTTAATTCTATTAAGCACAATCATGGAAAGAACTTTACCTGGAACAGAGAGTAGGCTGATACCCCTATAGTTATCAGAAGAACTGCGATCACCTTTTTTGAAAATAGGGATAACAATAGCTCTGGTAAAATCCTTAGGAACCTTGCCTTTATCATAAAAGATATTCAGAATGTCAGTCATCCAAGTGGTAACCGAAACATTCCCAGCTCTAAGCATTTCTGTAGTAATTTCATCTACCCCTGGGGATTTATGAAGTTTAAGTTAAGAAACAGCCAAAATAACTTCAGATTGTGTTATAGGGCCAACATTAAAGCCACCAATGCATCTATCGTCATTGCAAACAATGGGAATAGAACTAACCGCATTGTTTAGAATATCACTGAAATGCTCAGCCCACCTAGCCATGACAGAATCCTCACCTTCTATAACCTTACTTTGTTTATCCTTCAATCCCTGTATACCTGTCCGTTTTCTACCACACAAAACATTAACTATCTGGTACAGCTCTCTGCTGTTGTGCTGTGTAACTGCTTCCTCGGCTTTGTCAGCCAAACCATCAACCCAAAGATTCTTATCAGCAGCTAACTGATCTTTTACACGTTTATTAAGTTCTCTGTAATGCTTTCTATTAGTACTAGTAGGGTATTGATTAAGGACATTCCTGCAGTTCTTTCTTTCCAAAATAAGCTCAAGTGCCTTATCACTCAGATAATTCTGTCTCTTCTGCTTCTTTTTTCCTAAAAGAGTACTGTTAGTGTCCAAAAAAGCCTGTTTAAAATGATCCCATTCTTCCTCAACTTCAGTAGTAAGCATTCCATGACTGTCATAATGACTAAGTAACCTATCATGGTAAGCTTTGGCTATAACTGGGTCTTTCAGAGCTTCAGTATTAAAAGCAGATTTTTTAACCCTGGCACAACACTTTTTAAGTTTAAGTTGCAAGACACTTTTAACAAGGTATGGTCAGATCCAATTTCACCTCCCCTATATGCCCTGGTATTTCTAACAGAACTAGCCCATTTGCTGTTAATTAATATATAATCAATCATATTCCTATGCAGCCCATCAGGTGAAACCCATGTGTACTTATGTATGTTGCGGTGTTTGTAATATGTGTTAGTTATTCTAAAACCATTGAGTTTACTTACCTGTAGGAGATGTTGCCCATTGCCATTGCAGCTACCAATACCAAAAGGGCCAATCACCCCTCTCCAAAGGTCAGAGTCAGTACCAACTTTGGCATTGAAGTCACCAAGAACAAGGGTAATATCTCCTTTCTTGACAGAATTCAAAATATCCCGAAATTGTTCATAAAACCTATCCTTCTCATTCTCATCGGCATCCTCAATTGGGGCATAACAGCAGATAACATTCAGGTCTTTAACGCTTGTCTGAAATTTTGCTGTAAGAAACCTTTCATTAATGCACTCATATCCTAGAAGAGCATCACTAGCGTGTCTGCTGAGAAGCAGACCCATGCCTTGATGATGCTTATTGTCGTCCCTCCCTGAAAAGAGAAATTTAAGATTATTTTTAAGAATCTGACCTTTATCTGTCCATCTGGTCTCTTGCAAGCCTTCTAAAACCATTGAGTTTACTTACCTGTAGGAGATGTTGCCCATTTATATCTAAATATATAATGGTGGAATTCTTGTGTGACCACCATTCCACCATTATCTAAATATATAATGGTGGAATATCTAAATTATAATGGTGGAATTCTTGTGTGAGGACATCAAGAGAAAAAGCTCTGTGCAGAGTCCTCACATTCCAACTACCTATGGAGAGAAAATGGTTAGTAGGATGTTTAAAGAAACTATGTTTATTGAGAGAGGGAATGCCGACAATATCAAACAGCCCCCTAATCGCAGACATGGGGCAAAGACCTGTTCCCCCACCACTAAAGGCTGAAGCCATCTACACTGGAAGACTTCCTCCAATGTAGAATTTGACGATGCCAATAGAAGCAAAGAGTTCAGGTGCCTGCGATGACCTCTGCTCAGGATTATCCACCAGCTGATAAACATATCCTGTGAATCTATTCACTTGGGGCTGTCAACCCACAAGCAAACAGAAAACACAGCGGAAGATTTTCCCTCCACAGAAGCCCACCAGTGCAGCAAAATCAGGATCCATAATCAAGCTCAGAGCCATACATCTGTCCAGTCCAGTGGGTTTATATGGTCAGCATCAGGACCCTGTGTGGTTGACCACTCCTCAGCAGGGTAGAAAAAAAAGAAAAGTAGCCATAGTTGTCCAGATCAGTAGGCCACACTAATCTGGCAGCCCTCCCCTTCCGTTCACTTCCACAAGAGAGTATCTCTTTTGAAAGGTACTAACGGTCTGCACCACGAGAAGGCGTGGTCGGACAGTAGGTGCTAGGCCCGGCCGGTTCTGTGCATCATCACAGGGGATTGGTGCATAGCTCTCCTTCCAGTGACTACCTAGCTACCATTTACAGACCAAAACATATATATATATACATTAAATTTTGTATTCATAAATTGCATATATCGATAAACAAAAAAATCACATAAACAATTTAACAGATCATATAAAATTATAAACATTTTATTGGGTAATCAGTGAAATGGACTTGTTACTAGATCTAGCAACTTTTGAGCTCTCACAGTATACCCTGAAAATTTTTACCGGATATCCCACTTTGAGAACCCCTAGCTTAGAGTGTTATATGAACTTCATTGTAATTATTAAGCTTTGGTGTGGAATTGATTTATGTTTAATGTTGTGGATATATCTGTATTTTGCAACAAAGGCTGAAGTTTTGTAAAAGTGTAGGTTGAACATTTTTTATGCATTTTTCAGAGGTGTAAAATATATGAAAACTTCTAAAGTGTTTGCTGCTTGAAAATGTTGCATGCACATATTTTTATGTGGTGTCTGCATGTTTAAAGTTCATATGAAAAAGTTTGCAATGATTTAGTTGTTCAGGTGGTCATACATTTGGATATTAATGGGTGAAATATCATATATTTGTAATTATTCATAATCATTTTGGTAACAATTAAGTAGCAATAATGTTAAAATGGAATTTTTTTCAGATCAATATTTTTACTAGCTTTTAATATTTCTGATTAGTAAAATTTTTACTTATAAATGAAAACTAAATAAAAACACCATCAGATCTCTTGAAGCTCACTGCTTAGCCATATTAACACCAGTAGGGGACACCGATGGGCTTGGAAAGGCCGCCGTCTGTCGTATGGGACGTTAAGCCGTGGCCCCGTGTGTGGGAGAGCCATACCCTGTGCACGTTAAAGAACACGCTGGATGGCCTTGACGGGAGGCTACCATCTGTCTCCCAACAGCTGTTCCAGTGGGTCCCCTCCCCCAACCTTCTCTGAGCCTTCGGAGGCCATGTGACCTGGCCATTTAGTCCATGGTGTGCAAAAAAGTGTCGCTCAGAGGTAAAACAACCCAACCCATATTAACACCTTGAGCATGGCTTTCACCCATAAAAGCAGTCTAGGATTGACTACTCGGCTTTTGTTTCTTGGTACATAATATTTGTTTATAGCACCCAGGTAGTGCATCAGAACCATACTTCCCTGGCACTCTTGCGTGAAATCTTAGTTGCTCCTTTCTGACAAAGCCGCACACTGGTTATGGAAAGAAAATGTCTTTTTAATCACTTTGATATTCATTACTTTCACGAGATTTTCATTGCACAAAGCTGCAATGCTTGTGGATAGCTTGCTTTACCTGCAATGTGTCATTTATGCTGTGCATGAGAAATTCTTTGAATAATTTTCTTTTAACGATTTGATGTGAAAAGCATCTTTTTAACATTGTTTTATAGCAAATCTGCAAAAGCTGTGGCCATTAAGTGGAAGTTATCTGTAGCTTAGTTTCCTAATGCTAAAGGATTATGATTCCAATAAAATTTCATTACTCTCTTTGTGCTATTTTTAAAGTTAATTTCTTCTTTTAAATATTCCTGCTATTTATTGTAATTATTTGTTCTATGCATTGTCTTTGAAATAAGCAAATTTTAGTGCTTGAAAATGTGATACCAATAATTCAAATGTTATTGTTTTATAGCGCTTTTACCTTGTTGGATCTAATAACACACAAAACAAGTTTCGTGTTTTGAAGATAGATCGAATGGAGCCAAGAGAATTAATTCTAATAGATGATAAGGTGATTTTTCAAAATATTTGCTACAATTTTTTGCACTTATATAATAATTTTGTGTTTATTGCTTTAGTTGTAAAATAACATTGAATTGTCTTTTTCCCATTGAACAGTAGCAGGAAGGATTAGATATAATGTGTAGAAAGGCAGAATATAATCACATAGTTTTAACTTCTAAATGAAATAAATGTTGGAAAGACCTAAATTGAAAAAGTAAGAATAGTTACAGATAGCACAGTTGCATCTTGTGGATATCTATATGATATCAACAAAGCAATAGCAGGGTAGGTACTTAAGGTGTGATTTTTGGCAGGTTCTGTGTATCATCAGAGTATTGATACACAACTCTTCTCCCAGTTTATGCAGACAATGCTTACAGGCCAAATATCCTTACATAAGAAGGTATATAAGAAACACACCATCTTGGGGCTTCTTCACAGCCTGAAGAAGCCCCAAGATGGTGTGGGGTGAAACTTGTAGCAACAGAGGAGGTTTTACTTTTAGAAAGCTTTGCAAGAAGTTTAGTTGTTTAAATATTAGTAATGTCAAGGAACAAATTTGAGTATAGTGCCTGAATAATAAATTACATTGAAATTCTAAGATCACAACATCATAAGCAGTGAAGATAGTAATTAGCTGTGTGATCTCTTAAGATTGACTGAGTAGTGTGTGTGAAACAACAGTGGTCAAGATGCAGTCTACCTCCATAAGCAAGCAATAGTAACAACAGTATACCAACTAAAGGTAAGCACTATATTAATGTATGGCTGGTGTAGTATGAAGCAATAATAACATTGAACTGTTCCAAAAACAAGTTCAATACCAGTGCAGGAGATGGCATCATTATCTTTAGCCATGGTATTTTTGACTTTGGTACTTTTTTTGTATATAGAAGGCACTTTAAGTTTTGAATATTGCAAATTAAAAATCATTATGCATATTACACTGTTGCAATGGAAAGAAAGAGTGAAAATGCTAATTTAGGCCTACTCAGTTTTATCTTTAGATTGTAAAACAGCAAAAAAATAACGAAAATTAAATATGTTTTATATTGCTGTGTTTGAATATATTTTTAATTAAAAAAATATCTATACTGATTATATTTTCAATCACTTCCACATTTAACCCTTTGCACTCGAAGTTTTTTTATAGGTGTTACCAGTTACACGAAGCAATATTGATAAAAAGTAGCTTTTTCATATTGTAACTTAAATTTTTTTAAATATAAATATCAAAATACTTGCCTGCAAAATCTTTTTTTATTGATAATGACCTTTATACTGGAACAAAAATAGCAGTGATTTACAAAAAATAAATCAAAGCAAAGCAAAAGAAACATCACGAAAAAAAAAACAGAACAATAAAAAATATGCATATATAAAAAACTACAACTTATAATTTTTTAACGTGTTTTCCACTTTCATCACAGTTGTTGAAAACAAATTCATTCTGCTATCAGTCATGCTATAACTTCTATCACTGGTATTTATTTTATCTGCCATGTTTATGGGTAAAAATTATGAACACGAATAATAATAGTATGGAGCACAGATACTACACACAACCATCTACAATGGACATTAGTGCCAGACTGACTGTAGCGTGTCGCCACTAGCTCCCGCTAGTTTTACAATAAAATCAAGATGTCACTGCTGTGGTGCTCTCCACACACAAAAGTATTATGCCATATATATATATAAATTTAAATTATTTTTATTTTTTATTGGGTATGAATAAATAAAAATAATTTAGTGAATGAGATATAATTATTAGCAAACAATTTGTGAACAGTTTGTGTTTAACACTATATTTTTGGGGCCTTGATTGTTGAGAGATATCAGATGCATGCTTAGAGTGCTCATTTGGAAATTTAACTCTTGAAAAAAGACACATTCAACATCATTGCCACCTCCTTCCTTGTATCCAGTAATAATAATAGAGACTACAGCTGAGAAACGAGAATGAAAACTGAAAAGAAGTAAAAGTTAAAAATGGGAAAACAAATTTGCCTAAGGAATACTTAAAGATAGACGAGTTCACATGTTTAGTTTTCTTTTATGATGAATGACATTATTAGTGTCACATTTAAAAATGAGATAAAAATAATCTTGTAAAGATAATATAACTCTTTTTAACACAGGTTTCCCTTGTGCCACCCCAATGTTGCATTAAAAATTAAAAGTCTTTCCCTATAATAGAACCCATTTTTATTATCTAAAACCACTTGTTTCTCCCCATTTTTGTAGTTTGGAACTTCTATTTAACACATTTTTACTTCTCCTCCATAACTTCCCAAATATTTAACCATATGATCCTAAATTTCTGATGTGCTTTCTTCTTGCCATCTCATATTCTGTAAAATTATAATGGTAAAATTTTAATATTTAAGCATTTTGTTTCATTGAGGGAATGGGGGGAGGGGAATTGTGTCCAAGGGACCCATTAAATTTCAGCAAAAAATTTAATGTTGTTACTTAATTCTATTAATATATATTTGATTCAAATTATTTTTATCTAGTCAAAATATATGTACAAAATACATTTTACCTAGGTGGAATACAATCAAAAAGAAATAAAGGATCTCCTAACCATGATTGATGTTGGCAACAGATCTCGTCAAGGTCAAAAGTTTAATTATGGCTTGAATCGTACAGTTTCTTCTTTTGGAATTGTTGGTATGTTTATAATGTGCTTCACAAGTAAATTTATTTTTGCATTTTACTGTGAGTATTAATTTTTGTAATATTTTTTAATTAATGTTGTGACTGAGTGGTTAGTGCTCTTGGCTATTGATATATGGGACTTGGTTCGAGCCCCAGAAAAGGCATGGATGTTTGTATTGTTTTTCTGCTGAGGTCCTGCCATCCTCACAGACCTTCTATTATGGCATATAAACTGACAGACTCCAGTCAGACCTCTCTGACAAGCAGCTGCCTGAGGGGTATTTATTTTTAATTTCCTTTAGAATTCAAAGGTTATAATGCAACTTTAATTTAAAGTTTGGCCAATTATTTGCATGCATTTTTCTCAACTTTGAAAATTTTTGCTAGCACTGTATGTAATAAACTAATTGGTAATTTGCTTTATTGCATGATATGAAAAATAATAATTTGAGTATGTAATTTTCATGTTAATTTATTAATTTAAAAATTCTTTTTATTTGCAAGGTTTTGTGAAGTTTTTGGAAGGTTATTACTTAATTTTAATAACCAAAAGAAGAAGAGTTGCTGTGATTGGTCATCATACTATTTATAAAATTGAAGATACATGTATGATATATATTCCAAGTGATGGTGACAAATCTGCTCATCCTAATGAAACCAGGTATGATATTTGCTTCATTTTATTTACCTTTCTAGGGCCCACATCTTGTATTCAAGTTGACAGAATCTGAAATGAGAGACCTGTATACTGACTGAGTATAGTCTTGATGAATTGTTGTAATAATAGTTTATTCTGCTTTGTCCACAAAATATCATTTTAATTGTTTTGTATGTTTTCTATTATGACTATAATAGTAATAAAATTATCTATACTTATTATGTTATTGAGACAGTAAAATAGTCAGAAACATATAAATCAGTTCAGCAAATGGGCATCAGGTCAATTAGGCTTGGAGATATTTGAACTTGAAAGGTCATGATTACTTTTGCCAGCAGAACAATATTAGATAAAATGTCCATATATAGTTTGGAATGTAAAAACTGAACATAGGAAAGTAAAAGGAAAAAGAGGATTTCACCTCATTTTCCATATGATTACACCTACCTTTGATGAACCGGTGATGTCGCTTGTATCTTCAAGATGTAACGCTCCAAAGAATTATATACTTTTAAAGTTTATTAAGGACAAGTATGTCAGCACAAGTAAGTTTATTAAGGACTTTTAAAGTTATTTGGACCCTTTGTCTGATCCAATTATTTTCATGCTCCGGATAGCTGAGTCGGGCACCAGGCAATAATTAACAAATTGCCAAAAAATAAAGTTTAATTAGGGTTTGAATTACCAGTGAGCATTAATGAGTAAGAATTCAAAAATATTAAATGTTTGTCAAAATTTTGTGTTAATGCTAATCAAAACAAACTAAGATTGCTCAAGAGAAAAAAAAATTAGTAAAGATTCAAAAAGTTTAAATAACAAACAATTTATTTCCAAAAAGCACTCACCAAAGCTTCAATAAAGAAGATACTACATCATTTCTTACTACAAACATCTTCAACAAACTCCAAACTAAAACTGATCTCTAAACTGTACTCTACTACTCTCTCTACTATGCTGTGTCTAACATGTCACCAGGTTATAACAAAAGGCCACAGAGCCCACACGTGTCACGTTGCACGCCGGGAAAGACATTTGCATAAATTGACGAGCAGCGCAAGCTATGATGCAAGAGTGGGCGTGTCCTTGTGCACGCGCTTTAGCGGGTGACAGTCAGAAGTTCGGAGTTGCGCATGCGCAACTCCTAACTCTTGGAAACGAGTGCTGTGATGCCAAAAAGGAAATAAAAATCCCCAAAATGATAAATATAACGTAAATTAAGCAAAACTGCTTAAGGTAAAGTAAAAGTGAATGAGGGGGCATCACAAAGACACTATCGATAAATGGTCGCAACCAAATCACAGAGCAATCAGTCTGCCTCTATCAGCTAGTGAGGAAGGTATGAAGCAATGCAGTGTTATGTACTGGCTAGCAAAGTAGCTTCCAGTGAGAGAAATTTCTGCTGTTTGAATATGGAAAATGGATATGGCTCTCAATGGCCATATCTGTAATAGCAGTTTGTGCCTTTTATACAGTGTCATTATAAAAGAACACCCATGTTTTAAAGTGATATTATTTTATTAAATAATTAAGCAATTATATGTATGTAGGAAACTCTCAACTCATTTTGTGTTCAACAGACCTCAATGTGGGTGCCATTAGGGACATAATATTCAACATCTGCCCATACTTGACTCAGCATGTCTAGTGTCATAGCTGCAGTGATTCTTTAAATGCTGTAAATCATGTATTTTTATGTAATAAATGATGGTATTGCAACTCTTTGAGAATAATGCATTTAAAAGTTGCCAATGATATCCACCAAAATCAAATAGTGGTTTTTTTCCCATATACAAAACCACTGGGGGATCATATATAAAATGTTTATTCTACTACTGAAAATGTTGATCACAAGAAATTATTTTTCAAATTTTTGAGAAATAACAGTTTTTATGTTTTGTTAATAGTAACAGATACCAATGACTTGCAGCATGAGATTAACAGACTAATAGGGATTACTGCTGGGACTTTTAAGAATCTACAGAGAGTGTGGAGAAATAGGTGTATACACCGAAAGACTTAAAATTAGACTATAATAGTTTGGTTCTTTCTAAAGTTAGTTATAGTTGTGAAACTTGGACCCTTTGTAAGCAAGATAACAGGAAAAACGTGATGCTTTTGATTCTATATGCTTATGCAGTATCTTGGGCATTCAGTGGTCCAACTTCATAAGTAATGATGAGGTTAGTCAAAGGAGCTGGCAAACGCCTTTGAGCAGCATATTGTGCAGAGAGAGACTCTTTTGGTTTGGCCATGTTGCCCGTATGGATAATTATAAATTAGCGAATAGGGTTATGAACAGTGTGCCTAAAGATCACAGAAAGAGGGGGAGACCTAGGATGCAGTGGGCAGGCAGTGTCTCACAGGACCTTGTTAGAATTGATCTATAGTAGTGAGATGCAGCAGATGTAGCTCAGGAGAGATGTGTTTGGAGAACTAAATTGCATAATCTAGTTGGACCTCTGTAGCCCATGGCTGCTTGAGGAGGAGGATGATGATGAAGCAGAAAAATGTGCAACTACAGAAATGTGCAATGACATAGAGTTTTGGTCAGGAAGTTATGTTTGATATATTACAATACTGTGTTTTATTGTAAATTTTATTGTTACATTTTATTTTTTCAGGTGTGTAAAATTATTTCAAAGCATGGACCTTTCAAGCAATTTTTATTTCAGGTAAGTAAAGCAGTTTCTTCATGCTCCCTTGTTAATAATACAAGATTAGATTCCATTTAGATTTAATTATTCATTGTCTATATTCATTTGCAGCAATGAATGCTACAAAGCTTAAACTTATATAACACCATCTTTAATATTCAATTACAAATTAGTATGGGATGTCATGCTTAATCCTTGTTAGCTTGTAATGTAGAATGAGTATGTTTCAAACTGCTTAATGACTCTTAGTTTATTGGCAGTTGAATGCAAGGCTTAAATTTCATCATTGATAGTACTACAAAAATGTTATTGGTTTGTCAAATATACAGTGGTTAATATATATATTTAAAAACGATTGTTGAATTGTAGATTGGTTATTACCTAAAATAGTCATTGAACTTAGTGAAAAAAAAAGTTATGAGTTCATAAAACAAAATGTTAGAAATTTTGTTTATTCTTTGTTATTCTTAGAAATTTTGTTTTTATCTCTTGGTGACATTTAAGCAGTGTTGGATTTACAACTTCTGTAAATTAAATAGTAATTTTCTCATTTATATCTACCCTCATCATCATCTGCTTCATCTGCTTATTAACTTATATCTGTCCTCATCATCAACTCTAATAAAAGAGTTCATTTGATAATAAGTTCATTTGATAAAAGAGTTCACCTCAGTCTTTTTCTCTTGCAAAACATTCCTCATAAATATAATTGATCATCAAAATAAAAAAATGGCAGAATGCAGCCTTGCCTAACTCCATTTGTAATGCTAATCAATCACTGCAGGTTCCACCAACTGTCATATATTATTCAGTGTTATTATAGAGTAGGGTATGCAACTCAAATATGCTCACAGGCCAGAATCACTTGGAATGAAGTAAACCACAAATGCTGTTGTACAAACATGCCCATTGTTTGTATGGGACTTGATGCCCAGATCTGGGAAAAAGGTAAAGAGTAGCGATGCCATTATATTAACCATTGCACCGTTATGTTAATAACTCTCAGGCATTCCACAAAGCTTTAGAATCAATTGCAGATTGTGTTTATCAGCAGAATACAATGCATTACTGAAATCTATATAGTTAGTAAATACAGGTTTTGAAACTATATTCCTCGACTGAGTGAAAAATGTTGGTTTATGGAGCCCATATGACTTCTGAACCCACACTGTTTATCTCAAAGTTACCCATTATGTGAATGTCAATTCTGTTGAGCACAGTTATGTACAGAAATGTTCCAGAGGCAGAAAATATACTGATACTTCTGTAATTATCACAAGAGCTGAAGCCACCTTTTTTTTTAGAAAAATGGGATTAATTACTCATCTAGTAAATTCTTTTGGAACAGTTACCTTTACATGAAAAGCATTCAATACTTTGATTGCCCATTTGACAATTGTAAGGGCTCGATCAAGCTAGGGCGAAGAGGGGAAGCAATGAGCACTATTGTGACAGACCTCTTTGTCTAGCAAGAGCATCGGAGCCAGTTCCATTGGGGGCAGGGGATGTGAAATGTTCTGAAGGACTTCCAAGTTCAAGAAGTTTCGGCAGTGCGCATAAGATGTTGACATACCCCATTGGCTGATGGACCCTTCATTGCCCAGTGAAAATTACATGACTGCACTAGGCAGGAGTTTCAAGGCAGAGAGAGAATTGCGTCTTGGACTGGGTAGGGGACAGATGTGAAGACGTCACCCTATTAAAGTTTTCCTTTGTGTCAGTGTTGAGAACACCTGAATGCTTGGTTAATGCCTTTCAAGTAGGATTAGAAATCCTGCTGTCTTGTTTGATTGATTTGCTGGAAGGCAGTCACTGTACTTTGTGATTATATTTGCTTGTGTGCTGTGTTGCTTCTGGAGTGGAAATAAATGTAGATATGTAAATAATATACATGTGAGTTAAGTTATTGAAGTGAATGAGTAGTGCCATCTTGACATAATTATTAGCGAAAGTACCCATAGGTAAAAGCTCACACATACCAGGAGAAGGAAGAACGAACTGTTACAGCAATATAATCATCCCCATCTCACAGCATTTTAGCAATACTTTCATTTGCTGATAAGATAAGCAACAGCAACTAAAAAATTTGCTATTAGTAGATATATCATCTGATTGGAGGATAAAGCTCAAACTATGATTATTTCCTGATCATTTCTATAAGAATTCGTTTTGAAACCAAAGGTTCAGATTTCCTCAAAAATATAGAAAAATGCATTTGCATAATTATCTGAAGCTTATTTATTACAGTTAATATTTAAGCACTAGACTTTATTTTATTACAGTGATAGCTGCCATATTAAGGACCACAAAAACTTTTGTCTGTGCAGACAGTTATACCCAGAGTGCATCCAATATCCTATACATTTTTTTCACATCTCCCTTACCTTTTTCTTTATTTCCTGGAGAACACGGTTAATGAGCTTATCAAAGCTGCAATTATTGATTAACCTTTCCACAGCAGCTGGGACAGCACATGTCCTGGCACATTTATATGCCTGCTCAGTGGCTGGGATCAAATGTCCAGAAGCAACAAAGGTGGAAATCCTTAGATGAGTAACTAATGGACGGAGAGGGTCATTGGAAACTGGGAGTGATAGCTCACCCCTTCATACCCCTCTGCAAGAATTTGGCGGGAAATGCACTGCTACATCAGAGAGATCTCCAAGAAACTGAACTGCTGTCAAAAGGTTAAGAGCATCAGGATATTATTCCTATTAAGTGAAAAATATCCTGTTGCCTTCACATCCTATTAAACTTTAAAGAAAAAAGAATTAGCTCTCAAGCAGCTGCTTGCCATAGAGGTCTGATAGGAGCGTTTCAATATAATACATCATAGAGAAGGTATGTGAGGAAGGTGAGACCTCAGCAGAAGGCCAACACAAGAAAAGATGCATCCATGTCTTATTCAGTACTCAAACCCAGGTCCCTTTTATTTGCAGCCTAGAGTTCTAATCACTTGTCCACTGGGATAAGTAATCTTGAAATTCATTCATCTTAGTTATTTGGTCTGTGTTTGTAATGAAATGTTTTGAAGTAACAAAAATCTTTTACTTTGATTTTCAAATATTGAAATAGTTCACTATTTTCAGTTACAGTTATGATATAACACATACTCTGCAATATAATATGGCTTCTTTAAAGAAACTTTCTACTCCTAATGATTCTCAAGAGATGGATCAAACAAAAACAACACCTTTCTGGAATCCTCAACTTAAAACCATTGAAGGATCCTCAGTTGAAGTTGCTGATAATTTCCTTGAAAGCTTGAGAGTAAGTCAGTAGTGAAAATAAATACTTTTTCTAATTTTGGCCTTTTATGTATAAGTGGTTATATAGATATTTTAAAATCCTTTCCACTTGATGGATGAGTCAAATCATTTATCATCATATAAGAAAATGAAATAGCTTTGCCTATGATTGCTTAATTTCTGTCAGAACATCACTTCATGATTGTATTTATTCTTTGAAGATGCCATTACAGGTTAATTATTGTCTGATTCAGTTGTATTGACATTGGCAATGAATGAATTTTGAAATGTATAATTATAAAATATAGGCTTTGATTCAAGTATTTTATAGCTTAATTTAAAATGTTTATTTAATTCTTTGAATATTGATCCTCAAATAAACCAAATAATTTTGGTTTTCAGCTCGAGTTGAACTACATGTTTAACGCTGCCACTGTGAGGCAATTTCTTTTAAGTTTATGCACTATTTTTACAATTTTATATGAACTATATTATGGAAAGTTTCTGGATAATTCCATGTTATATGAATGGAAAATCACATTCAGAACCCCCTAAATTTGAAAATAAACGTTTTATGGAAAAAATGTCACTGAGATAAATTAAAGATCTCACTGAAATCTTTTTAATTTTCGATTTTCAACAATATTTGTGTGGTATTTAAAGAGCTATAAATCCTGAAGCATTTAAAAACAGCTTCATAACAATAGCATAATTTCTAAAATAGGGCTGGTTTTTGACTAACACGACTTAGTCCTTGGTTTAACATGATTTCTCCACTACTTCTCTATGGTTATTTATATTGTATTTACAAGGGGTGTTTAAAAAGTCTGTGACATGTATCTGCAGAACAAAAACCGTTGCACTTACTTAAACAAAACTTTTACTGTTCTTCAAAGTACTCCTCTCCAGCATCTATGCAAAGTTGCAGATGTCAATGCCAATTCTGAAATGCTTAGTGGTAATACTGTTGGGGAATACTCCACAACTCTGAATGAATGCATTTTGCAAGGCTTGTACCCTTGAGAAAAGCTTCCTAGCAAATTCCTTTTTGAAATTTGGAAAGAACAGAAATCGCATGGTGCAAGATTGGGTGAATATGCAGGATGGGGTAGCTGTTTTATTTTTTTATGCTCCAAATAGACTGTAACTTGTTGGGTTTTGTAAGACCTGGCATTGTCATGAAGAAGGAGAACCCTTGACTGCCTGTTGTTGGATGTTACTCTATCATTTCCTTAACAATTTGGGAAAAACAATGTTGGTGTGGTATTGGCCATGTATGGACATTTTTTCAGGTAAGGTGCCCATGGCTACCACTCTTTGGGAAATTAAACAAAATTGTGAGCATCCTCTGCCTTAAGTGAAAGTCTTTGTAGGGACTCGGCAGGAATGAAGGGTCAGAATCGCCATTTTGGTGGCAGTGCCTGCCCGCCTGGCGACATAGTGCCAGCGGCAGGGCCAGTTTTGAGAGCACGATGAAGAAAGGCGACATGAGTCATCCTAGCACAGCGATCGTGTTCGAACACTATTGGCCAAGACACCCTAACGTCCCCCAAAGGACACGTGACATCATCTGGCAGATGGTTCAAACGAGACTTGCACGCAGACCATGAGACTGTCTGGATGTTAGACTGTTCATTGGCAGCTCATTTTAAGCTTTGTCTGTATCTAGTGGTGGGACCGCTGAGGCTCGTTATAGCCTGTGTTATATTCGGCAAGTGACTGCACTGGGTGGGCAGTCACTGTATGTATATAGTTATAGCGTTTGTAAATAAAAAAGTGTACATAGTTGAAATACATGAGTTTGTGTATTTGGCCACCTGAGTGATTATCCTGACAAGATAAGGGCAGGTACCCTTCTACAAAGCTCTCACACACATAGGTAGAAAAAGAACTCAGCCCCAGACAGGCAGAGGAGAGTGCCGTTGACAGTCTTGTTGGAGGATTTGGGGGCACAGTTCATCCTCCACAACCCAAACATAGTATTGATCTTTCTGGGAGTTGTAATGAAACCATGTCGCATCACCTGTGACAATGTCTGTTAACTGTTTGGGACCAATAGGTTCAAACATTGACAGCATCTCCTTGTACGAGTTGACTCTAGCCCTTTTTGCAGTTCTGTCAATTTGTAGGGTACCCATTTAGCACAGATATTTTGGAACTTTAAATGTTAATGAATAATTGTTTCCACACTGCCAATTAATACACTGATATCTAAACTTATTATCTGAATGGTGATGTGTGGGTTTTACTTAATGACTTCATGAACAACAGTGATGGTTCTGTTAACAGCTTCCTTCAATCTTCCTGCACAAGGGAGGTCTTCAAAGCTCTGCCATCCTTCTCTGAATTTGCACATCCATCTCATAACAGTGCCATATGAACAGGTGTGATTCTCATATACTTGTGATAAATTGGCATGAATTTTTTTTTGCATTGTCCCCAACCTGCATCCTTGTGAAAATGTAAAAGCTTTCTGTCTTTAGTAGATTCCATAGCAACAATGCACAGATTTTTCAGACCAAACTTTTTGCACTGCCAGTGAAGAGAGAAATGATACAGTCTTTGTTTTTAACAAGTAATGATAAGTTTAGGCAAGCTTTCAAACAAGTCATAGTTCGTTAACTTTGGAGGAATGAGTGCAAATCTAAAGACGCGTCAAGAACTTTTTGAACATCCTCCATACCATATAAGAAAATACCTTGGATACTTTCCTTGTCTCATCTATTCTTGTTCATAATTTCAGGTGCTTTCAAAAAGATTTTTTACATTTTCCTATGCAAATTAATGTGTTTAGACAACTATAATACATAATATGTTTGTAAATAATAAAAAGTATTGTTACTGACTTAAGACGATGTGAACATATATTTATTCACCCTGATTAGTTGAAGATTATAGTTTGTCATGTATACAGAAGAAATGATTGTATCATAGAGTTAGTCATTTTCATTACTTGATAGCAGTTTTTAAAACAATAAATTTCTCATTTTCAATATTCATTATTTGATAATCATCTGTATGTACCACATTTTAAAATAAAATTGCATTTAGCTATTTTTTTAACATTTAATATTGTTTCTTTTCTCTAAAAATGAATTGCATGTTTGAAATATGCTTGAATAAAAAATGCAATGCATTAATCAAAGTATATTAATAAAGGAATAAATTTAAAATTATGTTAAACAATTAGGATTCTGGAATGCATACTCTTTATTTACATTTTTTCCTATGAGAAATTCGTGTGCAACTAGCACAATTCACCTTATTTGAATTTTTTGATGAAGACATCTATTGTGTTAGTCAGGGACTTGATGTACTTCAAAAACACAAATTATAATTGTTGCAATTTATAGTAACGGTATTGAGATTTGTTAAGAACCTGTGAAAAGGCAAAGTCTCAGCAAAATATAAAAGCAATATAAGCAGCATTTTTTTTTTCCAGGATTTAAGCCCCGGCCTTTAATCACTATATAAGCAGCACAATATTATGAGGATTTAAGCCCAGGCCTCTGATCACCAGAAATTATGTTATAATCTATAACATAATTTCATTTACATCAATTGTTAAATGTAAATTTTACACAATTTCTAAGGTTGCATTAGTTACCATGCTGTATTTGACATCTTTTGTTTCACTTTTCTTCTTGTGTTTAACGTGTTTGATTGTTGTTCAGAGCATATTATTTTTAATAGTATTTAAACTAATATTGAAATTTTCTTTTATAGGTATCAGGAGAACGAGTTCAGTTGTGTAACTACAGTGGAACAGGAACATTAGATGTTTCTTCAAGCAGTGAAAGTGGAATGTGGTCTGAACTTAGATCAAATGATGATCTTTCAACATCGCATGAAGATAATAGTAAGGAGTAAATATTACTAAAATTTTGAAATGCATATAATTATATGCTTATATTTACATTAGTCAAATTCAGTTATATTAAAATTAGTGGAGGTTCTAAAATTCATTTGTTTTATCTATGATTATCAAACTTTTACACAGTTTTTAGAACTGTTGCACATGCAGTGGACTTTGCAGACAAGCCTACATATTTGTAAAGGTGTATTAGCTATAAAGTTTTATTGTTTTGTGCCAGCCTATCATGAATGTATTGCTACTCAGTGCTACTTATGGTGAGTGAAGCATGCAAATTCATTGCTGTAGATAGAAATGGGTTATTTTTAGACTTTATCTTTATTTTCTTAAGTGGAATTATCAGGTAAAATATGTGTATTGTAGATTTAATGCATTTTCGATATTTAATTTAGAAACAAAAACAATTCCTATTTCTATTTTGTTAAGCAATTTATGTAGTGTTCATTAGCAGTGATATGTTATGATTTGTATAAGTCATTCTTTACAAAATGAAAAGGTAGGAGATACTGGGGCAGCCTAATTATAAACAAGTAGGCTTTTGAACCAGCAAACAGAAGTACAAATTACAATACCAAGATACACTTTTTACCAAGATGTATAAAATAAGATTTGCCACCCATATGATGACAGATCTTGTTATTTTATAAAAGCTTCTTATATACAATGGTATTTGCTATTAACCAATTGTGCACTGTTATCAGGAATTGTGTGTTTGTATCCCACCCAGCTCAAGGCAATTTTCCCCCATTTGATATTGATGTTATGAGTGATTTCATGCCTTCAAACTGAAGAAATATTGAGAAGTTATTAAGTAATGCTCTTAACCAGTTGTATTTGTTTTAGTTTATTCTACAAATTGTTGATACGTTTGAACCTTGGAGGCAGAAATTTGAATCTTAACCTAACAGTTTAACTTTGGGGTATATGACAAAATTTTAACAACCAAATAATTGATTCTTTCTGAAAATGAAAGTGTGGAATTTAAAGTTGAATATTATCTCAAAGTTTTTTTATAAGAAGTTATGTGGTAAAGAGTAAATAAGGAATTTTTTAAGCTGCTGTAAATTTTAATCATCACTAAAGGATAATTTTCAAAGTTAATTTTGCAATTATAACATTAGAGAACTCATTCTCTTATATCATGTAATTGTTAAGCATGATGATTACATTAATAAATACACTGCTGGTTGTTAAGAGTGCAACACCAGGAAGAACTCGTCAGATTGACCTGAAATATGCATTTGGATGATAGATACAAGATGGGTAGCCCATGGGAAAGCATGTAAATGATTCAAAGCACAGCACATCCACACATCATGTGTGACAGTAACACTCCCTGGAAGTGGTATAAGAGGAGATTGCAAAGAGCTGGTGTAAAGCACTGGAATTGTGTTTGTTCACAGTTCTTGCGCATTAAAGGATCAAGTATGCCCCATCGAAGAACATGGCATCCATATGACCAGGTTTCTGACTTTGATCGAGGGAGAATTATGGAATTACAGGAAGGCGGATTATCATACCGAGACATCGGTGCTCGTGTTGGATGGAATGCTGCCACAGTGATGAGAATATGGCGTCAGTGGGTAGAGGAGGAACGAATTCACTGACATGAGGGATCTCAATGGCCCTGCGACACAAACGAATAAGAGGACAGACATCTTGTGCGCATGGCTTTGAATTATCATACAGCCACCTCAAACACCTTAGCTTAACAGTTAGGGTGTGTTGCACATCAACCAGTGTTCTCACATACGGTTCGACATCATCTACAGCATCAGGGCATCTTTGCTAGGTGGCCATTGCTTCGGTTACCATTGACTCTACAACACAGGTGTATGCGATTGCAATGGTGCCAAGAACGTCGTGCATGGATGTGTGAATGTCATCGCATTGTCTTTTCAGACGAATCCCACTTCAGTGTGCAGCACCATGATGGACGAATCCGTATCTGGTGGTACTGTGGCGACAGGCTCAGTGAGACATGCATGATGCAGTGCCATACAGGTCCGGCCTCTGGTGTTATGGTATAGGGTGCCACTGGACTTCACTCACACATATGCCTCATACACATTACCAGTATTTTGACATTACATCACTGAGGTGTTGGAGCCTGTGGTTGTACTTTACCTTCAAGGGCTCTCTGGTGCCATTTACCAACAAGACAATGCTCATCACATGTGGCATGCATCGTCCAACAATTCCTGGATAATACCATGTGACATTTCTGCCTTGGCCTGTGTGTTCACCGGATCTGTTCCCAATTGAGCATGTCTGGTCCATGATCTTATGATGACTAGCACATCAGCAACTGCTACAACAGATGAACTTTGGCTACTTATCGAAACTGCATGGACTGACATTCCCCAAACACACATCCAACGTCTCATCCTCTCAATGCCGGACTGTTTAGCAGCGGTTATTGCCACTCATGGTGACTACACAAGATACTGATTACTTTGTATTCCACAAGTGTAACCGAGTTGTATTTGTAATCATTTGATTTTTGTCATAAGACGGAATCGGGAATTGCTGTGGTTGCTTAAGATCGCAACAAAATAGAACGAACGATCCTTGTAACATAAGCTATGTATTCACTAAATATGCCTTTGATATCTCTTGTCTTTCCTGGTGGTGCACTTTTAATGGCCAGCAGTGTATTATACTTGTGATAATATTGTTGAATGTCATAAAAAAAGGGATGAAGAGATAAAACAAATACACGAACAGTTTGCTTTAGGGGAAAAAAAAACACATATTTAGTATAAAGTGGAATTAAAATAAAAAATATCTAGTTTTTTAGTGACAGAATTAACAATAAGCATTGATAAATTTCAGTTTATTGTATTGCGAGGTTTTTTTTTGTATGCATTTAGTAACATCTTTTTTATTAGTATATTATCATTTATATTTTTTAAACTTTTAATATTTATAGGCCATGTTCATTATGGTGTGCAAACTAAACCAAACTGGAGATTTGTCTGGAATTCATACCTCTTAGAACCTGTTGATATGCACCCTGATTGGTTACTTTATATTACACATGGATTTGTTGGACAGTCTAGTATCCTTTTTATTGTGGGTCTAATATCTAAGATATGAAACTAAATATTTCAAATTACAAAACTTATCTTAAATACTTATTTTGGATGTAAACAGTAGTTGCAAACATTTTGGGCTGAATACTTCCTTTTACCAAGTATAATTTTTCTAATTCCATTCATGGAAATCAAATAATGTTTCCTATATAAAACTAGGTTAAAAATTATTTACCATATATACAATATATGAGTGAATCGTGGGTTATCGAGACAATTTTTCTTTTTTCGAGAAATTATTAGGTAATACGCATGCCTGCCATCCTGTTGGAATAAAATATGCATAATAACAATGCTGTTCATGAAAATCAGAACACTGAGAAGAAATAGAGAAGGATCTGTGATTTGTATGAGGCGAGTTTAGCACCTACTATTGAAGAAATGATTAGAGTTTCGAGATCATCAGTGCAGTCGTGTTGGCTACAGGCCAATGAGAACATTTTAGAAAGGGTGTGACTGTAACCTTCTACAGATATTTAAAGGGGCTGTAGTCATGTTCAGCCTATCAGTTCTTGTGCAGGTGTTAAGATATGCCATGCAAATCAGTGTGAGCTCCATATCCTGAGGTGAGTGATATTGATAGAGGGTGTATTGTTGGGATGAGATAAGGGAATGTTTTGAAAGGAGAAGTTGCAGCTCATGTGGGATGTAGTGTATCTGTTGTGCATTGAATATGCAGAGAATGGTTTGAAGATGGACAATGAACACATCGGGAAGGTTATGGACCTTGTCCACAGACAACCCATGGGAAGATCGTTATCTTCGGTGACTGCTATAACAGATCTCTCTGCTCCGTGTGTAGCCTTGGCTCAATAATGAAGGTAGTAACGCATCTTCCAATGTTGGCAGTAACAGTTCGATGATATTTATTGCAATTTGGACTGCATGCCTGTCAGCTATTATTAAGACTGTCGCTGACACCCTAACACAAAGCAGCTAGACTACAGTGTGCACCTAGTGATGGCAGTGGTACGGCAAGCCAGTCTGCATGCCTGCTAAGCCATTGCTAAGACTGCCTCTCACACCTTAACACAAAGCAGCCAGATTATAGTATGCACCTAGTGATGGCTGCCACTTTTGAATACCTGAGGTAAAACAGTGTGCATATCCTTTTCATGTCCTACTAGATCCCCTGATTTGTCACCCATCGAAACGTATGGGATATGGTCAAATGTAGGTTGCAACAATACCATCACATCCTTGGCAAATGTAGATGAACTTTGGGCATGGATGCATAGTGTTTGGATAGCTATTCTGCAATTCAGCCTCAAACGTTTGTTTGACTCCATACCTCACTATGTATAGCAGATCATTCAAGCAAGAGGTGGACACAGTCATTATTAAACAACTCGGTATGTAACTAACTCTGGTTGCCTCTGTATTGTAATCATTCATTGTTACAATAAAGCTACATTGAACCCCCAAATATGCGCATTATTCTGATTGGTCCTTCTTGGTGTTCAGATTTGTATGAACACCAGTATATGTTAATCTAATCTAAGTATTCAATATTCTATTTATCTATTACCTCAGAAAAACTCAAGGACCCCCCCCCCCCCCCCCCCAAATTTCTAAAATTCTTCCTAGGGGGTGGTAGTGTCCTCTTTGAGAACCACTGATGTAAGCAAATATCTTTGAACTGGCGTTTATTGTTCTATACATAAATACAAAACAAAAATGGTTTTGCTATATTTATTGATCACTATACCATAAAATATTCAAAATTGCATACATACTCTCAACACCAGTGTTTTCCCTTTTTTGTGGGGAGGTAACTTGTTTGTGTAACTTTCTCTGCTCAGGCAAGTTTTTATAATGATGCAAACTTAAAAATAATTTATTCCAATGCATATTTTTTGTATGTATTAAAAGAATTTTACAAGCAAACTAATGTAATTTATGTCTTAATAAATCTGAACAAAAATGTAGCTTTGTAACATGCTGCAATAACTTGAGCAACTCCCTGTTCTGTACACACACAAAGTGCACTATTATAGACTTTTGTACTGCTTGTTGTACCTATAGAATTAAGCCATTAAGTGAGACCTCCTCTTCCTTACTAAATTTCCTTAAAAAAAAAACTTGTCATGAAATTGAATGTTGCCAACTGTTGTACTCTCAGAACTGGCCTGAGAATTATTGGTGTGAAGTTGATTAGTTTAATGGTGATTAACTATGCAAAAAATGGACCTGCACATATAGTTTCTAGTCTTTTGCTATTGCTTTTTCATATTAACTTATACTGAACAGAGACTTTTTAAAGTTTATATATATATCATCAACATAATGCAACTTCACTTAATTTGTATGTTATGTACAAGCTTAAAAATTGCAACTAAAGATACTCTTAGAACTTAGTGAAAATTCTGTTCTACACAGATAAATGATTAATAAAATGGCTTAGTAGTCAGGTACACTAATCAGTAGACCAAGTTGGGTTTGTATATTCAAAATCATTATATCAATGAGTTTGAAAATTATGCTTAAGTTTAAGCTAAGAACTTGATCTGTAGAATTTTTTTAAAATTTTCTGTACACAATCATTGATGATATGAACTCTTTCATTCGAGTTGTTGATGAGACTGGTAGTAGAGTAGGTTTGGTTATAAACAGAGAGAAAACAAGAGTGATGAAAATTGGTCAGGCAGGCTGTAATTCAGTTAATCTGAATGGTTGCAGTTTTGAGCAGGTGTCACAGTTTAATTACCTTGGGAGCTATATAACAGATACTGGTGATGTGCGGCATGAGATTAACAGACATATAGGGATTTCTGCTGGGACTTATAAGACTCTATGGAGCATGCGGAGAAATAGGTGTATACACCTAAGGACTAAAATTAGACTATAATAATTTGGTTCTTTCTAGGGTTAGTTATGGTAGTGAAACTTGGACACTTCATAAACAAGATAACAGGAAACTAGATGCTTTTGATTCTAGATGCTTACGCAGTATCTTGGACATTAGGTGTTTCAACTTTGTAACTAATGATGAGGTTAGGCAAAGGAGTCAGCAACCTCCTTTAAGCAGCATATTGTGCAGAGAGAGACTCCGTTAGTTTGGCCATGTTGCCCACATGGATAATTATAGATTGACAATTAGGATTATAAACAGTGTGCCTAAAGGCCTCAGAAAGAGGGGGAGACCTAGGATGCAGTGGGCAGACAACGTCAAACAGGACCTTGTTAGAATTGGTGTGCAGTGGCCAGATGCTTCTGATGTAGCCCAGGACAGACTTGCTTGGAGAACTAAATTGCACAGTCTGGTTGGACTTCCGTAGCCCATGGCTGTTTGAGGATGATGATGATGACACAATCATTCACACATTTACAAGACATCATAACTGTCAATTTCTGCAATACTCATTGTGTATATTTTAATTTTATAACTTTCTCTGTTCAGACAAGTTTTTACAATGATGCAGACTTAAAAATAATTTATTCTGATTCATGTATTAAAAAAATTTTACAAGCTAACTAATGTAATTTAGTTCATAATAAATTTGAACAAAAATGTAATTTGAAAAGTAGTCAGCACACTTAGAAATATGAACAACTTCTAAATTAAATCTAAGAGCTGTAATGATATTGCTTTCCATTTTTGTTGTAACCCTGCTACTTAAATTTTTCTTTACCATTTGCTAGATATAAGTGTTTATGGACGTCCACTTTATTTAACACTGATTGCTAGACGTTCTCAGAAATTTGCAGGGACGCGCTTTTTGAAAAGGGGAACCAATTATAAAGTAAGATATTATTATGAAATTTATTTTTAGTTACATGTAAGCATCACATAGCCTTATTTTATCTTACATAAGATAACTTTTTATAGGTTTTTATATATTACATGAAATAAATTTTTTATGTGGGAAATTTGTAATTTATAATATTTGTCTTAGTTCTGAGCAGTTACTATGCTTAGCTGTGGAGCAAAGAAACCAAGGTTAAAATTCCAGAGACAAGATGATTGTGTTGTTTTTCCACTGGGCTTGCATATCTCATAGATTGTTTCTTTAAGGTATGTTATAATGACAGGTTCTTGTCAGATCTTCATGAAAAATGTGCTGTCTGAACAGGATTTTTCTTTTAGTATTCAGATGAACATTGGCATATATTTCATACATAATTTAATTAAAAATCTAATGTAGCTCAATATAAATATCATTGTTGCTATTCAAAAGGGGTTATTATATCATTATTATTTGCATGCTTAATCAATGATTAGAAATACTAAGCTTTGAGCTTAAAAATCACATATCTGTCATGGGTATGCATCTTTTCAACTCAAGACAGTGTTTCCTCTACACTTAAGTTTACTCCCCCAATAACTTTTCCTTTCTAAGGGTAAAGGTTAACTGTTATGGTGCTTGATTAAGTATAATTCACTATAATTAAAATGCAGTTTCTGGTAACACTAAATGCCTTTAATTTCAGTCAAAGTATTTCTATTGACTAACTGCTAAGTGGAAATCTTGATCTGTGGCTGGTAGGCTCAGTGGTAGGTAGAGAGTGAGCTACCAGCCACTGATCACATCATGAGGTTGTGGATGCATATCCCATCTTCCCAAGAACATTTGTTCTATTCAGTGTTACTCAAATTGCAGCTTAGGAGCCACAGACCCCAGAAAAAAAATTGCATCCCAAGGAGAATGTCTAAAAAAGCACAAAAAACAAGAAATATATTCAATAGTAGACTAGCATTAAGATTTATCTCCACAAAACTTTTCACCCTGCCTTCAGTCATTAGGGGACACTGATGGGCTTGGAAAGTCTGCTGTCTATTGGATGGAATGTTAAGCTGTGGCCTGTGTGCAGGAGAGCCATACCCTGTGCACATTAAAGAACATGCTGGATGGCCTTGATGGAAGGTTACCATCTGTCTCCCAACAGCTGTCCAGTGGGTTCCCTTCCCCCAACCTTCTCTGATACTTTGGGATCCTTGTAACCTGGTCATTTAGCCCATTGTGTGCAGAAAAGTTCTGCTCAGAGGTAACAATAACTAACATACAAATACAGTGCAATACAAGTACAGACAAAACAAATGAGTATGAAATGTATTTGTTTTTGCCAAAAGAAGTGGAAAATAGATGAAATGATGAAAGATACGAAATCTACTATATAAATATAATTGTGTCCCCCCCACTTTCACTTTTGTCCTACATGTGCTTTTTGTTTCCATCTCTGGCCTGAAAAAAGGCCTGAAATAAAACAGAAATATATCCCATTCGAATATCAATTGAGTAATCCTGGTTTAATTACTGTTAAAGATGTATCAGACAAATAAAAAAAAAAAGAATATGTTAGTAAATGTTAGATTTCTTGAATAAAATTAAAAAAGAATAAATATATTCTTTTAAAAGAGGAAATGTAATTATTAAAGAGTAACAATTTATTTAATTAAAGTTTAGAGTTCTACTAATTTTTGCTTCATTTTTAAACATTTTATTAGGGAGATGTAGCAAATGAAGTGGAAACAGAACAAATTGTATTTAATTCATCAGTATCATCTCTCACAGCTGGACATTTTACATCCTTTGTTCAAATGAGAGGTTCTATCCCATCTCAGTGGTCTCAAGATATATCTAAGATGGTCCCAAAACCTCCTATTATGTGTAAGTGTTTACTATGCAGTTCATTGAGTTTTGTATAAAAAGTAGGTTTATAAAATACTCTCCCATTCAATTTTAGTTATGTCAGCTCTCACCTCAAATTAAGAAAATAATTAAGCATATATATTATGCAAGAGTATTGTAATCTTGCTACTGCAGTTAGCAGAATAGTGTAATGAATGAATACCATAAATGTATACAGGGTGTCCGAAAAATAATGGTGAGGTTTTGAGAACCAATATGTAGGAAAATACTATACATATTAAAGAGTATAATACTTTAACTGGAATAATACCTCAAATAATTTTGAACATAATGTGCACCATTTGTGAACCTGCATATGTCCAATTAGTATTCCACTTCTTGCCATACACACAGCATATCTTTTGTTACTTGCTCAGTTGCTTCTCTTATTCTGGATTTCAAATAATTCAGATTTCGAATTTTGTCCATGTAAACATAATTCTTTACTAAGCCCCACAAGAAAAAAAAAAATATTGTCAAATCAGGATTCCTAAGTGGCCATAGAATTGACCACCCTTGCCAATCCATTTGTCAGGAAATGTGTAAAGAAGTGGAATACTGATTGAACATATAATAAAATAAATAAATACCCCCTCAAGCAGCTGCTTGCCACAGAGGTCTGACAGGAGCCTGTCAGTTTATATGCCACAGTAGAAGATCTGAGAGGATGGCAGGACCTCAGCAAAAAAACAACACAAACAT
Organism: Ryuthela nishihirai; assembly: GCA_038380435.1. Taxonomy (NCBI): domain Eukaryota; kingdom Metazoa; phylum Arthropoda; class Arachnida; order Araneae; family Heptathelidae; genus Ryuthela; species Ryuthela nishihirai. The sequence continues at coordinate 132,189,779 of JAWZYU010000001.1, read as the reverse complement.
CCATGCCTTACCCGGGGCTCGAACCCAGGTCCCGTAGATCAGTAGCCAAGAGCGCTAACCACTCGGCCACGGGACGGTGATTGAACATATGCAAGGTCACAAATGGTGCACACATGGAAATACACAAGGTATGCTCAAAACTATTTAAGGTATGCTTTCAATTTAAATATTACTTCTTGGAATATATGTATTATTTTCCTACATATTGGTTCTCAAAACCCTACTATTAGTTTTTCACATACCCTGTATATAACCATTGTTTACTAGGCAGGTAGTGTTATTGGTTGAATTGGTTGTTATTGGTTTACTAGGCAGGTAGTTTATGCTGTTGAAAGACTGGTGCTAAAGTTTTGTTTTCCTCGCAGGATTTTTTTTAATAACATATGGACAGGCTCCTATTGGACTTATGTGACAAATAAGTTGTTATTGGGGGGTTATTAAAAAAATTTAAATGTACTACCTACATATTTTATGCAATCAGTTGATAAATTCACCAGCACCCAGAAATCACTATGCTGATCCTGATATTGATGTCATACAACTAAAATGATAGAAACAGCTGAATTTTTCTCCCTTATTCTTATGAAAAAGGCACAATAAGTGATGAAAGCCTGTTTCTAACTAAGAGGGAGGGCAGATTTCCACTTTTGACATAGGGCTTGCATGCTATGCAATGGAACTGTCAACTAGTCAGTACCAGAGGGGTTCCCGAATTATAAAGTTATTGGGTGTTAGTTAATAATATCATTAGCATGAAATAATAACATTGTTTATATTGTTCTTAATTCCATACTGATGGTTGTAAAATCTTCCTTGTTTAATTTTCCTCACTGCTGCTAACACAATTTAGACTTAGTTATTTAAAAAAGGCATATATTTATGGTACATTAATAAACTTTAGTATTAATATTTAAATCAAAACCACATTTCATATTTGAAAGCTAATTAATTATGCACATTAAGTTTTTAAGTGTAATTATGTTGAGAACAAAAAAAGTGTAAGTTGCTGCATTAGTATAGGATAGTTGATTAACATGGAGGGAGAGAAATGTTTTTTAAATATTTTACTGCCAATTATTTTCAGAACCTCAAGATAATTGTTCTTGTATACATACAGTGTTTTTCCCCCCCAAGATATTGATGAGCATGTGAAAGGCAAGTAGCTAAATCATTACTGTTAACTTAATAAGTGAACAAAAATGTAAGTTTTTTTTATTGTTCACTGATTATTTTAATAGTATTTAGAAACTTAGTTTTCCACATCATTTCTTTGTTAGCTTCATTTTCAAAAGTGAAAAGATTGTATGTTTGGTAAATATCTTGAGACATTGCCATCAGTTTGTGTGATGAAGAAAACCTGTGAAACATAATATATCTTCACTCACTTACCACTTTATTAGGACCATTAGCATGCTAGATCAATAGATACTCCTTTTTAAATAAGCTTGTTGTGGATAAATGTGACTGGGTAGTCAATACATAATATATAGTGAATTATATATGCTGTAACCTATAAATATTCAAATATATCCATGCTATGTATTAGTATGGACTTGCTTGATGACATTACATATATGTATGCATATGTATATTTCTGTATATGTAATAGTATCACAGAATATGTCCTTTAGATGTAGGACTCGTGAAATAGTTAGCTGGAAAAATTTAGTTTCACCATGAGTGGAATTCGAACCCACATTTCCCAATTGCACACCAGGCATGCTGATCACTACAGTATCAGTGATTAACCTTTTCTTCTGTTTGATGGAAAGCCAATTTTAAAACTTTGCAACTTCTAAAATAAACTTTTTATGAAAAAATTATATTACAGATATCTGCAACAAATCTTTTCTAAATCTTAATTTTTCAGCAGTGTTTTCTCTCAGTAGTTAAAGTTATCAAAGCTGGATTATTGGGCTTAAGCATTGCTAATCTTAAGAAATTTTTCTAAAACCAAAGAAAACTAAAAAATCATTACATAAAGTCCTAAAAATTGCTTTGACAAATTATGGATGTAAGACTTAATATGTTTTAATAAATTTTTAGCATAAATTCTCAGGACAAGTCCAGTTTAGATTTGCTATTTGTTCTATTTTGTAATATATTTTTTTTCTGTTTAGTGGATATTGCTGATCCTTATTGTTTTGCTGCTGGTCAACACTTCAATGAGTTACTGCGAAGATATGGTGCTCCTATTGTAGTTCTGAACCTAGTGAAGAGACGTGAGCAAAAAAGACATGAAAGTATTTTGAGTGAGGAATTTAGTGGAGCTATTAGCTACCTTAATCAGTTTCTCCCTCCAGATCATCACATAATTAATATTGGATTTGACATGGCCCATATCAATAAATTGTAAGTATAAATAAGCAATGAAAAGGGTTAAAATTATGCATAATAAAAGTAAAACTTAAAATATTTTTACAATACCAAATATATTTTAAATGCACACTTAGCAGATATGTAATACACACATTTATTTATACTTTTTATTATTATATACTTATTACTTATATACAGTATACAGTGGTATATAGTGACAAAAAATACCTCTAGAGTTAGCATATTTTAAAATCCTATTCAGGGCCTTTGAGCAGAAAAAATAACTAAAAAATGATCCCCTTTTTATTTGCCAAATATATTTCTTGTAAGAAAGTATAAAAGAATAGAATATACAAACTTACTTAAATTAAAATATGTTGATCCTTATTGTTTTGCATTTGTTTTCCATTTTATTGAAGAAATGCCATTTTCAATTGAATGTTATGTGTTATTAAGCTCCCATTGAAGACTGTAATGAGGATGAGAAAGATAGACCCACTGGAATAGCTATTGGCAGGCAGATGGTAGCCTCCTGTCAAGTCCATCCAGCATGTTCTTTAACGTGCACAGAGTATGGCTCTCCCATACATAGGGCCACTGCTTAACATCCCATCCGATGGACTGCACCTCTTCCAAGCCCATTGGTGTCCCCCTATACTGACCATGGGCAGGGTGGGGAGTTTTGCAGATACTGGCAGATACTGTCAAGAAGGGATATTACTCTTGTACTAGATGACTTCAGTGCTAAAGTTGGTACTGACTTTATCCTTTGGGTGGGGGTAGAAGTCCCTTTGGCATTGGTAGTTGTAGTGGCAATGGGGAACTTCTACAAATAAGAAAACATAATGGTTTAAGAATTACAATTACTACAAACACTGGGACATTCATAAATGCACTTGGGTTTCACCTGATGAGTTGCACAGATGGTTGCATAGAAATACAATCAATTTTGTATTAATTAACAGCAAATAGGCTAGTTCTATTAAGAATACCAGGTGATATAGGGTAGCCAAAATTCAGCCTGACCATACTTTGCTAAAAGTGTCTTGCAACTGAAGTTTAAGAAATGAGTTAAGGTTAAAGGAATTACCTTTAATACTGAAGCCATGAAAGACTCAGATATAACCAAAGCTTACCATAATTGGTTTCTTAGTCATTATGACAATTGATGTTTGTTTGCACTTGAAGTTGATGAAGAATGTAGCCATTTCAAAACAGGCTATTTTTGAAACCAGTTGTACTTTTCTGGTTAAAAAGAAACAGAGGAGACAAAGTCATTTGAGTGATAAGGCACTGGAGCTTATTTCCCAAAGAAAGAATTGCAGGGATAAACTGACCCTATGTCCTAACAGATAGTATCACAAAGAGTTTAATAGATGTGTAAAGGATCAGTTGAAAGCTGATATGAATCTTTGGCTTAATAGCTTGACTGGCAAAGCAAAGTAAGTGGCTAGACAGCACAGCAACAGAGAGTTGTACTTGATAGTGAATGTTTTTTGTGGGGGAAAAAGAAGACAGACATACAGAACTAAGGATAAACATGGTAAGGTCATTGAAGGTAAGAATTTTGTTATGCAGGTTGGGTTCAGCATTTCAGAGATGTTCTGAATACTGTGGTTAGTTTTACTTCCATTGCAATGTGGGTAAATGCATTACTGGCTTCAGTGTTGGCCCTATATCATGATTTGAAATTGCATTGACTATCTTTAAATTACTCAAATTTTGATTTTTTTTTAAATAAAGGAATTGTTTTTAAGGATTTTGCTACAGCCATTATATTATCACTATTTTTGAAAAGGTGATTATGGCCCTTGCGATAATTACAGGAGCGTCAGTCTACTTTCTATTGCAAGTAAAGTTCTTTGCATCATTGTGCTTAATACAATTTAGAATTTGGTTGATATATGACATTATGGTGAACAGTGTGGATTCAGAAGTGGCAGGGGATGCATGCATCCAATATTTTCATTTAGACAAATTCTTGAGAAATGTTTAGAGTTGCAAAAACCTGTGGTAATAGACTAGCTTGGTTGATTTCAGAAAGGTTTTTGATTCTGCTAATTGTTATAATTATAAAGTGTTATTCCATACCAATGGGATACCATCTGTACTTGAAATATAGACAGATATATCTTATATGCCATTTTGGCACCCATCTTGTAAATTCTTGTTATCATATATCCAGATATGCCATTGTTGCCATTACTGTACTACGCACAGTGTTATAGAGTTTTATTTAAATTTGATTATGTTATGTAGAATTTATTGCAACAGAGAGATTGGGGCCTTAAATGGTTTAGATATTTGTAAATTTATGGCTTAGATTATGCTGATAATTTGCCCATTTTGGCAAATGATGTTGATGTTTTAATCCAGAATAATCTACTGACTTTCTGAACATTGAGTAATTAAAATACAGTTTTCTTTAGCAGTTGGCTAATATTTTCTTTGATACCAATCCATATTAACAATCCTTGACTGAGATTTATACTTTAAAAGAGTAAAACTCGGTCAAAGTATAATATATATATCTCTATAAACTGAGAAATTTGCTAAATCTTAATTTTGAAATAGGCCAATATTATAGCCTGCAATATAGCCATTTAAATAAAAACTGGAGCCCATCCATCTGACCAATTTTCATCACTTTAGCTGTCTCACTATTTATTACCAAACCTATGCTCTTACCAGTTTCATCATAACTTTAATGAAAGAGTTCATCTCACCAACATTTGCCAAAAGGACCAAATTGTGTGCACAATCCAAATCAGATATTTTAATATCTATCACTATACTATTTAAGACCCCAGTCTTTCCTTTGCAAAAATTCCTCATAATGTAATCAATTTTCAAACTGAAAAGAAAGGGGACAAAATTCAGCCTTGTTGAATCCCAAATAGTAATGCTAGATCTATCAGTGAAAACTTGACCAATTCTTACACTCAACTCAGTGTTATTATAGAGAGCCATCATTACATTAACTAACTTATCAGGAATGTAATATGATTTCTCAATCAACCACAAATTATGGTGGTAAGCAGAATCAAAAGCCGTTTTGGAAATCTGTGAAGGAAGTAAACATATGTTTTTCAAACTCTAAAGATTTCTCAAGAATCTTTTTAAGTGAAAAGATTTGATTTCTACATCTTCTATCACCTTTGAAACCACACTATTCATCCTGAAGCTGTCCATCCACCAAGTGTTTAATTCTGTTAAGAACAGTCATATACAAAACTTTACCTGGAATAGACAGTAGACTGATGATGCTATAACTATCACAAGAACTGTGATCACCTTTCTTGAAAATAGGGATAATACTTCTAGTGAAATTATTAGGAATAACCCATTTATTCATGAAAACATTCAATACTCTAGTCAGCCATCTGACAATAGATTGATATGAATATTCGTAACTCTAAACACTTCAGCAGTGATTAGTGAAGTCTGGTAACCTTGGTAGTTTTAATTTAGAGATAGCCAGTATAACTTCAGATCTTGAAATAGGCCAATATTAAAGCCTGCAATATAGATATCATCATTACAAACAATGGGGTTGAACTAGCCACATTGTTCAGGAATCTCTGAAATGCTCAGCCACGACAGAAGCCTTACCTTCAGTAACCTTGCCATCCTTATCTCTCAACACTGTATGCTATTTGTTTTTTTCTTACACAAAATATTTATTATCTGATGCAACTCTCTGTTGTTGCATATATTCCTGTTTATAATACAGGAATAGAATATGAATTTTTAATGTTTGTATCATTGAGATTATACAATTAAGGGATACAATTAAAAGGGGAAATTTCAAACATTCATGTGAAGCTAAACTCCAGAAGTCTTAAAACAAGTGACACCACTGGTAATATATATATATTTCAGGTCTGTTATTTTATTTTGAAGTTTACTAAATATAATTCTGTTTGTTTCTTTACAGGAAAGAAGCTAATGTAATGCACCGATTAGCTCAAATTGCATATTTTGTAATAAGCCAGATTGGAATTTATGATAGCCAACCAGAATACTATTGTCAAACAGTGCGTCTTCATAACAGGAAACGGTGCACTCTAGGTGGTCATAAAAGTGAAAAAAATATTAGATTGCAGACAGGTGTTGTAAGAGTAAACTGTGTTGATTGTTTGGATAGAACAAATACTGCTCAGTTTGCTTTAGGAAAGGCTGCATTGGCATTCCAGGTGATATACCATAACTGTTCTAGTTAGTAACCCTTAATGACAGGATTACATTCTTAAAATTGTGTCATTAAATAAACTAAGTTTATAAAAATTAAAATTGATTTAATCAAAAAAATATAAATAAATTTTTATATTTCATTTATGACTGGATGATAGTGACAATGTTTAAATTATTATTTAATTCTTCCATAATTTTTGTATTTATCACAATATATATTTATTTTGCCGTTCTTTATATTTGATTATAATGAAATTGAATTGTATATTAGTATAAATTTCTTTGATCATAGGTGAATTATAACTTTTTGGGAAATTTCATATTTTATATTAAAATAAATGCAAATCTATAATGTATCTAAACTTGATATTGTAAGAAATTAATGATATTTAGTAACTATAACTATTAACTAACACTAGTGAGAAATAGTAGGAAATGCATTTTCAACATGATAAATTTTACCTATTTCATTAATAAAATTTCAAATGCATATCAAGTATGCATATTTATTATTTTCTCAACCTACTCATCCTTGTCTTTGTGGGGAATTGCTGTTACTCTCTTCTGAAGGGTTTATAAACGTTTTTCATACTTAACATAATTAATGATATTTAGTAACTATAACTATTAACTAACACTAGTGAGAAATAGTAGGAAATGCATTTTCAACATGATAAATTTTACCTATTTCATTAATAAAATTTCAAATGCATATCAAGTATGCATATTTATTATTTTCTCAACCTACTCATCCTTGTCTTTGTGGGGAATTGCTGTTACTCTCTTCTGAAGGGTTTATAAACGTTTTTCATACTTAACATGTTTCATACTTAAACATCTTTCATACTTTATGTGATATCCTGCAGCTTTGTTCAAAGAAAGTTTAATCAGAGACAAATGAAGTAAATATTATTTGATCATTACATAGTATTTGAATGAAATAATAAACAAATTCTTGCTAAAAGACTCAATAGTCACCCATATAGCATTAATTTCATTAATGAAATCTTAGTTTTAAACAAAATCACCATACTTTGCTAAACACTATACATTAAAAAAATTGAAAAGTAAATATGCAACCATAAGTTTTTTAAAATTCTTTTTTGCAAAATGCTACTCTTGATGTAATGCAGTTTTACTTGATATTGTAAGAAATTAATGATATTTAGTACTGTCCATGTGTTTGTCTATCCTTTCTTTTTATTAGCATTGTTATTCAGTTTTTGCTAAACACTATACAAAAGGAAAAATTTAACTTTTACTGAGAAGATTTAGAAATATCTTTATTGAGTTGTTGGGTTGAGTTGTTTTACCTCTGAGCAGCACTTTTTTGCACACCATGGGCTAAATGGCCAGGTCACATGGACCCCGAAGGCTCAGAGAAGGTTGGGGCAGGGGACCCACTGGAACAGCTGTTGGGAGACAGATGGTAGCCTCCCATCAAGGCCATCCAGCGTGTTCTTTAACGTGCACAGGGTATGGCTCTCCCGCACACGGGGCCACGGCTTAACGTCCCATCTGACGGACGGCGGCCTTTCCAAGCCCATCGGTGTCCCCTACTGACCATGGGCAGGGTGGGGAATTTTGCAGAGATAAATCTCAATGCTGACCCAGCCGGGACTCGAACCTGGGAACTACAGATTACGAGCCTGGCGCGCTACCGACTGAGCCACCCCCGCCCCTATCTTTATTGAATGAAGGATGATGTGGTGGAAGTGCAGATTATTGAAAAAATCGCAGTTGCAGGATTGAGAACATCTGATTCATTGAGCAACATTGTGCAACATTGTGCAAATGAGTAAGATGATTGGGGGAAGTTGTGAGAACAGTGGTGCATTAATTGCTCTGTGACATTTCACATGACTCGCTGCTGTTTCATTCACTTATTCACTGCTCTGTGGCATTTTCTTTTTTTTTTTGTTTCAGTCACTGTAGTGTTCTAAAGATTTAGTAAACGATTCAATTTTGACTACACATTTTTTTTTCAGCTTTTACAGGTTCATATAGTACTTGATGAACCTGTTTATTAAGAGCACCAGAATTTCACTCTCTGTTTGAATCATTGCCACTTTAAATAGCAATGACTTCTTCAGAAATATTTATACTTTTTGACTGTAATTTCAATGTTAAAGAGTTTCGGAACTCTGGGGTAGTAGCAGAGGCAAAGTTGTTTGTTTTGCATGGTGAGCAAACCAATATAACCCAGTAGAGAGTTATTATAGAAGTTAAAACTTTTTTATATTTGCCCTTTTTTAAAAAATGAATATTTTGCAATATTTTTGTTAAATCAAACTACAAAAACATATAGGCATACATTATCAACTCTGGTGAATATGGGATGCCCATTAAAAAAAATCATTTTCTGGTTCTTGCATCCTTTAACAATGGTATTTTGAACTAATGAATGATTGAGAAAATGCAAATAGTAATATTTTATTAGCAATTATGGTATGGATGTTCATGTTGTTTTCTGCTGAGGTCCTGCCATCCTCTCAGATCTTCTACTGTGGCATATAAACTGACAGGCTCCTGTCAGACCTCTGTGGCAAGCAGCTGCTTGAGGGGGTATTTATTTTTTTTGTTTTTATACAGCATAAAAAGAATTTCATTTATCTCTTAAAAACTCCCTCCCCTCCCATGAGAAAAGGGGAGAAATCATTACAGTCAGTGTAAATCGCTTGACCATCACACTCTATTAACAAAATAAAAAATTTGTAGCATAAATAGATTGTTTTCAGTATTTATTTCAAGTTTTGCATTTTGAACATTTAATGCCCTCCAATAATAAAAGTAAAAAATTTTTTGGAGGATTTGAAAAATGGAATTGTAATATTTCATTAGTATCTATCCAACAAAAAGAATTTTTCAATGCTCTTAAAACAGAAAGTGTGTTTTTCTTCTCCTCCTAAGGGGTAGTAGCAGAGCAACAACCGTTTTCTGTTGGTCTCTATGTTTCCTGTTGGTCTCTATGTTCCTCTATGTTTCCTCCCTCTCTAAGTTTGCACTGAAGGAAAACCTTTTCCTTCAGTGCAAACTTCTTGACCCTCCATACTCCACCACCAAAATTTTACATTTCTAACATAATTACATTGTTTGCAATATTTGTTTAAAGTTTAGAAATTTTGAAAATTTTTCACTGTTCAGGGATGCTTTTGGGAGACCCAGAAATTGTTAGTCCTAATATTTCATTATATCTATTCCAACCCAGAAAAAATTTTAATATAACTTTAAAATTAAAAAAAGTTGAGTGTCTACAGACACAGATGACAAAGCAAAAACATTAGTAGGTTTTTTAATGAGCCAAAAATTGGCATCTTTAACTGTTTAATGAATGTGAAAATATTGATATATTTAGCATAATGGGCTACATGGAGTATTATCATACCTTTAGAATTTTTTGTATAACATGGATGCTTCATTTTCTGTGGATCTATCTAATTTAGCATTCAGCAACTTTTAATAGTTTTACTAAATACAGTCATATATAGTGGAAAGAAAACATCAAACAATCAAGTAATGAAATTTATTTGCAGTTTTGCTTTTATCTTTGAAAGGATATATCCAGAGATAAAAGTTTTATATTACAGAATTTTTCTTATTTCATGTTATTAATGCTTCTAGCTAGCAACCATATGCATACTAGTTGCATAATACCAATCAACAGTGAAAAGAAAATATAAACTTTTGACTGTCTCTTTGTGGAAAGTTTTAATTTTTGTCTGGAAGGAAACATAGAGACCAACAGAAAACGGTTGTTGAGTATATTACAAAGAATAATATGTAATTATAATGCAACATAAAAACATAATGTTAAATTGTGGGATGTGTTTAGTGAGGTATTTTTAGTTTCCTCTGGATATAATATGCACTCATTGATTAGAAATGCACTTTGCAAGGTGGGTCCAATGTGACTTGCAGATTGTTCATTGAAAATAAACAAGGTTACTTAAGAGATTGCTCATTGAGTCACAATGTAGAGTATGATTTTCCATACTTTAATTTCATGCAAATCATTTTTTATTGTGACTCAATGCATTGAAATCTGCCACTGTGATTTAGTGTTAATTTTTTGATGTTTGTACAGTGCTCTTTATAAAAAAATACTTTGTTCATTGAAAATAAACAAGGTTACTTAAGAGATTGCTCATTGAGTCACAATGTTGAGTATGATTTTCCATACTTTAATTTCATGCAAATAATTTTTTATTGTGACTCAATGCATTGAAATCTGCCACTGTGATTTAGTGTTAATTTTTTGATGTTTGTACAGTGCTCTTTATAAAAAAATACGTATGAGTCATTTCTAGATCATGATTCCTGTAATAAACAATAATTTTTTATATGCTTTATGTTAGGAAATTTATTAGTTTAACTTTTAAACTAATAAATGATTTTAATATTAAACATAAATTCAGTATATTTTATCTAAAATTGAATTGTTTTCAATTTAAAAGTGGTATAATTTTATTAAATAGACATACCAGTCAATAGTACAAAATATTAGTTTATAATATTAGAATTTTAATATATGTTTTTATTGTACAAAAAATATTAGAGATTGCAACTTAAATTTGTTTCTGAATAATATATTTAGATGTTTTGAGCAGAACTTTTTTTGTTTACAACCAACACTGAACAAGTAACAGACAGCAAAATCAATAATAAACTGTCTCATATCTATCAAATTTATTGTTTTTAATAATTTTCTCTTCTACTTTACAGCTTTATGTTCTTGGTGTTTTAGAAAACCCAACACTGGAGTTTGACACAGATAGTGTAAGGTAAGTTTATGGAATTACAATTGGTCAAAATAAAATTTTTGATTTATGATTTCTTCTGATGAAAAGCATGTTAGTAGATGCAAATCTTTTAAAGTTTTTTTTTTTATTTTTATTTTTGAAGGATGTTGGAAGAGCTTTATGAAGACCATGGGGATACTCTTGCTTTGCAATATGGTGGATCTCAGCTGGTACATAGAATTAAAACTTATCGTAAAATTGCACCATTGTCTTCTCATTCTAGAGATATTATAGAGACCTTATCCAGATATTACAGCAATACTTTTTCAGGTAAGAACATTCATATGTGTACATAGTTATTCCATACAAATGAATGTAACGATTCTAAATATTAGAATTAAAACTGGACATAAAATATGCACAAATCTTTTATATTTTGTGAGAACTGTGAATTTTTTATTACATACTGGAAAAAGATTACAAATGTTCAGTACCAGGGCCATTATACATATCCACCCTTCATTCCAGTTCATTTCATATTTTATGAAGTATGTCTTTGTCAATTGTGCTATAAAATGACTTTTCTGTGATGATACTGTAATGTGGTACACTGAATTACAGGAAAACAGGAAAAAAAATATATTCACCTTGTCAATTTACATGGACTTCATAAGAAGCACAAGTTAAACCTCTCAGTGTTTTCCTAAGTGATCCTAGAATTACTTGTGCTTATTTCTTTAAACAAACTTCTAGTTAATAATTAACGTATAAGTTTTTAGTCCTAAAAAGTACTTAGGAATTTCTTGCAACCAGTACAGAAAATAATATTTTGCATATTAAAATAACATAATTTAACTTTTGCATTTTTGTAACAAATGTTTGTTTATTGTGATATTTAAGTTTGTAACCAGCATGCTAATTGGAAGAATTTATCTGAACAATTATAACAAACAGTTTACTAAAATGTAATTTTAAAAGTTGGTTTAACCCTTACAGTGTCAGGTTTCTGAAATTGAACTCACTGTGGTGGCTGGATTTAAATTATTTTCAGAAAATAAAATAAACAGCTTTAGAACCTTATCTTGAAACAACTAATGAACAGAAATATATCATGTTATATACCAAAAGTAAGAGCATTTAATTGTGTTTAATAAAATAACAGGAATTCGAATTAAAAAAATGGTAGGTAAATTTTTTTAAATATTTTGTTAAAACATTGCAAAATTTTACTGTGTTTTTTCCACTTTATCTGTAGTAACATTTCAAAAATATATATATTTTTCATTTTTTCTATATTATTTTATTATTCTAATTTAAATATTTCACAATATTTCTATTATTGTTTAAATCTTTCATTTATTTAGTTTTTTTCTAACTTTTTTACTCATTTATGCATATGTTGCATAATGCATATTCTTAAACTTTTGATGATTGGCAAACTCGAAGCCTAAGTAAAGCAGTAGCATCAAAAAATAATTTTGCGTTAACCCTTCCAGGGTCACGGATGTCTATAGATATTTTTTGTACATCACATGAAATTTCAATTAAAAAAAAATTGCCATTTGAAAATTATATTATATGTGTTTTTTAAAAATACATAATTCAAGCTTGAAAAATAATATTTTCTTTTTTCATTTGATGCATATTTTATTACACTACAATATAAATAATTCAATAAAGCCATCTGATTGACATATTTTAGAAGCACTATACAATATTGCCAATTTGTTTGTTAACATTATTGAAGCAATCACCTGATTTAAGCTCACAAGTTTGGTTTGAACTATTATCAACATATTTTTCTATAAAGTTTATAAAATCTCCTGATAATTAACAAGAAAAAACAAACCTGTTATTTTTAAAAATGGAAGATTTTGGAAGTAATTATAAAATATGTACCTATTTTTTTTGGTGTACCACTGTAATAAGTGTTATTAAAATTAATATGTTACAACAAAGTTCAAATTTTTTACTTCAGTAAAATTCAGAATTAAATTCTCTTTAATTTAATATATAACATGACCTATTTCTGTTGATTAGTTATTTGTTAAAAATATTCTAAAGTTGACTTGTTTATTGGACTGCAACAAGCCTAGACTTTTCTCAAATTATGGTACAGAGAAAAAAAATTACAAAACGGAAGAAATGTTTATTTTAAGCAAGAAAATTATTTTTTTTTTGTTATTTAGCAATGAATAGCCTTTCTATTCATGTTCATTATAATCATTTTTGTCTATTAGTGTTTTTTAAATAAATTTTGTTTGTGTTGCCAGATGCATTTTTTTTTACTACATAACTCTAAAAAAAGTCCTATTAAAATAAAACTAGTCTTGTTTTTTGTTAAATATTAAGAATGGTCAATAGATCTAATATCTGGGCTTTTTTTATGAAATATTTTTATTTAAAAGGAAATAATTTCCCTTAGGAAATGGAAATATTACATTTTTATTTCCCTATTCTAGATGCTGACAAGCAGAATGCTATTAATTTGTTTCTTGGTGTTTATAAACCTGGAAGATCCATAATTCCTCTGTGGGATCTACTAACTGACTATTATTTGCATAATTCTGTTGCTGCTGGTCAACTTATCTGCCATAGAAATATGTAAGTCAATTTAGAATATTTAATAAAGTAGTTCATGTACATTATTCATATTAAAACATAAGAAAACAAAGAGGATCATAGTGCATTGTATCAGAACAACTAGGCAAAAACTGCTAGAAAAATAGTAACTTGGAAATTCAATGTGTACAGGATTTGATAATATCGCAAAGAATTTGATGGGTATAAAGTTTTATTGACAAGACTTGGGAGACCTCAAGGAACTTAAAGTTCAAACATATTTGTTATTTAGGATTTGAATTGGGCTTACATACAGTAATCTGATTCCTAACCAAGAAAGTACTGGGTGCAAACTAATTACATTGCCTCTAAATTTTAAGAACCTTGTTTACTTTGCAGCATTTACAAAATGTTGCAAAAGTAAAAGAAAATTTAATGAGTATATATTGTATTGCATAAGATCAATGAGTCTGATTAAATTATACAGATTTGACACCAAGATATAGCACTGAATGTTTTTCCCTGCTGTTAGTAAGCAGGGACTTGGGAAACCTCAAGGAACTTAAAGTTCAAATACGTTCTTTATTTTGGATTTGAATTTGGTCCTGTATATGGTAATCTGATTCCTAACCATGAAAGTTCTGTATGCAAATTAATTACCCCCCTCCCTAGGTACGTCCTTGCTTCTTGTTACTTTGGTCTTCAGGACATTGTTGGTTTTTTTGACTATCCTTGTTATCTGCCTAAGTGAACTGGAAAACTTTTTTTTAAGAAAGACTTCTATATATGTATTAATTTGTATAAAAAATGATAAATTATGCACTTTTTTAATTTATTTAACTTCTATATATTTTATTAATATCTGTTTCAGTTTTAAATTTATATTAATATATATTGAAATCAGATGATAGATAGGAAAATATTGTTCCTTAACTTTTACATTTAAGTATTTATACAATGTTATATTGTTTATTTCTGTAACTTCAAAAACACAGATATATAAATTATGACAATAATGTTAAGTTTATTTCTATTTTATAGGTATACTTGCTGGTGGGATTTAGAAGTAGCAAAATGTCTTCCATTTGCATCTGATGAAGGTAAGAATACTTTTTGAAGTTTTTTATAAGTTTTATATGAGTAAAATGCAATTGCTGAAAATATAACTTTAAATGAATTCATTGCTAGAGAGGGATATTTATTTGAATAATGAGTTGAGTTAAATTTTTAATTGTTTATAGTAAATTATGTTTTTATTTTTGGTAATCCTAAGTTATCTGTGTATTCCCATGATGTCACTTTGAAAAGTTTAATATCAATATTATGTGTAAATATTGAGTCTGTTAGAAAAAGGCATCAAATGTCTGTCAGATGGAATATTCAGCTGTGATCTGTGCAGGAGAGCCACACTTTTTGCATATTAAAAGGAAAAAATGCTGTATGGCTTTGATGGGAGGCTTCCCTCTGTTCCCTAACAGCTGTCCAGTGGGTCTCCTTCTCTTATCTGACTCAGAGTGCTTGGAGTCCTTGGGACCTGGTCATTTAACCCACTGTGTGCACAAAAGGCTGTTCAGAGGTAAAACAATGCAACCTATATATTTTTATGTCAGTTTTTATAACATTTTTCTTTTCCTTAGATGCTTATTGTATAGGGTTTCAGTAATTCATCTAGAACTGTCAGTAATTTTTAGCTTCTTTTATTATTTCTTTTCCGTATTAGTAAAATATCATGTATAAATATTAGGAAAGCCTTAGAATATGACATAAAGAGTGATTAGAAATTATTCCACATTGACTCCACACTAATACACTATTATTACCAAAAGTATTGGGCACACCCATGTTATTTGGATGGAAAGCATATTCATCAACACTTTCTAACTCTAAAAATAAACTTTTAATTAAAAAATGCTACTGAAGATAAATTGGAGAATTCACTCAATCTCTAAATCTTGATTTTTCAGCCAGTGATAGCTTGTGACTAAAATTTTACCTATATATATGTATTTTTCCTCTCTGTTTTAGTGGTATTTTTAAAAACTATTCATAAAAAATGTCTAATATAGCAATCAAGTATTGCAGGAAAACATCACATAGACAAGAAACACTTTAAATAATTAGTTTAAAAAATTGGTTGTTTAGCAGTTATGATGCTTGGCATGTTTCTGGGAGATGGTTCAAAACCCACTCAGGGCAATTTTTTCAACAAATTATTTCAAATGTATCATGCAGCTTTACTATTTGATTTTGACTCTGTTCCAATTATAAATTAATATTTATTATTTTAAACTGAATTACTCATAATAAATTATAACTTGAGCAGTTGTCTATTTTGGTTATATTTAATTTACAATATTAATTTATTATATATATATTATTATATATATTAATATATTTTACAATGGATTATGAAAATGTGATATGGTAATAAGATAAATTATGAAAAATCAAAAGTTGTGAGATTTGCTTGTATCAAACTGGAGACCTTTGAGTGGCAGGTCAAAAGGAGAATGCACTTAACTGTCTGATCTAAGCATTGCCAGTGAAATTTTATGTTAAAATGTATTATTAGTATTCCTTTATAGACCAAATGTTCAACACATTTTGTATTTTCGTATTTAATGTTCTTTTTAAATTGCTCATACATAAATATTCTTCATTGGCAAAATAAAAAGTTTGCAACCCAGTTCAAGTTCGGAAACATCTTGCTAAGAAAGTTAGACATGTTGAGTATGGCACAGTCAAATGTAGATTTTTGCTAAGTAACAAGAACTTCAACTATTGGTTGCATTGGTTGAATCAGTCAATTAAGTACCACGGTCCACTTCAAAATGGTATTCTAGATCTGACAATCCTCCTGCAGTTTATCCAGGCTAGTCCACACTGTGCCAAAGAGAGGATGATTAATAATGAAGTAAACTTGACATATTTGGTATCTACTAATAAAGTACCACTTTGAAGTCGATTCAAATTTTTAGAGGAAAAATTGTCTTGAGCCAGGTGGGATACGAACCCACAACCTCCTGATAACATGGTGCTCTGGACCACTGAGCTACTGGCCGCTGATCAAGATCTCTAATTGATGATATGAACCTTTTCAACCTACATTACATCATATGTAGGGAGTGTTCCGGCAATTTTGCCACAAGTGGCGAAATTGGTGATTACTGATGCAATTTAGTGGTTTCTTATTCAGTGACTATAGTGGTATCAAGAGCATTATAATCAGTGAAAAAGTGAATGATTCAAGCATGCAGCAAAAGGAGACATCAGGCTACTACAGCAACAAATAGACACCCATTTCTACATAATTTTATTGCCTTCTTGTTAAAATTCACCTATTTTGTTTTAACTCTGATGCTCTTGTAATAATTTCAATTATTACTCTGTAATTTGCTATTCTTAATTGTGAGTAGGTTGGCCTCAGATGTTTATGATGAAATGTTTTCTTTTAAATCAAGATTTGGACACAAACTTTCAATGGAATATATTTATCTACATGCCTGAAGAAAAAAATGGCAAATTTATGTGTATAAATTTTATATTTTCTCAATTACATATTTTTATGACCACATTTTAATAATTATATAAATTGCATATTTTAGTGCATTATTCAACTTTTTAGTCTTAAACACTTTTTTTTAGTATTATTAATATAAATTATTAATTTATTTTGTTAGTTAACTAACAACAGAGAACTTTAAGTTATTTTAATTAAATTATGGTTTTTTTTAACTCAGAAAAAAATGAATGATAGTTTTTGTATGGTCTTTGTTAAAGAACTTTTAGCTTAGAGCTTTTATGATTAATTTTTCATATAAGTATATGCTCTATAATTAAGTGTTAGTTCATAAATACTTTCTTTATCTTACAGTGAATAAAGGACTAGATAACTCAGTTATTGAAATAATAAAAACACATGCATTGGATGCAAGAATAGATGGCTATTTTGATCATTATCGCCCTTTCGAAATGACAACATTGCATGACTTATTGGCATTCACTATGAGCCATTCAGTTAGGTAAGGACATCGAAATAATTAAAAAATGTAATATTTTAAATAGCACCAATGGAGAAAAAAGGATTTTTAGTTATGAAATTTGGGATACATTTGCACAAAATGCTGGTGCCATGAAACCAGTCATAACAACTTAGTTTTCAATTGACACTTGGCAAAAATAATTTTTTCCTGTACAGATTTTATGTCATAAAAATGTATTTTGAATGTTTATTTTACAGGTAACTGCTTAACTGGATGACAGGAAAATCTCTCTTAGCAGTACAGCTTAAATGGAACTGTTACAATAGTCACTTGCAGTCCACTACCAAAATGAGCAAAAGAATTTGAGATTTTTTTCAAGTCTCACAACTGATGAAGTGCCAATTGACAGGCATTAAACATGTTTTTTGTTAACATCATGTTGAGCTTCATCATCCCACTATATCATAACTTGCAATAGTAAACACGTGTATCAAGAGTTTGAAGCTGTTTCTGTTTTAATATTTAAGTTTCTCCAAAATCGTTTATAACATATTCCACTAACTAACAATGTTACCCTTTGTATTTCAGCATCGTTTATAACATATTCCACTAACTAACAATGTTACCCTTTGTATTTCAGCACTACCATCTTTATCTCCTTCTGTATCCATAAGACCAGTAATGCTATCACATCATTTTAAAAATGTGTTTTTATGCAATAGTTCCATATTTAAAAGCTGACCTAATAGACTATATTATACTAGAAGTCTTTATTGATGCTAACACATTGACGATTGGTAAAAACTGATGAAAATCAGTTATTTCAGTTATGGCAGTAGCTTTCCATTGTTTATGAAAGCAAATTACTGATTTCAGCTGCAAGTCAGCCAATTACAGAAAAACAACTATACTCATTTCAAATCCACAATGTATTAACTACCTGCATCCAGTGATTGATTAAGAATATCTGGACCCTCTTGCCAACATGATTTAAAATATGATATAAAAAACTTACGCTATTAATTTTATTTGAGGTAAATTAACTATATTTCTACAAGCATGATAAACATAATTTAAATTATCAGAAACATTAAGGTTGCTCTGTTTTCTTCTGCAGCCTTAGTCCTCCTCCTCCCAACCAAATTAGTAAAAGTATAAGATTGACTCTTTTCTATAATCAGGTCTTATTGATGCTAAAACTGATATTATCCATCTTTACATAGCGCTTTTTTCAATGTAACACTATACTTCAACTACACTGAAGGATATTTTCTTTCACCCAAAAAATTGACCTTTGCTCAACAAACTCTTATTTTGCTATGGAGTCAATTTACAGACTTATCACCCATAGTTGTGGAGTAGGTTATTTCATCTTTGAACAGCACTTTTATGGACAAAATAACCAAGTTACAAGGACCCTAACAGCTCAGAGTTGAGTAGGGGAAGGGAACCCACTGAGCAGCTGTTAAGAGACAGATGAGTCTCCTAAGGCCATCTAGCATGCTCTTTAATCATTTCAGTTTTGAATTCCACTCATCTAACAATGTTTGGAGCATGATGTTTGAATCCAAATAAGCATCTTTCATAAAAAATAAATTAACAAAAAATGAGAAAAATAAAATAAAAAATTCCTTTAATAATTGTACTTTAACAGTTTTATATTGATTAAAAATAGTTTTTCAGCTAGTGTTCCCTTTGCCCTATGTGCACATGGGGACCAAATATACTGCTCACAAAAATTAGGGGATATTTCGAAATGAATATGAAGTGATAATATATCCCCTAATTTTTGTGAGCAGTATAGTTAACACCACAAGTTATTGCAACTTCTTAAATTAAACTTAATATATATTATAAAATCTTCTAATAATTTTAGAAATGTAATTTAAATGTGTGCATGATATAGTTTAAATAATTATGTCAAGCTTAATAGACTTATTAAAATTTAATGTTGGGTATAGATTATCTTTCATCCACTAAAACTTTATGTATTTAATTGCCTTTGCATCAAGCTGATTGTGACTCTTTAACAATGCAATTTCAGGGATTTTATGCCCAACTTTTCAACAGACTTCAGCCCTTTCTCTGTCCGAGTACGTCCTGGCAAGAGGAGGGAAACCTTAGGAGAAAAGCCTCCCAACCCATCTGTAACTGGTATATCATCAACAACATCAACTTCCAGTGGTACTAGTGAAACAGACAGTGGTGATTCAAGTAGTGAGGACAACTTTACTTTTCTTGACAGTGAAGAATCATCATCAACTTTTGCATCATGTCGAACGGTTACATTTGAGGTTTGAGTTTTTCCTGTTTGATGTTTTGATTATATTTCCAAGTATAAATTTTATTGTTTGAAATGATATTTAAAATCAAAGAGTTGTAACCAAACAAGAGGAGTAACAAATGCTTTTATCTGCATTTTTCTCATACAACATACAAATGCATACACAAAAACACAGCCACTAATTTAGTAGTCAGGTGCGCTAATCGCTATACCAGGTAGGGCTTTTGTTGAACGTTTCTATGAAATGTTTAGTAAAATTTCATATACAGTTCTGTCATTCTCAACCAAGGTGCTCACATTAAGTCTAAATATAATCTCTGAGGAGGAAAGTCATTATTTAGATCTTATCTAATTATATCTGATTCTATGTAGACAAAGAAGTTTCAGCTGCATATTTGTAATATAAGCAGGTATTTCATTAAAAGATTCTTCAGTATTCATTGTGACTGACATAACTAAACAAGTGTATATTACTAAAAAAAATTTGTTGCACTAATACTTCTTAGCATCTGATATAAAATCTGAACACTACATTTGAAGACCCTTCATAAGTATAATATTCTTCTCATCTCTAAACTAAATATCCTCACTAAGTCTAATCAATTAATCAATGCTGATTTTGATATGTTTGAAATGTGTAATCAAGTGTGACCATATGTTGGACACTAATTTTTATGTAATATGCCTGTAGGATTATTGTATCTAATATACCTACAGAAGTTTAGCAGAAAATTGGTCCCAGTCACTCATGCTATATCCACTCTTGTGTGGAGGTCTGATGAGTTTTTATCCACAATATGTCTGAGATTAATATTCTCATATTTATTTTTGTTTTATGATCCAATTCAATATATATTATTACACTTGATTTGAATACATTGTACTTATCAGCTGTGCCAGGATCACAGATCAAATGGTTAATTTTCACATAATAAATTCATGAGGAAAGTCAAGAGAAGGGGGGGGGGGCTCCCCCTTTAAGATATGAAAAAGAAAAAGTATTAGAAAAAGGAGATTGGATAAATTGAAATTGAATTGTTCAAGAACTCATTCTAAATGGTAAGATCTAGGACCACCAAATACAGAATACATTGCTATCTTATCATAACTTAGTCCAACATAAGGGTTTGGATTCCATAAAATTAAGCTCCCCCTAAAAAAAGATTAATATGTAATGATAAGCAAATGTAACAGTGGTGCCTATGTAATGTGAATGCGTGCTGATTTCAGTGAATCTCCATGTTAACAAACACGTATAGGAAGCTTCAGAACTTGCCACATGAGGGCAGCACCGTTCCGCAGTAAGCTAACCTACACTAACGGTAAATATATAGCAATGTTGTTGAAGTCATATGGTAAAGAATCAGACAGATAGTTAATCAAATACAATAAACTAGAATCTTTTTTAGAGAGACAATGGAAATAATGATTCAAACTCTCCATAATGAAAAATATGTTTAAAAGTAATCGTGTTACAATTGAAAATTATTTCCCATTAAAATCCGAAATTTTTAAGTGTTTACCCAATAATATTATTTAACGGAAATTTTTTTAAAGAACAAAATTTAATTTCCAAAACAATTCTTTACCTAAGTTAATGCTTTGAATTACTTTTGCAATAGAGCTTATTGTTAAAGGAAATGCATAAGAAATAGATTTAAATGAGATTATTTTGATATTAATACTTGATTTTTTTAAGCATGAAGTGAAAAATATGCTAAAAAAAATTAATGATTAAAAGTAATAGTTTTTAAATGCAATAGGCACAAAATATATGATGCAGTACAGAATTGATTCTTTATATGTTAGCCTTTTTATTTCAATTACTTTTCCTGACATACAAGGCCCCCTCCTGTTTTTTTTTACTTGTTTTAAAATAATGTTACTTTTTATCATGTCAATCAATGATTTTACATAAAGTAGTTCGATTTTGATTACTTTTCTGTTTAGAAGGATAAAGGGGCTCAATTTAGAATATAGCTCTAAGGCTCCTACTTAGAACTTTGATCCAGGGCACCCATTTAGAACTTGGCTCCAGGTTTCCCAATTGCTTAATCTGCCCTGGTTCATACGTATGTATATTTGGGCAGTTCAAAACGCTGACAAACTGTTTTAAACATCCATATTCCATTAGTCATATACAAGACTGGTTTAAGAAGAGAGTGCCTGGCTCCCCAAGAAAATGAGTGACATTTTTACTACTATGCCTAGCACTATTTTTTTTAAATAGCATATTATTTGAATTAGTGAAAAATTTTAGATTGGTAACAAGAATATTATGCTCAAAGAAAGCTGTAGCATTATCTTTCCATGTTATGTCAATGGGAATTATGTCCAAAGCTCGATAACATCTAAAATATGCATTTAATGGAAAAATGGGATGAAGATAAAGATTGTAGGCCCGTTAGGGCTAGGTTCTTTTTGAGCAGCTCGTGTGTGAGTGAGTGAATGTGTGCAGAAGGGTACTTGTCTTTACCTTGTCAGGATGTTACTGCCATCTAGGTGGCCGATAGATACAAATTCAGATTTTAAATATACACACTTTATGCATTTAATGAAAAACTGTAACTGAAGTTAAAGGTAATTAAATTAATCATTATTCATTTCAGTCTTTAAAGAGTTATGGAATCTCAAATATTTCACAATAAATTAATTTCTTTTATAAAAATCATTCATAATATCAAAGTAATAATTATGCAAATTTTTAAAATTTATATTTTTTTAAATGATTCGAAACAATACTTATTACATAGGTTTTAAATAATATCTGAGGTAAATTCTTATGACTGATTACTGTTGTGAAATATCCTAAGTTCCATAAATACTAGACGAATGCTGTTAAAAATCAAGATTTAAATAGATAAGATTTATGATCTTTAATATATTTTCAATAGCCTTTTTCTATTAAATGAATATTTTAGAAGTTATAAAGCTTTGAAGTTAGATTCCCATTCACAGAGCATGGAAATTCTCTAATATTTTGTTAGGGCAGTGAAACTCAGTTCCATATATTGTAAAGATATTCATCATTTTGAGCTACTTTCCCTTGTTTACAATTCCTGTGATTCCAAAATGTTATTTATTCAAAAGTAATGTCTGAAATTTTTTCTAATTACTCATGTCAACATTACATTGCCGACATATTACTGTATCCCCCTGTCTTGTAGATCCAGTTTGGAAGAAATTCGATAGAAACTGAGTTTTGTTTCATAAGTTTCACTTCTGCAAAACATCACACTAGACTGCATCATCATTCAGACTTTTAGTTAAAAACAGCAGAAAGTAGACATAATACTAAATAAATCACATATGAACAAATCCATATCAAAATCTAATTTTAAAACTAACGGTAAACAGTGTAATAACCTATACTGCTATGAACAAGTAGCAAGCAAAACAGCAGATCACCAGCACAGCAGATGAAAATGTAACTAGCACTGCTGTCGCTTCATGTCTTGAAATCGGCAGGCATTCCCATATGTAGGCACCAGGTAACAGATTTTTAATAATAACTGTTATTTGAAAAGTTATGACAGTGCACATTGACCTAACAAATATTCATGTTCACATGAGACTTGTGGATTAGTGATATATCAAAAGATAGATGTGATTTGAGTTGTTTTGGAACAGTTTATATTTTGACTTTTAATTTGAGACTTTTGGATTCTTCATACCTTTCCAAATATTTGAATGCTTGTTCTGAAATTTCACATAGGAATTTCCTTTTTGGTACTCCATATTGCATTGCAGTAAACAATTTATTTAATAAAAGCCTATTTTGAACATGATGCCCCTTTTTGCTACAGATTTATATAAATATTAGCCAGAATTGTTAATGGGCTATATCGCTTATGCTAATGCTTGAGTTGAGCTGACTAGATAGATAAGATAGATGCTCTTGTCAGTGTTACTATGTCATGGTTTTTGAGCTAAAACTTTATTATGGAGGTTATTCAAGAGACCCATAAATGAGGTTCAAGGAATCCCCTAAACTTTCTCACCCAAAAACAAGGGAGAATTAATTTCTGAATGATTACAAAGCCTAATGAGCTATACCAGAAGTGAAAGCTACTTATGATATTTAGAAAGCTAATTCAAATTATATCCCATACATTCTGCCTCACAAAAGAGGTGGAAGAAAATTTTTCATGGAGACAACCTTATTGAGTTTTATGCAAAATGGAAGCTTTCTACTTTTTTGTGTCATATATCATTTACTCTATATTAAGACTTGAGCAGTGGTAGATAAATCCACTAGTTATAATAAACATTATATTTAAAAGTATAATTATATATTTTAAATGCATTTATTAATTTTTTTATATTCTGTTTAAATAATGCAGGGTTTGATATAGTTCTGATTATTGCAGTCTATATTTTCTACAATGAAACAAACTTATGGAACAGAACCTCAGAATCCATCTGACTCTGACATGAAGATGTATAAAAGGTAAGAATTTACAAGTTATGTAAGTATAAGAACCTCAAGCAACCAGAGAGCAGTTTATATTTATTTTTCTAAATATTTGTTGCATAATGAAACGAGGCTTTCACTCATCAGATCAGTTTTAATAATGTGCTGTTTAACCCTTTGCACTCGAGAGGCGACCCTCAGTCTCCACTTGGTTTGATGCAGCAACTTGAATGGTGATTGAGAGGCGACAATAACTGGTTTATAAACAGAGATCCTTTGCACTTGAGAGGCGACTCTCAGTCGCCACTTGGTTTAATGCAGCAACTTGAATGGCGACTGAGAGGTGACAAACTGTTTTATAAACAGATATCTTTCCTCTTTACTTTTTAGATGTGTAAATCTATTTTTCTTTGTGCACTTCATAGTACAGCATTGTGTTTAATTAAAATTATTATTTTGAACTTAGTCTGTTTTTAGCAGTTATAAACATGGAACCAAATGATGAAATTAGTAGCAATGAAGATGAGTTTGCTTTTACGTTACTTATGTATGTTTTATTTTTATGTTAGTTGTAAAAAATTTCATCAACTTTTTAGCGAAAGAACTTTGAGTTGCTACTTCCCTATAGTGAAATAACCTTCGAGTGCAAAGGGTTAATAGATCAGGCCACCTGATTTGTGTGAGGCATGAGTGACCAAGTCTGTAGCTTAATTTCATAGGTTTGCTCCACAACCTTGCCAGCTTTGATATCTTCATTTATCCATGTATCAAGATCTGACAACTGAACTCCTCCTCCAAGTTGATATTTTAATTATTTTAATCAAAGGTGTGAAGCCAATGTTATAGGTTTACTCAGAGCTTCCAACTGCTCTGTTTTTTTTCAAATTTTAAATTCAAAATTATTTTGAAATTAATTTTGAAAAATCATGGTAATGAAAAGGAAGAAATGCTAGCAGTTTAGCTCTTTTACTCACTAAAGTCCAGTTTTACTCATGCACCTCTGTTTTCACTAGTATGTGCTTTATGTGGGCTCTCCTATTAACTCTTGCTCTGAAGATCAGATAATATATAGGATTTAAAACATAGATTCCCAACGGGGGCGATACCGCCCCCCAGTGGGGGCGCTGGAGCCTTCCATGGGGGCGGTAGCGGATCCAGAGGCAAATGGGGGGCGTTGAGGCAGTCAAGAGGGGCGGTCAAATAAATAAATTTAATGGAATTTTCTGTGACACCTTTTTATCTCTTCTATTCTGTGGTGTCTTCCAAAAGGTTGGGAATCACTGATTTAAACTAACCATTTGCAGTCAGAACACCAGACAAAGGTTACCTCTAAATTCTTTTATAAAGTTAAAAGCCACAGATTGCATCTAAATGGTTGTATAGAACTTGAACCTATCCCCTGTGTTTCCTGCTCTAAACGACTAGCCACAAACCAGATTACCTAGAGCTTTAAGGTTTCAGAGTGATGAAGGTCACACTCAGATTAGGGCAGATTAGGCAATTTCCCTAATTTGTGGGTCATGCTTGGCATTGTAAACAAAATGAATCTCGTGAATATGTATCGTTATATAGGCTGCTTATCTGCAGTTCATGCAGTTTTTGTTCAATAATATAATGTTAATTCATGAAACATATCTATGAATCAATTCTTAATCAAGAAATGTTGCCTATATATTACTGTTGGATCATACTACTATTCTCCTGCTATGTTTTACTTATATACAATGTTATAGTGTTTTATTAAATTTAAGATATCTACACTGTGATTTCATTATATTGCAATTTATTATAGTTATTAATAAATCAATGAATTAGTCAAGCATTACTTACCTTTTATTTGTGTAGGATATTCTACTGAAGGAAATTAAAAGGATTTTATTTCTTTATAGGTTTGTAAATATTGCAAAGTTAGCAGGAATGGCTGAGCAAGTTACTGATAATAAGTCTCCAAACACACTTAAGTTGTAAGTCTATATTTTCCAGCCATTAATAAAAGGCTTGTGAAATTTAATACATGTCATTGTATAAGTTACAAAGGTATAATATAATGTAAGCCACTCCCAATGGACTATACAGCATAAAGTGTGCAATATACCAAAAACATGATATGAAGAGAGTAGCAAGTAGTTAGTGTATTACCACTGAGTAATTATGCCAATATGGTGGTATTGTGATAGATTTAACCAGGATGAAGAACAGATTATAGTTAATTTTTTTTTAAGACTAGCTGCTGACAGTCACATAACTGACAAATCAATAAATATTTTGCGGAAAAAATTTTTGCTGACATATGGGACTTGAACCGGCATCTCTCCAGAAACATGCCAGAGTATTCCCCCAGTTGAACTAATACCAGCTCGTCTTTTTTCTGCTAATTTTAAGACTAAATGTGGGTTTAAGTCCCGTATGTCGGCAAAAAAAATTTACGGCAAAATATTGATTTATCAGCGCCAAAAGAGCAGCAGGTAACGCTATGATTATCATCTGTGTTTACATAACAGACAAGTGGATTGCAACTGCCCATAGATGATGTCAGCAGCATGTATTAGTCAATGATAAGTCCCTGTAAGAATTTTTATGGAGGTGTACAATGTACTAATGTGGAGAAGTACATCTGATGGGTAACCTTGTGTTAACCTGGGTAACTGAGATGCTGAATCTCAACCATATCAGTAGCACGATTTCAGCATTACTTTTGTACTGCACAAAATACTCTAACATAGTGTACCTGTGTTAACTTATAAACTCAACTGATTTCAGACAATTGCAATTACACTGCAATATTACTAAGAATTTAAAGCCATAGGCAAAAATGTTGGGGTATTCTGTAAGAGTTTTGCATAAAAAGCAAGGATTAAAAACTTTTGAGGATTTTACATGTTACTGGGGGGGGGGGGGGGGGTTGTCCTAGACATTATGCGTTAGTTCTCTTCACTAAGTTAGTTACAATTTAACTCTTTTATGAAACATATACAACTAGGATTATATATCAGTGTTTTCCTTTTTCTAATATTGATGTTTATCATAATATTTCTATTCATTATAGTTATTAAATTCAAAAACATTTGTACTTATTATGCATAAAACATTTCTTTCAGGATTACAAGAAATAGATTTACAACTGATTCTAGTTATAGTGTAACACCTCCAAGAATTGAAAAAGTTGATAGAGACATATATAGGGCATATGTTCAGCGAGGTCAAGTTGGACCAGGAATGCCATCACAGAGATCTTTATCAATATATCAAAGATTTAGTGCAATAAAGTAATATAGGCATGTATATTTCAAATTAATTTACCAGTTATGCCTCAGTGTTGTAAAAATTGGTGTAAATACGATTTTAAGGAAATCTTTAGGGCTGCAATGATTAGCCACTATACCAAATGATAGTACTTTTTATCAGTGAATTTGTTATGTGAGCTTGAAGTCCTGACTTTCACAAAGATTGAGCATTGTATGGAAACTGAATATCAATTAAAAAAAATATATATAGAAGGAATATATATTTTTAAATATTTTTCCGATATTTTTGTTCCTCACAATTTGATCCTTATGGACCACTGTGTGGAAAACACTAATCTAATATAATAAGCCTAGAGATAATTCCTTAGATTTTTTTTATAATTGGAAAGTATGTTAATTTCAAGAGAGTTGAAAGAACACAAGTACTAATTAGTTTAAAACAAATTATTGGCTTTGCCATTGTGCATCACATTTGCTTTTTAATATAAACCATTTTCACAACTTGTTCAGTTGATTATCAAGAAATTACATTTAATTCTTGTAATATATTGAAAATTTCTACTTTTTTTTGTAAATTTTACATTTTAGCAGTCAGAAGTGAAATATGCTTATTTTTGTTTGAAAAAGCGTTTTATTATTAATTCTTTATTTATACTGTTAAATCATATGTTATAATATCAGAAAAGATCAGCAGAAATTCTATAATAATAAATGTTGATATTTTAAGATTTGCAAATATTAAGTGCAATTGTTTATGCTTAAACATGACTCGAAGAGAAATTTTTGAGTGTTGTAGCAGTTATGAGAATTCTCAAAATAAAAAAAAAAATTCTTTAAAGTTTTGTTGTTTAATATTGTTATTACGTTAAGAAGGATTTGGCATGAAAATAGTGCTTCACTAGAAATAATATGAATGAGAATTATAAAATATAGTATGTGGACAAATAGCAACAGAACACCAAATAGCGTGAAGTCGCATTCCATTTCAGCGACAGTGGTTGGCACACCTCTTGGGTATTGTTGGAGCTCTCGGCACATCATGTCCCAGACGTATTCAATAGTTGAAAGATCTGGCGAGGGTGCTGGCCATGGTAAAGTTGAATTATCCTGTTCAGAAATCTGATTGGTGTAATTATGCCCCTAATTTTAAAATCCAAAGATTCAGTAGCACTACTTATAACCAAATTTATTTTCTTGGCTTTCCTAAGAGAATCGTTTATTGCATTGTGAGCCAAAATGTATTGGTAAAGCTGGCTGGCATAGTAGTCCTCCCCCCACCCCCCATAAGCCAGAAAAACCACTACAAAAATAAAATACCTCCTCAAGCAGCTGCTTGCCACAGAGGTCTGACAAGAGCCTGCCAGTTTAATACGCCATAGTAGAAGGTGTGTGAGGATGGCGGGACCTCAGCAGAAGAACAATACAAACAACTATGCCTTACTTGGAGCTCGAACCCAGGTCCCTTTGATCAGTAGCCAAGCGTGCTATCCATTCAGCCATGGGGACAGCCTGCAAAAATAAAAAAGTGCTAATTAGGCAAGACTTACTTATGATGATTGTTATTATATTTGAATTAAAAAAACACGTTGCATTATGTTGAATAAATGTTGTTACATTTCAAAGACCGTGTTTTTTTTTGTAAACTTCAGTTACCATTTAGTGGATGATCAGAAAATAAAAATCTCTAAGCAAGAATGTGAGCACTGTTTCTCTACATAGTATCCTATCTGTTGAGGCACTTGACATGATAGTTTATAAATTGTGTTTTGATAAAAAAAAAGCAAAGTTTTCATTTTAAATAGCTAAGAATTTTGTTAAATAAGTACCAGCCAATTTTTGTTAAACAAGCAAAATGCATATAAACATCAATGTACTACTGAGCTACGTATAATTTTATCCAGTAGTTATCCATTAGTGAAGGAGTCTAAAAGTTCACTAATGAACTTGTTCACTTCGAAAGTGAATAACTACACTATGAATAATACTGTGTAAACACTATGTAAAGTGAATACTATATATATACACTGCACTACGTAAAGTGAATAACTACACAATGAAGCTGCCAAATTCTTTTTCAGAAAACATAGCTATTTTGTGAAGGGCATATTGTTGAAGTCATTCTCATATAAATTCCAAACTTAACTCGTAGGATAAAGGTATTTCTCTATGTAGTGTTGTTCATAAGTGAAATGTACATTATATATGTTGATAACAGAAACATGAATAATGTAAATATGGATTTATTTTTTATGTATATATGTAAAGAAAAAGATTATGAATTTGTAAATAAAATTTCACAACTTATTTTGCTTCCATTCATTTTATTAGTTAATTTTTTATTTACCGAGAATCAAATAGCTCTATTTATTATTTGTATTTGCATTTACCAGACAAGTAAAGAATATACAATTTCATTTTGAAAAAAATTTTGTAAGTGCAAACGTTGATCAATCAACCTTATATATTACCACAGTGATTTGTCACTATTTCGCCTGGGATGACAAACGCATCATAAAGAAGGGCTTAATAATTTGCATTTCACTTAACAAAGTGCACTGAAGCATTCTTAAGAATGATAGAACCGAAAAATATTTTAAATGATAAAACTTCTGTTTACCTCGAAAATATGCTGCTTTCCTTTTTTTCCACTAATATCACATGCTTCAACCCATTTTTTGGGGTTAGAAATTAAAACAGAAAAAATGCTTAAGGCCATGGGCTGCGTGAACAAGAACAATTCTATATCACTAATTATGTATTTTTCTGTCCTCATATTTTCTTTGACCGACATTAATAATACAGTTTAATTTTTTGCATTTAATAATTATGAAAATTCAACACAATCATTACATGATACTAATAACATTTTTATTCCGTGGTTGTAATAATAATTTTAAAGCTGTCGTGTTATACATAAACTCAAGGGCTGCGTAACACTTAAAACTGCCTACATGGCCGTGGGTTGCACAAGGTGATGGACTGGGCCAAAGTTTTTTTTTTATAAAGAGTAAACCGACAATTGAAAATTTAAGGCCAGACACATCTGATTTATATAATACAGACAGGGCCGGATCTATGGGGGGGCATTTCAGAATGCTGGTAAGGGTAATAGAGGCAAAAAATTAGTGAACTTTCTTATATTAGTAATTTTTTTAAAGACCTATAAATCGGAGGTGGGGATATTGCACTGCTTTCGAAATCCAGTTCCCCCAACATTTTTCCTGCTCGGTCGTGCTTTTTAGCACCCCCCCCCCAATCTTGAATTTTTTAGAGACCCAGGCATGAGTATAGGTACTGGGCAAAGAAATGGAAACATCCCATATTATGTCAATAAAAAGTGCAATTTGAAGCTCCATAACTTAAACTTTTTGCGGAAAAAATATAAATAAATACCCCCTCAAGCAGCTGCTTGCCACAGAGGTCTGACAGGAGCCTGTCAGTTTATATGCCAAAGTAGAAGGTCTGAGAGGATGGCAGGACCTCAGCAGAAAAACTACACATACATCCATGCCTTACCGGGGGCTCGAATTATCTCAATGAAATATGCTTGAATATTGATTTTTCAACAATATATTTAAGTAAAATTATATCGCCAAGCTCCTCTGAGATCTCCTTAACAAGTAACTGCCTGAGGAGCAATTTTCTTGCTAATCAATGTAAAAGACAAAAAGAATTAAAATAGATTTAATAAGCAGTACAACTTATAATGAAACTGATAGCAAGAACCAGTCTGTCTCTCCTACATTTTACCGTTCGATTGTGTTTCTTACCCCTCCTATTTTTTTTCTAGATCCGAGTCTGGCGAGAAGTCAGTACTACGCCAGGTTTGTAATCTGCAGTTCCCAGGTTTGATTCCCAGCTAGGCCAGCATTGAGATTTACCTCTTCAAAACTTCCAGCCCTGCCTTCAATCGGTAGAGGACACCGAGGGCATGGACAGGCTGTCGTCCATTGGATGGGACGTTAAACCATAGGCTCGTGCAGGAGAACCATACTTTGTGCACGTTAAAGAATACGCTGGATGGCCTTGACAGGAGTCTGCCATCTGTTTCCTAACAGTTTTCCAGTGGATCTCCAATTTTCTCTGAGACGTGACCTGGCCATTTAGCCCATTCTGTGCAAAAATGTGCCGGTTAGAGGTAAAACAAACCAACCCAACTCGGCGAGAACACAAGAAACAGTTGAGCATCGCTTTTACCAAGAAATTCACGATTGTGACGATGAATCAGTGGCGTACCCGGAAAATATCAATTGGGGGATTGAGGTCAGAGCGTTTTTATATTGACATGCTTCAGTCTTTGATTTTCGAGATTGCCTTAGGAAATATATGTTATTTAAGCCCTCAGCTGGAGAGTTACAATTTCCCCTTGGGTACGCTAAAGTGTTACATGCTTAATACTGCCAAATCCATAGTTACAAAATGTAACATTTATCTATTAGACCGCTGTTAAAATATTCAAGTAGTTGCTCTTTAAAAGCGCTCAATATTATTGAAGATAGTAGAGATTTCGATCACTTTTTTGAGATCTTTATCTTCTGTCACTTTTTTTTTCATAAAAAGATTATTTAAGTAGTTTAAGAAAATTATTTAATCAGACCGTTTATTGAAGTAATATGAGGATATCCTTATGAAAGTAGCGACTTGATATACGTAATTTACCCCGAATATTAATAGGCAAGGGACTGCATCGAGTCGGAACGACCAAGAACGCAGTTCTGGTATATAATTCGTTTCAATGTTCTTTTAAAAATTTTCTTGTAAATATGCATAATATATAATATTCCATTCTGACCAGTAACATTCTCAAATTGGGGAAGGGTGGTGGTGGTATGTGTGTGTGTGGTGGTGATGAGGTACT
Organism: Ryuthela nishihirai; assembly: GCA_038380435.1. NCBI lineage: Eukaryota > Metazoa > Arthropoda > Arachnida > Araneae > Heptathelidae > Ryuthela > Ryuthela nishihirai. The sequence goes on along the minus strand of JAWZYU010000001.1, from coordinate 132,157,181 downwards.
GAATGAAAATTTTGAATTAGGGAAAGCTGAATTTTGCTGCTCTAGATCCGGTCTTGCTAGATAATGTGTAACGGTTTTTAGGTTGAGTTGGGTTGTTTTACCTCTGAGCGGCACTTTTTTGCACACCATGGGCTAAATGTCCAGGTCACATGGACCCCGAAGGCTCAGAGAAGGTTGGGGGAGGGGAACCACTGGAACAGCTGTTGGGAGACAGATGGTAGCCTCCCGTCAAGGCCAACCAGCGTGTTCTTTAACGTGCACAGGGTATGTCTCTCCCGCACACGGGGCCACGGCTTAACGTCCCATCCGACGGACAGCGGCCTTTCCAAGGCCATCGGTGTCTCCTACTGACTGTGGGCAGGGCGGGGAATTTTGCGGAGATAAATCTCAACGCTGACCCAGCTGGGACTCGAACCTGGGTACTGCAGATTACGAACCTGGCGCGCTACCGACTGAGCCACCCCCGCCCCTCGGTTTTTAGGAAAGTGAAGTGAGAAATGAAAATAAATTGATAATAAAGTCACAATGTATCTATTTTTTTTTAATAGTGATTATAGTATTTTATTTTTATTTTAATAGTAATATAGTATAAGGAAATCTATGGTTGTTTGTTATGCTATGAGTGCCAAACCAAAAATGGGCCGCGATTTATTATGAATAATATGTGAGCAGAGGCTTGTTAACCAGAATTGGAATTAAAGAAAATCGAAAACTTAATTTCGGGAAGTGTTAGCAACAGTCACCGTCAGATTATGAACCTACGGTTTCCATGGTTATGTGCTTGTTTAAAACAATTTGCGTCTAAAATTTATAATTACAGTTGCTTAAAGCTTTGATAAAACTGAATTCAATCATAAATTTCCAAAAATTCATTTAAATGTCTACTTTTTAATGTAGACATCATCATCATCATCCTCAAGCAGCCATGGGCTACGGAGGTCCAACCAGACCGTGCAATTTAGTTCTCCAAGCAAGTCTATCCTGAGCTACATCTACTGCATTTGGCCACTGCACACCAATTCTAACAAGGTCCTGTTTGGCATTGTCTGCCCACCGCATCCTCGGTCTCCCCTTCTTTCTGAGGCCTTTAGGCACACTGTTCATAACCCTATTCGCCAATCTATAATTATTCATACGGGCAACATGGCCAAACCAACGGAGTCTCTCTCTGCACAATATGCTGCTTAAAGGAGGTTGCAAACTCCTTTGCCTAATATCATCATTAGTTACAAAGTTGAACCACCTAATGCCCAAGATACTGCGTAAGCATCTGGAATCAAAAGCATCTAGTTTCCTGTTATCTTGTTTAAAAAGTGTCCAAGTTTCACTACATAACTAACCCTAGAAAGAACCAAACTATTATACAGTCTAATTTTAGTCTTTAGGTGTATACGCCTATTTCTCCACACTCTCCATAGGTTCTTAAAAGTCCCGGCAGCAATCCCTATTCGTCTGTTAATCTCATGCCGCACATCACCATTATCTGTTACATAGCTCCCAAGATAATTAAACCGTGACATCTGCTCAAGACTGCAACCATTCAGATTAACTGAATCACAGCCTGCCTGACCAATTTTCATCACTTTAGTTTTCTCTCTGTTTATAACCAAACCTACTCTACTACCAGTCTCATCAACAGCTCGAATGAAAGAGTTCATCTCATCAACATCATTTGCCAAAAGGGCTAAATCATCAGCATAATCTAAATCAGAAATTTTCGTATCTCCAGCCCATTTAAGGCCAAAATCTTTCCCTTGAAGTGAATTTCGCATAACATAATCAATAACCAAGCTAAAGAGAAAAGGAGACAAAATGCACCCTTGTCGAACACCAGAAGTAATGCTAAACCAATTGCTACAAGCCTTACCAACTCTCACACATGATTCAGTGTTATTATAGAGAGCTTTCATTATGTTAACTAACTTGTCAGTTATACCATATGATCTCACAATCAACCACAAATTATGACGATCAACAGAGTCGAAAGCCTTTTTGAAATCAACAAAGCTAGCAACCAAAGGTTTCTGAAACTCTAAACATTTCTCAAGAATCTGCCTAAGTGAAAATATCTGATCCACACATCCCCTACCCTTCTGAATCCACATTGCTCATCACGCAATTGACTGTCAACCAGATTCTTAATTCTATTAAGCACAATCATGGAAAGAACTTTACCTGGAACAGAGAGTAGGCTATAATACCCCTATAGTTACCACAAGAACTGCGATCACCTTTTTTGAAAATAGGGATAACAATAGCTCTGGTAAAATCCTTAGGAACCATGCTTTTATCATAAAAGATATTCAGAATTTTAGTCATCCAAGTGGTAACCGAAACATTCCCAGCTCTAAGCATTTCCGTAGTAATTTCATCTACCCCTGGGGATTTATGAAGTTTAAGTTTAGAAACAGCCAAAATAACTTCAGATTGTGTTATAGGGCCAATATTAAAGCCACCAATGCATCTATCATCATTGCAAACAATGGGAGTAGAACTAACTACATTGTTTAGAACATCACTGAAATGCTCAGCCCACCTAGCCATGACAGAATCCTCACCTTCTATAACCTTACCTTGTTTATCCTTCAATCCTTGTATGCCTGTCCGTTTTCTACCACACAAAACATTAACTATCTGGTACTTCTCTCTGCTGTTGTGCTGTCTAACTGCTTCCTCGGCTTTGTCAGCCAAACCATCAAGCCAAAGATTCTTATCAGCAGCTAACTGATCCTTTACAAGTTTATTAAGGTCTCTGTAATGCTTTCTATTAGGACTAGTAGGGTATTGATTAAGGGCATTCCTGCAGTTCTTTCTTTCCGAAATAAGCTCAAGTGCCTTATCACTCAGATAATTCTGTCTCTTCTGCTCCTTTTTTCCTAAAAGAGTACTGTTAGTGTCCAAAAAAGCCTGTTTAAAATGATCCCATTCTTCCTCAACTTCAGTAGTAAGCAAACCATGACTGTCATAATGACTAAGTAACCTATCATGGTAAGCTTTGGCTATAACTGGATCTTTCAAAGCTTCAGTATTAAAAGTAAATTTTTTAACCCTAGCACAACACTTTTTAAGTTTAAGTTGCAACACACTTTTAACAAGGTAATGGTCCGATCCAATTTCAGCTCCCCTATATGCCCTGGTATTCCTAACAGAACTAGCCCATTTGCTGTCCATTAATATGTAATCAATCATATTCTTATGCAGCCCATCAGGTGAAACCCATGTGTACTTATGTATGTCGCGGTGTTTGTAATAAGTGTTAGTTATTCTGAATCCATTGAGTTTACTTACCTGTAGGAGACGCAGCCCATTGCCATTGCAGCTACCAATACCAAAAGGGCCTATTACTCCTCCCCAAAGGTCAGAGTCAGTACCAACTTTGGCATTGAAGTCACCAAGAACAAGGGTAATATCTCCTTTCTTTACAGAATTCAAAGTATCCTGAAGTTGTTCATAAAAGCTATCCTTCTCATCCTCATCGGCATCCTCAGTGGGGGCATAACAGCAGATAACATTCAAGTCTTTAACGCTTGTCTGAAATTTTGCTGTAAGAAACCTTTCATTAATGCACTCATATCCTAGAAGAGCATCACTAGCGTGTCTGCTGAGAAGCTGACCCACGCCTTGGTGATGCTTATTGTCGTCCCTCCCTGAAAAGAGAAATTTAAGATTATTTTTAAGAATCTGACCTTTATCTGTCCATCTGGTCTCTTGCAAGCCGAGAATATCTAAATTATAACGGTGGAATTCTTGTGTGAGGACATCAAGAGAAAAAGCTCTGTGCAGAGTCTTCACATTCCAACTACCTATGGAGAGAAAATGGTTAGTGGGATGTTTAAAGAAACTATGTTTATTGAGAGAGGGAATGCCGACAATATCAAACAGCCCCCTAATCGCAGACATGGGGCAAAGACCCGTTCCCCCACTACTAAAGGCTGAAGCCATCTACACTGGAAGACTACTTCCAATGTAGAATTTGACGATGCCAATAGAAGCAAAGAGTTCAGGTGCCTGCGATGACTTCTGCTCAGGATTATCCACCAGCTGATAAACATATCCTGTGAATCTATTCACTTGGGGCTGTCAACCCACAAACAAACAGAAAACACAGCGGAAGATTTTCCCTCCACAGAAGCCCACCAGTGCAGCAAATTCAGGATTCATAATCAAGCTCAGAGCCATATATCTGTCCAGTCCAGTAGGTTTATATGGTCAGGACCAGGACCCTGTGTGGTTGACCACTCCTCAGCAGGGTAGAAAAAAAAAGAAAAGTAGCCATAGTTGTCCAGATAAAATGTCTAATTTTTTTTAAACGATATACATTTTTTTTGCTTTACTAATGAATTATTTCAACAAAAGATCTAATTTTTTTAATTTCTTACAAAATTTCAGTTGTTTATAGTAAGGCTATGAAAGAAATTTCGCATTTGTTGGATGAGCTTTTTACGCTAAAAATTTTTCATTTTATGATATCAATCCGAAATTTAATTCTTACTTCGGTTTTAATACAATTTGGCTTGCAGTTTTTATGTCTGTCTGTATCCATATCTTAATTTGAAAAATTGCAATGGTTTGGTGTAGGACCCTGATTCATTCAGAAGTCTCTATGGCCCGATGACTTTGGCCCGCACACTTATCGGAGTTGGACATCTTGGGTTATGCGTTACTGATTGCAGCTCTCAAATTTTCTTCACAGCACACTTTTCAGTTTGCTTAATGATTACGGCACACCTAACCAAATTTATTTTATCACTAGGTTAATTGGAAATGGCAACAGAAAAGGTGTGTTGTCACGTAGACAATTTCGCATTCTATACACTGAGGAACTGAGCGTAGTTGCGGGGACGCGCCACCTGGGGTAAAGGTTAAACGTGGAGTTGGATGTAAATGTCCTGACTAGTTCATAAATCTTGAAAGTAGGGGGAAAAAAAGCTGTTAAAATTGCACATTTACCGTTAAAAATTAAAGATGTGAATACTTCGCTATTATAGTAAGGTTTTTAAGGGTTAATAGCGTTGATGAGGAGAGAGCATGGAAAAGGGCTGATTATTACAAAGTTTATGATATGACGTGAATCGATAATGTCTCTGCAAATTTTCGGCTATTAGCATTTACAATAAGTCAACTTATTAGTTATACAATTATTATCTACTTGATTCGAAAATCGAAAGTATTTGATCCATGGACGTCCGCAGAAAAATTTCCAGGGGGGGGGGGGGGGTGCAAACCTTGAAGACAAATAATTACATCAATAAATTTTTATTTAATTATTTAATGTTTTTGGTTTTTTTTCACAAGTAGATTATAGAATACAGTATTGCATCAATACAAAAACACATACATAATGTATATAAATTAATTACGTTTGAAATGTTACGATTATAATTTATGGAATTTTTACTCGATCCCTTGGGATCGAGTAAAAATTCCATCCGTTCATGATTTGATTGGAATTCAACTTTTTTTTTTGTAGAACTTATTCGGTCAAGACAAACATGGTCCTGAAGCAACTACTCCTTTTGTCACTTTCTAGACTCACCTTCGTTGAAACGTTTTCGAATACCTAGCGAAGAGATAATTTTCTGCGTTCTAATGTAGATTGCAAAAAAAAAATGGTTTTTTTAAATATATTTACTGATTTCTACAGTGCTATTTTCTTTCTTTTCTTAAAAAAAAAAAGTTCCGGAATGCAGAGAATGGCCAAAAATGCGCCGGTGAAGAAAGAAGTTATTATCTACTTGATTGGGTTGAGTTGAATTACCTCTGAGCGGCACTTTTTTTGCACACCATGGGCTAAATGGCCAGGTCACAAGGACCCCGAAGGCTCAGAGAAGGTTGGGGGAGGGGACCCACTGGAACGGCTGTTGGAAGACAGATGGTAGCCTCCCGTCAAGGCAATCCAGCGTGCTCTTTAACTTGCACAGGGTATGGCTCTCCCGCACACGGAGCCACGGCTTAACGTCCCATCCGACGGACGGCGGCCTTTCCAAGCCCATCGGTAAAAGCTGAATGAAATTAACCTTTTCAAATTCACAAAAATAATAAAATTTTTAAAAGAAAAATACAATTCTTATGAAAAAAATTCCAAACACAGAGCACGTTTTCATCGTTGTGATTTCAACTTTTATTGTTCAATGCCGAATGATGACCTTGAACTATCCTTAAGTTGATATGCTTTGTTAGATTGAAAAAGTAGAGGGCCAACCATTCTTAGAAAGAGCAGAGCAGATGTAGGGACATCAAAGCAAAGACCTAGTTGTTATACTAATAATGAGACTCATTTGTGAGAATCCTCTTTTCCATTCGTTTGTAGAAATAGGCACCAAATTCACTTCATTCTGAAGGGGATGGATAGATGGATGGCTTGGATTGGATTGTTTTACCTCTGAGCGGCACTTTTTTGCACACCATGGGCTAAATGGCCAGGTCACATGGACCCCGAAGGCTCAGAGAAGGTTGGGGAAGGGGACCCACTGGAACAGCTGTTGAGAGACAGATGGTAGCCTCCCGTCAAGGCCATCCAGCGTGTTCTTTAACGTGCACAGGGTATGGCTCTCCCACACAATCAGGGCCACGGTTTAACGTCCCATCCGACGGACGGCGGCCTTTTCAAGCCCATCGGTGTCCCCTACTGACCGTGGGCAGGGCGGGGGAAATTTTGCGGAGATAAATCTCAACGCTGACCCAGCTGGGACTCGAACCTGGGAACTACAGATTACGAGCCTGGCGCGCTACCGACTGAGCCACCCCCGCCCAAGATGGATGGCTGGCTGGTTGTTTGGGGTTTTATGCCACAAAGGAAACTAAGGCCATATTGCGCTGAATAATATAAACAGTCTGAAGGGGGGCATCAGTGTAGAAGCTATTTTTATTTGCAGATATTCGAGAAATCCTTTAAGTATCTCTCTTTCATTTAACCTAAATCTCTTGTTTTAATTTAAAAATGATAAGCCCATTGCTCGCATTTTTTCAAAACAGGTTTTCTATGTTTTTGTAACAATAATTTAAATAACAACTATGCATTTTTATTGCGAAAAAATTTCCAGAACGTCGTTCTATTAAAAAATAGAACTGAGAAAGAACTCGTCAATGGCTATTTTAAATAGGCCGCAACTCTCCAAATAATTATATAAAATAGGCAGTAACCCTTTTAATAGCTATTATAAAATGGGTTTCAACTATTTAAATAGATATTACAAAAATGCCGCAACCCTTTTAATGACCACTGTAAAAACGAGTCGCAACTCTTTTAATGGCTACTATAACATGAATCGCAACCTTTTTAATGCCTATTATAACATGAGTCGCATCTCTTTTAATGGCTACTATAAAATGGGTCGCAACCCTTTTAATAGCTACTATAACATGAATCGCAGCCTTTTTAATGTCTATTATAAAATAAGTCTCAATCCTTTTAATGTCTACTATAAAATGAGTCGCAATCCTTTTAATGGCTACTATGAAATGAGTCTCAACCTTTTTAATAGCTACTTTGAAATGAGCCGCAACCCTTTTAATGGATACTATGAAATGAGTCGCAATCCTTTTAATGGCTACTATGAAATGAGTCTCAGGACTTCCAATGGCTACTATAAAAAGAGTCTCAGAACTTCTAATGGTTACTATAAAATGAGTCGCAATCCTTTTAATGGCTACTATGAAATGAGTCTCAGAACTTCTAATGGTTACTATAAAATTAGTCGCAATCCTTTTAATGGCTACTATGAAATGAGTCACAATCCTTTAAATAACTATTATAATATACGACCAATGTCATTCTAAATAGCTGCTATAAAATTGCTCGGGACCAATCATTCAAAACCTGAGAAGCGATGCTCTAGAATACGGATTCTCAACGTGGGGTAAAATAAAATAAAATAAACAAATCAATGTTTCAAGAGCGAAATATTTAAGCCTTTCATTAATGAGCGCAGTTACAAATACAGGATAGTCGAAAACGAAAAAAATAGGATCGTCGATGGTTTTACCTCTGAGTTGCACTTTTTTGCTCATAATGGGCTAAATGGCCAAGTCACAAGAACCCCGAGGGCTCAAAGACGGTTGAGGGAAGAGAACTCAATAGACAGATTGTAGCTCCCGTCAAGGTCATCTAGCATGTTTTTAACGTGCACCACAGGCGTGCAGGGTCTACCATAGACGGGGTCACGACATTACGTCCTATCTGACCTTTCACCGATTGAGCCATATAGGCAGCTAGTATGGGAGGAAAAAGAGGGTTCAAGATACTACAAAGTTGCATTAAAGTGTCAATCAGCACTTTCTGTTACATAGAAAGATGTCTGCCAGATGGTTTAGTGAAAAGCTCTGACGCCACGTCAAGGCACCACCCATGTCAGAGGGTTTTGCTCTAACCAGGAGAAAACCCCTCCACACATAGGCAGCTAGTGTGGAAAGAAAAAGAGGGATCAAGACACCACAAAGTTGCATTAAATCGTCAATCAGCATTTTCTGTTACATAGAAAGATGTCTGCCAGATGGTTTAGTGAAAAGCTCTGACGCCACGTCAAGGCACCATCCATGTCAGAGGGTTTTGCTCTAACCAGGAGAAAACTCCTCCACACATAGGCAGCTAGTGTGGAAGGAAAAAGAGGGATCAAGACACCACAAAGTTGCATTAAATCGTCAATCAGCATTTTCTGTTACATAGAAAGATGTCTGCCAGATGGTTTAGTGACAAGCTCTGACGCCACGTCAAGGCACCATCCATGTCAGAGGGTTTTGCTCTAACCAGGAGAAAACCCCTCCACACATAGGCAGCTAGTGTGGAAGGAAAAAGAGGGATCAAGACATAACAAAGTTGCATTAAATCGTCAATCAGCATTTTCTGTTACATAGAAAGATGTCTGCCAGATGGTTTAGTGAAAAGCTCTGACGCCACGTCAAGGCACCATCCATGTCAGAGGGTTTTGCTCTAACCAGGAGAAAACCCCTCCACACATAGGCAGCTAGTGTGGAAGGAAAAAGAGGGATCAAGACACCACAAAGTTGCATTAAATCGTCAATCAACATTTTCTGTTACATAGAAAGATGTCTGCCAGATGGTTTAGTGAAAAGCTCTGACGCCACGTCAAGGCACCATCCATGTCAGAGGGTTTTGCTCTAACCAGGAGAAAACCCCTCCACACATAGGCAGCTAGTGTGGAAGGAAAAAGAGGGATCAAGACACCACAAAGTTGCATTAAATCGTCAATCAGCATTTTCTGTTACATAGAAAGATGTCTGCCAGATGGTTTAGTGAAAAGCTCTGACGCCACGTCAAGGCACCATCCATGTCAGAGGGTTTTGCTCTAACCAGGAGAAAACCCCTCCACACATAGGCAGCTAGTGTGGAAGGAAAAAGAGGGATCAAGACACCACAAAGTTGCATTAAATCGTCAATCAACATTTTCTGTTACATAGAAAGATGTCTGCCAGATGGTTTAGTGAAAAGCTCTGACGCCACGTCAAGGCACCATCCATGTCAGAGGGTTTTGCTCTAACCAGGAGAAAACCCCTCCACACATAGGCAGCTAGTGTGGAAGGAAAAAGAGGGATCAAGACACCACAAAGTTGCATTAAATCGTCAATCAGCATTTTCTGTTACATAGAAAGATGTCTGCCAGATGGTTTAGTGAAAAGCTCTGACGCCACGTCAAGGCACCATCCATGTCAGAGGGTTTTGCTCTAACCAGGAGAAAACCCCTCCACACATAGACAGCTAGTGTGGAAGGAAAAAGAGGGATCAAGACACCATAAAGTTGCATTAAATCGTCAATCAACATTTTCTGTTACATAGAAAGATGTCTGCCAGATGGTTTAGTGAAAAGCTCTGACGCCACGTCAAGGCACCATCCATGTCAGAGGGTTTTGCTCTAACCAGGAGAAAACCCCTCCACACATAGGCAGCTAGTGTGGAAGGAAAAAGAGGGATCAAGACACCACAAAGTTGCATTAATTCGTCAATCAGCATTCTCTGTTGAGCGCATTTAATGGAATATTTTGCAACATCTTGTGCAAGATCTAATTTTAAAAAAAAGATTAGACCTTGCTCCCATCCGCTTCCAGTGGCAGAATCCTCCCATGATGCACCTTCCCTGCACGGCAGGCGACTGTCCACTAGGGCTTTCACCACTAGTGGCCGGTGATCAGAAGGTACTGCTAAGTCACCGGAATGAATGGTCCCAAAGTGAGCAGCCACTTTGGAATTTTGGTTTTCTCGTTGAGGGTCAGACGTGAAGAAAAAATAAAATATACTTACCTATACTTACCCAGAAGAGCTTGCTGATGAAGAATGTCTTTACTTACCTATTCCCTCCCCATGTTGAGAAAAGAGCGACTGATAGGCTTAAAAAGATTCACTTAAAGTTGTGGCTCTGTGTGCAGGAATGCCACATATTCTGTACACGTTTGAAAGCATTTTGAATGGCATTAATGGGCGGCAAATATCTTCCCCTAACAACTCTGCATAAAAGTTATTAGAGGAGCATATTAGCTTCCTATTATTCCACTCCCAAACCTTTTCTGAGACTTATGAGGGTCCTTGTGACTTAAATATTTAGCTCGTTACGGAGCAAAGAAATGATGCTCAGATTAAAAAAAAACCCAACCCAACCAGCTCCAAAGGCTAAAGCTATCTGATCAACAAAGAACTATCTGAACAACCGAAAAATATTAATCCATTTTAACAATCCTGTTATTGTTCAAAACTAAAAGTGACTTCAAATAATTGACAAGAATCTCCTAGTGTTGCGTTGGTTATTGTTTAATTACTTCTACTCTGTTTCGTTTGGTCTAGTTCAGCGGTTAATACAAATTTTCACCCCAACGCCCCTTTCTCCAGGTAATATTTCCTAACGCCCACCTCTTGGAATCAAAAAACGTTTTTCAGCATAAAACTAATTTAAAATATATTTACTTTGCTTAAAAATTTACGAAAATTTTTATAGTGTATCCATCATTTTCTAAGTTTTTCTGTCGGAATAAAGCATTCATAAATATTTATCATAAATACAAAGAATTATTGGTAAATAATGAAATACACTGCCCTATCAAAATATTAGAAAATCTCCATGTTATGTCAATGGGAATCTAACTTCGACGCCCTATAACTTTTAAAATATGCATTTAGTGGAAAAATGTGACTGAAGATGAAGATCGTAATGAAACTTATGAATCTCGATTTTCAACAATATTCGTTCAGTATTTAGAATAATGGAAGTTGAAATATTTAACAAGAAGTGAATTCATATTTGTCTAACATTGAAATAATCGTTACGAAAACTTCTGAAATGTGTATTTAGTTTATTAAATGATTTGAAACAATACTTGTCAAATAAGTCTTAATTAATGCCTGGGTAATAATAAGTCTTAATTAATGCCTTAATTAATGCTGTTAATAAATCTAGCCTTCCATAACTATTTAAATGCTGAACGAATAGCGTTGAAAATAAATATTTAAATAGATTTGTTTATGATCATTATTTTATCTTCAATCAAAAATTTTTCATTAAATGCATATTTTAGAAGTTATAGAAATCTTCGAACAGTGGTGTACTGATAAGCCCCCCCCCCCCCCACTGCCAGAAACCTCCCACAGGAAACTGGAATAGTTAACAATAAATTATTTACCCAAACATAATGTTAAATCCCCCACCCCCATATATACACACACACACACACTAACCGTGGGGAAAGGCTATGCAAATACTTTTATATGGAAAAACTTAACATGTAACTATTTAAAAAAATATCCCGGATTTTTTTATATAGCTTTGAATGAATAATAGCGGATGGTGAACAATCCGCTTTCTTTTCACTCTTAGAAATTCCTTTCCATCCCTTTGTTGCCCATGCGGATCAGAACTCGTTGTCTCAAAGCCTTCCGTTAGTTCTCGAAGATATAAAATTTGCACGATATGATTAACTTTTGGGTAAGGTTTCGTAGGTATTTAATATTGGTACAGTGGACCTTCGTTATAGCGCTGCTCGCTATACCGCGCACTCGGTTATAGCGCGGGCGATGTTCGCGATAAGTTCAAACATGTTTATACAGGTCCGTGCGGCGTTAGTGAGTATCGCATTTTATTGTTACTGCGTATTGAGTAATTGTGTATGTATTGAGTTCCTGCATGTATTTTGAATAGTGTTTAATTATTGTATGCATGATGAGTAAAAGAAAAGCTTACAGTGTGAAATTTATTGTGTCACCACCGCGCCGCTCGGTATAACGCGGTTCACCTTATAACGCGGGTGTTGTTTCCTGCCCGACATGCGCGTTATATCGGGGGTCCACTGTATATAATTAAACTAATCGCATTTGCATTTTATGCAGCAAAGTAATAAGTAATCTGTGGGTTCTATAAATTTGAATTATTGAGAACCAGGCCCGGATCTAGAAAAAAAATTGAGGGATTATCCCGTCTGTATTTAGTTGATTGTTCATGATCTGTTATTATTCGTTCAGAGCAGAAAAGATTCTGCTTATACGACGTTATTATTCTTTAGAGCTTAGAAGAAAATTTTAAGCTATTCCTTTAAATAGTTGTATATCAAATATCACCAAAAGTTTTGGGTTGGGTTGTTTTACCTCTGAGCGGCACTTTTTTGCACACCATGGGCTAAATGGCCAGGTCACATGGACCTCGAAGGCTCAGAGAAGGTTGAGGGAGGGGACCCATTGGAACAGCTGTTGGGAGACAGATGGTAGTCTCCCGTCAAGGTCATCCAACGTGTTCTTTAAGGCGCACAGGGTATGTCTCTCCACACACGGGTCACGGCTTAACGTCCCATCCGACGGACGGCGGCTTTTCCAAGCCCATCGGTGTCCCCTACTGACCGTGGGCAGGGCGGGGAATTTTGCGGAGATAAATCTCAACGCTGACCCAGCTGGGACTCGAACCTGGGAACTACAGATTACGAGCCTGGCGCGCTACCGACTGAGCCACCCCCGCCCCCCAAAAGTTTTGGAAAAAAATGTTTTGCCCCTCCCCCCTCTAACCATGGGGTCTATTAGTACATCCCTGAATGAGCAGAATGGCCCAAAGTGGGGCGTGTGAAGGAGGGAGTTTTTTTTGTTTTTTCTTTGTTTTTTCAAGTACTGAATGAAATTGAACGCTTTCAAGCTCACAAAGTAATATAATTTTTCAAAAGAAAAGAAATATATGTCTTATTTAAAAAAAATCCTAAATGCAGGGCACGTTTTCATCAATGTGATTTCTATTTTCACTTTTAATGACATTGAGCTAACCTTGAACTAACATACTTCGTTAGACTGAAAAAGTAGAGGTCTAACCATTCTTATGAAGAGCAGAGCAGATTTAGTAGTGGACATTAACAGCAAAGACCTAATTGTTATAATAATCAAACTCATTTGCGAGAATCCTCTTTCACAATCGCTCGTAGAAATAGGCACCAAATTCAATGCATTCTGAAGGGGATGGTTGGATATCCACCCCCTTCAGAATGCTGGCATGTTGGGTTTTATGCCTCAAAGGAAATTAAGGCCATATTGCGCTAAATAATACAAACAGTCTGAATGGGCATCAAGGTAGAAGCTATTATCTTTACCCGCAGATATTCGAGAAATCCTTTGAGCATCTGTCTTTCATTTAACCTAAATCTCTTGCTTTAATTTATAATTAATAAGTACATTTGTAAAACTAAATAAAAAAAGGCCCCGGAAGAAAGAAGGTTGGGTTGTTTTACTTCTGAGCGGCACTTTTTTGCACACCATGGGCTAAATGGCCAGGTCACATGGACCCCGAAGGCTCAGAGAAGGTTGGGGGAGGGGACCCACTGGAATAGCTGTTGGGAGACCGATGCTAGCCTCCCGTCAAGGCCATCCAGCGTGTTCTTTAACGTGCACAGGGTATGGCTCTCCCGCACACGGGCCACGGCTTAACGTCCCATCCGACGGACGGCGGCCTTTCCTAGCCCATCGGTGTCCCCTACTGACCGTGGGCAGGGCGGGAAATTTTTCGGAGATAAATCTCAACGCTGACCCAGCTGGGACTCGAACCTGAGAACTACAGATTACGAGCCTGGCGCGCTACCGACTGAGCCACCCCCGCCCCAACCCCCTGGAAATGTAACTGGCGTACCCCTTATATAGATAGACAAAACTATAGTTGCAATATAATAATGCCAACTTGGCGACTTCCTTACTAGATCTAGCGACTTTTGAGCTCTCACGGCGTACCCCAAAACATTTTACCGCGTACCCCACATTGAGAACCCCTGTACTAGATAATTATTAGGAGACAGATAGAAGCTTTTCGTCAAGCCATCCAGCATGTTATTTGACATGAACAGGTTTTGATTCTCGTGTACCTAGGACCACTGTTTAAAAGTCCTCTCCTATGGACAGCAGCCTTTCGGAACCCATCGGTATTCCCTTTATCCCCGAAAGCAAAAAATGTCAACCCAAACCCAACGAGGATTCTAAGAATAAGTGGATTAATAGTCCTAGCTATTCCTAAAAAAAGATACCACAGAAAAAAAAGTGGGTACTCGAACCTGGGTTGGGTTGTTTTACCTCTGAGCGGCACTTTTTTGCACACCATGGGCTAAATGGCCAGGTCAAAGAAACTCAAGAAGGCTCAAAGAAGGTTGGGGGAGGGGACCCACTGGAACGGCTGTTGGGAGACAGATGGTAGCCTCCCGTCAAGGCCATTCAGCGTGTTCTTTAACGCGCACAGAGTACGAATCTCCCGCACACGGAGCCACGGCTTAACGTCCCATCCGACGGACGACAGCCTTTCCAAGCCCATAGGTGTCCCCTACTGACCGTGAGCAGGGCGGGAAATTTTGCGGAGATAAATCTCAACGCTGACACAGCTGGGACTCTAACCTGGGAACTACAGATTACGAGCCTGGCGCGCTACCGACTGAGCCACCCGAATCTGGAAATATCAAGTTAAGAGCCTAGCACGCGACCGATTAGCCAGCCCTCCTCAAAAGTTTGAGTGCGTTTTTCAACAATCTTCTCTAGTAAAAAGTTTAACTCGTACATAATTCTTTTTCCCCTGGTCTCTCACCCTTGCTAACCGAATGCAGCATCAATGTATAGAGCCTCAGTAGTCCTTCTAAAATGAAGTGAGAACGTTCTCTACCAAGATACTTGCCAAACCTGAGAATGCAATTTTTTGATATGCATCTATGAATTGCTTCGTGAGACAAAAGAAAGAGAAAGGTCGTTTCTTGCGTTCCTATCTGAGTCAAGCACTGGACTTCTGGTTGCATAGTAGAAGCGCGAAATACGACATCTCTTTGTCCTTTATGGCCTCATAAGAATGGCACACATTAAGAAATAATGTGTGTGGCTTGACCAACTGCCCTTTATCTGGTCAGAATGCCAAAACTAACTGAAGAATACTCGAAACTTCAGAGATCCTAACCTTAAAATGCCATTTTGGTTAATATCTCAATATTTGAATTCTTATCACGCATCCGTACCTTCCCTCAAATGCTTATTTTTCCCTCTTCTTTTTCCCTCACTTAAGACCTAATGATCTAAAAGAAAGAACATTCAAATTACTCACTGTATCTGCTAGCTTCCCTTTCTTGGTCTTCCCCTTCCACCTAATAAAATGCAGCCGCTTTCAAATATCGCTATTAACCCTAGACGAGCCCGAAACAACCCGAGGGTGGTGCCATCTCTTTGACTTATGGCTTTCGCAGACTATGGCGTTTGGCAATCAGAAAGAAGGCGTGGTTGTCTCAAATGCATCGCGCGAATAACAACTGGTTCCAAATATAGAAATGAGATTCGAGGTGCACTTTGAGTGGGCGAACCTGGGTCGCCATCTTATACTATGGAGGATGCTTTTCATTGCCGGTACTACTTATAGGGCGAGGCATTCCTATTCCCTCATGGAAACGCATATCTCACTGAAACGTTTAATGCCGTTGTAAATCAATGTGGGCATCTAAACTGCAACGTTTCTGTATGGCAGCTGAGTAATGACAAATTACGAATTTGCAACGGTAAGGGTATACAATGAGAGAAAAAACCTTTGACCGAAAATGGCAGAAAATAAAAAAGTTAATCTGTCCGTCGGAACTTTATTTTTCCTTCCTTGTGCAAAGCATCAATTTAGTTCTTAATTTGTTCAATCGGAGCGGAAGTGCTTTACCGATTCTGTATTGAAGGAGATGGTTCCGCATTGAACTCTAATACAATACACGTTTCCAACATATTTGCATTCATTTCCTTTTTTTCTGAATGAAAGATATTTAAAACAGGATGAGCTCTACAATTCAACAAGAATATAAATAACGCGCTTAGAGATAAAGAGTACTGTGATGAACATGGATTTGCGAAGAATGCCGATACTAATCTGTGTGTTTCGAATTGACATCATTTCTTGTACTTACTGTGGTAGCTTATTTCGTTCTGTAATGGAGTAAGAGTTTTCTGAAATTCGTAAATGATTTAATTCAGCGGGTTAAGACATCCAAACAATGAAATAGATCTAAGGTACAAATTGTGAAGTGGTAGTGACATTTGTAACTTCTCTCACAATTGTTGAATTAGGCCAAAGGTACTTTGGTATTAAATAGGACATACAACTGAGTTGAATCTCAAACGTTACGATTTATTTCGGTCCGATGTATCTGAATTGATTAGGCTCAGAACCGCTCCTTAAAAGAGTAGCAGAATGTTTCAGAGTGAACTTTGTCTTTTCTTCAGAACTAGTCTTTAAAGTAGTGTATTGATGTTCGTGTTGTTTTCTGCTGAGGTCCTGCCATCCTCTCAGATCTACTACTGTGGCATATAAACTGACAGGCTCCTGTCAGACCTCTGTGGCAAGCAGCTGCTTGAGGGGGTATTTATTTATTTTTTTTTATTATTTACAATTTTAGTTTAAGATTTAAGAATAGGGTTGGTTTGGGTTGTTTAACCTCTGAGTGGCACTTTATTTGCACACAGTGGGGTAAATGTCCAGGTCACGAGGAATCGAAGGTCTCAGAGAAAGTTTGAGGAGATCCAATGGGGAACTGTTAGGAGAAATATAAAAGTCCGTCGTCAAGGACATCCAGAGTGTTCTTTAATGTGCACAAGGTACAGTCGCTCAAAAAAGTATCCGAACACTATGGTTGATTACAGAATTCAGAAAAAATATCTGGCAACGATTTTTTTTAGAAATTAGTGATCTGGCAACCTTCGTGTCACGTGACACGAAGGTTGCAAGATCATTAATTGGATCGTGTGAGCTCACAAAGACCTGGATCGTGTGGGCTCACTCACGGAAATATTGAGCATGTGCAGTTACCGTTCACAGCAAACTGGAGCGTGTGCAGTAACTGCACACGCTCCAGTTTGCTGTGAACGGTAACTGGAGCGTGTACAGTTGCTGTACACGCTCCAGATATTTTTCCTGAGTTCTGTAATCACGTGACACGAAGGTTGCCAGATCACTGATTTATAAAAAAAATCGTTGCCAGATATTTTTTTCTGAATTCTATAATCAACCATAGTGTTCGGATACTTTTTTGAGCGACTGTACTCCTGTTGAGGAATACTCCGCAACTGAATGAACGCATTTTGCAAGGTCTTGCACCCTTTGAAAAGGCTTCTCAGCAAGTTCCTTTTTCATTTTTGGAAACAACCAAAATCGCATAGTGCGAGATCGTGTGAATGTGCAGGATGGAGTATCTGATTTTTTCCTGCTCCAGATAAGGCGTAACTTGCCGGGTTTTGTGAACACTGGTATTCTTCATTAAGAAGAACTTTGACACGCCTATCGTTGGACGCTGCTCCTTCATCTCCTTAACCATCTTGGACAAAACAATGTTGGCGTAGTATTAGCCATTTATAGTCATTTTTTCAGGTAAGGTGTACAAGGCTACTACTCTTTGGGAATTGAAAAAAATTGTGAACATTATCTTCCTTGAGCGGAAGTCTTTTCAGCTGTTTTTTGGTGACGCCGTTCATCTTCCACAATCCAAACATAGTTGTCGATCTTTCTGGGAGTTGTATAGTAATAAAATCACATCTCATCATTTGTGACAATGTCTGTTAACCGTTTGGGGGGCGGGGGTGGCTCAGTCGGTAGCGCTCCAGGCTCGTAATCTGTAGTTCCCAGGTTCGAGTCCCAGCTGGGTCAGCGTTGAGATTTATCTCCGCAAAATTCCCCGCCCTGCCCACGGTCAGTAGGGGACACCGATGGGCTTGGAAAGGCCGCCGTCCGTCGGATGTGACGTTAAGCCGTGGCTCCGTGTGCGGGAGAGCAATACCCTGTGCACATTAAAGAACACGCTGGATGGCCTTGACGGGAGGCTACCAACAGTCTGTTCCATCTGTCTCCCAACAGCTGTTCCAGTGGGTTCCCTCCCCCAACCTTCTCTGAGCCTTCGGGGTCCATGTGACCTGGCCATTTAGCCCATGGTGTGCAAAAAAGTGCCGCTCAGAGGTAAAACAACCCAACCTATCACAGATAAAATTTTACGCCCTACAGTTACCTATGAAGTTAATTACGCCTACAGTTACCTATGAATTTACAGTTACCTATGAAGCCCTACCAATGAAGAAATGATGGTAGTTTTTATTTTTAATACGTAGCAACAAATTTAGACAAGTTTTCAAACAAGTCGTAGATCGTTAACTGAGGGGGAACGAGTGCAAATCTACAGACACATGCCAAGAGCATTTTGAATACCCTCCATATGGACACTTTGGACACTGTTTTTTACCATTATGCTAATCCTTCACAGCCGTCCCGTGGCCGAGTGATTAGCGCGCTTGGCTACTGATCTACGGGACCTGGGTTTGAGCCCCGGGTAAGGCATGGATGTTCGTGTTGTATTTCTGCTGAGGTCCTGCCATCCTCTCAGATCTTCTACTGTGGCATATAAACTGACAGGCTCCTGTCAGACCTCTGTGGCAAGCAGCTGCTTGAGGGGGTATTTATTTATTTTTTATTTATTTTAATCCTTCACAGAATGGTAATCTAGGTGCTTCATAGGTAACTGTGCTACATTTAGAATAGGATGAAAAATCATGTCATATTTGAACACTCTCAGGTAACTGAATTCAACTGAACAGAAAAATCACCTTATATACTAAAGAAGAGTTGGGTTGTTTTACCTCTGAGCAGCACTTTTTTGCACACCATGGGCTAAATGGTCAGGTCACACGGACCCCGAAGAATCAGAGAATGTTGGGGGAGGGGACCCACTTTGAACAGCTGTTGGGAGACAGATGGTAGCCTCCCGTCAAGGGCATCCAGTGTGTTCTTTAACGTGCAAATGATATGGCTCTCCTGAACACGGGGCCACGGCTTAAAGTCCCATCCGACGGACGGCGACCTTTCCAAAACCATCGGTGTCCCCTACTGACTGTGGGCAGGGCGGGGAACTTTGCGGAGATAAATCTCAACGCATACCCACATCGAACCTGGGAAGAACAGATTACGAGTCTGGCGCGCTACTGACTGAGCCACCCCCCGCCCCACTAAAGAATAAGAAATAATACTAAGAAGAAATTCACTTTATATACTAAAAGAAAAACGATTTGTGAGAGGAAAAGACGAAAGCTATTGGTGATGGAAAACGCTGTTGCATACGGTAATCTTATCTGTATATGGATGACTTTTAAACAATATCCTAGGCTTTAACATTAATCCTTAAATTCCCTCGCTTGTTCAAAAAATAAATGGCGTTTACATAGTGCAATTTATTAAGTAGAAGAATTTTTAACCGAAAGCTATTTAGCAGTTATTAAATCTTTGGTTTTAATCCCAGTGGCTAAAGGATGACCATGAATATGGAACAAAAGGACTTGGGTTCGAATCCTATATAAGACATAGATGTATGTTGTCTTTATTCAGAGATATCGCCTTCTTCGCAGAGAGGTATTATACTAACAGGCTCCTGTCGGAACTCTGTGGCAAGCAGAAGCTTGACGGGTAATTTATTGTAGTGAGACCTTGACCGTCTTTTCCCATTCTGCTGGGGCGGGGGTGGCTCAGTCGGTAGCGCGCCAGACTCGTAATCTGTAGTTCCCAGGTTCGAGTCCCAGCTGGGTCAGCGTTGAGATTTATCTCCGCAAAATTCCCTGCCCTGCCCACGGTCAGAAGGGGACACCGATGGGCTTGGAAAGGCCGCCGTCCGTCGGATGGGACGTTAAGCGGTGGCCCCGTGTGCGGGAGAGCCATACCCTGTGCACGTTAAAGAACACGCTGGAGGGCCTTGACGGGAAGCTACCATCTGTCTCCCAACAGCAGTTCCAGTGGGTCCCCTCCACCAACCTTCTCTGAGCCTTCGGGGTCCATGTGACCTGGCCATTTAGCCCATGGTGTGCAAAAAAGTGCCGCTCAGAGGTAAAACAAAAAAACCCTGCTATGCTCAAGTAGGGTAACCCGATGGGTTTGGAAAGGCCGCCGTCCGTCGGATGGGACGTTAAGCCGTGGCCCCGTGTGCGGGAGAGCCATACCCTGTGCACGTTAAAGAACACGCTGGATGGCCTTGACGGGAAGCTACCATCTGTCTCCCAACAGCTGTTCCAGTGGGTCCCCTCCCCCAACCTTCTCTGAGCCTTCGGGGTCCATGTGACCTGGCCATTTAGCCCATGGTGTGCAAAAAAGTGCCGCTCAGAGGTAAAACAACCCAACAACCCATTCTGCTCTGATCTCTCTACTTCTACAAGGATTAACCTAACTAGCTGCTGCATCAGAATTTTCGGTGCGAATCCCGACTTTTTTGGCAATTTGATATACATCCTGAGCTAAGAAAGAGATAGACTAGTGGTTTACAATGTGTTTTTCGTATTAATCTCGTCTTTATGTACCTCTCTGTAACATTTTTCAATAAAAACATAACTCTCAAAATGCAATCGGCAACACTTTTCACTAACATGTCTCTATTTGCTTATCTCTAAAAGCAACAGAAGGATAATTGTGCTCTGGGAATCCTTTACTCCGTCAATGTTATGATGCATAGACCAAAGAGCAAGGTTATCGCAGCCTGTCATGACATAACAACAGGCAGAAAGTTTAATCCCTTTTCATTACATTTAAGAATAGAGCTTGCTGGAGTAACTTTAACTTATGCTGCTGATGTCCTGTTTTTAGGCCAGTAATTACCGACGTAGTACTTTAAAAATTATTTGTATGTCATGCACAAGCATTTAACAGAAATGGGAGCACGCCGGATAGCCAACAAGACGAGTGATCCTGCTGTGCCTACTGTGATGTGTCCGCTGTGACGAATAGAACGATTGAGCCGTCCCAAAACAGCGATCAAGAGAAGGCAGAACTCGTTTCTGCACTTACATAGCTCAGGTACCATAGAATGTGATCAATGAGTCAGAACTATGCAACTGGTTCATGTACTAGACTCACGTTGACTGTTACTTAGGCGAGCAAATGTTTACATGGCTATTGACTTTGAAATCCTTCGTTGATCTGTTAATGACTGAAAAACCAGTTAAAGTATCCTTGATACTTGAAGTTGCCAGGCGATTGTTAGTAATACTTCATTGGCTTGGAGACGTTTCACTGAAAAACGGAATGACGGATGGGGCAGACGAGTAAATTAAATCGAAAATGCAATTCACTGTTGAGTGAACTCTTTTTTTTTAAGACTATAACTGGAATTTTTCTTTCTTTACGGAAATAATTGTAAAGGTAAGAAGGAAGTTTTGTGCTTCACACAAATAAATAGATTACACCATGGGAGTGCCGAGGCAGGGGGCCAATGGTTGAGTTCTTTACCTCTGAGCGGGTTAGATTGTTGTTTTACCTCTGTGAGACACATTTTTTAGCACATAATGGGCTAAATGGCCAGGTCACAAGAACCCTGAAGCCTCAGAGAAAGTTGGGGGGAGGGTACCCATTGGACAGCTGTTGGGAGACAGATGGTAGACTCCCGTCAAGGCCATTCAGCGTGTTCTTTAGCGGGGGGCAGGATAGGGCTCTCCTGCACATTGGACCACGGCTTAACGTCCCATCCAATGAACGGCGACATTTCCAAGCCCATCGGTATCCCCTACTGACCGAGGGCAGGGCGGGGAGTTTTGCGGCAATAAATCTCAACCCTGGCTCAGTTGGAACTTGAACCTGGAACTGCAGATTAGGAGCCTGGCCCGCTATCGACTAAGTCACTTCGCCCCACCTCTGAGAGGAGTTTTGCATACAGTGGGCTAAATGATCAGGTCACAAGGACCCCAAGGGCTCAAAGAAGGTTGTGGGAGGTGACTTACTGTTAGGAGCTGTTAGGAGGCAGTTGGGAACTTCCCGCCAAGGATACCCAGCTTGTTCTTTAACGTGCGAGATGGCTCTCCTGCACACAAAGCCACGGATTTATGTCCTGTACAAAGACGGCGGTCTTCACAAGACCATCGTCTTTCTGACCGCGGACAAGGTGGGGGTTTATCGGAGATAAATCTCAACGCTGACTGGGATCAATGGGGCATGTGCTACGGTTATATACTGTGGCCTAAAGGACATAGTCGTAGGGAAACATATCCGCTCCCTACTTCAAATTCTATCGCGGTGAAAAAAATACAAATTCTGCGTAGAATTCTAAATTCAAACGTTAAGAAGGCTCTCCCGCACACGGGGACATGGTTTAACGTCCCATCCAAAGGACGGCGGCCTTTCCAAGCCCATCGGTAATAAAAGAGTTGAAACTCGCGAAAGTGTAAATGAAGGAAATATATTCTATGATTATATTTACATGTATAAAAACATTCGAGAAGAGCGACAAATAATCAGAAATGAAAATAAAAAAAACACATGGTACGTTTAAAAAGATAGACATTTTTCTTTCTTTAAAATAATTTCACAATTATTTAACTATATTATTATATTATGAAATCGCAATTGGAATGAACTGTTTCACTGCATATGGATTCAAATGTAACATTCAAAATACAGGGGCCTCCTAAATCATTAGAGAATTTCCATATTAAGCCAATGGAGAGCCCAATTAGAAACTTAGCATTATGAAGAATAAACCTTTATTTTCTGGATATGAGACTCAAAGTACACCAAACATCTAAATAAAATCTCTCTAAATCTTGAATTTTTTAAATAATGAATGAATAGAAATATTCATTCAATATTTAAAGAATTATGGCAGCTGGAGTAGTTAACAGCAAAAGTTTCCAGTCAAAAGAATTCAGCTTAAAAATAATATAAATACCCCCTCAAGCAGCTGCTTGCCACAGATGTCTGACAGGAGCCTGTCAGTTTATATGCCATAGTAGAAGGTCTGTGAGGATGGCAGGACCTCAGCATTAAAACGACACATACATCCATGCCTTACCCGGGGCTCGAACCCAGGTCCCTTAGATCGGTAGTCAAGCACGCTAACCACTCGGCCATGGGACGGCTGCTTTTAGCTTAAAACCTAACCAAAATAGAAGTATAAAAAATGTTAAATAAAAATGATTTTTTTGTACATTTTGAAGTTTCTTTTAACAATTCTTCCAATTTTCGTAAATTTTTTACGAAACTTTCCAAGAAGGAGTGATGCTGCTTTCAAATATTTTAGTTGTCATAACTCTCTAAGTAATGAACGAATGTTTTTGAAATTCAAGAGTTACGAGAGGCTTGATTCAGATCATTGGCTCTTTAATTTACTTTCAGTTTTATTTCTATAAAAAGTATATTCTTCAAGATATCGATCTTCGAATTTGGTTTTCCATTGACATAGAGTTCTCTATAATTTGGAGACTCTGTACAAGTGAAATAAACCAAAAAAAAAAGTGTTAACACCATTCTTTAAAATCAAATAAAGTTCAAATCATTAACTCACTTTATAATTTCTTCGGTAGGTTACTTTTGGCTTGATCGAAAGTTTTTTTATTAATCGCATTCTAGTTGGGTTGTTTTACCTCTGAGCGGCACTTTTTTTGCACACCATGGGCTAAATGGCCAGGTCACAAGGACCCCGAAGGTTCAGAGAAGGTTGGGGGAGGGGACCCACTGAAACAGCTGTTGGGAGACAGATGGTAGCCTCCCGTCAAGGCCATCCAGCGTGTTCTTTAACGTGCACAGGGTATGGCTCTCTCGCACACGGAGCCACGGCTTAACGTCTCATCCGACGGACGGCGGCCTTTCCAAGCCCATCGGTGTCCCCTACTGACCGTGGGCAGGGCGGGAATTTTGCGGAGATAAATCTTAACGCTGACCAAGCTGGGACTCGAATCTTGGAACTACAGATTACGAGCCTGGCGCGCTCCGACTGAGCCACCCCCGCCCCTCGCATTCTAGTAACTGCATTGGCTTCCCCATTCTTTCATAGAGAAATCAATAGACAGCATAAATTAACGTAGCCATGTGGTGGGAATGGGATCAACTGATACATCACTGTCAATATTAAAAACAGTTTTATTCAGTCAAGTGATTCGATTACCATAAGTAATATCGTTAGACTCTCTCTCTAACGGTGCCTGGGTATTGAACATGCCAAGGAACCGAAGTGAAATCGAAGAAAAGAAAGAAATTCATAAGATGGAAAGAAAAAAAAAAGTGAAATCAAATATGCGTCACCTCTTGAACCGGATGTCATTTGGGTGAATAGATGGATCGGTGAGAATGTACCTTTGTGAAGCGGAAGGAGATATTTAACAAGACGAGATGGTTTCAATCCAAGACAATTCGAAACCCCAAAAACATTCTATAAAAAACCTTGTGGGAATGAAACCCTTAGAAGCTATGAGATACTCGTTATCACTGGTAAATATCAGATGAGATTCAGGTTGGTATAAATTGTCTTTCTTCGTTTAACATTTGCATTCCGAATCGTATCGAAGGAGTTCAGTTGAAACGAAGTTTTTTTCTCATTTGCATACACAAGCAAAATGGACTGGAATATAAATTCCTTCATTTGCAGTAAAAGCTGATTCGGTTTATGCAGATTCCTCACGACTACTTTTTCTTCTACTGAAAGAAAAACCGATCATTGTTCTCTATTTTTTGACACCTTAAACAGAACACAAAATTTGAATGAACAACGAGAGAGAAATGAATTTGTGGTTTTTTGTCGGGAGGAGTCAAATTTAGACGTCATCAAAGAAAACAACTACATATCAGAATTTCGAAAAATTCTACAGCACATTCTCATCTGCCCTTATCATTCGTCTGGTTAACTGTCTTTTCAGCCACATTGTTCTAATTTACATACTTATGATCCACCTTCAATTTCGTCTATCTTTGGTTCTGTTCCACTCGTCCGTTTTTCTTTTCTTTTTCTCTTCCGTTTCCCCTTCCAAGCCTAACTTTAACGCCCAGTAATTTAAAACTTGTAAGATTCGCTTATTTCCGCCCACACTGTCCATGACAGCAAGCGACCTCCATAGAAGTAGAGGTCAGCAAAGCGGGGAAACCAACAGCCAGCTGACCCAGATGAGCGGAGTCGGTACAGTTTCCGGATCACCGACCACGATGGGGAAATGGCCCCACGTAAGATGGACAGCCAGGCTTCCCCTCCCCCTGTTCTCCTCCCTCGGCCGATACCGCCTCTCTCTCGTCCTCGCTGCATCACCAGGTGCTATTTATGGTGCAGCGAAAGAACTTATTGTTCACATCGTGAGATGCTGAAGTGTGTTGTTGTGTGTGCAGAGTCTGGTGATGATGATGATTACTGCTAACTGAAGCCGGTGCTCGTCGTGGACTCTGCCGGCACAAGCAGAACACGTTCCGGCGGCAGAGGGAATAGATGACGGAATTGCTGCTCTGCGTCAAGGTAACGTTTGTCTCTGAATCTATCCTAAAAGATTATGTATCGTTTGTCATCTTTGATAGTGTACAGTTGCTCGAAAAAGTATCCGAACCCTATGGTTGATTACAGAATTCAGAAAAAATATCTGGTACGATTTTTTTTAGAAATTAGTGATCTGGCAACCTTCGTGTCACTGTAGGTGGTCATATTATTTTGATACTAGATCGTGTGGGCTCACTCACGGAAATATTGAGCGTGTGCAGTTACCGTTCACAGCAAACTGGAGCGTGTGCAGTAACTGCACACGCTCCAGTTTGCTGTGAACGGTAACTGGAGCGTGTACAGTTGCTGTACACGCTCCAGATATTTTTCCTGAATTCTGTAATCACGTGACACGAAGGTTGCCAGATCACTAATTTCTAAAAAAATCGGTGCCAGATATTTTTTTCTGAATTCTGTAATCAACCATAGTGTTCGGATACTTTTTTGAGCGACTGTAGGTGGTCATATTATTTTGATACTAGATCGTGTGGGCTCACTCACGGAAATATTGAGCGTGTGCAGTTACCGTTCACAGCAAACTGGAGCGTGTGCAGTAACTGCACACGCTCTAGTTTGCTGTGAACGGTAACTGGAGCGTGTACAGTTGCTGTACACGCTCCAGATATTTTTCCTGAATTCTGTAATCACGTGACACGAAGGTTGCCAGATCACTAATTTCTAAAAAAATCGGTGCCAGATATTTTTTTCTGAATTCTGTAATCAACCATAGTGTTCGGATACTTTTTTGAGCGACTGTAGGTGGTCATATTATTTTGATACTAGATCGTGTGGGCTCACTCACGGAAATATTGAGCGTGTGCAGTTACCGTTCACAGCAAACTGGAGCGTGTGCAGTTACTGCATACGCTCCAGTTTGCTGTGAAGGGTAACTGGAGCGTGTACAGTTGCTATACACGCTCCAGATATTTTTCCTGAATTCTGTAATCACGTGACACGAAGGTTGCCAGATCACTGATTTCTAAAAAAATCGTTGCCAGATATTTTTGCTGAATTCTGTAATCAACCGTAGTGTTCGGATACTTTTTTGAGCGACTGTACACTTTATTGAACAGAAGGCGAGTAAACATTAAAGAGAGTAATGAGATCTTTTTGAATTATTATTATTATTATTATTCACTAATAAATAAATAAATACCCCCTCAAGCAGCTGCTTGCCACAGAGGTCTGACAGGAGCGTGTCAGTTTATACGCAATTGTAGAAGATCTGTGAGGATGGCAGGACCTCAGCAGAAAAACAACACGAATATCCATGCCTTACCCGGGGCTCGAACCCAGGTCCCTTAGATCACCTTACCTTAATATTAGGGAATTTTTATTTATGCCAATGGATATCTAACTCCGAAAATTAACTTCTGAAATATACATTTAATAGAAAAATGTGATTGAATATAAATTAAAGATCATGATCAAATCTGTTTAAATCTCGTTTTTCCAGCATTATTCGTTCAGTATTAAAAAAGTTGTTAAAGCTGGAATATTTTACAATAGTAATGGATCATAACAATTAAACCTCAGAAATTAATTAAAATTTAAATATTAAGTATTGTTTCAAACTATTTAATAAATTAATAAAGTTTAAAAGCTTGTATAAAGAATCTTCCAATATTAGAGATTTATGAATGATTTTTGTAAAACAAGATTATTTATGGTTAAATATTCCAGCTTCTATTACTCTTTAAATACTGAACGAAGATTGTGGAAAACAGAGATTTGGATTATGATCTTTATCTTTCGTCACATTTTCCCATTAAACGCATATTTTAGAAGTTAGGATTCCCATTGACATAACATGGAAATTCGCTAATATTTTGTTCATATTTAATCGATATTTTCATCCCTGTGACTGAGTGGATAGCGGGCTTTGACTCATTGGTCGTGGAGTAAAAGGACCGGGTTCGAATCCTAGATAAAACAAAGAATTTTCTTTCTTATTTTGATACCGCCCTGTTCATGCAGATCTTCTACATGGCAGGCACACAGCCAAGGGAGTGGTCCTTACCTCTTCCCTCCTCTGAAATTCTAAAACCATAAAAAATATACAGTCGCTCAAAGAAGTATCCGAACACTATGGTTGATTACAGAATTCAGAAAAAATATCTGGCAGCGATTTTTTTAGAAATTAGTGATTTGGCAACCTTCGTGTCACGTGACACGAAGGTAGCCAAATCACTAATTTCTAAAAAAATCGCTGCCAGATATTTTTTCTGAATTCTGTAATCAACCATAGTGTTCGGATACTTTTTTTGAGCGACTCTAGGTGGTCATATTATTTTGATACTAGATCGTGTGGGCTCACTCACGGAAATATTGAGCGTGTGCAGTTACCGTTCACAGCAAACTGGAGCATGTACAGTTGCTGTACACGCTCCAGATATTTTTCCTGAATTCTGTAATCACGTGACACGAAGGTTGCCAGATCACTAATTTCTAAAAAAATCGTTGCCAGATATTTTTTCTGAATTCTGTAATCAACCGTGGTGTTCGGATACTTCTTTGAGCGACTGTACAAGCTTTCAGATTGGTTTTGCATTCATTTAGTTGTTTTTAACTTATTTATTATTGCATTAGATACTTTCCTAATAATAAACGAAAATATTGCACTTCTATTAAATTTTAATTTTTTCGTTTTATGCCCCTCCCGAAAATTTTCCTTGAGCCTCTCAGGAAGATATTTTCTGTCCAAATTCCTGTTATCTGGCATATTATTATACTGACAAACTATTATACTGTCAGACCTCCGTAGCGAATGGGTGTCGTATTTAATTCTTTGTTACACATTATGCCAATTGATAGTATTTTAAATAATGTGTAGCCTCTGACTGCAATAAACTATTAGGTTCTTTGAAAAGTCCTCTAATATTGGGTTGAACATCCAATAATACGAAGGTGAATTTAACTTACGGCTCTGACCAGTTCTCGTAGGCCCAGGATTTAAAACTGATTTCAAAGAAGGACAAATATAATATCAAGGAGCTAGTGTCAAATATATTTTGCCATATATGCAGTTCTCAAGTTCAGAAAGAAAATGAAAAGACCTCTTTGTAGATCCCAGTTTCTCAAGGATTAGTACGTTTTTACTGCGTGGCAAAAGAACCTGGACAGATCTCTAAGTTTTGTTAATCTTAGTTTATCTTTTTTGAGTTTAATTATTTTTTTGTTTAAT
The DNA here is from genome assembly GCA_038380435.1 of Ryuthela nishihirai. Lineage (NCBI taxonomy): Eukaryota > Metazoa > Arthropoda > Arachnida > Araneae > Heptathelidae > Ryuthela > Ryuthela nishihirai. The sequence continues at coordinate 132,128,290 of JAWZYU010000001.1, read as the reverse complement.
CTTAGTTTATCTTTTTTGAGCGACTGTACACTTTAGAGTTATTCAATAAATTAAATTTAAATCAATTTCATTAAATGATTAATAATTGATCATAATGACCAATTATAAAAAATCACTAACTCGTTTTCAATGCCAGTTTTAATAATGATATGTTGTTTGTTACTAAATATGTTACTGACAGTTCCGTATGACGATTTAGATTACAAGCTAATGTAATTTAAAGCTGTAAGACTATGTTTAGTGGCTCAAAAACACATGGTGATAAAATAATTCCGTTATGAAAATTTATCATGATCTGTATTTGAATATAAGAAGTTAGAAGGAACAAGAAAATGAGTTAGCTCAATGTCATTTTATTAATTCATAATGAATGTTTATAAAGTTTAGTAACTGAATATGGAACATAAATAACTTATATGTACTGACGTTTTTAAGTGATATTAAACCCATCCTTTGATTTGCCCGGGAGATAGGTTTCGGAAATCCCCGTGCAAATCGAAACCAACAACTTATAGAAAAAAGGGGGGTAGGCTCTGAAAACCTGCTTGTTGAAAATAAAACGTACAGTCGCTCAAATAAATATCCGAACCCAATGATTGATTACCGAATTCAGCAAAAATATCTGGCAACGTTTTTTTTTAGAAATTAGTGACTGCAACCTTCGTGTCACGTGACACGAAGGTTGCCAGATCACTAATTGGATCGTGTGAGCGCACAAAGACCTGGATCGTGTGGGCTCACTCACGGAAATATTGAGCGTATGCAGTTACCGTTCACAGAAAACTGGAGCGTGTGCAGTAACTGCACAAGCTCCAGTTTGCTGTGAACGGTAACTGGAGCGTGTACAGTTGCTGTACACGCTCCAGATATTTTTCCTGAAGTCTGTAATCACGTGACACGAAGGTTGCCAGATCACTAATTTCTAAAAAAATCGTTGCCAGATATTTTTGCTGAATTCTGTAATCAATCATAGTGTTCGGATATTTATTTGAGCGACTGTACAATAAAAGTTTTATTTATTTATATTTATTTCAAATTTTAGTTCAGCGTTAATAATAAGCATTAATGCAACATTATTTTTACTTTATTTACACTAATTCAGAGAAGTTTAGATTAATTCCTCATCATTTCTTTAAGGCCATGAAAAATACTCACGAAATTTGAAAGAAGGATATTTATGAACTTAATATAAATTGAAAATTAGGCATTTGCACCAACATTAAGTTCCTTATTTTGTAAAATTGGTATTTATGTGATATTTAAGGAAACTGTATAGTTAAGTATCATCTGTATTTCGCCTGTATAATAGTCTACGAAGTTAAATTTGTTGCTGAAAATAAGATAAAATGCGGTTTTTACTAGTTTGAAATTTTCGGTCTAGATAAGTCAGATCTCATTGCCGATCCTAAATAGACTTAATTTCTTTAAGATGTCGAGACACAGATTTCACTACAATGGCAAAAATATAATTTAGCGAAAGAATATAAAATGTAACTTCTTACAGATGACGATTTTATTAATACAGGAAGTTACTATTATCTATTTATTCTTGAAAATAAATAGTCAATTAAAAGTCTTTAGTTGATTTTCAGTTTGAGATGACAGTCTAATAATCTCCTTTGACGTTGCCACTTCTACTTCATAATATGTATTATATTCTGGTGTCTAGCGCGCTTGGCTACTGATCTACGGGACCTGGGTTCGAGCCCCGGGTAAGGCATGGATGTATGTGTCGTTTTTCTGCTGAGGTCCTGCCATCCTCTCAGACCTTCTACTTTGGCACATAAATTGACAGTCTCCTGTCAGACCTCTGTGGCAAGCAGCTGCTTGAGGGGGGTATTTATTATTTATTTTTTTATAATTACATATACACATAGATTTTCAATTCTACTCTATAAAATCGAGTCTATAATAGTGCAAAATGAAACTAGTTACCTTTTCATGACCTTCTAAAACCGAATCTATCATCACGGTGTAAATCGAAACTGGCTGCAATTTTTAACCGTGTAAACTGAGTATCGTGTAAGTCGAGGTATAGGTGTAGTTTCAAATCTAAATCGTCATACGGAACTGTCACTAATATATGTAATACAGTCGCTCAAAAAATATCCAAACACTATGGTTGATTACAGAATTCAGAAAAAATATTTGGCAACGATTTTTTTAGAAATTAGTGATCTGGCAACCTTCGTGTCACGTGACGCGAAGGTTGCCAGATCACCAATATCATATTCAGATAGAGATAGTGATAATATTTTATAACTGAATAACTTTACACTTGGTCCTAAGGGACAATAAATAGTCTCTCTCCGTGTGCGTTATGATCCTACCCTGTGCACATTAAAGAATATGTTGAATGGCCTTGACGAGAGGCTTTCATCTGATCTCCTAATAGCTTTCGAGTGGAGCTCCCCAAGCCTTTGGGATTTTTGTAACCTGGCCAATGGTATTGGGAACCATTGAAGTAGACACAGTGTAGAAAATGTGAAGTGGAAATGCCTCTTTGGATGGATTCTTGGGTAACTGGAACAATGTCTCACGTTTCTATTATAGCAAATCGTGGTGCATTGTTATTAATAACAACAATGCGTGATGCATTATTATGACAACGATGCTCATCACATTGTTGTGAACAATGATGACCGTGGTCTTTCCTGTTCACAGAAATATTTCAAGTTATTTTAAATAAATAATTGTTCATAGGACTGGCAACAGCAATTTTAAAGCATTAATGAAGCGTTTGAATAAGAGCAGCAATGGTTAGATAAAGAATGATTTCGATCAGGGGCATAGCGAAGGGACTATGGTTGGGGGAGTGAGGACGAAATTTTTCGAACTCGGAATGTGCAGGTGAAATTTTTCGAACTCGGAATGTGCAGGTAAAATTTTCCAACTCGGAATGTGCAGACAAAATTTTCCAACTCGGAATGTGCACACTAAATTTTTGAACTCGGAATGTGCAGACTAAATTTTTCCAACTCGGAATGTTGAGACAAAATTTTCCAACTCGGAATGTTGAGACAAAATTTTCCAACTCGGAATGTTGAGACAAAATTTTCCAACTCGGAATGTGCAGACAAAATTTTCCAACTCGGAATGTGCACACTAAATTTTCCAAAATATATCTTTATAATCTTTATTTAAAATCAAAACACTTTCAAAATTCAAAACACTTTATTTAAAAACAAAGTAGTCAATCGGATTTCGGTGGAAAATGGGCCGATATAGAGTTTAACATAGATTCAAAACAGTCTCTATTTTCTTTCACCTGATGCTGTCGCCATATGAACTGATGCTGTCGCCATATGAACTGATGCTGTCGCCATATGAACTCTGATAAATAGGATTCCAAATGATGTCTCGCTGTCCCCCTATGTCTCTTGTTCCTCCATTTAGCATTGCCCCACATTCTCTCAACTGTTTGTGTATGAACTCCTGTATCAGGATCAATAAAATTGTATTTATGATTAACTTTAGCATGTAGGAATCCTTCTATTTCTATTCTATTTGTTTGGTAACCTTTCCAACTGTCAGAATAAATTGTGCTACCATCTGCAATGTTTTCAATAATTTTATCAAGAAGGGTAGAGCCAGTTCTATTAGGAACAGTGACAACAAACGAATCTTTTGTTTGTCTACATATACCACCAAACACCCACTGTTCGGGTAATACTCGATCACAATTATTTTTACGTTTAGTAAACAAACTTTCATCAATTTCCACAATGCAATCTGGTCCACCTACCTTCTTCTTTGGTTTATTCTCCATATCCAAGACACATAATTCACGCATGTAATTGTTCCAATCTATAACAGTTTTATCCGATAAATCAAGTTGCTTTTCACAAAATTTAATCGACGTCAACTCCTCGCACCAGCAGTATATGAATCTCAAAGCTCTGCTTCCCTCAAACCAGTTGTCTTTTCTAAGTCCCACTTGCTGATCACACTGTCTTAAATTACATTTCCAAAACTTACGTTTACCAAAATAAAGTTTCATGTCATGGGAATTGGTACATTTTCGTTTTTTTGGTAAAATATTTCGCTCCTGAAAAAATAAAATTGCATCTTGTTCTGTTTTTGGCAAATCCCAAATACGCATTTTCGTAGCACTAAAAAATGGCGTCAAAAATCAGCAAACAACAAGGCAACAAGGAATCCAAAAGATAACTGCGTGCGCGTGCGAACAACAAGATTGCTCTTTATTGGCGCATAACCGCAACTTCTGCTGCGGTGGCGTTAATACGTAAGTACCGGCCACACTTACATACATTGAATTAACTTGATATAACAAAGCTGGCTTTATAGTAAGGCTTGATGGCTTGAGTGATTGATTATTTCATAAACACAAATCCATAGTTCATACAATCTGTATATTACAGAAGTGGTTCTCAAACTTCAATTTTATTCAACAATCTGTATATTACAGAAGCTTCACGTACCCCCTGGAAATGTGTATGTAACTGGCGTACCCCTTACATAGATAGATAAAACTATAGTTATAGTATAACAATGGGAATAAAATAAAACATATATATCAGTGGTTCTCAACCTTTTATGCTTCACGTACCCCCTGGAAATGTGTATGTAACTGGCGTACCCTTTGGATAGATAGATAAAACTATAGTTATAGTATAACAATGGGAATAAAATAAAACATATATATCAGTGGTTCTCAACCTTTTATGCTTCACGTACCTCCTGGAAATGTGTATGTAACTGGCGTACCCCTTGTATAGATAGATAAAACTATAGTTATAGTATAACAATGGGAATAAAATAAAACATATATATCAGTGGTTCTCAACCTTTTATGCTTCACGTACCCCCTGGAAATGTGTATGTAACTGGCGTACCCCTTGTATAGATAGATAAAACTATAGTTATAGTATAACAATGGGAATAAAATAAAACATATATATATCAGTGGGTCTCAGCCTTTTATGCTTCACGTACCCTCTGGAAATGTATATGCAACTGACGTACCCCTTGTATAGATAGATAAAACTATAGTTATAGTATAACAATGGGAATAAAATAAAACATATATATATCAGTGGTTCTCAACCTTTTATGCTTCACTTACCCCCTGGAAATGTGTATGTAACTGGCGTACCCCTTACATAGATAGATAAAACTATAGTTATAGTATAACAATGGGAATAAAATAAAACATATATATCAGTGGTTCTCAACCTTTTATGCTTCACGTACCCCCTGGAAATGTGTATGTAACTGGTGTACCCCTTGTATAGATAAATAAAACTATAGTTATAGTATAACAATGGGAATAAAATAAAACATATATATCAGTGGTTCTCAACCTTTTATGCTTCACGTACCCCCTGGAAATGTGTATGTAACTGGCGTACCCCTCGTATAGATAGATAAAACTATAGTTATAGTATAACAATGGGAATAAAATAAAACATATATATCAGTGGTTCTCAACCTTTTATGCTTCACTTACCCCCTGGAAATGTGTATGTAACTGGCGTACCCCTTGTATAGATAGATAAAACTATAGTTATAGTATAACAATGGGAATAAAATAAAACATATATATCAGTGGTTCTCAACCTTTTATGCTTCACGTACCCCCTGGAAATGTGTATGTAACTGGCGTACCCCTTGTATAGATAGATAAAACTATAGTTATAGTATAACAATGGGAATAAAATAAAACATATATATCAGTGGTTCTCAACCTTTTATGCTTCACGTACCCCCTGGAAATGTGTATGTAACTGGCGTACCCCTTGTATAGATAAATAAAACTATAGTTATAGTATAACAATGGGAATAAAATAAAACATATATATCAGTGGTTCTCAACCTTTTATGCTTCACGTACCCCCTGGAAATGTGTATGTAACTGGCGTACCCCTCGTATAGATAGATAAAACTATAGTTATAGTATAACAATGGGAATAAAATAAAACATATATATCAGTGGTTCTCAACCTTTTATGCTTCACGTACCCCCTGGAAATGTGTATGTAACTGGCGTACCCCTCGTATAGATAGATAAAACTATAGTTATAGTATAACAATGGGAATAAAATAAAACATATATATCAGTGGTTCTCAACCTTTTATGCTTCACTTACCCCCTGGAAATGTGTATGTAACTGGCGTACCCCTTGTATAGATAGATAAAACTATAGTTATAGTATAACAATGGGAATAAAATAAAACATATATATCAGTGGTTCTCAACCTTTTATGCTTCACTTACCCCCTGGAAATGTGTATGTAACTGGCGTACCCCTCGTATAGATAGATAAAACTATAGTTATAGTATAACAATGGGAATAAAATAAAACATATATATCAGTGGTTCTCAACCTTTTATGCTTCACTTACCCCCTGGAAATGTGTATGTAACTGGCGTACCCCTTGTATAGATAGATAAAACTATAGTTATAGTATAACAATGGGAATAAAATAAAACATATATATCAGTGGTTCTCAACCTTTTATGCTTCACTTACCCCCTGGAAATGTGTATGTAACTGGCGTACCCCTTGTATAGATAGATAAAACTATAGTTATAGTATAACAATGGGAATAAAATAAAACATATATATCAGTGGTTCTCAACCTTTTATGCTTCACTTACCCCCTGGAAATGTGTATGTAACTGGCGTACCCCTTGTATAGATAGATAAAACTATAGTTATAGTATAACAATGGGAATAAAATAAAACACATGTATATATATAACATATATCTAGCGACTTTTGAGCTCTCACGGCGTACCCCACGTTATATACCCCTACATTACAGTACAGCTTTAATTCAGTGTAATAATGCACTAGGCAAAAAAAAATGGTGATAAATAAGAAAACGGCATTTTAAGTGTTAGCGTTGAAGAATATTTACAATAAACTCTCATAATCACAATACGTCTAAAAGCACAGAAATATAATTGAAAGTATTCATCTTATTCAATGTAAATTATATTTTACATTTCGATATCATCTTTCCCGATTCTTTGAGTTTAAAAGTTTCCTTTGTGATTGATTAACAATACAGCATTTGATAAATCTCTCAACAATTTAGCGCCTAAAGAGCTCAAGGATTGTCCACTAATTGCGATTCTTCAACTGGAGCAATCTCAGTTAATTTTCAGGTCATGTATTGAGGTTCTTCATGGATCAATGAGTCACTAAGAGAACAGCAATCTCCAAACTTTTTTTTATCAGTGGACACTTTGGCAATTGCCCAAAGTCTCGTAGGCCCAAATATCATTTAATAGAATCTTTTTCCGTTTAAAGGCTTAATATGGCTTATATCAAGGGCAATAGGAATATTAAGCTATAAGAATTTTAATGAAAATGGTTATATGCAGCATTGTAAGACCCTCTCTTAATCCTTAATCATCCACTGCTCCTGAATGGACGACGACCTCAATGAATCTACTTGGAATGCTTTTCACTCCGCCCAGCTTACCGCCCTCTTTTACAATGCTTTAGGTGAAGAGCAACCAGCAGTGCCGTACAGTCGCTCAAAAAAGTATCCGAACACTAGGGTTGATTACAGAATTCAGAAAAAATATCTGGCAACGATTTTTTTTTAGAAAATAGTGATCTGGCAACTTTCGTGTCACGTGATTACAGAATTCAGGAAAAATATCTGGAGCGTGTACAGCAACTGTACAGTTACTGCACACGCTCCAGTTTACTGTGAACGGTAACTGCACACGCTCAATATTTCCGTGAGTGAGCCCACACCATCCAGGTCTTTGTGAGCTCACACGATCCAATGTGCTGTGAACATTAACCGCAACCGCTCCAGTTTGCTATGAACGGTAACTGCACACGCTCCATATTCATTGCATTATATATATTCATACGCATTATATATATTAAAAAAGTATCCGAACACTATGGTTGATACAGAATTAAAAAAAAATATCTGGCAACGATTTTTTTAGAAATTAGCGATCTGGCAACCTTCGTGTCACGTGATTACAGAATTCAGGAAAAATATCTGGAGCGTTTACAGCAACTGTACACGCTCCACGCTCAGCAAACTGGAGCGTGTGCAGTAACTGCACACGCTCCAGTTTGCTGTGAACGGTAACTGCACACGCTCAATATTTCCGTGAGTGAGCCCACACGATCTAGTATCAAAATAATATGACCACCTACAGTCGCTCAAAAAAGTATCCGAACACTATGGTTGATTACAGAATTCAGAAAAAATATCTGGCAACGATTTGTTTTAGAAATTAGTGATCTGGCAACCTTCGTGTCACGTGACCTTAGTGACACGAAGGTTGCCAGATCACTAATTTCTAAAAAAATCGTTGCCAGATATTTTTTCTGAATTCTGTAATCAACCATAGTGTTCGGATACTTTTTTGAGCGACTGTACCCGAAAATCTCATAAATAAATAAAAAAAACACTCCCAAGTAATGTCTCAATGACCCCTTTTGTTTCATTTAACGTGCACCATCATACACTTGAATTTTGGCTTTTTGAAAATGTACAAGATAAATATCTGATATGTATTTCCATTTTCATAATACATAATTCGGTGTTTCGGAATATTTGTACAATTTTCTTCACAAAATATTGCTTTAGTTGTTTTCAGACGGGCTTAAAAAAATTTGCCTTAAAAGGATTGCATAGTTTCAGGGCCGTGCAAAGAGGGGAGGGGGCTTTGAAGAACTTTGAGCAACTGCCGTTTATCTTTTCTATAATTGTATGGTACAATATTATCAATGAGGTGAATGAAAATAATAAATATATGGAATGATATGAAGTGACATTGGATTGTGCACAAACACCAATTCAGGTGGGAAATTAAAAGTTCTGTGAAGAAAGAAGCAAATTGAATGATATTGATATGAATTCAGTGAGATGAAGACTTAGCGTGAGTTCATAAATAGCATACTAAAGTATGAGTTGGGTTGGGTTGTTTTACCTCTGAGCGGCACTTTTTTGCACACAATGGGCTAAATGGCCAGGTCACATGGACCCCGAAGGCTCAGAGAAGGTTGGGGGAGGGGACCCACTGGAACAGCTGTTGGGAGACAGATGGTAGCCTCCCGTCAAGGCCATCCAGCGTGTTCTTTAACGTGCACAGGGTATGGCTCTCCCGCACATGGGGCCACGGCTTAACGTCCCATCCGACGGACGGCGGCCTTTCCAAGCCCATCGGTGTCCCCTACTGACCGTGGACAGGGCGGGGAATTTTGCGGAGATAAATCTCAACGCTGACCCAGCTGGGACTCGAACCTGGGAACTACAGATTACGAGCCTGGCGCGCTACCGACTGAGCCCCCCTCCAACTAATTTTATCTAAACACAAGTATATTCATTGCTCTTAGATTAAGACAAACCATTTTTGTATTGAGTCTCATTTGTGGGTTGGGTTGTTTTACCTCTGAGCGGCACTTTTTTGCACACCATGGGCTAAATGGCCAGGTCACATGGACCCCGAAGGCTCAGAGAAGGTTGGGGGAGGGGACCCATTGGAACAGCTGTTGGGAGGCAGATGGTAGCCTTCCGTCAAGGCCATCTAGCGTGTTCTTTAACGTGCACAGGGTATGGCTCTCCCGTACACGGGGCCACGGCTTAACGTCCCATCCGACGGACGGCGGCCTTTCCAAGCCCATCGGTGTCCCCTACTGACCGTGGGCAGGGCGGGGAATTTTGCGGAGATAAATCTCAACCCTGACCCAGCTGGGACTCGAACCTGGGAACTACAGATTACGAGCCTGGCGCGCTACCGACTGAGCCCCCCTCCAACTAATTTTATCTAAACACAAGTATATTCATTCCTCTTAGATTAAGACAAACCATTTTTGTATTGAGTCTCATTTGTGGGTTGGGTTGTTTTACCTCTGAGCGGCACTTTTTTGCACACAATGGGCTAAATGGCCAGGTCACATGGACCCCGAAGGCTCAGAGAAGGTTGGGGGAGGGGACCCATTGGAACAGCTGTTGGGAGGCAGATGGTAGCCTCCCGTCAAGGCCATCTAGCGTGTTCTTTAACGTGCACAGGGTATGGCTCTCCCGTACACGGGGCCACGGCTTAACGTCCCATCCGACGGACGGCGGTCTTTCCAAGCCCATCGGTGTTCCCTACTGACCGTGGGCAGGGCGGGGAGTTTTGCGGAGATAAATCTCAACGCTGACCCAGCTGGGACTCGAACTTGGGAACTAGCAGATTACGAGTCTGGCGCGCTACCGACTGATCCACCCCCATCCCTAATTTTATCTAAACACAAGTATATTCATTCCTCTTAGATTAAGACAAACCATTTTTGTATTGAATCTCATTTGTGACATAAATTAACTTTAACGACACTTTATACCTTATAGATGTGAAACGTTTAACCTTGATCTCCCCTGATAGAGGACCCAAGGACAAACCTTATTGTCGACTCCTTTTTACCACCGGAACCAGGCTTCATCTTAAATCAAATAAAAACAGTCTTCTTACGTAATATAACAGAACACTAATTTTATATACTATATAAATATATACTTTATATACTATACTATATAAATATATACTATATATACTATACTTTATATTTTATATACTTTCTTCACTACTCCACTATATCTTTTTGCTTTCTTTCACAATACTTACTTTTCAAAGCATCAACGTTCTCAACCGTTGATAACGTAAATCGTCACGCTAAGCATAGGCGAGCGTTCATGATACACCTGCCACAAGGCATTGTCGCAACAATACATTGGATTTATCAAAAACTGAGATCTGTCAATTTGGAATTAAGTATAGAATTTACAGATTCATTTTCTGTATTTCGCATTAGGAAAGACAATTTTCTGACACTTATGAGGATGAATCAGTAACAAAAAGCAGAGAAAAGCTTTAAAGTACCGTTTTAAGATGTATGTCGTCCTATGGCCGAGTGGTTAGCGCGCATGGCTACTGAACCCAAGTACCTAAGGGACCTGGGTTCGAGCCCGGGTAAGGCATGGATGTATGTGTCGTTTTTCTGCTGAGGTCCTGCCATCCTCTCAGACCTTCTACTATGGCATATAAACTGACAGGCTCCTGTCAGACCTCTGTGGTAAGCAGCTGCTTGAGGGGGTCTTTATTTTTTTAAAGATATTTATTTAATCTCTGTGCCCGGGGTGCAAAGCCTCAAATGGAGCTTTGCCCCAAGTCGTCAGATACTTTTGCACGGCCCTGCATAATTTCAACTAAATTACTTTGAATATGATTCATTTCCCCCTCTATTGCAAAAAGTAATATAAGAGCAGAAAAGGAGTAGGAAAAATTAAAAAAAAAATATTGGTAATATTGGAAACATTTCTAGTCTTAAGGGTTAAACAGGTTGAACGTAGAACAATAACTAGTCTGGCGGAAAAAATAACTTCACCTACGGCCGTAACAGCCTTATGTTAATGATTATTACTTATGTCAATTATGTTAATGAAGTTCACGGGAAAGCTCAGGCTTTTTACCTCTGAGCTGCACTTTTTTGCACACCATGGGCTAAATGGCCAGGTCACATGGACCCCGAAGGCTCAGAGAAGGTTGAGGGAGGGGACCCACTGGAACAGCTGTTGGGAGACAGATGGTAGCCTCCCGTCAAGGCCATCCAGCGTGTTCTTTAACGTGCACAGGGTATGGCTCTCCCGCACACGGGGCCACGGCTTAACGTCCCATCCGACGGACGGCGGCCTTTCCAAGCCCATCGGTGTCCCCTACTGACCGTGGGCAGGACGGGGAATTTTGCGGAGATAAATCTCAACGCTGACCCAGCTGGGACTCGAACCTGGGAACTACAGATTACGAGCCTGGCGCGCTACCGACTAAGCCATCCCCGCCCCGAAATTTCCACGATTTTCGTCCCTCCCTTTAATTTTCCAAAAACAAAAATCAATTTCCACAATTGACCTGGATTTTACCAAGTCGCTTCGAATTTTGCGAACTAATCTAGATTTTGCCAACTCCGTTTGCTTTTGGGAGGGGAGCATCACTCCCGTCCCCCATAGCTACCTCCCTGATTACGATGCATCAGAGGTATATTTTGTTTGAAACGAGGAATTATATGTAAATTTAATTCCCAAACCCATATTGGCAATCACGTCCAGATAAACTTCATATGGATAATTGTTAGGAAAATACTAACAAAAATGCTGAGATTTTGAATGACAACCAATCACGACATTATTTAATCGTAAAATGAATGTTACAAGGATTCGTACTCAGCAGTACTAATCCTTGTAACATAATCCTTGTAACAGATATTTAAATAATAAAGAATTGCGAGGAATTGGAACATTTAGTGACTGACATAAAAAAATAAAACAAAATTTTATGTGTTTATATCTATTATTCATCAAAACAGTAGTAGCATGGGCGTCCGCAGGGGGGGGGGGGGGAGGGGGGCAAACGGGCACTTGCCCCCCTGGGATCGAATAAAAAAATTCCACAAATTATAATCGTAACAATTTAAACGTAATTAATTTATATACATTATGTATGTGTTTTTGTATTGATGCAATACTGTATTCTATAATCTACTTTAAAAAAAATTAAACAATTAAAAAAAGAGTTATTTATCCCGCCCCTGGAAAATTTTCCGCAGACGCCCATGAGTATTAGTATATTTTCATATTAATTTTGTACAAAGAACTTTATTTTGCTTTTGGACTCACAAAAGTAAACTCTTTTGTGAGACTTCCATAATGCAACAAATAAAGTACTTTGCAGCCAGTAGACGTAATTAAATAATTAAACAAAACGTACTAAGAATTTCAGTGGAAATTTTTTCTACATCATCCATTTTAGGAATATGGATGACCCTTAAGGGCTTTTTACGAAACATATGACTATTTGTTTTTTTTTAAAGGTAGCCGAAAGGGTAGAAAGAAATTTTGGAGCAAGATATAGATAATAACATCTAAATAGGTAACTGAGACATTTGGTAACTTATATTTAGATCACAACTTAACTGATGTTGATTTCTAGTTGTTTTCTTTTATCACATGGTCATTCTGAAGTAAAAATATCTCTTAATTTCAAAAAAAGAGAAGTCATGCCTCAAAGGTATTCCTATCTGTTGAAGCGAAGGTAACGAAGTTGCATTAACTTTTAGTTAATAGGCGAATAAATCTGTTCTAAATACTAAAAGTTGTTTAAAATTATTGTAGTACGCACCTCCCCCCCCTCAAAGATTTAATCGTAAGTCAATTGTGAGATGCGAGTATAAGTAATCCGTGCTTAACGTAGTGGAAACGTTCCTGGCAAATCCGTGTTTTCCGGGAGTATTGTAAAACTCATTTCAATAAGATTGGGAGTAAATCCTAAAGCAACCAAGTTATTATAATTCGCAAAATCTAAACATAAAAATTATACAAAATATATATATATATAAATAAATTTTTGCTTATATTTATTTATAAGCAAAAGTTTTTATAATTTTTTTAATGAAAACTGAACACAAAAATAAAACACCAAGTAATTTCTTGGAGGTTTTGCTTAAATCAAATTAACGTTATGGGCATGGCTGTCCCATGAAAAATGAGTCCAGGATGAATTACTTACATTTTTCCTTTTAATACGTTTCACAACATTCGCTCGTGTCAAGTCATAGCTGCGCCTCTCCGATAGGGGGCGGGGTGGCTCAGTCGGTAGCGCGCCAGGATCGTAATCTGTAGTTCCCAGGTTCGAGTCCCACCTGGGTCAGCGTTGAGATTTATCTCCGCAAAATTCCCCACCCTGCCCACGGTCAGTAGGGGACACCGATGGGCTTGGAAAGGCCGCCATCCGTCGGATCGGACGTTAAGCCCTGACCCCGTGTGCGGGAGAGCCATACCCTGTGAACGTTAAAGAACACGCTGGATGGCCTTGACGGGAGGCTACCATCTGTCTCCCAACAGCTGTTCCAGTGGGTCCCCTACCCAACCTTCTCTGAGCCTTCGGGGTCCATGTGACCTGGCCATTTAGCCCATGGTGTGCAAAAAAGTGCCGCTCAGAGGTAAAACAACACAACCCATCTAAATGTATATATATATATATCTTAAGCAGCTGTTTGCCATAGAAGGAGGAAGGTGAGATTTCAGTAGAAAGGCAATGCAAACAACCAGGGCTTGAGCCCAGGTCCTTTGATCACTAGCATTCTAACCACTCAGTCATGGGATGGCAAATAAATATCTCCTCAAGCAGCTGTTCACCACAGAGGTACATCCTCTTATTTCCATATCTTTTAGGTACTGTAAGCCTTCCACATTTGGGGCGGGGGTGGCTCAGTCGGTAGCGCGCCAGGCTCGTAATCTGTAGTTCCCAGGTTCGAGTCCCAGCTGGGTCAGCGTTGAGATTTATCTCCTCAAAATTCCCCACCCTGCCCACGGTCAGTAGGGGACACCGATGGGCTTGGAAAGGCCGCCGTCCGTCGGATGGGACGTTAAGCCGTGACCCCGTGTGCGGGAGAGCCATACCCTGTGAACGTTAAAGAACACGCTGGATGGCCTTGACGGGAGGCTACCATCTGTCTCCCAACAGCTGTTCCAGTGGGTCCCCTCCACCAACCTTCTCTGAGCCTTCGGGGTCCATGTGACCTGGCCATTTAGCCCATGGTGTGCAAAAAAGTGCCGCTCACAGGTAAAACAACCCAAAGCCTCTCCGATAAAGCTGTGCACTAATTAGAGAGAAAAAAAATATTTTTTCAATGCCTTAGAAGTCAACCCTCTAATCAGAGTAGAGAAGAGTTCGCACCGAGGCTAAGCCAGAGATCAGAATAATTTCAAATATTTCTCGCGATTTAAAAAACAAACAAATAAGAATATATAATATTTTCTGATTATAGTTTCAACCATTTAACCAGTCTTTAGCAATTAAAAATACGCATCGTGCGGATTGTGATATTTTTTTAAAATGTATTCTTCGTCTTTAATTAATGAATGGCTATTTTCTTTTATAATGACGTCATCTACGAACTTTTAGTTCCTACCAGTATTTCTAATCTTTTTTTTCCCCAAATAACATTAACAGTTTAATTTGGTCACAAAATCATTTTAATTTTTTTTACCTCAATCGACTTTCATGCGAAATGAAAACTTGCGACGTGGAGTTACCTGTGAATGGCACTTTTTTGCACACCATGGGCTAAATGGCCGGGTCACATGGACCTCGAAGGCTCAGAGAAGATTGGGGTAGAGGACCCACTGGAACAGCTGTTGGGAGACAGATGGTAGCCTCCCGTCAAGACCATCCAGCGTGTTCTTTAACGTGCACAGGGTATGGTTCTCCCGCACACGGAGCCACTGTTTAACGTCCCATCCGACGGACGGCGGCCTTTACAAAACCCATCGGTGTCCCCTACTGACCGTGGGCAGGGCGGGGAATTTTGAGGAGATAAATCTCAAAGTTGACCCAGCTGGGACTCGACCCTGGAAACTACAGATTACGAGCCTGGCGCGCAACCGAGTGAACCACCCCAGCCCCTGCGACGTCGAGAGTGCCTTGGACTCTATTTTAGAGGATTTCAGATCTCCCTCAAAACTGGATGAGAAAGGGTTTGTAGAGGGGGGGGGGAGAACGAAACGATCACAATGAATTTTATGCCAATAAAAACATGCGACGTGAGGAGTACAGTCGCTCAAAAAAAATATCCGAACACTATGGTTGATTACAGAATTCAGAAAAAATATCTGGCAACGATTTTTTTTTAGAAATTAGTGATCTGGCAACCTTCGTGTCACGTGACACGAAGGTTCGTGTCACAATCGCTTGCAACCGTCTATTTATTTCATGTTCAGGTTTGTGTAATTCGTATTTCTTGACTTTTCTATATGACCATTTGACTTTCTGATTGGCCAGGTTGGTCGACAATGCTACTGATAACAAATTAGCAGTAGACGATGATGACAGCAATACGCTCATTATTATTAACACCTTCCCATTAAATATCCAAATATATTTTTATTGCTATTGTTAATAATAGCTATATACCTAATAGCCATTGCCGTCCCATGGCCGAGTGGTTAGCGCGCTTGGCTACTGATCTAAGGGACCTGGATTCGAGCCCCGGGAAAGGCATGGATGTGTGTCGTTTTTCTGCTGAGGTCCTGCCATCCTCTCAGATCTTCTACTATGGCATATAAACTGTCAGACCTCTGTGGCAAGCAGCTGCTTGAGGGGGTATTTATTTATTTAATAGCCATTGGTTTGCTAACTTCCGTATTTCTCTCCCAGTTGAGTCATCAGAATGACTTCAAAATGAACGAGATAGAATAATAATCAATTGCTTATATTACCTAAAGCTAGCAGATCTTCATGAAATTGCTTTCTCAAAAAGGATTTTTTTTCTTGTACTTTACACCATCAATTTCATATATAAGATTTAGTAATGAGTTAGTACAGGCATGTCGAACTCGTTAACCACCGAGGGCCATATTAAGTATTATATATTAAATCGCGGGCCGCAAAACAAAAAAAAACCAGATGACAATTGTTATGTGCAAACTAGACTAGAACACAGTATTCGTTCCCTGACTGTTGACGAATAGCTTCCGACTCTACTGGCATTTCGTGACTCATTGCCATGCGCAAAGTACGTACATTGGAATGACCTCGAGACATGTGTATACATGTCGGAGCCCGATCGTAGAATTGCTCATACCATGAAATGCCACTATTTCATTAAATGATCGGGCATTTCATGATATGAGCAATTCTACAATCGGGCTCCGACATATACATTTATGCGCAATAGTTTCCCTTATATATAAATGGAAATGTTTCTGAAATACGTTTATTTAATTCATATACCGTGTACGTACTTATAATTTTAATTAAGAATCCAGTGTTGTCAAAAGTTAAATAAAAGTATTAGTTATCAATCTTGGCGGGCCGCAGAACAGTTCCCGGCGGGCTGCATGCGACCCGCAGGCCGCGTGTTTGGCATATATAAAAAAATAAATATAAATACCCCCTCAAGCAGCTGCTTGCCACAGAGGTCTGACAGGAGCCTGTCAGTTTATATGCCAGAGTAGAAGATCTGAGAGGATGGCAGGACCTCAGCAGAAAAACGATACATACATCCATTCATTCCTTACCCAGGTCCCTTGGACCAACAGCCAAGCGCGCTAACCACTCGGCCACACATGCCTGAGTTAATAGATCGTAATGAGTCTTATGCCAAATGGAAACTTGCAAACTTGCGACGTCGGGAGTGCCATCTATTATATAGTTTAGAGGATTTCTGATCCCTTGCAGAAGCGGGGGGACTCCTGTTCAGAACTTAAAAACGTCATTATAATATCTAACCTAAAGTATTGATAAATAACTGTTTCAATGTAACAGTTATTGACAAACAACATCCTTTAAAAATAATTCAATGCACTTTCTAAATTTTTCTTAAATTGGCTATTTATCATTGATATGTGTCTGTGTTCTCCTCAGGACTGTAGTCAGCTCATATTCCGATGTAAAATTTGAAAACGAAACCTACGGTTCTTTCTTATAACAGGGGCGGGGGTGGCTTAGTCGGTAGCGCGTCAGGCTCGTAATCTGTAGTTCCCAGGTTCGAGTCCCAGCTGGGTCAGCGTTGAGATTTATCTCCTCAAAATTCCCCCGCCCTGCCCACGGTCAGTAGGGGACACCGATGGGTTTGGAAAGGTCGCCGTCCGTCGTATGGGACGTTAAGCCGTGGCTCTGTGTGCGGAAGAGCCATACCCTGTGCACGTTAAAGAACACGCTGGATGGCCTTGACGAGAGGCTACCATCTGTCTCCCAACAGCTGTTCCAGTGGGTCCCCTTCCCCAACCTTCTCTGAACTTTCGGGGTCCATGTGACCTGGCCATTTAGCCCATGGTGTGCAAAAAAGTGCCGCTCAGAGGTAAAACAACCCAACCCAACTCTTTCTTATAACAGAGGAGACTTCGTTAGCGACCTTCCGGGAATCGGGACTTAAACTATAATTTTGCTATTTTCAAATTCTCCCTTGGAGCAGTGGCAACACTCAAGTTGCCATTTTTGGATGGCGTGTTTCCGCATCTATTGTTTGGGAGCAGTAAACCGTCGATGCGCATCGACTTCACTGCGCATGACGAAACTTGGCATTGCCCTCAGTGCGAACGGAAGTTGCACTTTCCGTTTCAAGAGCATTTTAACGCTAAGAAAATCCTGTTCTTTAGAAGGAATGGTTAATTTTATTCCTATCGGAAAATTAATGCCTAACATTCAAATCCAAATGATTCAATAGGGTTTCAGGTGGTTCTTTCAATTGGTGAGTGTTTTAAATAGAGTAGAGAGGGTGGGGGGGGGGGGGATATATTCACGGGAAAAATAATGCGCAAGAGAGGCACACCCTGCGAACATTAATGAATACTCTGGATGGCCTTGACGGAAGTTGGGTTGGGTTGTTTTACCTCTGAGCTGCACTTTTTTGCACACCATGGGCTAAATGGCCAGGTCACATGGACCCCGAAGGCTCAGAGAAGGTTGGGGGAGGGGACCCACTGAAACAGCTGTTGGGAGACAGATGGTAGCCTCCCGTCAAAGCCATCCAGCGTGTTCTTTAACGTTGGGTTGTTTTACCTCTGAGCGGCACTTTTTTGCCCACCATGGGCTAAGTGGCCAGGTCACATGGACCCCGAAGGCTCAGAGAAGTTTGGGGGAGGAGAACCCACTGGAACAGCTGTTGGGAGACAGATGGTAGCCTCCCGTGAAGGCCATCCAGTGTGTTCTTTAACGTGCACAGGGTATGGCTCTCCCGCACACGGGGCCACGGCTTAACGTCCCATCCGACGGACGGTGACCTTTCCAAGCCCATCGGTGTCCCCTACTGACCGTGGGTAGGGCGGGGAAATTTTGCGGAGATAAATCTCAACGCTGACCCAGCTGGGACTCGAACCTGGGAACTACAGATTACGAGCCTGGCGCGCTACCGACTGAGCCACCCCCGCCCCCACCCCCTCGAGGCATTGGAGAGGTGGTGTCTGAGAAGAATGGAATGAATTGAAGGGACAGAGAAAATGGCTAACGCAACAGTTCTTAAGGTATTTAATGGGAAGGGGGAATTCATGCTGATTGTTCGAAGGCGTAGATAGGACACTATGGACATATCATTATAGAGGGGAGAAATACGAAATACCCCATTTATCACACAAGGGCAAACGTACAGTAAAGGTATACAGAGGAAGAAGGAGAAGAAGATGGAAAGAAGATGTGAAAGATTGGAACGGATGAAGTTTGGCAGTCTACCTTCGTTTCGGAGGAGACAAAATAAGAAGAAACAGCTCGAGCGGTACTGCGATAGGAAATAACAGTGGTGAACTTGTGAAACTACTTGAAAAATAGCGCAAAAACAGCAAACATTCTTCTTGCATGGCAAAATTTACCATAGATTACATTCTACGGCAAAATCTGGGTTTGCTTTTCTGCCAGTCCAAAATTTTCTCCATCACTATAAATAAAACCAAGAGGAAATGAAAATAAATTACCTCTAAAACAGCAGCTTGCAACGAAAGTTTGCTAGGAGTCTGCCAGTATGATACAACATAGATAAGACGTGTGAGGAAGGCGAGACCTCAGCAGAAAGAGAACACAAGAAGCATCTAGACCTTATCCAGTGGGGCGGGGGTGGCTCAGTCGGTAGCGCGCCAGACTCGTAATCTGTAGTTCCCAGGTTCGACTCCCAGCTGGGTCAGCGTTGAGATTTATCTCCGCAAAATTCCCCGCCCTGCCCACGGTCAGTAGGGGACACCGATGGGCTTGGAAAGGCCGCCGTCCGTCGGATGGGACGTTAAGCCGTGGCCCCGTGTGCGGGAGAGCCATACCCTGTGCACGTTAAAGAACACGCTGGATGGCCTTGACGGGAGGCTACCATCTGTCTCCCAACAGCTGTTCCAGTGGGTCCCCTCCCCCAACCTTCTCTGAGCCTTCGGGGTCCATGTGACCTGGCCATTTAGCCCATGGTGTGCAAAAAAGTGCCGCTCAGAGGTAAAACAACCCAACAACCCTTATCCAGTGTTCGGAACCAGGTGATTCTTAGATAAGCACGCTAGCCACCGGAAGAGTATTGTCGATTTAATCATTTTTGCCCTGAACGTTGCTTCCTTAAGAGTAAAACTCTTTCAAAAAAAAAAAGACCACCCCCTCAGTTCAATCCCTAGAGAAAGCGTTGCTGGCAATACATTAAAAGTAGGATTACAAAACATTTCCCAGGTGAAGAATAATGAATAGTCTCGTAGAACAAATGCCCAAGCATTGTTTCTACGAGATATTATCTTTCTTTTTTTACTCTATTTTAGATTTCAAATCAAGATCTTGGCCCATCTGCTGCTAACACATCAAAGTTTCTTTTTAAATCGAAGAAACATCATCCTTAGATAACAATGGCTAATAAAATTTCATTGGTATCTCGCTAAAAATGAAAGCATCATCACTTAAAATTGAGGATTGTTCTCCATTTCTGAAACGGGAATGACACCTACGTCTTCTCAGACACTAAGCGTATGTTCCTTGCTGCCTCCAAATATAGCCTTTTTGAATCAACCACTTATCGGTCCTTCGAATCGATGAACTTTATGTATCTGTTAATATCTGTAAGTTAAATGCAAGACAAAATCTTAATAAATCTCCTTATTAAAATAGTATCTCCTCCAGATAGCCTATTAAGATTGCCTTCTTTTTTATTACATCACTGTAAGATTTATATATAGGGTTCGGAAAGAATACAATTCCGTTCCATCTGCATGTGACCCGAATTCGAAAATTATCATAAACAGTTTGCGTACATGGCTGACAATAATCCTATGACGTGATGGAAGTTCAAGATAACAATGATACTTCCTGCACCAGTGAGCAGCACAAAGCATCTCTTAAAAATAGCATCTGGTAAAAAAGCATTGAAAAGAGTGCACGTGAATTAGAAACTCATCATGAACCCGTGGGTTAAAGTTGAGAGGAACTATATACACGTTAAAGAAAGTATCAACCGGAACACAATCCTGGTTAGAGATTAGGAAACGGTCGATTTTTTTTTTTTGCAATGAAGAAAAGTGAAGGTGATTCGTCACGAGGAAGCGAGCCACTGTTTTTTTTCTTCTTATCACTTTCTTTGTATTGTTTCTTTTATTTCTTCCGTAGTCCTCTTTCTTTATACCTTTACAATGCCATTACGAAGAAGCGGATCCAGGTATTTGAAAGAGGCAATTTCGAACGCAATGCCTGTCGTTCTGGTGATTAAAATCATGGAATTACAAGGTGCTGAAAGTTGCTTTAGAACAATGAGTTACTTTTTAAACTCGTAATGATCCTAGTGTTTCGAAAAGACCTAAAAAAAGGAATCGTCATATTAAATTACGACTAAAGCCATTACGTGAATTGTCATAATTGCTGTCTCAGGGAAGGGGGTATTATAGGAATGGTTTGATGATGGATTTACTCTTTGTTAACTAAATGCAGAGCTGAAGTTGTCGCTCTGATGAGTTGTTGGGTTCGGGTGTTTTACCTCTGAGCGGCACTTTTTTGCACACCATGGGCTAAATGGCCAGGTCACATGGACCCCGAAGGTTCAGAGAAGGTTGGGGGAGGGGACCCACTGGAACAGCTGTTGGGAGACAGATGGTAGCCTCTCGTCAAGGCCATCCAGCGTGTTCTTTAACGTTGGGTTGTTTTACCTCTGAGCGGCACTTTTTTGCACACCATGGGCTAAATGGCCAGGTCACATGGACCCCGAAGGTTCAGAGAAGGTTGGGGGAGGGGACCCACTGGAACAGCTGTTGGGAGACAGATGGTAGCCTCTCGTCAAGGCCATCCAGCGTGTTCTTTAACGTTGGGTTGTTTTACCTCTGAGCGGCACTATTTTGCACACCATGGGCTAAATGGCCAGGTCACATGGACCCCAAAGGCTCAGAGAAGGTTGGGGGAGGGGACCCATTGGAACAGCTGTTGAGAGACAGATGGTAGCCTCTCGTCAAGGCCATCCAGCGTGTTCTTTAACGTGCACAAGGTATGGCTCTTCCGCACACGGGGCTACGGCTTAACGTCCCATCCGACGGACGGCGGCCTTTCCAAGCCCATCAGTGCCCCCTACTAACCGTGGGCAGGGAGGGAATTTTGCGGAGACAAATCTCAACGCTCACCCAGCTGGGACTCGAACCTGGGAACTACAGATTACGAGCCTGGCGCGCTAGCGACTGAGCCAACCCCACCCCATCGCTCTGATGAGAGAGATAAGATATGATTAAAGCTCATCTTATGGCGGGGAAGGGTTAAACGATAATTCTACCTCCTAAGGACGTTTCGAGAATTATGTGGACAATGTGGGCAGCGAGCAACAGACAAGTGTCAACGTTTTCTCACACTATTGACGAGGCTGTTGATATTTTGTGTTCATACAGTCCACCCTCCTCGTTAAGGGTGGGGCGGGGGTGGCTCAGTCGGTCGCGCGCCAGGCTCGTAATCTGTAGTTCCCAGGTTCGAGTCCCAGCTGGGTCAGCGTTGAGATTTATCTCCGCAAAATTCCCCGCCCTACCCACGGTCAGTAGGGGACACCGATGGGCTTGGAAAGGCCGTCGTACGTCGGATGGGACGTTAAGCCGTGGCCCCGTGTGCGGGAGAGCCATACCCTGTGCACGTTAAAGAACACGCTGGATGGCCTTGACGGGAGGCTACCATCTGTCTCCCAACAGCTGTTCCAGTGGATCAACTCCCCCAACCTTCTCTGAGCCTTCAGGGTCCATGTGACCTGGCCATTTAGCCCATGGTGTGCAAAAAAGTGCCGCTCAGAGGTAAAACAACCCAACCCAATCCTCGTTAAGGGTTTTGGAAGTGCTATCGTCCTGCAGTTTCCTTCCCAGTGCGTCACACACGTTCTCAATTGGATTCAGATCCTGGGATCTAGCTACTACTCCATTCTATGAATATCTTCACTTTCAAGAAAATCGTCCACCATATGAGCCTTACGCAGAAGAGCATTATCATTCATAAAGATGCAATCAAGGTCGACAGCCCCCTTAGGAAATCTTCACATAGGTCACATGCAGGGCAAAATCTAGGGGGAGGGGACCATACCCCCACCTCCCTATCAAAATGCTAATAAGGGTAATAAGGCAAAAGAAATATTGAACTTATTTCATGCATTTTTCAAGAAAATTTTTTAAAGACCTGTAAAACAGAGAGGAAAATATTATACTGCATTTCAAATCCAGTCTCTTGCCCCCCCCCCTTTACATTTTCCCCCTTGATTTTTTTTTCTAGATCCGGACCTGGTCATATGAATCTGTCTCTGTATTCTTTTCTGTATATCTTTTCAGTTGGGTTGTTTTACCTCTGAGCGGCACTTTTTTCCACACCATGGGCTAAATGGCCAGGTCACATGGACCCCGAAGGCTCAGAGAAGGTTGGGGGAGGGGACCCACTGGAACAGCTATTGGGAGACAGATGGTAGCCTCCCGTCAAGGCCATCCAGCGTGTTCTTTAACGTGCACAGGGTATGGCTCTCCCGCACACGGGGTCACGGCTTAACGTCCCACCCGACGGACGGCGGCCTTTCCAAGCCCATCGGTGTCCCCTACTGACCGTGGGCAGGGCGGGGAATTTTGTGGAGATAAATCTCAACGCTGACCCAGCTGGGACTCGAACCTGGGAACTACAGATTACGAGCCTGGCGCGCTACCGACTGAGCCACCCCCGCCCCTGATGACTGATCAGTCAGATTGCTTCGCTGAAAGAAATGACTCTGCCAGGACTTTATTCTCCCACCGGGATTGGAACTGATAGTTATTGATATAGTTCTGGCAAGAGCTTAAAATTTCAACCGGAACCGATCTCTAGTAGCCTTTACGGACAGCACACTTCCTCTTAGTGTCATGTACTGGCTGAACTCCTTTTTCTAACAATGTTTAATTTCCATTTAAAACTAAAAGCAGTCAAATTATGCCTGTTTTAATACTTAACCAATGCTAACGCCCATTTCGATTTTTTCTTTTGCTTTCAGTTAACCTGATGACAAGAATTTCGTCATGAGAGGAACCTATGCCGTATGGGCCGCCCTCCTTTGCACAGGTAAGTCGCTTTTATGTTATTTTATCACTTAAGTCATTGTGTCTCGAGCTGTTATTCCCCCAAGACCTGACCTACTTTGCGCAGGTACAGTCGCTCAAAAAAGTATCCGAACACCATGGTTGATTACAGAATTCAGAAAAAATATCTGGCAACGATTTTTTTAGAAATTAGTGATCTGGCAACCTTCGTGTCACGTGACACGAAGGTTGCCAGATCACTAGTTTCTAAAATAAATCGTTGCCAGATATGTTTTCTAAATTCTGTAATCAAACATAGTGTTCGGATACTTTTTTAATATATATAATGCGTATGAATATATAATGCAATGAATATGGAGCGTGTGCAGTTACCGTTCACAGCAAACTGGAGCGGTTGCGGTTAATGTTCACAGCACATTGGATCGTGTGAGCTCACAAAGACCTGGATCGTGTGGGCTCACTCACGGAAATATTGAGCGTGTGCAGTTGCTGTACACGCTCCAGATATTTTTCCTGAATTCTGTAATCACGTGACACGAAGGTTGCCAGATCACTAATTTCTAAAAAAATCGTTGCCAGATATTTTTTCTGAATTCTGTAATCAACCATGGTGTTCGGATACTTTTTTGAGCGACTGTACCTCTCACCAGGAAAGGAGTAAATCATGACCATTATTACCGTTATTAAAAAAGTTAAAACAGGATTGCCATCTAATTCTCTAATTCTTTATGAAACCTCCCGTCTTTAACCTTAAACCCGGCTGCAGAGTCGAGTCACTACTGCCTCTCATTCTTCATGCTAAAATACAACTTTGTTTATGCTCTATGTACGTTATAATTGCAAAGTACCTTTGTAACTTCTAATATATACTAATGGCCAAATTATTGCAAACAAAAATTGGTTTTGCCGTGAGTGGGATTCGAACCCACGTCTCCTGGAAATATGCCAGTTATGCTAACCACTACACCATCATCGGATAACGTTTTTCTTCAGCTGGTGTGACTTATAAACTATCCCGCATTTTTATTTGTTTCCAGGAGACGGAGGTTCGAATCCCACTCACGGAAAAACCAATTTTTTTTCAGCTTATTATTTCTTGAGTTCCATCTCTACAGGACACGTCCTGTGACTCTTTACTACTGAATTATTGTGAACCTGCTACATCGCAGCGAAGTGCCATGAAACGTGGCAATGCATGCAAAATTTTTATTGACGCAGCATTCTACTTCACTACGAAGTCCTATAAGAGCTGTAAAGGCATGGTGGAAAGCAAAGTCAAGAGCGACATGAGTAACAAGGCTAATCTGACTGATTTCGAAAAGGAGTTCGGACGCGATGGATTGGGTTGGGTTGTTTTACCTCTGAGCGGCACTTTTTTCACACCATGGGCTAAATGGACAGGTCACATGGACCCCGAAGGCTCAGAGAAGGTTGGGGAAGGGTACCCACTGGAACAGCTGTTGGGAGACAGATGGTAGCCTCCCGTCAAGCCATCCAGCGTGTTCTTTAACGTGCACAGGGTATGGCTCTCCCGCACACGGGCCAACGGCTTAACGTCCCATCCGACGGACGGCGGCCTTTCCAAGCCCATCGGTGTCCCCTACTGACCGTGGGCAGGGCGGGGAATTTTGCGGAGATAAATCTCAACGCTGACCCAGCTGGGACTCGAACCTGGGAACTACAGATTACGACAGTTGAACAGTAGTATTCTTCCACTATGGGGGAGAAAGGGACGAGCAACTAGGGGTGACCTTGATCCCGCAGGGTCGGTAAATCTTCAGGTAGACAGAAAGCAGGCTTTTTTGTACTAAACGTGTTTGGTGACTTTTGTGGCCTTTTTGTATTATGTAGTATTAAGAAAATAGCTGGTAATAGTGATAACGTTAACATTTCTGTTGTCTATTACTGAAATTAAATTTTGGTTCAGTTTGCTGTGGTCCCGCCATCCTCACAGACCTTCTACTATGAAGTATTAACTGACAGGGCCCTATCAGATCTCTGTAGCAAGCAGCTGCTTGAGGGGGTATTTATTTATTTATTTTAATATGCTTAAAGCAGAGCATTCAAATTGTGGAATTGCGGAAAATGTAAAATAATACAAAAACAATGACTTGAATTTCTTGGCGGTTTTACCTCTGAGCGGCACTTTTCTTATACAATGAGGTAAATAGCTAAGTCACAAAGACCCCAAAGGGCTGAAAGAAGTTTCAGGAAGTATATCTACTGTACAGCGGTTAAGAGACGGATAGCTTCTTTAAAAGATGTCTAGCGCGTTCTTTAAAGGTTCCAGCGTGTTAAATAAGTTATGACTCTCCTGCGCTGTCTAGGTACTTTTGATAATATTATAATTATTATATCTTAATTAATAAATAACTTTATATATTATAATTATCCATTACATTATAATAAATGTACTTCTTTAAAGGAGGTGGCAATTGCAGTCTATATTACTATGCTAAGCCTCGTTTAAAGGGCTGCACTGTAATACGGAAAAGTAATGCAACGAAGCCCATTGTAAAAGAACGTATTCTCCGTCTGCCGTCCTTAGTTAACATATTGTTACGACAGAAGGAATCTAGCAACCGAAAGCAAAAAGTTTCAGCCAACGAATAAGAACTTTGGGAGAATTTGGAGAAGAAGAGTGGAGCGTTAACGGTCGTTGTGTTGTAACGGTCGAAGAGTTCGAAAATGGCCGGTGGGCTGTTCTGAGACAGTGCGCGTTAAGTATCAAGAAGTAACTTGATGTGTTGTGTATACGCGGAAGGATAAAAGTGGGATCTTTTATCGTTAAGTATCAAGAAGTAACTTGATGTGTTGTGTATACGCGGAAGTATAAAAGTGGGAACTTTTATGGCTAACTTCGAATGTCTACACGGACTGTCTTTTTGTTCGGCTAGTGTGTGAAAAGTTATTAGCACAGGACGAGAATTGGTTTACGAGTGAAGATCTTCGGGTGACCTGGTAAATCAAGTAAAAGGTAGTATTTAGTAAAATACACAGAGCTGATGTGTGCTCATGCAGGAAGATTGATGACTTGTGCATGTTAATAGTTGATTTGTTAATAAGATACTTCATCCATATTTCCTTTGTAACAATTTACCTTGTATTGAATTTGGTTTTGAAATATAGCTTTTAATACTCACGCTCAGTGGCTATCCATTTTTGTGATCCGCAACATTTGGTGTCAGGAGTGGGATAATTTAATTGAATGCCTTTCACTAGAAGTATGGATGAGTTAATAAAGCTGATGACTGATATGAAAGCCGATATGACTACACAAATGAATGGCATTAAAAGTCAAAATAGTGACATAAACAATAAAGTAGATGGCTTGAAAGCCGAAATGGCCGCACAATATAATGAGTTGAGAACGGAGATAGTTTCTCAAAAAGATGATTTGAAAGCCGAAATGGCCGCACAAAATACTGAGATGAGAGCTGAAGTGGCTTCTCAAGTTGGTAAGATTATTGATCACTTCAAGGATCATAAAACCGAACTCAATAGACAATGCAATAGTTTAAATGTTGAATTTGTCAGTGAAAAAGATGATCTTGATAGTGTTAAGTTAGATTGTAAACATGGAAAAGAAAAAGAGAAAGGCAACGCATATAAAAATGTGGATCTGCTACTGGAAATCAAGAATCGTAGAGATAGCGCAGATAATGCCTTTGACCACGCAACTACTGGTAATGCATGGCAGAGTGTCTATGTCGCTGGTGACATGTCTAGGAACTGTGAAGAACAATCACACAGATCAGAGAGCTGCGAGACTATACAGTACGCTTTGCACTTCAAAATACCTAGGTATACAAGTCTGGCACGATCTGAAGAGAGATCCACACGAAAGGTATTCTATTCCTCGCTCTCAGCAAAATGCGTCATGAACAATTATCGCAAAGGCAGAGTAACGAGTGGTAATGAAGGGGAACGAAACAGAGTTTACGTTTCGCAGAGTGGTCCGAGTAAAGAAGAGGCGTCCATTCATCATAGATACAAAGTGCCATTCGACTTTACCGCGGAAGTCGGAGAGATTTTTCCGAAGCATATAGCCACACTCGAATCGTTTATAGAAAGTGGGGATTTAAGGAAGAGGAATTCCGAAGGATGGCTTAGAAGCATAACAGGTGATGCTAGTAAAAGAGCTTCAGGCAGAGACAGTACTTCAAAGACTAACTTTCTGGATGAAACTAAGCCTCAGAGTTACGATCAGAGAGAAGTAAAGCCCTCAGACAATCTCAACGAAACCATGCTGAATTTCTTTTCTGAACAGTCAATGTGCAGATTTGGACATTATAACCATTTAGATTATAAGGATATAGAAAAGTTTTATCACGACTACAAGAGCTCTAAAGTGGACAATATCATGTTACAGAACTCGTCGCTGATCTCCAGAATGAACAATTTGGCAATCATGACTGATATTTCCCTGGCTAATTACAATGAGAGCTCCAAGAAAGTGAATTCGGAAGAAACAGCAAATATGACCTCCTCGGGTCATGTGTTTTGCTGGAGACCCGAGTGGCGCCATCGGATGGTAGATAAAAACAGCACAGGAGGTGTCGGCAACAAAGTGAGTCTTGTCTTGGCTCCTGCACTTGCTGCTTTAGGTCTCAAGGTCCCTATGATCTCCGGTCGTGCTCTCCAATTGACGGGAGATACTCTGGACAAATTGGAATCCATCCCTGGCTTCACAGTCGACTGCACTAAAGATAAAATCGAGCAGATGATGGAAGACGTCGGATGCTGCATCGTAGGACAGACAGAGGAGCTGGTGCCAACAGATAAGGAGATTTACCGCTGCAAGGATCTGACGGCTACCGTAGATAGCGTTCCTCTAAGGAGATGCTCAATTGTGTCCAAAAAGCTGGCTGAAGGAGTGTGCGCTTTGGTTTATGATGTTGAATTCGGAAAAGGAGCTATTGATCTCATCAGTACAGAAGATGTTGCTGTTGATTTAGTTAAGAAAATGGTTGCAGCATCACAAGCTCGTGGAATGAAGAGTTTGAGTTGTTCAGCTGTTATCAGCAACATGGATTCACCTCTTGAAAACTCTGTTGACAACTCTCTGGAAGTGATGGAAGCTGTTCAGTGTTTCCTTGGTGACGGATCCTTGGAACTGCAAGAGCTCGTCGAAGAGTTAGGAGGAGAACTTCTGCGTTTGGTGAACATTGTGGATAATAGGGTAGATGAAGCATCACGTGTCCGCAAGGTTCTGCATAACGGCAATGCTTTGAACAAGTTTCGTAACATGTTAATAGAACAAGGAGTATCTGAAGATGTTGCAAGCTGGCTATGTGAAGATAAAACAGAAAAAATATTGCTAGCAGCCCGACACATCACTGATTTCACTTATACAGGAGAAACAGGTAAGGTTGTCGGATTAGAAGCTGCAGTCCTAGCAAGAGTATGGAAGGAGGAGATGGACCGAAGCGCTAAAAAGAATTATGGAGCTGATATAATTGTGAAGCACCTTGGGGATCAAATTGAATCAGGTGAAATATGGCTGAAGGTTCATCACGACAGTTCTGAATTAAGTGAAAGTCAACTGACAAAAGGGTCAGACTGGAGGATGAAACTCCTCCCTAGATTTTATGTCACTAATGACTTTCATTCCTTGTTACTGTTGATAGAAGTAAAAATCCAAAGAAGAAAACTTTCGACAAAGAAGAAAACTTTTTACAGGTTTTGCACGAAAACTCTTAGTCTATTCTTCTCCCTGCGGAGACATAAACGTGTTCACAAGGGCTATAGGCCTTACACGTATTATATTTGTGGACGAGGCTTCAGTCAGAAAAGAAATCTAAGTCATAATGAGATTCGCTTTCATTTTGACACAGACGTGGAATATCGCATTCGTCGACGTCCAGCTACAAAGAGCAAGGTGGTTCACGTGGATCGTTTGACCCCGTTTCATCGAAGAACTGAAGAAACTTTGGAATCCAGAATTGTTCGGGACGAACAAGACCTAGGAAGGGGGCAGTGTTACGACAGAAGGAATCTAGCAACCGAAAGCAAAAAGTTTCAGCCAACGAATAAGAACTTTGGGAGAATTTGGAGAAGAAGAGTGGAGCGTTAACGGTCGTTGTGTTGTAACGGTCGAAGAGTTCGAAAATGGCCGGTGGGCTGTTCTGAGACAGTGCGCGTTAAGTATCAAGAAGTAACTTGATGTGTTGTGTATACGCGGAAGGATAAAAGTGGGATCTTTTATCGTTAAGTATCAAGAAGTAACTTGATGTGTTGTGTATACGCGGAAGTATAAAAGTGGGAACTTTTATGGCTAACTTCGAATGTCTACACGGACTGTCTTTTTGTTCGGCTAGTGTGTGAAAAGTTATTAGCACAGGACGAGAATTGGTTTACGAGTGAAGATCTTCGGGTGACCTGGTAAATCAAGTAAAAGGTAGTATTTAGTAAAATACACAGAGCTGATGTGTGCTCATGCAGGAAGATTGATGACTTGTGCATGTTAATAGTTGATTTGTTAATAAGATACTTCATCCATATTTCCTTTGTAACAATTTACCTTGTATTGAATTTGGTTTTGAAATATAGCTTTTAATACTCACGCTCAGTGGCTATCCATTTTTGTGATCCGCAACAATATCAATAACATGGAAATTTGACGAACAAATAGACATATATAATTCGGCATATTTTTACGGTATTATTCTGTTGGATAAAATTCTTCTCTTGCATTAAAGAATATAGTAAACATAACCCCCAAGAGTGTCTATTTAGATATAATAATATCCTAATTGGTTGATAAAAGCAACCTATTAGAATGTTTATGGAAATACATCAAATTATACGTGGAGGGGGGTGGCTCAGTCGGTAGCTCGCCAGGCTCGTAATCTGTAGTTCCCAGGTTCGTGTCCCAGCTGGGTCAGCGTTGAGATTTATCTCCGCAAAATTTCCCCGCCCTGCCTACGGTCAGTAGGGGACACCGATGGGCTTGAAAAGGCCGCCGTCCTTCGGATGGAACGTTAAGTCGTGGTCCCGTGTGCGGGAGAGCTATGCACGTTAAAGAACACGCTGGATGGCCTTGACTGGAGGCTACCATCTGTTTCCCAACAGCTGTTCCAGTGGGTCCCCTCCCCCAACCTTCTCTGAGCCTTCGGGGTCCATGTGACCTGGTCATTTAGCCCATGGTGTGCAAAAAAGTGCAGCTCAGGGGTAAAACAACCCAATATAAAAGTATACGAGGTCTGTTGGTATGCGACACTTTAGTATTTATTGTTGTTTAGTAAAGTGCTTTAAAAGTTTCTGCTTAAATCAACTAAAAGCCTATTTTTAAAACCACTTTCAGGTCTGCTCGCTTCAGCGGAGAGAAGAAAGTCAAATCAGGTATGTTTCATTTATGAAATTTACGCAGATTTTTCCGTATTTCAAGTTGACCGAATTTCTGAGTTCCTGTTCAAAAATGAATTATTTTTCGTGTGGTTTCGATACTTATCGCGAAAGATTGTCACAGGGGACAAATTGACGATGTGAGTCAAATCTCTCTAAATACGAAGTAAAAAAATTAGTTTAATATCCAAAGAGTTAATTAAACTGGAACATTTAACACCGTACTACAAGCTTGCATAAACCCTGGTACATTTAACAATTTTATGTGGTCCGCGTGAAAATTTGGTTCTATTAAAGTGAATGGTGTTTTAATAAGACGAAAACGTGAATAAAAATTATACAACTAGATACAGCGTAATTAGTTAGAACCGAATATTCAGCAGCTCATTTCTGGCGTCCAGTTCCATCCTTCACATACTACTTCGACGAGCCAGTTTTGACGTTAAAATAAGCTTTATATTAATATTAAATGTTTCTGCTATTATTTTGCACCTATACATACCAACAAGACAAATGTTAGGAGACTGATGGAAGCCTTCGTGTTTTTTAATGTGTACAGGGTAGGGCTCACTTGCACATGGGCTGCGGCTTAAAGTCCCCACCGACGGACAGTGAATTCCATGCCCATCAGCTTTCCCTGTCTAACTTTCACTTCCATTTTCAACAACGGAAGTGACCTTACAGCAAAATGGTGTGTGTTTCTTAAGCAGATCCACTAGTAAGCCATCACCGTTGTCTGGGAGCGTTTATAGTTTTGTTCAGAGAAGATACCTGCGTTGGAACCAGAAAAAGATTAGAAGCCACTGGTTTATACTAATACTTTCTCTGTGGCTTTTCATATAGGGTTATTGTATTCCGAAACTATACTTTTTTGTTACGAAGTCTTATGGGAACGGTTAGCGTCTCCGTAAAATTTCCCGCCCTGCCCACTGTCAATAGGGGACACCGATGGACTTGGAAAGGCCGCCGTCCGTCGGATGGGACGTTAAGCCGTGACCCCGTATGCGGGAGAGCCATACCTTGTGCACGTTAAAGAACACACTGGATGGCTTTGACGGAAGGCTACCATCTGTCTCCCAACAGCTGTTCCAGTGGGTCCCCTCCCCCAACCTTCTCTGAGCCTTCGGGGTCCTTGTGACCTGGCCATTTAACCCATGGTGTGCAAAAAAGTGCCGCTCAGAGGTAAAACAACCCAACCTAACTTATGGGAACGGTCTTCTAATTGAAAATTAAAACAGTTTTCCAATCTGTTTGCATTTTATCAGTGGCGACATGTGAATGGAATCAATGAGACTGCGCAAATAACGCATCAAAAATTCTTAAAATCCTTGGCGAATCAAACTATCCATCAGATGTCAATAAGCCAATGATCTTTGATTACAATCGAAACAGGAACATCTTGAAACAGGTGACGGATGAGAGCATTGTTTGATAGAGTGAAAATTGATTGATATTGTGAATTGAGTGAAATTGTTTGATAGCTAAAACAATAACTTATGTGAATCACTGATGTGACAACAGCGCAATTTCATTGCCTCAATATTGTTCCATCCACTCTTCGTCACCGAATTTTACGACAATAAAATAGTGTACATCACCTGTTTTAGAATTTATAACTAATGATGATGCCTATAAACTGACACGAATGTATGTTTTGTTACCAGGGATTCCTTTTTTCTGGTCGGCTGGATGTAGAAGATTCTGCGGGAAATGAAGAGACAAAGAGCTGGACTCTGAATCCTTCAAATGGCAGAAAGGGAGGACAAGGACAAAGACAGCTAAAGAGGACTGCGATGGATGATTATGGTGAATCAAGGAAAGATGACTGGTGGCGAAAACACAGCTTTCGTGTTTTTCCTTCCAGCAGGAAGCAGGACAGTAAGGGAGGTGGGGTTGATCATTTACCCCTTGGAAGCGATCGATTTATGTCATCTGCGGCTACAACTGATTTACGAATTGGAAACAGTAGCGAAGAGGAATTAAATCAATCACTGTTGGAAATAGATCTCTTGAAACTTTCAAATGACAGCAGAAATAGTCTCAATGATCATAGCATCTCATCTGCGAAAAATGGCAGCACAGAACAGTTACAGAACAATACCGTTGAGGAAATGAAAATCAAACTCAACGGCGAATTGGAATCTATGTTATCTGAAGGTAACGCCAATGAGTCTTTAAGTACTAAGGATGATTTGAAACAGCAAAACAATTCAGTGGATCATTCCTTGATCGATGATAATAAAAACCTAAGTCTTGGAAGGAAAATCCAATCCGAGTTAAGAAGCACTGTGCAATATTCGACAGAAGAGAATGCTACAGAAAATGTTTCGACGTCGGCTATAACCGAAGCAACCAAAGAGATTTTGAGAAGTCGAGTGGATTACTTAGATCTGACTGAAAATGAGAACGAGAAGGTTCGTGAAGATAGTTCTCTAAAAAACAAAGACGCTCTCAAGAGTAAAGTTGAATATGAGATATTAGCAACCCCTAAGAAAGAACTTAATGTAAGAAAGAGCAGGGTGGAATACTGGAAATCGGAAAAGCTCTCTGACAAATTGTTAACAACTGCAGATAATCGAGAAAGGAACAATAACGAGAATCAGCCACGCAAGTCTCAACTGGAATATCTGAGACCTCAAGTGGAATATGTCGTGCCACATGTGGATTATGTTGTGCCACATGTGGATTATGTTGTGCCACATGTGGATTATGTTGTGCCGAATGTAGAGTACGTCAGTGGCAAATCGAGGCACGATATCGGCTTCCCTAAAAGGAGGGAGAATAATCTCGTGCACTCTGCCTCTCCAGTCTCCGAGCCGAATAGAATCTCGAAAAATAAAAATTCAAGCAGAACACCTCACCCGAAAACCAGAATCGAAAATGAAATATCAGGAGGAAACAGAAATGACTTCTCGGTTGCTGTTCGAGAGAGGGAAGATAAGAATCGTCGAAGTTGGGTGGAATATATAACGAATATGAACGAAAGGCACAATGGCTCGATTGGGAGAGTTCCGCCTCGCAGTGCTCGCAGAAGTGAAGTGGAATACGAATTTTCGGAGAATGGTGGAAATGCATTTCCTCAAATGGGAACGAGACAAATTCAAGGCAGGAGAAGGAGTGAAGTGGAATACGATATTTCAGAGAATGGTGGAAATATATTCCCTCAAATGGGAACGAAACAAAATCAAGGCAGGAGTGAAGTGGAATACGATATTTCGGAGAATGGTGGAAATATATTCCCTCAAATGGGAACGAAACAAAATCAAGGCAGGAGTGATAAGGAATATGATATTTCAGAGAATGGTGGAAATATATTCCCTCAAATGGGAACGAGACAAAATCAAGGCAGGAGAAGGAGTGAAGTGGAATACGGTATTTCAGAGAATGGTAGAAATATATTCCCTCAAATGGGAACGAAACAAAATCAAGGTAGGAGTGAAGTGGAATACGATATTTCAGAGAATGGTGGAAATGCATTCTCTCAAATGGGAACGAGACAAAATCAAGGCAGGAGAAGGAGTGAAGTGGAATATGTGATGCCAGAAGATGGTAGAAGTGGGTTACCACAAAATGGCATTGAGAGACAAAATAATGGCGGGAAACGACGTGAAATGGAACCTTCACCTAAAGAGAGGGATGAAACTCCTGTAAACGATGGAATTCGAGGAACTGCTAACAAAGATTATCCAACATATAAATCTCTACCGAAAACTGGATTTCACTGTAGAGGACATCAGTTGCCAGGCTATTACGGAGATGTCGAAGCAAGATGCCAGGTAAGGACGACTTTTTTGTTTCCTGTGTTTTATTGATTTTCTAAGGAAAGTTTTATGTGTTGAAAAGATGTAAAACACGAGATTGAATTAAATGAAGGACATATGCTCAGAGGATTTCGCGAATATCTGCGGGAATAGGTAATACGGTCCACACTCTTGTTGCTTCTTCAGAATGTATTAGATTTGGTGCTTATTTCTACAAGAGAGTGTGAAAGAGGGTTTTCGCAAATGAATCCGATTATCACACCAACTAGGTCTTCACTGTTGATGCTCACAACATCTTCTCTATTGTTTAATAGAATGGTTGGACCTCCAATCACTTTCAATTTAGGGGTGGCTCAGTCGGTAGCGCGCCAGGCTCGTAATCTGTAGTTCCCAGGTTCGAGTACCAGCTGGGTCAGCGTTGAGATTTATCTCCGCAAAATTCCCCGCCTTGCCCACGGTCAGTAGGGGACACCGATGGGTTTGGAAAGGCCGCCGTCCGTCGGATGGGACGTTAAGCCGTGCCCCGTGTGCGGGAGAGCCATACCCTGTGCACGTTAAAGAACACACTGGATGGCCTTGACGGGAGGCTACCATCTGTCTCGTAACAGCTGTTCCAGTGGGTCCCCTCCCCCAACCTTCTCTGAGCCTTCGGGGTCCATGTGACCTGGCCATTTAGCCCATGGTGTGCAAAAAAGTGCCGCTCAGAGGTAAAACAACCCAACTTTCAATTTAAGGCATTAGGATATAAAAATAGAAATCGGGACAAAGACAACGATGAAACCATATTCTGTGTTTACAATTAATTATACGAAATGCATTTCTTTTCGTCTTTAGAAATTACCTGATTCTGTGAGCTTGAAACACTTAAATTTTTCTCAGTTCTTGAATAAGTAAATAAATAAATATCTCCCTCACAGGTCGCGTTTTGGGCCATTTTTTTATTTTCGGGAACTTAATTTTTAAAAATAAAAACAGTCCTGATAACATCTAATATCAAGCTTGTCAGGCTAGAGGCCTTTTTAGATTTTTTTTTGTTCAGGCTTTGTATATTTATTTTGGATTTCACCAACAAGGCTTATGCTACGTGGGAGGCCCTTTGTCCCAGCATCTGGAAAGTTAATTGAAGTAACAGTGCCCAGAGGGGACGGAGGTCACCCCACTGCTCGCGGACGCCCCAGATGGTCAGGCAGAGAGAGAAAGAGAAAGGGTTGGCAACAACGAGAGGGTCAGAGCCGGTCGAGTTTCGAAAGCAGGCAGACATAAAATTGAAAAGCTGGTGAGTGCCGACTGGTATTAGCGGTACGTAGGCTCTCGGGAAAACAGCTGAACGGGGATAATAAGCTGGTTTTGTAATTCATAGTAAATGAGTGACGAGTGTGTTTTTCCTCATCAGTCAATGTAGTTTATATCAATAAAGGATAGTTATTGTTTTACCAAGGACTAAGTTGAACCAATTTATTGGGAAGGAGCCTCGGTATCGAGTCCCTTCAATTGTGATAAAATCTTTGATTTTTGATCTGAAAAACTCTTTCACCCGTCGCGTATTGCGATCGAACCGAGGGGACATTCCTAAGTGGTCCCAATAGACAAACAAACGAAGAAGCAACATCACAAAGCTGTTTAGTGCAATGGGTGTATGTTTAGATACCTTGAAATGATTTTCAATCTTTTCCCAATATTGGAAAATAATTCCGTAGAGGCAGCTAAGTTTTCGTCAAATATTTCAGCTTTTCAATTTTTTTAATCCCGAGCAAATATTGTTGGAAAACCAAACTTTCTAGAGATAAGACTTCGTTCTTTACACCTAGCCTCATCCCCCCCTCCAAAAAAAAAAAACAAATTTTTGATCTTACAGAGCTCTGAATATGAACTTCAATTGAAACAATACGAAAGCTGTGATATGTAATTTTTTTTACGGATGAATCTATACTTGGACCACCTATATTTCTGAAATATTACTGGAGAAGCTGAGAAATCAAAGGTTGTGAATATTTTTCTAAATTTAATCAGTCTTCCAAATTATCATGACTCCTGAAGGGAATGATGAATGCGGAAGAGATGAAGTGATGTCCGAATCAAAATAGAGCATAAAAATACTTTTTTGCGTGAAAAATAATATTTGTTCTTAAGATTT
Source organism: Ryuthela nishihirai (assembly GCA_038380435.1). Taxonomy (NCBI): domain Eukaryota; kingdom Metazoa; phylum Arthropoda; class Arachnida; order Araneae; family Heptathelidae; genus Ryuthela; species Ryuthela nishihirai. The sequence goes on along the minus strand of JAWZYU010000001.1, from coordinate 132,091,054 downwards.
CACACGGGGCGGGGGTGACTCAGTCGGTAGCGCGCCAGGCTCGTAATCTGTAGTTCCCAGGTTCGAGTCCCAGCTGGGTCAGCGTTGAGATTTATCTCCGCAAAAATTCCCCCGCCCTGCCAACGGTCAGTAGGGGACACCGATGGGCTTGGAAAGGCCGCCGTCCGTCGGATGGGACGTTAAGCCGTGGCCCCGTGTGCGGGAGAGCCATACCCTGTGCACGTTAAAGAACACGCTGGATGGCATTGACGGGAGACTACCATATGTCTCCCAACAGCTGTTCCAGTGGGTCCCCTCCCCTAACCTTCTCTGAGCCTTCGGGGTCCATGTGACCTGCCATTTAGAACATGGTGTGCAAAAAAAGTGCCGCTCAGAGATAAAACAACCCAACCCAACCTTAAGATTTCACACCAACTAAAAATGAAGGTAATGGAGATTGATCCATTCATGAAATTGTTCAGAGAATCACCTTCCGCTATTCAACTCTCATCACTTATCACCTTCCTCTATTCAACTCTCATCACTTATCACCTTCCGCTATTCAACTCTCATCACTTATCACCTTCCGCTATTCAACTCTCATCATTTATCACCTTCCGCTATTCAACTCTCATCATTTATCACCTTCCGCTATTCAACTCTCATCACTTATCACCTTCCGCTATTCAACTCTCATCACTTATCACCTTCCGCTATTTAACTCTCATCACTTATCATCTTCCGCTATACAACTCTCATCACTTATCACCTTCCGCTATTCAACTCTCATCACTTATCACCTTCCGCTGTTCAACTCTCATCACTTATCACCTTCCGCTATTAAACTCTCATCACTTATCACCCTCCGCTTTCAACTCTCATCACTTATCACCTTCCGCTGTTCAACTCTCATCACTTATCACCTTCCGCTGTTCAACTCTCATCACTTATCACCTTCCGCTGTTCAACTCTCATCACTTATCACCTTCCGCTGTTCAACTCTCATCACTTATCACCTTCCGCTGTTCAACTCTCATCACTTATCACCTTCCGCTGTTCAACTCTCATCACCTATCACCTTCCGCTGTTCAACTCTCATCATCTATCACCTTCCACTATTCAACTCTCATCACTTATCACCTTCCGCTATTCAACTCTCATCACTTAAAAGTATTTGTGATCTGCTCATTGTGAGCATGAAGTACCGTTCACAAGGAAATCAACAAAACCAGGCGATTCTACCGTATCATATTTTAAATATAATTTTGGCAATTTATTTGAAAAGAGTTTCTTATTTATCAATTCTACGATTTCTCGAAACTGCGTTATGTAAACATTCCATTGAACCCTGTCTTCCTTTTCTCTCCTTTTAGGTTTTTTGTCAGATTATCCAGACTTTAGGAATCTAGAATGTCCCTACCCTGTTTAGTCCGGAAAACTAAACCAAATGCTTTTGAGTTGGTCTTTTTACCTGTGACTTTTTTGCACTTTTTTGCACACAATGGGATAAATGTTAGATCATACGACTCCAAGAGCTCAGAGAAGATTTGGGGGCGGGGGTGGCTCAGTCGGTAGCGCGCCAGGCTCGTAATCTGTAGTTCCCAGGTTCGAGTCCTAGCTGGGTCATCGTTGAGATTTATCTCCGCAAAATTCCCCGCCTTGCCCACGGTCAGAAGGAGACACCGGTGGGCTTGGAAAGGCCGCCGTCCGTCGGATGGGACGTTAAGCCGTGGCCCCGTGTGCGGGAGAGACGTTAAAGAACACGCTGGATGGCCTTGACTGGAGGCTACCATCTGTCTCCCAACAGCTGTTCCAGTGGGTCCCCTCCCCCAACCTTCTCTGAGCCTTCGGGGTCCTTGTGACCTGGCCATTTAGCCCATGGTGTGCAAAAAAGTGCCGCTCAGAGGTAAAACAACCCAACCCAAAGAGAAGGTTTGGGAAACGGTATCCATTGTACAGATATTAAGAGACTGACCTCCGTTTGTTATTTGATCTCCCGTTGTTTAATATGTACAGAGTATCACACAAGATCACGGTTTAACATTCCATCCGATGGATGGCGGCCTTTGAAAGCCCACCTTTTCTAACAAAGTATAGGTGAAATGGTTGGCGGGGGGGGGGGGGTTGAAAATGATTTGAAAGTGACAACTGTTTACAACAAATCGGAAATAACATTTCGAAACTTTGGGCGCGTTTTCCTCGACACTTCTGAAAAATGTTGAAACACGTCTGAAAACAGTTTTACTTCAATTGTGACGAGAAATAGAGCCTTAAAGAGTTTATTAATTATTTTAGTCCATTTATATATAGTTAGATATGAATCTTAAGGGATCGAAACAAGTAAGGGATAATTTACAGTTATATAGTGAAGTTTAGTAAGAAAAGGTATTATTGTTATTGGTATACCAGGCGCAGAATGCCTAACTTCAGTTCTGACTACAATTAAAGATACATTTTTAATCCCCCACTTATAATCCTTTTAATACTTGCGATTAAGTGTTGTTTTACATTTATTCGTTATTGTGTTTCAGGTGTTCCACGTGTGCCACTCGGATGGGCGTCGTGACTCCTTCCTGTGTCCAGTAGGCACCGTCTTCAATCAGCAATATTTGGTCTGCGATTGGTGGTACAACGTGGATTGCTCAGAGACGCCTCAGTTCTACTCTCCATTGAAAGCTGAAGATGAAGAAGCTGACGATTCTGCCTCTGAGAATATCGATTTCAAAGATTATTCTTACGAAACGGAAGATGAGGAAGGGGAAGAGGTGATGGAAGAAGAAGAGGAAGAGATAAAAGGAAAAGAAGCGGGATTGAATCATCAGAAACTGAAACTGAGTAACGACAGCGGCTATGACACTCGAGAAACTTTTTACGGTGGCTCCAAACCTTTCGTTCAAATCAGGGATGCAAATCACCAGAAAAAAGGGAAGGAACGTGTTATCGATGATAGGTGGCAGATCATGGGTAGAAACAATGGGAAGACGAGAAGTCCCATGTTCGGAAACGCAGGAAAGGATAAAAGACTTGCAGACACCGAATGGACAGAATCCATTCCAAGGAGCGTAGGGAGCAGGAACGAAAAGACAACGAAAGTCCATCAACCGTGGAGTTCGGTATGGGAGGGTAGTGCCAAGTATGAGAGTCCAAAGAGTGAAAATAAATGGTGGAGAGACTCGGGCCATAGCAAGAGAGCAGTGAAGGAAAAACCTGACAGAAAGAAGAATATTGCATTGGATGAAAAAAGAAGTTATCCAACTCATCTGGGAGCGAACTGGAGAGGAGCTACTCTGATGGAGTATGTGCTGGAGGAACAAGATGGCAATGAGGAAAATAATCTTAAAGGAAAGACAGACATTGAACAAAAGAAGCTTCTCAAAACACAAATATCAACTGAAGAACAGTTTAGACAAAAGCAAACAGAAATTAAACCCGAAAAAAATAAAGGAGAGAACATTTCTGGTGGTAAAGTAGATAAAACTCCATCTGAAAAATATAAGCCACAATTTTTGGGACCAGAACTTTCGCAGGGTGTTTTGCAAGGACTGATAACTAAAAATAAAATGGACCATACGTGGGGCAAAAGGATAATAAGTTTAGACTCTAAGAACCGAAACGATACAAAAAGGGATAACGCAACGAATTCTTCTAATGATCAAACGAATCCTCAGAAAGAAAAGGACAATGTGACCCATGGAAAAGGAGCAGAGATACACGAACCAGTTACGAGGGATAAAAATGAGACCAGAAGACAAGGTATGGATAAAAACTTTGAAAAAAATAAAGGTCTTCCGATATCAGGAAAAGACAGTACCACTAGTGTAAATAAGAACATTGCCATCAATGTAAAGAAAAACAGTGCTATGAGCGTGGATAAAGACAGTATCATCAGTACACAGAAAAACAATACTGAGAGTATAAATAAAGAAAATAATACTAGCATAAAGAAAGGCAGTAGTATCAGTACAAAGAACGACAGTAATGTTAGTATAAAGAAATTTATCACTGACAGTGCAAAGGATAGCAGTAGCAGTGCTAAGAACAAAAAAGCACAACTTAAAAAAGCTCCGAATACGCCAACGGATATTGAACGCATAACCAGAATAAATTTAAACAATCCGAACCATAAAACTGTAGGTATTATCAGTGCTAAGAATGACAGCAACAGTACAAAAGACAATAAAGAAGAACCTTGGCAAGGATTGGCCAACGTACCTGAATCCATCAAGTCCATCGTTGAACAAAATCTGAAGAATCTTGATAAATTAAAGTTTAAAAGTGTGTTAATTACAAGCAAGGAAGCATATAAGACTAGTTACGACGGCTCTGCCAAGTACTATAATAAGCCTTTGGAAATTCGGTCGAATCATACTAAGCCATCAATCAGTAAAGGTTTCGGTGAAAAGTTAAAAAGCTGGAACTATCAGAATGTAAGTAGGAATATCAATATGGGAAGTAAGAAAACCAATTATTCTTCGGGAGACGATGAAGATACGATAAACAAAAGTAAAGTGAGTATAGGCCACGGAGGCTATTTGCTCAAGCGATTAAACAAAAAGGAAAAAAACGAAGGAACTGGGAAAACATTGCCAAAAGGAACGAAAGGTAAGGATAGAAATGGAGATCTGAATGGAACAAAATCCGACTCGAACCCTCTAGATATTATTTTACTCCATGAGAAGCCCGATAAAGATCCAGTTTTCGATGAAAAATATAAGATTTTAAACGATATCAGTACACAGAGGAACAACGAGACAGTGGTTGAAGTTGTGAAAAAAATGATAAAATAAAGAGCAGACTGTTTTTAAGCGTTTGTGTGATTTTGTTCACATGTTTATGTGTTACAACATATTTTATGTCGGAAAATGTGATAATTGCAGCTTATGATTCATTTAGCACTTTTGATGCTGTAGCTGTAAGTGCGCTGCAAATAATTGGTGAAGAAAAGTACTGGGAAGGGGGGGCTGTGGTTGACTCAGCCGATAACTCACCAGACTCGTAAGCCGATGTTCCCAGGTTCGAGTCCCACCTCGACTTGCTTTGAGACTTTGTTCCGTTAATCTCTGTTTTTCCACCTGTAAGAAAGGGGAAATCGCTCTAGGAAAGGACGCCGTCCGTCGGATGGAATGTAAGGCCGTGTTTCCATGTGTAGGACAGCCACAAAATGTGCACGCTAAACACTCTTGATGGCCTTAACGGGAGGCTTCCATCTGTCTCCTATGTCCAGTGGATCTCTTTTTCCAATCTTCTCTGAGTCTTTGGTATCCTTGTGATCTGCCCATTTAGTCATTGTGTGCAGAAAAGGGCCACTCAATGGTAAAACAACTCAAGAAGGGGCTAGTGGATTGCAATCAGGAGAGAAGAAAAGGGAATCATTTGCAGAGTTTTATTTGACTTCCCAAATTTTAATTGGCTTAGAAAATTTGTTATCGTACGGGTTTGAGACCATTTAGCATCATTGGTTCAATCTTCATTGGTATGTCGAGTGAGTTCTCTGTTCAAGCTTCAAGCGCCATTTGGACAGCTAAAACAGATAAAAACTGTTACTTTCAAAAGGTTAAAATAACAGCTCATCAACACCTATCTCCCGCCAGGCTCGTAATCTGTAGTTCCCAGGTTCGAGTCCCAGCTGGGTCAGCGTTGAGATTTATCTCCGGAAAATTCCCCGCCCTGCCCACGGTCAGTAGGGGACACCGATGGGCTGGGAAAGGCCGCCGTCCGTCGGATGGGACGTTAAGCCGTGGCCCCGTGTGCGGGAGAGCCATACCCTGTGCACATTAAAGAACACGCTGGATGGCCTTGACGGGAGGCTACCGTCTGTCTCCCAACAGCTGTTCCAGTGGGTCCCTTCCCCCAACCTTCTCTGAGCCTTCGGGGTCCATGTGACCTGGCCATTTAGCCCATGGTGTGCAAAAAAGTGCCGCTCAGAGGTAAAACAACCCAACCCAACCCGCCAGGCTTGTAATCTGTAGTTCCCAGGTTCGAGTCCCAGCTGGGTCAGCGTTGAGATTTATCTCCGCAAAATTCCCCGCCCTGCCCGCGGTCAGTAGGGGACACCGATGGGCTGGGAAAGGCCGCCGTCTGTCCGATGGGACGTTAAACCGTGGCCTCGTGTGCGGGAGAGCCATACCCTGTGCACGTTAAAGAACACGCTGGATGGCCTTGACGGGAGGCTACCATCTGTCTCCTAACAGCTGTTCCAGTGGGTCCCCTCCCCCAACCTTCTCTGAGCCTTCGGGGTCCATGTGACCTGGCCCTTTAGCCCATGGTGTGCAAAAAAGTGCCGCTCAGAGGTAAAACAACCCAACGTTAGTATGATTATATTGGGAAAACTACTAAATTCTGTTTCACTTTTTGATCGTCACTGATTTGGGGTAAAATAAAATTTCCGTTAATCTGAAGGAAATGGATGGAGCAGAAGTCTGTTCTGAGACAATTAAAAATTTCTGTGTTGTTGTCTCATCCCCTGAATTGCAGTCCACTTATCTCCTCCTGGGGCATTCCATCAACGATCACTTAACACGCATTTAATGCTAGAGACATTGTAAAATACAAAATGAATAATAAATCGCAATTATCCCATTTTTGAACATAAAAAGAAATTTTTTAAAATCGGTTTGTACAGTCGCTCAAAAATGTATCCGAACACTATGGTTGATTACAGAATTCAGAAAAAATATCTGGCAACGATGTTTTTAGAAATTAGTGATCTGGCACACTTCGTGGCACGTGCCATTAAGTGTTCCAGATTACTAATTTCTAAAAACATCGTTGCTAGATATTTTTTTCTGAATTCTATAATCAACCATAGTGTTCGGATACTTTTTTGAGCGACTGTACATATGTAGAGTTCAATTTGTGGAAAAAATGAGGACACCTGGCATGTAATTTGGAGGTGTGAGTTCGAGTCCTACTCAACAGTGAAACTGATTTTTCCCACGAAGAATTCTTGAGGTTCAAAAGATTTCCGAGTTGGGGGGTCTGGGAAAGGAGGTGGAATAGGGGAGGGGGGTAATGGACGAAATGAGAGACCTTAAAACAAAGGTGGATATTGTGCTCCCTCAACTCACTGAAGTTGGGTTGGGTTGTTTTACCTCTGAGCAGCACTTTTTTGCACACAATGGGCTAAATGACCAGGTCACATGGACCCCGAAGGCTCAGAGAAGGTTGGGGGAGGGGACCCACTGGAACAGCTGTTGGGAGACAGATGGTAGCCTCCCGTCAAGGCCATCCAGCGTGTTCTTTAATGTGCACAGGGTATGGCTCTCCCGCACACGGGGCCACGGCTTAACGTCCCATCCGACGGACGGCGGCCTTTCCAAGCCCATCGGTGTCCCTACTGACCGTGGGCAGGGCGGGGAATTTTGCGGAGATAAATCTCAACGCTGACCCAGCTGGGACTCGAACCTGGGAACTACAGATTACGAGCCTGGCGAGCTACCGACTGAGCCACCCCCGCCCCCAACTCACTGAAGAGTTCACCTTTCCCTCTAAATGTTTTGTTTCTGTATTCTTCCCTGTGGCTTATCTGTTTGAGAAGCAAGAAGTATCGTTCACTCAGAGCGTAATGAAAAACAAAAACCTTCTCTCTCTTCGTATACAGAGATTTAACTAGAAGAGTAACATATCGCCTGTGGGCAGTGTGGGATGCTCGTTTTAATAGAGAATGAAGTTTTTATTTTCCGTCTTTATTTCCCTCGAACCGTGGAAATTCAAACTAATGGATGATTAGGAAAGTGGAAATGTTAATATTTTATTAGAACCTATAAAACACAAAAGAATTTTTCATTTATTTCTTATAGCAAAATGTTGCGTTTTCCCAACTTCCTTCTGGTAAATAGGTAAATCATTGACGCCAATGTTAACCTAATGAGCTTCAAACCTTACCACCAAATGTTCTATTTTCTAGTGTTAATAAGGAGTTTGCAATATTCGTTTAAAGTGTACCTCCATCTGTCTTTTATTTTCAGAAATATTATGGCAATGCAATAAACATATAGAAGAAAATAAAAACCAAATACTGTTCCAGTGGACTCCTAGCCATATAGGAATTCATGGAAACGAAGCGAAAGACAAAACTGATAGAGAGAACTTACAGAAAACCTCAAACATAAATAACTTTATAACTTACAGAGATTCATGCAGTAAAGAAAATAAAATGAATTATTTGGATAGATTAAATATTATTAAAATAATCGTAAAAATGACGGCATATTCAACTGTATTTGATATCTCCCCCCCCCCCCCCTCAAAAGTTTCATCTGAACCGTAGACAGGGCTGGGTTGTTTTACCCTCTGAGCGACACTTTTTTGCACACCATGGGCTAAATGGCCAGGTCACGAGGACCCCGAAGGCTCAGAGAAGGTTGGGGGAGGGTACCCACTGGAACAGCTGTTGGGAGACAGATGGTAGCCTCCCGTCAAGGCCATCCAGCGTGTTCTTTAACGTGCACAGGGTATGGCTCTCCCGCACACGTAGCCACGGCTTAACGTCCCATACGACGGACGGCGGTCTTTCCAAGCCCATCGATGTCCTCTACTGACCGTGGGCAGGGCTGGGAATTTTGCGGAGATAAATCTCAACGCTGACCCAGCTGGGACTCGAACCTGGGAAAACTGTTACTGTTGTTCGTTCTTTGTTTGATATGTTGAAGTCTGTTTTTGTTGCAGAAAGGAAAGCAAATTGGGATCCAAGAGTATTGTATCGCGGAAAGTTTTACTCTTCTCAAATTGGAACTCTTAAAATTTTAATTTTAATTTTTTCTATATTATGGTTTACTCATTCCACCCTTCGCTTGGGATAGCAGGAAGTCCAAAGATAAGAGCTTCTAACTTTCCCACAACACTTTTTTCTAATTTCGTTAAAAAAGCTTCGCAAAAGTTTTCGCAAATTTTAACTATTTCCACCGTTAGCACTATTGAATCTATCAGGGGCGGGGGTGGCTCAGTCGGTAGCGCGCCAGGCTCGTAATCTGTAGGTCCCAGGTTCGAGTCCCAGCTGGGTGAGCGTTGAGATTTATCTCCGCAAAATTCCCTGCCCTGCCCACGGTCAGTAGGGGACACCGATGGGCTGGGAAAGGCCGCCGTCCGTCGGATGGGACGTTAAGCCGTGGTCCCGTGTGCGGGAGAGCCATACCCTGTGCACGTTAAAGAACACGCTGGATGGCCTTGACGGGAGACTACCATATGTCTCCCAACAGCTGTTCCAGTGGGTCCCCTCCCCCAACCTTCTCTGAGCCTTCGGGGTCCTTGTGACCTGACCATTTAGCCCATGGTGTGCAAAAAAGTGCCGCTCAGAGGTAAAACAACCCAAAAAAATTGAATCTATCAAGATATTCTAAAAATGCGAATCGTAATATTTCATCACTGTCTCTCCAACCCGAAAATTTATTCATAAAAGCAAAAAGGAAAATGAATGTCTACAGATGACAAAGTGAAAACATTGGCTCCTTATTTTTTTCTTTTGAAAACGAGCTATAAATTCGAATTTGTCTCAATTGCAAAAGTATTATTTATTTATATACCTGACACACGTTGTCGTTGTGCAAAATAAAGTGTAGAAGTAACAACAGTCTTGATACACTGCTATGCAAGCGAAGGATATGACAAAAAAAAGAGAGCACACTGATTTCTTAGAAAAAACAAATTTATTATTGTGTAACATAGGGTGATAATAGCTTTATAATTATTCTTTCAGAGCAATTTATTATAACTTCAGAAGTGATTATGAATGTGGATTTAATATTGTGAGCAGCATGTTCTTTGCGAGTTTTCATATTGACTGCTACTAGTGGCGAAGAGTGGGTTGTGGGTTGTTTTACCTCTGAGCGGCACTTTTTTTGCACACCATGGGCTAAATGGTCAGGTTACAAGGACCCCGAAGGCTCAGAGAAGGTTGGGGGAGGGGACCCACTGGAACAGCTGTTGGGAGACGGATGGTAGCCTCCCGTCAAGGCCATCCAGCGTGTTCTTTAACGTGCACAGGGTATGACTCTCCCACACACGGAGCCACGGCTTAACGTTCCATCCGACGGACGGCGGCCTTTCCAAGCCCATCGGTGTCCCCTACTGACCGTGGCCGAAGAGTGGATGCGGGCAATTGAGATAAGGAGACTGCGCAAATGTTCCATTGAAAATTCTTACATGCTATTGATTGATTAATCTATCAATCATAGTCAATTAACTAATTATCTCATAGATCATATATTATTAGTTTATTGACACTTGGTTTATAGCTTAATTCACCAATGACGTGTAAGAATTTTTGATATATCAATTGCACAGTCTCATCAACTCAATTGCTTCCATACAGGCCCGGATCTAGAAAAAAATTGAAGTGGGGGGAGGGGGAAAGGAACACAATCGAGCTAAAAACATATTACGGGATGGAGGTGGGGGGGACTTGATTTCTAATGTAATAATAACATTTTACCCTCCGGGTTTTTAAAAAATTTATTTTAACATGTATGAAGTTTAACGATTTTTCCCCCCTCTCTAACCTTTACTCTCCTATGAATGAGGGCGTGTGGTCCCTTGCCCTCCCCTGGATCCGGGCCTGCTTCCATCCACTGTTTGCCATTGGCCAGACTTTTTTAGGATTACAGAATGCTTACTAGGTGATGGTAGGGGGGGGGGGGGGGGCGGGGGTAGTCGGTAGCTCGCCAGGCTCGTAATCTGTAGTTCCCAGGTTCGAGTCCCAGCTGGGGAAGCGTTGAGATTTATCTCCGCAAAAATTCCCCGCCCTGCCCACGGTCAGTAGGGGACACCGATGGGCTTGGAAAGGCCGCCGTCCGTTGGATGGGACGTTAAGCCATGGTCCCGTGTGCAGGAGAGCCATACCCTGTGCACGTTAAAGAACACGCTGGATGGCCTTGATGAGAGGCTACCATCTGTCTCCCAACAGCTGTTCCAGTGGGTCCCCTCCCCCAACCTTCTCTGAGCCTACGGGGTCCATGTGACCTGGCCATTTAGCCCATGGTGTGCAAAAAAGTGCCGCTCAGAGGTAAAACAACCCAACCCAAGCTTACTAGGTGATGGTAGATTTTGGGAGGTTGAAGACTGAGAGTAAACAACTATATTCTCCTGATTTCGCCATTGCTCAGGGAATGTCTATAACACGACGTAATTGATGGAATGATTTCGAAAGGAAAATAACTCAGTTTATACGAAAATAACCAAACTTTATTACTCTTCCATATTTGCTTCAATAGGAACAATTACCGTTACATTTAAACAACTTTACAAATAGAAGTAAATGCAAACTCTTCGCTGTTGGCCATCTTCTTTTTAGGCGAACGCCTAAACTGTTGGAAACGCTGCGCTTTTATGCATTGGTGCATAAAAACAAAGATAATTTTTTGTCCGCAGATCGTATTTATCAGATTGTACAAAGATAATCGTATTGTTTCTCATGGGCACTATTTTATATCTAACAAATAAATAAGCAATAAATAAATAAAAACGTAACACTCTTTGGTACAATTTGCAATTTCCTTCTTTACCTTCTATGCGACCAATGTAACAAGTAACGGAAATGTTTGCTATTCTCTGGGAACTTTCATTGAGCCTAGCAGTGGTTAAAAAAGTTATGTTCCGTGGAATATTAACTGGTACAGTAGCTCAAAAAAGTATCCGAACACTACGGTTGATTAAAAAATTCAGAAAAAATATCTGGCAACGATTTTTTTAGAAATTAGTGATCTGGCAACCTTCGTGTCACGTGACACGAAGGTTGCCAGATCACTAATTTCTAAAAAAATCGTTGCCAGATATTTTTTCTGAATTTTTTAATCAACCGTAGTGTTCGGATACTTTTTTGAGCGACTGTACAGTGGTTAGAGAAGCTATGTTCTATGAACTGATACAGTGGTTAGAGAACTTATGCGAGACCCTAAATTAATATATGGTTAGAGAACCTATATTCAGTAAAGCCTTAACTAGTATAATGAATTGAAAGCCTACGTTAGGTTAGTCCTTAACTGGTATAGTGGTTAGAGAATTACATTCGTTAAGGAGCATAACTAGTACAATGGTTAGAGAACCTATGTTTGGTATAGCCTCTAACTAATCAGTTGTCGGAAAGCTTATACTCGATGGAGCCCCTAACTGATACAGAAGTTAGAAAGCCATGTTCTATGAGATTCTTAACAGATATAGCGGTTAGAGAAATTAGGCACTCTTTGAAGGGGCGCAACCTTTAATATTTCCTTTGTGTGTTAACTGCATTGGCCTGTTTTACTCTGACCGGCACTTTTTTGCATACCATGACCTAAATAACCAGGCCACAAGGACCCCCCCCCCCCCAAGAACTCGGAGAAGGTTGGGAGAGAATGACTCACTGGACAGTTGTTAGAAGAAGATGGAAACCTCCTGTCAAGGCCATCTAGTGTGTTCTTTAGGGTGTACAGGGTATGGCTCTTCTGCACAAAGGGCCATGGCTTAACGTTCCATTGAAAGGACGGTAGCCTTTTCAAGCCCATAAGTGTCACGTTCTTACCTAGGGAAAAATGAATGCTAACCGCAGGTCATAAAAGAGTCAGTAAACCCTGATTATAACCTCAGTGAGCATGTCCATGTATGTGCCAACCTGGAAGACTTTGTAAGAGCAGCTTTGTAGGTTTTGATTCTACTGTGTAGCAATGAATATAAAAAAGAAGATATAACTCACATAACGAAGCTGCCGAATAGTTGCCTATTTTGAATTTCTGAGGTTTTGGATTCCCAATATCATTGCTTACAGGATAAAAATATTTTCTGGATCAGAGCAAACGGTATTATTCATGGTCATGATAAAATTAAACGTGATGTGCTATATATTGTGGGAAATTATTTTCTTTTTATAGAAGTTAAGGTTTGGGTTAAGAGAAAAAACGTTGGAGGACATTTTTCTCATTTTGTTAATAAAATACCGAAAATGACTTTGAAATTTAAGGTTTTTTTCTCACCTTAGTTTCACAGCTCATTAAGCAAGCTGACATTATTTCGCTTAAAATAAACCTGATTTTAAGCAGAAAATTTTAGTATTATTTACTTTTGACGTAATTGTGGAAATAATTAAATTAAAAAGAAAATTTCAATACAAAATTCTTCTAAATTTTGTATTAAATTTCATTAATTATTCTGAGAATTTCAAAAGCGTGCATTCTCAGATACTTCAGATCAACATCGAAATTAAATTAAAAAGAAAATTTCAATACAAAATTCTTCTAAATTTTGTATTAAATTTCATTAATTATTCTGAGAATTTCAAAAGCGTGCATTCTCAGATACTTCAGATCAACATCGAAATCAAACTAAAAGTAAAAAACTTGATAAGATATGGGAGTAGATTTATGTAAAATAAAATTTGTCGGAAATATCTTTTTTCTTTCGGAAAAGAGATTTATTTTTATAATTCTAAGTGTTATTAGGTCAGTAAGGATATTTTATCCCATTCTGTACAGTCGCTCAAAAAAGTATCCGAACACTACGGTTGATTAAAAAATTCAGAAAAAATATCTGGCAACGATTTTTTTTAGAAATTAGTGATCTGGCAACCTTCGTGTCACGTGACACGAAGGTTGCCAGATCACTAATTTCTCGTGTCACGTGACACGTGACCTCTTCGTGTCACGTGACACGAAGGTTGCCAGATCACTAATTTCTAAAAAAATCGTTGCCAGATATTTTTTCTGAATTTTTTAATCAACTGTAGTGTTCGGATACTTTTTTGAGCTACTGTACCAATGCTCATATTGTGTTTCTAAAAGGCTCTATGCAATAATAATTTGATCCAAACCCCTGTTAACTGATATCAAGGAAAATTTTCCCTTCTATTAATTTCATTCTAAAACATTATTTAAACCTTTACATCTACAGGTAATGGATAGATAAATAGAAGCATTCCAATGTTAAGTCAATGGCGAGGCAAATTCAAAATCCATAATTTTTACAATAAGCTTTTTTACAGGAAAATAAATAATAATAAATAAATACCCCCTCAAGCAGCTGCTTGCCACAGAGGTCTGACAGGAGCCTGTCAGTTTATATGCCATAGTAAAAGATCCGAGAGGATGGCAGGACCTCAGCAGAAAAACAACACGAACATCCATCCACTCGGGGTTCGAACCCAGGTCCCTTAGATCAGTAGCCAAGCGTGCTGCACTAGATAAATTAAAATCTCATTAAAATCTCTTTAAATCTCGATTTTGAACAATATCCGTTCAATACTTAAAGATTTATAGAAGTTTGAATATTAAACGACAGCGATGTCGGTCATGAGAATTTATACCTCAGAAGTTAATTGAAACTTTTCCAAAAAAAAAGTATTATTTTACACTATTTAATAACATAAGTATACATTTTAGAATATACTCTTTCAATAATAGTCAGTTTTTCATAAGTATTTTAGGACTTACTATGCTGCTGTTAAATGTTCAAGCTTTCATAACTCTTTAAATACCCAACGAATATTGTTAATAATCGGGATATGGAGAGTTTGAATTATATTTTAATTTATCTTGTTCTATTTTCCTACAAGTGCTTATTGTAGAATTTACGAATCTTCAAATTTAGCTGTCCGTTAACTTAACATGGGAACGTTTCTAATTTTTCTGTCCATTACCTGTATTTTAGCTATCGAAAATTAACTTAACACTGAAGATGATCGCAATTTTTTTTCATTCTCCAACGCCTAATTTACTGTAAAGGAAGACGCAGATCACGTTTGTAAAGTAAATTATTTCCCCATGACCATCCTGAATGTTCTCTTCTGTAATCACATTTATGATAAGCAGCCTTATTATGCTTCCTACCGTAAAACAATACAAATGGATATTTGATTCATGATATTTCGCTTAATAAATTACTGGGTCATTTTATTACAGTCCAAAGAAACATGATTATGTACGCTAGAACTTTAGCTGCAACAGACTCATCGAAATACTTGAGAAGCTTTCGACTTATTGCACTTGGCTGTTTTACAATCATCTGTTTTCCTTAGTTTGATGGCTTTAAAGTTCAACATTAACTCCCGTCTGTGATTCTGCCGTCGATAATATGCAACAGGCCAGAAGACGGCTTTGGCCTCCCATTCCCACGACCTACGACGGGCTTGATTTCTCTTGGTTTCTGCGTCGTGTAATCTCGTGGAATTCCAGAACCTTTATTTCCAGGTTGATCAAAACCAACACTATCTTTGCTACCTTCAGGCCACTGACTAGCTGTTTTTTTTCCAGCGCTCTTACGCCAATCCCCACTTCTACCGGAATCATCGGAATCAAAATCAGGAGACATGATCCATGGCTTCTGCTTTTTGCTCTCACTATTCAGAGAACTCCAACTTCCATCGTTCTGTTGTCTCGAAGTGCTCCAATCTTCTTGTGTCGCATCACTGCTACCTTTTGGATTCCATTTACCTTGACGATCATTACTTCCATAGCCAGAATCACTCCAATCTCCAGGCTTATCTTCTCTGTTTACAGAAATCCAGCTGCTCTTTTTATCGTTCCCACCAACGACACCAAAATCTCTGTCTCCGCTTTTCAGCCACGACTCTTGCTTGAGGTCAGTTCTCCCACTTGGAGACATCCATCCTTCTGATCTATCTGCATCATCCGAACTTGGATCATTCCACCTATTTTGCTTGTTGCTGTTAACAGCATCTGAAAGCCATCCTGTTTTCTTACTATCTCCACCCATTCCTTTTCTTCCAGCTGCTTCTTTATTTCTAGAATCACCGTGCCAATCTTTCGTATCACGATCATGAGAGAAGTTCCATCCCACAGAACCTTGTTTAGCAGCATTGCTATCAACGTTTCCCCAATTTCTGTGTCCACTTGCCGCATCTATTCCACCGAATCCCAGTTGTTGTCTTCCATCACTGCTGGTAAAGGCGCTCCATCCTTTTCCTCCTTGAGTATCCTGACTAAAATCCCAAGAGTTCTTATTCTGATCCTTGTTACCAGTTCCATCGCTCCCCTGGTTTTGATTAGGGTATTTATCACTGATTATTTTCCACGTTTCATTTTTCGAATCAATATCACTAGCTACACCCCAAACCTGTTTAGTTTTATCGTCGCTTCGTTTCGTAGAGTCCCACGTTTTCTGGTCTCTGCCGTCAGATTCATCATCTGCGGCACCCCATTTTGTTTTCGACGTGTCCTTGTCATCCTTTGTTCTCTCCCATCTGCTACTTTCTAGACCAGCTCTGCCACCACTCCAAAAGTTAATAGGAGAAGGATCTTTTGAATATGAAATAGCACTCTGTCGTCTCCAGTTACCATCATTTTTAAAATCACGATCTTCTCCCAGCTGATCTCTGATGTTAGCAAATGAAACCACCTTCAGTGACACTGTATCTCCACTTGCTATCTGTAGGGTCGAAAAAGCATTGCTAGCATCGCCATAAGATTGGCTTGGTTTCGTTTGATCTGCATTTGATGCACCCTGATTCCACTGATTATAACTACTTCTCCTGGAGCTATCAGCAGACCAGATATCTGATTTTGTGTCGCTAGATCGATCAGTATTCCATTTACGTTGATTCTTCTCATCTGGGGCATCTGTCCAATCGCTTCTTTTGTCATCGTCCTTGTCAGTTGCTGAGCTCCAGTCTTTTTGTTTCTTCGTGTTAATAATATCAGGAAGCATCCACGAATCATCTGTCTTCGCGTCTGGCTTTTTGAAATCCCACGATGTTTGTGGCTTTGTTTCAGGCATCACAGGAGATTTCCATACTCTCTGGTTTGGTGGAACTGTTGTCGATCGCCATTTATCGCCCGATGTGGAGCTCCAGTCGTTTGTTTTGCTTTTATCATCTTGGCGATCCCACGATCCTTGTGGCATCCTAGGACCACCTGTTCCTCTTCTTATTGTAGCATTGACATTGATGATGGGTACCCATCCTGATGCTAGCTTTGGAGCAGTGTCGAAGGGAATACTCCACTCGTTTTTGGTGTGGGATTTTCCACTCTCTTTAGCCCAATCTTTATCTTCGCTTCTATCTTTTCTCCTCTCTTTGTCTCCTGAATGAATAGGCATGATGTCTGATGCCCAACGTTTTCCCGAATCACTTGCTTTAGTGGGCATCCATTCCATGTTGCTCTTAGTTGAATTCGGACTGATAGATGTGGCAGCACTCCAGATATCTGATTCGTCCTGATCATCTCTGCTCTTCGCCCATCTTGTAGGAGTATTCCACGATGATGGTTGATTGCTAGGTTTTCCCCTTTCCATACCTCTTTCACTTCCGCGATTGTCTTTTTTACTGGAAGCATTCCAGTCACTTGGCTTCTGAGGCCTCACAGTGATAGGAATCCATCCGTTCTGGGGTTTCCCATTGCTTCCGATCTGTATACTCCATTGCTGTTTGCTGCTATTCTCGTCAAAATTCATCCATTTCTTTTCGTCTTTTTTATCGGAGCTAGAAGTGCCAGACCAAGAACCAGTAGGAACATCTTTTTTCGTTGGAGGATCCCATGTGGGTTTTCTGCTATCTCTGCTATCAGGAGGTCCCCAACTACTTTGTTTCTTTTTATTAGAGCTAGAAGGATCAGCCCAAGATCGATCAGCAACATCATCTTTTTTGACCGCAGAATCCCATGAAGGCTTTTTATTATCAGTGCTATCAGGAGGCCCCCAACTACTTTGTTTCTTTCTTCCAGAGCTAGAAACACTGGACCAAGATCCAGTAGGAACATCATCTGTTTTGATCACAGAATCCCACGAGGTTTTTTTATCATCGGTGGTATCAGGAGGCCCCCAACTGCTTTGTTTCTTTTTATCGGAGTTAGAAGTATCAGACCAAGAACCAGTAGGAACATCGTCTTTATTTACTGGAGGATCCCACGCGGGTTTTCTACTCTCTCTGCTCTCAGGAGGCTCCCAACTACTTTGTTTCTTTTTATCGGAGTTAGAAGTATCAGACCAAGAACCAGTAGAAGCATCTTTTTTCGTTGAAGGATCCCATGTGGGTTTTCTGCTATCTCTGCTATCAGGAGGCTCCCAACTACTTTGTTTCTTTTTATTAGAACCAGAAGCATCAGTCCAAGGTCCAGTAGGAGCAACATCTTTTTTGATTGCAGAATCCCATGAAGGTTTTTTATTCTCAGTGTCCTCAGGAGGCTCCCAACTACTTTGCTTCCTTTTATCAGCGCTAGTAGCCTCTGGCCATGATCCAGGAGGAGCATTATCTTTTTTGATCGTAGAATCCCACGAAAGCTTTTTATTATCAATTCTATCAGGAGTCCCCCAACTATCTTGTTTCTTTTTATCAGAGTTTGAAGTATCAGACCAAGAACTAGCTGAAGCATCTTTTTTAACTGCAGGATCCCATCCAGGCTTTCTATCATGCGAACTATCAGGAGTTCCCCAACTGGTTTGTTTCTTTTCATCAGAGCCAGAAGTGCTAGACCAAGAACTAGTAGGAGGATCATCTTTTTTAACTGCAGAATCCCATGAGTGTTTTGTATTATCTTTTCTATCAGGAGTACGCCAACTACCTTGTTTCTTTTTATCAGAGCTAGAAGCGCCAGCCCAAGAATCAGTAGGAGCATCATCTTTTTTGACTGCAGAATCCCATGAGGGTTTTCTATCACCTGCGCTATCAGGAGGTCCCCAGTTATTCTGTTTCTTTTTATCAGCATGGGATTCACTCCACACCACTTCACTAGGCATACCCAAAGAACGCCATTCACTCTGCCCAACTTGCATTGCGCCTGTAAAGCGCCAATCATCCTTTACAGGGACTTTTCCTTCCGAAGGTGGCAATTCTTCCCCCGTGTTAGCTTTCGATGGCCACTCCACTTTATCTTGTTGAGGATTTGACGAGAGCCACAGTTGCCTTTCTTCGTTAGAGCTAGACGATGCCAATATTCCTTTGCTTTCGATTGAATCCGAATTTCTTCTTGGATTATTGTTTTTTGAAGGAGACGTTGACCAAGTCCTTTTATTATCACTTGAACTTGGAAATGGCCATTCTTGCTTGTTACCTGTTGACCCTGGAGCTGACCACCCTCGTTTATTGTCTACAGAACTCAAAGATGGCCGCTTTCTTTTATCATCCATCGAAACTGAAAGTGACCACCTTTGTTTATTGCCTATCGAGCCCAAAGACGACCATTCTTTCTCTTCCTCTGCAGAACCCGAAAGTGACCGACTACCTATCGGTGATGATGGCCATCTCTCTTTATCTGTTGAGCCAGAAGATGACCCCTTTTGCTTCTCTTTTCTATCTGATGGCCATTTTTGAATATCTTTTACATTTGGAAATGATGAGCTCTGTTTGGTTTCCTTTGAATCAGAAATAGCCCATGTTCTTTCATTGTCTTTAGATCTTGAAGTTGACCACATATACTTATTGTCTTCTGCACCAAAAGAGGGCCATTTTTGCTTATTTTCATCTGAATCTGAACTTTCTCTCGAGTTTTCGTTACCTTTCGCAACTGATGGAAGCCGTCTTTCTTTATCGTCTTTCATGACGGTAGTTATCCATCCTTGATTCGAGCCTTTCATATCGGCAGAGAACCAATCATCTTGCTTGCTATCTTTGGCATCTGATTTTGATGTCTGCTCCTGTGGCATTGGTTGCTCCTCAAACCACATTCTTCGAGTTTCATCATTTGAATCCGAAGCCCAAGTTTTTTCTTTCGCTTGTTTTGTATTTGAAATGGCCCAACCTTCTTTATTTTTCTTAGAACCTGAAATTATCCACTCTTTGTTTTTAGTGTCCATTCTTCCTGTATTAGCGGATTCAGTCTGTTTGCTATCCGTTGAGCTTCCGCCTCCCCATGCTGTTTGTTTCGCATCGCCTCTATTTATTTCAGAAGGATGCCATCCAATCTGAGCCTCGTCATCAAATGTACTCTCCTGTTTCTGCCATTGATTACGCTTATCATTGGCTCCCAATATCCATTCTCTTTTACTGCTATGGTCTTCAGCTTGAGCAGAAGGATTCCGATTATTTTGTGACATGCCTCCTTCTCCTCTTGTGTTATCTCGACCAGTAGCACCAGATACCAGAGTTGCATCTTTGGTTTCAGTTCGTTTGCCATTCATAAAGCCCCAAAATGTTTGGTTATTTTTATCATTTTTGTCTGTCTTGTTTTGTTTTATTGTTTGCATTTCAGGCCAATGTTTCCCTTGACTGCTTTGATCATTTTCGTCTTCCTGACCATCAGTTTGCATTCGTACCATTGTCCATATCACTGGGTTCTTTTTGTTGACAGCAGAAGCAGAACTTTGTGGTGTGACAGTATCATCTCTCCTAATCTGCTTACATCGTTTCTTTCGTTTTGATCCTGCTTTTGAAATATCAGCACCACTTCCAATCTTGCTCTGTCCTTGTATCCAAGATTCACCAGTGTCCACTTCTTCGTCTTCACATAGAATTTGAGGAAGATCTTCTCCTCCATTTGATATTCTTAGTTTCTCTTCTGACAAAGTTGAATTCTCAGTTTCGGTTTTCGTTTCCTCTGTTGGCTCAAAAAATTCCAGTCCTTTTACATCGAATTTTCTTTCTTTTTCCATATCTTTGCCAATCTGATCAGGGCTGATAGTTGCTCTTCTATCTGGACTCTGATGCAGCTTGATGCAAATAGCCTTGCATCTTTTGTTAACCTGCTTTTCACGGCTGCTTTCAGTGATCATCGCTTCTTGTTCTTCCTTTGAGTAATTCGAAACAAGCGCTTCCATTCGGTTCCTTTCCTCTTCCTCGTTGTTTTCTTCATTTCGCACTTGCTCTTCGTCTAGGACAGGAGGAGTCATCGCATCTCTTCTTTCCTCACTGTTATCATCGTTCATTAATCTTTCATCATCTCCATCTTCAACAGATGCTGCTTCTGTCTGTCGAAAGATATCCATTCTCCCTCTATTGACCGCGCGATTCTTTTCGTTATCTTTTAGCCTATTCCATCTTCCTTGCCTAGTATTGTCAACATTAACATTCCAAGCAGGATTTAAAGTGCTATCTGTATTTTTATTTCCCATATTTTCTGGGATTGTTCTCTCTTCTTGAATATTTTCAACCTCCATGTGAAAATCATATTCTGGAGACATCCGCATTTTTTGAGAATCCGAAGGTATCCTAGGAACTTCTACCGAACCTCCTGATTGATGAGAATTACTCTTTCTCCGATTTCCAAAATACATGTTCCAACCTACTCTTCTTCCAAAGCCATTGTTTCTTGGGATGATCCGTCCTACTTTCCGTTTTTGACTACCTCTGCTGAGCTTACCTCTATGATAGCGCCCGCCATGTTGCATCTTGGGTATATTGCGAAACCTATTGTCGTACGGTATATTATATTTCGTTTTTGGTTTAGAATCGAAACTGGAGACAGACCACCTCCTCCATTCTACTTTACTTCTTTCAGAATTCTTCCTGCCATTCTTACGCTCTCGTTCAAAAGACCGAATGCCCGTCCAGGTTTTTTCGCTGGTGCCTGTGATTGGTGGCTCACTCCAGCTCTCCGTACTGCTCACAGTAAGGAAATCAGTCATCATCTTATCAACCAAATAAGACGAAGCTGTTTTCATGTTGCTATCATTCGTTACAGTCAGACCTATATCCCCAGTACTCTTATACACCTCTGTTGTTCCTGGAATTTCTTCTTCAGGCATTATCGTCCTGGATGTATTATAAAGAATCAACATAATTGATTTTTCTTTGTCATTGCTTCCTTCTAGGTTTTTCATGTTTTCCTCATCAAAAGCCAATGAAGTCAGTTCGATCTTCTTATTGCCGTCTTCCTCTGTACTTCTGATATCTTCGTCCTCAAATGCCAAAGTACTTAATTTGCTGTTCTCAGTGCTCTCGTCTCTGTTTTTAATATCTTCCATCCGCTTCGTTGCAATTTTGAAAGAAGATTCAGTAGATGTAGTCCATTCTTGTTTCGTACTCTCGGTTTCACTTGCAGTACTCACTTCGTTCTCTCTACTCTCAGTAGTTCTCAGTACCTCGTTCTCTCTTTCGGTAATTCTTTGCACTTCGTTCTCTCTACCCTCAGTACTCCCCTGAACTTCATTCTCTTTACTTTTAGTACTTCTCTGCACTTCATTCTCTGTCCTATAAGTGCTTCTTTGTACTTCATCATCTGTACTTCTCTGCACTTCCTTCTCAGCACTCTCTGTACTGTGCAGCAGACTATTCGACGTCACAGAGCTGGGAGAATGTTTTTCATCTGGAGAACTCAGCTGAAACACTGGAGAATCCAACTCAATTTCAGAATTGCCTCCCTTATCTATTGTTCCCGTAATATTCATATTATTTGGAAGGGTAGAATTGAAACTTTCTCCGTTAATCCATCCTTCTTCTGTGCTGTTTCTCACTATTTTTTCAGTTTTTGGATATCTATCAGTTTCAGCAGTGAAACCAATAGTTGTCCAGCTTCCTTCAGTTTCATTAATTTGTCCATTCAAAATATTACTCATAGTGTTCAACACATAATCAAGAACAGACGTACTAAACATCGCCTTAACATCCATGATTGCTGGACTAGTGACACTTCTTTCGTCGTTCAATTTACGACTGTTCATCGTTGTCAACATCCATGGAAGATCCTGGTGAAGAGTCACTTTCTTCTCAATCATTCGATCATATGAATCATCGTTTGGATTTCTAAAGGGTGTTTTTCTTCTTGCTAAACTTCCATCTTCATTTTTCTCATTGTGTTGATTTATGCGGTTCCTTAATCTTTTTTGATGATGCCCCTTTCGTTTATAATAATCACTATTGCCCATCCGAGAGTGTCCCCATCCCACAGGTTTGTTATCTTCTTCGACGCTGCTCGTGGTACCCATTTGGATATCGTAATCATCATCGTCATCATTGTAGTCAGACTGCTCGGGTGGTCGGTCGGGAATGTCTCTGACGTCATCGATCATGCTCCAGCCACTTTTCTTCCGACCCTGTAAGCGTCTTGCTCTGGACATTTTTCGCTTGATGTCCTCCCGAAACGATCGTTTATCGTTGCCGTGGTTGTGTGCGTTTGAGCCACGTCCGGTTTCAGTTTTGTCAGGAGTTTTGTAGAGGAGAGCGTTCAGTTCGAAGTAGTTGGGTGTAGCTGAGCAATCGAAGTTGAACCACCAATCACAGACGAAATATTGTTGGTTGAAAATGGTGCCGACAGGACAGAGGAAGGAATCTTGACGTCCATCTTCTTGGCAGATGTGAAAGACCTGATATTGCAAACGAAATAAAAAAAAGAAATCTGTTTTATTTTGCAAAAATCTTCCAAGAAATTTTTCAGTTTTTTTTAACACATTACAATAGTTATTTGCACTTAGTCTGTGAATCTGTGAGAATTTTGTTATTTGAGTTTATCTTCTGAGATCTGGAGTCTGAAATCGTTATTTGCGCTTATCCTTTATGGGGGGTGGCTCAGTCGGTAGCGCGCCAGGCTCATAATCTGTAGTTCCCCGGTTCGAGTCCCAGCTGGGTCAGCGTTGAGATTTATCTCCGCAAAATTCCCCGCCTTGCCCACGGTCAGTAGGGGACACCGATGGGCTTGGAAAGGCCGCCGTCCGTCGGATGGGACGTTAAGCCGTGGCCCCGTGTGCGGGAGAGCCATACCCTATGCACGTTAAAGAACACGCTGGATGGCCTTGACGGGAGGCTACCATCTGTCTCCCAACAGCTGTTCCAGTGGGTCCCCTCCCCCAACCTTCTTTGAGCCTTCGGGGTCCATGTGACCTGGCCATTTAGCCAGGTGTGCAAAAAGTGCCGCTCAGAGGTAAAACAACCCAAACCAACTCACTACGTGATAAATTCTGACGAATTGCATTGCTGTTGTTAAATATTTAACTTTCGATAACTCTTTAAACACTAGAGGAATATTGTCGAAACTCTGGATTCCGATAGATATGATTGATATCTTTAATTAACTCTCTATCGCATTTTACAGAAAAAGCTTATTAAAGAAGTTAAAGAGCACCAAATTTGACTCTAAACCAATATAGAAATCATTGATGTCTATACCTGACATTGGGCTCCTGTATCTCCGTAAAGACCCGGATATCTTTGTTGTTCGCACCCAAATCCAGTTTTTGGCAATTCCTTGTAGGTGGGATAGTCCTCTCCTGGCACTCCAGGAATGGAGTCTTCCAGCTTCCATTGCTTGAATCCGTGAAAGCCATTCTTCCTTTTGTGATCGGTCCGTTCATTGTCTGCATAGTCTTCGTCGTGTCGTTCTCTTCCATTGTCGTCATCTTCCGTTGTGTCGTCAGAGTAGTAGTCGTCTGAAGAAAAGTCCTCCGTTGGCCATTCCTTTTCGTTGTCGTAATCTTGCTCTTCACCGTAGCTGCTGCTGTGATCGTACTGCTCATCTCCGTTGTCATCTTGCTGGCTGCTGATGTCATGTTCAGATTCTGTTCCTCCATCTTTATTACCATTTGGGAATATCTCATCTTCTCTTGCATCGTCGTGTCTTGCCTTCTCTCTCTCTTGAATGCTGATTCCTCCTCTTCCTCCTTCCACGTCATCGTGCCAACTGTCATCAACTATTGCTCGTTTCGTCTGGAACAAAGAAGGTAAAACATTTTTTTTAATCCAAATATAATGAAAAGAGTATTCAAATACATTAATGCATAGATTCCACGATACCAAGACAGATTACTTGTTACCTTATGACTGAAGAGTTAGTTTCAAAAAATGAGTTTTGGTGGAGGGGAGCCAAAACCCATTGGTATACTCCAGTCACATTCAGTTCTAGGCTTAAGGAAAATATAGAACAGTTTCATAATCTGCGGTTGGTTGAAATTGAATATAGTTCAACAAGTAAAAGAACTTTCTTCTCACGTAAACTGAGATTGAACGAGTTTGGGATTCTTTATCCTCTCGTGTTCGCTGGATACTGAATGAGGCTGGGATATAATCCCCTTCTTCATAATCTCCCGTTAGTTGAGATTCAATGAATATAGGATAGCTCAAAAAGTAAGAGATCCTTCAATAGTAGAATATCACTGGAGATATCCTTTACACAAGGAACTCATGGATTCAAGAGTACCATGTGATTTCATTCATGAGTCCCATATGAACAGGATATTTCCTGTAATACCCTGCTATTGAATTATACGCCAAGAGAGTGAAGGATAAAATATTCAATTCCATCGTATGAAACAATTTGCTTGTCCTTTCTCGACATAAATGGGCCACCAGCGAATGAAACAATATTCGTGAATGTCTATAAGTCACATTAACTGAAGAACAGTCAACAGCTGAGAGTTTAGTGGTCTGAACACCCGGCATGTAACTGGGTAGGGGTGAGTTCGAGTCCCGCTCACGGAGAAACCAAATGTTTTCTTCTAACTAGTCAAGACATACTTTTTCATATTCTTCTGCTAACTGAGAATAAAAAGGGCGGGAATGGCTCGGTAGGTAGCGCGCCAGGCTCGTAATTTGCAGTTCCGAGCTGGGCCAGCATTGAGATTTATCTCAATGCTTAGACCACCCTGCCCTCTGTCAGTTAAGGACATCGATGGGCTTGGAAGGCAGCCGTCCGTCGGGTGGAACGTTAAGCTATGGCCCGTGTGCAGAAGAGCCATACGCTGTGCACTTTAAAGAATACTCTGGATGATCCTGAAGGGAGGTTACCATCTGTCTCCCAACAGCTATCCACTGAGTCCCCTCCCCCGAAACCTTCTCTGAGCCTTCGGTGTCCTTGTGAGCTGACCATTTAGCCCATTGTGTACAAAAAAGTCTCCCTCAAAGATAAAACAACCCAACAGCTGATATTAAATGAGTCTGGAATAGCTCAATAGGTAAGGGAACTTTCTTCATAATTTCCCGTTAGTTGAGACGGAATGTGTTGCTAAGAGCGCCTGGCCTTTTCTGGAGTTTATGGGTTCAGGCCACATTCCCGACTAAACCCGATATTTTTGTTGCTATCTCTTAAAAAATATTTTGCAATGAAATTAAATATTCTGTAAATAATGCTCCCCTCTCTTGAGGAAAGCATTTAATAGCTAATGAATCTGGGGTATCTCAATATGCAAGAGCATCTTCTTCATTGTCTCCAATATACGGGGGCGGGGGTGGCTCAGTCGATAGCGCGCCAGGCTCATAATCTGTAGTTCCCAGGTTCGAGTCCCAGCTGGGTCAGCGTTGAGATTTATCTCCGCAAAACTCCCCGCCCTGCCCACGGTCAGTAGGGGACACCGATGGGCTTGGAAAGGTCGCCGTCCATCGGATGGGACGTTAAGTTCCCGTGTGCGGGAGATCCATACCCTGTGCACGTTAAAGAACACGCTGGATGGCCTTGAAGGGAGGCTACCATCTGTCTCCCAACAGCTGTTCCAGTGGGTCCCCTCCCCCAACCTTCTCTGAGTCTTCGGGGTCCACGTGACCTGGCCATTTAGCCCATGGTGTGCAAAAGAGTGCCGCTCAGAGGTAAAACAACCCAATCCAATATATGATTCAGCTGCTTTCTATTCGTAGGTTACCTAAGTATCTAAGAATATTTTGGATATAGTACTATTGCAATAATTATGATTATTTAATATCTTTGTAAGAAAAATTAAGTTGTTTTGTCGTTGTTTGACCTCTGAGCGGCACTTTTTTGCACACCATGGGCTAAATGGCCAGGTCACATGGACCCCGAAGGCTCAGAGAAGGTTGGGGGAGGGGACCCACTGGAACAGCTGTTGGGAGACAGATGGTAGCCTCCCGTCAAGGCCATCCAGCGTGTTCTTTAACGTGCACAGGGTATGGCTCTCCCGCACACGGGGCCACGGCTTAACGTCCCATCCGACGGACGGCGGCCTTTCCAAGCCCATCGGTGTCCCCTACTGACCGTGGGCAGGGCGGGGAATTTTGCGGAGATAAATATCAACGCTGACCCAGCTGGGACTCGAACCTGGGAACTACAGATTACGAGCCTGGCGCGCTACCGACTGAGCCACCCTCGCCCCCTGCACGTGAATGGTGTTAATTGTTTGTTGACGAAAACTATCCTTTCCTCCGGCTCTTCCATACTGAGGTTCATATTTAGATTCTGTAGGTTCCTGGCATATACACTAAAAATATTATCCAGCTTAAAGGTTTTTTTTTCGTTTTCTAAAAGTCATTTTATATGATTTAAAATTTTTTAAATCCCTAAAGGTTTGCCTTCCTAGAAAGAACCTACGTTGTTTTGCCGTAAATCCTGCCCTGTGTGTACCTTAGATATTCGGCTACCATTTTAAAGCCGAAAAAAAAAATTAAGCTTCCATAAACTCTTTAAATTCCGAATGAATATCATTGAAAAATAAAGAATCTCGAATTTGTTTTCCCATTTGCATAATAGCACGGGTTCGTATCTTAAGTTTGAAAAGCAGTTTGCATAAATCAGTCGAATGAAATGAAATGTAAACAATAAAAAGTTGCTTTAGTCTTACCTTATGCTCACCGTGAACTCTTGTCGAGAGAATGCCTGCAAAAGTAAAATAAATAGGTTTGAAAAGAATATACTTTAATCCATAGATCAATTATTATTTTGTATCTTCCATTTTCTACATAGGTGTTAATGAAAGGGTTTAATTCGTTCTGATTCGTAATCAATAAACCATGTCGTGTGACAAAAGTGCTCCGTTCAATCAATTAACTGACTGTGAATTTACTGAATGATTTTTTTAAAACTCAAATAACATTCATTGAAATATATGCATAAATTCATTAGATTTAATTGATAGAAAAAACATTAGAATGCTTCCTAGTGAATTCTCCCCCCCCCCCCCATCGATTTTAAAACAGTTATTTGAAAGATTGTGGCCGAGTGGTTAGTGTGCTTGGCTACTGATCAGAGGGACCTGGGTTCGAGCCCCGGGCTCTAGGATAATGCTTTTCTGCTGAGGTTCCGCCATCTTCACTCCCCGCCCTGCCCACGGTCAGTAGGGGACACCGATGGGCTTGGAAAGGTCGCCGTCCATCGGATGGGACGTTAAGCCGTGGCCCCGTGTGCGGGAGAGCCATACCCTGTGCACGTTAAAGAACACGCTATGGCCTTGACGGGATGCTACCATCTGTCTCCCAACAGCTGTTCCAGTGGGTCCCCTCCCCACAACCTTCTACAGCTGTTTCAGTGGGTCCCCTCCTCCAACCTTCTCTGAGCCTTCGGGGTCCATGTGACCTGGCCATTTAGCCCATGGTGTGCAAAAAAGTGCCGCTCAGAGGTAAAACAACCCAACCCGCCATCTTCACAGACCTTCTACTATGGTGTATAAAGTGACAGTCTGTTATCAGACCTCTGTGGCAAGTAGCTGTTTGAGGGGATATTTATTCTTTTTTAGGTCTGAAAAAGGAGCTTAATTTTATATGTCTTTAAATATTTATATCCCAAATGAAACATTCATTTTCCTCCTGAGAAATGCGAGCTTTACATTCTAAATCTCATTGGCAGCAGGAAGTATTTTTGCATTGCTAAATCGAAAATTACAGAAGAATTGTTAAAAAACAGTTTCCTGAGGTGCTTCCAATAACAAAACAACCATCGTCTTCAAAATATTGTAGATTTTAAAAGGTCTTTGAAGCAGTTGCAACAGGAGAAACAATGGGAGACTATGAGACTGTTGAGGCTTCGGTAGTTCTCATAGTTCATTGGTTGATCGACCCGTGATTGATAGGTCATTGACCTATGATCTCTGAGAACTGTCAAAGCATCAACTGCGCAGTCTCCTCATTGCTCTCCCAGTTGTCCCTCGAACTACACTATTCTTCGAAAGCGAACTTCCATCCACCAGGGCCGGGGATGGCTCAGTCGGTAGCGCGCCAGGCTCGTAATCTGTAGTTCCCAGGTTCGAGTCCCAGCTGGGTCAGCGTTGAGATTTATCTCCGCAAAATTCCCCGCCCTGCCCACGGTCAGTAGGGGACACCGATGGGTTTGGAAAGGCCGCCGTCCGTCGGATGGGACGTTAAGCCGTGGCCCCGTGTGCGGGAGAGCCATACCCTGTGCACGTTAAAGAACACGCTGGATGGCTTTGACGGGAGGCTACCATCTGTCTCCCAACAGCTGTTTCAGTGGATCCCCTCCCCCAACCTTCTCTGAGCCTTCGGGGTCCATGTGACCTGGCCATTTAGCCCAGGTGTGCAAAAAAGTGCCGCTCAGAGGTAAAACAACCCAACCCAGGTTCGAGTCCCAGCTGGGTCAGCGTTGAGATTTATCTCCGCAAAATTCCCCGCCCTGCCCACGGTCAGTAGGGGACACCGATGGGTTTGGAAAGGCCGCCGTCCGTTGGATGGGACTTTAAGCCGTGGCCACGTGTACGGGAGAGCCATACCCTGTGCACGTTAAAGAACACGCTGGATGGCCTTGACGAGAGGCTACCATCTGTCTCCCAACAGCTGTTTCAGTGGATCCCCTCCCCCAACCTTCTCTGAGCCTTCGGGGTCCATATGACCTTGCCATTTAGCCCATGGTGTGCAAAAAAGTGCCGCTCAGAGGTAAAACAACTCAAAACAACTTCCACTTACCACTCTTTCAAGAAAGAGCCAGTTTTATCAAAGTCGAATACTATGAAGTTTTACTAAAGGGTCCAAACTCTGGGCATATGCATCGAAATACAATTGACCCTGCTGTATTCTCTACGACTGAGATTCTCAAACGTTTTCATATTGCGACCGCAAGAATCGTAGATAATTTTTTCCGATCTAACGATTTCTTTAAGTTCTTCAGAGCTTTACGATCTTCCTGGGAGTTGAGATCCACACTTTGAGAATCTCTGCTCTAAGAGAGAATGATATTAAGACGTAAAGAACGAACACACGATTCGGTTTCACGTGAAACCCCTGCCAAAAGTGTTTTTGTAGTCAAAAACTTTATTCAAAGATCCACTGCATCCACTGGATGATGCAAGAAACATAAATAGGCTTGCGATGAGTTTTCGTTGCCTTTGTCATATATTAACTTACTGAACTTTCATTTTTCTACTTCTCTTGGATAAGAAAGTTTATTTCTTCAAAATATTATAGTTTAACAGTAACTTTTGTGCGCAAAGCATGAATGGAAAAATGCATATTAAAGGTTTAGTGGGGGCGGGGTGGCTCAGTCGGTAGCGCGCCAGGCTCGTGATCTGTAGTTCCCAGGTTCGAGTCCCAGCTGGGTCAGCGTTGAGATTTATCTCCGAAAAATTCCCCGCCCTGCCCACGGTCAGTAGGGAACACCGATGGGCTTGGAAAGGTCGCCGTCCGTCGGATGGGACGTTAAGCCATGGCCCCGTGTACGGGAGAGCCATACCCTGTGCACGTTAAAGAACACGCTGGATGGCCTTGACGGGAGGCTACCATCTGTCTCCCAACAGCTGTTCCAGTGGGTCCCCTCCCCCAACCTTCTCTGAGCCTTCGGGGTCCATGTGACCTGGCCATTTAGCCCATGGTGTGCAAAAAAGTGCCGCTCAGAGGTAAAACAACCCAACCCATTAAAGGTTTAGTGTCGTAAGCAAATGTTTGTAAAGTTATTAATCACAAATAGGAAACAGTAAATTAATTTTACGTTTACGAACCAGCGACGAATACAGCTGTCCATAGTCTCATGGGTCCACCATTCTTCATTGTTTGGCCTGGAATTAAAAAATACTGTTGATTTACATTCTTTCTGAAAGAAAACATCATAGGAAATGTTCAATAGATTTACGGATTGTGCCATTTAACATATTTAAATAATTAATTTTACTATTTTTTGAGAATTCTAGTAAGTGTAATGGATGCAAAAATTGTGAAACTCATGTATATTTCATGCATTTTCACAGACCTCTAAAACAGTGGGTAAAATGTTATATCACAATGGAATTCTAATCTCTTCCCTCCCTCCCAATTTTTTTTTTTATAACTTACTTTGGAAATTTGATCGTAATATTTTCTACTTTCACTTTCGTAATCTATTCTTTCATTTCTAAATACGAAAAGGCGCATTTTGGTTGCATTTTTCCTCCAGAATTCTTAAAGCCTTCAGAAATTACAGATCTGCTCACCTGTTTAAAAAAAAACATCACTAATCTCTGCGAAGTACGAAAAAACCAGTTGATATACTTACTCTGAAGAACATCCATTGGAAAATAACACAGCTTCATTTATGCGATCAATTTCTTTCCCGTATTTTTCCGTATATTTCTCGTAGTCACACTACGCATTGATCTGGTGATGTCTCTCTGTCATATGATACGCATCGCAAGGAATCCTTCCTCTGGTGCGAGGGTTTGCTCAGTCGGTAGTGCGCCAGACTCATAATCTCCAGTTCCCTGTTTCGAATCAAACCTGTGTCAGCAATGAAATTTATTTCTGCTAAATCATCTTGTCCCTCATTCAGTAGGGGACACCGATGGTCTTGGAAAGGCAGCCGTCCGTCAGATGGGACGTTAAGCCGTGGTCCTTGTGTGGGAGAGCCATACCTGTACACCTTAGAGAACATGCTGGATGTTCTTGACCTGAGAACCTATCTTCTAACAGCTGTTCCAAGTCCAGTCTCTTCCTTCAACATTCTCTGAGTTCTCGGGGTTCTTGTCACCTGGCATTTAGCCCATCGTGAAAAGCACACTCAGAGGTAAAGCAATCCAACCTTTTCCTCTCCTCTCCCCCTCAGGAGAGCGCCAATTCCTCTTCCTTGAATTCTATAAACGTTTGCAGTACAACCCATTAGAAGGGAGCAGCGATTAGCCCAGTCGATAGCGCGCCAGGTTCATAACCCAATATTAGTTACATTCAGATTTTTTCCATTAACCTCCGAACTGATCTCGATGAGGAAAGGGGGTATTTGAGCGATGATGAGAGAGAGAGGAGCCAATGAGCCTGGAAAGGCTGCCATCCATCCGATGGGATGCTAAGACAACGCTTCGTGTGGAGGAGAGCCATACACTGTTACTTATTGAAAAACAAGCTAAATGATCTTAACGTGAGATTTCTATTAATCTCCTAATAGCTGTCCAGCGGATTTTATTCCTCTACCTAGCAGTGAACCCTTGGGATCCTCCCAATGTTGTCATTTAGTTTGTGTGTGTGTTCATTGTGTTTTCCTTAGAGTGCGGGGCGGTTGTGGCTCAGTCGGTAGCGCGCCAGTTTCGGGTCCCAGCTGGGTCAGCGTTGATATTTATCTCTGCATAATTCGCCTCCCTGCCCACGGTCAGTAGGGGACACCGATGAGCTTGGAAAGGTCGCCGTCCGTCGGATGGAACGTTAAGCCGTGGCCCAGCTTGCGGGAGAGCAAGAGTTAAGACGTAGCCCTGTGCAAGTTAAAGAACACGCTGGATGGCCTTGATGGGAGGCTATCATCGGTCTCCTAACAGCTGTTCCAGTGGGTCCCCTCCCCCAACCTTCTCTGAGCCTTCGGGGTCCTTGTGAACTGGCCATTTAGCCCATTGTGTGCAAAAAAGTGCCGCTCAAAGGTAAAACAACCCAACCTTAGAGTGCCTCTTCTGGATTAAATAACACCTTTTAGTAATGCTACTTTATGTTCCTCAAAAGTAGTTGTATGTATGTTGCTTCTCTTGCAATATCTCTGACTTCATTTATTCTTTACATTTAAAAAATAATTTTTTTGAAGTGTACATAAAATGTCGTTTTCGTTTTTGGTTCCAACTGAATGGGCAGTAACTGAACTGGTGTAAACTGACTGCAAACAGATCGCAGTTATAGATATGCTTTCTAGAAAGATTTTTCAAAGCTACTTAAAGTAAACAAATCAGACTCATGTTTATAAGTTAGCTTGATATGAAAATGCTGGCGTAGATTATTATATTCATATAGTTTCTCGATCAACTGTACAGCATGCATAGCCTTTAAATTTT
The DNA here is from genome assembly GCA_038380435.1 of Ryuthela nishihirai. Taxonomy (NCBI): domain Eukaryota; kingdom Metazoa; phylum Arthropoda; class Arachnida; order Araneae; family Heptathelidae; genus Ryuthela; species Ryuthela nishihirai. The sequence goes on along the minus strand of JAWZYU010000001.1, from coordinate 132,058,354 downwards.
AATTAATTTCTAAGGTAGTCATGACGCATTACTGTTTTTAAATATTCCAACTTCCATAACACTTTAAATACTGAAAGAATAGTGTTGAAAATCGAGACTTAAATGGGTTTGATTATGATGTAATTTATCTTCAGTCACATTTTTCCACTAAATGCATATTTTAGAAGTTGTAGAGTTTCGAAGTTAGATTCCTACTGACATAACATGGCAATTCTCTTAATACAGTAGAACCTCATAAATCTGCCACCCTTGGGATCCAGCACGAGCAGGTTTTTAGAATATTCCGGCTGTTTGAAAGTGCTGCCTAACTCTCTGTATCTCCTAATCTATGTTTCTTAACTTGTACCAACGTTTAGTGGTCAGCTGATAACCGAATGCGTGAAGATGGCAGCCTGCAAATCTGCTCTAGAGTTTGTAAATTTTGATGTGAAACTGAGTTCACTGTCCCGAGCGGAATAGGTTAAAAAAATCCTAAAATGAATGATTTTTTTATAATTCCAGATTTTCGAGTGTCGAATTTAGAGGTTCTACTCTACTTTGGCAGGTCAGCGTATCTTTAAAACCTTTTCCTCCATGCCTCGTAATCCATCAAGGACTAACTCTGGAGATCAGATTCCCACTCCTTAAAAATGCGCTGAACACATTCCACCAATCATTCCCTTTACATCCATAAAAATCATAGTTTTAATAAGATATAAAAATCACCGATTTTTTACTATAATCATCAAATTAAAAAAGCAACGCATTTAAAGAAACATTCCAGCACACATTTACTAATTTTCCTAGTACATTCATGTTACTTTAAACAAGCAATCTTGAAAAATAATACTTAAGACGAAAAAGTAAGAGAAAGATTTGAATTCTTACTTTTACTATCGAAAATCTCTCGGGTAATCCTTAGAAGAGCTTCATTAACGAACCTTGAATTTCTTTGTCCATACAATAAAAAATGATTTACCTGCAACGCCAACTGGCACGGCACGCGAACGAGACCTGAAAGAGCCAACTAGTAAATGCCATTTTCTTGCTTCCAGAACCTTTTATAAACCGGTGGCTGCATCGTCACTCACAAACTCCTCCCTTTTAGTAGAAGAAGATGTGCAGAAATCGCTGTTTGTCAACATGTAGGTCAGGTGAGACTTCTGTTACCGAGTCAAGGGTTAACGAAAGGAAGCAATCCCCCCCCCCCCAACTCTCCCCTATCTTTTTCTGCTGCTGCTGGATGAAATGTAGCAATGGTTTTCGTTTGGGTGAAAGGATCTCTCGTTAACCCACATCACACAGCGGTGAGGGTCATCCCACAAAAAGGCTGACCAGTTTCAAAGAAAACTTAAAATAAGTTGCGATCTTGTCTTTCTTCTAATTGAACAAAATCGTGTTCGACTCACGGCTGAAGCAAGTTGTGTATGTATGCATCGGATAAAGGAATTATTTTAAATATTTAGAAATCAAATGGTGAGAAATGGAGGTATTTACCACGGCTTTAAAATGAACAAAAGACTAATTGCCTCTAGATAGTATGATTCATTTTTAAATTTAAACAGGAGTTAAAATTTGTTTTCTTTAGCAGTGTATTTCCTTTTTAGTGTTATAAGCTAATTTTTACGTTTAAACATATTTTAGAAATAATTCTATTTAATCGGAGTTAAAACTAAATTCTATATATGTTACCGCTAAAGTGCAGAAATCAGTTATTTACAGATTATCTAGGTATTGTGCAGATTAACTAGGGTGATCCGTTAACGTGCGGAAAATTGTTTCATTTCTCAAATTACCTAGGTAATCTGCAAATTACCTGGATAATCTGCACGTTACCTACTAGGCACTCGTTAAAGTGAAAATAAGATCTTTGCTGGAACAACAGGAACGTTTCTGTTCGCTTAAATTAACATAATGTTATTTATCTAGTGTCCGAGAGTAGAGTTGAAACCAGGGTCATCCCTCTGTCAACATGAATCAGTCGTCCGAATTATAAAAAACGCCCCCAAAATGAGCAGGCCAAGTGAGAACGAATCATTTTAGTGATTCGTTATCAAGAATGAATCACTTTACCGATTCGTTCTCACTTGGCCTCCGCTCATCCGGGGCGTTTTTTATAATGCGGACGAGTGAATCACGTGACACGAAGATTCATATTCAAGAGATTCACCACTATGAGAGAAACAAACTTTTGAACTTTAACGATACGGAAGCCGTTAATGTGCACATTACCTAGGTAAAATGCGGAAAACTCTTGATTCCGCACGTTAACAGAGCAAATCAGTTAATCTGCAGATTAGCTAGGTAATGTGCACATTAACGGCTTTCGAGCTTTAGCGGTAACGTATATAATCGTTTAAACTGGGGATCTAAAATAAGGTCTTCTCAGCGTAAATGGCTTGCATTATAAAATGGAGTCATACAAATTAATATGTGCTTCGGCATGGGGAAGGGAGAAAGATGGACAATTGCCCCAACCTGCAAAATTTGATCGTAACATTTATTTATGTTGAATAATACAGGTGTAAAAAATAAAGTAAATACCCCCTCAAGCAGTTGCATGCCACAGAGGTCTGACAGGAGCCTGTCAGTTTATACGCCATTGTAGAAGGTCTGTGAGGATGGCAGGACCTCAGCAGAAAAACAACACGAACATCCATGCCTTACCCGGGGCTCGAACCCAGGTCCCTTAGATCAGTAGCCAAGCGCACTAAACCGGCCACGGGACGGCTATACCAAAAAATATTCTTTTTTTTTTTTCCTGTAAGAAATATACAGGTAATCCCCGTTTAACGCGGGAGATGTTCTCTTCCGGCGGAAGGGGCAATTTTTTAATTTGCTTGTTTTTTTGCTTATCTTATTGTTTTTTATCTCGTCTTTTGATTATCTTATTTTTTTGACATCCTTTTTCTTTTATAATGGATGTTTTCTTTGAATAAAAATAATTATAATGCAGAGTTTTTATTAAAAATTTACATAAATGCATAAATGTTTACGCATACCATCGATTAATTAATTTTGCAATTTATTTCTTAGTAAGGAAAGAATCTAGGGTTGTTTGTTTTCTTTGTCTCCGTTTTGTGCGTAATATTTGTTTGTAATATTCTGAAAAAATAAATGGCACCGGTAACTAGTGTTATTAATCATGTTTTCACGTTGGGGAAACATATTTGCCAATGGAATCATACGAAACAAAAAGCTAGAGATGCGCATCTTCGGCGAACAGTGCAAGAAAGACAGCAATTTCTGTAAAAATTGTAAATTCTCATAAACAAAATATTTATTACCGGGCGAACCGAGTTGGGTTGTTTTACCTCTGAGCGGCACTTTTTTGCACACCATGGGCTAAATGGCCAGGTCACATGGACCCCGAAGGCTCAGAGAAGGTTGAGGGAGGGGACCCACTGGAACAGCTGTTGGGAGACAGATGGTAGCCTCCCGTCAAGGCCATCCAGCGTGTTCTTTAACGTGCACAGGGTATGGCTCTCCCGCACACGGTGCCACGGCTTAACGTCCCATCCGACGGACGGCGGCCTTTCCAAGCCCATCGGTGTCCCCTACTGACCGTGGGCAGGGCGGGGAATTTTGCGGAGATAAATCTCAACGCTGACCCAGCTGGGAATCGAACCTGGGAAGTACAGATTACGAGTCTGGCGCGCTACCGACTGAGCCACCCCCGCCCCTCCGGGCGAACCGATGCATCAAATATATACGCGTATTTATTTAAACGCATGATTTTTAAGGATGTTTCAGGGAAAAAAAAACTTTGTTATAATGAATGCACGTTAAACTGGGTTGCTTGTCATTTTGAATTTTTTAATTTCCTTTTGTTTACAGAAGCATATCATTTATTTTTATTAATATGAAAAACATATTTAATGAATACACATCCACTATCAGGCTGTTTTTTAAGCGACAGGAGAAAATGAGTGTAGAGGAAAAAATTGCTTGAGCTGGGTGAGATCTGAACCCACGATCTCATGATGACATGTTAGATACTCAGACCACTGAGCTACCGGCCGGTAATCAAGTTCTCCTCTGTGATGATGTTACTTTATACTCCATCTGGTCAATCACTGTCTTTTGAGTTGGGTTGTTTTACCTATGAGCGGCACTTTTTTGCACACAAAGTTCACATGGACCCGAAGGCTCAGAGAAGATTGGGGGAGGGGACCCACTGGAACAGCTGTTAGGAGACAGATGGTAGCCTCCCGTCAAGGCCATCTAGCGTGTTCTTTAATGTGCATAGGGTATGGCTCTCCCGTACACGGGGCTACGGCTTAACGTCCCATCCGACGGACGGCGGCCTGTATCCAAGTCCATCGGTGTCCCCTACTAACAGTGGGCAGGGTTTTGCGGAGATAAATCTCAACGCTGATCCAGCTGGGACACGAACCTGGGAACTGCAGATTATGAGCCTGGCGCGCTGCCGACTGAGCCACACCCGACCCCAGGGATGTATGTGTGTATGGATAGGTGGAAGCCAATGAAATAGAGGTAGATGAGATTCAGTGTACGGGTGGTGGGGGTAGATGGGAGACAATGAAACAGAGGTAGATGGGAATCAGTGTATACGGGTAGATGGGAATCAGTGTATGAGAGTAGATGGGAACCAGTGAAACGGAGGTAGATGAGAACCAATATATGGAGGCAGATGGTAGCTAATGATATGGAGGTAGATGAAAGCCATGGAATAGATATAGATGGGAACCAATATATTGAGGTAGATGGGAGCCAGTGAAATGGAGGAAGGTAGAAGCCAGTGGAATAGAGATAGATGGGAACCAGTGTATGGAGGTACAGTAGTAGATGAGACATGAGGGCAAGTTCTCCTAATTGGAATTTGGAAACAGGAGATGTTATTAAGGCGTATTATCACTCCTGACAGCCATATAACTCACGCAATGCCTTCTCATACGTACTGATCGTCAATGAGTGTTTTGTGGTAATGAAGTCTACTCCTCCACAAGAAGAGGTCTGAGCTCATGGACGGTTCTTGGAGGGTTCTTCCTCACCTTTGGACCTCTTTTTTGGACGATACATTAAAAACGTTGTTCATTTTAAAAAATCTCAATTTACAGCATTTAAAAGAAAGAATCACTGCAACTGTTGCACATGTTACACCAGAAATGATGGTTATGGATGAAAATTGAATGTAATGTCCTTGATATCCACATTAAAGTCTGTTGAACACAAAACGAAACTTTGACATTTTGGGCACTCAGTTGCTTTTCCTACTTAATTATTCAACGAAATATATAATTTTATGTATTTCGTTGAATAATTAAGGAATTTTGAAAGGCATTTACAATATCGAAAATTAAAATAAAAAAATATGTTTGGAGTTTGTGTGTGGGTTCTTTAAATGTGTGGGATTCTTTAATAATCACCATCTAATCACCCAAGTGTGGGATTCTTTAATAATCACCATCTAATCACCCAAGTGTGGGATTCTTTAATAATCACCATCTAATCACCCAAGTGTGGGATTCTTTAATAATCACCACCTAATCACCCAAGTGTTGGATTCTTTAATAATCACCACCTAATCACCCAAGTGTGGGATTCTTTAATAATCACGACCTAATCCCCCCAAGTGTGGGGTTCTTTAATAATCACGACCTAATCCCCCAAGTGTGGGATTCTTTAATAATCACCACCTAATCACCCAAGTGTGGGATTCTCTAATAATCACCACCTAATCACCCAAGTGTGGAATTCTTAATAATCACCATTTAATCACCCAGTGTGGGATTCTTTAATAATCACCACCTAATCACCCAATTGTGGGATTCTCTAATAATCACCACCTAATCACCCAAGTGTGGGATTCTTTAATAATCACCACCTAATCACCCAAGTGTGGGATTCTCTAATAATCACCACCTAATCACCCAAGTGTGGGATTCTTTAATAATCACCACCTAATCATCCTGTATGTAACATTCGCATCTGTCTGGGCTTAAAAACAACAAACAAGCTTATATTTCATTGTAATAATTTTAAACCAGAAATAATAATTTTAACCATTTGTATTTTTTGCATTTTTATTAATCCAGAGTTTTTTTAATATTAAATTGTTTCAGAAAAGTTTAATGGATGTTTTCAATATTTTGCATTTCATCGATATAGGACAAACGCAGCAATGTAGGCCAACTAACATTAATTTCTACTCAATTGATGCGCAGAGTAATTTTGAAGGGATGCATGGAGGTATCCATGTGAAGGGAAAAGGGTCGAGAGAAAAAGGGCACGGAGTAAATTAAAAATAAATAAATAAATGGCCTGTTCGAAGCAAAGTTACGTAGTTAGTCCGGTTTCGTTTCCTTTAGAAGTAGTTACACACTTTATGAAAAAAGCTTTAACGGATTGCATCCAACCCCAATTTCCTCTTCTCTTTTCTTACCTTCTTCTTGTTCCTGGGCAGAAGCTTAGAGACAAAGATTCTGCTCAGAACAGATGAAAAGATTATTCGCTTGGCTGACATACAAGCAGACGTGGTTGGCTCACAGCTCTTCACATGGATGCTTCCGGTGAATGGTGGACTTCAACATCACTGGGAAAGGGAAACAACAGTGGCAGCAACGAAAAATCGAAATCAAAACGCATTCCTGAAGAACAAGAGATGAGAGATGATAAAAGGAAAAGTTGCTCTTCACTGTCCGCTTGACCTGCGTACTTTTAAGTTGGTTCCTCAGATGTAATGCAGAGATTTTAGCGGTTTCACTTCCGAACAGTCTTTATGTCTAGGAGCCGTGGGTTGGCATCGACTAGATGGCTTTGTTCTGTCCAGATTGTGTTTTAGACCGACGGAGAGAAGGAGGTTCGTCATTTCGGTAACAAAAGGAGCTCCGTACACCGGGTTGCTGTCTGATTTGAAGTGATGTGCATGTGAACATCTGAGTTGTTATCTCTCCAAGAGCCAACACTGGGTGTGTCTGTTTGGGTAATTGTGTTTTGCGTGAGGAAGGCTGGAGAATCTTTCTATTGCATCTCAAGTTTATTATAAGAGGAAATTAGTTTCAAAGCAACATTGTGGTAAATATGCCACGATTCAGATGCTTGTGTTGTCATTTTACCTTAAAACGCAATTATTAAGTCCCGTTGTGATTATTTTTCTCCTCAGGTATTTCTTTTTATCTAAAATCTCAATTGTGAAACGTTTTCATGTGTTGATGTCTTAAAACGAGCACGTAATGTTTCATTAAGTGGCAGGTCGATAAGTTACTATTTTTCCTGCATAGTAATTTTGTCTTTGTAGAAATTTCGAAAGAAAAGCAATGGCGAATCCCGCCTAACTTTCTTCCGCAAAAACATCAAAGTATCAAATCGTTTTGAACGTTCTTGAGTAGCGTTGCAAGATAAGCATTAATAATTAATTATAAGTAATTTTACACTTAATTCGTAGGAATTTAATATTATTATTAAGAGAAAGAATTAAGAGAAAATTAAAAGAAACCGACGCTCAATATCAGTTTTCCAGAGATTTAACTTCTTTTCGAAAGCTTCTATTTTATCACTGAGCATTAATATATTTGTTCCCTATCCTGGAAGAATTTCAAAGCCATTCTTCCTTCATGAATAATTGAACAAGATTCTGAGTTTTATACGATAAAAACATTCAAACTTCATCTTTAAGATAAAAAAAAATGACATCGCAGCACTCTGCCACGAGACGACCATCTCAAATGGGTAGGGAAAAGAAACGTTTGATAAGCAGTTCCCATCTCATTACAAAATATCCTCAAAAGTCTAAATTCAGACTTAGGGGCGGGGGTGGCTCAGTCGGTAGCGCGCCACGCTCGTAATCTGTAGTTCCCAGGTTCGAGTCCCAGCTGGGTCAGCGTTGAGATTTATCTCCGCAAAATTCCCCGCCCTGCCCACGGTCAGTAGGGGACACCGATGGGCTGGGAAAGGCCGCCGTCCGTCGGATGGGACGTTAAGCCGTGGCCCCGTGTGCGGGAAAGCCATACCCTGTGCACATTAAAGAACACGCTGGATGGCCTTGACGGGAGGCTACCATCTGTCTCCCAATAGCTGTTCCAGTGGGTCCCTTCCCCCAACCTTCTCTGAGCCTTCGGGGTCCATGTGACCTGGCCATTTCGCCCATGGTGTGCAAAAAAAGTGCCGCTCAGAGGTAAAACAACCCAACCCAACCCGCCAGGCTCGTAATCTGTAGTTCCCAGGTTCGAGTCCCAGCTGGGTCAGCGTTGAGATTTATCTCCGCAAAATTCCGCGCCCTGCCCACGGTCAGTAGGGGACACCGATGGGCTTGGAAAGGCCGCCGTCCGTCGGATGGGACGTTAAGCCGTTGCCCCGTGTGTGGGAGAGCCATACCCTGTGAACGTTAAAGAACACGCTGGAAGCCTTGACGGGAGGCTACCTCTGTCTCCCAACAGCTGTTCCAGTGGGTCCCTCCCCCAACCTTCTCTGAGACTTCGGGGTCCATGTGACCTGGCCATTTAGCCCATGGTGTGCAAAAAAAGTGCCGCTCAGAGGTAAAACAACCCAACCTAAATTCAGACTTCTCCTTTCATTCAAGGTGATCATATTTACTGCATCTTGCAATAGTTTGTGCAGCTCTGCTGCCATTTCTTTCGCTACTAATGCCTCCTTGTGTATCATGCAACGATGATAGAAAGATATTTGGAACAATTCCTTTCATTTTGCTTTTTAAACCGATATTTGATCCTGTTAATGCAGCCCCACCATCGGTGCAAATCGCTTTGGACCATGCAAAATCATTTGTTTGAAAAAAATGTAAAGCAGATCTAACATAATCTCAACTTTCGTTCTTCCTACCAAAGCTTTCCAAAATAAGAAACCCTCCAAAATATCTTCATCGTAGCAACAGCTGACATAAACAAGAAGTTGAGAAAGATTTGCAATATTCATTGACTTATCAAACAGTAGCGCAAAATATGCCCGTGTAAAACATTTCACTTGCTTGATATGATATGAGTCACCCGTTGTTCATCCATGCACTCACCTAAAAAATGGTTCTCTTAGATCAATAGTTCTCAACCTTTTATGCTTCACGTACCCCCTGGAAATGTGTATGTAACTGGCGTAACCCTTGTATAGATAGATAAAACTATAGTTATGGTATAACAATGGAAATAAAATAAAACATATATATCAGTGGTTCTCAACCTTTTATGCTTCACGTACCCCCTGGAAATGTACATGTAACTGGCGCACCCCTTGTATAGATAGATAAAACTATAGTTATGGTATAACAATGGAAATAAAATAAAACATATATATCAGTGGTTCTCAACCTTTTATGCTTCACGTACCCCCTGGAAATGTGTATGTAACTGGCGTACCCCTTGTATAGATAGATAAAACTATAGTTATAGTATAACAATGGGAATAAAATAAAACATATATATCAGTGGTTCTCAACCTTTTATGCTTCACGTACCCACTGGAAATGTGTATGTAACTGGCGTACCCCTTGTATAGATAGATAAAACTATAGTTATGGTATAACAATGGGAGTAAAATAAAACATATATATCAGTGGTTCTCAACCTTTTATGCTTCACGTACCCCCCTGGAAATGTGTATGTAACTGGCGCACCCCTTGTATAGATAGATAAAACTATAGTTATGGTATAACAATGGGAATAAAATAAAACATATATATCAGTGGTTCTCAACCTTTTATGCTTCACGTACCCCCTGGAAATGTACATGTAACTGGCGCACCCCTTGTATAGATAGATAAAACTATAGTTATGGTATAACAATGGGAATAAAATAAAACATATATATCAGTGGTTCTCAACCTTTTATGCTTCACGTACCCCCTGGAAATGTGTATGTAACTGGCGTACCCCTTGTATAGATAGATAAAACTATAGTTATAGTATAACAATGGGAATAAAATAAAACATATATATCAGTGGTTCTCAACCTTTTATGCTTCACGTACCCACTGGAAATGTGTATGTAACTGGCGTACCCCTTGTATAGATAGATAAAACTATAGTTATGGTATAACAATGGGAGTAAAATAAAACATATATATCAGTGGTTCTCAACCTTTTATGCTTCACGTACCCCCCTGGAAATGTGTATGTAACTGGCGCACCCCTTGTATAGATAGATAAAACTATAGTTATGGTATAACAATGGGAATAAAATAAAACATATATATATATACACATTAAATTTTGTATTCATAAATTACATATATCGATAAACACAAAAAAATGACGTAAACAATTTAACAAATCTTATAAAATTATAAACATTTTACTGGATAATTGACTCTTGAGCTCTCACGGTGTACCCCAAAAAATTTTACCGCGTACCCCCAAGGGGTACGAGTACCTCACGTTGAGAACCCCTAAGATGAATTATAAATAGTTCTAATTTTTGGTCATCGCTATAGTCATCTTCATGACATTTTATGTGGGACTATAGTAGGTATTTTTGTTCTTAAATTATTCATCTCAATGAGTTGTGTAAAGTTAAGCAAGAATGCTCAAAATATCCCCTGTAGTAAAGATAGTTACTGTATCTATTTAAAGAAATATAGTTTTTTCGCAGCAATGCATTCGTGTGTATTTCGAGAAGACAGCAGTCAAAATTAATTACAGTCTAATTAGAAGAAGGATTTAACAAACATAGCTTGAATGAAAATCCTCAGAGGAGAAAAATCAGTTCTGCTTGTAGTCTTCGGGAAAAGAAGAGGAGAATGAAAAGTCGGCGATGAGACTCCCCTCCTCACTTGTTCTAGGTTACGTCTTATCTTTCAAAGCACTGCCTTTTGTGTGGCGGGGGTGGCTCAGTCGGTAGCGCGCCAGGCTCGTAATCTGTAGTTCCCAGGTTCGAGTCCCAGCTGGGTCAGCGTTGAGATTTATCTCCGCAAAATTCCCCGCCCTGCCCACGGTCAGTAGGGGACACCGATGGGCTTGGAAAGGCCGCCGTCCGTCGGATGGGACGTTAAGCCGTGGCCCCGTGTGCGGGAGAGCCATACCCTGTGCACGTTAAAGAACACGCTGGATGGCCTTGACGGGAGGCTACCATCTGTCTCCCAACAGCTGTTCCAGTGGGTCCCCTCCCCCAACCTTCTCTGAGCCTTCGGGGTCCATGTGACCTGGCCATTTAGCCCATGGTGTGCAAAAAAGTGCCGCTCAGAGGTAAAACAACACAACAACTGCCTTTTGTTTTATTAATGTTTCAAAATACTTTAGGAATACATATTTTACTGTATAGAAAAAAAATAAATGTCCAGTGATTTGTTTCGATTTAGTTCTGTTAACTCAATTTGAATTACTTCATGAATTAATCGTCTGGTAAATAATAGATTCATTCAAGTTTTTTTTTATTTTCTCTTTCGATAATAGTATGCTTATTTACATATAAATATTTTCAATTCTAAAAATTATAGAACCCATGGACTATCGTGAAGTAGTGATGACATCCATAGAGAAGTTCGTTTAATTCCTTCAACTTTATTTTCCTTAAATTCTGGTTCCTTTAAACTGAACCACAAAATCATCTCCTTTTCAGTAGCCTAACGGTTAACATGTTGGACTGACTGAGGAGCAGAAATTATCAAATCCTGGAGAGTTGGGTTGGGTTGTTTTACCTCTGAGCGGCACTTTTTTGCACACCATGGGCTAAATGGCCAGGTCACATGGACCCCGAAGGCTCAGAGAAGGTTGGGGGAGAGAGGACCCACTGGAACAGCTGTTGGGAGACAGATGGTAGCCTCCCGTCAAGGCAATCCAGCGTGTTCTTTAACGTGCACAGGGTATGGCTCTCCCGCACACGGGGCCACGGCTTAACGTCCCATCCGGCGGACGGCGGCCTTTCCAAGCCCATCGGTGTCCCCTACTGACCGTGGGCAGGGCGGGGAATTTTGCGGAGATAAATCTCAAAGCTGACCCAGCTGGGACTCGAACCTGGGAACTACAGATTACGAGCCTGGCGCGCTACCGACTGAGCCACTCCCGCCCCCAAATCCTGGAGAAGTCATGGTGTCGTTTTCTTGATGTTTTGTTTGTGTTTCGATGATGTACCTGGCAATGATCATCAGGGCGGTACAAAGCTGATGACTGCCAAGTACAGTTGAAAAGCGCTCGGCTTGTACAATCATTTACAGTCGCTCAAAAGAGTATCCGAACACTATGGTTGATTACAGAATTCAGAAAAAATATCTGGCAACGGTTTTTTTTAGAAATTAGTAATCTGGCAATCTTCGTGTCACGTGTCACGTGACACTTACTCCTTTTTTTACAACTTTCTGTTAGCACTAGTGCAATAGATTGCATTGGCCAGTGAGAGATTATGAGAGTACACTCGCTCAAAAAATATCCGAACACTATGGTTGATTACAGAATTTTGAAAAAATATCTGGCAATGATTTTTTAGAAATTAGTGATCTGGCAACCTTCGTGTCACGTGACACGAAGGTTGCCAGATCACTAATTTCTAAACAAAAATTGTTGCCAGATATTTTTTCTGAATTCTGTAATCAACCATAGTGTTCGGATATTTTTTTTGAGCGACTGTACCTAGCACATTTTAGTGCCTAACTTTTAATTTTATTATTATTTTACTCCTGTTAATTAATTGTTAAGGTGTTAATAAATCTAACCGGCAAAGAAAGGGTTTTCCTTTCTTAACTTTAATTATGATGCCCTGAAATCGTTTCTCAATTTACAAGTTCCTTTTCTACATTTAATTCATTTCAGTAATTAAAAATTTTATAAATAAAAACCTTTGCTCGGAAGAGTTACATTTCCTTTTATAAGATAAAATTTCAATAATAAATTTTTGCATTTGAAATAATTGATGGAGATAATTCATTAATGCTCTCCCCAAATAGTAAATGTTTATTATATTCTGGAATATAACCATGTAAAATATACAGTCAGTAACATTCGAGGATTGAGGGCCGGATTTGCGCATAAGCTAACTAAGCTACAGCTTAGAGCCTCGCAATATGAGGGGGCCTCAAAAAATGCATTTAAAATTTTACTCTGCGATGTTAAAGCGTTTTCTAATATTTTAATTAATCTTTTGTGGAAATCGTGTTCATCTTAGCTGTAGATATATTTATATAAATAAATAAAATAAATAAATACCCCCACAAGCAGCTGCGGGGCGGGGGTGGCTCAGTCGGTAGAGCGCCAGACTCGTAATCTGTAGTTCCCAGTTTCGAGTCCCAGCTGGGTCAGCGTTGAGATTTATCTCCGCAAAATTCCCCGCCCTGCCCACGGTCAGTAGGGGACACCGATGGGCTTGGAAAGGCCGCCGTCCGTCGGATGGGACGTTAAGCCGTGGCCCCGCGTGTGGGAGAGCCATACCCTGTGCACGTTAAAGAACACGCTGGATGGCCTTGACGGGAGGCTACCATCTGTCTCCCAACAGCTGTTCCAGTGGGTCCCCTCCCCCAACCTTCTCTGAGCCTTCGGGGTCCATGTGACCTGGCCATTTAGCCCATGGTGTGCAAAAAAGTGCCGCTCAGAGGTAAAACAACACAACCTAATTAGCATTCAGTGTTGAGAATAGTGAGTCATTGATCAAATTGAGAGTCTCGGGCAGTAGTCAAAACCATTAGAGATCACAGGGAAAGATAAGAGAAAAAGAGAAAATATATAGGTTTCAATTTCTTATCTTCCTCCCATATTTAACTATGGTTTAAATTAAGATACATCAGATTAGTTATTTTGAAATTCAAGAGTTAGATTTTATTCATCAATATATGAGAGTAAATCAGAAGTAAAGTTTTCTGTTAGGAAACTAGGAAGCACCTGGGGCTGTGCCACCATCGCACCTTAGTTCAAAATAACCTCACCAAGTGGCACCGTTGTTGTGAGGTGCAGAGTGCGAGCGAATACGATAAAGATTCTGCATGTGTATGTACGAAGCTGGAGACTGGATTGTTTTACCTTTCACCGGCACTTTTTTTTCACACAATGGGCTAAAAGTCCAGATCACAAAGAACCCGAGAGCTCAGAGAAAGTTGGGAGAGGGGACCCATTGGACAGCTATGAGGAGACAAGACAGCCCCGCGTCAAGGCCATCCAGCGTGTTCTTTAATGACGTATGGTATCATAATTATAGTCCCTACACGGGGTCACGGTTTAGCACCCCATCCGACGGATGGTGGTCTTTCCGAAATCATCGGTGTCCTCTACTGACCGAGGGTACGGTGGCGAGTTTTGCGCAGATAAATCTCAACACTGGCCCATCTGGCGCGAACCTGGGAACTGCAGATTATGATCATGGCGTGCTACTGACTGAGCCACCCCTGTTCCCAAAGGTCGAGATCCTAGCAGAAGGGGGGCGGGGATGGCTCAGTCGGTAGCGCGCCAGGCTCGTAATCTGTAGTTCCCAGGTTCGAGTCCCAGCTGGGTCAGCGTTGAGATTTATCTCCGCAAAACTCCCCGCCCTGCCCACGGTCAGTAGGGAACACCGATGGGCTTGGAAAGGCCGTCGTTCGTCGGATGGGACATTAAGCCGTAGCCCCGTGTGCGGGAGAGCAATACCCTGTGCACGTTAAAGAACACGCTGGATGGCCTTGACGGGAGGCTACCATCTGTCTCCCAACAGCTCTTCCAGTGGGTCCCCTCCCCCAACCTTCTCTGAGCCTTCGGGGTCCATGTGACCTGGCCATTTAGCCCATGGTGTGCAAAAAAGTGCCGCTCAGAGGTAAAACAACCCAACCCAATCCTAGCAGAAAGTCAATTACTCTGGGCACATAAGACCCAACCTGAGGAAATCCACTGACAGCTTTTGGCTGTGTGTGGGTCGGATGTCCTCTCAGTGCAAATGGGAGGACATGATGACGCGAGTTCGAATTTGATCATGTGACTGTAGGGTGAGGTTCTCCCCACTTGGCGATGGATAACTGCTCACCATACCTTCCATATACCGTTGAATTTTTCACTTGTTTGGGAAGCTGAAGAAACCTTTCCGAGGACGAAACTTTCCATTGGATGGTGACGTCAAAAAGAAAGTCGAGAAGTGGCTTCAGGTGCAGACTCGTCCTTCTATTGGCAAGGCTTCAATAAGCTGATTGACCATTACGGACAAGTGTCTCAAGAAGTCGGGTGACTATATGGGAAAATAATACACGTATTTGAGAACATTTCCTGCATATTGTCTTCGGGGTAATTACCTGCCCTCTACAAAAATTAAACAGGGAATTTGAATTTTTAACTTACCCTCGTATGTTTAAATTTACGATGCAAATACAGTTTTAATCTCTACTAGAAACCTAGTTTACTATGATGAGGTGATTCTTAGTCATTATGACAAAATGATTCATTTACTATTGAGGCTGAGGAAGAAAGGGATGATTATAAGCAGCAAACACTTCAAACTAAGTGTTATTCGCAGTCTAAAGCAGCAGAACAGACATTTGAGAGAATAGAGCAATAGAGCTTAGGTTTGATAGGAGTGCAGAAATATTTCAGTAAAATACCTTATACGAGCTGAACATAGTCTGAACGAATAAAAGCGTAAAGTGCTTAATGAGACGCTTAAAGGAAATAGAAAGCTGCTAACAAACCACAATAAAAGAGGGATATAGACGCTTAAATGATAAGTTGGTAAAAGATCCTGATATAAGGTTGGGTTGTTTTACCTCTGAGCGGCACTTTTTTGCACACCATGGGCTAAATGGCCAGGTCACATGGACCCCGAAGGCTCAGAGAAGGTTGGGGGAGAGAGGACCCACTGGAACAGCTGTTGGGAGACAGATGGTAGCCTCCCGTCAAGGCCATCCAGCGTGTTCTTTAACGTGCACAGGGTATGGGTCTCCCGCACACGGGACCACGGCTTAACGTCCCATCCGACGGACGGCGGCCTTTCCAAGTCCATCGATGTCCCCTACTGACCATGGGCAGGGCGGGGAATTTTGCGGAGATAAATCTCAACGCTGACCCAGCTGGGACTCGAACCTGGGAACTACAGATTACGAGCCTGGCGCGCTACCGACTGAGCCACCCCCTTGATTTAAGGAGAAGCTTGTCATTCAACGAAGAGAAAGTGTTTTGTGAGCAAAGTAATAGAGTTATAACAAAAGATGTTTCGTGTAAAGAAAAGCAGAATATGGTGTAGTCTGAAGAATAAACGTCTTAAGGGAAATCAAGAGTATGATTTTATCATTTCAAAATTAACCGAGCATTTAAAAAATATGCAGAATAATATTTGCAGGAATGCTTCTTTTATTCTTCATAGATGACTCTGCGTATCTTTAACATCCCCACGGGCAGATATTTTTTCCTTTCTCCCTCCCTCAACCGAAATCCTATGATCGCTGATGGCTTTCACTATTGCCGAACCTCTCAGTTAGATCAGAGGCTTAGCATCTTCAGCACTGAATGCTAATCTCACACACAATAATCACAAGATTCGACTGTGAAGCACTTTTAATTAGGTAATATATATAGAACCAATCTGAGCTCCCATGTAGTGTCCACACTCTTAAAAATATATAAAGAATATTTCACCAATATTCTTGTGACATGCTAAATATCCATAACTTAATAGATCACCAAATGAACTTTCCTCGGTTCGAAACTTGCAATCAGTTACTTGACATGTAACTGCTGAAATGCTGAGAGTTTAATGCTGTGATCGTATAGTTTGGAATTTTTTCCTCTAACAGAGAAATTTCTTCCTATTCATTAGTTAAGTCGTATTATGATTTCCATTTACAAGAAACGCAATTGCAGTAATTTCCCATTATACCAATAAATGACATTGAAGATTAAAGTATATAATATCTGCTTCTTTTCTGCTTCATATACATAATTAATATTATACATCTTTTGCATTGCACGCAATTGTAGAGTTTCTCTCTTCGGGGGAAAAAAGCTAAAAAAATTCCCTCGATGACGTTGCCTCTTATAGATAGTCCAAGATGTATAAAAAATATCAAGTTACATTAACTACTTGCAATGAATGAACCAATGAATCATTCTAAGATCATTTCGTACTTAGTTGGGTTGTTTACCTCTGAGCGTCACTTTTTTGTACACCATGGGCTACATGGCCAGGTCACATAGACCCCGAAGGCTCAGAGAAGGTTGGGAGAGGAGACTCACTGGAACAGCTGTTGGGAGACAAATGATAGCCTCCCGTCAAGGCCATCCAGCGTGTTCTTTAACGTGCACAGAGTATGGTTCTCCCGCACACGGAGATGGCTTAACGTCCCATCCGACGGACGGTGGCCTTTCCAAGCCCATCGGTGTCCCCTACTGACCGTGGGAAGGGCGGGAACCAGCTAACCCAGCTGGGACTCAAACCTGGGAACTACAGAATACGAGCCTGGCGCGCTACCGATTGAGTAACCCCCGCCCCTCATTTCGTACTGAAACATTTTGTATTCAACAAAAAGTTTTTTGTTGAATACAAAAAGTTTTTTTTTTTGTTGAATACAAAAGTTTTTCAACAAAAAGTTTTTTTGTTGAATACAGTTGAGAAATTTGCTAAAGCTAAGTCACTAGTTTTGGTAATAAAATATTTACATTTAAAAAGAGGAAAGGTGATAACCATGACACAACGGCCATTTTGTAAAGAATAGACAAGTGCTACGTTAATACTTGCTCAGAGCCCAATAATTTCTAAATTTTATTTTGCTTATTAAAAAAATTCGAAATATGAGTTAAAAAGGAAAAGAACCACTGAGGAAAAAATTGATGACTGGAATCAAATTTTTCTCTAATGTTCCTTCAGTGTATAAAGAGATGAAAAATGAAACATTTAATAGCAGCAACGTCAGTTTTTAGACTGATCTAAAAAGTTAATTCTAATACATCATCGGCAATAATCGTTACGTTAAACTTTATTTTAAATGCAGAAGAATATTTTAGCAGTGTTCTTAATGATTATATCAACTTTTTCTTGTTTGGAACATTTTTTTTGCCGAACAAACAGTTACTGCTAAAAGTTTCAACTTCCATAATGTTTTAAATACAGAACTGATGTTGTTAGAAATCAAGATTTAAACAGATGTGATTGAGATCTGTAACTTATATTTAGTCATATTTTTCCGTAAAAAACTTATTTAAGAGGATATTGAGCTCTTAAGATCCCCCCCCGCCACTAACATTGCCTGTTCCTAATACTTCTAATAGTCTAGGATCCCATCTTCTTTGCATGAGCATAATAAAAACGATATTTTGATTGTTACTTGTAACTCGATAAAAACTATTTTTTTTACTGAAATGTTTGGTTTTTGGGTGTGAGTAGGATAGCCGCATGGTCAAGTCAGCAACACGTTTTTTAAAACGAAAAGAACATTTTTGTTTTCATTTTCTTGCTGAAAATGAAAAAACGAATTTAAAACAGGCTACCATCTGTCTAAGAAACTAATGTTACATAAATTCGCTAATTATCAAAGAGAATTTATTTTCCTAAAAAAAGGGGAGGAGGCGGGGGTTGCTCAGTCGGTAGCGCGCCAGGCTCGTAATCTGTAGTTCCCAGGTTCGAGTCCCAGCTGGGTCAGCGTTGAGATTTATCTCCGCAAAATTCCCCGTCCTGCCCACGGTCAGTAGGGGACACCGATGGGCTTGGAAAGGCTGCCGTCCGTCGAATGGGACGTTAAGCCGTGGCCCCGTGTTCGGGAGAGCCATACCCTGTGCACGTTAAAGAACACGCTTGATGGCCTTGACGGGAGGCTACCATCTGTCTCCCAACAGCTGTTCCAGTGGGTCCCCTCCCCCAACCTTCTCTGAGCCTTCGGGGTCCATGTGACCTGGCCATTTAGCCCATGGTGTGCAAAAAAGTGCCGCTCAGAGGTAAAACACCCCAACGTTAAAGAACACGCTGGATGGCCTTGACGGGAGGCTACCATCTGTCTCCCAACAGCTGTTCCAGTGGGTCCCCTCCCCCAACCTTCTCTGAGCCTTCGGGGTCCATGTGACCTGGCCATTTAGCCCATGGTGTGCAAAAAAGTGCCGCTCAGAGGTAAAACAACCCAACCTAAAAGTGGTGTCTTTTACATCTGATAATTAAGGTAGTCTTCTTCGGAAAATTCATGTTCAGTATCAAGCAATCATCACTCTTGAATCAAGAATCACTGTGAACGAGCATGAAGGAATGTCATTTGAATTTTGAGGTCAGTCACGTCTTCAGATATTCTGTTCAATAATTAAGATTCGTTCGGTATTTTTTAACCTTTTCTAAAATATTTACATTGTTAAATATTTTAGAAATAAAAATGTTTCTTAGTAGTTAAAAAAAGAACATTCTTCCATCATAAAAGAGTAAATAAGATCGGAACAAAAAAATACAATATTTAAAATTTATTTATTTTTAAATTATTAAATTTTAAATATACAATATTTAAAAGAGGCACTTTGGTCACCTTATTTTTTGAATACCTTGTAGACAATTTAGTAATTATGACGAAAGACTAAAGCAAAAACGAAAAAATTACAAGAATCTTGAATAGATTTTTCACAATATTTATTGCAATTCATTCAGATACAAATAACAATGATGAACTGTACACTGCAGGAAAAACCTAATTTCTATGCAGGCAAAAAAACAAATACTTAAATGGCTCTCCTCCACCCCCCACCCCCCCCTCCAAAACATGAACAGAAAAATTCCCTCTTTCAGCACCTTTAGAAATATCTGAACCGGATTCTTCCAAAAGAACACCCAGAACTTCACCACTTGACTTGATTACCCAGAATCTGATACAGTCGCTCAAAAAAATATCCGAACACTGTGGTTGATTAGGGAATTCAGAAAAAATATCAGGCAACGAATTTTTTTTTAGAAATTAGTGATCTGGCAACCTTCGTGTCACGTGATTACAGAATTCAGGAAAAATATCTGGAGCGTGTACAGCAACTGTATACGCTCCAGTTACCGTTCACAGCAAACTGGAGCGTGTGCAGTTACTGCACACGCTCCAGTTTGCTGTGAACGGTAACTGCACATGCTCAATATTTCCGTGAGTGAGCCCACACGATCCAGGTCTTTGTGAGCTCACACGATCCAATTAATGATCTGGCAACCTTCGTGTCACGTGACACGAAGGTTGCCAGATCACTAATTTCTAAAAAAAATCGTTGCCAGATATTTTTTCTGAATTCTGTAATCAACCATAGTGTTCGGATACTTTTTTGAGCGACTGTACAAAAGCTACGATGACATGATGAGAGAATAATTGTTTGTGATTCTTGTAGCACATTAATTCCATTTGTTTTCCAATAAGTAGAAATAACAGATTCTTACAACTTTTTATTTACATACCCTTTTCTTACGCTCATCCATAAAAAGCATAGGAGGAATATAATCAATCTTTGTCATCTTTATGCAACTATCAAATGCTTATTTTGTTTTATTAAACACTGCCGTTGAAAATTTCCGTTTTACTGAATGACCTTAAATTAGTGTTCATAAAAGTTTCCTCTACAATGAAAGTATTTGAATGCCGAAGAAAATAAATTTGCCTATGATCCCAAAAACGCATGAAAAAGCAGGCTTTTGCTTGTCATTACTACACAATTGATTTAAAGGCAACATTTCTGTTTAGGCAGCATAGAATGTGAGACTTAAGTTGTTTTTGCAAAGAGTTGGGTTGTTGGGTTGTTTTACCTCTGAGCGGCACTTTTTTGCACACCATGGGCTAAATGGCCAAGTCACATGGACCCCGAAGGCTCAGAGAAGGTTGGGGGAGGAGACCCACTGGAACAGCTGTTGGGAGACAGATGGTAGTCTCCCGTCAAGGCCATCCAGCGTGTTCTTTAACGTGCGCAGGGTATGGCTCTCCCGCATACGGGCCCACGACTTAACGTCCAATCCGACGGACGGCGGCCTTTCCAAGCCCATCGGTGTCCCCTACTGACCGTGGGCAGGGCGGGGAATTTTGCCGAGATAAATCTCAACGCTGACCCAGCTGGGAATCGAACCTGGGAAGTACAGATTACGAGCCTGGCGCGCTACCGACTGAGCCACCCCCGCCCTTTTTTGTAAAGAAAGTCTGTTAAAGGCTTAGCACTAAATTGAATTTATCATTTAAAGCAGGACCGTCGAACTTGTTGCATTTTGGCTATATGCTTCTAGCTAATGTTCTAACATTGAATGCATATGTCAATAATGTGTCCTTTGGAAAAAAATTTCGGCTGAATTCCAAAGTACAGAGAAGTTGAAATTATAGTCGATTGACGATTATTCAAACTAGGACAAGGGTAGTCCAAGTAAACCTTGATGAATTACCTATAGTCAGAATGGTCAAATCATAAGGGTCATAATGGCTCAGAGAATGTTAAGGGAGAAAACACACTGGAGCGTATTGTTTATTCTTCACAGGCTATTGCTTTTCTTCTCACGGGGCCGCAACTTCCCATCCAACGGTCGGCGGCCTTTCCAAGCTCCTCTGTGTCTGCTTGCTCATCGAGGGTTGAGAGGTGATTGGCGGAAAAATATGAATGAAGACATCGGGGAGTTCCGACCCTTAGAACAACAGATTACGAGATGCCGCGCTGAGTCATCTCCCTCCCTCCCTCCATCCCCATTCTTTGCCCAAAAGGGTGGGCTCACCACCCTTGAAGGTGGATAGTGAATATTACCTAATAATATAAGGGATAATACTTTGAATAATGAACACTACCTAGAAAAGTCCTTTAAACCAGAGGGGCGGGGGTGGCTCAGTCGGTAGCGTGCCAGGCTCGTAATCTGTAGTTCCCAGGTTCGAGTCCCAGCTGGGTCAGCGTTGAGTTTTATCTCCGCAAAATTCCCCGCCCAGCCCACGGTCAGTAGGGGACACCGATGGGTTTGGGAAAGGCCGCCGTCCGTCGGATGGGACATTAAGCCGTGGCCCCGTGTGCGGGAGAGAGCCATACCCTGTGCACGTTAAAGAACACGCTGGATGGCCTTGACGGGAGGCTACCATCTGTCTCCCAACAGATGTTCCAGTGGGTCCCCTCCCCCAACCTTCTCTGAGCCTTCGGGGTCCTTGTGACCTGGCCATTTAGCCCATGGTGTGCACAAAAGTGCCGCTCAGAGGTAAAACAACCCAACCCTTGAAACCGGTTGACTGCTCACTAACGCTTAATGCCAAAACACTTCTCACCACTCAATCTTTTATAGCCTGCTTAGTGTGTCTAATTACTCTTCCCTTTAGTTGTAGTTCAGAAAGCTTCCCTACGATTAATTACACTCAAATCGTATAAACTAATTAGTTATTCTTTGTGTTTCGATGCTAACATTCCAGTGATCCTATTCACTTCTAATATTTGCTACACTCAACGCTGTCTAATGGATTTTCAGAATGCAAGTCAGGATATGGCGAAAAAATTATGAGTGCAGCCAAGGATCTTTATTGAATCGAACGGGCCTGAATGTTATTCGCATATTTTTTACCCCTATTCTAATGCTCTTTTAAAAAGTTTTAAAATAAAATAAATGTAATTTATTATATGCATAATTTCGAACGGAAGGGGGGCGGGGGTGGCTCAGTCGGTAGCGCGCCAGGCTCGTAATCTGTAGTTCCTTAGTACTTATGCACTCCAATAATTCCCCGTCCTGCCCACGGTCAGTAGGTAACACCGATGGGCTTGGAAAGGCCGCCGTCTGTCGGATGGGACGTTAAGCCGTGTCCCCGTGTGTGGGAGAGCCATACCCCCTGTGCACGTTAAAGAACACGCTGGATGGCCTTGACGGGAGACTACCATCTGTCTCCCAACAGCTGTTCCAGTGGGTCCCCTCCCCCAACATTCTCTGAGCCTTCGGGGTTCATGTGACCTGGCCATTTAGCCCATGGTGTGCAAAAAAGTGCCGCTCAGAGGTAAAACAACCCAACCCGAACGGAAGGACACGCTTTTCTTGTACGTCCGTGCTGTGACGTCATTGGTTGGAGAAAATTCAGTTCCCTGCGATTCCGAAGGTACTCGAGCGATCTGTCCCAAATTTGGTGTGGAACTCGCACTTAGGTCTTGCTGTGTTGGGTTGAGATCAGGTTCCTATGAGCCGTGGTCCAGGAATAATCCCTCTGCAAGTATCCAAAATTTCTGGGGGCGCTGCCGTCGCCTACTAGTATGCTATCGATGGGTAAAGTTACGAATGACTCCTAAAGAACATGTCGTGTATCTCTGAGAGAGAAATATCTTAATCCTTAGTTAAGTAGCTTAGTACACGAGCGTAAATGTCATGTACTTTTTAAAATTTCGTTAAACTGCATTATTAATTTGTTTCTAAAGATGCCTTATCGTTTTAAATATAGACATTGTGAGGGTATTTTAAAAAACTTATTAGAGTGGTGCTATTTTTTATTTTCATCTTTTTATGCAAATATCAACATTGTTAATTATTTTAAGAATAGCGAGATATTATAACTAAGAAGTTCCATGTGACTAGCTGTCGTGTACCCGTCTGTTATTGATCTTCGAGAAGCATCTTAAACATTGAAAGAGTAAAGCGTGAAACATTCGCACCAAAAATACACCAAAATGTGCCATGCAATAGTTTAAACTTCCATAGTTAAATTGCATGATTATGATCGATTTTTTCTTTAATTTTGTGACCTATTGAGACACGAGGCAAAACAACTCAGTTGACTGCTGTGGGCTATAACTATAGACAAACGTTTTCTAGCACTTTTAATATTTTACCAATTTAAAATCTCTTTTCTCACTTGTATTTTTTGTTTCTGAACTCTTTACTAATACGGCAAAAGCCAAGAAAGATTATCCTAACAATTTCGTTGATTCGCAAATGATCACCAAACAATTCTAAAGAGCAAAGTGCCGAAAGCTGCAAAATCTAAATGAATAATGACCAAACGCCAACTAAGAAGGTCACCTCCAGTTTGTATCTTCTGGTATGCTATTAATCCCCATGTTCCAGTTTTTTTTCGTCCCCCAACTTCCTGAATGTTGGGAAGAGCTGGTGCCACTTTTCGATTCATTCCATCTGCTACCTGCAGACGTTGAATCAGATGTCTTAGTAATTACTCCTCCGCTCCTCCGACCAAGTCCAACGTTGTGGTCCTCTTCCGACGACTGATTATTCTTAACGTTGTCTTTCCAGCCAGCATTTGGCTTTTGTTGGCTTCCATTTCCACTTCGTCGTGCATTTCCGTTCACTTGTCCCCAAGCGGTTTTTGATGCATCTTTAATTGGCGCTTTATTGACTACCATTGCTATTCCTCGCATGGCTACTTTTTGTTGGCTGTCACTTCTCTCTGTCGTGTCAGCAATGGAACTCTTCTGAGGACCTCTCCAACTGCCCCATTTAGGACCATTACTTTCACCAGAACTTGAAACAGAACCCATTGCTAGTTTAGCATCGACGACCATTACCTGTGCATTTCCAACTGATTTCTTAACCAGTCCCTTCTTTCCACCATCCATTGTCCCTCCTATTTGCACCCAATCGCCATGGGGACCAGGTCGTCCAGTAGCGGATTTTGGCTTGCTATCCCTGACACCAACCTGACTATCACTATTGAGACGTTTTCCAGGTTCATTGGTATTCCCTACCCAAACATCAGTCCTTTTTCCTTGATCAGCAACTGATCCTTTCTTAACTGTTCCCTTTTTTCCCGGAGTTCCTTGCTTTTTAACGGTATCTGCATCAAACTTAGTTTTCCAAGTATCAGGTAGCGCTGTCGTTAATGGTCGATGTGTACTCTTTCGTCTTGTACCGAATCCCCCCAAACCATTTGCAAAACTTCCTTTATTACTTTTATCACTGCTTTCACTTCCACCATGATTTCCCTGTGGTTTGCTCAGAACACCCCCGAATCCGAACCAAACGTTATCAGCATCTCCTTGGTGAATGTTTAACCCACCATCATACCCTTTCTGACCAACATCAGTTTGCTTCCATCTGTTATCGAAATCTGCTTTGCCACCATCTTGTCCTATGGAACCACCATTCATTCCTTTTGGATTGGTTCCCGATCTGTTCCAAGTAACGCTCGAGTCTCCCTTAGTAACACTGGATCCTCCCCAACTCTTGGTTTGAGTCCATCCAATACTTGAACCTCCAGATTGGCTGCTACCACCTGTGGCTTTCGATGGCGGAGATTGTCCATCTCTCCAACCATCCACAGGTTTTCCTTGAGTACTAACGGAACCTTTCCACGTATCCATCGACTTTCCTTGTTTACCAACAGGGCCCCCCTGACCCCTTACAGATTTTCCTTGGGAACCAACTGAATTTCCCCAACTACCTACAGATTTTCCTTGACCACCAGCAGGACCTCTCCAGTTATCGACAGGGCTGCTACCTTTGTTAACGCCCTGAGCATTCCACGGTTTAGGTGTTTCTGGAATATTGGGACTGTCATCATCCATTGGTTCTGCTACTTTATATACTTCGCTGTTCAATCCATAATATGAAGATGTGTCACTGCAGTTGACGTTAAACCACCAGTCACAAACGAAATACTTTTGGTTGAAAATAGTACCAAGGGGACAGAGGAAGGAGTCTTTCCGTCCTTCTGGCTGACATATGTGAAACACCTGAAAAGGAAACAAAATAAATGCTGAAATCGCATAAATGGTACTTTCTAAATGCATTACTGATGTTGCAAATAAATGTGAAACTTTCAGGAAATTTCAGAGGAAAACAAAACAATTTAAGAGATTTAACTGATGAAACTATTGACATTAAAATATTTTAGTGTTGAAAATGATTACTTAAGTTTTAATTCCATTATTTTATAGGCAAAAGTGAACTATAATTAACTCAGTATTCTTGTGAAAAGACAATTGTGTTTCTATTATCCTTCACTGCAATCAATGTTTTTTTTTACATTCATGTTCGTTTTCGAAACTAAACACATTATTTAAATAGGTTACAAAAAGCACCATTCGAATGTTAGTTGAAAAGTGATTATAATAATGCTTTACTTAATCGGAACAAAGTGATAATGAAAATTATAAAAGAAT
This sequence comes from Ryuthela nishihirai, assembly GCA_038380435.1. Lineage (NCBI taxonomy): Eukaryota > Metazoa > Arthropoda > Arachnida > Araneae > Heptathelidae > Ryuthela > Ryuthela nishihirai. Next base: position 132,032,489 of record JAWZYU010000001.1, on the reverse strand, counting down.
CAGCAACATAACTCAAATTGCCATTGTTATATTTTGAATCAAAGAATTATACAAACTCGTACAGGTTACAAAAGATAGTAGTGTTGGGTATCTATTATCATTCATTTATTTACTTGGTTATATTTGCGATGATCAATAGTAATATTAATATTAAGCAATCAGCAAGACTCGCTAATGATCATCCTTTCTAACTATGATTTAATTTAAATGCATAAATGAAAGTCAAGCTCCTGTCAGACACCTGTGGCAAGCAGCTGCTTGAGGGAGAATTTATTGATTATTTAAAATAAAAGTCTAAACAAATATTTTTTTATGATTATAAAGATATTGTTAGCTATTTAAATCTAAGGTTTAGAAATGAGAGAAAGAACATAATACCTGACAATCTGCTTCAACATCGCCATAATAGCCTCTGCTCGATTGTTCATTGCAGTCAAAACCCGTTTCAGGAACAGTAGCATAATTTGGAAAATCCATCCCTGGCGTACCCCTTAAAATTTCTTTCAGATTCCCTTCAGTTGGCTCACTAGTACCTTTATTTCCAAAATCATCTTGTTCATCCCACTGTTGCCAGTTATCCGGGTAGTCGTAGTCATCTTTACCTGTGTTCTGAGGCCACCCACCACCAGACTTTCCTCCTCCTCCTCCGGTAGGTGCTGGCCATCCTTGAGCAGATTTTCCTCCCCCAGGAGGTGCTGGTCGTCCTTGTGCAGATTTTCCTCCTCCAGTAGGTGCTGGCCATCCTTGAGTAGATTTTCCTCCCCCAGGAGGTGCTGGCCGTCCTTGATCAGATTTTCCTCCCCCAGGAGGTGCTGGCCGTCCTTGGCCAGATTTTCTTCCCCCAGTAGGTGCTGGCCATCCTTGAGCTGATTTTCCTCCTCCAGTAGGTGTTGGCCATCCTTGAGCAGGTTTTCCCCTTTCTGCAGGCATCTGCTTATTTCGTGGGGTTGTTTTAGTATCACGGTTTGTCCACATGGGGGCAGTAGTGCCCTTAACTTGATCTTCAGGAACATTTGAACGTCCTCCACTTCTCCATCCCCATCCTCCACCGCTCTGACCATCCGCATACCTTCTTACCTGGAAAATATGCATAATGATACGCGATAGTGTATTCTATTATCTCTATCAATGCAAAGTTTAACGGAATTCAAAGATTATTAGTAAATAATAACAGTTTTTGAAAACACAATGAATATATATTTTGAATAAAAACGATTATCATCCGGTATGAATGAGAAATTGCTTCTAAAGGCTTAAAGGTGTTTTATATACAACAAACCTTATATTCGACGGAGAACAAAGGGATCTTATCAAAGTACTTCTTTTAATGGTGTATCAAAACAATTTCAGTAGTATTGTTCATAAGCTCTGCTTATGAACATTACTACAAGAACTTAATATTTCTCTTTTAATATCGAGAAAAAGCCTATTTAATCGTAAAAAATCATTGGATTTTAAGGATAGGGCAAAGAACGTATAAAGAACAAGAAGAGACAGCGATCATAACCGTACTTGAGGGTCACTTGAGGATTCAAATTGTAATGCAGAACAGTTGACTTTCAGGGGTTCGCCTAAAACATTAACTCAATTTAAAGTTTAAAAAAATAATCAAATTTAATATTTGATTATTTTTTTTTGATTTTTCATTTTTTTGGATTTATGCTAGTGCATATCAAATGTAAAAGGTTTAAAATATAATGTTCTGCCTAGATAATCAATAGCAATACTTTCTTATTATAGTTTTATTGTGTACTTGTTCACTGTCCAATTCCAGCTAAAGGAGGGGCGGGGGTGGATCAGTCGGTAGCGCGCCAGGCTCGTAATCTGTAGTTCCCAGGTTCGAGTCCCAGCTGGGTCAGCGTTGAGATTTATCTCCGCAAAATTCCTCGCCCTGCCCACGGTCAGTAGAGGACACCGATGGGCTAGGAAAGACCGCCGTCCGTCGGATGGGACGTTAAGCCGTGGCCCCATATGTGGGAGAGTCATACCCTGTGCACGTTAAAGAACACACTGGATGGCCTTGACGAGAGGCTACCATCTGTCTCCCAACAGCTGTTCCAGTGGGTCCCCTCCCCCAACCTTCTCTGAGCCTTCGGGGTCCATGTGACCTGGCCATTTAGCCCTTGGTGTGCAAAAGAGTGCCGCTCAGAGGTAAAACAACCCAACCCAATCCAGCTAAAGGATAGGAAAGTGTGAAAGCGCCCTCTGTCGGCCATTTTCACTTGAAGGTTCAAATAGGCGTGTAAAGAAGCAAACATCCAGGGTCATGATCTTACATTAGTTCTATGGAGCTGCTCCCTCGTGATGACTTACACATTCTTTGGATAGGCATCAAATTGAAATATTTCAAAGAATTATTAAATTTTAATTAAAGTTTTCCAGCCAAATTACTAGTAATGTATTTTTCAAAAGTAATCAGTGAGAGTCAGTTGAGTTCCCATTTCAGTTTAAACATTATTTGTTTCTGTTCAGCTGACAGACAGATGCTTGAGGGATAATTAATTTATTTTTTATGATAGCAAAACTGTAGAATATAGTTAAAAAGAGTACTTACTCGAGCCGATTCATCGATCTCACAGGAAGCAGCAGCAGCAACAGCAACCAGAAAGCCTGAAACATAAAACAATAACTTATATTTGTTGTTTTTGTAGAGACTGATGCTAATTAAATCACTATGTGAGGTGAGTTACAATGTAGAATATTGCACGAACCGCAGATTTTCTATTTTTGTCTATCGTTGTTCCAGGACAAGGAATGAGATACAAAAAATAATTACACATGAAAAATATTACCAAATGAAGGATAGATTTAAGGAATTGCTGTTAAAAATGCAAAACGTTACAGGAAGCGGATGGCAGGAAGAGGATGGCAGGCCCTCAGCAGAAAAACGACACAAACAGCCATGCCTTATCCGGGGCTCGAGTGTAAAAAATAAAGTAAATATCTCCTCAAGCAGCTGCTTGCCACAGAGGTCTGACGGGAGCCTGTCAGTTTATACGCCATAATAGAAGGTCTGAGAGGATGGCGGGACCTCAGCAGAGAAACATCACAAACATCCATGCCTTACCCAGGGCTCGAACCCAGGTCCCTTAGATCAGTAGCCAAGCCCACTAACCACTCGGCCACGGGACTCCTCTTACAGGCAGCATTTACCGCATTTTAAATTGTGATATTGCTATTAAATATGTGATGAGATGTGTTGGTCGACGAGTCATCTCAACTTTTTTTGAAGGGATTTCTCAAATTGCAAAAAAAAAAAATTCATCTGATGGCATTTTTTGCGATCCCACTGAGGACCTCGGTTGCTTTATGTTGGGATCGTAAAATAGAAAATTATTCATTCAATAATATGGTTCTGGGTTACTAATTGCCTCTAATACTGGGGCGGAGGTGGCTCAGTCGGTAGCGCGCCAGGCTCGTAATCTGTAGTTCCCAGGTTCGAGTCCCAGCTGGGTCAGCGTTGAGATTTATCTCCGCAAAATTTCCCCGCCCTGCCCACGGTCAGTACGGGACACAGATGGGCTTGAAAAGGCCGCCGTCCGTCGGTTGGGACGTTAAGCCGTGGCCCCGTGTGCGGGAGAGCCGTACCCTGTGCACGTTAAAGAACACGCTGGATGGCCTTGACGGGAGGCTACCATCTGTCTCCCAACAGCTGTTCCAGTGGGTCCCCTCCCCCAACCTTCTCTGAGCCTTCGGGGTCCTTGTGGCCTGGCCGTTTAGCCCATGGTGTGCAAAAAAGTGCCGCTCAGAAGTAAAACAATCCAACATTCCAATCCTCTAATACTGAAAAATGATCTGTTAGGGAAAAGGGCCAACCTCCTTTGGGACAATATACTTATGTATGCAACTATCAATAAATGATAAAAAACTCTGAAAAATATACATAAAGCAATTCTGCTTCCATTTAATTTTCTTCTGTGACATAGAGTTTTTTAAAGTGAGTTCCTGCTTCCGGTATCCGAAATTTATTCAACAACCGATAACTTTGCGTCATGGTCAGGACAAAAATTTTCTTAGGAGGCTGGGGGAGGGGGAGTATAAAAGAGGCTTTTTTTTTAGAGTGCGGTGACAGCACCTATTTTAGAGAATGAAATTTGATTTTACCCCATGGGACAAAAGCAAAAATAAAAGAGCTGATTGCGTTTCAGGGAGAAAAAAAGCAGAATTAAAGAATAGAAAAAATAATTTTTGGAAGGCAAAGCGAAATAAGAGAATTTTTTAAATGGAAAGAAGAAAAATAATAAAAAAATTATTATAAATTTGGAACTATTTAGGATCGGAAGTGGCACAATAATAATAATAATAATCATTTTGATAAAATAATGGGGAGGTTTCGTGGGAAAAAGGAAGAGAGAAATGGAAGATCTATTTTTTTTCCTAGAAGAAAGGAACGAGTTGGATTGTTTTACCTCTGAGCGGCACTTTTTTGCACACCATGGGCTAAATGGCCAGGTCACATGGACCCCGAAGGCTCAGAGAAGGTTGGGGGAGGGGGACCCACTGGAACAGCTGTTGGGAGACAGATGGTAGCCTCCCGTCAAGGCCATCTAGCGTGTTCTTTAACGTGCACAGGGTATGGCTCTCCCGCACACGGGGCCACGGCTTAACGTCCCATCCGACGGACGGCGGCCTTTACAAGCCCATCGGTGTCCCCTACTGACCGTGGGCAGGACGGGGAATTTTGCGGAGACAAATCTCAACGCTGACCCAGCTGGGACTCGAACCTGGGAACTACAGATTACGAGCCTGGCGCGCTACCGACTGAGCCACCCCCCGAAGAAAGGAACGAAATGGAGAATTGGTGGTTTTTGGTGGGGGATTTTTTCTTCCTTTTCTTTAAGACTGAATTGTTTTGAAGAAGAATAGGGAGACAACGCAAGGTAAAAGAGTGGATTTAATTCGCAGAAGGGAAAGAGTAAAATAAAACAAATGATCGTTTTCAGGGGAGAGATAGGGGGGTGGCAAAATCAAATAAAAGTCTCGTTCATTCTTTAGAACAGTAGTTCGTAACATTTTTGGGTTGAACGGTCTTTTTTATTTTTCTTTGGAACGCTAAGTTAATCTATGAAGTTTTCGGTATTCTGTTTAATCTGTTTAGAGAGAAAAACTTAAGAAAACGCCACTAAAGATTTTTAAATGGTCCCCTTTGGGAACCTACTGCTTTAGAGGAAACAGAAAGAATTCTTTCCCGAGGAAATGGGAGGGGAATGCAAAATAAAAGAATTGATTAATTTTTAGTGGAGTAAAAGCTGAATAAGAACTTTTTTTACAAGGGGCTTCAGCAATATTAAATCATTATCATCATCATCATTTATTTATTTATTTATTTATTTATTTTCAGAGCGGCAAAAACTAAGAAAAAGAATGCATTTTTTCAGGAGTCAAAGGCATAGCTGAAAAATGGAATATTTTTGTGGGGAAACACGATTTTAAAGTTTAAAGCCTCTGTCTTCCAATATTTCTTAAGTTTAGTCCACGGTAACAATATGAAAATTAATTCTGATAATTTAATGCAGTAAAAACGTAAAAAAGGTTTGTAATAAGAAACTAAATTTTTACTCCATAAATTAAAGCAATATATATATATACGAAAATACTCTAACTAACATCTTACCAATGAAAACGACTCTCAGAAAATGGTCGGTTGTTGCCATTCTGTCGTTGCTGATCTGAAATGCAATATGATAATATGAAACATATTACATTAAAAACAACAATATCAATTTTTCTAAATTCCTTAGAGCACTTCCACGATAGTATTTATAATATATAGATTAGATTAGCATAGATCTAACTCTTGGTCCCTCTGTAATTACACTCTCCCTGAGCTTACAATTCATTCTAATAACAGATGTTACTTATGATTATTAACAAAAGGAATTATTTCCTCTTATTCCACAACTTTCCTGAAAGTTCATTCTGTTTTTGCTTATATTCCTGTTGCGTTTCGCTTCACATTTGTGGGGGGCGGGGGGGGGGCTCAGTCGGTAGCGCGCCAGGCTCGTAATCTGTAGTTCCCAGGTTCGAGTCCCAGCTGGGGCAGCGTTGAGATTTATCTCCGCAAAATTTCCCCGCCCTGCCCACGGTCAGTACGGGACACAGATGGGCTTGAAAAGGCCGCCGTCCGTCGGATGGGGCGTTAAGCCGTGGTCTCGTGTGCGGGAGAGCCATACCCTGTGCACGTTAAAGAACACGCTGGATGACCTTGACGGGAGGCTACCATCTGTCTCCCAACAGCTGTTCCAGTGGGTCCCCTCCCCCAACCTTCTCTGAGCCTTCGGGGTCCTTGTGACCTGGCCATTTAGCCCATGGTGTGCAAAAAAGTGACGCTCAGAGGTAAAACAACCCAACCCAACCGGCTAAGTAGTCATCCTCAATTATTGATATTTACATCAATAGGTTACATCTCAAGAAGTTATCTTTAACTGCATTTTTTTAAACGATCATTCAACTATATAAAGTGCGTGTAATCCGTCGATCGCGATCTACCGGACGATCATGGTGTACATTTTGGTCGATCTTGCCCTAAACTGATTTTGGTTTTCGTTCAATACAAGGGTAGTATTGACGCAGTCAGTAGCGTTTCAGGCAGTTTCCAGGTTGAAGTTATAACTGTAATATCGTTGAGATTTTTCTCCACTAGCCCCCTCCCCTCCATCACCACCACGAACCACCTCTGCTCTTGGTAAAGAGGACACCCATGATTTTGTAAAGGCTATCGTCCATCGGATGAAACGTTAATCCGTTGCCCTGTGTGCAGAATAACATACTATTTGCTCGTTACTGTACAGACTTGACGGGAGGCTACCATCTGTCTCCTAACATTTGCCCAGTGGATCCCCTTCCGACAACCTTCGCTGAGTATTCGCTGAGTATTAACCCTTTCTCGTAAATGAATTACTTTTGCATACAGAGTGGGCCTAATGGCCAAGTCCAGTATAATTTTAATATGACCTACGAGGGTTCATAGTTGGATAGAAGAAAGGTATCCTTGGACATATGGAGATATGGAAGCCTGTCATTGAAGTTATGCATCCTGTTATTTAGCGTGCGCAGGATCTTGTACACGTTAAAGAACATGCTGGATGGCTTGGATGAGGGACTGCCAGCTGTCTCATAACAGCTGGACAATGGATTCTCTAAATCGTTCTAAATTCTGAATTCCTTGTAATCTAGCCATTTAGTCCATTATGTGCGAAAAAAAAAAGAAGTCGTCTAGAGGTAACTCAAGCCACAAAAGTGTGAATTACCAATGACAGATTTGGAAAAAATCGGTCTATAAACGCGAAAAGGAACAGAGGAAGCAAAGAATTGTGATGGCTATAGCAAACTAAATAGGCTGGGGAAGCTAACGCATCCAGCTATAAAATAGGCAAAATTGCTCTTTTTCTTCTGCTCTTTTAGGGATTTCACATAGACCATTTTGGAGAGAAGTTACTTTCTCTTTTTAAATCACACCTTTTCGTTTTCGAAAATTTCAGAAGCAGGTAAAACGCTCTTTCCATGATATGCAAATAAACGTGGAAATAATGTTAGAGGTCATGGAAAATAACTTCAAATGGAACATAACATTTTAAGACTATACCGGAATAAAAATGTTTAATTTAGTATGAACTTCAAAGAGCAAAAGGAGGCGGGGTGGCTCAGTCGGTAGCGCGCCTGACTCGTAATCTGTAGTTCCCAGGTTCGAGTCCCAGCTGGGTCAGCGTTGAGATTTATCTCCGCAAAATTCCTCGCCCTGCCCACGGTCAGTAAGAGACACCGATGGGCTTGGAAAGGCCGCCGTCCGTCGGATGGGACGTTAAGCCATGGCCCCGTGTGCGGGAGAGCCATACCCTGTGCACGTTAAAGAACACGCTGGATGGCCTTGACGGGAGGCTACCATCTGTCTCCCAACAGCTGTTCCAGTGGGTCCCCTCTCCCAACCTTCTCTGAGCCTTCGGGGTCCATGTGACCTGGCCATTTAGCCCATGGTGTGCAAAAAAAGTGCTGCTCAGAGGTAAAACAACCAACCAACCAATCAAAGAGCAAACACTTAGCTTCCTTTTTCATAACCTCTCTTCCAGTGGAAGAAAGAATAATAATACTACTGTTCTAAAAACTCACGAAAGTGAAGTTAAATTTCGATTACAAAGATTTAATAAATTATTTATTCGGTTCTAATTGTGATTAAGCTTCTTCTCATATTACAATACTCTGAGACTTTGTTGAAACAAGCGTACTCTACACCTTGCAAATGTTAATTTCACTGTCTTCTGTACAATGAAGTTAAAATAATTCTTTTCAACAGAGCAGTCAGTGACACGAAGATAAGCCAGTTATAGTTAAAGCAAAGTCAGATGTAATGAGCTCTTTTGATGTCTCGTTTTGTGTAGCAGCTCGTCACTACACAGGCATCTTAATTAAACAAAAGGAAGCGAAGATGTTCGGTTCAAGGACATTTGAAGTCTTACCTTGAGGAGGAACAGCTGAAAATCTTCACTGGGAACAAATCACTGCTGGTTGGGACACCAAGGAACGTATTGAACAAGACGAAGTTCTCCTTGACTTTGATACCTCTGCTGCAACATTGAAGACTGTCATTTTCTTCTGCATGAAACGCTTAAATACTTCCTTTTCACCCGGGCTCTACTCCGCTTCTCCGGGTCAGGCCATTCTTTCTGTACCACCATCATTTCATAGTTCCAATATGGGTCACTGAAGCACTGGCTGACGTTCGGTGAAGAAGAGATTCTGGAAAACGTTCTGCTCGTGCGAGGACAAAGCCGTTACCAGAGGTCTTTGTTGTCGTTGTATGCTTCAGCAGATCTTCCAGCATCCAAGCAAGAGAGGTTCTCACAGTGTGGAAGGTGAAATGAATGGAATGTCTTTGTATGAAATCTTTTGTTGGCGTGCCCTTGAATGTGAGAGAAATCGAAGAGAACAGATAAGGATCAATAACTTTCATTTTCAGTTGAAAAACAAAACCAGGAAGCTGCTAGAGACTTTTATTAAATGCATGTTTCGCTCATATTTTTTTTCTATGTGTATAAATTTTCTTCTTAAACAAGAATCAAAGAGACAAAAAGAGTAATACTTAATTAAATAAAAGTGAAGTGGAATGGAATGACTGCTTTGATCCCTGTGCTTTCATTTCAGGTTGGAGTCATCCGTTGTATAAGACAAGCAATTGGAGCAAATCCTTTTCGATGTTCCTCTGTTATCTATTTGCATGAGCACTCAGGGAAAAAAATTCATAATTGTAGATGCAATTTTTATGTTGAGTGTTGACGTGATTCTTGGTGAGAGTAATTGGATCTTCGAATTATCGTTTTCCTTCGATTGTTTGCTGGCTTTTAAAGGCGTTTTGTGTGAGCAAAAGGAGAAATACACATGTGCAGAATTTAAAAAAATAATATTTTTTGAAAAATATTTTTTTTTGCGTTTAGTCTCTGGTTTGTTCCAAGATATTTGGTAAATGTTTCTTAATCATTATCCTCGGAAGTCCTGGGACTATGAAAAAATTAGATACGTGACATTTCGTTGCTGAACGGACCGGAAGACAATTCCGATTTCTGTTTTTCTCAGAAATCATTTTTTGTCAGTTTGAGGAATCTGCGTTTTCCTCGCCATTGCAGAGGTGTTTCATAAAAATGTTCCTGCCAAACATGCATAATACACACGACAGTTGTGTAGCCATAATTTTTGTAATTAAGAGGTGGAAGGATGAAAAATTTTCTAATGAATAGTTTTGTGGAAAAAATGAGTTTTGCCGATACGAGGGAGTCGAATTCACGTCTCTCCAGAGAAACGTGAATTCGACTCCCTCGTATCGGGGGTGGCTTAGTCGGTAGCGCGCCAGGCTCGTAATCTGTACTTCCCAGGTTCGAATCCCAGCTGGGTCAGCGTTGAGATTTATCTCCGCAAAAATTCTCCGCCCTGCCCACGGTCAGTAGGGGACACCGATGGGCTTGGAAAGGCTGCCGTCCGTCGGATGGGACGTTAAGCCGTGGCCCCTTGTGCGGGAGAGCCATACCCTGTGCACGTTAAAGAACACGCTGGATGGCCTTGACGGGAGGCTACCATCTGTCTCCCAACAGCTGTTCCAGTGGGTCCCCTCCCCCAACCTTCTCTGAGCCTTCGGGGTCCTTGTGACCTGGCCATTTAGCCCATGGTGTGCAAAAAAGTGCCGCTCAGAGGTAAAACAACCCAACCCTCGTATCGGCAAAACTCATTTTTTCCACAAAACTATTCATTGATTTATTGACTTCTGTGTTAACAGATAACCCTTTACATCGGTTGATTTTTTTTAGCGTTTTTGTTAAATTAATGAAATAATGATTTATTAAGAAAAAATTTCACAAATTCCCTCCCTTGGCTACATCATTGATGACGATTTTAAACCTCAGTAGACATTTAAAAAAATTCCATTAAATGACTATCACAGATAGAAAAATCGCTGTGATATAAAAACTTTAACTATATTCAAAACGCATTGGAAGTGTAATTCATCAAGTAATTCGTCATAAAAGTGGAAATCCTCCACACTGGAATTTGACTGCATGCACATTTCTGTAAGACTCTTTCCCAGGTCATTGGAATGGTCATGATAGACTAATTATCCCGCCCTCAGATTTTCCGTTTTCGGGACTACATGAAACACCCAGTTTGCGCCTCTAATGTGCCGAATCAGCACTTTTATTACCTTTCTTCCTATTGCTTTTCGTTCGGCATTTGTCGGTTTGTGTGTTTGCCAAAACAGTTGTTCCACCATAACTTTCGAACGCGACGGAGAAACTTAATGATTTTACGTATCAAACGAAACTTGTGAAGCGAAGAGTGTCACAGGCTGTAAAAAAAATCAACCCCCACGTTTTTCCCCCCCTAAAAACGGGGAAATATGAAAACTATTCTTCCGATATGTCTCCAGAGCGTGAGTACCAAAAGTAACATGTTGTATATCAAAAGAAAACTTGTGACGTGGGGAAAAAAATATACCCCCATGCTTTCTCCCCCCCCCCACTAAAAAACGGGGAAATATGAAAACTATTGTTCCGATATGTCTCCAGAGCGTGAGTACCAAAAGTAACATGTTGTATATCAAAAGGAAACTTGTGACATGGGGTGTGTGAAAAAAAATATACCCCCCATGCTTTCTCCCCCCTTAAAAAACGGGGAAATATGAAAACTATTGTTCGATATGTCTCCAGAGCGTGAGTACCAAAAGTAACATGTTGTATATCAAAAGAAAACTTGTGACATGGGGTGTGGGGAAAAAAATATACCCCCATGCTTTCTCCCCCCCCCCCACTAAAAAACGTGGAAATATGAAAACTATTGTTCCGATATGTCTCCAGAGCGTGAGTACCAAAAGTAACATGTTGTATATCAAAAGGAAACTTGTGACATGGGGTGTGGGGAAAAAAATATACCCCCCATGCTTTCTCCCCCCCCCCCTAAAAAACGGGAAATGTGAAAGACGTTCTATTATATCTTCCGAACTCGAGGAAATGACAGCTCAGATAATGACCGATGTAATCTACTTCGAATTTTGCCCCCATCATGCTTGGGGTGTGGGAAAAAAAATATACCCCCCATGCTTTCTCCCCCCCTAAAAAACGGGGAAATATGAAAACTATTGTTCGATATGTCTCCAGAGCGTGAGTACTAAAAGTAACATGTTGTATATCAAAAGAAAACTTGTGACATGGGGTGTGGGGAAAAAAATATACCCCCCATGCTTTCTCCCCCCCCCCTAAAAAACGGGAAATGTGAAAGACGTTCTATTATATCTTCCGAACTCGAGGAAATGACAGCTCAGATAATGACCGATGTAATCTACTTCGAATTTTGCCCCCATCATGCTTGCCCCCGAAAAGGGGGGGGGGCGAATTTTCGCGGGGGTCGATCTTAACGAGTTATATCTTAAATTAAACTTGTGACTTCTCCAAAATCATGGGCTACTTCAAACACTTACAAAAGGAGGGAAAAATATGATCAATGTTTATGAGTCGTATATCATAATGAAAGTTTCTGAAAGTAGATGTTTTTAGTAACAAAGAAAAAAAATATATTTATCTTCCTGTATGCGCCCTAAAAAGTAGAAAATAAACCTAAAGCATGTCGATTTTGCAGTCACTGAGTTCGTATTCATTTAAAAGGAAGATAGGTGCCATCAAAATTGTTGAGTTAGGTAAATCAATGCCCTACCTTCCTTTGAAGGGATTACAAGTTCAGTGGCTGATTGCACCTCTATATGCTTTAGATTTAGTTTCTACTTTTTAGGGTGCACATACGAAGAAAGGCTTTTTTAATTTTTAATTTTTTTTATAATTTTTTGTCACTGAAAGCAAAATTCAACTATTACTCTGTATTATTATTATTATTATTATTATTATTTTCCAACTGAATCTGTCCTTCATATGCAGCTAACTCTCAATTTTTAAGAAAATTACGTTTGATAAATATTTTATACCCTACAGGAAAAAAAACTGCAACACCTGGGAGGATTAATGCCATTTTATTGGAACGCAGGCAGTTATTAGCATACACTGAGATGTGCAATTGATTACATTATCAAAAAAAATATATGGAAAATCATCACTTTACCTACCCGGTAGCGTGGTATAATTAGTATGATGTTGAACCGCCCATGCTGCAATGCATTCATGAACACGGCGGGGGAAGGCTATCGTACAGCTCTATAATGTCCTCCTGAGGGATAGAACGCCAAATAGCGTGAAGTCGCTGTTCCATTTCAGCGGCTGTGGTTGACAAACCTCTTGGGTGCTGTTGGAACTGTCGGCCCATCATGTCCCAGACGTGTTCAATAGGTGAAAGGTTCGGCGAACGTGCTGGCCATGGTAATACCTGAACGTTTTGCTCGTGTAAATACTGCAGACTAATGCGGGCTATATGGAGACGGGCGTTATCTTGCTGGCAAAAGGTTCTGTGCTGCTGAATAAATGGGACAGCCACTGGCTGCAAAATGTTGGTATCGTAGGGCAGTTAGAGATCCCCTTATGATGACCAGTTCTGACCGAGATGCCAGACTAATGGTACCCCACACCAAGACACCAAGTGCTGGAGTTGTGTGATGATGTCGCACGCAATGGGTGGCGTTCCTTTCCCCTGGATGACGGCGAACACGTTGTCTACCATCGTGCTGACCAAGACAAAAACGAGATTCGTCACTAAACACCACGGTACTCCATTCTTGCTCGTTTCAGTTCTGTCTGAGGCGACACCATTGATGACGTGCTTTGCATGTGGGCAGATGTGAGGGACAAACGAATTGCCGGATGATAGACTCGCAATGAAAACCGTAAAAGCTTGTTGTTTACCGTCCGCCTGCTAGGTATTCAATGTGTTACCTGTTGCCAGTCCCTTTGCAGTTTGGTTGTAGTCGCGAATCTGTCACGCAATGTCATGCGTTGCAAATGGCGGTCCTGTCATACGTCATCTTCCTGAGCCTTGCCGGCGTGTGCTGGATCCTTCTTGAACCCACTGGCGCCATATGTGTACGATGGTGCTGGGATTGCGGCCAACAAGGTTGGCCATGTATCTCTATACGACAAACCAGCTTTTCTTTTGATTCTTCCATGCTGAAAGTCTGTTAACTGTTGGAACGGCTGTCGACGACTGCGTAAGGCATCTTTAGCGTTTAGAACAATTTCCATAAAGTTTTGTCAACCAGGGAGCTTTGATTGCTTTATCTGTGTTTGACTGCTCCGCACCTGTGACGTCAGCTCGAGCCTGTCCAATCGTTTCGATCGTCCTGCAAACCTAATCATTTCCATACATTTCCACATATTACCGCTTCCCTAAATTTGTCACATTTGCATAACTTCTTGCAAGTGTTGAATTTTTTATTTCTTGCAATGAATTTATCTTTTTTCAACCTATAAGTCCTAAAAAGTTAATACACATATTTGAACAACAAATAATAATAATAAATTTAAATAATAAAATTTCTGCACAAAGAACTGAGATAACCTAGAAGTTATATTAGGCTTGTCCTGGTTTCTCATTCAAACACTTACACAAGGCCCTTTGGTCTTAGGAATCAGGTACGTTAACCACTAGACCAGGTACGGCTATCTTAAAAAAATTGTTCAATAGCATTGTTCACGCTTTGTGGCAAATTTTTAAATATTTAGTGCCCTTAATAATGATGATCATGATAGTGATAGTGACTAAAGCTGATTAAACTATGGAATTGATTTATAAATAAGTGCAGGCAGAAGAAATAAAAACTTCTCAGGAAATACTTATATTTAGGATGGCTTTTCTTGCCGTAGTATTTGAAAAATTCTTTAACAACTTACGAAATTCTCGAGGCACCTCTAGATCTAGAGTCCAGGACAAATGACGTAACTGTCGTCTAGGGCTTCTAATCATAGATAAAAGTGGCCGTGAAAAGCAGCTTGGAATGACTTTTAAAGTGCCACCAATCTCTTCTATTATGGCAGAAAATTTTGGAGTTTTATGGGCTTCCGAAATATTAATTTTAACACCAAAATAAAATAATTTTGTTTACTGATCGTTTCATTTCCAAGTCATTACCTTGGAAATGTTAACTTCTTATTAAATATTAACTGTGTTTAGTAATAACCGAATTTTTGTAACATTCATAATCTTATTCTTTAACAGATAAGATCGCAGGTGTTTCCTGCGATTAATTAAAAGAAATTAAAAATATATAAAATATTTTGATCATGAAAGAGGACTGCAGGGGGTGAAAGAAAATTTAAAAAAATACATATTTTAATTTTATGCATTTCTTATTTAGCATTACGTTTAAATAAATGATACATCAAGTGTTTTTTTTTTTCGTTCATAACGTTATTGAATTAATGAAAGTGACTGTTTTACTCAGGGGTTATTGTGGCAAATACTCTTTCGGAATCCTTTCTCTCTGGGGTTTTGTGGCAAATACTCTTTCGGAATCCTTTCTCTCTGGGGTTATTGTGGCAAATACTCTTTCGGAATCCTTTCTCTCTGGGGTTATTGTGGCAAATACTCTTTCGGAATCCTTTCTCTCTGGGGTTATTGTGGCAAATACTCTTTCGGAATCCTTTCTCTCTGGGGTTATTGTGGCAAATACTCTTTCGGAATCCTTTCTCTCTGGGGTTATTGTGGCAAATACTCTTTCGGAATCCTTTCTCTCTGGGGTTATTGTGGCAAATACTCTTTCGGAATCCTTTCTCTCTGTCCCCCATTCACGTTCTTTAACCAGTTATTAAGACTACTTGATGAATGAATGAAAGACTCTGTAGGAGCAGAAGTTTCAATGCATCAACAAATATCCATTGCATTCGTAAACTTTCCAGGGGCGGGGGTGGCTCAGTCGGTAGCGCGCCAGGCTCGTAATCTGTAGTTCCCAGGTTCGACTCCAAGCTGGGTCAGCGTTGAGATTTATCTCCGCAAAATTCCCCGCCCTGCCCACGGTCAGTAGGGAACACCGATGGGCTTGGTAAAGGCCGCCGTCCGTCGGATGGGACGTTAGGCCGTGGCCCCGTGTGCGGGAAAGCCATACCCTGTGCACGTTAAAGAACACGCTGGATGGCCTTGACGGGAGGCTACCATCTGTCTCCCAACAGCTGTTCCAGTGGGTCCCCTCCCCCAACCTTCTCTGAGCCTTTGGGGTCCATGTGACCTGGCCATTTAGCCTATGGCGTGCAAAAAAGTGCCGCTCAGAGGTAAAACAACCCAACAACTTTAACCAGTTATTAAGACTACTTGATGAATGAATGAAAGACTCTGTAGGAACAGAAGTTTCAATGCATCAACAAATATCCACTGCATTCGTAAACTTTCCTATTATGAATTAAAACTTTTCGACTTCTTTGTGGTTGCCTAAAAGATGTTATATTCTTGTTTCTCTCTGAGCGTTATGCTGTTGAAATGAGACTGCAGGATGAAATCAACCTCCATCTCTTGATTAATGGCGACCAGTCTTGAAAGAGAAATGGTTGGGTTGTTTTACCTCTGAGCGGCACTTTTCTGCACACCATGGGCTAAATGGCCAGGTCACAAGGACCCCGAAGGCTCAGAGAAGGTTGGGGGAGGGGACCCACTGGAAGAGCTGTTGGGAGACAGATGGTAGCCTCCCGTCAAGGCCATCCAGCGTGTTCTTTAACGTGCACAGGGTATGTCTCTCCCGCACACGGGGCCACGGCTTAACGTCCCATCCGACGGACGACGGCCTTTTCAAGCCCATCGGTGTGCCCTACTGACAGTGGGCAGGGCAGGGAATTTTGCGGAGATAAATCTCAACGCTGAACCAGCTGGGACTCGAACCTGGGAACTACAGATTACGAGCCTGGCGCGCTACCGACTGAGCCACCCCCGCCCCCGAAGAGAAATGGTGAAATACGCTCTATCATATTTTAAGTTTTTTTTTTCAAAACCGTAACGTTTGAAAATACTTCTGAACAGACTACAGTCGTTCAAAAAATATCCGAACACTATGGTTGATTACAGAATTCAGAAAAAATATCTTGCAACCTTCGTGTCACGTGACAGGAAGGTTGCCAGATCACTAATTTCTCAAAAAAAAAAAATGTTGGCAGATATTGTTTCTGAATTCTGTAATCAACCATAGTGTTCGGATACTTTTTTAATATATATAATGCGTATGAATATATAATGAAATGAATATGGAGCGTGTGCAGTTACCGTTCACAGCAAACTGGAGCGGTTGCGGTTAATGTTTACAGCACATTGGATCGTGTGAGCTCATAAAGACCTGGATCGTGTGGGCTCACTCACGGAAATATTGAGCGTGTGCAGTTACCGTTCACAGCAAACTGGAGCGTGTGCAGTAACTGCACACGCTCCAGTTTGCTGTGAACAGTAACTGGAGCGTGTACAGTTGCTGTACACGCTCCAGATATTTTTCCTGAATTCTGTAATCACGTGACACGAAGGTAGCCAGATCACTAATTTCTAAAAAAACCTGTTGCCAGATATTTTTTCTGAATTCTGTAATCAATCATAGTGTTCGGATACTTTTTTAACATATATAATGCGTATGAATATATAATGCAATGAATATGGAGCGTGTGCAGTTACCGTTCACAGCAAACTGGAGCGGTTGCGGTTAATGTTCACAGCACATTGGATCGTGTGAGCTCACAAAGACCTGGATCGTGCGGGCTCACTCACGGAAATATTGAGCGTGTGCAGTTACCGTTCACAGCAAACTGGAGCGTGTGCAGTTACCGTTCACAGCAAACTGGAGCGTGTGCAGTTGCTGTACACGCTCCAGATATTTTTCCTGAATTCTGTAATCACGTGACACGAAGGTTGCCAGATCACTAATTTCTAAAAAAACCTGTTGCCAGATATTTTTTCTGAATTCTGTAATCAACATAGTGTTCGGATATTTTTTTGAGCGACTGTACAGATGAGTTAAGGTTCGAAATAGCACAAATGACTCTGGGGTGTGCATAAATCATAATTTAAACTTCTTGCGATTCTGAAAAGGAAATGAGCAATCGTTTCATCAGCCTTCAGTAATTCAAAATAATCAATAATCTGTTTTTATCTGTTTCCTCTCTTTCGTTAATACTCTCAACGTTTATAATGACTGAAAAAATTGCTCAACAATTTTCAGTTTCTTTAAATCATTTCTAGTATTTTTCTATCGAAATGATAGCAAGTTTAAAATTTCTCGGGAAAAAATTGTAATTATTTTAAAGTTTGTAATAATCGCATAGCACGGGTTTGTTGCTATCATATATTTTTCTTTTTTTTTTACATACTTCGAATATTAGAATTATTTCTATTAGGAATTTTTTTTCTCCTAATAGTGGAGGCTCGTAACTAAAAATTTTGGTGGGCACTTTGACGACTACAGGATATAGGGATAAAAATGAGATGTCTGATATTCAAATAAACCGAATTCTACTATAAAGATGTTTAGTAATGCATATTTCTTTTTTTTTTCCCAGCTATTTTAAAAATGTATTATTTAGCAAAAAATTTCAAAATAAAAAAAAAATCGAAAAGGTATCTTTGTTTCTTTTCTTCTTCAATTTTAGTGTTTTGCTCCTCCACTGTAATAATTACCTGTATATATATATATTTCTTTTTCCTCTCCGTTCTACTGGTATTTTAAAAAACTGTTCGCGAAAATTATGTCTAATATATAAATGAAAATAAATACCCCCTGAAGCAGCTGCTTGCCACAGAGGTCTGACAGGAGCCTGTCAGTTTATATGCCATAGGTAGAGGGTCTATGAGAATGGCAGGACCTCAGTAGGAAAACAACCATGCCTTATCCGGGACTCGAACCCAGGTCAGTAGCCAAGCGCGCTAACAACTCGGCACTTTACTGTTTTTTTACTACGTTCCAATTATAAATTTATATTTATTATTTTGATATATTTATTATTTTGATTCATTATTTTATATTTATTATCATTTGAAAAGTTGTCCATTTTGGTTATATTTAATTTATAATATTAATTTGTTATATATACATTTCACTACATATATTAGTTTATTTTACAACGAATTGTAAAAAGTGATATGTTTATTAAATGAATTGAACAAAAAAATTATAAGGACAACTGCTGGAATCGAATTGGAGAACTTTAAGTTGATTCGCCAACTCAGCTAGGAATTGCTGTTACCATTCTCCTGTGGACCAAATGTTCAACACATTTTATATCTTCATGTCTAATGCTGTTCTTAAATTCTACATACATAAGTATCCTTCCTTGGCAAAATAAAAAAGTTGGCAAACCCAGTTCAAACCTTTGTCGTCAGGAAAGATTAGGCTTGTTCAGCCTGCCACAGTCAAATGACGATATTCCATTTTTTTTTCAAATATTTTATACAATATTTAAAGTAAAATAATTAACTTGCGATTTTCTAAGTCAGTGCCATTACTTCCTTGAAAACAGGAAAAATTGTTGTTTGGTTTAATATATCAAAGGAATGTCCAGTGCTCAATAGATAATTTGAAACATTTCACCAGCAAATGTATATATTTTTCATCTAATAAAGTGTAATAATTCATCTGTAATCCCAGCAAAACCTGAAGATTTGTTTTTAGGTGATAGCCATATTTGAATTTTAATCTCTGAGATCTCAATTTCGCAATTAAAATCTAAATTTAAATTTTCTGCTAATTTTTTTTAGGAATGACTACAAAATATTCGTTAAATAAATTTACCTAGTTTATCGTTTTACTTATTTTTTTTTCATCATACTTACTTAAATTGGAAAATTTCCTTTTTTTTTCCCCATATCCACCATTATCTCACTAATTACATTCCACTGCTTTTTTTTTTTAGCTTACGATTTAAATTTTTTAAATTATTTTTAATTACATTGTGCTCTTGATTCCCTAATTCTATTAATTGCAAAATTTTCATAGTCCAAAATGTGATTTCTCAAGGATAGTAATTAGGAATTTTGAAACCGAACCACCCATCCGCTTCCGGGACTCGAACTCGAGATCTTCTTGTTAACATTCCTACGATTTTTTTTTTCATTTGTTTATAAATTTTGTTCATAAAATTAATTTAATTAACCTTACAAATTCATTAATAATCAATGATGTTTTAAGAATATTTCATATTTATTGCTGTAGCCTCCTGTATTAACCATTGTAATGAATCATTTGAGAAGTGGGGGGGACTCAGTCGGTAACGCGTCAACTCCTAATCTGCCATTTCCAGCAGGTTCGATTCCCACCTGCGCCAGTGTTGAGATTTATTTCCGCAAATCCCCCCCCACCACCACCACCCTGCCCTCGGTCAGTAGGGAACATGGATGGGCTTGGAAAGATCGCCGTTCTTTGGACGATGGGACGCAAAGCCGTGGCCCCGTGTACGGTAGAGCCATACCCTCTACACGTTAAAGAACATGCTAGATGGCTTTGACTGGAGGCAACCATCTGTCTCCTAACGTCTCTCTAATGGGTCCCTCTTCGCAAACTTCTCTGAGCCCTTGTGTCCTTGTGCCCTGATCCCCCGAACAACTGAGCCTTGCCCGCGAAATGCCAGTTAAAAGAATATTGTTTTAGCTAATCTGTACAAAACTACACGAAAAAGTTCAATCAGAAAGTGATTGATCTTCCGTCTTCATAATGCGTTTGATGCTTATTATTGCCACGAGGACTGTACCGCCATCTATGAATAGCAAAATGCACTAAACCTCAATGAAATAAATGGAGGAATGTTTTCATGTAGATGTGTCCAACCTTTTGACTTCCCTGGGCCACATTGAGTGCGATGAATTGTTTTGAGCCGCACATAAAATATATATTATAGTTAATGTATATGAATAATAAAACTTCATTTATTTTCTTATGTTTTTTATTATAAAATTAATAAAAGTGCAACATGAAACTAGTGGGATATCAAAAACTCGCTGAAAATCACATAATCACGTTGTGAAAGCTTATGTCGTAAACACGTAAACTTTACGATTTTGTGGATCGCATTATTATCTGTCCAGGGCCGCGGGTTGGACACGCCTGATGTAGATAGTTCAGAAAAAAAACTAACACGATTCCTTCCAGGTAATAAAGAGTCGTTGCGAACCGATATGCACGCCACACCGGCTGATATTAAAGGCGACAGTAGACACCGGCACCTTCTTAATCTTTATTGAAAAATATTAATAAAAAATTATGCTCTTACGTTATTATTACACTATAAAATGGCGTAGTAATCATGATTAACTACGACGAAAATAGGGGCGGTCGAATTGAGATATCACCTGGGGCACCATGGCTCATGGGGTGCCGAAGACCCTTGTAGTTTATTAGATATGTATTAAAAGTATTGAAACACTGAAATTGTATATTGTATTGAGTACACCGAAATTGATATAATAGACAATCGTTTTAATAACAGCCAATTTTTTTTAACTAAAAAAATTTCGGGAGGAGAATGATGTAATTAATTTCAAAGGAGGGCAAGTGATTTCTTCAGACAAAATACAGGAAAAAATCTCCACATACGTGTGTTATTTTTCCACATCTCTCTGAGTTTTTCCGTCTTAATGGTAGATCAGATTATCGAAGCTTTGCCGATCGAAAGACGCGTCATGATCCATATCTGATGGTGTCATACTCAGAAATGCTTCTTTCAGCCTCTCAAACAAGAGAAAATCCGGTGGTGCTAGGTCTGAACTGTAAGTTGGGTGGCGAACAGTTACCTATCGCCAGGTGATCTTACGTCACGCATTCCTCATATGCTCGCTGATAGGACATCCGAGTCATATACAGCCACAAGCCGTCCGATGGATTTTCACGTGTTCTGTCTTTAGTGTCCACAAAAACCGAATTACTGCTCTGACCACTACCAAAAGAAATTGCTTCGCAGAATATCATAATTAGCACATCATTTTGTATAGTAATTTTATTTCATAATTTTGTATTATTTTAGTTAACATTTTGTTCTAATAAACCAATAAATAAAAGACATTGCATAATAAGCCTAACTATAATTTGTACCTTATACCTTGTGTTACTATATATTTTACCTATAATTTATACCTTGTGTTACCTTTATAGTCCATTGGGAAAAATATTTCCCATAAAATTCCAAAAAACTACACATTGTTGTGTATTTTTCTTATGATTTTTATTTATTTTACATCTAAACAAACTAAAATAAACAGTTACATACCAATATTTACTCTTAGAAACCTTATGGTCCTGAAAGGGTTAAAATAACTAAAAGAATAATGTAACGCCTCTGGAAAATGTGGGATGCTCATGCATGAAGTGTGAAGAGGTTTACAGTTTGGCAGCTATGATTTGTCCCTTAGTCCCATGGCGATGGGGAAATGCAACTTTTTTTTAGACATGAATCGAAATTTTTTTGTTTTTTTGTTTTATAGGTTGCATTTTCCCAACCATCCATTAGTTCCAATTTCCGTTGTTAGAGGGTGCTAAACACGGCAAATAAAGCATTTCATTATCTTTAAAGATGAGCGCCATATTCGTCAGAGGGGATATATTATTCTTCTAGTTTCCCCTCATTCTAGTCTTTCGGAAAATATTGTTTTAAAATATATATAATGTATACACAGTGCGACAAGAAAGTAATAAGACTGAAATTAAATAAAAATATGCAGTAAGAACATCATTACGGGAATGGCCGCTATAAACGCAGTGAAGTGTGATCTTGGCGGTCTCGCTAACCGTAACCATTTGAGATTGCGTTGTTGTTTCCTGTGGACGTGCTTTGTGCATCATGTATTACTGCGCCACCTGGAACCCATCAATGGAACTCGTCAACACTAAGTTTTGTGCAATGCTTGGGAAAAGCCTCATTAAAGCACATGAAATGCCACAAACAGCTTATGGGGATGAGGATCTGTCCAGAGCACAAACATTTCGATGGTTTAAGCGCTTTCAAGATGGCAGATAGGAAGTGGAAGATTGGTCTCATAGTGGACCACTGAAAAAGACCTCCAAACTACAATTGGCGAACAAAGTGTGCAATTTACTTTTAAGAGACTCACGATTGACACTCTGAATGATAGTAAGTCGACTAAATATGAATAAAAAATCGATAAGGTGCATAATTACCACAGGCTTGAGTTTGCATAACAATGCTCCTGTTTATACATCGATCAATGGGTTGAGTTGGGTTGTTTTACCTCTGAGTGACACTTTTTTGCACACAGTGGGTTAAATGGGCAGGTCACAAGGACCCCGAGAGCTCAGATAAAGTTGAGGGAGGGAACTCACTGGAACAGCTGTTGAGAGACAGATGGTAGCCTTACGTCAAGGCCATCCAACGTGTTCTTTAACGTGAACAAGGTATGATTCTCCCGCACACGGAACCACGACTTAACGTCCCATCCAACGGACGGCAATCTTTCCAAGCCCTCGGTATCCCCTACTGACCGTGAGTAGGGCGGGGAGTTTTGAGGAGATAAATCTCGACGCTGGCCCAGCTGTGACTGGACAGCGATCAATGTAAAATCATTTCTTGCCAATAAAACAACGGTTGCAGTGCTCAATCACCCCTGATTTCCCTGACCAGGCTCCAGCAGACTTTTTTCCATTTCTCAAGTTGAAATGGAAAATGAAAGGTCACCTATTTGATAAGGTCGATGGCATTCAGAAGAATGTGACAGTAGAACTGAATACTATCACATCAGAAGAGTTTTCCAAGTCTTTCCAAAGTTCATATGAGACCTGTAATGAATGTATTCTGTCCCCAGGAACTATTTTGAGGGAAAAGATTAATAAACATGTTACTCTATTCATCGTTGTTTTTATTTCATTACTTTCTTGCGGTACTTTGCATTTTTACTATTATTTTCGTCTCCGTTATAAAAAATTCTTCAACGTTGGGACTGGTGGAAGGTCTTGGGCTCTAATATCCTCCCAGATAGGTCTCTGAATAAATTCACACTAAACGCAATTTTTATTGATTGTTTTTATTTAGCAAAAAAGTAGCAAAAAGCAGACAAAATATTTGCACATGTACAGCGATACAAGATCTGTTACGATGAAGACACTTTGTTCACACTGAAACATGTTTAAAAATATTTGCACATGTACAGCGATACAAGATCTGTTACGATGAAGACACTTTGTTCACACTGAAACATGTTTAAAATTCATGTACAAAATAATTTAAAATGATACAATGCGTTGAAATGCAAGATGAAGAACTCATTGAAGCGATCGTTTTAATAAATATCTTTCTATAGAATCAGCATCAACATTCTCGAAGAAGAGAGAAGCATGCTGAAGAACTTGCAAAGGAATTCAGGATTATTATTTTAAAACTTTCCATTTATTTTTATAATTAAAGTTGCATAGCTAATAATTCAACCTAGTTATAGGATAATAGATTATTCCTGAGCTTTTATAAATATGATTTTAAACACCTACATGTAATGGTAAAATTTGTCCGAAGCAGAGGGATTAACCTTTACCTCTTGCAGAAATTTAATCTTAAAAAAATTAGTTCTTGAATTTACATTATCAAAATTTTTAACTTAGCCCAACTTCTTCCAAGAATTGCTGCTACACCAACGCCTAAGTGTATTATTTCAGAAACTGTCGATCGAGCATGAAAAAAATAGGGGGTGATGAATAAATGATTGTATTTTGTTTGCAATATAACCCCCTCCATTTATGATTCCCTCCATTCTCCCCTCCATTCTCCAATTAATCCTCCAATTCTCGATTAATAAAATTCTCCATTCTGCCCTCCATTTTAGAGCGCTTTAAGAACGTCAAATCGTTTAAGAAAAAAAAAATCAGTGAAATATACGTAATTTTGATCATTTTTTACCTCTGTTACCTTTACCAGCATTCTAAAAGGGGGAACCAAGGTTCACCCTTCCCCTACCCCTAGATCCGGAATAAGAAAATAAAATAAATTACAGTATGCTCATTTGATAAAACGCAATGATAGTGAGCTCAAATTATATATTTAGTATAAATATAAGCTTTTCACTGAACTAGACAAAACATTTGAATTTAGATTAACGTAGCACGTTTGGCTACTGATCTATGGGACCTGGGTTCGAGCCCCGGGTAAGGCATGTATGTTCGTGTTGTTTTCTGCTGAGGTCCTGCCATCCTCTCAGATCTTCTATTGTGGCATATAAACTGACAGGCTCCTGTCAGACCTCTGTGGCAAGCAGCTGCTTGAGGGGGTATTTATTTTTATTGACATTGGATCGTGTGAGCTCACAAAAACCTAGATCGTGTGGGCCCACTCACAGAAATATTGAGCGTGTGCAGTTACCGTTCACAGCAAACTGGAGCGTGTGCAGTAACTGCACACGCTCCAGTTTGCTGTGAACGGTAACTGGAGCGTGTACAGTTGCTGTACACGTTCCTGAGGTCCTGCCATCCTCTCACACCTTCTACTATGGCATATAAACTGACAGGCTCCTGTCAGACCTCTGTGGCAAGCAGCTGCTTGAGGTTTTTTTTTTTTATTACTGTTGATATTTGAATACTGTTATTTTCATTGATCGGATTTTATATGACAACACTAAATCCAATCAAGTGTCATAGTAACATCAGTAGTATAGTGATTAACAGAATGCAGGAGCAACAAAAAGGATATCGTTGATAACACGGAACTCATCAACTCTTTTCTGAGATCTGCTATTGTAAATTAATAGTTGGATCACCAAATACTTGGCTTTTCAGTAGCTTACATTGTTTTCGCTATTTCTTCGTTGTATTTCAGATGCGTTTAAAAGCACTTTGTTAAATCAACACCAAGGCTTTTCCTTTGGTCTCTTCCAATATAAGAATTCTCTGTTTTCCGAATTCGAAATTGGAAGGAAAAACAGAACTTCCTAGATGTCACTCTTCTGTTATCAAAATTAATTGGAAAATCTGGAAAGAGAATCATTTGCTGAAAACGAAGTGCAGCAGATTCTCGTTTCGATTTAAAGTCGACCGTCATTTGTGGCAAGCTGCTTTAGAGAATGCATTTATAGACGAAAAATACTTAATATGAAATGAGAAGTGTGATATTATTTTTGCTCAAAAATATATAAATAATTTTATATATATAATATTATTTATTATATATGTTACCGCTAAAGTGCAGAAATCAGTTATTCTACAGATTATCTAGGTATTGTGCAGATTAACTAGGGTGATCCGTTAACGTGCCGAAAATTGTTTCATTTCTCAAATTACCTAGGTAATCTGCAAATTACCTGGATAATCTGCACATTACCTACTAGGCACTCGTTAAAGTGAAAATAAAATATGGCGTATCGGCTGTTATCGGAATTGGTAATAGCCGGTACATTGTACTTTTTCGTTTTTTAACCATCCTATTATTCAGATAACGTATCTAGCTCTACAGTACACCGCCTGCCGCATTATAAAAAACGCCCCAAATGAGCGAAGGCCAAGTGAGAACGAATCTGTCAAGTGATGAATCTCTTGAGTCTCAATCTTCGGGTCACGTGACTCAGTGCTCCGAATTATCATGAAACGCCCCGGATGAGCGGAGGCCAAGTGAGAACGAATCCGTCAAGTGGTGAATCTCTTAAGTATGAATCTTTAGGTCACGTGACTATAATTTGGACAGTAGAAAGGGTCCTTGGTGCTTGCTTGCATAATAGAAGCTAAATTTATCTGCTTTAAAAAAATCACGACACAAATTCACGCGCTAACAGGCAGAAACGAATTTGAAAACAGAATTAGCTATGCTACGCACTAGCAGCCGACGCAAACTATGAGAAATAAAAACAACCAGCGACGACAAGACACTGGCGAAACGAAACTAAAAGTGGAAGGAGAGGGGGGAAGGAGTAGGGAAAGGAAATGAGAGAAACAAACTTTTGAACTTTAACGATACGGAAGCCGTTAATGTGCACATTACCTAGGTAAAATGCGGAAAACTCTTGATTCCGCACGTTAACGGAGCAAATCAGTTAATCTGCAGATTAGCTAGGTAATGTGCACATTAACGGCTTTCGAGCTTTAGCGGTAACATATATATATAAGATTTATATCAAAATATTTATATATATATTAAATATATATATATATTATATTTTATAATTTATATTATAAATGTATAATTATATTTTATATTTTAACATGTATATTAAGTTATTTTTATTGTAGGGGTTCTCAACGTGGGGTACACGGTAAGAATTTCAAGGGTACGCTGTGAGAGCTCAAAAGTCGCTAGATCTAGTAACAAAGTTAGTGTTTTATTTTCTTTCCATTGTTATACTATAACTATAGTTTTATCTATCTATAGCCGTCCCGTGGCCGAGTGGTTAGCACGCTTGGCTATTGATCTAAGGGACCTGGGTTCGAGCCCCGGTGTAAGGCATGGCTGTTTGTGTCGTTTTTCTGCTGAGGTCCTGCCATCCTCTCAGACCTTCTACTTTGGCATATAAACTGACAGGCTCCTGTCACACCTCTGTGGCAAGCAGCTGCTTGAGGGGGTATATATTATACAAGGGGTAAGCCAGTTACATACACATTTCCAGGGGGTACGTGAAGCATAAAAGTTTGTGAACCACTGGTCTATAGTTAATCACATTTCGAATACTTCGGGTCGCGTATTTCGTTGAAACCGCAACTGTGAGATGTGAAATACAGTCATACCTTGTTATTCCCTGAGATCACGTTCTTGAAAATGTCAACGAATAATGAATCAATTGTACCCAGAGCCGCCGAGAGAATTTATGGGCCCCTATGTAATATTATGTTCGCCCCCCCCCCCTTGAAAACTTTTTATCTTTACAAATCATTAATAGCAATTATTCTGGACACAACGATGACATTCAGAGGAAAAAAAGCCTGTCAGTCAGGCATGCATTTTTTGCACCTTCACTGACCACATTCACTTTTACACCGACTTCAAACAAAGTTCTACTCCCTTTCTTAATAACTTCCAATTTTTTATTTCTCTCCTTTCGCTTCTCTGCTCCTGACTTATGCTTATACTTGTCCATTGTTCAGTTAGACTATAGCACCAATGAATATATCGTTTTACTAAACAAATGACAACGAAATGGTGAAACAAATGTGCCGACAAGAGACTTTTAAACTGTTATAATTTGTAACACTGACACACAGACCACAGACGATGTTACTGGAACTCGAAACATGAACAATGTAATATACCTGATCGCACGGGTTGGGTTTGGAAGAGTCCAACTGTTGCTACTGCTGCAGGGGTGGGGTGGTTAACAGGGGAAAATAAAGCAAATGCTGTAAGTTAACGCGGACAAAAGAAGATGTTAAGAAATGGTTCGTTCAACTACTATTAATGAGATAATATGTCAAAATCCAACTAGTGTTTCTTTTTAAAAGCATATTATAACAAATAATGTTCTTATGGAATTTTATAGGATCGATATATAGCCTAACTAAGAATAATTTTTGTAAGAAAAAGTAAAGAGTCACTTAATCTGACGGGCCCTTATTGCTGACGTGCCCCTATGCACTAGTCCCCCTTGTCCCCCCCCCCTGTCGGCGGCCCTGATTGTACCCATAATGATTAAGACGGTGAGATGGGATTCTAAGACTTTTAAATACGAAGCTCTCTTTTAACTATTTTCTACTTTAAATGCTTTTAAGATGAACTGAAAGCTTCGTATTGCCAGGTACTTAGAAATGTGGCTATTGAGACAAGCCATTGCCCTCCCTCCCCTCGGTATTTCTCGGACAATAAAAAAAAATAAAAATATTAAGAATTACGTAATTTATCCTTTGTGTAAATTTAGTTGTTGTTAAGCTATTTATTATTTTATTGCGTATAATTATCTACTTTTCACCACAAAGAATAAAATATTTGAACGTATAACGAATACTTTTCCATCCATCGCCATTTTTTTTTCAAATTTAAACCCCGAAATTTTTTAAAAAAGGGGAAAAACATTAGAGTATTGCATATTCACATTAATTAATTCTGCTTAAATATAAATACAGTACAGTACTAAAAAATGTGTAAAATGCTGAATGGTTGTGTATAAGGGCAACAAAAAGTTGTTCCGTGTTATCGTCTGTAGCCGTCAGCCTTAGTTTGGCGTCTCGCGGAGTTTTCATCGCCGCATGTAAAGAACAACTGATCTGCGAACGATCGACAAAGAATGGAGGTTGGATTGGGTTGTTTTACCTCTGAGCAGCATTTTTTTGCACACCATGGGCTAAATGGACAGGTCACAAGGACCCCGAAGACTCAGGAAGGTTGAGGGAGGGGGCCCACTGGAACAGCTGTTGGGAGACAGATGGTAGCCTCCCGTCAAGGCCATCCAGCGTGTTCTTTAACGTGTACAGGGTATGGCTATCCCGCACACGGAGGCACGGTTTAACGTCCCATCCGACGGACGGCGGCCTTTCCAAGCCCATTGGTGTCCTCTACTGACCGTGGGCAGGTCGAGGAGTTTTGCGGAGATAAATCTCAACGCTGACCCAGCTGGGACTCGAACCTGGGAACTACAGATTACGAACCTGGCGCGCTACCGTCTGAGCCACCCCCGTCCCAAAGAAGAATGGTGGTGGTGGGGGGGGGGGGGGGTTCTGGTATAATTATATCAGCAGCGAATAGCAGGGTATGACTGTATCCTTTTGAATGTTAACCAAACAGACATTTTTTAAAGTGATGCAGTCAACATCGAACGTAATGACTGCGGTGAGATGTTGCACCTTAACTTTAATTCCGGTTGAACTTTTGAGTTCAAAATGCGATCCTCTTCTTGTTGATATTATACAAGACGAGTTCCTCATAAATGGATGATTGTAATATACTGCAACAAAAGGAACAATACCTTTATCTGCATATAGATAAAGGAATGAGGAGGCTTTTTGAGAAGCAACATAAATCATTCGTTTCCTTAAAGATTGTTTCCATGACCGAATTTATTTTTTTTTAACTTTTCAAACATTTATTAGTTGTCTTTTCGTTTTACACATTTTGTTATTTTCTATTTTCTTCCAAATTAATAGGATTTTTTACTCTGAGAAAAATTATTTTAGAATTCTCTAGAATTCATACTTGTTAACATCAAGATTATAATCATAAAGAAATTTTTTCTGACCGGGGGTGGGGGCGACAGAAATACAAAGATATATTTAATGCTATTGTAAATTTCCAAGGGGTAGGGAATTTGCTTCCCCCCCCCCATCTCTCTTCCGGCTACTATGTATCTCAACAGTAATTACTCTAATTTTCCGTTAGAAAATGCAATTAAACTTAACCAGAAACATTTTAAACTCTCTCATGGATAAATACGACGTTATACACTATGTACACACAGAAAATAAATTATAAGACTAATCATACATATGTGTAATTGAAAGGATTGTCTAGGCCAGGGATTCTCAACGCGGGGTATGCGGTAAAATATTTTGGAGTTCAAAGGTCGCTAGATATAGTAACAAAGCTGCTAAGTTGTCATTATTATACTATAACTATAGTTTTATACACATTTCCAGGGGGTACGTGAAGCATAAAAGGTTGAGGACCACTGGTCTAGACATTTACTGAGGAAAATCATTTTATCTCAAAGCAGAAGTGTAGTGTTATTTTTTGCTCAATAAATTTATAATCCGTTGATCGAAATTATTGGAATGTTTCCTAAATTTTGCAACTTCAGGAAAGTTCTTGTAAATCTGTACTTCTAAAATGCTTCGTAATTGGTTGAATGAAACTTTTTTTATTGATTTTAAAGCTCATTAAATTTAGATTTCTTTTTTCAGTTTCTTCATGCACAATAAGGTTAAATTTGTTTTCCAATGATGCACTTTAAGTCCCATGGCCGAGTGGTTAGCACGCTTGGCTACTGATCTAAGGGACCTGGGTTCGAGCCCGGGTAAGGCATGGATGTATGTGTCGTTTTTCTGCTGAGGTCCTGCCATCCTCTCAGACCTTCTACTATGGCATATGAACTGTCAGACCTCTGTGGCAAGCAACTGCTTGAGGGGGGTATTTATTTTTTTATTATGCAGCTAAACGTGTTCTCCCACTTCAGATTAAGCGATTTATTTCTAATAAAAGAAAGCTTACTTGCTTTGTGCTATTTACATCGAACACTACTATTCAATTAATGTTTTGATTCCTTACTTTTTCATTATTTTTTTTGAAATTCGGTGGAAGTGTTGGACAGTGCTAAGGAAATGTTTGTCGAAATCCATATAGAAATATAAACTCCTAGCTATCTTCTATGGACACATTTCCTTTGAAGTTCTTAGCATTAAAGGTCAATAGCAATGAAAGCAAATGAAGTTTAAAAAGTGATATTGCGCTTAACAAAGAATAAATACGTTAAATTTTGATCTGAAAATGAGTACCCGTTTCATATGTTCTTTCTCTCAACGTTTCGTCCTAATATTTGGTCGAATTTCACCAATTTCCTCCGGTCCCTGACTGATCAGACTCATTCCAACTGTATTCGTATCTACCCTGGTCAGACAATGGTTCATCCCAGCTAGCCCTAGACATTTCGTCTCCTTTCCATTCTCCTTGGCCACCGCCTTGTGCACCACCAACTGGATTCCCACTCCAATCACCCGTTGTGTCACCGCCTTGGGGTCCCCAGCTTCCTCCAGGCCCATTTTGAACGTTACCTTTTCCTCCTCCCACAGTACCATGCTGCCCTTTCTGCTTACTACTAAAACGTCCTCCTTGAGAATCCGTGGCACCGTCCCAACCACCAGCTTTGCTAGCACTCCATCCAGCACCTTGGTTACCGCTTGCTCCACTCCATGTTCCACCTTGTTCGTTTCCTCCTCCACCCCAACTTCCTTCTTGCGAACCTTTCTGATTTCCACCGACTGAACCACCCCACGACTTCAGAGGACCCTGTTTTCCACCATCAGATGGACCTGCTTGACCTCCATCAACCCATCCTTTGCTACCACCTGATGCTCCCCAACTCCCCCCAGCTGTCTGTTTGCCAGTTCCGCTTGGTCCAGACCATGAATTACTTCTGCTACCTTTATTATTTCCAAGTGACCTGCTCCAGCTGCTTAGAGCTCCAGTTCTGCTCCAGCTGCTAATAAATCCTCCCTTTCTATTTTGCCCGTTCCAACCGCTCTGATTTTTTCCAACTACTCCTCTGTTTTCCTGACCTTGTCGTCTTCCCTGAGATCGTTTACCGTTTGCTCCTCCCCAACTCCCACTCTGCACGCCATTCCTAACAGCACTACTAGCTCTTCCCTTGCTCCCCGATTGGCCTCCCCCCAATCTTCCATTCCCTGCACCTTGTGTTCCCCAACTACCACCTGATGCACCTTGTGTCCCCCAACTACCACCTGATGCACCTTGTGAGCCCCAACTATTTCCTTGGTTACTTCCTTTATTGCTCGATGTGCCTTGTCCTGCCCATCCGCTTCCTTGAGTATTCGCTTGGGATCCCCATCCACCTCCTTGTCCTCCCCAACTTGCTACATTTCCTCCGGGCTGATGACCGCCTCCGACGCCTCCCCAGCTCCCAGAAGAATCCCCTTTACTACCTTGTTTTGAACGCTGTTCTTCTTTGTACAAATTGGCATTGAGTCCGTAATAACTTGGGGTATCAGCACAATTGACGTTGAACCACCAATCACATATGAAGGTTTTCTGGTTGAAGATCGTCCCAACTGGACACAAGAAAGAATTATGGCGTCCGTCTTCTTGACAGATATGGAATACCTGAAAATAGAGCAGAATATTCAGTCGTAAAATCCAAATTCACTTAATTCATTCTTAAAAAAAAAAACTACAAATGTACAGTCGCTCAAAAAAGTATCCGAACGCTGTGGCAACGATTTTTTTTAGAAATTAGTGATCTGGCAACCTTCGTGTCACGTGACAAGAAGGTTGCCAGATCACTAATTTCTAAAAAAACGTTGAGAGATATTTTTTCTGAATTCTGTAATCAACCATAGTGTTCGGATACTTTTTTGAGCGATTGTACGACGGTTGTTCGAAATGTAAGTTTCCAAAGTGATTAAAAAACTGGTTTTCTTTTACAAGGCAAGTTTGGCTACTGATCTAAGGGACCTGGGTTCGAGCCCCGGATTAGGCATGGATGTGTGTGACGTTTTTCTGCTGAGGTCCTGCCATCCTCTCAGATCTCCTACTATGGCATATAAACTGACAGGCTCCTGTCAGACCTCTGTGGCAAGCAGCTGCTTGAGGGGGTATTTATTTATTTTTATTATAATTATTACAAGTATTTGTACTGTAGCTTTCTACTGCTTTTCGACGTACCCTCGAAGATTCAAGCATTTGTCATATCAGGAACAAAATTTGTGATATCGGAAGCAAGTTTTTTGATGCTGTAGGGATTCTCAGTCTTTAACGAGTTTTGTAAGGAAAAGTTTTCATTTCGCACAAACCTTCGAGGTGTGTGTACCTTGAAGGCTGGAAAGAAATGAAAGTCACTTTGTGCTAAGTCAGGACTACAAGAGGATAAATCATGGATTTACCAGCGGAAGGACTCCAAAAGTTAGTGGATTTGATTTGCAGTGTGAAGGTGTGCATTATCGCGCAAGAACTACATATCTGCAGTTTGGAGTCGTCGCTATATTTCACAATAAGAAGTGGCATTAATTATTGTTTCTTTTTACACAAAGTCAGCAAGTAAAACGCCTTGATTGAATTACAACATTCAGTTCCTCAGGTGCCAAGGGGGCGGGGGTGGCTCAGTCGGTAGCGCGCCAGGCTCGTAATCTGTAGTTCCCAGGTTCGAGTCCCAGCTGGGAAAGCGTTGAGATTTATCTCTGCAAAATTCCCCGCCCTGCCCACGGTAAGTAGGGGACACCGATGGGCTTGGAAAGGCCATCGGTGTCCCCTACTTACCGTGCGGATGGGACGTTAAGCCGTGGTCCCGTGTGCGGGAGAGCCATACCCTGTGCACGTTAAAGAACACGCTGGATGGCCTTGACAGGAGGCTACCATCTGTCTCCCAACAGCTGTTCCAGTGGGTCCCCTCCCCCCACCTTCTCTGAGCCTTCGGGGTCCATGTGACCTGGCCATTTAGCCCATGGTGTGCAAAAAAGTGCAGCTCAGATGTAAAACAACCCAACCCAACTCAGGTGCCAAGTGATTAAGAGAGCAGCCATTTTTAATTGAGGGCAGGCCAAGTCACACAGCCTAACGATCTGTGTTGCCACACAAAAAACAATTACCCCTCAAGCAGTTGCTTGCCACATATATAGATATATATAGAGAGAGAGATATGCCAGAAGCCTTTCATTATAATCGAATATATCAAGAAAAGCGTTTGTCTGTCTGTTCACTTATACACTCCACTTCCTAAAGAGCTAGAGACGCCAAACTTTGCATGAATTTGACTTTCGCTCAGGAGATTATAGGTTATGTGTGAACCCATTACGATCAATCAAAACCGGGCTGAATTCATCGAAATTCACATACTTAACAGTGACAATACTTGTAGCTATGAATAAATTTAAGAGAAGAAATAGTTGAAGTAATTTTGTTTTGCTTTTGCGTGAGAGTGTTTTGGAAGGATAAATAGGTGTTTTAAGTCAGGAGCAGAAAGAGGGGATAGAAAAGCATTTGAGAGACACATTTGTTTATGTGGAAATGAAGGCATTCTAAAACACGAGCAACGAGCTTCTTCAATCTTCTTTTCTTTTGACTGAGTTGGGTTGAGTTGTTTTACCTCTGAGCGGCACTTTTTTGCACACCATGGGCTAAATGGCCAGGTCACATGGACCCCGAAGGCTCAGAGAAGTTGGGGCAATTAACGCGTAAATATTCATCTGAATATTTACGCGTTAAGTGTGTTAAAGTTGTAAAGATCTGAAAGGACGTTCAGATGGTCTGATTCAGAGAGCGATAAGAGAAAATAAGAAGTAAATTTATTGGTGTGTGCGAGGATGCTTGTTTATGTGTTGTTAGTAATAAAAATTTAGTGATCTAGCACAGGAAGAAGGATTCTTTATATATTTATACCTGGAATATAAGGTATTTAAGAGATAAGACAGACTAAGTGAAGAGGCAGTATTTTAGTAGAACAGACAGAATTTTGTATGCTCTGTGGAAAAGGTTAATGACTTATGTTTGATAGTAATCATTTTGTTTATAAGTTACTTCATCCATATTCTTGTAATAATTTGGGTTGGGTTGTTTTACCTCTGAGCGGCACTTTTTTGCACACCATGAGCTAAATGGCCAGGTCACATGGACCCCGAAGGCTCAGAGAAGGTTGGGGGAGGGGACCCACTGGAACAGCTGTTGGGAGACAGATGGTAGCCTCAACTTCAAGGCCATCCAGCGTGTTCTTTAACGTGCACAGGGTATGTCTCTCCCGCACACGGAGCCACGGCTTAACGTCCCATCCGACGGACGGCGGCCTTTCCAACCCCATCGGTGTCCCCTACTGACCGTGGGCAGGGCGGGGAATTTTGCGGAGATATATCTCAACGCTGACCCAGCTGGGACTCGAACCCGGGAACTACAGATTACGAGCCTGGCGCGCTACCGACTGAGCCACCCCGCCCCTTCTTTTGACTGAAGATAGCTTACATAACCGCATACATATCTTAGACACATTTGAGTCACTCAACAAAATTTAAACCAGAAGACTCCTGTGATATTGAAATATCACATTTTTTAAAGTGTGCACGTGTATTTTTAATCATTAATTTATCTTCCAAGAGCTTTTGAATCCATATGTTAAAATATTTATGTAAAATTTCCTTTTCGTGAAAAAAAAATTGTAATGGAATGCTAAATTTATTTGATATTTCAATTTAACTCTTTTAGTTGCTAATTTTTTCTTTTCTTCAGATAAAAAAAATTTTTCATGAATATTAATCGTAATCAGAAACAGAGATAGATCGAGGGAAGTCTGATGTCGGAAGGTGGTGGGAGGAATTCGTATAGACTTTTATGTCGGAAGGTGGTGGGAGGAATTCGTATAGACCTTGATGTCGGAAGGTGGTGGAAGGAATTCGTATAGACTTTAATGTCAGAAGGTGGTGGGAGGAATTCATATTGACTTTGATGTCGGAAGGTGGTGGGAGGAATTCGTATAGACTTTGATGTCGGAAGGTGGTGGGAGGAATTCGTATAGACTTTGATGTCGGAAGGTGGTGGGAGGAATTCGTATAGACTTTGATGTCGGAAGGTGGTGGGAGGAATTCGTATAGACTTTGATGTCGGAAGGTGGTGGGAGGAATTCGTATAGACTTTGATGTCGGAAGGTGGTGGGAGGAATTCGTATAGACTTTGATGTCGGAAGGTGGTGGGAGGAATTCGTATAGACTTTGATGTCGGAAGGTGGTGGGAGGAATTCGTATAGACTTTGATGTCGGAAGGTGGTGGGAGGAATTCGTATAGACTTTGATGTCGGAAGGTGGTGGGAGGAATTCGTATAGACTTTGATGTCGGAAGGTGGTGGGAGGAATTCGTATAGACTTTGATGTCGGAAGGTGGTGGGAGGAATTCGTATAGACTTTGATGTCAGAAGGTGGTGGGAGGAATTCGTATAGACTTTGATGTCAGAAGGTGGTGGGAGGAATTCGTATAGACTTCAAAGATTATCTTGATA
The DNA here is from genome assembly GCA_038380435.1 of Ryuthela nishihirai. Classification (NCBI taxonomy): domain Eukaryota; kingdom Metazoa; phylum Arthropoda; class Arachnida; order Araneae; family Heptathelidae; genus Ryuthela; species Ryuthela nishihirai. Next base: position 131,996,513 of record JAWZYU010000001.1, on the reverse strand, counting down.
AACCAAATCATATAAATTTAAACTTTTATTCAACGTGGGTTCGAATTCCACTCACTGTTTTCAGGTAACTCTTTCATGAGTCCTATGCCTACAGGGCATCTCTTATGATACTTTACTACTCATATAAGGTTTACTCATTTAAAGCTTCCATATAAAGTGGTATTTTTAGGATTTATTTTTAATCATACATTCAATTAGGGAGTTTTAAAAGTGGTTTAGTATTCATATAACATTGAAGAGTCGCAATATTTTTGGCAATATAGTGAATTCATTGCTACGTGAACTATGTACGCACCTGACAGTGGGATTCTACGTCACCATAGTAACCAGGATGTTGTTGTCGTTTGCAATCGAAGCTGGTGTCAGGAATGACTACATAGTTCGGATAGCTCTGCCCAGGAATCCCAGGAATGGAATCTTCTAGAGCCCATTGACTGTGGTCTTCGCTAGATCCACCTTTACTCCTGGAGCCGCCACCATCTTGCCAGTTGCCAGCTTCATCATCCCATCCTCCGAGCGGTCCTTTGGGTCCAACTCCCCCTCCTCCTCCTCCTCCTCCTCCTTGAGCCCATCCACCACCACTTGCAGCTCCTGTCTGCGCCCATCCTTGTTCCATTACATTAGGAACGGCTACGTTGCCCTGTAAGTAAAAACAAATGGATGAAATGGAATGATGGCAAAAGATGAACTCTCGTTTTAAATTCACAATATTACACTGGTTTCCATAAATTAAGGAAAATCCCTATGTTAAGTCAAAGTAAAGCTAACGTCTAAGCTGTATAACTTCTAAAATAAGTTTTTTTGTTTTGGAAAATGTGATTGCAGATAAAGATCTCAATGAAATAAATCAATATCTCGATTTTCAACAATATTCGTTCAGTATTTAATGAGTTATGGAAGTTTGAATATTTAGCGATAACAATGCGGTCGGTAGCGCTCCAGGCTCGTAATCTGTAGTTCCCAAGTTCGAGTCCCAGCTGGGTCAGCGTTGAGATTTATCTCCGCAAAAATTCCCCGCCCTGCCCACGGTCAGTAGGGGACACCGATGGGCTTGGAAAGGCCGCCGTCCGTCGGATGGGACGTTAAGCCGTGGCTCCGTGTGCGGGAGAGCCATACCCTGTGCACGTTAAAGAACATGCTGGATGGCCTTGACGGGAGGCTACCATCTGTCTCCCAACAGCTGTTCCAGTGGGTCCCCTCCCCCAACCTTATGAGCCTTCGGGGTCCATGTGACCTGACAATTTAGCCCATGGTGTGTAAAAAAGTGCCGCTGAGAGGTAAAACAACCCAACTTACAGGAAGAATAAAATAATCGGAGGTGGTGGTATGCAATGATGAACTATTAGGGCCGGATCTGAAGTGGGGAATGCCTGCCCCTTTCAGAAGGATAATAAGATATTACAGATTATACAAGAGAGAAAAAATTGTTAATTATATTTCACGCATATTTTAAGAAATTTTCTAAAGATCTGCAAAACGGAAGGGAAAATGTTGTACTGCATTGAAAATACAGTCTCTTCTCCCCATCCTTATACATTTTTCAGACTCGACTGTGTTTCTTAACCCCCCGACCTCGATTTTTTTTCTAGATCCGGACCTGTGAACTACTGTAATATGCTTACGGATCATTCATGAGTAAAAAGAATACAGAGTGATTTGTATTATTTTTCACTAATGAATACAATTCGATGTGAATTGAATTGGAGGTGGTACTACAGGGATGACTATACGTTTAATAAACAGTAAATAAAGCGAAAAATGTTAAAAACCTTTTTCAAAATGAAAATTTTTCCGTAACTTTTTGGGAGAAGTTGAGGCGGGGTGAGGGGATTCCAATAAACGTTACTTGGTGAAAATTGCATGATGAGGGTAAGGTTGTAAATCAGTGGCGGCTCGTAGCTAAAATTAGTGGGGGTGCTGCTCCAGAAAATTTTTAGCCTTTGTTTTAAAATTGTGTAAAAGGAAACAAACATGTATAAAAAGAAAATTTATTCACAAACTTGATAAAATCCTAAAAGAACAAAATCAAACATTTTTTACTTACTTTAACCTAAATTGTTACAGTTCAAGCTTAATCTATTCATTTAAAAATGAAATCCATTCTTCTTGTTTTAATTTGCGCGAAAAAAAAATGAATCGAATAGAATAGCTGGAAGCAGGATAATAATCCATTTCTACACTTTATCACATTCAAGAATATGGTACACGGTTTTTAAGTACAACACACGCGGAGTAAAAAAAACTACCTTCAACCAGCACGCCAGGGTCGACACTGCGGGAACGACAGTGCTCTCTCCCCCTTGCAGCGTCGCGTGTAGCTTCCTATGTGCGCATGCGCACAACAGTCAAACACCTCGCCGCTAGTACTGTGAAGCGCACAGTTCCATACAAAGATTTTTGTATCTTTTTCATAAACTGGGGGATGGCTACTGATATTAAGCTTAAGGATTATATATTGTACAAGTATAAAGAAAGAATTAAAGAAAAAAGGACTCATTATATTAAATGTTATCGATAATATCAAGTTGAAATTGGGGGTGCTGCAGTTCCACAGTGCCTATACGCGAGCCGCCACTGTTGTAAATATCAGTTGAAAAAAGTGTTTTGTAATATGAAAAGGTCATTAATTGGGCATATCACAAGGATTCCAAAATTCAACACAGTTGTACATTTGAATCTTGAATAAATGTTTTGAAAAGTGATGAAAATGAAAGATTTCAATACTTACCTTAGAGTCTGCTTGAGCAACCGACACCAAAAGAGCTGGAATGAGAGAATGAGACAAATAATTTGCATAATTCTCATTTTTCTTTCACTGTGCGAGTCTTAGCAGTTGTTCAGTTTTAAGTATTAATAAACTTTACTTTTGATGATGATTTTAACTAATTCATCAAAAGATAATGTAGTTAAAATCATCTTTAGGGACTTTAACAGTACATAAGAAAACGAATCCATACTCAAACACGGACAAAATACAAAAAGCGGATTTAAAGGAAAATAAAAGGAAATAATGTGCTGAATTTCAAAAGTAAAATAATCATTTATTTTAAAAATACTTATAACAATAATCTCCTTTTTTAAATATTTGCTTTTCTTCTACTTGCTAAAAATGATGTTGATTAATATATTACATGCATTACATATTATTATTCTAATAGCCGTATAATAATTAGGTGTTGATAAAATAGGGTTAACATCAAAGCAGCCTTTTTTTTGCACACAATGGGTTAAATGGCCAAGTCACACGGACCCCAAGGTCTCAGAGAAGGTTTTGGGAAGAGGGATTCACTGGATAGCTGTTAGGACACAGATAATGGAAGTCCCTCATCAAGACACCTAAGTTTGTTTTACATGAACAGGATATGGATCTCCTGCACTCGTAGCCATGGCTTAATGTCCCATCTGAGGAATGGCGACCTTCACAAGTTCATCGTGTCTTCTCTGCTGATAGAACCACACGAAAATATGTGTCGATAGCACCAGTCATCTTAAATGCAATTATTTTCTCATTTCTTTCAAGTTATTTTACTTTTAAAACTTACTGTAAAAGATTACAATTCTTCGCTTTTAATTCATTCAATGGCTATTTTGTGGGCATTTTTTCATTAAAAGGGCACAAATAATTTGCATTTATTTTTTGCCATAGCGAAGCACACCATTGAACTTGCTAATAAAATGACAAAGGAACCAACTTCATTTTGTCTTTACCCTTCTGTCCGAGCAGAAGTTTTCCAGATATAACACTTTGAATATAACACTGAGAAATCCAGAGAAAAAAAAAACTTTTTTCCTGACCTCTTGAATATTTGTTGCAGTCTCTTTAGGTTGGGTTGTTTTACCTCTGAGCGGCACTTTTTTGCACACAATGGGCTAAATGGCCAGGTCACATGGACCCCGAAGGCTCAGAGAAGGTTGGGGGAGGGGACCCACTGGAACAGCTGTTGGGAGACAGATGGTAGCCTCCCGTCAAGGCCATCCAGCGTGTTCTTTAACGTGCACAGGGTATGGCTCTCCCGAACACGGGGCCACGGCTTAACGTCCCATCCGGCTGACGGCGGCATTTCCAAGCCCATCGGTGTCCCCTACTGACCGTGGGCAGGGCGGGTAATTTTGCGGAGATAAATCTCAACGCTGACCCAGCTGGGACTCGAACCTGGGAACTACAGATTACGAGCCTGGAGCGCTACCGACTGAGCCACCCCCACCCCCACCCCCTCCGTCTCTTTAATGAAGAAATATGTAAGCATGTGGCTGACTGTAATCTTATCACAAGATTCCCAAACGTTTTGGGTCTTTTTTCGAAATATTATATTCTAATGCCACCTTTATGGAAATAAAGAAATTTTTCCTTTATAAAACTAGATGAAAAAATATTTCTCGCATGTAAAAATTTACGATAATTTTGACCCATGAATTTCAAAGTTTTTTCTGTCGAAATGAAACATGCATGACTATGTTAATCTAAGAATTATTGGATATTCCATCTAACCGATTTTCAGAGAAAAATCTCGAGAAAACACCCCCTTTGGGAAACACTTTCATAAACAATCCCTTAGATGCGTTAAAACATTAGAATTTCAAAAGAACAAATGCTTCATTATAATGCCAATATTTCCTTATGGGGGAGATAGAGCTTAAATACCCCCTCAAGCAGCTGCTTGCCACAGAGGTCTGACAGGAGCCTGTCAGTTTATATACCACAGTAGAAGGTCTGTGAGGATGGCAGGACCTCAGCAGAAAACAACACCAACATCCATTCCTTACCCAGGGCTCGAACCCAGGTCCCTTAGATCAGTAGCCAAGCGCGCTAACCACTCGGCCACGTTACGTTTACGAAATGCTCAATTTTCGTTTAATAGTTGCTGTCTCCCCTCAAAAAAGGACTCTTCCCAGAGAACATTAAAAAAGAAAAGTTAAAAAAATAACAAAGATATATTTTTGCGATAATTTTTTTGAAAAGACCTCTATAACGGGGGGAGGGGAAGTATATGTATTACAAAATTTGGGGAGAAAAAACTCTAAGAAAATTCTACAGGAAGCGCTTTCTGGTCTATTTCGCTTAATTTATTTACTTATAGCCCTCTCCCCACCTCTTAGTGGCAAGAAATAAAAAACTCCTCTATTATCTGAAGCTTTATGTTGATTTGTCAGAATGTTTAACATTTCTTTGCTATTTTGAGCATTTAAAAGCCTATTTATTAAATTTAATTTGATCCATCGATTTAAAGAAAATAATATATAAATGGAATTCTAGCTATAAAATCAATTAACTCAAACTTTTAAGTATAATAAATATTCATTTTATAAATCATTTAGGAAGAAAATTTTTATGCAGTAAGCACTGTGGCAGAGTGGTTAGCGAGCTTGACTACTGATCAAAGAGACTGGGTTCGAGCCCCGTATAAAGGCATCGATATTTGTGTTGTCTTTTTGCTATGGTTTCGCCTACCTCATAGTCTATGACGTATTTTACTGAGAGACTCCTGTCAGATCTCTATGGCAAATAGCTGCTTGAGGAGGAATGCCTTTACTTTAAGTATGAAGTTGATCCAAAATTGAAGAGAATTTTTTTTTCTGAATAGTATTACATGTAAATATCTATATAAAGATGGTATCCTACTTATTATCCTAAAAAGAGGAATTTTTGAAATATTCTTAAAATATTTGTATGCTAATTTTGCTATTTATTTGATGTTTTCTACTACATACTTATTGTCTTTATTTTGTCTTGTATACTCTTCTGAACCGTAACTGTATTCAGGGCAGTAAAATAAAAGACAATAAGCAACTCAATCTGTGATTTTTCTTGCTTTCATTTGATAATGTTTTCCATTACTGATTACCACAGAGAAATGAACTTACCAAAGCCATGAATGAGGAACATTTGTTGCTTGTGTATTAACCACATCTTTTTCAGCAGGCAAGAATTATCTGAAATCAATACATTTCATCCTAAGAATCACAATAATTTTACACATATTTATTGCAATTTAAATAATACAGGTTAAATTTTACTTTTTTAATTCTTAGCGATGTTTGTCAAATTTATTCTCTGAGTTTACATTTGTACCGAACCACAAATTAAGTTTTTGTCTTTTGCATGAATCAAAGTAAATAAACAAATAAAATTTAAATTTCTTCGCCTTGCTAAAGCTGATGCTGATTAATATATTTCGTCCGGCATATTGTTTATTCTAATATTTGTTGATTTTTAATGTTTAATGTTATTCAAATACATAATCCACTTTGTAAATCATAATTTCTATGAATCACATAAAGGATTTTGCCCAAGGAAGTGGAGATGGAAGCGCAAAGGAAAAAAAATGGATTTTGTTCAGAGTTAGGGTACTAGGAAATATATATAGGGCGGGGGTGGCTCAGTCGGTAGTGCGCCAGACTCGTAATCTGTAGTTCCTATGTTCGAGTCCCAGCTGGGTCAGCGTTGAGATTTATCTCCGCAAAATTTCCCCGCCCTGCCCACGGTCAGTAGGGGACACCGATGGGCTTGAAAAGGCCACCGTCCGTCGGATGGGACGTTAAGCCGTGGCCCCGTGTGCGGGAGAGCCATACCCTGTGCACGTTAAAGAACACGCTGGATGGCCTTGACGGGAGGCTACCATCTGTCTCCCAACAGCTGTTCCAGTGGATCCCCTCCCCCAACCTTCTCTGAGCCTTCGGGGTCCATGTGACCTGGCCATTTAGCCCATGGTGTGCAAAAAAGTGCCGCTCAGAGGTAAAACAACCCAAACAACTAGGAAATATAAAAGAATGAATTTTGTTCACAGTTACGGTGCTGGGAAAAATAAAAGAATGAATTTTGTTCACAGTTACGGTGCTGGGAAAAATAAAAGAATGAATTTTGTTCACAGTTACGGTGCTGGGAAAAATAAAAGAATGGATTTTGTTCAGAGTTAGAGTACTGTGAAAAATAAAAGAAGGAATTTTGTTCAGAGTTAGGGTACTGGGAAAAATAAAAGAAGGACTTTTGTTCAGAGTTAGGGTACTGGGAAAAGTAAAAGAATTGATTTTGTTCAGAGTTAGGATGCTGGGAAAAAATAAAAGGATTGATATTGTTCAGAGTTATAGTACTGGGAAAAATAAAAGAATAGGTTTTACTAATAGTTAGAATACTGGGAAAATTAAAAGAATGGATTTTGTTCAGAGTTCTGGGAGAAATAAAAGAATGGATTTTGTTCAAAGTTAGGGTACTGGGAAAATAAAAGAATGAGTTTTGTTCAGAGTTAAGGTACTAGAAAAAATAAAAGAATGAATTTTGTTCAGGGTGAGAGAGGTTACTAAGTTTTTCATCAAAAACGTTGCATACTTGTTTTTACTAATCTTTTATTTTTCAGTGGTCATTGACTTCGATAGTAGTAATGTTGCAATGTTTACAGCCTAAATAATTAATAAGCAAAGTGCCCTGGACATTGTGGTTTTCCTGCATTTCATAATAACGAAACAAATCATTAATGAAGAACTTTGATCACTCCTTAAGAGATGGCCACCTTGTTGTTTACCTTTTCCATCAACAAAAGACACCTTTTCCACCGGTAACAGGTTCTTCCTCGTCTCTTTTCACTCTTTTGTACTTCCTGCAGTTACCTCACATCAGGGCAGTTCCCTGTTGTGCTCATTTGTGCTCTTATTGCATCCTTTTCACTGAAGAAGTCCTTTTATCCTCACCCGCCGATCATCATATGAACGGACAACGATCCATTTTGTTACCTTGCAAGAGAGACACGCTTCACGGCACGGTTTAATTACCAGACTTCGCTCTGATATTTAAAACAAGAGGATAGGGACTCTTTTTTGTTGGTGCTCATCATTCATTTATGTTGAGAAGAGTGTTTACTTCTCGGCTCCATTTCTCTCGAACAAAGAGTGAAAGATGAGTGTAATCTGAGAAAGGATTAAATTCTGCTCTAATTTTCATATGCTGCGGTCCGTTTTGAACTTTTGATCTAAATGAATAAGCTCTGATGGAATATGATCGGGATCCTTTTGAGAAATAAAAGAAATTGACAGGAAGCGTGACCTAGTGTTTGCTGACATATTAACTGACTCATAGGTAAGAATATTCGACATCAAACAAAGTGGTCAGTCTCTTTCGAAGATTTTGTTAAGCGCATTGGCAAATCTTGAAATCATATAGGAATTGTGTTGTGTTAGCTCTAACTAAGGCAGTGGTCAGCATTTGGGTTGGGTTGTTTTACCTCTGAGCAGCACTTTTTTTGCACACCATGGGCTAAATGGCCAGGACACATGGACCCCGAAAGCTCAGAGAAGGTTGGGGGAGGGGACCCACTGGAACAGCTGTTGGGAGACAGATGGTAGCCTCCCGTCAAGGCCATCCAGCGTGTTCTTTAACGTGCACAGGGTATGGCTCTCCCGCACACGGAGCCACGGCTTAACGTTCCATCCGATGGAAGGCGGCTTTTCCAAGCTCATCGGTGTCCCCTACTGACCGTGGGCAGGGCGGGGAATTTTGCGGAGATAAATCTCAACGCTGACCCAGCTGGGACTCGAACCTGGGAACTACAGATTACGAGCCTAGCGCGCTACCGACTGAGCCACCCCTTGTGGTCAGCAGTGACTTTGGTCTTAATAGGGCATGTCCTTGTATGAGAAGGCCTGTAAAAGCTAGGAGTAGCTTCTAGGATTCTTCTCTGTCCTATATGTCACAAATCAAAAAAAATTAAGCTTCACCAAAGTTTTATATGATAGTATTTCGACTTCTTCATCCTTACTATTACACTGCCGCAGCAAAATTAATATCAATTTCCATGCTATGCCAATGAGAATATAACATCCCATCTCTACAACTTCTAAAGAATGCATTTAATGGAAAATTCTTGACTGAAGGTGATTTAAAAGATCATAATCAAATTTTTTTAATTTTTATTTAGTATTTATGATTTATTATTTAAATCCCAATTTTCAACAAAAATTCATTCAATATTAAAAGAGCTACAGAAGCTGGAATATTTCACATCATAAATGCGTTATTAGAATTTACAGTCGCTCAAAAAAATATCCGAACACTATGGTTGATTACAGAATTCAGAAAAAATATCTGGCAACATTTTTTTTAGAAGTTAGGGATCTGGCAACCTTCGTGTCATGTGACACGAAGGTTGCCAGATTACTAATTTCTAAAAAACGTTGTTGCCAGATATTTTTTCTGAATTCTGTAATCAACCATAGTGTTCGGATATTTTTTAATATATATAATGAGTATGAATATATAATGCAATGAATATGGAGCGTGTGCAGTTACCGTTCACAGCAAACTGGAGCGGTTGCGGTTAATGTTCACAGCACATTGGATCAAGCGTGGGCCCTTTCGCGTGGGCCTCGACATTGGATCGTGTGAGCTCACAAAGACCTGGATCGTGTGGGCTCACTCACGGAAACATTGAGCGTGTGCAGTTACCGTTCACAGCAAACTGCAGCGTGTGCAGTAACTGCACACACTCCAGTTTGCTGTGAACGGTAACTGGAGCGTGTACAGTTGCTGTACACGCTCCAGATATTTTTCCTGAATTCTGTAATCACGTGACACGAAGGTTGCCAGATCACTAATTTCAAAAAAAAATCGTTGCCAGATATTTTTCCTGAATTCTGTAATCAACCATAGTGTTCGGATATTTTTTTGAGCGACTGTACCTCAGAAATTAATTAAAATTCAAATAATGAAAATATTGTTACAAACTATTTAATAAAATAAATATACATTTTAGAAGTTTAGAGTAATGATTTTTTTTTCAATATTAGACAATTGTGGATTTTTTGAAAATATAAAACAAGATAATTTATTGCTAAATATTCCAGCTTCCATTCCCCACTTCCCTGAAGGTAAAGAAGACAAAAGCTGTTGTAAATGTGAATCCCTTTTGCCCACCACATTCTATCAGTCAAATTTCAAACATATAGTATGATTAGATTGCGACAACAGTCGTTTATAGGCGGCTGGATTAGCTAAATTGGCAACACGACGGACTCCTATTCTGCAGTTCCCAGTTCCAGTCCCAACCGTGCCAGTGTTGAGATTATCTCCGCTCTCCCCTCACCCAGACCTCATTGAGAAAGACCACACCTATGGGCTTAGAAAGACCGCCGTCAGTCGGTTGGGACTTAAAACGTGCGCAGGAAAGCCATACCCTGTGCACGTTGAAGAACACGCTGGATGCCCTTGATGGGAGCTTTCATCTATCCTTTAACAGCTGTCCAGTGGATCCCCTTTCTTCAACCTTCTTTGAGCCCTTGGGGTCCTTGTGACTCGGCCATTTAGCCCATTGTGTGCAAAAAAAGTGCCTCTCAGAGGTAAAACAACACTAGTCGTTTAACGTTTTCAATAAATTATTTGGCTCTCCACCTTCAATAAATGATTTGGCCCAACTGTACACCCATTTGCCTGCGACTAACAATCTTCCCCAAACTGGGCTCGAAGCCTGGTAAAGAGTTTAGAAGGAATGACACTTTCCTTCTTGAGAAATTTGATAATTATGCACTGTGCAGAACTGCTGGGTACTTCTTGGCCCAACATTTTGATTACAGTTGACTGGTGATGTGGAGGAGACCACGACTAGTGCAATTCGGGGGGCTTGAACATGTCTTTACTTGCCAATGAATGCCTGTTCACAAGGGGGCGGGGGTGGCTCAGTCGGTAGCGCGCCAGGCTCGTAATCTGTAGTTCCCAGGTTCGAGTCCCAGCTGGGTCAGCGTTGAGATTTATCTCCGCAAAATTCCCCGCCCTGTCCACGGTCAGAAGGAACATCGATGGGCTTGGAAAGGCCGCCGCCCGTCGGTTGGGACGTTAAGCCGTGGTCCCGTGTGCGGGAGAGCCATACCCTGTGCACGTTAAAGAACACGCTGGATGGCCTTGACGGGAGGCTACCATCTGTCTCCCAACAGCTGTTCCAGTGGGTCCCCTCCTCCAACCTTCTCTGAGCCTTCGGGGTCCTTGTGGCCTGGCCATTTAGCCCATGGTGTGAAAAAAGTGCCGCTCAGAGGTAAAACAATCCAATCCTGTTCACAAGTTGATCTGTGCTCGAACGCTAACTAAATTCTTGTTTACATTTGAAAGCTCTACGTATTATTTGACTGTTTCGAATCTGTTTATGCACGATAGATGTAGTCAATTTCTGACTATGAGTGCTGGGTTGATTCATACGGCAGTGCTCCACGCTCGTATTAGTTATTTATTATAACTTATCAGTTTGTAATAGAAATGACTTATAATGGAATTAAAAATATTATTTGGTATTTTCTAGTTAGCTGATTATTATGTGTTGTGTTTTGCGGATTTATTTGATGTACACCATTTTTGTGGCTGAATGACCTATGTTTAATTTAATTTATTCATTTTCCTGCAGATAAGCTATTTAGCTTTGCGGGTCAAATTGTAAATGTATTTGCATTCATTACTCTTATGAATAAAAATTATATTCTTAAAAAAATGCCTAAGTATTAAATTCTGGAGATTGACGAATGCCTTAAATTTTTAAAACTGAATTAAAACTAGTGTTACTACCCCTGTCAGGTTTTCGACTGGACAGTACAGTTTTGAATAATTTTGTTTGTTTAGTTATACAAACCGTCCCGTAGCCGAGTGGTTAGCGCGCTTGGCCAGTGATCTAAGGGACCTGGGTTCGAGCCCCGGATAAGGCATGGCTGTTTGTGTCGTTTTTCTGCTGAGGTCCTGCCATCCTCTCAGACTTTCTACTGTGGCATATAAACTGACAGGCTCCTGTCAGACCTCTGTGGCAAGCAGCTGCTTGAGGGGGTATTTATTTATTTTATTTAGTTATACAACAACACATTATATGTCCTGGATTTTGTTTTTCCTTGGCATATTATTGCAATTATCCACTTGTTTCTATCCAGGCACTCTATTAAATGTGATATGATAAGAGATACGATGTTTGAACATTCAACGTTATCATTTTTCCTATTTTGAAAGCTTTCGTCATTCCTTAAACAGCAGACTGAAAAGGATAGTACGTGAGTCTAGTTGTTTGTCCTAGTCAAGAATTTTGTTATAAATTCCTAGGGGTTGGAAGTGTAAACTCTCTACTACATTGTCTGCAAAGAAATTCCAGCAACTAAACGAGGAAAATTAAATGGAGAGTACACATCTTTCACCTGACGCCCCTCTGACGATGAACTACTTATGTTCAATATTAACAATTTAGTGATTTTTCACATCGCATTTTACCTCCTTAAAATGCACTGAAAAAATGTCAAATCTCCCTTAAAAATGGAAATCCCCTCTAATTGGTACTAAGCCGAATACGATAGATCTGAAATACACAAATACCTTCTTGCCATTCGTGATATCTCCTTTTGTAAACAATTTTCGTTGCTCTGAGCAGCACTTTTTTTTTCCACACGATGGGTTATAAATTAACAGGTCACAAGGACCCGGGGAAGGCAACCTACTGGATAACTATAAGGAGACAGATAGTAGTCTCCCGTCAATGCCATCCAGTATGTTCTTTATGTGCACATGGTATGGCTCTCCCACACGCGGGGCCACGTTTCCTTGTGAGCCACCATTCTTCATTCCAGTGTTGTCCCTCCGCCACCACTGTTGATCCATCCACTCCAAATCCACCTCTTCGTCGGATTTCTGTTGTCTCTGCTCTGTCTATCCACCGCCCAAAAGTATCATCTTCCAAGAAGACCTTGATGACCTCGTCTCACAGCTGCCGTCCCCCTTCCTCATCATCGGGGACTTCAACGGACAGTCCTCTTTAGAACAGTACTGACACAAACGGGAGGGCAGGGTCCTCGAGCAATGTCTCTTGGATCCTTCACTCTCCCTGTTGAACACCGGAGTCAATACCTACTTTCACTCCACGACCAGTTCATTCACTGCCAATGATCTCACCATTTGGTCCTACTCGCTCCTTCCACTTTTTACATGGGAGATCGAGGACAATCCTTATAGAACCGCCATCCATCGGATGAGACATTAAACTGACATCCCATCCGTCAGACAGCGTTCCTACTGACCGAGGGCAGAGCAGGAAGTTTTGGGAGACGAATCTCAAAGCTGGCCACTGTACTATTAGACTATCCGAAAAAAAAACCCTAAATTTGCAGTATTAAAGAAAAACTGCAAAGTTAAAGTTTCTCGGTAAGTTTCTAAATTTAATCCACCTTTTTAAATCATAATAGATCATAAACATGAGAATGAAAGTAAAATTTATGCATGAACCAAATGAGAGCATCAAGTAACTTCTTTGAGCAAAAAAATCTGCAATCTTAGAGATAAGATTGCAGATCAATTAAGGTTGGGTTGTTTTACCTCTGAGCGGCACTTTTTTGCAAACCATGGTCTAAATGGCCAGGTCACATGGACCCCGAAGGCTCAGAGAAGGTTGGGGGAGGGGACCCACTGGAACAGCTGTTGGGAGACAGATGGTAGTGTCCCGTCAAGGCCATCCAGCGTGTTCTTTAACGTGCACAGGGTATGGCTCTCCCGCACACGGGGCCACGGCTTAACGTCCCATCCGACGGACGGCGGCCTTTCCAAGTCCATCGGTGTCCCCTGCTGCCCCGTGGGCAGGGCGGGGAATTTTGCGGAGATAAATCTCAACGCTGACCCAGCTGGGACTCGAACCTGGGAACTACAGATTACGAGCCTGGCGCGCTACCGACTGAGCACCCCCGCCCACTTCAAGAGAAGGATTGACTCTACTAAAGCTTCATTCGCCAAAAATTGAAGAAAGTTTAAAGGCAAAAGTAGAGGATTTTGAAATCGCAACATTCGTGATGATGTCGAATAGCGAGTTTTTACTTCACTTGGGGATTTTATCGCTTACAGCCGAATTCAAGATCCAGTTGATCTGAAATTTTCGTCAAACGTTTAGGATTTTTGTATAGAATAAAAAGACTGTTAAATTCCGACGAAATGTCGAATGATTCTTATTTGGGTTGGGTTGTTTATTTCTGAGAGGTACTTTTATTTTTGCACAGAGTGGTCTAAATGGCCAGGTCACAAGGACCCCAAGGCTCAGAGAAGGTTGGTGGAAGGGGACAGGCTGCATAGCTGTTAGGAGCAAAAGCTTTTCAGTGTATTCTTCAACGCGCACAACCTCTTAACGTGGGTCCAGTTGGGTTGGGTTCTTTTACCACTGAGAGGCACTTTTTTGCACACAATAGGCTAAATAGTCAGGTTACAAGGACCCCGAGGGCTCAGAGAAGGTTAAGGGGGGACCTATTGGAGTAGGTGTTGGGAGACAGATGGTAGCCATCCGTCAAGGCTATGTAGCGTCTTCTTTAACGTGCACGTGTTATGGCTCTCCCGTACAGGGAGCTAAGGCTTAACGTTCTACACGACGGACGGCGGCCTTTCCAGTCCTATTGGTATCCCCTACTGACCGAGGGCAAAGCGGGGAGTTTTGTACAAATAACTCTCAACGTTGTCCCAGGCGGGACTCGAACCTGGGTACTGCATGGCCTAATTGGGACTCGAACTTACAATTTTTACTTCCTATTCTGATCTTTGTACTTTTCAAATTCTCCCTTTTCTTTCCGGGATAGAAGGCTCTTTAGGCATAAATTTCGGCATTGAATAGATAATAAAAAAATAAATGCACATTACGATCCTGATGAATGTTTCGTAAACAAGACTAATATCCGAAATGCTAAACATGAAAGCAAATATTAATAATTGACACCAATACTTTGTATCGAAACAGAATTAAATCAGGTTTCATAACAGATTCCAACTGAAACTACCCAAGAATAACTTTTCACTAGCTTACCTTAATAATCACCTCGACTTTTGCAAAGTGATTCGCTCTAAGATGGCAAGGAAGACTTTAAAGGAGCTACTGACTGTAATCTTGAAGGAGCAACTGTGGTCGGCCATACCAAATACTTTAGCTTATATATATAGAAGCACGTGTCGGGTGGTGTTATCACCTCACTTCCGTACGCTTTGTGGTCCAGGATCGCTTACAAGAGTCCATTAATGTGGGTCATTGGCGCACTCATTGGCTACGATGGAGCTCAAGAGAAAGTGAAAAGATGAAGACAAAGAATCTGCTCTCGTGCTTCAGTACGCTCCAATAGAGGTAGCAACGTGCCTTTACGGTGTTCTTTCTCAATCACAAAGGAAGGAGGACGTCTTGGCGTTGGTTCCTTCAACTCTCTTCATTTCATCGCTTGACCTTGACGTTTAATGAGCACCTGTGGCGAAAGACGAGACGACAGAGATTAGCCAAACGATAGGGCTACACGCCGGATATGGCTGTAGAAAAGATAACAACAGAAGGAAATTAAAAAAAGAGGCTTTAGTCTCGTGAACTGAACAATAAGTCGTATTTTTGGGGGAGTGTGCAGACAATGTGAAATACACCGTTTTCACAACGGCGTCTGTCTCAGCATCTCCGTGGACTCTTTTCCATCGTCTAATGATCCCTTTGAAATCGTCTGATGAATCGCTACAAAATACCGGCTCATCGTTTTATGTTAATTTGATCGCGTGACCATTGACGGATATGTAAAGTTACCTGTTGCACACGGAATACAGCGATGGAATTGAATGAAATTTAAAAAGCTTGGCGGAAAAAACACAACAGCAGTTCTTCTGTGCAGTTGCATCGTCTTTGTTCGCTCTTATGCTAATAAGGGAGAATACAAATTTTAAACTGTGTTACTTCATGAGCATTTTTTGTCCTCTCGTTTAATCGTTGATGATTTATTCAAATAATTTAGCTGTTCGTGTAAATTGTGTCTACGCTAGAGTATGTTTCATTTGTATATACGCTGCGTTTGGGTATAAGACATTAAAAATATTGAATGTATTCAGAAAAGTTTTATTAAGGAATTATCAGTGTTTCGTTTAATAATATGACGTATGAATTGATGCCGAAGAAGTTCTCGTAGCAATCACTGAAATGAGGAAGACACGTTAGACTTCAAACATTGCGACAAAGGCATTAATGGACGGGACGGGGCGGGTGTGGCTCAGTCGGTAGCGCGCCAGGCTCGTAATCTGTAGTTCCCAGGTTCGAGTCCCAGCTGGGTCAGCGTTGAGATTTATCTCGGCAAAATTCCACGCCCTGCCCACGGTCAGTAGGGGACACCGATGGGCTTGGAAAGGTCGCCGTCCGTCGGATGGGACGTTAAACCGTGGCCCCGTGTGCGGGAGAGCCATATCCTGTGCACGATAAAGAACACGCTGGATGGCCTTGACGGGAGGCTACCATCTGTCTCCCAACAGCTGTTCCAGTGGGTCCCCTCCCCCAACCTTCTCTGAGCCTTCGGGGTCCATGTGACCTGGCCATTTAGCCCATGGTGTGCAAAAAAGTGCCGCTCAGAGGTAAAACAAACCAACCCATTAATGGAATAATTTAAAGATCAGAAATACCAGGCACCAGGTCAATATGGCGTTTATTTATTAGTATTTTTTTTTCCAAAATATTCGAACCTCCAGTTGTCCGAAACTTTGGGGGAGTAGATTGGTCTAGTCAGTTGCTCGACATGCTTTAACTGAAATGGTAGAGCAACTGGCGTGTAACCAGGAGATCCCGAGTTCGAATCCGGGAGGCCAACAGGTGGATTTTTTTCACAGTTGCCTTGTTACTACAAAGTGGCTATTACGGTAGCGAGATAAATTCCTTCCTTCCTAATATGATGTTTGCAGGTTCGAGTCCCAAGTGTACAGTCGCTCAAAAAAGTATCCGAACACTATGGTTGATTACAGAATTCAGAAAAAAATATCTGTCAACGATTTTTTTAGAAATTAGTGATCTGTACACGCTCCAGATATTCTTCCTGAATTCTGTAATCACGTGACATGAAGGTTGCCAGATCACTAATTTCTAAAAAAAATCGTTGCCAGATATTTTTCCTGAATTCTGTAATCAACCATAGTGTTCGGATACTTTTTTGAGCGACTGTACTTCCGTTGAGAATTTATCCCTAAATTTCCGTTCTGCCTTCGATAAGAAGGGGGAATTTAATGTGACGTGATTGGACATTAAACCGTGGTTCTGTGTGCAAGAGAGTCATGCGCTGTGCATATTAAAGAATACGTGAGATGGTCTTGAGAGAGGAGCTGTCTTATCCCCTAACAGCTGTCCACTGAATATCTTTCTCCAACCTTTTATGAACTGTTGGGGACCTTATAACTGGTCATTTTTTTTTAGATATTGTGTATTCATTCATAAAAACGTATAATACAAGTTTCATATAATGCAATATATATCCTTGAGAGTACGAAAATTATATAACTAATTATTTAACGTATGGGAGCGAATACATTTTTAAGGCAGACGTGTGTTATCTTTGGCTAAATAGGTTAAAATGAATGGTAAATTAAGTCAAATAGTCTTAATTCTAGGAAAAATCGTTTAATTATTCGCTGCAGATTCAAATGGGAACTTTTACAACTCTAAATAAATAAATAATAAATACCCCCTCAAGCAGCTGCTTGCCACAGAGGTCTGACAGGAGCCTGTCAGTTTATGTGCCATAGTAGATGGTCTGAGAGGATGGCAGGTCCTCAGCAGAAAAACGACACAAACAGCCATGCCTTACCCGGGGCTCGAACCCAGGTCCCTTAGATCAGTAGCCAAGCGCGCTAACCACTCAACCGAGGATTAAATCCCCAATGCACGTTTTCCTAACTAACTTTTAAAAAGTCAACCCATAAAGAAACACCAGGGCCCAAACTGATTATGACACGCCCTTGAGCATGATCGTTTCATTTATAGCTCATTTTCAGAAAGAAAAAAAAAGAAATAATGTTTTTACTTTGTCGTCTGTTCATCTCGTATACAATCATCTTTTTTGTTTTTGGAGATAATTTAAAAAATTCTTTTTGAGTTGGTTAGAATTGATCAAATATTAAGATTCGCATATTCGAACCTTCCAACAACTTTCATATTTGGAAAATGCGAAACTTTTAATGAATATTGCAAATGATCTATTTATGGTAGAAGTTTCGAATTTTGTTGGTAAAGGGGGAAAGGCATTAGTAACAAATTACATTATTACGTTTTCCACGGGCCCTTCCGGAAGGGACCGTGAAAAAATGCAACTTTTTTAAAAAGATAATTGAAAAATTATTTTCATGTTACATAGGCACTAATAAAATATTACTACTGTCATTTTCACAATTAGTTCGAACTTCCACTGCTGGAGAGTGCTAAAGAGAGAAAAGGGGAAAAAACTTCATCATCTTTTAAAACGAGCAACCCATATTCGTCAGAAGTGATGCGTTCTTCTTTTAATTCATATTCTCTTTCTGCTGGGGTGCCACTTTTCGAATTTTTTTATAAGGTATATGATACAGACTCCTGTCATATCTTCTTAGGAAGTGAACTTATTGAAGCCCAGTTTATTATTAAATTTTTGAATACTACATTTGAATGAATATGCAATGAGCATTTGATTCCAACTAAAATTTCGCGATACAATGGAAGATAATACAAATAGGTATATTTTACATACAACGGTGTGCAAAAACTCTCTAACTTATAAAATAAGATTTTCAGGGTAAAATATTTTAAATTTTTATGAAAATCTCAATCAAATCGATATAAATCTCTTTTTTTCAGTGATAATAACTGGTGTTTAAAGAGTTATGGAAGCTGGGATGTTTAACATCGGTAATGCATTGTTATGAAACTCATACAATATTGACGATTATTGAAAGAATTATTTACACAAGCAACTGAAACATAAACTTGTTTTATTAAACGTCCGAAAAAATACTTATTATTTAGATTTTAATTAACTTTTGAGGTGAAATCTTATGACTTCCATTGCTATTGTTATAATCCAAACTTTCAGAACTATTTAAATACCTAACGAATATTGCTGAAATTTGAGATTTATATAGAATTGATGGAGATCGTTAATTTATTTTCACACATTTTACCTGAAAAGCTTATTTTAGGAGTTACTGAGTTACTAAATTTCGTTTTGACATAAAATGGAGTTGTAACTTAACTTTTGCGCCCCAGTATGTAATAGGAGAACACCTCTATGTTTTGCAGATTATCAGTTAATACATGCAAAGGATAAAGAGATGACTTAGAATATATGATGAAGAAATGAAAGGAAGAATATGAGAAATGAGGATGACTGCGCCTGGGAACCAGGGATAATGGTAGAGCAGGGTTGGGTTGTTTTACCTCTGAGCGGCACTTTTTTGCACACCATGGGCTAAATTGGCCAGGTCACATGGACACCGAAGGCTCAGAGAAGGTTGGGGGAGGGGACCCACTGGAACAGCTGTTGGGAGACAGATGGTAGCCTCCCGTCAAGACCATCCAGCGTGTTCTTTAACGTGCACAGGGTATGGCTCTCCCGCACACGGGGCCACGGCTTAACGCCCCATCCGACGGACGGCGGCCTTTCCAAGCCCATCGGTGTCCCCTACTGACCGTGGGCAGGGCGGGAATTTTGCCGAGATAAATCTCAACGTTGACCCAGCTGGGACTCGAACCTGGGAAATACAGATTAGGAGCCTGGCGCGCTACCGACTGAGCCACCCCCGCCCAATGGTAGAGCAGACTTTGAGGTGAATGGACAATGGTTGACAAAGTTGTTTGACGTTTCTGGAGTTTCTGGAGATTCACGAGAAAAGTGCATCCTTTGGATGTATATTTCTTGTTAATTGAATTCATCGATTCTAGTTGAATCCATGGTATCCAATTTGAAAGCTGAATTCAGTTTTACGGGATAAAAATATATCAAGAAAGAACAAAAGAATTATTTTTTACACAATTATGCATTTTAATATATGGAGTGTTGTAGCGAGACAATTGAGTGAAAGCAGTGGTGAAAGTAGGTTGGTAGGTGCCGGTACGCCGTACCGGCAAGAAATTATTTGCTGGAACGACGTACCGGTAAAATATTTTTCAGTAGTCGCGCATTTAACTATTTCTTTTATATTTTAATGCTCTTTCAACTGAGCAGAATTGAAACAAAGTGGATCCTTCTTAAAAAAAAAAAAAAAAATGGGTGGGGGGGGGGGGGGTGCACACAACGAGAAAAAAAAGTGTAACATTTTCTTATTGTTTTAGAATTATTAAAACATTCTTGAAAATTTCGAGAAGTATGCACAAAAATTTTCCTTAAAATTTTTTGACTCTATTACACCTATTTTACTTTACTTATTTTTATTGTTTAGAGTTTTTTTTACTTTACGTTATTATTTTCATTGTTTAGAGTTTTTTTTAATTAGCATTCACAAAGGAGGGGATATGTTCCTCTTCTCCCTCCCTAGATCAGACCCTGGTTTAACTCTTTAGATACCAAGCTATTTAAAAACTGCATATTTGAAATTCCATTTCTGCCGACAGGGTATACCAAGGGGGAGTTAGTAGTGCTTTCTCTCATTGAACGATTAGCAAGGATACTGGGTATTTTGCTGGCCATATAAACGATGGTGTTTAGAGCCACGCCGCACTCTAAACACCATCGTTACAAAGTATACAGAGGAAAAAAATATGTAAAGCAAAAAATATTATGTTTCATTGTTTAGAATTTATTTTTCTTAACCTTTTTATTTTATTCGTCATTATATTGTTCAAATAACTTTAAAGTGTATAATGTAATGATGATTATTCGCAGCTTCGGTAGATGATAATTGAATGATTTGAGCATATAAATGTCTTACACTGAAACCACTATATTTTATATTTATTATTTATTATCACAAAGACTACTCCCCCCTCCCCACCGCTATCCTGTCTTCGATCAGAAAAAGGGCTTAGAAAGGCATCCGTCAGTCGAAGAGAACTTAAAGCCATGTCCCCATGTGCAGGAGAGACATACGCTGTGCATCTGTGCATCATAAGCATCGCTGGATGACCTTGATGAGTTGGGTTGGGTTGTTTTACCTCTGAGCGGCACTTTTTTGCACACCATGGGCTGAATGGCCAGGTCACAAGGACCCGAAGGCTCAGAGAAGATTGGAGGAGGGGACCCACTGGAACAGCTGTTGGGAGACAGATGGTAGCCTCCCGTCAAGGCCATCCAGCATGTTCTTTAACGTGCACAGGGTATGGCTCTCCCGCACACGGGGCCACGGCTTAACGTCCCATCCGACGGACGGCGGCCTTTCCAAGCCCATCGGTGTCCCCTACTGACCGTGGGCAAGGCGGGGAATTTTGCGGAGATAAATCTCAACGCTGACCCAGCTGGGACTCGAACCTGGGAACTACAGATTACGAGCCTGGCGCGCTACCGAGCCTTGATGAGAGTCTTCCATCTGTCTCCTAACAGTTATCCATTGGGTTCCCTTCCTCCAACCTTCTCAGAGCCCAAGTTGCCTTTGTGACCTGCTTATTTTGTCCAATGTAGGCAAAAAATAGTGCCGCTAAGAGATTGTTTTTAATTTCTGGGAGTTTGAGAGATCATTTCGGATCTCTTTTTTCACATTTTTTGGAGAGAGATCGGAGAGAGATAAGACCGTCGTCGGTGACCTAGTGGTTAGTGTGTTTGGTTATTTCTCAAAGGGACTCAGGTTCGAGCCCCAGGTTCTTCCTTTCTTGCGTAGTCCTACTGCTGACGTCTCACCTTCTTCACAAACCTTCGGTGTCCCCCCAGATGTCAGATTAGTGAGAATACAGATATGCCATATTATAGGAGTTCTCAACGTGGGGTACGGTCGCTCAAAAAAGTATCCGAACACTATGGTTGATTACAGAATTAAGAAAAAATGTCTGGCAACGATATTTTTTTTAGAAACCTTCGTGTCACGTGACACGAAGGTTGCCAGATCACTAATTTCTAAAAACATCGTTGCCAGACATTTTTTCTGAATTCTGTAATCAACCATAGTGTTCGGATACTTTTTTGAACGACTGTACGCAGTAAAATTTTTTTGGGTTACGCCATGAGAGCTCAAAAGTCGATTACCAAGTAAAATGTTTATAATTTTATACGATTCGTTAAATTGTTTATGTCATTTTTTGTGTTTATCGATCTGGATATAAATGCTTCATTGAATGGCAGATTAAAAAGACAAGGCAAAATGTTGGTTCTGTCAGTTGCGTATAATGCGATTTCTTTGATTCCTTGATTTCCGACCCTTTTATTCATAAAAATAAGCTTACGAACCACATTCGTTTTAATCAAAGTCGCATTGAAGAGAATGAAAATAAATGTTTCCCATAGTGCCTTCCTTTGGTTTCCTTTTTCATCTTTTTACAAAGAACAGACTTCCAAAATGAGAAAGAAAGAAAAATCTTTCTACTGAAATATCGGATTAGAGTTGGGTTGGGTTGTTTACCTCTGAGCGGCACTTTTTTGAACACACCATGGGCTAAATGGCCAGGTCACAGGGACCCCGAAGGCTCAGAGAAGGTTGGGGGAGGGGACCCACTGGAACAGCTGTTGGGAGACAAATGGTAGCCTCAACTTCAAGGCCATCCAGCGTGTTCTTTAACGTGCACAGGGTATGGCTCTCCCGCACACGAGGCCACGGCTTAACGTCCCATCCGACGGACGGCGGCCTTTCCAAGGCCATCGGTGTCCCCTACTGACCGTGGGCAAGGCGGGGAATTTTGCGGAGATAAATCTCAACGCTGACCCAGCTGGGACTCGAACCTGGGAACTGCAGATTACGAGCCTGGCGCGCTACCGACTGAGCCACCCCCGCCCCTATCGGATTAGAGAAAAACAGATATAAATGTTTTATCTAAACTGACCTAGAATAAATTTAAATGTCGACTTTTTTTCCCGTAACGAGTTTTCGCTCATTTAAGATTGCTTGGTTCAGAAGGAATACAAATAAAAAAATCTCTTTTTTTATGAAAAGTCTTGTTAGAAAAAAAAACGACGGTTTTCTTTAAAACGTCTTTTCCCTAAGCCAAAATCCGAATTGTTGGTAACTATTGTAATGTAAATGTCGGCGGCTTCAGTTTTCCTGCAATAGGTTCCTTTGACATCCGATTGTTTCATTTCCCAAAAATACTATTCGGAAAAAATCCATTATATTGAAATAATATCGAATTAGAGGGAAATGATTTACATGTTTTATTTACGGTCGACTTTGACAAAATGGAGGTGTGGTATGTTGCAATGCATTTCTTTGATTTCCGGTTGTTTCGTTCAGAAGAAAAAGACACCCGAAAAGAAAGAGACAATTTGATTGAATGTCTCACATTAGTGACAATACTGATAGAATCATGTAAATTTATTATTTGAAGTGCGTTCCTTTGACTTGAAATTGTTCCATTTAGAAGAAAAATATAGAAGTCAGTTTTAACCACAATCGGATTAGAGAGAGTAGATATAATGTTTGCAGTTCCTGTAATGCGCTCCATTGATTTCCGATTTTTTCCTTTAAAAGAACCATTAAATCATTTGCTTTATTAAATGTCGGATTAGTGAGAATGCTGATAGTCTGATTTCCTCTACTGCGTTCCCTTGATTGAAAATTGCTCCATTTAGAAGGAGCAGAAAGGAATAGAAAGGCATAAATCCGTTATAGCTAAATTTGAATTAACTAGAATTGATGTAAATATCAGCTGTTTCCTGTAATGCATTCCACTGATTTTCAATTGCTTATGTCAGAAGAAAAGAACCTTTAAATATTCGCTTTACTGAATGTCAGATTAGTGAGAATACAGATAGTCATATGCAATTTCGTTTCATGTAGTGCACTTTTCGATTCCGTGTAATACAAATGTCAGGTTAGAGAGAATAGATGTGAACTGTATTGAATTGCGGATTAGACAAAATATATTCAAGACAGGCTGTGCTGATTTTCTGTTCGGTATGCTGTTGAGGAGGAATAGGTATTAATTTGATTTAGGATCGTTTCGTTCGAAAGGAATAGATTTGTTTTAAAAATCAGTTTTAGTGGAAGTCTGATTAGAGAGAACTGAGGCAAATATCGATTATGTTGATTTTTAAAGAACTTCTGTTTATGTAACGCCAGATTGCAGATACTTCCGAGAAATGTTTGTCTTGTTTGTTCTATGGAAAATGTTATAAAATTTTGCTTAGCAATCCCAAATTATCTCTAACAATCTGTTGGTTCCGCCCAGTACCACCTAATTGCGACGTGCCCTCCGAATTGTCTTCCGCCCAGTTGTCGTTCACCCAATTGACAGCGGGGGTGGCTCAGTCGGTAGCGCGCCAGGCTCGTAATCCCAGCTGGGTCAGCGTTGAGATTTATCTCCGCAAAATTCCCCGCCCTGCCCACGGTCAGTAGGGGACACCGATGGGTTTGGAAAGGCCGCCGCCCGTCGGATGGGACGTTAAGCCGTGGTTCCGTGTGCGGGAGAGAGCCATACCCTGTGCACGTTAAAGAACACGCTGGATGGCCTTGACGGGAGGCTACCATCTGTCTCCCAACAGCTGTTCCAGTGGGTCCCCTCCCCCAACCTTCTCTGAACCTTCGGGGTCCATGTGACCGGGCCATTTAGCCCATGGTGTGCAAAAAAGTGCCGCTCAGAGGTAAAACAACCCAACCCTGTGTCAGCGCTGAGATTTATCTGCACTAAAATCCCACCTTGCTATCGGTCATAAAGAAGACACCGATGGGCTTGGAAAGGCCGCCGTCCATTGCATGGGATGCCGCTAAGAGTTAAAAAAGTTGCAAGCATGCCGCTAAGAGTTAAAAACAATCCAACATTTTACTAATCTCACTATTTTAAGCTTTATTCCATTGTCTAAATTTATAATTTAGGCGGAATAACGAAGCACAACTATTGTAGTGCAGTAACTAGGTGCTTATACCATAGAACAGGCATGTCAAACTCGTTAACCACCGAGGGCCGTATTAAGTATTATATATTAAATCGCGGGCCGCAAAATAAAAAAAAAACAAATGGAAATAAAGATGAAGCATAGCTTTTATTATAAACAAATCAATACATACAAAATAATAATACACAGAATATAAACATATTAAAAAATACATATGTATGTAGGAAAGTTTCTTTTTTTCAATTTAACATTATTTAAATAAAATATCTTTTTTTTAAGAAACTTGGCAACGTTTTTCATTAACCAAATCTTCAGAATTTGGTTGAATTTGTTGAGCTGTAGTTATTTTTAAAAATGCTTGCACATGCTTGTCTGTTAATCTTGATCTTTCCGCAGTTTTATTATTTTTTAAAGTGGAAAATAGTTGTTCGCACAAAATACGTTGTTCGCAATTCTACGATCGGGTTCCGACATATACATTTATGCGCAATAGTTTCCCTTATATATAAATGGAAATGTTTTCTGAAATACGTTTATTTAATTCATGTACCCTGTACGTACTTATAATTTTAATTAAAGAATCCAGTTTGTCAAAAGTTAAATAAACGTATTGGTTATCAATGTTGGCGGGCCGCAGAACAGTTCCCGGCGGGCCGCGTGTTTGACATGCTTGCCATAGAACATCTAAAGAATTTAGACAAGATAATTTTAACGTGAGAGAAACTTTTAACTCTCTTAGGAAACTGTTCTATTATGCTATAAAGTTAGGAAATTTTACAATGAAAAATATTATGAATCTAAATTACCCTTTGACCCGTTGGAACGAAACATATGATTAATTAATTATTCTTGTTTTCTTTAATTTCGAAGCAAGAAATCATTTTAGAAAATGAAAACTATAGATACTGGACAGAAATTGGGAACAGTTCCTTGTTAATCTGAATAGAAAATCACATTCAGAGCTCAATGACTTCTTCAATATGATTTTTAATATAAAATATGCCTAAAGATAAATTAAAGATCTCAATGAAATCTATCTAAATCTCGATTTTAAGAAATATGGAATTTTCCAAAAGGGACTTTAGGATGTTGTTTTGTAATAAAGAGGAAAACACATGGAATGTATCTGATTTGTTTATTGTGAATTAAAGTTCCATCGATTACAATTAAACTTGAAAGATGATGTCATTTAAATGTCCACCACGGCTACATTTACAGGCATCGATACGAACATCATAATTTTGTAAGATATTCTCAATCATTGAGACATTAATCCCTCTTATGACTGCTCCAGACCACAAACCACACCAAACCGTACATTTCTGTGCATGAGGTGATTGTTCGTGAATAATTCGAGGATTTTCTTCCCCCCAAAGTCGACAATTTTGTTTATTGACACTTCCATTTAACGTGAAATGTGCCTCATCGCTGAAGATGATTTTATGCGAAAACTGAGGATCCTTTGCCTTTTGTTCTAACATCCAAGTAACAAAATTTCTGCGTTGCAAATGGTCCATTTCCTTCAGTTCCTGCGTTAACTGAATCTTATAAGCACGCAAATGCAAATCTTTATGCAAAATTCGCCATAAACTGGTTTGAGCAATGCCTAATTCTTGAGAACATCGTGCAATTGATGTTGATGGGTCATTTGCGATGCTTTCACGTACAGCAGTAATGTTCTCAGCAGAACTTGCAGTTTTTGGTTCCCCTGAAGATGGTTTATTACGAACTTAGCAGGCAGCCCATTTGTCACAATGGCCTAATAGTAGCCTTTCAACAGTAGAGAACATTTCTGCAAATGATTTTACTGTTGAAAAAAAATACAACATACTTCATAAAGAAAAACATCCATTCCTTATGAAAGATTTGAATCCTTTGCACTGCAGTCAAAATCAAGTACGTATCTAGAGTCGGTACATACTTGATTTTATTAATTGATTTGCCCTCAGGTGAGCCAGGAGGTCTCCCTCCCCTTCACCTGAAATTTCGTCGTTTTCTACGAAATCTTAAACTTGTCTAGCTGCTTTGAAATCCAAAGCAAAAATAAATAACTACATAATTTTATTCCATACAGAATATCATTTTAACCTTTCCTCTCCGATGGGGTAGTTTAGTAATTGGGAAACCTTACTCAAGTTTTATTTTTGGAGCCCCCCTCTCAAAACTAAATCCTGGGTATGTGCCTGGTCAAAATACAAACCAATCTGCCTCTAGAACATCGAACTTTAACTTATTTTAAAGGAACTCAATATGTCATTTATAATATCTACTCTATCAGTGACCTAAGTCATATTTGTTTAGCATTAAACATTTATTTTAAAGGATGCTTTTCTAGTGTTGAAAAGATTTCTGTTTCATTTAACCTTTGTTTTTAGGGACGGGGATGGCTCAGTCAGTAGCGCGCCAGGCTCGTAATCTGTAGTTCCCAGGTTCGAGTCCCAGCTGGGTCAGCGTTGAGATTTATCTCCGCCCTACCCACGATTAATAGGACATACCGATGGGCTTGGATAAGACCGCCGTCCGGCGGTGGGATGTTAAGCCGTGGCCCCGTGTGCGAGATACCCATACCCTGTGCACGTTAAAGAACACGCTGGATGGCCTTGACGGGAGGTTATCATCTGTCTCCCAACAGCTGTTCCAATTGGTCCCCTCCCCCATCGTTTTCTGAGCCTTCGGGGTCCATGTGACCTGGCCATTTAGCCCATGGTGTGCAAAATAATGCCGCTCAGAGGTAAAACAGCCCAACCTTTTTTTTTTTCAGGTGTGGAAAGCTTGATTTTTTTGCTCTAAACCAAATGTAAAACCTTTGTTATAAAGCAATATCAGCTATTTAAAAAAAACTCTTTCTCTTCAGCAAAATAGATCAATGAAAACAATAATTTTAAGCTTTGAACGTTTTAACAAACACGAAAAACAAACAAATGCAACTCTTCTGAAAACATTTCCCACGCTACAATAAATAAATTTAAAGAAACAGAGACACGATTAATAACAAAAATAGTTTTATTTTATGCTTATAAAAAAATGAGTTCGTACAATACTGAAGCTTGACATCGTGAACAGCTTTCCGAAAAGTAGATCCCACAAAAATGAAAAATTTTCTCGTATATATTTGGCAGCAGAAAGGTTTGTCACCTTGTAATTAACAAAAGAAATTTTTCAACACGATTTAGAATAAAGGAAAGTTTGAAGGGAATTCCCCACATCCAAATCATATGGTCAGGAGCATGAACATAGATCATCTGATGTTTTCTCGAAGACTACTGTAGCAGACATCGTCAGCAACTTGAGAAACATCTTCCTAGTCACAGAAAAAA
The DNA here is from genome assembly GCA_038380435.1 of Ryuthela nishihirai. Classification (NCBI taxonomy): domain Eukaryota; kingdom Metazoa; phylum Arthropoda; class Arachnida; order Araneae; family Heptathelidae; genus Ryuthela; species Ryuthela nishihirai. Next base: position 131,968,506 of record JAWZYU010000001.1, on the reverse strand, counting down.
CATTGAGTGTCCCCTAATATGTCAGCGAATAACTAAACAGACCCACATACATCTTGGAAAGCTTATTGGCATTGCTGTCACGAATTTAGAGAAAGCTTCAAAGAAAAAAATGGATGATGATGATGATGAAAAGTTGTTAATTTCAATGTATAAGATAAGGAGGTTTAAGAAACTGTTGTTGGACGTCTTAGTTTCAATCTGAAGTTTTTCTGGTATTCGTCGATATTTTATATCCTAAAAGAATCAATTTGCAACTTTTTTTAGACTTTTTCCTCTATTTCCGTGTTTTTAAGTGCTAAGAAACTATTTTCAGAAAATGCAAATATAGGTTTCACTATAAAAAGCTCTTTTAATAAGTAGCGTCAATAGAGACTTGGTTTGTATCTGAATTCTTGCCCTTTCACTCGTAATGTGGAGTAAAAAACATTTTGGCCATTATCTCGAAGTAAGAATATATAAATGCATTCTATCAGAGGGCATTTTCCATTGCTAATATTTAATGCGTTCCAAAAAAAATGTTTTTTTCGCAAATTATGAAGAATATAACTGCTAATTTTTGAAACAAACGTGATACCAGGAGCATTAGAAGCTTACTATTTCGTTTTCTTCACAGTATTAAAATAATTGAAATTAATTTTAGATCTGCTCTAGATAACAGACAAAAATATTTCTTTAAAATCTTCGGCAGATATTCCCTCTGCTTTGAGGTCAGCTCAGTCTTTTCACCCTAAAAAAAGTTTAGGCGACTGAGGGACGTTAAAAAGCAGTATAAGATTGCTCTCCTATTAAAATGTCAATGGAGCATAAAAAATAATTTTGATAAAGAAGAAACTTTAATCTCTTTTGCTGATAAGCACTTATCAGTAGTGAAATGTGTCAGTGTTTAGGAATGATACTGGTACAATTGTGAAATGTATGAACAGAAGGCATTTTCAATTATGATTATGAGTAGAGCCTCCTTATTGATCGAAATGGTTAGCAAAGCATGATCATTAAAAATTAGCACCAACTAGTTACAGGTGTAACATAATAATAACATATTAATGCAGGTAATACTGGGCATATAGCTGTTATGCTGCTTCAAATATAGTACATATTATCAGTTCATTATACCTGTACCAAATATGTTATGAACGTCATTTAGACTCTTTATAGTATACTGAGTGCTCTGCACTGTTCCATTTTGTTGAATTCTAATGAAGACATTTAGGACCACGACTGATTCTGTTTCTTCTGAGAAATGTTCCAGTCCTTATTCTGTTCAAAGTAAGTGCCACCTTGTCCGCCTGTTCCACTTCCGGTGCGCCCTCCAGATCCACCCCAGCTCCCTCCACCTCCAGTATTTGTGTTGCTTCCAGCACCTCCCTGTCCTACACCTCCTTGTCCTCCCCAACTACCACCAGTTCCTTGTCCTGTGGCTCCACCACGACTGCCACTAGCGCCTTGTCCTGAACCTCCTTGGTTTCCCCAGCTACCTCCAGACCCTCCTTGTCCCGCAGTACCTGCTCCACCCCAGCTACCTCCAGACCCTCCTTGTCCTACAGTACCTGCACCACCCCAACTGCCTCCAGTTCCTCCTCCTCTTTGCCCTCCTGCACCACCCCGGCTACCACCAGTTCCTGAACCCCAACTGCCACCAGTTCCTCCTCCTTGTCCCCCAGTACCAGCACCACCCCAACTACCTCCAGTTCCTCCTCCTCTTTGCCCTCCTGCACCATTCCAGCTACCACTAGCTCCACCTCCGTGCCCTCCACCTACACCTCCCCGACTACCACCAGTTCCTCCCCCTCTTTGTCCTCCTGCACCACCCCAGCTGCCACCAGATCCTCCTCCCTGTCCACCTGTTCCTGCATTATCCCAGCTACCACCAGCTCCTCCTCCTTGACCACCTGTTCCTGCACCACCCCAGCTACCACCAGCTCCACTTCCTTGTCCTCCTACTGCACCACCCCGACTACCACCAGTTCCTCCTCCTCTTTGTCTTCCTGCACCACCCCAGCTACCACCAGCACCTCCTCCCTGTCCTCCTGCACCACCCCAGCTGCCACCAGCTCCTCCTCCCTGTCCATGTGTTCCTGCACCACCCCAGCTACCTCCAGCTCCTCCACCTTGTCCTCCTCCTGTTCCTGCACCACCCCAACTTCCTCCAGATCCTCCACCTTGTCCTCCTGTTCCTGCACCACCCCAGCTACCTCCAGCTCCTACACCTTGTCCTCCTGTTCCTGCACCACCCCAACTTCCTCCAGATCCTCCACCTTGTTCTCCTGTTCCTGCACCACCCCAGCTACCACCAGTTCCACCTACTTGACCTCTACTTCCTGTTCCACCAACTTGCCCTCCTCTCCCTGCACCACTCCAGCTACCCCCAGTTCCTGCACCACCCCTGTTGCCACCCGTTTGTCCACCAGTTCCATATCCGCCTTGTCCTATACCACCTGCTACACCACGATTTCCACCTCCTTGTGTTCTTGTTCCCGTAGCACCACCAGGTCCTTTAGTTGCTGGACTCCAACTACCACCAGACCCTCCTTGTCCTCCAGTACCAACTCCACCGATTTGTCCTCCAGCTCCAGTCCAACTACCACCGGATCCTCCTTGACCTATTGGTCCAGCTCCTCCAGCACCAGTTCCACTCCAGCTACCACCAGTTACACCTTGGCCAGAACTTCCGGGTCCACCACTTATTCCTCCACCACTTGATCCATCCCAGCTACCACCAGCAGCGCCTTGTCCTCCAGTGCCAGTTCCAGCCCAGCTACCACCGGTGCCTCCCTGTCCTCCTGTTCCTGCTCCATCCCAGCTACCGCCAGTACCTCCTTGTCCTCCAATACCAGGCCCTGCTGGCCCGCCAGTGCCAGTTCCAGCCCAGCTACCACCGGTGCCTCCCTGTCCTCCTGCTCCTGCTCCATCCCAGCTACCGCCAGTGCCTCCTTGTCCTCCAGTGCCAGGCCCTGCTGGCCCACCAGTGCCAGCTCCTCCTTGACCTCCTCCCGAGGAAGGACCACCAAAACCAATTCCATTTTGAATACTTCCAGGACCTCCTGGGGTGATAGGTACATCACCATCCTTGTATAAATCGGCATTAAGTCCATAGTAATTTGGCGTATCTTCGCAGTTGAAGTTGAACCACCAATCACATACAAAATATTGCTGGTTGAAGATAGTGCCAACTGGACAAAGAAATGAGTCCTGTCGTCCATCAGCCTGGCAGATATGAAACACCTGTGAAGAAACAAAATGGTGAAATATCAAAGTAAAAATTCTGTGGCCAGTTATTAACAGAAAATTTTTAAAAAATGAAATCTACGGAAAAATATTTCTAGTGCAATAAGCGTTTGAATTTTGTTTGACATAAAAAATAAATTAATATTTTAAAACATATGTGCAAAAAATATAAGGTAACGAAGTATACTTAGTTTATAAAAATTGTACCAAATGATTAATTAACAAAAGGTATTTTATAGAAATACTTCAGTAATAAAGTATCACATGAAAATGTCCTATAGACAAGAACCCTTGAAATAACAATCTGAAAAAGGTTGCCCTGAGCGGAATTCGAACACAAGTCAACCAGAAGCATACATTATTTATGAAATATCTTCACGATAATAATCATTTAAGAATTTTTATTAAACAGTAAAATTGGTATCATTGTCATAACATGGACTATCAGTAACCTATTACATTTGTGAAAAATTAAGTCTGGGACAAACATTTTATAATAAAATAATTTGATGTCAATATCATCTATGAATGTTGTAATTCTTGTTGATAAGAAATATAAGTAGCAATAATAAGATAAAATAGAGTGTGTGAAATGATCACATTATTTGTTTAATGGATACCTTTTCGTTGACCTTTATGCCGAAACAAACATTTAACAACTGACAAACGTTGATATTTTAAACTAATTTGAGAGCAAAGAGTAGATGTTTTTAATTATAACAGCAGGATTATGTGTCTTTCTTAAAAAGAGTTTTAATTTTGTTTTAATTTTTTTCAACGTATAAAAAATTCCATAGCCTATTCACACTTCTTGAAATTAATTAAAAACTATCTCCTTTAAAAAAAATTGACCTCCTTGAAATTAAATCTAATTTATATTAAGTAACTATATTAAATAAAATGTATGAAAGATCAAAACAAAATTTTTTGACACTTAGTGTATCTACTATGTCGTTCTGGATTTTTCAAGTTCTAAGGGCCTTGAAAAATGCTATTTTTTTCGGGGGGGGGGGGGGTGAGTTTCAAATAAAAAAGCATGAAAACCCCTGCTTTAAAGCGCACCTCTAATACTGGCATTGTTTTTCTGATATCATAAATATAGTAGGTAAAAATCCACACTTTTAAAACTGAAATTGTCAAGTCAAAGATTGACAACTTTTATCCACCACTTTCAGATATGAACCATTCCAATATAACTTCTTCCACACACCCTTATGTTTTCACTTGGAAAAAAATCATGTATAGTTTACAGACAAGCGGTTAAAGTAAGGATTTAAATGCACGCCTAAATTTGTGGCTAATGAACCGCTTTCAGACATTCACGTTAATAAAATGTAGTACTTTTAGTGGGCACTTAAAATCCATTTATTGTGGTTCTTGCATTACACATTCGAGTTGTGTTATTTTTAACATACGTTTTGGACACTTATAAAAAAATTCTGTAGATACCTTCTTAAATTTCTTCTTAGTTCAATTACTTAAATTTCTTCATGGATAAAGATAGTGGCAGCTGAACTTTTAACATGAGATTTACAGTTAGATCTCTGGCATTCCATTTTGAGATTTTCATACTTCCTGAGAATTTCGGGAAAATATTGCTGGCAGTCTTACTCTCCACCACCAAGAGTTGTATTAATGTCAAAAGAGCTCAATTCTGAGATAAGAAGAATCTTCGGATTTTTGATGTTTGCAATCATCATCATCAGAACTTCGTAATAGGCGTATTCGGAATCGGCGAACGAGTGGATTGGTGATCCGACATCTGTGCAACTTGTATGTCCCGCTGGACACGTATGGGAGCCTTAGCCACGTGTATGTCCGTGGTGACGTCATTGGTAACGGCATATTTTGGAGCCTTGTAATTCCGCAGATACTTAATCAATTAGTCCCAAATTTTGTTTGGTGGTCGCCCTTGTGGTCCCCTGTGTTGGGTTCAAAAATTGGATTCTGAGCTGCCATGGGTCGGGATTGATACCTTTCAGAATATTCGAAATATCTGGTGGCGCTGCCATCGCCTCTGCTACCTTGAAAGTTATGAATGAAGTAGTAAGTTATCGATGGAAAGTGGGGAAAAAATTAATGGACAGATGTTTCACGCCAAAATTGTGGCGGGATATAGCCTGGTATATATTTATATTGCATAGTATTAATATACTTTTTTTTGCATTCCAGCTCTGCATTTTAGAAATTTTCTGTATAATAACTATTTCTACCATAAATTCTTTCTATATTTAACTATATAATCTTCATATAACTATATGTAATATCTGTAAGAAAGATATACGCGCATATTTTTTACTCTTCCAACACTATTTATTCTTTCTCTTAAGTACTTTAGCTGCTTTGTTGCCATGGCGAGGGGGAGAGATGATGTTAAGTAGATTTTACTTGTTAAATTTCAGCGTTTGGCGTTTTTGCACGTGTGTTTTGGGGAGGTGCATTTTTGACTTTTTTGTATGTGTATTAATTTTAATATCTTTTCGTATGCATATATTTATATACAGTATATGCTTACTGTTATTGAATCTTTGTTTTCTTGTAGACATAAAAATTAAATAAATAAATAATTATTATTCTCCACGAAAAAACATTTTTCTCTGTTGCCTGATAAAGATTGTTAAAATGGATACGTGTACAAAAGATTTTTTCCATGTATTCTTTTCTTTTTTTGATTCCTTTCATTAGTTTAACGCTAAACTTTGTATTAATAAAGCATGTTATATCTTACCTGACATTGAGCATTAACATCACCATAATAACCTGGATATTGTTGTTGTTTGCAGTCGAATCCGGTGTCTGGAACAGTTGCGTAGTTTGGATAATCCTGTCCAGGGGTTCCTGGAATGGAATCTTCTAACCGCCATTGACTAGGATCGTCTCCAGGCCCTCCTCCGCCTTTAATTTGTCCTTGGCCTCCACCTCCACCTTGATAACCGTCTCCACCTGTTTGTCCTCCTCCTTGTCCAAAATCGCCTCTAGGGCCGCCTCCTGACGGTCCGCTTCCTCCTGCTCCACCTGTAGGTCCCCAGCTTCCACCAGCTCCTCCTGCTCCACCTGTTGGTCCCCGACTACCTCCAGCTCCTCCTCCAGGCTGACTACCTACTGTTCCTGCTCCACCTGCAGGTCCCCAGCTTCCTCCAGCTCCTCCTCCAGGTCTACCAGTTCCTGCTGCACCTGCTCCACCTTGTGGTCCCCAGCTTCCTCCTCCTCCTCCTCCTCCAGTCTGACCACCACCTACTGTTCCACCTGCAGGGCCCCAGCTTCCTCCAGCTCCTCCTCCAGGTCTGCCAGCTCCTGCTGCACCTGCTGGTCCCCAGCTTCCTCCAACTCCTCCTCCAGGCTGACCTGTTCCTCCTGTACCTGATCCACCTGTAGGTCCCCAGCTTCCTCCAGCTCCTCCTCCACGCTGGCCACCACCTCCAGTGCCTGCTCCTCCTCCAGACTGACCACCTCCGCCTCCTGCACCAGGGCCCCAGCTGCCTCCAGCGCCTCCTCCTCCTCCGGTGCCTGCTCCTCCTGCAGGACCCCAGCTTCCTCCTCCTCCAGACTGACCACCTCCGCCTCCTGCACCAGGGCCCCAGCTGCCTCCAGCGCCTCCTCCTCCTCCAGTGCCTGCTCCTCCTGCAGGACCCCAGCTTCCTCCTCCTCCAGACTGACCACCTCCGCCTCCTGCACCAGGGCCCCAGCTGCCTCCAGAGCCTCCTCCTCCTCCTCCTCCTCCTTGATTCACATTGCTTCCACCTCCACCAGTTACACCTTGAGTCCAATTTGGGTTATCTTTCACGTCTCTCTTAACCTGAAAATAAAATTAGAAGATAATATTAATATTGAGTAAACGTTTCGTGCACTTTTACTTTTCGTATACTATTAAATGAGAGCTGCACTCAGAGACTGAACTGCTAAAAATCACTTTTGTCGAATTCAAACTAAATTGCTTTTCATTTGGGCATTAAAAATAAAATAACTGTCATGTGCATGTAAAATTCATGTATGTTAGCATTAAATTAACTCTTTCCGTTTATACATTTTCCACCGTCCGAATTAATCGTCTAAACCCGCTGCTTCCACTGATTATATTCCTTATTTCCGAAACCATCCTTAAGAAAAAGAAAAGTTAAATTGAAGTCGGATCTTAACTATTCCTAATTATTAGCTTTCACGAAAATTAACATTTTCTGTAAAAATGGTAATTATTTTTCTGCTGTGTCGATTGCTTAGTAACTGTTTTAACTGTTAGCATTGTCTCTTAATGTTAACATTCGTTGTCACGAGCTAATAATTTTCAGGATTCCACCATCAATATTACGGTTACCATATTGAGACTTTGGGAGCTAAACTATTTTCCCCATTAATTGAATTTTTCTCACAAAGCTTGTTCACACAACACGAAGCTCTGAGGAAAATAACCCTCTTTACTGTAATTAACAGCAACATTAATCGTCTTAAGCAATTTGGAGTGGGGGTGGCTCAGTCGGTAGCGCGCCAGGCTCGTAATCTGTAGTTCCCAGGTTCGAGTCCCAGCTGGATCAGCGTTGAGATTTATCTCCGCAAAACTCCCTGCTCTGCCCACGGTCAGTAGGGGACACCGCTGGGCTTGATATAGGTGTGCCGTCCGTCGGATGGGACGTTAAGCCGTGGCCCCGTGTGCGGGAGAGACACACCCTGCGCACGTTAAAGAACACACTGGATGGCCTTGACGGGAGGCTACCATCTGTCTCCCAACAGCTGTTCCAGTGGGTCCCCTCCTCCAACCTTCATTGATTCGGGTTCCTGCCTTCGGGGTCCTTGTGACCTGGCCATTTCGCCCATGGTGAGCAAAAAAGTGCCGCTCAGAGATAAAACAACCCTAAACAATTCGTGCATTTTTTGATAGATATTGAAAGAATCATTCACTACTCTAATTCCATGAACTACATTTATTTTAGTTTATCGTAATCTGAGGGTAAATTCTTGTGATTAACAATGCTGCTATTAAATATTCTAGGTTTCATTACGCTTTAAAAACTAAAGAAGTATTGACGTTAATAATCCGGGAAAAAAAGGTATTTAATATTGAAAGTTTTGGAACAATCGGGTAAGAATCTGTATTCTGATCTAAGTTAAAGAATCAATTTTCATCAGAATATTACTTACCAGGTTTCTGATCTTAATAAAAAATAAATTTTCATTACAATGATGACTATCAAAAGCTTAAATTATTGAAAGAAATAAATCCAAAAAATCAGTTGTCAATAACAACAATAACATAATTTACGTGAGTTTAGTCGTTCCTTACCTTCGTCACTTTCGCCAAGACATCGGCAGATAGCAACCCTGCAAAAGAAGAACGAAATTACAATCCTATCAATGCAATAACAAAAAAATTCAAATTTTAACAAAACTTGTTCAGTTTATTACAAGCATAAGTAGCAAATTGGTTTGTGAGTTTGATAAGACCACCTACTGTTCCACCTGCAGTTTGATTCGACCATGGATACCATTTAAGTAGTCCATGGTCGAATGGTTAGCGCTTCAGCGGTGTTTATTTCTTACTTCAATATTAAAAAGTCTTCATAAGAGACCCAACTGCTCATTTAACACACTTTAAGAGGAAATATAAAATTTGTGTAAATGTATGAAAGCAGTGTTTGTATTCAGAGTTAACAAGATTCGGCATTTATTTTTGTTGAAAATAAAAGAGCGATATTTTTAAAACACGCAAATGAATCGAACCGACCTCTTGAAAGAGCCAATTGAAATAGCGGTCATAAAGATAAAAGATTCACTGGCTAAACGAAATTATTTTGAACAAATATCATTACTGAACAATAATTTGACACTAATAATTATAACTTAACAATAATTTGACTTTACAATTTGATTCTAGTACTTTTCAACTTATTTTAATGTGCCCTGCGGTTAAGATATTTTCCATAAATGAAGTCAGCACGAAATATTGTAATTAAATAAAAATAAACCCTGTTTCCTTTTACTTTTAGTCGATTATTCTTGTCTGTATCATTTGTTTCGTCTGGTCTAAACATCTCTCTTCCTCTGGCAAATATATATTTAATTGCATTCTAAAAAGAGAATTCAGTTAATGGTCAATGTATTCTTTTCCTATTCTTTAAAATGAATATGTGAAGTTTAAGGTGAGATCTCCCCGTCGTTATTTCTGTAATAACCATGAATCACAGCGATTTGACTGCCTTGTGAACTTCGGGTCAGCCGGGGTCATCTTGAAGAGTGAACTCTGTGAGCTCTGAACCGGAACGATTCAGTGTCACCATTTTTGTCCCATTGATTGGTTTCCTGATATGTACAAGATGGATACCACTGCTTTGGCAGGAGAATTTCCTTTGTTTAGTACAAGGAAAAGTTGGTCAGTCAAGTAATAGCAGCTATCTATAGAATAATATGTTGCTACTCTCTAGACCTGATCGCTTTTCCACTATATCTGGATTTGAAGCAATGTGGTTATTATGCAGCTTAGAGACACTTGAAATCCTAGATGCTGTTAAAAGATTATCAAATGTTAACGATAATTTCATTGTGATCATAATACTATTAATATTTTGTAAGATACTTTGTAAGAGGGGAAATATTTTAGCGAAGTTATTGCTATAGTTATTAACATAAGCAAACTAAATTCAATCGAATAAATATCTACATTTTCATAATTTATAAGCTCTGATGTAGCTGATATTTTCCTTTTTTGTTATTATATATCTCTATTATTTTGTATATTAGGCCATAAATTACAGTCTCATCAAACCTAGGACAAAAATTAGGGAGAGAATGGAACAAAATGACAGATTGAACCGAAACGAACCAGAACGCTATTACGCTATTTCAATAAAATATTGTTGCCAAGCAAAGCACTATATTTGTTTAGAAGTCTTTGTCTATTGTCCAGTTATTAAAATTTTTCGGGGGGGTCCCCCCTTAGATCTAACCACTACCTATTGTAAAGGAATTTTTATATCATCTCCTCTCTGGGCAAATCATCTACTTCTGTAGCTCAACACGCGAGTTTGCGTGTTGAGTTACTGACGTAGATGATATGCCCTGAGAGTAGATAATAGGTCATTGGCCAATCATCTATGAGAAATGTCGAAACATCAACTGCGCAGTCTCATAGTATCCTCAGTTGCCATTCACGTTATGCCACTCCTTTTCAATAGCTTTTTTTCATTTGCAACTTGTAGGAGGGAGAAAGGTACTATAAACTGCTTCTAGTTCGTACGTGCCTTCTCATACAAGGGCCCCATTAAGACAGAAGTCACTGCTGGCCATTACCTCAGTTAGAGCTAGCAGCACACAGACAAACAAGCATGCAACCCCAGGACTCGAACCCAGACTCTGACAGTTGCAGAGTCACTGCGAACCACTCCGATACCAATCAAAGGAATGAACCTCCGTCTAATGTTGACATCAGCCGTATTTCAGGAGATTCGAAACAATATTAATAAAGAGATATAATTAAAATTATGTTCATAGTCCTAACTTTTTAACGAGAAAATGAAGATCAAAGAAATCTCTTACCTACTAATAAGGCCACCATCCATCTTCCATTCGAAGTCATTGTGACGAGTGCCACGTCCTGAAAAGAAATTCAATCTTTCAATACATGACCTATTTAGTTATGGGAAAAAGAACATAATGCAACACCGCTGCCTGCTCCGATTTTCCTTTATTAACTGCTAAAATAAAGAATAAACTAATATATTCAATTCTCACCATCGAACTCGATTGGCTGGAGCTCTAATAAGTCCGTAGCGACTCTAATGGAGTGAATAGTTGTTGGGTTGGGTTGTTTTACCTCTGAGCGGCACTTTTTTGCACACCATGGGCTAAATGGCCAGGTCACAAGGATCCCAAAGGCTCAGAGAAGGTTGGGGGAGGGGACCCACTGGAACAGCTGTTGGGAGACAGATGGTAGCCTCCCGTCAAGGCCATCCAGCGTGTTCTTTAACGTGCACAGGGTATGGCTCTCACGCACACGGGGCCACGGCTTAACGTCCCATCCGACGGACGGCGGCCTTTCCAAGCCCATCGGTGTCCCCTACTAACCGTGGGCAGGACGGGGAATTAGTGGAGTGAATAAGTACGATCTAAAATTCCTTTGGCATCCCAAAAGAATTTCTCGAAAGCAATCTACGAGGGTAAGGCAGAAATTAAGATTCTCCATTCGATTTTTACTGAGGGAAGTTAATTGCACCGAAGACAACATCCAGGAAATGTCCCCGCATGCGTGTATTATTTTACAACGTAGAGTCGCTCAAAAAAGTATCCGAACACTACGGTTGATTACAGAATTCAGAAAAAAAATCGTTGCCAGATTTTTTTTCTGAATTCTGTAATCAACCGTAGTGTTCGGATACTTTTTTGAGCGACTGTACTTGTTGAGACGTTTGTCTTAACGGTCGATCAGTTTATCGAAGCCCTGCTGATAGAACCACGTGTCCTGCTCCTGAAATCATTCTATTGCTTCCTCTTTGATAACGTCATCCTATGGTAAACGTCGTCCTCGGAGATGCTTCTTCAGCTTCTCAAACAAGTGATAATCTGACGTCACCAAGTCTGAACTGCATGGTGGGTGGTGAACATTTGCCCATCACCAGGCGCTGAGAATGTCCGTCGTGGATCGAGCATTGCGGTGGGCATTATCGAATTCACTACACTATTTCCACACGTTTCACCGATAGGACATCAGAGCTGTACACAGCCACAAACTTTAGGTGGATTTCCATTCGTTGGGTCTTCCGTGTCAACTTAACCGAATTACTGCTTGGATCTCTAGCTCTTTATGCATATGCAATAACTTCGCCATGCTCGTTCTGACTCAGCGCCTCACAGCACGGGTGTGTAATAGTGATGATGACTGCTGACACTTAGGGACACTATTTGGTACTAACTAGATGCTTGTAACTTGGCGGGGAATAAACTGGGACTAATACTTTCTGACTTACCCTCGTATAATATATTTTAGAGTTTGTCTGTTTGGTCAAGAGCCTCTCCAAACGATAAAAACTACGACCACTGAATTCAGTGCACCATCTTACTCTTACAACTTGAGTATATGATATATGAAACGTTCGTGAAGCTGTTCCTTCTTTACCATGAGGATCATAAATGCCATCTTTTCATCTGTAACAACGCCACAAAATTCTAATTTTTCCTCACTACTCATGAGATTTACTTGCATTTTTAAACTACCATGCACTTTTGTAATGTTTGGTATATATTTAAGGGAAGTTAACAGACAACTATTGTGTGTTATATTAATTCTGCATATGTTCTGGAAAGGGAAACGCCAGAAGTTTTATATTCCAAACCCGATTTGCATCTTCACGCACTAAATTCTGCTTCGTTATTGCTTTTACTGACCTGTAGTTTCCTCGGACATTCTGGCTTTTTGCTTGGCGACTAGCGAGCACAATGACCAACTCATATTTCATTGACCGATTGCTACGTATGAACTGCACGTGATCAAATACAACAACGTCGGCAATAGTAGATATCTTTTAAATATTTTTTTTTCAGTTACTCTGGGTATAAAGGAAATATTACTATAATTAATTTGTTAATTTTTTTAGTACAATGATCTTATACTAGAGTGCCCACATGTCCCATTTGGTCCGTGATAGTTCCATTTTTTCCACATATGTTCCGCTGTCCTGGCAATAAGTTTCTGCGACCTCAATTTGTTCTATTTTTTTTTTATTAAACACCTCAGTTTATTTACCTAATTATTGCAGACCACATTATAATCTTTCGGTAGCGGCTGGGACAGAAATGGGGAAAAACATTTTTTGAAAATCTTAGAAACATATGTCATTCGTTTAAATTGCAATAACTACAACTTCAAAAGATTCACTTACAACTGCTTCGGTTAAAATGCTTCAAAATTTTTTAAATATTAAATTTTTTCTTTAATTTTAAATAATTTGTTTTCTAAATTTCAAGATTTAAAGTTTTTTTACCTTATTTTACTGCTTCGTAATTTTATGAAGACTTAGGGATAGTTCTAATAATAAGTTGAAATAATCGTTATTGTTTACAACTAATATTTAAAAAAGTCATGCTTTTCTTACTACAGTTATGCCACAATTATGACACTCGAATTGGGGACTATCTGTGCATAAGATCTTAACAGAAAATATTTTTTTTCTACTAATTAAACTGTCCAAAAGTTTGGCGCGAAAAGTCAGTCATTCATAACTTTTTCCATCGCCAACGTACTGCGCCATTCTTGAGGTAGGTGACTGCAGCGACCCTAGAAATTTCAGACATTTGAAGAGGGATCACTCCCGACCCACGATAGCTAGGAACCGGATCTCTTAACCCAACACAACTGGACATAAGTGGGATCACCAGACCAAATTTGGAACTGAATAGTCGAGTACTCTTATAGAATCACAGAGAACCGAATATTTCGGCCACCAATGACGTCACACAGCGGAGGTAGAAGAAAAGCATCTTTTATAATAAGATATTGTCACTGGTTTTTAAATTAACTATAGCGTCCCGGTTTTAGCGAGCTGAAATTGGAACATCCGTTAGAATGTCTAGCATCATCCACGAATTTGATTTACATATTGGACCTCCGTAGCCCATGGCTGCTTGAGGATAAGGATGATGATATCAGCTATGAATAACCTAAAAATAACCTTTAGGTTCTTATTGAGAAAAGTTTATAATACAAAGGGAACTATCAAATGGTTACTCCTTGAAGTTAATTTCTGAAGCGCAAACAGGCGATAAATGGTCAGATAACAAGGATCTCCAGAGACTGGAAAGGAATACAATATACAGCTATTAAAAGACGTATAAGACCTCCCGTCAATGCAGTCAGCGTTTTTTTAGCTTGCGTAAGGTGCGGCTCTCTTGTGCACAGTGCCACAGTTTAAGATCTTATCCTACGGACGACAGTCTTTCTAATACCATCAGGATATCTTTTCTTACCGAAGGCAAGGTGAGACTTAACGGAGAAGTACTTCTTTCTAGGGGGGCGGGGGTGGCTCAGTCGGTAGCGCGCCAGGCTCGTAATCTGTAGTTTCCAGGTTCGAGTCCGAGCTGGGTCAGCGTTGAGATTTATCTCCGCAAAATTCCCCGCGGTCAGTAGGGGACACCGAAAGATCGACGTCCGTCGGATGGGACGTTAAGCCGTGGCTCCGTGTGCTGGAGAGCCATACCCTGTGCACGTTAAAGAACACGCTGGATGGCCTTGACAGGAGACTACCATCTGTCTCCCAACAGCTGTTCCAGTGGGTTCCCAACCTTCTCTGAGCCTTCGGGGTCATTGTGACCTGGCCATTTAGCCCATGGTGTGCAAAAAAGTGCCGCTCAGAGGTAAAACAACCCAACCCAACTCCTTTGTAGGCACAATGGAGACTCAATTCCAGGTCCATCAGGTTACAAATGTGTCGTGCTATCAACTGAGCCATTCTTTGTATAATATTGCATCATGACACGTGGTGGAGCGTTTTCCGCATGGCTTTGTCATCTCGAAGGAAAATGACATCAGCGATACACAGGACAAAGAAACATAACTTTGCACAAAACTTACAAAATTTGGGGAATTTTTGATGAGGAGAATTATCGCTTCTGTCATTAAGTTGAACTAATGGAAAACATTTCTGCATTGATGCATGCCTAAGATTTAAAACTGAATTTGGATTTTGAAATTTTCAAATAAATCCTTTTCTATGAGAAAAAATGTTTTCGGGATTCAGTCTTTTCTTGAAGAATTTATTTAAATCCAAAGATGAAAATTCAAAGCGATCACTAAAATATAATTTTAAATTAAAATTTATGTGATTTGTATTTTTCAGTTTTTGAATTTTAAGATATATTTCATTGTGTTATAATGTTGATAACACTTTTTTTAAATACAGCAAATACAATATTAAACAAGAAACTTCCACTAAATTATAAAAACAAATATCTGGATAAAATTGTCTTTGGCTGAATTTCACTTGCATTTTGATATCTTTGCCTTGACTGGCAAAGAAAAATTAAACGTTCAATATTTTAAATTCTTGTTCGAAAACTTATTTTCTTCTATATTCACCAAAACATTTCATCGACTCATAATGGCAACATTTATTAGAGAAATTTTCTTGACAAAGTTTTAAACGACGCAATTTTTTATGAGATATTTTTCTCCAATTAAAAATAAATAGGAAATTACTAAAACTCAAACTAACAATATCCTGTTTAATGCAGTGAGTAGAGAAAATTTTGTTTTTTCCGCATTTGCTAAACTTTTTCGGAAAATGTATTGCAACGAAAAATGTAAGCTCAGGTCTAAAGCACTGAATAAAAATTACTCAAAAATTGCACATGCAACGAAAATTAATTTCCTTAAAGGGGCCAAAATCAATCGAAAGCTTTTGAAAAATTCGACCCATTCGATATGAAATTTTCGCTCATCGTATCCATAGCAACTTGACGCAAATTCTGATTTCTTCCGATTTTTGCTTTCTCGCAGATTCACATATTTCTTTCCACTGTTAGTAGCTCTCCATCTCTGGGGCGGTGGTGGCTCAGTCGGTAGCGCGCCAGGCTCGTAATCTGTAGTTCCCAGGTTCGAGTCCCAGCTGGGTCAGCGTTGAGATTTATCTCCGCAAAATTCCCCCCCCTGCCCACGGTCAGTAGGGGACACCGATGGGCTTGGAAAGGCCGCCGTCCGTCGGATGGGACGTTAAGCCGTGGCCCCGTGTGCGGGAGAACCCCCTGTGCACGTTAAAGAACACGCTGGATGGCCTTGACGGGAGGCCACCATCTGTCTCCCAACAGCTGTTTCAGTGGGTCCCCTCCCCCAACCTTCTCTGAGCCTTCGGGGGCCTTGTGACCTGGCCATTTAGCCCATGGTGTGCAAAAAAGTGCCGCTCAGAGGTAAAACAACCCAACCCAAAGCTCTCCATCTGATGACATAGGAATTCACTTACCTGCGAATAAAGCAATGAAAACACTCGTACTTCGAATCCTCAGCAGTGGGCACCACCAGTTCCTCTAAGAGAAGGAATCACCAACGAAATAGATGAGCACCGGTAAATGTCCTGTAATGTTCCTCTGCGGAGGAACTCGAGGATGTGTTGAGAAGGAAGGAGTTGCTGGAACTGACATCTTCTCCAGCGAACGGAGTTTATATAGGCACTTTCCTCCTCGTCTTCCCCCATCACTTTCTTCGTTTCCCCTGCGCAAGGTGGTCTAGAAACGGGAGAAAGCGCACCTATCTGGGTCATCGGCGCACCTTTCGGTTCTGCTCCACAGAGGTCATCACAAAGAAGAGCAGAAGAAGAAGAACGAGACGAAAGAAGCGGAGGAGGAAAGGGGGAAAGAGAGGGATTCGTAGAGGGAGGAAAACTGCGTGAGCCCGCTCCGACAAAGCCCCCGTCAATCAGGCATTCTTTTCTCATTACGCTCCAATAAGAGATAGGAACGATGGAACTGTTGTCCGTCAAACAATGGCCAGCGTACGTGAAGTTATGTTATTGCAGACATTGCTGCTATTGCATCATGGGATGGAGAGACGAGGGTGATAGGTGTGTGTGTGGAGGGGGGGAGTTGTCTGTAGTAGGGATGGTGGGTGAAAGTGACACTTCATCTTGTCACCTGTGCCTGGGATAAGTGGGGGGGGGGAGGCTAGAAGTGCCAAAGGGCAGCCATTATAATCTTATAAGGAGGTCGAAGAGATGGTCATCTGGTTCAGTGAAGTTAGCGATGATGTAGGAGATTTTGATTCGGAGAATTAATTGCTTGCTTTACATAGGGAGTCTCTATTTGCTGTCATGCTTCATAGGATGTAATTTATGAAGTTCGCAGCTGGCGTTGGTGGTCACTGCTGCTGGGCAAAAACCTACGAGGTCGAGCTGTGAAAAGTCAAAGGTCACGGGTATTGTTTGGGAACAAATACTCGATTAGATTAATCTTTTGCTTGTTGGATTAGCTTAGCGCTGACTCGTTAACAGACTCCAAGGTAAAGTTCTGCATTGTTATGTATTGGGATGAAGTGGTGCGAGACTGAAAGTCGTTGTCGGAGCAAAATGCTAGTTAATAGACTCACTTCGGAGCGCTATTGATCGCCCTAAATCAGTGTTATATGCAGATTAAGAAGCTCATTCCCCATTCATTAGAGGTGTGTGGCTTTTGAATCTTTTGTACTTTATTGTTCTCTGCCTCTGGACAGGAGAATTTAGGAGATAATGCTGTTATATATGGACGAAAGGAAAGGACGATGAAGAATAGAGACATCAAGATTCGTATTCAAATAATCAGCTGATATATAACGAATGGGATTATTAATGTGGATAAGTAGGGAAGCCCATTTCGGAACAACTAACGTGGTTTATAGAACATTTTAACCAAACGCCATTGGGACGGGGGTGGCTCAGTCGGTAGAGCGCCAGGCTCGTAATCTTGTAGTTCAAAAGTTCGAGTCCCAGCTGGGTCAGCGTTGAGATTTATCTCCGCAAAAATTCCCCACCCTTCCCACGGTCAGTAGGGGACACCAATGGGCTTGGAAAGGGTGCCGTCCGTCGGATGGAAGGTTAAGCCATGACCCTGTGTGTGGGAGATCCATACCCTGTACACGTTAAAGAGCACACTGGATGGCCTTGATGGGAGACTACCATCTGTCTCCCAATAGCTGTTTCAGTGGATCCCCTCTCCCAACCTTCTCTGAGCCTTCGGGGTCCATGTGACCTGGCCATTTATCCCATGGTGTGCAAAAAAAGTGCCGCTCAGAGGTAAAACAACCCAACCAAACGCCATTATATGAACAAGTTTTACGAATTTTAGTGTTGCATCTTATCAATATAATATGTTGTTCTTTTCGTAGAGAATTATAGTGAATAACACATTAAAACACCTGAACATCTTAACTACGCTTTAATATTATCTGTATTTTTCGTTTTACTGTAATCCCCTAGAAAGGAATAAATCGTTATTATTATTATTAGCAACAACACTATGATCAGGGATCAGGAGTTTTTCCAGAGTAGATGGTGGGGGAAAATTGAGTTGACCTCTAAGCTGAACTTTTTGCATAAAATGAGATGAATGGCGATAGCACAGATATTGGGAAACAGATAGAAGTCTCCTTTCAAGGTCATCCGATATTCTTTTAACCTTTTAATTTGCACCACCTGGGCTGTCATGCACACTGAGCCACTGCTTAACATTCCATCCGACGGACGGCGATCTTTCCAAGCCAATCGGTATACCCCGTGGAATTTCTTGAGTTCTAGAAAACGTTTTACGATAAACCACTTTAATTTTCTCCAAAGTTTCTATTTAAAGGCCATCAGAGAGTGAAAGAAACATATATGCATTGAATTTCTATGTTTACTCAAGAATTTTCAGCTTCTATGAAATATTTATAGTATTTTTCGTATTAAATAGCAGCACGAATTTAATTTTGTCATCAAATACAACAAAAACTTGTTATAAAGCGCCTCGCTAAGCCGCGGTTTCGGATATACCGCTGTTCTAGTCATATCCTCCAAAAATGATTCCATTTATTTTCTTCGTAAACAACTTTGTTGCAAATTTTGCCATGATGCAACTTGCTGCAGCGCTACCCTAAACAACTGCCAAGACGCTGTAGTTTAGGATAAACCTGACTTTGGTATATTTATAAATAAAAAAAATAAAATATTCTCAAGCAGCTGCTTGCTACAGCGGTCTGACAGGAGCCTGTCAATTTATACGCCATAGTAAAGGACTGTGAGGATGGCGGGACCCTCAGCAGAAAAACCCTTATGCATAACTATATAACTAGCACATAACACAAGACACATAAAAATATGATGAATTAGCAAAGATGATGTAATTCGAATAGAAAAATTCGGGCTGAATGGAAAAATGTTATGTTTGCTATGGGCAATAACTGGGGGGGGGGGGAGAGTTGCAATAAAAAGAACAAAAAAGATTAACTTCATTACGTTTTACTTGTCACACGCTTAGGTACAAAATTATAAGATAAATTTAATATGAATAAAAAGTTTATTTTAACATCACAAGTAAAGTTGGCTGGATACGAAAAATGAGATCTGAACATTCGTCTTCAATGATTTTGTAGCTAGTTGTTTTAATTTTATTAAAGTTTTCGTCTTATTAAAACATCATTTACTTTGCTAGAGACCGATTAAAAAAGAATTATTTTGTATTCTTCAATTTTCAAGCCGGCAGGATAAAATTGTTTTGAAATGGGCCGGAGTCTGGGCACACCTGGTCTAGCAGCATTCATTGCGGCATATATATATTTTTTAGGATATGTCAGAGAATTTTTTTCCCTCCTAACCAGGCTGGGAAGAGCTTGAATTACAAACATTAATCCCGAAATCATCTCTAGTTAAAATTATAGGAAACAAGAGGTTCAATATTTCTCAAAGTGTGAAGAAATCCACCAATCCAGAAGGCATTTTTTAATACTTACCTAATATGGAACTTATGAATTATGGAAATGTTTATTTTGTTTTATGATTGAATTTAAAATTTTTGTAATGATAATGCTAATGAGAAATCGTTTTTCGAGAGTTTCGTTTCCTTTGCTATGTTTAGTGTCAACAGATCAAATTTAAAGCTAAGATTTCGTAATCTTTCAGATGCTAGAATTTGGCAGCATCTAAGATTCCATGAGACAGAACGACGTAAAAATAAAGTGTACTAAAAAAAATAATATTCATATTGGCAAAATGATCAATATATTTTCCATTGCCATTCTTACCTGTCATTTATGTTCCCCATGCATATTTTAGAACTAGTGAGCTAAGGTTGGGTTGTTTTACCTCTGAGCGGCACTTTTTTGCACACCATGGGCTAAATGGCCAGGTCACATGGACCCCGAAGGCTCAGAGAAGGTTGGGGGAGGGGACCCACTGGAATAGCTGTTGGGAGACAGATGGTAGCCTCCCGTCAAGGCCATCCAGCGTGTTCTTTAACGTGCACAGGGTATGGCTCTCCCGCACACGGGGCCACGGCTTAACATCCCATCCGACGGACGGCGGCTTTTCCAAACCCATCGGTGTCCCCTACTGACCGTGGGCAGGGCGGGGAATTTTGCGGAGATAAATCTCAACGCTGACCCAGCTGGGACTCGAACCTGGGAACTACAGATTACGAGCCTGGCGCGCTACCGACTGAGCCACCCCCGCCCCAGTAATTAAAGTAATTTTCCGATTTCAATTCATACATAAATAATAAGTTTCTTGAGTTGTAAGGAAAATTTCTTGATAACTTTCAGCTTCTCCGTTCGGCTTACTGACTAATCTCAATTCGTAATTGACCTTGTGGTAAGGGTCTCCCTCCCTGTATAGCATACACATATTTCGTGAGGTATAAATAGCTTATTGTATAAAGGATGCCTGAAAACAACATAGATTCAAAATTTACTTCTGCCCACAGTGTATTTGGCTTGAGATCCAATACATTTTCTTCTACCCTGTCTGACTGTTCGCTCTGGATGCACCGATTAATGTGTGAACAGCCTATTATTGACGCAATGACTGGTGTGTAAAATGTCGGCTATTGATGAAATGACTGATGTGCAAAAGTGATGATTATCATTGCAATGATTATGTACGAAATATTGACGTTTGAAGTGCTGATTAAAAATGCAATGATTGATGTTTGAGATGTTGATTCTTATTACAATTTTTTAATTTGTTTATTATTCTTTGATCATAGTACAAGTAAATTTTATCATTGCAGGTGACCCGCAAAGCTTAAAGCTTATATGCCGGATACAGAATAACTGCATTTATAATCTATTACAATAGTATGATTAGCCTTCTTTCATTTGATGTGACAATAATATTGTTTGACATTCGCATAGTCTGTGCCAAATTGAAAAGCTCTAGTTTTTCTCTTAGCGATGTTAAACAAAACGGCTGTTACATTAAGAGCTCTGGGGGCGGGGGTGGCTCAGTCGGTAGCGCGCCAGGCTCGTAATTTGTAGTTCCGAGGTTCGAGTCCCAGTTGGGTCAGCGTTGAGATTTATCTCCGCAAAATTACCACGGTCAGTAGGGGGACACCGATGGGCTTGAAAAGCCGCCGTCCGTCGGATGGGACGTTAAGCCGTGGCCCCGTGTGTGGGTGACGTTTGAAGACCCCCTGTGCACGTTAAAGAACACGCTGGATGGCCTTGACGGGAGGCTACCACTGTCTCCCAACAGCTGTTCCAGTGGGTCCCCTCCCCCAACCTTCTCTGAGCCTTCGGAGTCCATGTGACCTGGCCATTTAGCCCATGGTGTGCAAAAAAGTGCCGCTCAGAGGTAAAACAACCCAACCCATTAAGAGCTCTGCTATTCGATATGGCTGAGGAATAGAGTTTTCCAGTTGTTTGAAATTTGATTTATGCAGTGAAACATTGATTCTACGGACCCAGATTTTAGGGACTTTGGATTTTACGGATAGCATCCGAAACTGGTTTTTGTTTAAAGAAAGTCACAATTTCTACTACACATCCATTTCTATTACATTTTTACCTATACTTATGGTTGAAAATCAATAAAACTAATTAATCATGTGTTGTTATAGAATATTAGAAAAAATGGACACCCACAAGGAGGCGCTGCTGCTGGGTGTGTTTAGGGGAACTTCAAACCCTAATAGGAAGCTTTCTAAAATTCTGATTTTGAAATTCTTGAAATTATTTTTAACGTGTTTGGATTTTAAGATATCAGGATATGATTAGCAGTAACAACATTTTACAGCAAGAACAAAACTTGAACCTTGGTTCAGAAAAAAATTTCTCAGTAGATCAGATTCGGCCAGCGGAGTTGCATGTTGTGTATCTGTTTTAGCTAGTTTTTGCTAGTTTTTATGTTCCTTAAAAAAATAAATACCCCCTCAAGCAGTTGCTTGCCACAGAGGTCTAACAAGAGCCTGTCAGTTTATATGACGGAATAGAAGGTCTGAGAGGATGGCAGGACCTCAGCAGAAAAACGACATATACATCCATGCCTTACCCGGGGCTGGAACCCAGGTCCCTTAAAAAATGAAAATTTTTGTTTTTTAATGAAAATATTTATTGATCATTTTAAAACGTTTTTTCTAATTCATTATTCATTAGAAATACATGCTTTCGTTTTTAAATAGTGAATATTTCCTGCGGCTCTTTAAGAATATAGTTTTTTTTCCTGTTTGCTTTTCACTAAGTTTGGATTTGATCGGCCTGGCTTAGAATATAATTCAAAGTTTTGCAATCTCAACTTTAACACCCTCTGACGATGGAAATTCAAACTAATGCAGAGGTTCTCAAACTGTGGGTCACGATCCTTAGGGGATCGCACTGCTCGGGGAATTTTATTTTAATACTGTTTTTAGTGCAAATGTTTTTGGAAATGCGCACGTCCTACATTGTAGGAAAGAGGCTTGCATAATTTTATCTATGATTCTAGAGGGTCGCATGAATTAATTTACAATTCTAGGGGGTCGCAGTGTCAAAAAGTTTGAAAAACACTGAAAAGTTAAAAATGTGAAGAGTAATATTTAATTATCACATATCCAACTAAAAAATTTTTTTCAATTATCTCTTAAAAAGGTGGAATATCTGCAGATGGACAGCGACAAAAACAATTGAAACAATAGCTTGTTTTTTGTTGCTTTTTCTTCTAAAGTCCTGTTAATAACAATGGATCATTATTCTATTTGCAAATCCAAGAAATGATGATCTAAGTGGGATAGCTCCTAAATCAAAAATTGTATATATCTATCTGTATTCAATGTAAGTCGCCAAAAAAGACATATTGATGCAAATATGAAGATATCATTCCGGGAGATGGAATCTACAATAAAAATACCTCCATCAACCTCACTATGTTTTTTTTTGTTAATCAATAATATTCTTTTGTTCATCTGAACCACTCAGACAACTCCCATCATTCAGATGATCGTTTATGACGAATTTTCCAAAAGATCATAGTTCAATTGATTCTTTTAGAAAATCTGAAACGGAATCGAATGATATACTGTCACTGATGTTGTTGCAGATAATAAAAATCCCCCCCCCCAAAAAAACTTTTAAATAACTGCATCATCGGCCCAAAAAGAAACAATGGATGTTAAGAGGTATATGAGCATAACGATCTACAGTCTTAGTTTAATCTGAAACGGGCTCCCACAGTAAATATAAACACAAAGCCCTTCAGTGATCTGTGCGTATACATAATAGCAGTTAATATTGGCATCGATTGCTAAGGAAAAGGAGGCCTTATTCCCTCACAAACAAATCTGAAGAAACTGTCTCAATAATCTGTCGCAAAGACGTCATTGAATGCATTTTGTTATTTCCGCAGACAAATGCTTCCTTTTAAAGAAGGAAATCCCAACCGGTTTCATTCCCATAATCCCTGTCTTCGTCTTATTTTAGTCTATCATCACTTCATTTTTCTCTTTTTCCATCTAATATCTTTAGCAGAAGAATAACCCCCACCTTTGCCCCTGATGTAGGTAAAAGATAACGTCAACATAGCTTCATTGTAAGTATTAGAAAGTGGAAAAGGTGAGCTAAAGAGGTTTAGTATTCACTCCCTCTTTACGTTTTTAGAAGCGAAAAGCAGAAGAAAACAACAAGATCACAGAGTTGTGGAGCGAAATGGCCTGCAGAATTTTTTTCTCCTTTCTGATATAATAATGTCGTGAAGTGTTCTGACAGTCACCCATCAGCATTGAGAGTTCATCTTGGAATCTCATTCGTCCAGTGAAGCGCCACTTTGCGTGAGCATCGCCGCTCTAGAGTGAGAGGCATTGTTTCAGCAGCCACGATACTTGACAAGCGATGCGCGTCCAAAGTCTCTGCCTCGTAACTTTCCCCGTCGTAAACATCGGCAATCCGCGAATCTTTGCTTTATTTGTTGTCTGCCCATTCTGTCTGGAAGAGAAAGGCCAATTTCCGTTAGGGGGCGTAGGCGGACTAGCGGTAAAGCGCACTTAATAAGCATTAAAGCCAATAGCGAATGCTATTTTACCTCCTTTGTTACAATGAAATGGAGGCTGGAAAAAAGGGGCATTTACTTTCTTTTAGGTTCCGATGATTACTTTTTTCCTTCTGTCTATATCTCTAACCTCCTTTGCTTGCGATTGCCAGCAGAATTCGTGAATACAGGCAATAGTTAGAGGTGAAGGTAGGAAAGTAAAAACTCCAATAAGAGGAAAATTATCTCGCTTTTCTCTGTGCTTAAGGTATAGTGAGCCATTAGTGAGACGTTTATGGAAGGGGACATGCTGAATTCACTTTTGCTATGGGTTAAACGCGAATGAAAAAAAGACAGTTAGTGCTAAGCAGTCAATTCCTACTATAATAGGATGTTACTCAAATATCTAGAGCAGTAGAAAAGTAACAAACTATTTATTGTTTTGAATATCTAGATTTTGCCATTAATGAAATCAATCAATGGTTTTTCTGCCGTGTATTTTGTAATGATTATTTTTCTTCAGATTTGGGTTGGGTTGTTTTACCTCTGAGCAGCACTTTTTTGCACACCATGGGCTAAATGGCCAGGTCACATGGACCCCGAAGGCTCAGAGAAGGTTGGGGGAGGGGACCCACTGGAACAGCTGTTGGGAGACAGATGGTAGCCTCCCGTCAAGGCCATCCAGCGTGTTCTTATAACGTGCACAGGGTATGGCTCTCCCACACACGGGGCCACGGCTTAACGTCCCATCCGACGGACGGCAGCCTTTCCAAGCCCATCGGTGTCCCCTACTGACCGTGGGCAGAGTGGGGAATTTTACGGAGATAAATCTCAACGCTGACCCAGCTGGGACTCGAACCTGGGAACTACAGATTACGAGCCTGGCGCGCTACCGACTGAGCCACCCCCGCCCCATTTTTTTCAGAAAATAGTTTTATTCCAGCATATAAAACTTTCCTAAACAGCAATGACTATTACTTTAAGACTCTGCTCAGGTGAGTAATCAAGTTATATAACGTCTGTTTGATGAATATCAGTGTTCCGAATTTCATTCTTGTTCTATCTGTTTCATTGGCCTTTCCAATGCACAATAGTAAAATCTACTTATATTTTCAATAAAGCATGCATTAAAAAAATAAGTGTTTAAAATGAGGCTTACAACTTCGGATCCTGCTTCTACTTCGCTTCGCAAATAGTCCCCCGTCCCGCCCTCCGCTGAGAAAAATTAAACCGTGTGAACAATACGGCTGTTAACTTACTCACGTGATAAAAAAAAAACGAGGAAATAGAAATGTCACGGTATCATTCAAGCGGTGAAGTTTAAAATTTTGTAAACATTTTCGGAAATAATTCCTCTTACACGGTAAGAGATGGAACGAATTTCAAATTAAAACAGTTTTTTCCGCCCTTTTGATCTGGGAATGAGTAAATTACACTAAATCGTCAAAAGTATGGGAACATCTTCACATGGGGCGAATGGAATACTATATTCAAAGATGCCTAACTTTGAATTAAGCATTTTGCAGCAAAAGGTTACAAAATCTAAAATTATTCACCAAATCTAGAACTTAAGAAATATTTGTTTAATATTTGAAGAATTCTGGAAAATATAACATCAACGTTGCTACTCGTAAGGTTTACCTTTAAATTATAATAAATCGCTTATTAAAAATAACCGCAATTTTAAAAGTTTGGTATTTTTTTTCACTTTGCATCAATTTTGAAATAGTGTTTAGGACAAAAATAACAGCAACATCCACTAACAAAAATTTCAGCTTCAATAAATTTTCAAATATTAAACGAACATTTTCTAAAATCGAAATTTGAATAAATTTGATTGCGATCTACAATTTAACTTCTACAAAACAGGGGCGGGAGTGGCTCAGTCGGTAGCGCGCCTGGCTCGTAATCTGTAGTTCCCAGGTTCGAGTCCCAGCTGGGTCAGCGTTGAGATTTATCTCCGCAAAAATTCCCCGCCTTGCCCACGGTCAGTAGGGGACACCGATGGGTTTGGAAAGGCCGCCGTCCGTCGGATGGGACGTTAAGCCGTGGCCCCGTGTGCGGGAGAGCCATACCCTGTGTACGTTAAAGAACACGCTGGATGTCCTTGACGGGAGGCTACCATCTGTCTCCCAACAGCTGTTCCAGTGGGTCCCCTCCCCCAACCTTCTCTGAGCCTTCGGGGTCCATGTGACCTGGCCATTTAGCCCATGGTGTGCAAAAAAAGTGCCGCTCAGAGGTAAAACAACCCAACCCAACTCTGCAAAAGAGCTTAATTTCAAAGTGAGGGAGTTTTTTTAATCTAATTTCTCCTTCACATAACATGGAAAGTCTTCCAATACCTTTGGTAATACAGTGCATTGCATCCCAATCCATATTCTTTTAATAGTTTGTCTTTCCGTTGCAGGAGAGAGAGAATACTTTGAAAAGAGAATAATCGCGTTCAATGGAACCTTGTAACTAGTTAAAATGAAAAAGGATACAATTCTGTTGTTAGTTACATAAAAAAAATATAGCATTTAAAATGACTGCGTTCCTAGGCTAATGCCTAAGGTCTTAATGGGAAATCCGGGCCTGGCCAGGACCACCAAATTCTGTATACAGTTTCGTGTTATTGTAATAGAATGCCCACCCACATGTCTTTTGGGCAATGATGGATTGGGCGTGCTGGACCAGTTGCCTGGCCCCCACGCTCACCTGATTTAACGAGCGTTGATTTCTTTCTGTGGGGGGCCCTCAAAGCTACCGTGTATGAATCGCCTGTGGAGTCTGACATGGATCTCGTGGCAAGGCTCGTCTGCGCTGCTGCTACTTATCAAAGAAACTCCAGATGTGTTCGACCGTGTCCGGCAATCAATACTCCGTCGGTGTCACGCATGCATCGCGTCTCATGGTGGAAACTTCGAGCATCTGCTGTAACATTATGAAATGTATCATCTAGTACGTCATTTGTAATAATTATGTCCAATAAATGTTTTCCCATTAATCACTGTCTTGTGTCCTTTCAGATCTTGTACTTCTGCTACTACTTTCCCATGACGTTTCCGGTTATGGGTTCCTATGCAATTCTCATTCCTTTAGATGTTATCAACCTCCCCTAAAAGTTTGTACCTATATTTTTGACACACCCTGTATATATGTGTGTGTGTGTACAGGCCCTGATCTAGAAACAAATAAAAGGGGGGGGAGGAAATACCGCAATCGAGCCGTAAACAACTGAAGAAAAGGGGGGGGGGAGCGACAAGTGACTGCATTTCTATTCCAGTATAATATTTTTACCCTCCTTTCTAAAACTCTTAAAGAATTGCTTGAAAAATTGAAAAATGCGTAAAATACATACAAGGGTAATAATGTTTTGGCTCTATTACCCCTGCTGGCATTATTAATGGGAAGAGGGAATGTCCACCTTGTTTATATATATATATGTGTGTATTTACATATTCCTCTGAATTTTCATAATAACATGAATACATCCTTGCAAAACTATATATATAGGGCCGGTTCTAAAGGGGGGAGGGTCTCTGAACACTTGAGGTCCTTGTGACCTGGCCATTTGGGGCGGGGTGGCTCAGTCGGTAGCGCACCAGGCTCGTAATCTGTAGTTCCCAGGTTCGAGTCCCAGCTGGGTCAGCGTTGAGATTTATCTCCGCAAAATTCCCCGCCCTGCCCACGGTCAGTAGGGGACACCGATGGGCTTGGAAAGGCCGCCGTCCGTCGGATGGTACGTTAAGCCGTGGCCCCGTGTGCGGGAGAGCCATACCCTGTGCACGTTAAAGAACACGCTGGATGGACTTGACGGGAGGCTACCATCTGTCTCCAACAGCTGTTCCAGTGGGTCCCCTCCCCCAACCTTCTCTGAGCCTTCGGGGTCCATGTGACCTGGCCATTTAGCCCATGGTGTGCAAAAAAGTGCCGCTCAGAGGTAAAACAACTCAACTTGGCCATTTAACGTTTTGTGCGCAAAAAATGCCACTCAGAGTTAAAACAACATACTCCTTCTATCTCAAAAACCAAAAGGTTTATTCAGTTTCTATTTATTCATATGGAAACACCCTAAATTTTCCAACTTTGCGAATCCTTGAATTTTGTTTTCATTTGATCGAATTCTGAAGTTTTCTTTCTTCTATTCATCTGTAAACAAAACCCTGATCATTTCATTTGCCAATGGGTCATGATGCAATGGTTTGATGTCCTCGTGCATTTTTTCCCGCTTAATGTCGTAATTTTGAAGTTTTGGTTGTTAATTGCTTTACCAATCGGTTTATTGGCAATAGTGATAAGAACAGCCCAAAAAGTTTTAAAAATTATTCAGCCCCATGGCCGAATGGTTAGCGCGCTTGGCTAGTGATCTAAGGGACCAGGGTCGAACCTGGGTTCGAGCCCCAGGTAAGGCATGGATGTTTGTGTTGTTTTTCTGCTGAGGTCCTGCTATCCTCACAGACCTTCTACTGTGGCATATAAACTGACAGGCTCCTGTCAGAACTCTGTGGCAAGCTGGTGCTTGAGGGGGTCTATTTATTTATTTTATTTTAGCATATATGGTTCAATTGTTAAAGCATTCACCTTAAATCAAATCCTGATTATGGATTTGTTTTTCAATTTGCTACTCTGGAGCAGTAACCCGTTGCGTGAATGCATCAGTTCATCTGGAGAAATAAGGATGTCAAAAAGTTATCAGAAGTCAAACCTTACGGTTACATTTCAAAATGAAACTTTTTACATGAAAAAGAACTGGGAAATTGCACTTTATCAAATTAGAAATGAAATCCGTAAATATAAGCAAGTTTGTGTCTCTCCTACTCCGTGTAATTGTAGAAAAAGTAATGGTTTTGCTTCTTGTGAGGCCTTTCACTTTCACTGAACAATACATGCTTGGGAACAATAGCAGACAAGTTTCCTGTTTATTGTCCAGCGGTGCATTTATAAATGGAATTTCATCGTCGCTTGCAGTCGTTGTGAACGGCGCGTGTTCTCTTCCGAAAGATTCCCTATTCTTTCACGTTTAAATATAAAAAAGGCATCATTAACATCGTTGGCTGTTGTTGCATGATGTTCGTTACAGTTGATGATGCTCCATTCCCCAATTCAGCGATGAAAGGGAGGATTCATCCGACTTCTCTTGATCAGGAGGAAGAAATGATCGATGCTGGGAATGTCACAGAAATTCTGTTTCCTCCAAGTTGTTCTGCGCGTGAGAGTGTACCTCAGAATTCCACGAGTCATTTCCCTTCCACCGCAAGAAACAGGAAACGATATTTCCGCATCACACGTTCTTATGCAAATTAGCTGATACGTTGGTTGTGATTCGAACTGAAAAAAGCTCTGTCGAATTTCTTGTTCTTTGAACTTTAAAAGAATAAAGTCTAGGAAGTTTTTTTTTGCTTCATGTTGTTCACAAGAACATCCTTGAGGCAACAATATATTCACGGTGTTTTTGTGGGTAAAAAAAATGAATCATCAGCTAAACGTCAGTAATATTTTTATGTACTTAATCGGGGGAGAATATCTCTTACATCACTATACTACAAAAAGTAACTGGACCCTAAAAGTAAAAATTAACCATGTTATGTGAATGAAAAGTCACATTCAAAGCTCCTCAACTTTGAAAAGTAGCTGTTAACGGAAAAATGTTACTGGATATAAACTGAAGATCTTATTAATATCTCTCTCTAAAAGTTGATTTTCAAGAATATTTGTTAATATTTAAGGAGTTTTGGGTTGTTTTACCTCTGGGCGGCACTTTTTTGCACACCATGGGCTAAATGGCCAGGTCACATGGACCCCGAAGGTTCAGAGAAGGTTGGGTAGGGGACCCAGTGGAACAGCTGTTGGGAGACAGATGGTAGCCTCCCGTCAAGGCCCTACAGTGTGTTCTTTGACCTGCACAGGGTATGGCTCTCCCATACCCGGGGTCACGCCTTAACCTTCCATCCGACGGACGGCGGTCTTTCCAAGCCCATCGGTGTCCCCTACTGACCGTGGGCAGGGAGTTTTGCGGAGATAAATCTCAACGCTGATTCAGCTGGGATATCCACTTTAATATTTAACTGCAGACGTTCTATTACAGTCTTCCTAAATATTTTCCCCCAGTTGATGAAAACTTAAAATATCATTCCAAAAATTTAAAATATTACATTTATGCTAGTGATCAATTTATTTTAGCAGTTGTGTTTTAACTTTTGAAATAAAAATTCGTGACTGGCAAACGTTACTGTATCATTATTTAACATTGTGATAAATAGAGATTTTAGAGAGATCTTCAGTTTATCTCCAGTGGCATTTTTTCATTAAAAACTTATTTTTGAAGTAGCTTTTAATGTAGCTTTCCATTCACATAACATGGAAATGTTCGGTTAATATTTGTGATAGAGTGTAAATCTCAGACGGAATATTTTTTTACATTCATTTAAATGTTGAGGATGATAATGCGAAGAAATTAATTAAACCAGATGGACAACAAATCATTTATGGGGAATAAAGAGTTTTTTTTTCCTTAAAGAAAATGAATTTTTGTCGGTTTCCAAGTTTAGCGCCCTCTAATTGTGGAAACTAAACTAATAAAATGCGAATAATAATAATAATACAGACTGGTTTCAAATGATCTGAACGGTTTCAAAAATTTGTTTTGAAACCGCTCCGATTCATTTTTGAAACAAAAAAAAAATGCAAATCACACAGAAATGAAATTCATATTAATAGGAAAAAAACTTGATTTTTTAACAAATATTCGAGAGAAGTAACTCTTATATGTAAATGAATAAATGTATAGTTTCTTGATCGTTGGATTGGCGAAAGGGATCCCTTTTTTCTGATTAAGATCTGGTTAATTCTGGCATCGTTCAACAGATCCCGACTTTTTTCTGTTGAGTTTCGTGAAAAATTAAATTTGTGTTCCATCACTGTCTGCAACTTTGGACAATTTAAAACAGAATAAGAATCGTTATACGCTGTAAAATGTTTGGCAGGAAACTGAACATCGTTTTGAAATGGGTTGGGTTGTTTTACCTCTGAGCGGCACTTTTTTGCACACCTTGGGCTAAATGGCCAGGTTACATGGACCCCGAAGGCTCAGAGAAGGTTGGGGGAGGGGACCCACTGGAACAGCTGTTGGGAGACAGATGGTAGCCTTCCGTCAAGGCCATCCAGCGTGTTCTTTAACGTGCACAGGGTATGGCTCTTCCGCACACGGGGCCACGGCTTAACGTCCCATCCGACGGACGGCGGCCTTTCCAAGCCCATCGGTGTCCCCTATTGACCGTGGGCAGGGCGGGGAATTTTGCAGAGATAAATCTCAACGCTGACTCAGCTGATACTCGAACCTGGGAACTACAGATTACGAGCCTGGCATGCTACCGACTGAGCCACCCCCGCCCCGTTTTGAAATGTACAGAGTAACAAACGAAGCACACATTGGACTTCAATAAAAAACATTTCTCAGTTGTCCTTTCTAATCATGTATGTTTTATTTTTGTATGCCTTTCACTTTTTTTTAAACAAATTTTGTAGCCGCTCACATCACTTGTGAGCGGCCATCCATCCATCTGTAGTTAATCTCACCCTTAAAAGAAAAAAAAATTACTTTTCTCAAACGTTTACACATTTGAGATAAAGAGGATCAAAATCTTGCTTACAAAGTAAATCCCTTGGCCATATTCTATCATCTAAACTTCAGCTTTCTAGCATGAATGGAGCGTGTGCAGTTACCGTTCACAGCAAACTGGAGCGGTTGCGGTTAATGTTCACAGCACATTGGATCGTGTGAGCTCACAAAGACCTGGATCGTGTGGGCTCACTCACGGAAATATTGAGCGTGTGCAGTTACCGTTCACAGCAAACTGGAGCGGTTGCGGTTAATGTTCACAGCACATTGGATCGTGTGAGCTCACAAAGACCTGGATCGTGTGGGCTCACTCACGGAAATATTGAGCGTGTGCAGTTACCGTTCACATCAAACTGGAGCGGTTGCGGTTAATGTTCACAGCACATTGGATCGTGTGAGCTCACAAAGACCTAGATCGTGTGAGCTTACAAAGACCTGGATCGTGTGGGCTCACTGACGGAAATATTGAGCGTATGCAGTTACCGTTCACTGCAAATTGGAGCGGTTGCGGTTAATGTTCCCAGCACATTGGATCGTGTGAGCTCACAAAGACCTGGATCGTGTGGGCTCACTCACAGAAATATTGAGCGTGTGCAGTTACCGTTCACAGCAAACTGGAGCGGTTGCGGTTAATGTTCACAGCACATGGATCGTGTGAGCTCACAAAGACCTGGGTCGTGTGGGCTCACTCACGGAAATATTGAGCGTGTGCAGTTACCGTTCACAGCAAACTGGAGCGTGTGCAGTAACTGCACACACTCCAGTTTTGCCGTGAATGGTAACTGGAGCGTGTACAGTTGTTGTACACGCTCCAAATATTTTTCCTGAATTCTGTAATCAACCATAGTGTTCGGATATTTTTTAATATATATAATGTTCAGTTACAGCTCACAATTCTGGTTTAAAATTTTACCATTTCCTCAACTTTAGCGCTTTCTAAACGATGAAAAAAAAATCATTACAGGAAGATTCGGAAAATGTTAACCTAATATTTCGTTAGTACTTAGCTAATCCAAAATGAATTTCTCATTTATCTCTTAAAATATTGGGGGCATGCAGTGATTGATATGTTTTCACCTCTGAGAGGCACTTCTTTTGTACACAGGGGATCAAATGGCAAGGCCTGAAAGTTCCCAAGGGCTTAAGAAAACTCGCTACTCTAATTTCGATCTTGCGAATTGCAAATCTTGCGAAAAAACCAAATGTTCAACTTAAATAAATAAAGAATAAATACCCTCTCAATCAGCTGCTTGTCAAAGAGGTCTGACAGGATCCTCTTAGTTTAATTCGCCATATAGAAGATCTGTGAGGAAGGTTAAACATCAGCAGAACGATAACACAAACATTCTTCTTAACAACAAGAAAGAAAATTAAACAAACCTGTTTTTCGCAATCCTGACGTCCAAAGTTGATCAGGATGATTTTCTAATAATCTTTCTATTCAAAAACACTCTTTAGCTGACAAAAAAAATTAAGATTCTGGAAATATCTTAAAGAAGAAGTAGCCTGATCCTCATTCTAGTTGTATTCTCAATAAAACCAGCCCTGGCATTTGCTTCTTTCATTCCATGCCTCTCTTATATGGCTTTTTGGTCCACAATTTTTGCCCTTTGTCATTCAACGTCATCCAACTCAAGGACTGCATAACCATACTCAGAGTCGAATACCTTCCTTTTAAAAGTAACATCGGAAGTTTATTTTAATATGACGTGCTCTACAGTGATCTTTCGCTTGGATAACCATCCAGCTACAACACAATTATCAAGCTACCTTGAAACTCCCAGATTTCTACGAAGCAGAAACTAAATTTCTGTCAACCAAGCACTCGTAAATGAATCAGTGTCACGTGAGAGTGTGACAAAATGCGTTGTATGTCACTTAATTCGTTAAACCTCAAAATTAATTAGCATTAGAACATTTCTTAGCCAGAAAGCAAAAATATATACCAATGCATATATCAAGTGCTCTTAACTTTAGATCTTGCCACAAATGCTGATTGCATGTACAGTCGCTGACACGAAGATTGCCAGATCACTAATTTCTAAAAAAATTGTTGCCAGATATTTTTTCTGAATTCTGTAATCAACCATAGTGTTGGGATATTTTTTCATATATATAATGCGTATGAATATATAATGCAATGAATATGGAGCGTGTGCAGTTACCGTTCACAGCAAACTGGAGCGGTTGCGGTTAATGTTCACAGCACATTGGATCGCGTGAGCTCACGAAAACCTGGATCGTGTGGGCTCACTAACGGAAATATTGAGCGTGTGTAGTTACCGTTC
Organism: Ryuthela nishihirai; assembly: GCA_038380435.1. Taxonomy (NCBI): domain Eukaryota; kingdom Metazoa; phylum Arthropoda; class Arachnida; order Araneae; family Heptathelidae; genus Ryuthela; species Ryuthela nishihirai. Next base: position 131,934,487 of record JAWZYU010000001.1, on the reverse strand, counting down.
ACAGCAAACTGGAGCGTGTGCAGTAACTGCACACGCTCCAGTTTGCTGTGAATGGTAACTGGAGCGTGTACAGTTGCTGTACACGCTCCAGATATTTTTTCTGAATTCTGTAATCAACCATAGTGTTCGGATATTTTTTTTGAGCGACTGTATTTTCGATGGTGTGCATAACTCGCCAAGCTCAAGAAATAATGCTGTGACTTGGTCCATGGGTGAAAAGGCGCGAAGGCATGTAACCGACAAACTGCACAACGAGAACGCAATGATCACTGAGTATTTACAAGATTTAATTTATTCGTGTACATTAGCCTGTTTATTCACTTGCATTTGTTGAAATTTCAGAATAAAATTACATGAAAGTAGTGAAGTAATATCATACATTTGGCCCGGATTTAGGAGGAAAAAAATAAAGAATGGGAGGAGGGCAGGAGACTGGCTTTCCACTGTAGTGTAACATTACCCCTTCCATTTCAGAGGTTTTAAATAATTTTCATTAAAAATGAATGAAATATGCACAAGTTTAATAATATTTGGCTCCATTAATTACCCTTACTAACATTCTCAAAGGGGAAACATGGCCTCCTCCTCCTAGATCCTGCCCTGGCACATATGGCCTCCTTGCCTCCTCCTCCTAGAACCTGCCCTGGCACATATGGCCTCCTTGCCTCCTCCTCCTAGATCCTGCCCTGGCACATATGGCCTCCTTGCCTTCTCCTCCTAGATCCTGCCCTGGCACATATGGTCTCCTTGCCTCCTCCTCCTAGATCCTGCCCCGGCACATGTGTCCTCCTTGCCTCCTCCTCCTAGATCCTGCCCTGGCACATATGGCCTCCTTGCCTCCTCCTCCTAGATCCTGCCCTGGCACATATGGCCTCCTTGCCTCCTCCTCCTAGATCCTGCCCTGGCACATATGGCCTCCTTGCCTACTCCTCTTAGATCCTACCCTGGCACATATGGCCTCCTTGCCTTCTCCTCCTAGATCCTGCCCTAGCACATGTGGCCACCTTGCCTCCTCCTCTTAGATCCTGCCCTGGCACATATGGCCTCCTTGCCTTCTCCTCCTAGATCCTGCCCTGGCACATATGGCCTCCTTGCCTACTCCTCTTAGATCCTGCCCTGGCACATATGGCCTCCTTGCCTTCTCCTCCTAGATCCTGCCCTGGCACATATGGCCTCCTTGCCTACTCCTCTTAGATCCTGATCTGGCACATATGGCCTCCTTGCCTCCTCCTCCTAGATCCTGCCCTGGCACATGTGGCCTCCTTGCCTCCTCCTCCTAGAACCTGCCCTGGCACATATGGCCTCCTTGCCTCCTCCTCCTACATCCTGCCCTGGCACATATGGCCTCCTTGACTTCTCCTCCTAGATCCTGCCCTGGCACATATGGCCTCCTTGCCTTCTCCTCCTAGATCCTGCCCTGGCACATATGCTCTCCTTGCCTCCTCCTCCTAGATCCTGCCCTGGCACATGTGGCCTCCTTGCCTCCTCCTCCTAGATCCTGCCCTGGCACATATGGCCTCCTTGCCTACTCCTCCTAGATCCTGCCCTGGGCACATATGGCCTCCTTGCCTTCTCCTCCTAGATCCGGCCCTGGCACATGTGGCCTCCTTGCCTCCTCCTCCTAGATCCTGCCCTGGCACATATGGTCTCCTTGCCTCCTCCTCCTAGATCCTGCCCTGGCACATGTGGCCTCCTTGCCTCCTCCTCCTAGATCCTGCCCTGGCACATATGGCCTCCTTGCCTCCTCCTCCTAGATCCTGCCCTGGCACATATGGCCTCCTTGCCTCCTCCTCCTAGATTCTGCCCTGGCACATATGGCCTCCTTGCCTTCTCCTCCTAGATTCTGCCCTGGCACATATGGCCTCCTTGCCTTCTCCTCCTAGATCCTGCCCTGGCACATATGGCCTCCTTGCCTCCTCCTCCTCCTAGATCCGGCCCTGGCCCATGTGGCCTCCTTGCCTTCTCCTCCTAGATCCTGCTCTGGCACATATGGCCTCCTTGCCTTCTCCTCCTAGATCCTGCCCTGGCACATATGCCCTCCTTGCCTCCTCCTCCTAGATCCTGCCCTGGCACATGTGGCCTCCTTGCCTCCTCCTCCTAGATCCTGTCCTGGCACGTATGGCCTCCTTGCCTCCTCCTCCTAGATCCTGCCCTGGCACATATGGCCTCCTTGCCTGCTCCTCCTAGATCCTGCCCTGGCACATATGGCCTCCTTGCCTTCTCCTCTTAGATCCGGACCTGGCACATATGGCCTCCTTGCCTCCTCCTAGATCCTGCCCTGGCACATATGGTCTCCTTGCCTCCTCCTCCTAGATCCTGCCCTGGCACATATGGCCTCCTTGCCTCCTCCTCCTAGATCCTGCCCTGGCACATATGGCCTCCTTGCCTCCTCCTCCTAGTTCCTGCCCTGGCACATATGGCCTCCTTGCCTCCTCCTCCTAGATTCTGCCCTGGCACATATGGCCTCCTTGCCTTCTCCTCCTAGATCCTGCCCTGGCACATATGGTCTCCTTGCCTCCTCCTCCTAGATCCTGCCCTGGCACATATGGCCTCCTTGCCTCCTCCTCCTAGATTCTGCCCTGGCACATATGGCCTCCTTGCCTTCTCCTCCTAGATTCTGCCCTGGCACATATGGCCTCCTTGCCTTCTCCTCCTAGATCCTGCCCTGGCACATATGGCCTCCTTGCCTCCTCCTCCTCCTAGATCCGGCCCTGGCCCATGTGGCCTCCTTGCCTTCTCCTCCTAGATCCTGCCCTGGCCCATATGGCCTCCTTGCCTTCTCCTCCTAGATCCTGCCCTGGCACATATGTCCTCCTTGCCTTCTCCTCCTAGATCCTGCCCTGGCACATATGGCCTCCTTGCCTGCTCCTCCTAGATCCTGCCCTGGCACATATGGCCTCCTTGCCTTCTCCTCCTAGATCCGGCCCTGGCACATATGGCCTCCTTGCCTCCTCCTAGATCCTGCCCTGGCACATATGGTCTCCTTGCCTCCTCCTCCTAGATCCTGCCCTGGCACATATGGCCTCCTTGCCTCCTCCTCCTAGATTCTGCCCTGGCACATATGGCCTCCTTGCCTTCTCCTCCTAGATTCTGCCCTGGCACATATGGCCTCCTTGCCTTCTCCTCCTAGATCCTGCCCTGGCACATATGGCCTCCTTGCCTCCTCCTCCTCCTAGATCCGGCCCTGGCCCATGTGGCCTCCTTGCCTTCTCCTCCTAGATCCTGCCCTGGCCCATATGGCCTCCTTGCCTTCTCCTCCTAGATCCTGCCCTGGCACATATGTCCTCCTTGCCTTCTCCTCCTAGATCCTGCCCTGGCACATATGGCCTCCTTGCCTGCTCCTCCTAGATCCTGCCCTGGCACATATGGCCTCCTTGCCTTCTCCTCCTAGATCCGGCCCTGGCACATATGGCCTCCTTGCCTCCTCCTAGATCCTGCCCTGGCACATATGGCCTCCTTGCCTTCTCCTCCCAAATCCGGCCCTGGCACATGTGGCCAGTCATATCCAAGGATGGTTTGGGTTGTAATTAACGTGACCAGATATTCAAAAGTGAAAGATGAGACATTTCAGTTATTATGCCTTTAATAATTGTCAAAAGCGGGATATTTGAAATAATTTTCACATTTACTGTGCAGGCCCGGATTCCCCATTAGGCATTAATTTAGGGGCGCCATTATATAATAATTATTAAAAAGGAATATGGTACTTCCTCACAAAATGGACGGAGATACCTTGAAGCTACATTAGGCTTGCCCTGGTTTCTCATAAAACATACAAACACTTACAAGGACCTGCTCTGCAGGTCTTAGGAGTCAGGTACGCTAACCACTAGACCAGGTAGGGGCTAGTGGTTAGCTATAAATGCTACAATTTAATTAAAATAAAATGATGTCTTTTTAATTTTAACTAGTTGCAAGTATCCCTAGAGAGTGATTACTCTCATGTTAAAGTATTCTATCTCTCCTGATAATCGAAAAAGAACTTTTAAAAAATATAAGATCATTAAAAATCCTGCTTCCGTTTCTATTACATTATTTCCTTTCTCCAGAGGGCGGGGGTGGCTCAGTCGGTAGCGCGCCAGTCTCGTAATCTGTAGTCCCAGGTTCGAGTTCCAGCTGGGTCAGCGTTGAGATTTATCTCTGCAAAATTCCCCGCCCTGCCCACGGTCAGTAGGGGGACACCGATGGTGCTTGGAAATGTCGCCGTCCGTCGGATGGGACGTTAAGCCGGGGCCCCGTGTGCGGGAGAGCCATACCCTGTGCACGTTAAAGAACACGCTGGATGGCCTTGACGGGAGGCTACCATCCGTCTCCTAACAGCTGTTTCAGTGGGTCCCCTCCCCCAACCTTCTCTGAGCCTTCGGGGTCTGGCCATTTAGCACATGGTGTGCAAAAAAGTGCCGCTCAGAGGTGAAACAACCCAACCCTTTCTCCAGAGTAGTGAAAGCAAAAATATAATTTTTATTTATACGAAAAACTACTCCCCATAAGGGCGCATTACTACTTCGTGTGCCTAGGCACGTGAGGTGTAAATCTGGCCCTGTTACTGAACAAAATTTGTCAGAATCATGAAACCAAAGCGTTTTCAGTGAGCTTTATCTTACTGTTAAGGAGTTTTGGTTCTCCTTAACAGTAAGATAAATCCTGCAATTCTTCAGCTTCTGCAATTTCGAGATCCTTTCCATTAGGTGTTAGATTTTTGAAATAAGTACTCAGATTTGCTTGAAAAAGCACTTGCGTCATTTACAACACTTAGACTAAGTTCTTATATTTTTAATAAATATAAATTAAATGCGCATAATAGTCAAAGTGCTGTTCAGAGGCAGCTTTTGATGGATTACTCTTTGGTAGAATTAGGGAAGAACTTTTCATTTTATCAGGATTATTTGAGTATACAAAAACAAATTTCTGTCTCTACTAAAATTTTATTAAAGTGGTCAACAGTAGTTTTGATTCATGGGTGGGAAGATAAAAATACAGGGTTGGGTTGAGTTGCTATTTACCTCTGAGCGGCACTTTTTTACACACCATGGGCTAAATGGCCGGGTCACATGGACCCCGAAGACTCAGAGAAGGTTAGGGGAGGGAACCCATTGAAACAGCTGTTAGGAGACAGATAGCCTCCCGTCAAGGCCATCCAGTGTGCTCTTTGACGTGCGCGGGATATGGCTCTCCCATACCCGGAGCCACGGCTTAACATCCCATCCGACGGACGACGGTCTTTCAAAGCTCATCGGGGTTCTCTTACTGGCCATGGGTAGGGCGGAGAGTTTTGCGGAGATAAATCTCAACGCTGACCCAGCTGGGACTCGACCTGGGAACTGCAGATTAACGAGCCTGGCGCGCTACCGACTGAGCCCCCCCCCCATTTTTTTTTGTTCGCAGATTCCTGAAAACCGATATTTAAGTTCTGAAGCTGCCCTTCACCCTGTCGCATCCAATTCTGTGCATCTCCTCCTCCCATTAAGCGATTCCTCAGCTTCCACGGAACATCTAATCTTAACTCTTGGAGTGCCGAGATCGACTGGATCGACGCTGGGAATATTTACTTAAAGGTAGGCTAGAGCTGAAACTAACTATTACCAACCTCAATACAGCGCGCCAGGATCGTAATCTGCGGTTCTCGGTTCGAGTCCCAGCTGGGGCAGCGTTGAGATTTATCTCCGCAAAATTCCCCGCCCTGCCCACGGTCAGTAGGGGACATCGATGGGCTTAGAAAGGCCGCCGTCCGTCGGATGGGACGTTAAGCCGTGGCCCCGTGTGCGGGAGAGCCATACCCTGTGCACATTAAAGAACGCACTGGATGGCATTGACGGGAGGCTACCATCTGTCTCCCAACAGCTGTTCCAGTGGGTCCCCTCCTCCAACCTTCTCTGAGCCTTCGGGGTTCATGTGACCTGGCCATTTAGCCCATTGTGTGCAAAAAAGTGCCGCTCAGAGGTAAAACAACCCAACCCAACCCAACCAACCTCAATGACAATTTCTTAACAAAATGAGATACATTTTATCCCGAAACGAAATTTTTGACCTATATATCACCTTTTCCATGCACAAATATGCATGTGATTAGCATACACATTAGTGAATATGACGTATTTTGATAAATGACAATAAAAAAACGCTTTTTAAAAACCGTAACTGTCAAAGAAGAATAGAGTATATAATGCACTAATTTAATCCTACCAATCTATCTTTGCTGTCAACCCACATTTCAATCAGCTTCACACGGACGATAAAAGAGTTGTTCTCTTTTAAGCAATAAATGCAGAAGAAAGTGCTTAAAGCGAATGCTTCTGAGAATGAGAAAGAAAACAAAGCTGATGAAGAATCTCTTTGAAGATGAAAGTGGGGGAAGGTGTAGAGAGGGAGACACAGATGAAAGGATTACGTCATGTGATCCGGAAGCAGTCTTCGCATCGACCCATAACGAAAGACAACCCTCCTTAGGATGACCGGCGATCCAGGCTGCCCTAGCATTGCACCTCAGACCATCTATTTTAATGACATCTGAACGCTTTTGCGAGTTAATCCTCTTTAATTGTGACCCCTAGGGCCTTGATCACCGCTAGACATTACTCAGAAGTTGATATTATCGTGACTGTGGCTCTTTAATCCTTCTCTCAGTATGGATGTTCTCGATTTCGGATTTTGCTCTTTGTTTTTTCTTGCTGGATGTCTTCTTCCGGGAAGCAATGCAAGTGAGAGGAAGTCGATAGTACGCTTAGTTTCCTGTTGTGTGGTTTTTATAAACCTGTTGGAATTCTTTTTTGTGATTTAAATGAAAAGACAAATACGTGCATATTTATTCCGATGCCAGATGCTATTATTTATTGTTATTATTTAAAATTTTTTACTTGATTGTGAAATTACGATTCTTCTTCATTCCCTATTTATAGCTTCTCCCAAAGGTGAGTAATTGATTGTATCTGTAAGAAGCTCATTTTACATCTTCAATTGATGGATCCTAAGAAGTTCACTTTTTTTTTCAATTAAGGATGAGCGGGTTGGGTTGGGTTACCACTGAACGGTACTTTTTTGCACACCATGGGCTAAATGGCCAGGTCACAAGGACCCTGAAGACTCAGAGAAGGTTGAGGGAGGGGACCCATTGGAACAGCTGTTGGGAGACAGATGGTAGCCTCCCGTCAAGGCCATCTAACGTGTTCTATTAAATGCACAGGGTATGGCTCTCCCGCACACCGGGCCACGGCTTAACGTCCCATCCGACGGACGGCTACCTTTCCAAGTCCATCGGTATCCCCAACTGACCGTGGGCAGGGCGGGGAGTTTTGCGGAAAGGAAGGGCGGGAGTGGCGTAGTTGGTAGTGGGCCTGGCTCGTAATCTATAATTCCCAGGTTTGAGTCCTACTTGGTCATGCTTTAAAATGCATCTCCGTAAAAAATACTTCCCTGCCCTCGGTCAATAGAGGACACCGATGCGCTTGGAAAGGGCGCCGTCCGTCAGATGGGACGTAAAGCCATGGTTCTGTGTGAAGGAGAGTCGTATCCTGTGAATGTTTAAGAACACATTGTATTGCCTTGAAAAGAGGTTTTCATGTGTCTCCTACCACTGTCCAGTGCGTCCCTGTCCTCAAACCATCTCTGAGCCTTAAGGTCTTTGTGACTTGGCTCTTATGCTTAGTGTGCGCAAAAAAAAGTGCCACCCGAAGATATAGCAACAAATTAAAGTTAGAATTTTCACTTTCCTTTAAAAAAAAAAGCTTCCAATTGAATCGCTCGCTGATCGAGCATGAAAATTCGAGAATGAAAATTGCTCCCTAAGTTGAAGTTAGGGTTAAACACAAAGTTCTTGGAATGAAACCAAAAAAATGACATTAAAATTTCTCTTCCTCCAGGCGAAGACTTCAAAAGAAGAACATAATGAATACAATGGTCAGCTAATAAAATGTAAAATGTGCTCCTCTAACCGGTTCGGGAGATCTCGGACTCGGAACAACTGTCCACTGACATCAAACATAACGATGTAATTGCGATAGAAAAAGAGCATAATTTTATAAGGTCTTCCGGAGCCTTTAATTTTGCATTGTTTATGCACATCATTCTTTCACAATGCGATTTTGCTCGACATGATTCGAAACCACAGACAAGTGAGCTTCAACGAGATGATCCCTTCGCAGGAGGTGGGCGATAAACACGAATGGAGAACGACAAAGGCTCTCACCGTGCGATTGGTAATGGCAGCTAATGGTGTCGTTAACCTGATTGCTCCTCTGTTGATACGTACGATTTGTTAACCGAATAAATTGACCTTTAGCCTGAATCAGATTAGCGGGGGATAATTTCATATCTTTTCATGCAGTAAACAATAAACAAATAAATATCCGCATTCTTCGTGGATGTCAAATCGAAAGCAGTTTTATTTTTTAAGGTGAAATGATTTGAATAAAAAAGTGTCCAACTTTTCAGTTCAGTCGATGGCTTTAAAATATGTCGCTTCTGTAGCTTACAATGAGTTCAACTTCTGACCCGTACAAAAGGGACTCCCTCAGAAAAGAAAGTAGTCTAATAATAAAGCAAATAAATGATTAAACATCAAACTTACAACCGGTATTGTTGGGAAACGTTTTACTACCGGAAAATGTTTGTATTTTTGGATGTTTATTTCAGTTTACGAGACCAATTATGTTGACATCGGAGTGATACAATTAGAAAAGTAAGAATTCTCTTTCCTGATGCAAGCAACAAACAAAAAACAACAAACAACAACAAAACAATCCTTTCGTAAACATCTTTGTTCGTTTCGACGCAACAAGAGCCCTCCCCCAGGTGGTAAAAGGTCATCTGATGGTTTCTTTGCAAAACACTTTTGCCGCTTTTCATCTGTCTTGTGTAATAACATATTCTTTTGCATTTAGTTTTTTCGTTCCTCGCATTCTCCGAGATTAAATCATATCGGTCGTAAGATTTTAATTTGACCTTCACAGTGCCTCTCATTAATTGAGGAAGGATAATTGAAATTTTGTTTCCAAGGGAACAGATTCTAACACTTTGTTGGGTTGGTTTGTTTTACCTCTGAGCGGCACTTTTTTGCACACCATGGGCTAAATGGCCAGGTCACATGGACCCCGAAGGCTCAGAGAAGGTTGGGGGAGGGGACCCACTGGAACAGCTGTTGGGAGACAGATGGTAGCCTCCCGTCAAGGTCATCCAGCGTGTTCTTTAACGTGCACAGGGTATGGCTCTCCCGCACACGGGGGCCACGGCTTAACGTCCCATCCGACGGACGGTGGCCTTTCCAAGCCTATCGGTGTCCCCTACTGACCGTGGGCAGGGCAGGGAATTTTGCGGAGATAAATCTCAACGCTGACTTAGCTGGGACTCGAACCTGGGAACTACAGATTACGAGCCTGGCGCGCTACCGACTGAGCCACCCCCGCCCCCTCTAACACTTTGTATCACAGAGTAAATAACACTACTAAGCGATGCGTTTTGGCAAAGCGATCCCTAATGACAGAGTGGTTCTCCCTGACTGGGCTGGGCGGGGTTGATTCAGTCGGTAGCGCGCCAGGCTCGTAATCTGTAGTTCCCAGGTTCGAGTCCCAGCTGGATCAGCGTTGAGATTTATCTCCTCAAAATTCCCCGCCCTGCCCACGGTCAGTAGGGGACACCGATGGGCTTGTAAAAGGCCGCCGTCCGTCGGATGGGACGTTAAGCCGTGGCCCCGTGTGCGGGAGAGCCATACCCTGTGCACGTTAAAGAACACGCTGGATGGCCTTGACGGGAGGCTACCATCTGTCTCCCAACAGCTGTTCCAGTGGGTCCCCTCCCCCAACCTTCTCTGAGTCTTCGGGGTCATTGTGACCTGGCCATTTAGCCCATGGTGTGCAAAAAAGTGCCGCTCAGAGGTAAAAGAACCCAACAACCCAAAAGACACAATGGCTACACTTAAAGCTTCACTTCACCTCACTTTCTGAAGTTTATTTCCTATAATGATAACAATAATGAATTTCTTTTGCTATATTTAAAAGAATAACATGTAATATATAGTTCAGCACAGTTTTCGCGTAATTCCGTTTTATGGTGAGGGTGCAACTGTTTTAAACATTCCCATATTAAGAATCCGGCGACAAAGTGATCTACCTTCATGCCATTTCATCTAAGAGGTTAAACAAATCTACCGTACAAATTCTGCAAATGCACATTTGTCAACATCACAGCAGAAAAAAGCTGTCGAATTTGCAAGGAAAAAATATCGTTTCTCGTGTGAAAAAAATATCTGCAGGAAATATTTCTGGAATTGAACATTTCCCAAGTTTCTCAAAATATTCCCTAAGAGCTGAAATATGTCGCTTCAAACAACTCCAAATAATTATGCCCTCAATTCACGGAGAGGACAAAAAAAAACTCTCATGAAATTTCTTCAGTATGGGAATGCAGAGAGAAGGAAGAAGTGAAACTGACTGTCCAATCAGAACAGAAGAATCGACATCTTTCTCGCCATCAAACTGCGTGATCCTGCTTATCTTCACTGTGAAAAGAAATCTGTCATTTGTTCAGCTGAGAGGAAAGGGATCATCAGAGGATAATGATACGGAATTGACCCTGTCATCGTCCTCAGAGAGACATTAGCAGAGAGCCGGGTCGAATCGTGAGAGAAAGCTTCGATCGTTTCGTGGCCCAGACCTCTGACGATGATTTATGTCTTCGAAGAGGCATTTAGCAATCATCAAATTGTCGGAAGATTGTCTCAGTAAGCACACGAATGAGAAACTAGGGTTACAAAAGATACTTGAAACATCTTAAGAATCAGAGGAATTCGCTTTTCATTCTGTCCGTTTCTACGAATGACATATTGAAACCAAGGCTTATTTCCTTTCTTGCATCCAGTTTTTACGGTTAATTTCATCACAATAAGCATTAAGTAGCCAATGATCTAATAGTCAGTGCTTTTGGACTACTATTCAGTTAGTTTAGATTTAAACCACGGATAAAGAATTGATGTTTGTGCTTATTTCCCGACAGAGATAGGTCATCTTCACAATGCATTGACAATTGAATTTAATTAATTTCTTTCAAGTATCCGTGGAATTTGTTTCAGTTGAAGAGATGGATTTTGTTGCTTGTTTACTTCTGCATTGAATGGAGAGAGAAAAATGCGTGCCCTTAATGTTTTAGAAATGAAAATGACTCCCAGGAATTTCGCAATTTTCTAATGTCTCTTTATAGTTTTTACACACTTCCCATCAAACTCTGGAGGTGGAGATTCGCTCGTAATCTGCAGTTCCAGACTTTAGTCCCACCTGTGACGGGGCGGGGGTGGCTCAGTCGGTAGCGCGCCAGGCTCGTAATCTGTAGTTCCGAGGTTCGAGTCCCAGCTGGGCCAGCGTTGAGATTTATCTCCGCAAAATTCCCCGCCTTGCCCACGGTCAGTAGGGGACACCGATGGGCTTGGAAAGGCCGCCGTCCGTCGGATGGGGCGTTAAGCCGTGGCTCCGTGTGCGGGAGAGCCATACCCTGTGCACGTTAAAGAACACGCTGGATGGCCTTGACGGGAGACTACCATCTGTCCCCCAACAGCTGTTCCAGTGGGTCCCCTACCCCAACCTTCTCTGAGCCTTCGGGGTCCATGTGACTTGACCATTTAGCCCATGGTGTGCAAAAAAGTGCAGCTCAGAGGTAAAACAACCCAACCCACCTGTGACAGCGTTGAGGCGTTATCTACTCTAACCCCCATTCTGACTTCTGTCATAAAGGGAACATCGAGAGACTTGGAAGGACAGTCGTCCGTCGGATAGTGCATTAAGTCGTGGCTCCTCCATGTGTTGAAGAGCCGCCCTCCCTATGCACATTGAAGAATACACTGGTGAGGCTATCCTCTGTATCTTCACAGTTGCCCAGTGCAGACATTGCAGATTTATATGAGCATATTGTCAATCATTTGGATGCAGGTCACATTGGATTAGCTGTATATCTTGATTTTACGAAAGCATTTGACAGTATTAACCACGAAATTTTGTTAAAGAAAATTGAATTTTATGGCCTGAGAGGTAAAATAAATAACTGGTTAAGAACCTACTTATTTCAGAGGAAAGCTCTTGTAGAAGTAAATGGTAGCATATCAGATGAACATTTTATTTACAGAGGTGTGCCTCAAGGTTCGATTCTTGGTCCGATCCTTTTCCTACTTTACATTAACGACTTAGCAAAGTTACACATTAATTCAAAGATGTTATTATATGCTGATGATACAAGCATTGTCGATTTCAACCAAGATTCTGCAAGCCTGATTAGCAGTGTTAACTACTCTCTAAATATTATATCTGAATGGTGCAGACATAACAATTTATTAATAAATGTCAAGAAATCCAAATACATGATTTATAAAAATAAAAACAAAAATATCGATGAGAAATGTTTCGATGTGAAGATTAATGAAATTAAGCTAAAGAGATGCACTGAATATAAATTCTTAGGAATATGGATCGATGAAAATCTGAACTGGTCATTTCACGTAAAGCAGCTGAGAATCACTCTGTCAAGGAATATTGGTATGATTGGTAAAATACGTCATCTGGTTAACAAACAAATTTTGACAAATTTATACTACTCTTTCATTTATTCTTATATAACATATGGAATCTTAGTCTGGGGTAATACTTTTGACTATAATCTGAATGCTATATATCGTCTTCAGAAAAGAATTGTTAGATATATTGTTGGTAAAAGATATTATGATCCCGTGGCACATTTATTTTCTGAGGTTAAAATTCTTAATGTCTATAATAATTACAAACTGATATCAGGAAACTTTGTGTATTCGATTACAATGAGATTGATTAAATTGGATAGATTTAAAGACTATTTTCAGAGTCTTTCGAATTTTCATAATTATGAAACACGTCATAGAGAGGATCTGAGTATACCTTTGTGTCGATTGTCAATTGGGCAGAGATCTATCAAATACAATGCAGTAAAAATTTGGTCTGAATTTCCTGATGATGTTAAAAATGCAAAATCTTTAAAATTATTTAAAATCAAATGTAGAACGTTTCTACTTACAAAGCAATGAAACCTTCTATGTATCAGTGTAATATGTCTCATAACCATTTGACCTTTTATACTATTGAATTATTGTGCTATTTGAATTATTGTATACTTTACTGTTGTCATAATTGAACTTTAAAGGAAATAGGGAGCATTAACTAAAAATAAGCGTCAGCTTACTATGCTCTCCTTTTTTGTTTCGCCTTTCCTATTAAACACCAATATTTAATATGATTGTTATTTACTTTTTCTGATGCAATTGATATTTCTCAGCTATTTCACTTCTCAATTTTTTCATGTATATATTAATTGTTATTAGATAATTATGCTACGTAAATGTATATTGTATTGACTGGCGGAATAAAATAAAGATTATTTTTATATTATTATTATTATTATTCCTTTTCTCAATCTTCTCTGAGCTCCTTAGGGTTCTTGTGACCTGGTCGTTATAGCCATTATGTGCAAAATAGTACCGCTCAGAGGTAGAACAAACCAAAGACATCAAACGCTAAGGAATGGACTTATAACAGTCAACATCTGAATTCCCCACCAATGCGGGGCGGGGTGGCTCAGTCGGTAGCGCGCCAGGCTCGTAATCTGTAGTTCCCAGGTTCGAGTCCCAGCTGGGTCAGCGTTGAGATTTATCTCCGCAAAAATTCCCCGCCCTGCCCACGGTCAGTAGGGGACACCGATGGGCTTGGAAAGGCCGTCGTCCATCGGATGGAACGTTAAGCCGTGGCTCCGTGTGCGGGAGAGCCATACCCTGTGCACGTTAAAGAACACGCTGGATGGCCTTGACGGGAGGCTACCATCTGTCTCCCAACAGCTGTTCCAGTGGGTCCCCTCCCCCAACCTTCTCTGAGCCTTCGGGGTCCATGTGACCTGGCCATTGAGCCCATGGTGTGCGAAAAAGTGCCGCTCAGAGGTAAAACAACCCAACCTCTGAGCACCACTGTTTTTGCACACAATGGGCTAAATGGTCAAGTCATAGGTACCTCAAGAACTCAGAGAAGATTTGGGAAGGAGACCTACTGGATACCTATTAGGAGACAGATGGTAGCCTCCCGTCAATGGCATCCAGTGTGTTCCTTAACGTACACATGGTATGGCTCTCTTGGACACAGAAACACTGCTTAACATCCCATTTTACGGACGGCGATCTTTCCAATACTATCGGTGTCCCCTTTCTGGCCAAAGGCAGAGTGGAGGTTTAGCAGAGATAAATCTCAACGCTGGAACAGGTGGGAATCGAATATAGGAACTGCAGATTACGAGCCAGGCGCGCTATCGAATGAGCCAACCCCGCCCCTCCAAGACAATCACGTCGCGAGAAAGTTTACTAGAATAACGTACATGAAAACTTGCATGTGAAAAGCTGAGCATCGATAAAGTTATCAGTGGATTTCCGAAACTTTGATTTGATGAATTTGCTTACAAATATGCCATTTATATTTTCTGTTTGATTTTTGTGGATTTGGAGAACGGTGGTCGAGTGGTTGGCTAGTGATCACACGGACCGGATTCGAGTCTATAGAAGGTGTGGATGTTTTTTCTGTGTTGTCCTTCTGCTGTGGGGTTCTTGATTTTCTCACAGATCCTCTCTATGTTACATTTACAGTCCAGGCTCCTCTCAGAACTCTACGGCAAACAGCTGCTTGAAGGGTGTTTTATATGTATGGTCAAATCCTTTTCACATAAAAGGTAGGTGGAAATAAATAGCAACTACAGTGGACCCCAGATATAACGCGCATGTCGGGCGGGAAACAACACCCTCGTTATAAGGTTAACCGCGTTATACCGAACGGCGCGGTGGCGACACAATAAATTTCACACTGTAAGCTTTTCTTTTACTCATCATGCATACAATAATTAAACACTATTCAAAATACATGCAGGAACTCAATGCATACACAATTACTCAATACGCAGTAACAATAAAATGCGATACTCACTAACGCCGCACGGACCTGTATAAACATGTTTGAACTTATCGCGAACATCGCCCGCGCTATAACCGAGTGCGCGGTATAGCGAGCAACGCTATAACGAAGGTCCACTGTATTTTAAAAAATAAATGAGATTGGAATAGATTCTCAATCATCCATTACTCTACCATACATTTTCTAGCAACTGAAAAAAAGTTTTAAAAATGAATATGGACCAAATTTAATTAAGTTCACAACATATCTGTCTGCAGGACAAAAAATAAGTTCGAATGAAAACGTCAAAAAAAATTAGAAAAACCAAATAAATTCATTCCAAATTATTTTTAGTTCAAGATGTATATGACATACAAAAAATATTATCAGGTACCATTGCATTTTTTTTTCATTAATACTGAATACTTAAACTAATTTTAAATCCTTGAAATAACTTTGTTATGTAATAAATAACGAATAACAGCAGATTTCGTTTTGCATTTTAACCATCTAACAAAAATAATAGCGGTCATCTTTCGGAAAGCTAGGGGGCGCAGTAAGGTTGGGTTGTTTTACCTCTGAGCGGCACTTTTTTGCACACAATGGGCTAAATGGCCAGGTCACATATACCCCGAAGGCTCAGAGAAGGTTGGGGAAGGGGACCCACTGGAACAGCTGTTGGGAGACAGATGGTAACCTCCCGTCAAGGCCATCCAGCGTGTTCTTTAACGTGCACAGGGTATGGCTCTCCCGCACACGGAGCCACGGCTTAACGTCCCATCTGACGGACGGCGGCCTTTCCAAGCCCATCGGTGTCCCCTACTGACCGTGGGCAGGGCGGGGAATTTTGCGGAGATAAATCTCAACGCTGACCCAGCTGTGACTCGAACCTGGGAACTACAGATTACGAGCCTGGCGCGCTACCGACTGAGCCACCCCCGCCCCCAGGGGCGCAATAAGGCAGCCGGTTTTCAAACAATGAATATTGACGTATCACTTGGTATTTTTCAAAAGAACACTCCCAATAAAAGCGCACGCTTCTTCGCATACAGTCTTAAAGTTGAATAGTTTCTTTAACAGATTTCGACTCTTCGTAATTTCCAAGACATTTGATCTCCCGATCGCAAACTCCTCATACTGGTTTTCCCATTACCGCCTCGTATTGCGTTAAAAATTTGAGTTTCTATCAATCATCAAATCTAAGTAAGAGCTTAAAAACCACTTTCATTTCTCCGCTTGATTAGAAGATGGGAGACGGGAGTGTTCAAAGAAGCCGTTAAATTTTAAACCCACTAACAACGTCAGAAGATAGTTGGACGCCTCCCGTCAGTGTCATCCAGCATGTTCTTTAACTCAAACCTGGGAGGGGGGGGGGGGGGGGGGCTCAGTCGGTAGCGCGCCGGGCTCGTAATCTGCAGTTCCCAGGTCCGAGTCCCAGCTGGGTCAGAGTTGAGATTTATCTCCGCAAAACTCTCCGCCATGCCCACGGTCAGTAGGGGACACCGATGGGCTTGGAAAGGCCACCGTCCGTCGGATGGGACGTTAAGCCGCGGCTCCTTGTGCGGGAGACTCATACCCTGTGCACGTTAAAGAACATACTGGATGGCCTTGACGGGAGACTACCATCTGTATCCCAACAGCTGTTCTAATGTTTTCCCTCCCCCCAACGTTCTCTAAGCCTTCGGAGTCCTTGTGACCTGGCCATTCAGCCCATTCTGTCCAAAAAAGTGCTGCTCAGAGGTAGACCAACCAACGAACCTGGGAATATCAAATTACAAGACAGATACGTTACCAGCTGAGAAACTCCAACTCCAATAGGTGACATTACCGGGTACCAAGAATATATCAAAATATTTTGTTGTTTTGGCATAGGTTGGATCAGTCATTAGCGCACCAGTTTCGTAATCTGATGAGTCCCAAGTGACGGCAATCTCTGTCTTCTAATTGCTCTCTTGGGTTCACTAACTCTCCCTCCCCCCCATCCACCCAAAAAGACGCACTAAACTTTTCAAGTGAAGCGACGTGAGCCCAAGTAGTGCTCACGTCGCTTCACTTGAAAAGTTTAGTGCGTCTTTTTTTAACAGATTTCGACTCCCCGTAATTATTCCCAATTCTTGACCGTCCAATCACATATTTCTCAAACCAGTTTTTCCCTTTCCTCCTCGTATTGTGTTAAAAAATTCAAGTCTCTGCTTATCATAGAACTTGAGTTAGTTTAAAAATCCTTTCTCTTTTTCCGCTTCATTAGGAGATTGGAGAGGATATTGTTCGAGTTGGGTTGTTTTACCTTTGAGCTGCACTTTTTTGCACACCATGGGCTAAATGGCCAGGTCACAAGGACTCCGAAGACTCAAAGGAGGTTGGGGGAGGGGACCCACTGGAACAGCTGTTAGGAGACAGATGGTACCTTCCTGTCAAGGCCATCCAGCGTGTTCTTTAACGTGCACAGGGTATGGCTCTCCCGCAAATGGGGGCCACGGCTTAACGTCCCATCCGACGGACGGCCTTCGAACCCATCGGTGTTCCCTACTGACCGTGGGCAAGGCGGGGAATTTTGCATTTATTGAGAGATAAATGGGCGGGGAATTTTGCATCATCTCATTTATTGAGAGATTGGGCGGGGAATTTTGCATCTTATCATATTTCAGAGAGATTGGGCGGGGAATTTTGCATCTTATTATGTATTGAGAGAGATTGGGCGGGGAATATTGCATCTTATCATTATTTGAGAGAGATTGGGCGGGGAATTTTGCATCTTATCATTTATTGAGAGAGATTGGGGTGGGAAATTTTGCATCTTATCAGAGAGATTGGGCGGGGAATTTTGCATCTTATCATTTATTGAGAAAGATTGGGGTGGGAAATTTTGCATCTTATCAGAGAGATTGGGCGGGGAATTTTGCATCTTATCATTTATTGAGAGAGATTGGGGTGGGAAATTTTGCATCTTATCAGAGAGATTGGGCGGGGAATTTTGCATCTTATCATTTATTGAGAGAGATTGGGGTGGGAAATTTTGCATCTTATCAGAGAGATTGGGCGGGGAATTTTGCATCTTATCATTTATTGAGAGAGATTGGGGTGGGAAATTTTGCATCTTATCAGAGAGATTGGGCGGGGAATTTTGCATCTTATCATTTATTGAGAGAGACTGGGCGAGGAATTTTGCATCTTATCATTATTAATGAAATTCCCCGTTGAAAGATAAATCTCAACCCTGACCCAACTGGGACTCGAACCTGGGAACTACAAATTACGAGTCTGGCGCGCTACCGACTGAGCCACCCCCGCCCCTGATATTGTTGGAAGAAGCTTTAAATTTCAACCGGAAATTTGCAGTTACATAAGTATCATAAGAGACAACCGAACCAATTAGCATAAAAGTTAGGTAAATGAGAACTGAATTCACAACGTATGTATATCTCTTTATTATTCTATTGTATGTAGTTCCGTGTTTTCCACTCTGCTAGAAATTAGACTTGGTTTCAACACCGTGAGACAAATTCCTTTCAGACAAGCATTGTGCCGTGTTAATCCCATAGTTTCGTCTCTAATGATGAGTTAACTGCGTCACCCTCTGCGAGATCCACGCGGGAACTGTCTTCTAACTCATCTGCTCTCCGTGGTCGGAATGACATTTCTTCGTCTTTTCACTTTCGCGTGCAGCATCCGTTTGTACCACTGATCCTTTAGTAACGACTTCCGTGTCATAGGTTACCTTACATGGTTCGGATAAGTTGTTTTAACCTCGCTGCCTCTTTGAAATCCTAGACGTCAGATGAAACAATTTCTTAAATTGCAGACAAAGATTCAGAAAAAACTATTGGATGAATCGCAATCATCCAATGGTTTAATTAAATTTCAGAGGACATAACTGTAGTCATACGGAGGTTTTCTGACAAAAGTCTATATAGGAAGTTTTCTAATAAAAAAAACGCAGTGGGTATACGTAAATCTTACAAGCAGAAAAGTAGAGATTATACTGTCTTATCTCCTCAACTTCAGCCTTGCATTAAAGAGAACAATAAATGAATTAAAAACGAGTTAGTCTAGAGCAATGGTTCTCAACCTTTTATGCTTCACGTACCCCCTGGAAATGTGTATGCAACTGGCTTACCCCGTATATAGATAGATAAAACTATAGTTATAGTATAATAATGCTAATAATAGATAGATAAAACTATAGTTGTAGTAAATAATATAGATAGATAAACTATAGTTATAGTATAGATAAAACTATAGTTATAGTATAATAACAGTCTGCGAAGCGACTGCGATGCGACCGATGCGAGCTATTAATTAGCGACTTTGTTACTAGATCTAGCGACTTTGTTACTAGATCTAGCGACTTTTGAGCTCTCACGGCGTACCCCAAAAAATTTTACCGCTTACCCCACGTTGAGTCTTAACCTTTTATGCTTCACGTACCCCCTGGAAATGTGTATGTAACTGGCTTACCCAGTATATAGATAGATAAAACTATAGTTATAGTATAATAATGCCAACTTAGCGACTTTGTTACTAGATCTAGCGACTTTTGAGCTCTCACGGCGTGACCCAAAATATTTTACCTTGTACCCCACGTTGAGAATCCCTGGTCTAGAGAAAAAGGAAGTAGAATCTTAATCCTCTTTTAATATTCTAAATTAAGTCACCGCCCTATAATTAATTTCCAGGTGGGCGGGGGAGATCTCCTAGCTATATGCCTGATATTGGTTTTAATGGAAACTCATTAATTCTGTACCTGAATTGGAGCTGAAAATAAATCGAATTAGGCAACGAAATTGACATTCTTTTTTTTGATGCCGTCTCTTTACAAATGCACAAAACCTCATTTCTTATAAAACGACTAGGAACTAGGACGATCCGATGCCTGGAAGTTGTTTCCTGTTTTTAACTTCTCTAACGCTTCAATTAGAAGAAAAGATTCCGCAATTGGAAGAAATCGCAGCTGAATACAGAAAGAAACGCAAACATACTTAACCGAATTGCAAACTGATCTTCAACCTAGATGACTAGTCTAGGGAAGAACTATCAATTTCAATATCGCTCATGCACAGAAGAACACCTACGTGGCGGAGAGCCCGAAATGGCGACCTCTGTTATCTTCGGGCACGCTCGGCTGGCCGAATAATGTGCCATATAGTGTTTGGTCAACTGACCGCAATGCCGAGCTCAAACAAACCATCAGATAGCATCGAGAAAAAAAAGAAGGTTACAGTATCCGAGATCTGCTCCTCCTAACTGGCCCCACACTTCGACGCAAGCTCTTTAAACTAAGGAACCGTTAAAAGCCAGCACAGGCCTCGTATCATCCAGAAGACAAAGACTCCTGCCATGGTGGCAACAACGCGCGACTTCCTAGCTGCTGAATTCTTCTCACTGTCGTCTAGATCTTTAGCATTTAATCTCGGAGCAGGAAACTTTCTCTCCTTGTCTTTCCTCCTTCCCCACCTTCGCTTTCATTTCGCTCCCCCCCCCCCCCCCCACCGCTTTCCTTCTCCTCCTCTAGATAATACATCTAGATCACGTGACTCTCCCGATGCGAGCTATTAATTAAAGATTCGCTTTTACTTTAACAAATGACGAAACAATGGCTTCATGAGCAGCAAACTATTCGCGAGCTTGTTGTGACCCGGAAATCTTGACGGAAGGATGCTGACGCATTTTATGTGACCCAATGTCGCGCCACTGATTTCTTATCTCAAGCAAACTTTTCCTCGCCATCTTGACTGCAATTATGAAACCACGCTTCCATTGGTAAAGAAAATCGTTAAGTATAATTAAAATGATGTTAAGAAACTAACTAATCGTAAAGAACTTAGCTGTTTAATTACGCAGAAGCTTTTATTTAGAAGATACGGGCATACTTCGCTGACACAATGTTTAAGATCCTGTTAACCTTTCATGATGAATTCGACGAGCACACGTTTTTCAGTATCGTTCCGAGTAGTTAGCGCGCTTGGCTACTGATCTAAGGGACCTGGGTTCGAGCCCCGGGTAACTATATTTCAGAAAGAGTATCTGGCAACGAGGTTTTTAGAAATCAGGGATCTGGCAACCTCCGTGTACAGTCGCTCAAACAAATATTCGCACACTATATTTCAGAAAGAGTATCTGGCAACGAGGTTTTTAGAAATCAGGGATCTGGCAACCTCCGTGTACAGTCGCTCAAACAAATATTCGAACACTATATTTCAGAAAGAGTATCTGGCAACGAGGTTTTTAGAAATGAGGGATCTGGCAACCTCCGTCTACAGTCGCTCAAACAAATATTCGAACACTATATTTCAGAAAGAGTATCTGGCAACCATAGTATATGCCATAGTAGAAGTACTATGGCATATAAACTGACAGGCTCCTGTCAGACCTCTGTGGCAAGCAGCTGCTTGAGGGGGTATTTATTTATTATACCTGTTGGGATGTCGCAGATCGAATTTTTGTCTTAATTTCAGATTGTCATTAAATTGAACATCGTTATCACAACGATTTAAAGGAAATGTCCCTATAACTAAATGTCATTAAGTGTAATTTTAACGAAATTTAAGTAAAGTGTATTGTAACAATATGTCTATAGGTGAAGTCTTATAGCGAAATGTTGTTAGATAGAATGTCGTTCTAACAAAAATATAATTTAGTGTAGTATCGCTATAGCGAAATGTTGTTAGGTAGAGTGTCGTTCTAACGAGAAATATAATTAAGTGTAGTATCGCTATAGCGAAATGTTGTTAGGTACAGTGTCGTTCTAACAAAAAATATAAATAAGTGTAGTATCGCTATAGCGAAATGTTGTTAGGTAGAGTGTCGTTCTAACAAAAAATATAATTATGTGTGGTATCGCTATAGCGAAATGTTGTTAGGTACAGTGTCGTTCTAACAAAAAAAATAATTAAGTGTAGTACCGCTATACCGAAATGTTGTTAGGTAGAGTGTCGTTCTAACAAAAATATAATTAAGTTAGTATCGCTATAGCGAAATGTGGTTAAAAGTCATTATACGAGTATTGGGTTGACAGAAACTTCTGAAGGGAGGAATGTTTTTCCATTAGAGAATATTTTCATCGTATGAAACCAAATGAGGATTTCAATTTAGGTTACATCAGCGATTCTCAAACTTTTCCTGTTCACCGAATACTAGCGGCACACTAAATATTTAACTTGGCAACACTGAGGGTGAAGGGGCGGGGGTGCCTCAGTCGGTAGCGCGCCAGGCTCGTAATCTGCAGTTCCTAGGTTCGAGTCCTATTTGGATCAGCGTTGAGATTTATCTCCGCAGAATTCCCCGCCCTGCCCACGGTCAATAGGGGACACCGATGGGCTTGGAAAGGCCGCCGTCCGTCGGATGGGACGTTAAGCTGTGGCCCCGTGTGCGGGAGAGACATACCCTGTGCACGTTAAAGAACACGCTGGATGGCCTTGACGGGAGGCTACCATCTGTCTCCCAACAGCTATTCCAGTGGGTCTCCTCCCCCAACCTTCTCTGAGCCTTCGGGGTTCATTTGACCCGGCCATTTAGCCCATTGTATGCAAAAAAGTGCCGCTCAGAGGTAAAACAACCCAACCTAAGAGTGACTCGCGCATGCTCAGTTTGCCTTCAATAATCGTCATTTCTGTGGAATCGTTCGTAAACGCAGAGTTATTCTGTTCAAGTTCTGAAGTGTATTGAGGTTGGTGCGTAAGCCATACCTGTTTTGTGCTTGTTTTAATCTTGGCTTTAAAATTAAGATTTACTATGGATAAGATTTCGATTAAACGGAAAGAGTTAAATGAAGAATCGGCGACAAAAAAAGAATCAGCGGCAGAAAGCAGCAACAACATGGTTTATAAATTTCCTTTTTTTTTATATCATCCGAAATTTCGTGGCACACCATTTCAGACCTGCTGTGTTACATTAAACTGAAATGTATCCAACTTTTAAATTGGAATTGCTTTAGAAATAATTTTTCCAAACAGCAGAATAGAATTTTCGCTCAACCATGTGCAGTGGACTCTCCCGACTGAGGAAGTTCATAATTTCATATTGCTCTTGATTGCCAGTATGATGATAGCGCAAACCTGGTCTCGATTCAGACTCAGAGTGCAGAAGAAAACTCCTGCTTTGTTTGTTTTTCGAAACTGCGGAGAACAGCTATGCAGACAGGTGTCTCCTTCGACCTATTAGGACAAGAAGTTTTTTGGCTTACTATGTGTGAGAATGTGTGCAGAAGGATATTCCTATCTACCTGGGGGGCGGGGGGGGGGGGCTCAGTCGATAGCGCGCCAGGTTCGTAATCTGTAGTTCCCAGGTTCGAGTCCCAGCTGGGTCAGCGTTGAGATTTATCTCCGCAAAATTTCCCCGCCCTGCCCACGGTCAGTAGGGGACACCGATGGGCTTGGAAAGGCCGCCGTCCGTAGGATGGGACGTTAAGCCGTGGCCCCGTGTGCGGGAGAGCCATACCCTGTGCACGTTAAAGAACACGCTGGATGGTCTTGACGGGAGACTACCATCTTTCTCCAACAGCTGTTCCAGTGGGTCCCCTCCCCCAACCTTCTCTGAGCCTTCGGGGTCCATGTGACCTGCCATTTAGCCCATGGTGTGCAAAAAAGTGCCGCTCAGAGGTAAAACAACACAACCCAACCCTCCTTCGGTTTTCTTGCACGAGGAAGGGTTTCGAAGTTATGCCGTCCTTCTCTGAATTTTTGTATCCATCCAGTAATAGTTCCATATGAACAGGTATGATCCTAATACACTTGTGATAAATCGGCATGAATATTTTTGACGTCATCCCCAAGCTGCATCGTTGTGAAAATGTAAAATCTTTCCCCGCCTTTAGTAGGCTCCATAGCACAGATTTCGCAGACCGAAATTTACTCGGTGCCAGCAAAGAGAGAAATGAAGATACGGTCTTTGTTTCCAACACGTAATTTTCATTTCAACACGACAGCTTTCAAAAACAAGTCGTAGCTCGCTAACTTCGGGGGAACGAGTGCAAATCTACAGACACGTGTCAAGAACTATATGAACGCCCTTTTGTAATAATCAGATCGCTTGTTGAAAGTAGTTACAGTCGCTCAAAAAAGTATCCGAACACTATGGTTGATTACAGAATTCAGGTCTTTGTTTCCAACACGTAATTTTCATTTCAACACGACAGCTTTCAAAAACAAGTCGTAGCTCGTTAACTTCGGGGGAACGAGTGCAAATCTACAGACACGTGTCAAGAACTATATGAACGCCCTTTTGTAATAATCAGATCGCTTGTTGAAAGTAGTTACAGTCGCTCAAAAAAGTATCCGAACACTATGGTTGATTACAGAATTCAGGTCTCTGTTTCCAACACGTAATTTTCATTTCAACACGACAGCTTTCAAAAACAAGTCGTAGCTCGTTAACTTCGGGGGAACGAGTGCAAATCTACAGACACGTGTCAAGAACTATATGAACGCCCTTTTGTAATAATCAGATCGCTTGTTGAAAGTAGTTACAGTCGCTCAAAAAAGTATCCGAACACTATGGTTGATTACAGAATTCAGAAAAAATATCTGGCACCGATTTTTTTAGAAATTGTTGCCAGATCACTAATTTCTAAAAAAAATCGTTGCCAGATATTTTTTCTGAATTCTGTAATCAACCATAGTGTTCGGATACTTTTTGAGCGACTGTACCATTAGTTTATGATTCAGAGAAAATTGCATTTTATTAGACAATAACACACTTGGAAGAAAGGTGTGACATTTTATTGGCAATAACACAATTGAATGCTGATGTTTTTCCTTGAAATTATAAATAAAAATATTCCTATGCTTTTCATTTATCAGATTTCTATATTTGCCTTTTTGTTTGCAAATAATTTTTACCTCCGCATTATTATTTTTTCGCTATTTTTACATACACCAACAAAATTTATTCTACACACAACTATAGCATTTTTATTATTCTTTAAAATTTACATTGATGATTAATAATATTAATGTTAAAAGATATTCATTACACAAAATATTGTAAAAAAAATAGGTTTATTCTATTGTGGTGGGTTGGGTTAGGTTGTTTTACCTCTGAGCGGCACTTTTTTGCACACCATGGGCTAAATGGCCAGGTCACATGGACCCCGAAGGCTCAGAGAAGGTTGGGGGAGGGGACCCACTGGAACAGCTGTTGGGAGACAGATGTAACCTCCCGTCAAGGCCATCCAGCGTGTTCTTTAACGTGCACAGGGTATGGCTCTCCCGCACACGGGGCCACGGCTTAACGTCCCATCCGACGGACGGCGGCCTTTCCAAGCCCATCGGTGTCCCCTACTGACCGTGGGCAAGGCGGGGAATTTTGCGGAGATAAATCTCAACGCTGACCCAGCTGGGACTCAACCTGGGAACTACAGATTACGAGCCTGGCGCGCTACCGACAGAGCAACGTAGTGAGACAAATTACTATCAATTTGAATTAATAAAGATTACAGCCACTGAGTTAATAAGCTTTCCCAAAGATTATCAAGAACAGCATAACCTTTTCAACTAGTGAGAGAGAGTTCATACTTCTTTTGCAGTGTTTTTTGTGTGCGACAATATCAAAATAAGTATAAGAAGCTGTTGCTGAGCTGATATGTGGAAGTTTATAACACTTATTACGAACCGATTGTTCCAGCTACTTGTTTAGCATAAAAAAATGTGTACTCTATCACATGAACTTGTGGATGGTCTTACGCTAAAGTTGCTTTTTATTAGGGAGAAGCGAAGTTTATTGTATACTTGCAAGGCCGGATCTATGGGGGGGGCAAGGTGGCATGCCCTCCCCCTTGGTAATGTTTTAGTGATAACAGAAGCAAAAACATTTATAAACTTATGCATATTTCATGCATTTACCAGAAAGTTTTAAAAAATCTAAAACGGAGGAGGAAATGTTATATTGCAATGGAAATTCAGTCTCTTCCCAACCCCCCCAACCCCCCCATAAATGTAAATACATCTTTTTATTGAGATTTGAGCCTGTATACTTGCAAATTTATAGTTAAGGATCCTCCATAAATTGTAAAACAACTCAAAGGGTTATGGATTGTACTACAGTGGGCACAGGCAGAAATTTTTTCGGTGGGGAGGGGAGGGATTGTTTCAGTAAGAGGTAGAATATTTCAGGGAGCAAAAAAAATGAACGTTTTTAAGAAGAAAATTAATTTAATATTAGTATATTTTATACTACTCCCGTCCCGTGGCCGAGTGGTTAGCGCGCTTGGCTACTGATCTAAGGGACCTGGGTTCGAGCCCCGGGTAAGGCATGGATGTGTGTGTCGTTTTTCTGCTGAGGTCCTGCCATCCTCTCAGATCTCCTACTGTGGCATATAAACTGACAGGTTCCTGTCAGACCTCTGTGGCAAGCAGCTGCTTTAGGGGGTATTTATTTATATTTTATACAAAATTAATAAAATATTTATATTGAGCTGTTCATTAATGAGTACATTTCAAATACAGCAATCATGCCATAATACAATAAAAATAAATGACTTGCTTCATAAAAGAAAATGTAAAAAAAAAATTCGTTAAAGGTAAAAAAAAAATTCTTACACCTGAAAAGTGCGCCTGAAAATTTCAACATAAATTAAGTTTTTGATCAATTGACCCTTAACTGTTATCCAATGAACTCCTCTACCCAAATATAAGCATTTGGGATCCTTGTGACCTGCTGTTTAGCACTTTGGGTTCACAAAAGTGCCACTCGGAGATATAGCATCCCAATTAATTACTTTTATCTCCGCAAAATTCCCCGCCTTGCCCACGGTCAGTAGGGGACACCGATGGGCTTGGAAAGGCCGCCGTCCGTCGGATGGAACGTTAAGCCGTGGCTCCGTGTGCGGGAGAGTCATACCCTCTGCACGTTAAAGAACACGCTGGATGGCCTTGACGGGAGGCTACCATCTCTCTCCCAACAGCTGTTCCAGTGGGTCCCCTCCCCCAACCTTCTCTGAGACTTCGGGGTCCTTGTGGCCTGGCCATTTAGCCCATGGTGTGCAAAAAAGTGCCGCTCAGAGGTAGAACAACCCAACCCAACCCAGCTGGGTAGGCGTTGAGATTTATCTCCGCAAAATTCCCCCGCCCTGCCCACGGTTAGTAGGGAACACCGATGGACTTGGAAAGGCCGCCGTCCTTCGGA
Organism: Ryuthela nishihirai; assembly: GCA_038380435.1. Lineage (NCBI taxonomy): Eukaryota > Metazoa > Arthropoda > Arachnida > Araneae > Heptathelidae > Ryuthela > Ryuthela nishihirai. The sequence continues at coordinate 131,907,440 of JAWZYU010000001.1, read as the reverse complement.
TGGGACGTTAAGCCGTGGTACCGTGTGCGGGAGAGTCATACCCTCTGCACGTTAAAGAACACGCTGGATGGCCTTGACGGGAGGCTACCATCTCTCTCCCAACAGCTGTTCCAGTGGGTCCCCTCCCCCAACCTTCTCTGAGCCTTCGGGGTCCTTGTGACCTGGCCATTTAGCCCATGGTGTGCAAAAAAGTGCCGCTCAGAGGTAAAACAATCCAATCCAAACCCAATTAATTACCTGCGGACCTTATTGCACCATAGTCGCCTAATGTCATCATGTGCTTTAATAAAGTGTCGTAATAACAGGTAGCATCTTCTGGGTCATTTGCCCTGAGACGCCTTATCGGTCATTAACCATTGTTCCATTGCCTCAGCCAATAAATAAATAGCAACGGCCCTTTCTTTTTTAACAGAGTTATTCGCATTCTGCCGCAGCTTCTTTAATCGCCAAGAGAAATCTCAAGACGAGACATCGTCCAGAGATTTGCTGACAGAAATTGGTAGGTAATTAGGTCCTTAAATTTGGACCTCTTACTGTAGCCATTTGCCCGTGTTAGTCGCGTGAGGTAGCCTTTTCCCTTCCTGGTCAGTATGCGGTGAGAAAGTGGCGAATCATAAAGGTGAGAGTCATCCAGATGAACTACAATTGAAAAGAGTAGACACAATTTGACCTGTGGTCGACCCCACCAAGATGCCCACACAATAGCAAGCGTGACATTGTTCAGGTTCACACATGACTCCCTGTCTTAGGATACAGCCATACAGAACGCGTTTGGAGCAATTTAGCGTTATTAACATTTCCAAACCTTTTAGCGTCTTGAAACAAAACCGTTTACTAACAACGGATGGGGTCTCACAGTAAATTGGATCGTGTGCTGCTTTTTGAAATAAAACCATTACCAACGAGAGAGGTGACATCATGGTAAACTGAAGCGTGTGCTGCCTCTTAAAACAAAACCATTACCATCAATGGAGGTGGTCTCACAGTAAACTGAAGAGTGTGCTGCCTCTTGAAAGAAAACCATTGCCATCAATGGAGGTGGTCTCAGTAAATTGGAGCGTCTGCTGCCTCTTGAAACAAAACCATTACTGTCAGTGGAAGTGGTCTCAGTAAACTGAAGCGTGTGCTGTCTCTTGAAACAAAATCATTACCATCAATGGAGGTGGTCTCACAGTAAACTGAAGCGTGTGCTGCTTCTTGAAACAAAACCATTATCATCAATGGAGGCGGTCTCAATAAACTGAAGCGTGTGCTGCCTCTTAAAACAAAACCATTACCATCAGTGGAGGTGGTCTCACAGTAAATTGAAGCGTGTGCTGCCTCTTGAAACAAAACCATTACCACCAATGGAGGCGGTCTCAGTAAACTGAAGCGTGTGCTGTCTCTTGAAACAAAATCATTACCATCAATGGAGGTGGTCTCACAGTAAACTGAAGCGTGTGCTGCTTCTTGAAACAAAACCATTACCATCAATGGAGGCGGTCTCAGTAAATTGGAGCGTGTGCTGCCTCTTAAAACCATTACCATCAATGGAGGCGGTCTCAGTAAATTGGAGCGTCTGCTGCCTCTTAAAACAAAACCATTACCACCAATGGAGGTGGTCTTACAGTAAACTGAAGCGTGTACTGCCTCTTGAAACAAAACCATTACCATCAATGGGAGTGGTCTCAAAATTGGAGCGTCTGCTGCCTCTTGAAACAAAACCATTACTATCAGTGGAAGTGGTCTCAGTAAACTGAAGCGTGTGCTGTCTCTTGAAACAAAATCATTACCATCAATGGAGGTGGTCTCACAGTAAACTGAAGCGTGTGCTGCTTCTTGAAACAAAACCATTACCATCAATGGAGGCGGTCTCAGTAAATTGGAGCGTGTGCTGCCTCTTAAAACCATTACCATCAATGGAGGCGGTCTCAGTAAATTGGAGCGTCTGCTGCCTCTTAAAACAAAACCATTACCACCAATGGAGGTGGTCTTACAGTAAACTGAAGCGTGTACTGCCTCTTGAAACAAAACCATTACCATCAATGGGAGTGGTCTCAGAAATTGGAGCGTCTGCTGCCTCTTGAAACAAAACCATTACTATCAGTGGAAGTGGTCTCAGTAAACTGAAGCGTGTGCTGTCTCTTGAAACAAAATCATTACCATCAATGGAGGTGGTCTCACAGTAAACTGAAGCGTGTGCTGCTTCTTGAAACAAAACCATTACCATCAATGGAGGCGGTCTCAGTAAATTGGAGCGTGTGCTGCCTCTTAAAACCATTACCATCAATGGAGGCGGTCTCAGTAAATTGGAGCGTGTGCTGCCTCTTAAAACCATTACCATCAATGGAGGCGGTCTCAGTAAATTGGAGCGTCTGCTGCCTCTTAAAACAAAACCATTACCACCAATGGAGGTGGTCTCACAGTAAACTGAAGCGTGTACTGCCTCTTGAAACAAAACCATTACCATCAATGGGAGTGGTCTCAGAAATTGGAGCGTCTGCTGCCTCTTGAAACAAAACCATTACTATCAGTGGAAGTGGTCTCAGTAAACTGAAGCGTGTGCTGTCTCTTGAAACAAAATCATTACCATCAATGGAGGTGGTCTCACAGTAAACTGAAGCGTGTGCTGCTTCTTGAAACAAAACCATTACCATCAATGGAGGCGGTCATAATAAACTGAAGCGTGTGCTGCCTCTTGAAACAAACCCATTACCATCAATTGAGGTGGTCTTACAGTAAACTGGAGCGTGTGCTGCCTCTTGAAACAAAACCATTACCATCAATGGAGGTGGTCTCACAGTAAACTGAAGCGTGTGCTGCCTCTTGAAACAAATCCATTACCAGTAATAATTCAGTAATAAAGTATCACAGGAAAACTTCCTGTGGACAGGAAACACTTGAAATAATTGGTTGAAAAAAATTGGTTGTCCTGAAGGGATTCGAACCCACGCCTCCCAACGAGAGAGATGGCATCATGATAAACTGGAGTGTGTGCTGCCTCTTGAAATGAAACCATTACCAACAAACCGAGGTGGGCTCCCTATAAATTAGAATATGTAGGTGACCTCACAGCAAAATGGAGCGTGTGAAGTTCTGCGCACGCTCCACTTTGCTCTGAGGCAGCCTGTTTGTTGGCAACGGTTTTATTTCCAGTATACATATAGCCATATATACATATATATGGCTATATGTACCAGAGATGTACTATCTCGCTATATACAAGTCGGTCAAGGGAAATAGATTACTCCTTAATGATATCTTCCTATTTTTATTTCAAAGTTTCTAATAATGGGTATTTTATGTTAGTAATTATGTAATATATATATTAATGTTCAGTTTTTATTTACATATAATTTCTATATAGCAATCTGGAACGTATATTCTGATAGAATGATTCAAATAATATATTACAGTGTGAAAAAATGAAATAAACTCAAAAGCAAGTCAAAGGAGCCATTTGATCCCTCATCTAATCCAAACTAACTGAATATTTTGGAAGTTTTTTAAGGTTATTTGTAAAAAAAAAGTATTTAAGAAAATATTTAAGCTTCTTGAATGGGTTGGTTGGGTTGTTTTACCTCTGAGCGGCACTTTTTTGCACGCAATGGGCTAAATAGCCAGGTCACATGGACCCCGAAGGCTCAGAGAAGGTTGGGGGAGGGGACCCACTGGAACAGCTGTTGAGAGACAGATGGTAGCATCCCGTCAAGACCATCCAGCGTGTTCTTTAACGTGCACAGGGTATGGCTCTCCCGCACACGGGGCCACAGCTTAACGTCCCATCCGACGGACGGCGGCCTTTCCAAGCCCATCGGTGTCCCCTACTGACCGTGGGCAGAGCGGGGAGTTTTGCGGAGATAAATCTCAACGCTGACCCAGCTGGGACTCGAACCTGCGAACTGCAGATTACGAGCCTAGCGCGCTACCGACTGAGCCATCCCCGCCCCCTTCTTGAATGGAAAAAAATTCTTGCATTCATTGTATATTGCTTACAAGGCAAAAGTCCTGTCCAAATGCAACACATCCTTCTCACAAATGCCTAAGAAGAAAAAAGTTTTAAATTGATGTAAAATTGTTGTACAATAGTTTTCACTTCAATTTTACAATTAGTACGTATTACGTATCTCAGATAGAGTTATATTTGACATACCTTATTCCTTGAATAAATGTACCTATTTTTCTCTCATTTTCTCTGTTTCAAACTTCGGAAATATTCAGTCCGCAGGTGTGGAAAAGATTCCAGAGGCCTCCAATCTTTCGACAGCGTGTGTGATGGGGAAAACACACTGTGCGAAAGGGGCGGGGGTGGCTGAGTCGGTAGCGCGCCAGGCTCGTAACCTGTAGTTCCCAGGTTCGAGTCCCAGCTGGGTCAGCGTTGAGATTTATCTCCGCAAAATTCCCCGCCCTGCCCACGGTCAGTAGGGGACACCGATGGGCTTGGAAAGGCCGCCGTCCGTCGGATGGGACGTTAAGCCGTGGCCCCGTGTGCGGGAGAGCCATACCCTGTGCACGTTAAAGAACACGCTGGATGGCCTTGACGGGAGGCTACCATCTGTCTCCCAACAGCTGTTCCAGTGGGTCCCCTCCCCCAACCTTCTCTGAGCCTTCGGGGTCCTTGTGACCTGGCCATTTAGCCCATGGTGTGCAAAAAAGTGCCGCTCAGAGGTAAAACAACCCAACACTGCGAAAACTTTGCAATTTACGAATGGAAAAGTTTTCATCCAGAACGTTAAATAAATTGAATTACAGAAATGCGTAAATAGAAAATTTAGCATGTATTAAATAAACTTGCAGATATTGAAAAATAAACAAATACTTAATTATAAACCAAAAATGAATATCAGTTTATTTTAGTGAATTTAAATTCGTAATACGTAAAAATGCGAGATGTGTACGTAAATAGTAGATCATACTGATTGTGAAATATTTTACTTAATGAAATTGTCGGGGGAGGAAAAATCGAGTTTGATTTTTTGTGGCCACCACGAGTGCCACGGCCCTAAGCGAGCACCTCGTGCACTTATGCGGTAATTCGCTACTGGAAATATTCTAATATTCACGGGAATTCAAAAATTATCATGGAAGTTACCAGATTAGTAATTTATTTGAAATAACCAACAATGCAAAATGCTAATGTATCTGGTATCAGCTAATACTACATTTCAGTTACAAATAAAAATGCAATAAAAATAAAATAAAAATCACAAATAAAATGGGCAATAATACAGTTGTAATTAAGGCCATTCCTATTTTTTTTAAGAAACCTATCAACATCATTGATTTTTACAATAATATTTCTTAATTCCTTTCAAAAGAATATATATAAATAAATCAATTTCATCTTCAATAGTTCCTGGTGCATAATTAAATATTTGCGGCATTAAATATACAGGGTGTCCTCTCGATAGCAGAAAATCTTCCTATGGATCCATCCACCAATGAATACTACTTCTACTGTGTATATATATATACCAAATGTTCTGAGGCAATTTTGCATCTGAACTTAGGTAGCAAGAAAAACAACCAGAAAGTTTTGAAACATCAGGCCGTGGATTTTCATTATTATGCATGAAAGCGCATATTAAAAGAGAGCTTTTATGCTTCTCTGGATAATAAACACCGATTTTTGAATGCCTCAGTAGCATTTCTTTCTTTAGTATGAAGGCACTAATGGACGGGTACCGTATTATGATTTAACTTTCTGTTGTTTGAGTCTCTACTGTACTAGCTTTGAGACTTTATCCACTTGGAAAGTCTAGTACCAGAGAGAGATCGAAATCAAATTAAACTGAAACCATTTTTATACCTTGACAAGAAGAAAGGAAAGAAGTTGAATTAACCTATGAGCAGAATCTTTTGCACACAATACACAAAATGGCAGGAGCATAAGATCCCCAAAATCTCTGAGCGGTATAGGGGAGAAATGGAAAAACAGAAATGGGAGGTGAACGGTATAAGAGAGAAATGGGAGGTGAACGGTATAAGAGAGAAATAGGAGGTGAACGGTATAAGAGAGAAATGGGAGGTGAACGGTATAAGAGAGAAATGGGAGGTGAACGGTATAAGAGAGAAATGGGAGGTGAACGGTATAAGAGAGAAATGGGAAGTGAACGGTATAAGAGAGAAATGGGAGGTGAACGGTATAAGAGAGAAATGGGAGGTGAACGGTATAAGAGAGAAATGGGAGGTGAACGGTATAAGAGAGAAATGGGAGGTGAACGGTATAAGAGAGAAATGGGAGGTGAACGGTATAAGAGAGAAATGGGAGGTGAACGGTATAAGAGAGAAATGGGAAGTGAACGGTATAAGAGAGAAATGGGAGGTGAACGGTATAAGAGAGAAATGGGAGGTGAACGGTATAAGAGAGAAATGGGAGGTGAACGGTATAAGAGAGAAATGGGAGGTGAACGGTATAAGAGAGAAATGGGAGGTGAACGGTATAAGAGAGAAATGGAAGGTGAACGGTATAAGAGAGAAATGGGAAGTGAACGGTATAAGAGAGAAATGGGAAGTGAACGGTATAAGAGAGAAATGGGAAGTGAACGGTATAAGAGAGAAATGGGAAGTGAACGGTATAAGAGAGAAATGGAAGGTGAACGGTATAAGAGAGAAATGGGAAGTGAACGGTATAAGAGAGAAATGGGAAGTGAACGGTATAAGAGAGAAATGGGAGGTGAACGGTATAAGAGAGAAATGGGAGGTGAACGGTATAAGAGAGAAATGGGAGGTGAACGGTATAAGAGAGAAATGGGAGGTGAACGGTATAAGAGAGAAATGGGAGGTGAACGGTATAAGAGAGAAATGGGAGGTGAACGGTATAAGAGAGAAATGGGAAGTGAACGGTATAAGAGAGAAATGGGAAGTGAACGGTATAAGAGAGAAATGGGAGGTGAACGGTATAAGAGAGAAATGGGAAGTGAACGGTATAAGAGAGAAATGGGAAGTGAACGGTATAAGAGAGAAATGGGAAGTGAACGGCATAAGAGAGAAATGGGAAGTGAACGGCATAAGAGAGAAATGGGAAGTGAACGGCATAAGAGAGAAATGGGAGGTGAACGGCATAAGAGAGAAATGGGAGGTGAACGGCATAAGAGAGAAATGGGAAGTGAACGGCATAAGAGAGAAATGGGAAGTGAACGGTATAAGAGAGAAATGGGAAGTGAACGGTATAAGAGAGAAATGGGAAGTGAACGGTATAAGAGAGAAATGGGAAGTGAACGGTATAAGAGAGAAATGGGAAGTGAACGGTATAAGAGAGAAATGGGAAGTGAACGGCATAAGAGAGAAATGGGAAGTGAACGGCATAAGAGAGAAATGGGAAGTGAACGGCATAAGAGAAAAATGGGAAGTGAACATATAAGAGAGAAATGGGACGTGAACGGCATAAGAGAGAAATGGGAAGTCAACGGTATAAGAGAGAAATGGGAAGTCAACGGTATCAGAGAGAAATGGGAAGTGAACGGTATAAGAGAGAAATGGGAGGTGAACGGTATAAGAGAGAAATGGGAGGTGAACGGTATAAGAGAGAAATGGGAGGTGAACGGTATAAGAGAGAAATGGGAGGTGAACGGCATAAGAGAGAAATGGAAAGTGAACGGTATAAGAGAGAAATGGGAAGTGAACGGTATAAGAGAGAAATGGGAAGTGAACGGTATAAGAGAGAAATGGGAAGTGAACGGCATAAGAGAGAAATGGGAAGTGAACGGTATAAGAGAGAAATGGGAAGTGAACGGTATAAGAGAGAAATGGGAGGTGAACGGTATAAGAGAGAAATGGGAGGTGAACGGTATAAGAGAGAAATGGGAGGTGAACGGCATAAGAGAGAAATGGGAAGTGAACGGTATAAGAGAGAAATGGGAAGTGAACGGTATAAGAGAGAAATGGGAAGTGAACGGCATAAGAGAGAAATGGGAAGTGAACGGTATAAGAGAGAAATGGGAAGTGAACGGTATAAGAGAGAAATGGGAAGTGAACGGTATAAGGGAGAAATGGGAAGTGAACGGTATCAGAGAGAAATGGGAAGTGAACGGTATAAGAGAGAAATGGGAAGTGAACGGCATAAGAGAGAAATGGGAAGTGAACGGTATAAGAGAGAAATGGGAAGTGAACGGTATAAGAGAGAAATGGGAGGTGAACGGTATAAGAGAGAAATGGGAGGTGAACGGTATAAGAGAGAAATGGGAAGTGAACGGTATCAGAGAGAAATGGGAAGTGAACGGTATAAGAGAGAAATGGGAGGTGAACGGTATAAGAGAGAAATGGGAGGTGAACGGTATAAGAGAGAAATGGGAGGTGAACGGTATAAGAGAGAAATGGGAGGTGAACGGCATAAGAGAGAAATGGAAAGTGAACGGTATAAGAGAGAAATGGGAAGTGAACGGTATAAGAGAGAAATGGGAGGTGAACGGCATAAGAGAGAAACGGGAAGTGAACGGTATAAGAGAGAAACGGGAAGTGAACGGTATAAGAGAGAAATGGGAGGTGAACGGTATAAAAGAGAAATGGGAGGTGAACGGTATAAGAGAGAAATGGGAAGTGAACGGTATAAGAGAGAAATGGGAAGTGAACGGTATAAGAGAGAAATGGGAAGTGAACGGTATCAGAGAGAAATGGGAAGTGAACGGTATAAGAGAGAAATGGGAGGTGAACGGTATAAGAGAGAAATGGGACGTGAACGGTATAAGAGAGAAATGGGAGGTGAACGGTATAAGAGAGAAATGGGAGGTGAACGGTATAAGAGAGAAATGGGAGGTGAACGGTATAAGAGAGAAATGGGAGGTGAACGGTATAAGAGAGAAATGGGAGGTGAACGGTATAAGAGAGAAATGGGAAGTGAACGGTATAAGAGAGAAATGGGAAGTGAACGGTATAAGAGAGAAATGGGAAGTGAACGGTATCAGAGAGAAATGGGAAGTGAACGGTATAAGAGAGAAATGGGAAGTGAACGGTATAAGAGAGAAATGGGAAGTGAACGGTATAAGAGAGAAATGGGAGGTGAACTGTATAAGAGAGAAATGGGAGGTGAACGGTATAAGAGAGAAATGGGAGGTGAACGGTATAAGAGAGAAATGGGAAGTGAACGGTATAAGAGAGAAATGGGAGGTGAACGGTATAAGAGAGAAATGGGAAGTGAACGGCATAAGAGAGAAATGGGAGGTGAACGGCATAAGAGAGAAATGGGACGTGAACGGCATAAGAGAGAAATGGAAAGTGAACGGTATAAGAGAGAAATGGGAAGTGAACGGTATAAGAGAGAAATGGGAAGTGAACGGTATAAGAGAGAAATGGGAAGTGAACGGTATAAGAGAGAAATGGGAGGTGAACGGTATAACAGAGAAATGGGAGGTGAACGGTATAAGAGAGAAATGGGAGGTGAACGGTATAAGAGAGAAATGGGAGGTGAACGGTATAAGAGAGAAATGGGACGTGAATGGCATAAGAGAGAAATGGGAAGTGAACGGTATAAGAGAGAAATGGGAAGTGAACGGTATAAGAGAGAAATGGGAGGTGAACGGTATAAGAGAGAAATGGGAGGTGAACGGTATAACAGAGAAATGGGAGGTGAACGGTATAAGAGAGAAATGGGAGGTGAACGGCATAAGAGAGAAATGGGAAGTGAACGGTATAAGGGAGAAATGGGAGGTGAACGGTATAAGAGAGAAATGGAAGGTGAACAGTATAAGAGAGAAATGGGAAGTGAACGGTATAACAGAGAAATGGGAGGTGAACGGTATAAGAGAGAAATGGGAGGTGAACGGTATAAGAGAGAAATGGGACGTGAATGGCATAAGAGAGAAATGGGAAGTGAACGGTATAAGAGAGAAATGGGAAGTGAACGGTATAAGAGAGAAATGGGAGGTGAACGGTATAAGAGAGAAATGGGAGGTGAACGGTATAACAGAGAAATGGGAGGTGAACGGTATAAGAGAGAAATGGGAGGTGAACGGCATAAGAGAGAAATGGGACGTGAACGGCATAAGAGAGAAATGGGAAGTGAACGGTATAAGAGAGAAATGGGAGGTGAACGGTATAAGAGAGAAATGGGAGGTGAACGGTATAAGAGAGAAATGGGAGGTGAACGGTATAACAGAGAAATGGGAGGTGAACGGTATAACAGAGAAATGGGAGGTGAACGGTATAAGAGAGAAATGGGAGGTGAACGGCATAAGAGAGAAATGGGACGTGAACGGTATAAGAGAGAAATGGGACGTGAATGGCATAAGAGAGAAATGGGAAGTGAACGGTATAAGAGAGAAATGGGAAGTGAACGGTATAAGAGAGAAATGGGAGGTGAACGGTATAAGAGAGAAATGGGAGGTGAACGGTATAACAGAGAAATGGGAGGTGAACGGTATAAGAGAGAAATGGGAGGTGAACGGCATAAGAGAGAAATGGGACGTGAACGGCATAAGAGAGAAATGGGAAGTGAACGGTATAAGAGAGAAATGGGAGGTGAACGGTATAAGAGAGAAATGGGAGGTGAACGGTATAAGAGAGAAATGGGAGGTGAACGGTATAAGAGAGAAATGAGAAGTGAACGGTATAAGAGAGAAGTGGGAGGTGAACGGTATAAAAGAGAAATGGGAGGTGAACGGTATAAGAGAGAAATGGGAATTGAACGGTATAAGAGAGAAATGGGAAGTGAACGGTATAAGAGAGAAATGGGAAGTGAACGGTATCAGAGAGAAATGGGAAGTGAACGGTATAAGAGAGAAATGGGAGGTGAACGGTATAAGAGAGAAATGGGAGGTGAACGGTATAAGAGAGAAATGGGAGGTGAACGGCATAAGAGAGAAATGGAAAGTGAACGGTATAAGAGAGAAATGGGAAGTGAACGGTATAAGAGAGAAATGGGAGGTGAACGGCATAAGAGAGAAACGGGAAGTGAACGGTATAAGAGAGAAATGGGAAGTGAACGGTATAAGAGAGAAATGGGAGGTGAACGGTATAAAAGAGAAATGGGAGGTGAACGGTATAAGAGAGAAATGGGAAGTGAACGGTATAAGAGAGAAATGGGAAGTGAACGGTATAAGAGAGAAATGGGAAGTGAACGGTATCAGAGAGAAATGGGAAGTGAACGGTATAAGAGAGAAATGGGAGGTGAACGGTATAAGAGAGAAATGGGACGTGAACGGTATAAGAGAGAAATGGGAGGTGAACGGTATAAGAGAGAAATGGGAGGTGAACGGTATAAGAGAGAAATGGGAGGTGAACGGTATAAGAGAGAAATGGGAAGTGAACGGTATAAGAGAGAAATGGGAAGTGAACGGTATAAGAGAGAAATGGGAAGTGAACGGTATCAGAGAGAAATGGGAAGTGAACGGTATAAGAGAGAAATGGGAAGTGAACGGTATAAGAGAGAAATGGGAAGTGAACGGTATAAGAGAGAAATGGGAGGTGAACGGTATAAGAGAGAAATGGGAGGTGAACGGTATAAGAGAGAAATGGGAAGTGAACGGTATAAGAGAGAAATGGGAGGTGAACGGTATAAGAGAGAAATGGGAAGTGAACGGCATAAGAGAGAAATGGGAGGTGAACGGCATAAGAGAGAAATGGGACGTGAACGGCATAAGAGAGAAATGGAAAGTGAACGGTATAAGAGAGAAATGGGAAGTGAACGGTATAAGAGAGAAATGGGAAGTGAACGGTATAAGAGAGAAATGGGAAGTGAACGGTATAAGAGAGAAATGGGAGGTGAACGGTATAACAGAGAAATGGGAGGTGAACGGTATAAGAGAGAAATGGGAGGTGAACGGTATAAGAGAGAAATGGGAGGTGAACGGTATAAGAGAGAAATGGGACGTGAATGGCATAAGAGAGAAATGGGAAGTGAACGGTATAAGAGAGAAATGGGAAGTGAACGGTATAAGAGAGAAATGGGAGGTGAACGGTATAAGAGAGAAATGGGAGGTGAACGGTATAACAGAGAAATGGGAGGTGAACGGTATAAGAGAGAAATGGGAGGTGAACGGCATAAGAGAGAAATGGGAAGTGAACGGTATAAGGGAGAAATGGGAGGTGAACGGTATAAGAGAGAAATGGAAGGTGAACAGTATAAGAGAGAAATGGGAAGTGAACGGTATAACAGAGAAATGGGAGGTGAACGGTATAAGAGAGAAATGGGAGGTGAACGGTATAAGAGAGAAATGGGACGTGAATGGCATAAGAGAGAAATGGGAAGTGAACGGTATAAGAGAGAAATGGGAAGTGAACGGTATAAGAGAGAAATGGGAGGTGAACGGTATAAGAGAGAAATGGGAGGTGAACGGTATAACAGAGAAATGGGAGGTGAACGGTATAAGAGAGAAATGGGAGGTGAACGGCATAAGAGAGAAATGGGACGTGAACGGCATAAGAGAGAAATGGGAAGTGAACGGTATAAGAGAGAAATGGGAGGTGAACGGTATAAGAGAGAAATGGGAGGTGAACGGTATAAGAGAGAAATGGGAGGTGAACGGTATAACAGAGAAATGGGAGGTGAACGGTATAACAGAGAAATGGGAGGTGAACGGTATAACAGAGAAATGGGAGGTGAACGGTATAAGAGAGAAATGGGAGGTGAACGGCATAAGAGAGAAATGGGACGTGAACGGTATAAGAGAGAAATGGGACGTGAATGGCATAAGAGAGAAATGGGAAGTGAACGGTATAAGAGAGAAATGGGAAGTGAACGGTATAAGAGAGAAATGGGAGGTGAACGGTATAAGAGAGAAATGGGAGGTGAACGGTATAACAGAGAAATGGGAGGTGAACGGTATAAGAGAGAAATGGGAGGTGAACGGCATAAGAGAGAAATGGGACGTGAACGGCATAAGAGAGAAATGGGAAGTGAACGGTATAAGAGAGAAATGGGAGGTGAACGGTATAAGAGAGAAATGGGAGGTGAACGGTATAAGAGAGAAATGGGAGGTGAACGGTATAAGAGAGAAATGGGAGGTGAACGGTATAACAGAGAAATGGGAGGTGAACGGTATAAGAGAGAAATGGGAGGTGAACGGCATAAGAGAGAAATGGGACGTGAACGGCATAAGAGAGAAATGGAAAGTGAACGGTATAAGAGAGAAATGGGAAGTGAACGGTATAAGAGAGAAATGGGAAGTGAACGGTATCAGAGAGAAATGGGAAGTGAACGGTATAAGAGAGAAATGGGAGGTGAACGGTATAAGAGAGAAATGGGAGGTGAACGGTATAAGAGAGAAATGGGAAGTGAACGGTATAAGAGAGAAATGGGAGGTGAACGGTATAAGAGAGAAATGGGAGGTGAACGGTATAAGAGAGAAATGGGAGGTGAACGGTATAAGAGAGAAATGGGAGGTGAACGGTATAAGAGAGAAATGGGAGGTGAACGGTATAAGAGAGAAATGGGAGGTGAACGGTATAAGAGAGAAATGAGAAGTGAACGGTATAAGAGAGAAGTGGGAAGTGAACGGTATAAGAGAGAAATGGGAAGTGAACGGTATAAGAGAGAAATGGGAAGTGAACGGTATAAGAGAGAAATGGGAAGTGAACGGTATAAGAGAGAAATGGGAAGTGAACGGTATAATTGAGAAATGGGAAGTGAACGGTATAAGAGAGAAATGGGAAGTGAACGGTATAAGAGAGAAATGGGAAGTGAACGGTATAAGAGAGAAATGGGAGGTGAACGGTATAAGAGAGAAATGGGAAGTGAACGGTATAAGAGAGAAATGGGAAGTGAACGGTATAAGAGGGAAATGGGAAGTGAACGGTATAAGAGAGAAATGGGAAGTGAACGGTATAAGGGAGAAATGGAAACTTTCAATTAAGGTCATCCAGCTTGTTTTTTAACGAGGCTCTCCTGCATACAGAGCTACGACTTAACTTGCCATCCGATAGACGGCATTCTTTCGAAGGCCATCGCTGTCCCCTTTCTCACCAAGAGTAGAGCGAAAGAACACGAATGCACTACCGACTGAACTAATGCTGCTGCAAAGGAAAATGAACCAACAGAATAAATGCAATACACGAAACGAAAGGAACTCTTTACAATGTATACTCGTAATCAATTCATTAACTGGAAACGAATAAAATTCTCACGCAGTAAATCACTGTCTTCTCTATCCTTCCAAATTATCCGATCTATATCATATGTTCATACTCTAGGTCATGTTCTTTTTTATCCACATATATTTTCATCTTGACCTTGGTAACATTTCCTCGCTCTTCCTTATCTTACACCTGTCCGCCCACTTTTATTAACTCCTCCACAGTGATTCATTTCCTAACCCCAAACCCTCTTCGCCACTCTTTCTGACAATAATATTATCTTTCAAATTATGCATTAGCCACTCATCCTTATTCCTCACAATGTCAAGCCCGATCTTATCACAGAGGCCGCCACCATCTAGTTTAATATTCTTATCGTTACTTTCTTTCCCATGCATTAATACTCAATTGCTACTCTTCAATTTATGTTATCATTTTAATAATCATCCTCTTCATTTCTATTTTTATTTCCTGCATTTTCGTTCGCGGTATCGAAATATTTTTGCACTGGGAAAATCTAATTTTGAGTCAATAACCAATATTTCCATAAAATGGGACAGGTTTGACTCATGATCTGTCACATCCTGTCTTAGATCTTTTTTGAAAACGAAATATTGTTTCCACTCTATATCGTCTGTCAGTCTATTTTGTCTTCAACTATTTTTTTTTATTAGTCTTCAACTATTTGGGGCGGGGTGGCTTAGTCGGTAGCGCGCCAGGCTCGTAATCTGTACTTCCCAGGTTCGAGTCCCAGCTGGGTCACCGTTGAGATTTATCTCCGCAAAATTCCCCGCCCTGCCCACGGTCAGTAGGGGACACCGATGGGCTTGGAAAGGCCGCCGTCCGTCGGATGGGACGTTAAGCCGTGGCCCCTTGCACGGGAGAGCCATACCCTGTGGCACGTTAAAGAACACGCTGGATGGCCTTGACGGGAGGCTACCATCTGTCTCCCAACAGCTGTTCCAGTGGGTCCCCTCCCCCAACCTTCTCTGAGCCTTCGGGGTCCATGTGACCTGGCCATTTAGCCCATGGTGTGCAAAACAGTGCCGCTCAGTGGTAAAACAACCCAACCCTTCTTCCAGTTACTTCACCAAAGAATTTCAGGTGCATAACTAAGCGATTTGTCCAATTCGCAGTACTCATTAGAAATGAACGTTTTCATTTTTACTTAGAGATGTTTTCCTTCGACTCCTTAAGAATATTAGTTTTTTTTTCCTACTGGATCATCACCAAGTTTGGGTTGGAGGGATTCATTCTAGAGTGATTGAAAAATATTGATATTTTAAAAACTTTACATCACAAAATTTTCGCGCCAATGCCATTCAGAAACACGGGCTTATGGTATATTAATGACACAAAGCATCGTAATTGTGTGGGAAAATTCGGACAATCTTTCCAAATGGTAGGGCCAAATGGTGGTTCAGTCAGGTGGTTCAGTAGGTCCAAATGGTGGTTCAGTCGGCTCGTAATCTGTACTTCCCAGGTTCGAGTCTCAGTGGATCAACGTTGAGATTTACCTCCGCAAAATTCCTCGCCCTGCCCACGGTCAGTAGGGGACACAGATGGGCTTGGAAAGGCCGCCGTCCGTCGGATGTGACGTTAAGCCGTGGCCCCGTATTCGGGAGAGCCATACTCTATGCACGTTATAGAACACATTGGATGGCCTTGACGGGAGGCTACCATCTGTCTCCCAACAGCTGTTCCAGTGGGTTCCCTCCCCCAACCTTCTCTGAGCCTTCGGGGTCCATGTGACCTGGCCATTTAGCCCATGGTGTGCAAAAAAGGCCGCTAAGAGGTAAAACAACGACTTTATACACCACGAAACGTACGCTCCTGAGAAGTTGCACGACCTTTGAACTCCGGGGCCTCCACAAAGTTATTACCAAAACCAGTTTTCAGAAATGCTTGAAAGCAGAAAAAAAAATGAATCTTCAACACTGTATCAACTGCGACGTATTCTAATTATAAAGTTAACTGCAGCTTTCAAAATTAAATAAATAATGAATTAATATGTAACAATTAATTTATAAAAATAAACAATAAATTTGTAAGGTATATTTGGTTGCTTTGAACTTACATTAAATCGAGTTTCTTAATTGTTCATTTATTGCAATTCATTGATGACCTGAATGCGTTTCGAAACTTGAATTTTTAACCTTTTCTTACTGAACGAAAATTCAAAGTTAATATTTCATGCAGCCTTTTCCGAACACTTGAGGCCCTTAATTTGAAAAAAAA
Source organism: Ryuthela nishihirai (assembly GCA_038380435.1). Classification (NCBI taxonomy): domain Eukaryota; kingdom Metazoa; phylum Arthropoda; class Arachnida; order Araneae; family Heptathelidae; genus Ryuthela; species Ryuthela nishihirai. Next base: position 131,891,216 of record JAWZYU010000001.1, on the reverse strand, counting down.
ACCTGCTTTAAAAAATACACACTTCTGCGGTGCTTACGCAAAACAACAAATGCAGAAATTCCATGTTGTGAGAATTGAAAGTCAAATTAGAAACTGAATATTTTCAAGAATAAACTTTTTTGTTAAATGAGACTAAAGATATATTAAAAATCAAAATTAAGTTTGTCTAAACCTTGAATTTCAGCAATTTTTTGCAGTTTTTAAAGAGTTGCATCACTCCTCCTTAAAATGGTTCGTGAAAATTGAAGGATTTTTTTAGAAAATCTGCTAAGCGTATAATTATTCATGTAAACGATTATATACGTTGTAGCAGTTATAACTTTTGTTTACTGTTTGAGATCAGTTCTTATAATTAGCAGGTTCTGCTCTTTAAATTCCATGTTCAATAGCTCTTTAAATAAATTACCCTTCAATGCCACAGAAGTGTAGGGCGGGGGTGGCTAAGTCGGTAGCGCGCCAGGCTCGTAATCTGTAGTTCCCAGGTTCGAGTCCCAGCTGGGTCAGCGTTAATTGTTTTTTATAATTTATGTATTCATGTATGCTGCATCGGAAATTCAGTCTCTTGGGAATTCCCCGCCCTGCCCACGGTCAGTAGGGGACACCGATGGGCTTGGAAAGGCCGCCGTCCATCGGATGGGACGTTAAGCCGTTGTCCCGTGTGCGGGAGAGACATACCCTGTGCGCGTTAAAGAACACGCTGGATGGCCTTGACGGGGGGCTACCATCTGTCTCCCAACAGCTGTTCCAGTGGGTCCCCTCCCCAACCTTCTCTGAGCCTTTGGGATCCTTGTGACCGGGCCATTTAGCCCATGGTCTGCAAAAAAGTACCGCTCAGAGGTAAAACAACCCAACCTTTCTTGTAGAAGATAAGAAATATTATAATTTTTTTTTTCACGAGGAGTCAAAATGTCAAGTGAAACCAACGGATATCCCACTATTGGTGTTTCTTTTTACAAGATAGACATCTCCATTCGATTAACTTAATTTGGTTTTACAAGCCTCAGAACATAAGTCCCATCTTCGATTTCAATCCAAAGACAAATTGAATGGCTTCCAATTGCCGTTGTCAATGTGAGTTGCGCATTTATCCAAATCCTGTAATTGATCAGCGTTATTCCATAATGGGGTCATCTGTACATTGTCTGTAACGGTTGATTTATAGGAACCATCACTACACCATTCAGCGACACAATGCAGAGAAAGAGGACAACAATTATGGCGAGGAACTGAGCACTTCCGTCACCAGGACGCGTCACGTGGGATCGCTAGGTCCGGCACTCCAGTGGCCTTATCTACCAATGCAGTTTTAAATCTGTAATCCTATCTTTCAATTGAAAACATTTTAAGCCCTATTTTGGTGGCATAGAACATCTATGACAGTGATTTGAAATTATATTCGTTTATGAAAAATTAATATTTCTCATTTAATTTCTCTAAAGATCTAAATTCGAACTAATGGATGACTTGGAAAATGCAAAAATATTTCACTAATGCCTATCTAACTTGAAAAGAATTTTTCATTTATATTTTAAAATAGAACAGATGTATTTTTTCCCCCATCCAGAGGTTGGGTTGAGTTGTTTTACCTCTGAGCGGCACTTTTTTGCACACCATGGGCTAAATGGCCAGGTCACATGGACCCCGAAGGATCAGAGAAGGTTGGGGGAGAGGACCCACTGGAACAGCTGTTGGGAGACAGATGGTAGCCTCCCGTCAAGGCCATCAAGCGTGTTCTTTAACGTGCACAGGATATGGCTATCCCGGACACGGGACCACGGCTTAACGTCCCATCCGACGGACGGCGGTATTTCCAAGCCCATCGGTGTCCCCTACTGACCGTGGGCAGGGCGGGGAATTTTTGCGGAGATAAATCTCAACGCTGACCCAGCTGGGACTCGAACCTGGGAACTACAGATTACGAGCCTGGCGCGCTACCGACCGAGCCACCTCCGCCCCCTCTACCAGGTGTCATGATGCAATATTATACAAAGCATGGCTCAGTTGATAGCACGACACATTTGTAACCTGATGGTCCTGGAATTGAGTCTCCATTGTGCCTACAAAGGAGTTGGGTTGGGTTGTTTTACCTCTGAGCGGCACTTTTTTGCACACCATGGGCTAAATGGCCAGGTCACAATGACCCGCCCCCCCATCCAGAGGATAAATGCTGTTGTCAGTGCAAACCCCTTGAACCTCATACTATACCACTCAGATTTCGAATTCCTAGCATGAATAAACAGATCGCTTTACAATAGTTTAAAATTTTGAATTTTTTTTTACTTTAGCGTCTTCTAACGACATAAATTAAGGAGAGTGTTGTATTAGCCTTCGCAAAATGCGAATCGTAACATTTCATTAGTACCCATCCTTCCAAAAAGAATAACTCATATATGTGAAAACAAATAAATTGGATCTACATGCGAAAAATAAAACCCCTGAAGCTCAATAATACTCGAGGACGTTGATCTTTGCGAAGGCAATTCCCTCCCCACAATAAACACTTTTTCTACACCCCTCTCTAATTTTAACCCTTTAAATCTTGATGGAAAACACCGATTTCTGCGGGGTGGCTCAGTCGGTAGCGCGCCAGGCTCGTAATCTGTAGTTCCCAGGTTCGAGTCCCAGCTGGGTCAGCGTTGAGATTTATCTCCGCAAAATTCCCCGCCCTGCCCACGGTCAGTAGGGGACACCGATGGGCTTGGAAAGGCCGCCGTCCGTCGGATGGGACGTTAAGCCGTGGCTCCGAGTGCGGGAGAGCCAAAACCTGTGCACGTTAAAGAACACGCTGGATGGCCTTGACGGGAGGCTACCATCTGTCTCCCAACAGCTGTTCCAGTGGGTCCCCTCCTCCAACCTTCTCTGAGCTTTCGGGGTCCATGTGACCTGGCCATTTAGCCCATGGTGTGCAAAAAAGTGCCGCTCAGACGTAAAACAACCCAGCCAAACCGGCTTCTGCGCAAACTTTCTCAAAAAAAAAAGATGAGAAAAATAAAAGATGCAAACTACTTTGAGCTCAGTATTGTCGAAAGCTCGATAAATATGAAACACTACTACCTAACAATCTCGTCACATAGATTCATAATCAGGTAAATAATAAATTTGGTATTATAATAAAGCTGTCATTGCATAATATCAAATAATAGTCTGAAGCACTCTATTGTTTAACGAAAGAGAAATTGCATCAATGGGTTAAAATAATCCAGCACATTCCTTTTTATTCAACTGGAGGAAAAAGTTCGAAAATGCTTCACTGCGGATGACCATTTGATCTCGTTAAGTCAGAGTTGGGTTGTTTACCTCTGAGCGGCACTTTTTTTGCACACCATGGGCTAAATGGCCAGGTCCCATGGACCCCGAAGGCTCAGAGAACGTTGGGGGAGGGGACCCACTGGAACAGCTGTTGGGAGACAGATGGTAGCCTCCCGTCAAGGCCATCCAGCGTGTTCTTTAACGTGCACAGGGTATCTCCCGCACACGTGGCCACGGCTTAACGTCCCATCCGACGGACGGCGGCCTTTCCAAGCCCATCGGTGTCCCCTACTGACGTGGGCAGGGCGGGAAATTTTTGCGGAGATAAATCTCAACGCTGACCCAGCTGGGACTCGAACCTGGGAACTACAGATTACGAGCCTGGCGCGCTACCGACTGAGCCACCCCTGCCACCTCGTCAAGTCAAGAAATACCTCATAGGTTAACAAGCAAGCTTTACATTTACAACCGATGCATCATTTTTATTCTAAATTTATCCACTTAGGATTCTACAGCGCGTACCTGCTTCAATCCACTTTTGCAGCTACTTTCATCGCTAAGCTGGTACAAATGTGTTATCTACAGATGATTATGGCCAGAATTGTGCAGGCAGGAACCGTGTTCTCAAGTAATAAGAGAACTTCTGTTTTCTGACATTAAATTTACGCTAAGTTTAAACATTCGCCTCAGAACCAGAATACAAATAAATGCAATAGTGGAAAATCGTTCTTGTAACAATTATTCATTTCCAATGACTATTGTCTTTTTGTGACAGGGACTACAAAGATATTGTACTAACGTCTGCTGCAAAAAATTGATTGTTGTTATTTGCATTAGATTGTTGGACATTATTTGCATTTTACAGCTATGAATCGCTTGCTTTACGACGTGCACGAACTTCAGCGCATTTCATGGCAGAAGAGATTGTACCTGGAGAGTATGCATGAGTTGGCTGCGTGCGTTGCCATAGTTATAAGCGATGTTGATCCATCAGAAACTATTGAACTTTCTCTAGATGTCAACCGTTGCATTTTTATGCTCCCTTTCTTACAATCGGCAGTTATTTTTATAGTTTCTGTTACAAGTATGAAGTGTTTCAGTGAAAAATAATTCAATGACATATATTTAAATCCCTTTTTATAGGGGTGGGGTTGGCTCAGTTGGTGGCGCGCCTAGCTCATAATTTGATGATTTCAGGTTGCCCAGTGTGAGAAGGGGCGGGGGTGGCTCAGTCGGTAGCGCGCCAGGCTCGTAATCTGTAGTTCCTAGGTTCGAATCCCAGCTGGGTCAGCATTGAGATTTATCTCCGCAAAACCGTTGGGCTTAGAAAGATCGCCGTCCGTCGGATGGGACGTTAAGCCGTGGCACCGTGTGCGGGAGAGTCATACCCTGTGCACGTTAAAGAACAAGGTCGATGGCCTTGACGGGAGGCTACCATCTATCTCCCAACAGCTGTTCCAGTGGGTCCCCTCCCCCAACCTTCTCTGAGCCTTCGGGGTCCATGTGACCTGGCCATTTAGCCCATGGTGTGCAAAAAAGTGCCGCTCAGAGGTAAACCAACCCAACCCAGTGTGAGAAAGGGAAAATCTTTGGTCTTAGAAGGAACGCCGTCCATCGGATGGGTCGTTAAGTCCTGGCTTCGTGTGTAGGAGAGCTCATACCCTGTGCATACTAAAGAACACACTAGATTGCCTTGAGCGAGGCATCCCATCTGCCTCCCAACAGCTGTTCAGTGGGTTGCCTTCCCCAACCTCCTCCGACTCCATTCTTAGTCCATGGTATGTAAAAATGTACAGTTCAGAGGTAAAAGAACCCAACTGGTGAAAATCGAGAACATGAAATAGAAAGAGGTATACATAGTATAATTGTTTCTTTGCATTTATCTTGAATGTTGAGATGTCTTCTCAAATCTAGGCCATGGGGCGGGGGTGGCTCAGTCGGTAGCGCGCCAGGCTCGTAATCTGCAGTTCCCAGATTCGAGTCCCAGCTGGGTCAGCATTGAGACTTATCTCCGCAAAGCTTTCCGCCCTGCCCACAGTCAATAGGGGACACCGATGGGCTTGGAAAGGCATGTCGTTGATCGTCTGTCGGATGGGCCGTGACCCCGTGTGCGGGAGAACCATACCCTGTGCACGTTAAAGAACACGCTGGATGGCCTTGACGGGAGGCTACCATCTGTCTCCCAACAGCTGTTCCAGTGGGTCCCCTCCCCAACCTTCTCTGAACCTTCGGGGTCCATGTGACCTGGCCATTTAACCCAGCCGCTCAGAGATAAAATAACCTAATCTACGCCATATAACTATGGTAGACAGGCCCTGATATAGAGAGAGTGGATTTCTGTTGCAGTGAATATTTTCTCCTTCGTAACAAAAATATTTCTTGAATGATGGGTAAAATATGCACAAGTTCAATAATTTTTAGCCTCCATTGCCAACCACTACTTATTAGCATTCTCAAAGCAAGGGGGGGGGGGGCATGACCTCCCTTCTCCCCCAACACCTAGACCAAGCCCTGCTTGTGATGAAATGAATATTTGATTATGTCATAAAATTATCGATTGAGATCGATGATCACACAAATTTTGTCAGCTGATCCTTGAGTTGAAAGTTCACTGTATCTTAATCATTTATAGCAGCCTGATGAAAGAAATATTAAAGAGCACTTAATGATCAATGTGGAGAATATCTTACTATTTTAGGACTGAAAGGAGGAATGCATGACATTCGGTCAATCTAATATTATATCCCTGAAAAGTTTTCTCTTTTCTAATTTTCTTCCTTTCGCACCCTCTAATGGTACGGGGGTTGTCTCAGTCGGCAGTGCGCCAGGCTCGTAATCTGCAATTCCCAGGTTCGAGGGTCAATTGTGCCTGGTTTGAGATTTATCTTCGCTAACCTCCGCCTTGTCGTCGGCCAGAAATGGGGACAACGATGGGTTTGGGAAGGTGATCGTCCCAAGAGACTGCGTTGGGTAGGGTTGTTTTACCTCTGAGCGGCACTTTTTTGCACACTATGGGCTAAATGGCCAGGTCACATGGACCCCGAAGGCTCAGAGAAGGTTGGGGGAGGGGACCCACTGGAACAGCTGTTGGGAGACAGATAGTAACCTCCCGTCAAGGCCATCCAGCGTGTTCTTTAACGTGCACAGGGTATGTCTCTCCCGCACACGGGGCCACGGCTTAACGTCCCATCTGACGGACGGCGGCCTTTCTAAGCCCATCGGTGTCCCCTACTGACCGTGGGCAGGGCGGGGAATTCCCAAGAAACTGAATTTCCGATGCAGCATACATGAATACATAAATTATAAAAAACAATTAACAATTTTTTTGCCTCTATTACCCTTACTAACATTCTGAAAGTGAAACCACCGGCCCTGTCTGTGATAGTTACAAGTTCACTGCGTAAGTTCACTGCAAAACGATGAAACTCGTTGTCACTCGAATATTATGGTTCACTGCCTGTTGAGTAACTGCGGGGATGATGGACTTGATAGTCCCCACTTCAACAAAAACTGCGTCATTTAGTCCTAACTCAACGAACAATGGCTTTCGTGATCTCCCATAAACTGTGCGAAAACAAAGGCAAAAACAGCCCGCCTGAATCGTTTTTTAGTTCGCCCAATTACGGTGTGCCTTTAATCCGTCAACGTCATAATTGTCTGCACATTTAAAAACAATATATCGGTGACTTTCCTGGTGTTGTCAGTGACAATAGTCTGGGATACAGTTGCTAGCATACAATGGTTGTGCAACGAATCGCTTGCTAGTGCGCTCTTCCGAGATCATGTTGATAAGCTTTGGTTCTCACTTAATTGAGTACATTCAGGTACCTAGTCATCATTGTTGGGTTGGGTTGTTTTACCTCTGAGCGGCACTTTTTTGCACACCATGGGCTAAATGGCCAGGTCACATGGACCCCAAAGGCTCAGAGAAGGTTGGGGGAGGGGACCCACTGGAACAGTTGTTGGGAGACAGATGGTGGCCTCCCGTCAAGGCCATCCAGGCGTTCTTTAACGTTCACATGGTATGGCTCTCCCGCATACGGGACCACGGCTTAACGTCCCATCCGACGGACGGCGGGCTTTCCAAGCCCATCGGTGTCCCCTACTGACCGTGGGCAGGCCGGGGAATTTTGCGGAGATAAATCTCAACGCTGACCCAGCTGGGACTCGAACCTGAGAACTACAGATTACGAGCCTGGCGCGCTACCGACTGAGCCACCCCCGCCCCTACCTAGTCATCACTGAAGCAACTTGCACTATATGGATAGCTTTTACGAACTTTTTTTTATTGCGAACCTATTAGCGACATTACTGCCAAGGTTATGGGACGAGGATAAATGTCAAGTAATTTGGAATACCTGTTTTTGCATTCCAAGGGTCAGTTGTGTACAAATTGTAACTTTTTTTTTATCTATGAGTGCACTTTTTTGTACATTTTGATCAGTAAAAATGGGTGCCTTTTTAGCGGACACATCTTTCCATTGATCATGACCAACGGAAACGAAGGTTGGGAGACGCTGTCCAGTGGGTCCCCTTCCTCCAACCTTGCCTGATCGCTTGGAGTTCTTGTAACCTTTTGCCCATTGTGCGCAAAAAAGCGCCGCTCAGAAGTAAAAAAACCCAAACAAAGCCCTTGGGGTTCGGTTGTTTTACCTCTGAGCGGCACTTTTTTGCACACCATGGGCTAAATGCCCAGGTCACATGGACCCCGAAGGCTCAGAGAAGGTTGGGGTAGGGGACCCACTGGAACAGCTGTTGGGAGACAGATGGTAGCCCCCCGTCAAGGCCATCCAGCGTGTTCTTTAACGTGCACAGGGTATGGCTCTCCCGCACACGGGACCACGGCTTAACGTCCCATCCGACGGACGGCTGCCTTTCCAAGCCCATCGGTGTCCCCTACTGACCGTGGGCAGGGCGGGGAAATTTTGCGGAGATAAATCTCAACGCTGACCCAGCTGGGACTCGAACCGGGGAACTACAGATTACGAGCCTGGCGCGCTACCGACTGAGCCCCCCCCCCCCAGCCCTTGGTGTGTTTTAGCCCATTGTCTATGTAGAAGAGCCGCCCAATGGTTAAACAACCATGAGCGTCGGCAATAATTTTTCAAAGAGACAGACAAAAAAAAATGTTTCAAGATAGAAATATTTAGCTCGAACCATTCATGAGTGCAGCTGCGAATACAGAAATCATGAAAACATCATACCATAGTACAACTCAAGATGCTTAAAATCAGAACCTCTTTTCACTCTTACAAGGAAAAAATCAAGGGGTATAATTTCCGAGATAATAGTCAAGTTCGTCATAATTGTCAGATGTATTATATCTTCTCGACCATCTCCAGGGCAAGCAGAAGTAATACTCTGTTTCTGCTACGAGAGGGGCGGGGGTGGCTCAGTCGGTAGCGCGCCAGGCTCGTAATCTGTAGTTCCCAGGTTCGAGTCCCAGCTGGATCAGCGTTGAGATTTATCTCCGCAAAATTCCCCCGCCTTGCCCACGGTCAGTAGGGGACACCGATGGGCTTGTAAAGGCCGCCGTCCGTCGGATGGGACGTTAAGCCGTGGGACCGTGTGCGGGAGAGCCATACCCTGTGCACGTTAAAGAACACGCTGGATGGCCTTGACGGGAGGCTACCATCTGTCTCCCAACAGCTGTTCCAGTGGGTCCCCTCCCCCAACCTTCTCTGAGCCTTCGGGGTCCATGTGACCTGGCCATTTAGCCCATGGTGTGCAAAAAAGTGCCGCTCAGAGGTAAAACAATCCAAATCTGCTTTGCGGTGTAGGCTTAGGAATTGCGATGAAGTTGTCAGAGATGACGACTGAGTCATTACCATTAAACCGCTTACGATCACAGTTAGACTAAGTCATAGGCAATCATATTATCTCCTAGACCTTAAATCACCGTCTGCTGTGCTCGTTTCCGCAAGCAGAAGTAAAAGAATTCCGCTTGAAATACGATTGTTACTTTCACAAAAGAACGACAAACGTTTTAGCTTAACGACGCCACAGGTGGGCGCGATTTTAATACGTTCGTCTGTTGACCGTATCGTGATAAGATTATGAAGCTAAGGACGTCACGCTCACGTCAATTGGAATGCGCAAAACCAACAATAGTTGATAGAATCGGAAAAACAAACAAACAGCACGAGATGCATGTCACACCTCACTAGTGATGAGGCATTCGGAAGACGTAACCCGTAGTCACATTACGTACAGTCGCTCAAAAAAGTATCCGAACACTATGGTCGATTAAAAAAATTCAGAAAAAATATCTGGCAACAATTTTTTTAGAAATTAGCGATCTGGCAACCTTCGTGTCACGTGACACGAAGGTTGCCTGATCGCTAATTTCTAAAAATATCGTTGCCAGATATTTTTTCTGAACTCTTTAATCAACCATAGTGTTCGGGTACTTTTTTGAGCGACTGTACTCGGCAGACCCCAGTGTGGCAGGGACTGAAGACTGAAACAAAACTATCATTGCTTGATAAATTGAGTTTATTATAGATTAGAATAATGGCTTACCCAGAAACTTCCAATAGGTGGATTGTTTCACCTCTGAGCCGCACTTTTTGCACACAGTGGGCTAAATGGCCAGGTCACAAGAACCACAAGGGCTCAGAGAAAGTTGAGGGGAAGGAGACCTTTCCCACAACTTTCTCTTAGTACTTGCGGTGGAAGCCGTTCAAGACCGTTCAGTGTGTTCTATAATGTGAACAAGGTAAGCTCTCCTTCAAGGTAAGGAGCGGGGGGTGGCTCAGTCGGTAGCGCGCCAGGCTCGTAATCTGTAGTTCCCAGGTTCGAGTGCCAGCTGGGTCAGCGTTGAGATTTATCTCCGCAAAAATTCCCCGCCCTTCCCACGGTCAGTAGGGGACACCGATGGGCTTGGAAAGGCCGCCGTCCGTCGGATGGGACGTTAAGCCGTGTCCCCGTGTGCGGGAGAGCCATACCCTGTGCACGTTAAAGAACACGCTGGATTGCCTTGACGGGAGGCTACCATCTGTCTCCCAACAGCTGTTCCAGTGGGTCCCCTCCCCCAACCCTCTCTGAGCCTTCGGGGTCTTTGTGGCCTGGCCATTTAGCCCATGGTGTGCAAAAAAGTGCCGCTCAGAGGTAAAACAACCCAACCCTTCAAGGTAAGCTTCCTCAAGGTTCTACACGGAACCACGACTATGTCCCATCCGACGGACGAGGCCTCTTCAAGCCTATAAGTGTTCCCTTTGTCACGAGGGTAGAGCGGAGGGAGGGCTAGAGGAAATAAATCTCAACGCTGGAACAGTTGGGACTCGAACCTGGAAACTGAAGATTAGGAGCCCTGCGAATTACTGACTGAGACAACTTCCACACCACTATCGAAGTGTTAACTGCGCAAGCTCATAGTCTCCCCAGGTAGCCATTCATGTAATTCCATTTTTAAAGAGATGTTTCTTGCGTTCGTTCATAAAATCAAGCATTCATTTTGATGAGTGTATTAACTGACTGGTGTTCATTATTGGTATTAGAGTAAATAGCAATCTCATTCCACTGAAAAGATTCACGGTGCGAATTTAACATACCTTCAGATAGGATGGATAGTAACTGTATAGTTAAATATAGAAAAAAAATCTAAGAACCAGAAAGAACTAGGTATTTATTTTGTATCTTCTTGTCAAATAGGGCAATATACGGATTACGGAATACAGCTTTCATAATCTTATGTTTAAGTGATGAAATGTTTTATGGAAATGGTTATATCTTCTTTATACTTCAGTCTCAGGGGAAGAATAAAGTATCTCTAAATTTCAATCCCCTTCGCCTGCAAATTTGTACATTGAATAAATGTTCTAAGAATCTTCTTATGTTGAGTTGGGGTAAGGTTGGCTTGAAATCTCAGTAGTCGTAGTGAATAGCAAAAGAGGGAAATTATTAGTTTTCATTAAAATAGATCATTTTATTATTTATATTAAATTTTCCGTTGTGAAATAGTGTTCGTAATGACGATCATTGACAATTACTAGGATGTGTTAAAGGCTCCAATATCGTATATTTCCTAAGGCAGTCTCGAAAAACAAACTCAATTATTTTAAATGAGACTCCAAAATGTCACCCCCCCGCCTCCGCATTGGATGTTGAAAATAACAAGTAAAATTCTGATGTTTATGTAATTGAGTCAGATGTCTCTGATCTTGAATTTTTTGAAATTCGATTAGTTTGTTTACTTTATAGATCATAGCAGATTACTGATTTTCTGAAGGAGGCGTTACAATGACAGTAAAAGAAAACAGAAAGTAGGATTTTCAAAATCCTCTCCGATTGCTTTAGCATTTAGTTCATTTAGAATTGCTTCTGTTAATTTATAATGTACAGTCGCTCCAAAAAATATCCGAACACTATGGTTGATTACAGAATTCAGAAAACTATCTGGCAACGATTTTTTTTAGAAATTAGTGATCTGGCAACCTTCTCCGTCACGTGACACGAAAGTTGCCAGATCACTAATTTCTAAAAAAAATCGTTGCCAGATATTTTTCTGAATTCTGTAATCAACCATAGTGTTCGGATATTTTTTGGAGCGACTGTACATGTATGATACACTAGGCCTAAGATCATCAAGACTTATCCCCGATGAACTCATTAATAAGAACTGAGATAAGATATAATTTAACCAACTTTTAATTTCAAACCATGGTGATGATGATTGATGAGATGTATCAAACGTATCCTTTACCGACTCAGGGACGATGGAAGATAGACAAAATAAGAATCGGATTATTACTGTATAAGAAAGCAACTATAATATTTTCTCAATTTCTAATTGACAAAGATGCTAACTACAAAGGAAAACCCCAGCCACTAAGAGATGTTGTTAACCTTTGACACACTTGAAAAAATCCTATCATTTTGTTTTACGACTTAAACTTAAAAACTTAAGAATTTTCTAGCAAGAGGGAAATGAAAATTATAATTGAATTTGATTTATGTTGTAGATTGTAAACCTTAGAATAATGACTGCAATTTATTGAACAGTTATATTCATATTAACATTAGTAAAACATCGAATTATCTAAGCTAAGAATATCCAACCATTAAAGAAAGGAGAGTCATATCATTTGCCCACCTGCTAAACTTCTCCCACTTCCTCACCATAATCTTATCCCTCCCCCATAAGGGAAAAAAATACACAAACCATAAAGGTGTGTTCAAGGACAACGTATTCGCTCCTATCTTTTAATGCATTTGTTTCAGTTCTTGCGAAACTCGAGTAGTTGAAGATGTCTAGAGAAAGCATTCAATTTATCATATATCTCAGTCTTTAAACGAAGGACACTGCCATAATTGACCATCTTGGTCATCTTTCGAAACACCAAAATAAAGATTTCGCTGAAACTAAAAGAAATAACGATCCAGAAGAAACGTGGTTCACACTCTGATCATTATGCACCATTTCTGAAGCCAACTTTTTAAAACCCACGTTGTAAAAACAAACTAGACTCTCATCTCTTCTAAAAAAAAACACCCCCTCAAGCAGCTGCTTGCCACAGAGGTCTGACAGGAGCCTGTCAGTTTATATGCCACAGTAGAAGGTCTGAGAGGATGGCAGGACCTCAGCAGAAAAACAACACGAACATCCATGCCTTACCCGGGGCTCGAACCCAGGTCCCGTAGATCAGTAGCCAAGCGCGCTAACCACTCGGCACACTGGCAAAATTGCATGTTAGAAAGATATCGCGGTGAACTCTACGTGGCAAAGTAAATGTACAAATGCTTTATTATAGCTTACTGGGTGGATAGATGTTAGTTGTTTTACAGGTAGGAAACAGATTTCTCTTACAGGAAGTAAACAAACATTTAGGAGGAACGGACAGAAATAAAAAAATAATAAATACCCCCTCAAGCAGCTGCTTGCCACAGAGGTCTGACAGGATCCTGTCAGTTTATATGCCACAGTAGAAGATCTGAGAGGATGGCAGGACATCAGCAGAAAACAACATGAACATCCATGCCTTACCCGGGGCTCGAACCCAGATCCCGTAGATCAGTAGCCAAGCGCGCTAACCACTCGGCCACGGGACGGCGGAACGGACATATTGTGTTATTTTTCGTAAATGATGTTTTTAAAGCAAAATTAAGACTTGTACGAATGCTGTTTATATATATATACTCTTGGTTATATATTATCATGTATTCATTTAGTTATTTCCCAAGTTCTGAGATGAATAATAAATAATCTTGATCATGCGACCTATGTAGGAAACTTTTCCTTTCCAATGATTGACAAGTTCAACAAGACAGGAGTTTAGATCGACACTGTGAAGAGATCTGAATTCAGATCACGTGTAAGACATAGAAGTATTTCATTTCTATTATTAATTTGCTTTCCTCAATACAGACAGTTTATATTTTCCAATAAAGAGAAGAAAGTGACTATATCGAGCCGAAAGAAAGTAGGGGGAGGGGTAAAAGATTGGATTTCCATGCAGTATAACATTCTCTTCTCCGTTTTAAAGGGGGGCGGGGGTGGCTCAGTCGGTAGCGCGCCAGGCTCGTAATCTGTATTTCCCAGGTTCGAGTCCCAGCTGGGTCAGCGTTGAGATTTATCTCCGCAAAATTCCCCGCCCTGCCCATGGTCAGTAGGGGACACCGATGGACTTGGAAAGGCCGCCGTCCGTCGGATGGGACGTTAAGCCGTGGCCCCCTGTGCGGGGCCATACCCTGTGCACGTTAAAGAACACGCTGGATGGCCTTGATGGGAGGTTACCATCTGTCTCCCAACAGCTGTTCTAGTGGGTCCCCTCCCCCAACCATCTCTGAGCCTTCGGGGTCCATGTGACCTGGCCTTTAGCCCATGTTGTGCAAAAAAGTGCCGCTCAGAGGTAAAACAACCCAACCCGTTTTAAAGGTCTTTAAAAAAATTACTTGAAAAATGCATGATATATGCATAAGCTTAATAATTTTTCATCTCCATCACTCTTAATAGCATTCTCAAAGGGGGGACCAAATATCTGATTGTTTTTCTGGAATCTCATTATATCTGATTAGTTTCACATTCATAATTCTATGATTTCGTGATGTATGATTGATTTTAATTCATGATTTCTAATAAATATCTTTTGAAAAGTTCTGACCGTTTTAGATTTATTTATTTGCAATTAAGGAATGTTTCAGAGGCGTACTGAAAGGCCCGGAAACTTTCGCGATGTGAAGGAGAGGGGACACCCCCTAGGTGAGCCTCTGCAATTTATTTATTTATTTATTTATTCAACGTTACAGATATTTGAGAGGTCCTTATACAGGCTTTCTCATGATACATTTTTTAAAAATAATTAACTATAATACTTTTTTAGTTAATTTTCATTTTGCTCTTTTTGTTTTTGTTTATTTACTTATTTAATTATTTATTTTTTAGATTATGTTCTATAAATCTGTAGAGATTAGAAATTCAAATAAAATTTTATAAATTTTAATTTTAGAATCAAAATCTTTCTGGTTCAAAATTAAATCAGTTCTAATCTCCTGAAACCCATGTTCCTCTAGTGATTTAAAGATTTTTTTTCCTTTGAGTTGTGTTGTTTATACAGTTAAGTAAAATATGATGAATTGTTTCGGGTACGTTACAGTTTTTGCAGTTTGGAGAGTTTGAAAGTTTAAGATAAAATTTTGTTTGATTTAGCATTGTTGTATTTGTTCTAAGTCTATAGAGGATACTTAATTGTCTTCTTGTAAACGGTAGATTTTGAATATAATTAATATTTTCTGCAAGCTTCTATTGTGAAACTTGATATATAACAATTTAAAGGAAGAGCCCGGAATTTATTTCTACGGCTTTGGACGAATAATAATAGAACGTGAACAATCAGATTCGTTTGAAATTCATTTCTTTGCTTCTTGTGGACCAGAACTCATTGTCTCAAAGCCTGAGCTAATATTAACCCTAAAATTTAAATAAAGCATTAAAGCAGGTTAAGAGATGAGAGATCATGGTTTACACTAGTAGAATCAACTATGATCTTAACTGTTGTAATTAAATTTTGGGGTCGTTTTTTAGCCTGTTAAATCCAGTATTCATAATTCTTTTATAGTGCAAAAATATCGTTTAAAATAGAAATTTAGATAGATTTGATTGAGAACTTTAATTTGTCTTTAGACATATTTTTCATTAAAAATCACATTGAAGAAATTAAGACCTGAACGTGATCTTCTATTGAGATAACATGGAACTATTTCCATTTTTCTGTCCAATACCTGCATGTCAGATATTTATGTACATTTTCTAATATTTAAAATTCAACTGTATGATGGTGCACATTAAATGAAACCAAATGGTCCCCCGAGATTTTCCACTGGAATTTTGTTTGGAAATTGTACAAAAATTTGAAATAGTAACCGTTACCAAGATTTTCTGAAATTAAATTTTATTTTTTTTTTAATTTCGACAATTTGGTTATCAAACCTCTGGACATATATTTTAAAAATTTTCGCGGTCCGAATAAAATGCCCCAAGGGTGGTATGTTACACCTCCTTGAATTAAACTAATGCATTGTAAAAAAAATGATGCAAAAACTCTTAAAAACAACAGAATGATTTAATTAGCAAGGACGTTTGGCTAATAACGACTTCTATCACACGCTTCTAACTGGTTCTAATAATTCTCAACGGAGACGTCACCGATTCCTAGGAAACGTTTAAGACATTTGTGGGGTCGCTTTCTACAGGTTTACTGTGGAAACAGATTAAATAAAACAAAGAATACTTCTTAGATTAAGAGTTATGTATGTTTCATTTAGACAGAACAAATTTCGACTTTCATGGATCAAAATACTCAAAAATTTGTACATAGTAAGTATTTTTCAATCAATTTTATCCAGGAAAAATTATTTTATTTCCATGAATTGGTTAGATATTTATACTGGGTAAAAAAGACTGTTCGGCACAAAAAGGTTGGGATGCTAATGATCGAAATCTAAGAGTAAACTACATTGATCCAATGCTAACACTGTATCATTTGCCATTCAGTTATGAGAGCAGAATCAAATCGGAATCAACAGACACATTTATTTCTGTCGAAATAAAACATGAATGTATCTTTCTGTTTTATTAATGAATTTTTTTAGTGTCTACAATGGACAAGAATTTTCACCTTCTGTGAATTATTTTTAATATTGTTTTCTAAACAATACTAAAAGTTAATTTGGTCGTCAAATAATTATTTTAAAGTTTTTAATAGTGTGGCCGAGTGGTTAGCGTGCTTTGCTACTGATCTACGGGACCCGGGTAATGGAAACCCCGGGTAAGGCATGGATGTTCGTGTTGTTTTCTGCTGAGGTCCTGCATCCTCTCAGATCTTCTACTGTGGCATATAAACTGATAGGTTCCTGTCAGATCTCTGTGGCAAGCAGCTGCTTGAGGGGGTATTTATTTTAATAGTCTATAATAAAGAATGAAAAAAAAAATACTCTAGCTACCTGCATTTCTTTATGTTTCATGATGTGGCAGAGAATTTTTTTTACCCTAGCCGGGATCGAGGTCAATAATTATCGAAAAGGTTTAATCCTGTAGTCATTAATTTCGAGCTTGAATTGAAATATTTGAGCACGAAATCATGTGTAACACACAAACTGGAATGGTCGCTCAATAGTATTAATTTACAGCCTCTGTACTCGACATACTACTATACGAGAGAAAATAACCGCTATACTCAAAAATTTTGTTTTTTCGATCATTGAGTTCGCATGTTTATATATTACTTAAAAGTTTTTAAGATTGTAAATTGTGTTTTCTCAGTACATTTGAGCTTTTTCTATGGGTTTTTCCCTTTTGTCCTATCTATTTAAATTTCTCTAGGTTGTCAACACTGAGTAGATTCGCTGAAGTTTAAATACTGAATATTAAATTAATCAAGCAATAACTCAAAATAGTTTCTATTGTACTTGCTTCGTGAGAGCTATTCCCGTGATAGTCTTTTAGCGGCCTTCCTATCGGACAAACATTTAAAGAAAGAAACTGGGACAGGTTAAGTGGGAGTGAGAAAAGTTCGTTTTGGTGTCAGTTGTTGATGGCTTGTAGGTAGTTCGGGTTGATCTTGTCTCTGAGCAAATCAGACTGCAATGTGTGTGGGACTTAACTTTCCTAACTATCTATGCTACCGTGCCCGTTTATATTTTGGAAGCTAAGAAAGACTCGTGTTTTGGAAATCTGGAGCACCTGAATGAAAATTCGCTTTTCTAAATGGGCTATTATAGTAAACTCTGGGAAGTTTCTCACAATCCAGAAGAAAAATAAAACGTATTTAAATGAAAACTTCACAGAGTGTATTTACACAATGGACAACTAACAATAGACCAACCAGCGCTAACAAGATGCTTAACCATTGTGCTAGTTTCATTTTATTTGTTTATGCTAGCATATGCTTTAGACTGCTGCAAATAAGAATGAAAAAAAAATCGATTAGACATGTTATTGACTGAACTTTAATTTCGCGTAAAATATGTGATTTTGAAGAAGAAATTGAAATCAATCGGAATTTCTAGAATCGAGTAAATCTACATGATGATCAACATTCACACGTACACTAAAAAACTAGTACATGCATCTTCTTTCATTATTTTCTCCACGAAGCAGGCTGATTGACAACAGAAAGTCAGGATTACGACTTTATGAAGTTATGCCCCTAGTTTGCACGAAATTATGGACCTCTCGCCGTTAGAATAAGGTCAAGGCAGGCGAGAGCGCCTTAAGTCCTTTAAAGGTCTTTTGTAAAGGTCTATTTTTTTCCGCACATTTATGAAATTTTTCCGTATTTTAACTTGTCTACAAATGCCGATAAAGCTTCCGTTAACTTTGGAAAATAACTAATTAAGCTTTTTTTATTTTATTTAAGCCATTTTATTAAGGAAAAGCAAAATAATTTTGACTTGTTATCATTTTTGTAAAATATTCTGAAAATAGTTAAACCCACGCCAAAAGTTTGACGCGAAATGTATGTCCATTGATAACTATAAGTTCCACCTATAAGTTCATTCGCAGCTTTCCACCGTTAACGTACTATTCGCAACGTATTACCCACATAGTAGGTAGTGTGGTTACTACCAGATTCATTGGGTAGGCGACGCCAGTGTCCTAGATATTTCGGACACTTTTCGCGAGATCTCTCCCGACTCACGGCAACTAAGAACCCGATCTCTTATCCCAACAGGGTTAAAACAAAATGGGACCATCACACCAAATTTGGGACCGATCTCTCAAGCAGCCGCGGAACCACGGGAAACTGCCAATTTCTACCACTGATGACATCACACGTATCCGCCCGCCCGTTCGTTCTTTCATTCAGCATTACGCCTATTATTTGATGTTTAATAATACCCACGTCAAACGTTTGGCTTGAAACGAAAACTCTAGTTCATTCACATGGGCGGAGGTGGCTCAGTCGGTAGCGCGCCAGGCTCGTAATCTGTAGTTCCCAGGTTCGAGTCCCAGCTGGGTCAGCGTTGAGATTTATCTCCGCAAAATTCCCCGCCCTGCCCACGGTCAGTAGGGGACACCGATGGGCTTGGAAAGGCCGCCGTCCGTCGGATGGGACGTTAAGCCGGTGGCCCCGTGTGCGAGAGAGCCATACCCTGTGCACGTTAAAGAACACGCTGGATGGCCTTGATGGGAGACTACCATCTGTCTCCCAACAGCTGTTCTAGTGGGTCCCCTCCCCCAACCTTCTCTGAGCCTTCGGGGTCCATGTGATCTGGCCATTTAGCCCATAGTGTGCAAAAAAGTGCCGCTCAGAGGTAAAACAACCCAATCCTAGTTCATTCACAGGTTTCTATTTAAAATCCCACGTCGATTGATAACTTCATTCACAAGTCAGGCGAGGGCAGAGCCCCACAAATCTCAGATGCTTTTTAAGGGATCACTCCCGACCCATTAAAATCTTCTTACCACTCATCTCTTTACCACGGCAGGTAGGAAGCCGGTCCACGACCACAAGAGGGCTAGAACTAAGCGGGGCCACCCTACCAAATTCGGGACCGATCACTCAAGCAGCCACGGAACCACAAGGGAAACTGCCAATTTGTGCCACCTATGACGTCAGATGTTTCCGCTCTCTCGGAATTACCCCTTTAAAATAATATGAAATTTTTGTAATAATAATTAAAAATAGTGGAACGAAGAACCCCAACGTTTGTTTTCTTAGGATAAAGGTTCTCACGTAGGGTACGCGATAACATTTTTTGGGGCACGCTGTGAGAGCTCAAAAGTAACCAGATCTAGTAACAAAGTAAAAATAACCATTGTTATACTATAACTATAGTTTTATCTATCTATACAAGGGGTACGCCAGTTACATACACATTTCCAGGCGGTACGTGAAGCATAAAAGTTTGAGACCACTGTCTTAGGAGATAAAAAAAAATAATTACTAGTGGTTTCGGTATGACTACAAGTCATATATAACAGTTTTTTTTAGTCAGGGGCTAGTCAACGCAGATTTAACGAATATCCACTAAAAATCCATAATTCATAAGGAGCCAGAAAAATACTCTCTTTTGAAAAATGTAAGCATGCATTTTTGAAGAGTAATGAATTAGAAAAAAAATATATATATATTTTTAAACAATCAAGAAACTATTTTTATAATATACCCTACATACGATATATACCTCATCTTTATTTTCTGGAAGAATTCATACTATGTTTTTTGAAAAATGAGAACATAAATAACTTGTTTTAAAAAAATTTGCCTTCCTCAGTTTCAGTTTTATCTTACTTTCTCTTTTGTTTTTATCATGAAAAAATTCCAATTTAAATTGCTCATTTATTGATTGTAAATTCTGTACTTTTTAAAGAAATTGTGAAACTAAATGCATGATGGTCTTTTCGAAAAATCAATGTGTTTTAAATTTTATTTTACCTCTACAAACGAGTTTTAACTCTCGTAGAGTCTCAATTTATTGCCAAAATTTATTGTGTAAAATCATCATCATCCTCAAGCAGCCAAGGGCTACGGAGGTCCAACCAGACCGTGAAATTTAGTTCTCCAAGCAAGTCTGTCCTGAGCTACATCTACTGCATCTGACCACTGCACACCAATTCTAATAAGGTCCTGTTTGACATTGTCTGCCCACCGCATCCTAAGTCTCCCCCTCTTTCTGAGGCCTTTAGGCACACTGTTCATAACCCTACTCACCAATCTATAATTATTCATACGGGCAACATGGCCAAACCAACGGAGTCTCTCTCTGCACAATATGCTGCTTAAAGGAGGTTGCAAACTCCTTTGCCTAACCTCATCATTAGTTACAAAGTTGAACCACCTAATGCCCAAGATGCTGAGTAATCATCTAGAATCAAAAGCATCTAGTTTTCTGTTATCTTGTTTACAAAGTGTCCAAGTTTCACTACCATAACTAACCTTAGAAAGAACCAAACTAATATGCAGTCTAATTTTAGTCTTTAGGTATATTCGCTTATTTCTTTACACTCTCCATAGATTCTTAAAGGTCCGGGCAGCAATCCCTATTCGTCTGTTAATCTCATGCCGCACATCACCATTATCTGTTACATAGCTCCCAAGATAATTAAACTGTGATACCTGCTCAAGACTGCAACCATTAAGATTAACTGAATCACAGCCTGCCTGACCAATTTTCATCACTTTAGTTTTCTCTCTGTTTATAACCAAACCTACTCTACTACCAGTTTCATCAACAGCTCGAATGAAAGAGTTCATCTCATCAACATCTTTTGCCAAAAGGGCTAAGTCATCAGCATAATCTAAATCAGAAATTTTCGTATCTCCAGTCCATTTAAGGCCAAAATCTTTCCCTTGAAGTGAATTTCGCATAACATAATCAATAACCAAGCTAAAGAGAAAAGGAGACAAAATGCACCCTTGTCGAACACCAGAAGTAATGCTAAACCAATTGCTGCAAGCCTTACCAACTCTCACACACGACTCAATGTTATTATAGAGAGCTTTCATTATGTTAACTAACTTGTCAGGTACACCATATTATCTCACAATCAACCACAAATTATGACGATCAACAGAGTCGAAAGCCTTTTTGAAATGAACAAAGCTAGCAACCAAAGGTTCCTGAAATTCTAAACATTTCTCAAGAATCTGCCTAAGTGAAAATATCTGATCCACACATCCCCTACCACTTCTGAATCCACATTGCTCATCACGCAATTTCCTGTGAACCAGATTCTTAATTCTATTAAGCATAATCATGGAAAGAACTTTACTTGGAACAGAGAGTAGGTTGATACCCCTATAGTTATCACAAGAACTGCGATCACCTTTTTTTAAAATAGAGATAATAATAGGTCTGGTAAAATCCTTAGGAACCATGCCTTTATCATAAAAGATATTCAGAATTTCAGTCATCCAAGTGGTAATCGAAACATTCCCAGCTCTAAGCATTTCTGTAGTAATTTCATCCACCCCTGGGGATTTATGAAGTTTAAGTTTAGAAATAGCCAAAATAACTTCAGACTGTATTATAAGGCCAACATTAAAGCTACCAATGCATCTATCATCATTGCAAACAATGGGAGTAGAACTAACTACATTGTTTAGAACATCACTGAAATGCTCAGCCCACCTAGCCATGACAGAATCCTCACCTTCTATAACCTTACCTTGTTAATCCCTGTATACCTGTCCGTTTTCTACCACACAAACATTAACTATCTGGTACTCTGCTGTTGTGCTGTCTAACTGCTTCCTCGGCTTTGTCAGCCAAGCCATCAAGCCAAAGATTCTTATCAGCAGCTAACTGATCTTTTACACGTTTATTAAGTTCTCTGTAATGCTTTCTATTAGGACTAGTAGTCCGAAATAAGTTCAAGTGCCTTATCACTCAGATAATTCTGTCTCTTCTGCTCCTTTTTTCCTAAAAGAGTACTGTTAGTGTCCAAAAAAGCCTGTTTAAAATGATCCCATTCTTCCTCAACTTCAGTAGTAAGCAAACCATGACTGTCATAATGACTAAGTAACCTATCATGGTAAGCTTTGGCTATAACTGGGTCTTTCAGAGCTTCAGTATTAAAAGTAAATTTTTTAACCCTAGCACAACACTTTTTAAGTTTAAGTTGCAAGACACTTTTAACAAGGTAATGGTCAGATCCAATTTCAGCTCCCCTATATGACCTGGTATTCCTAACAGAACTAGCCCATTTGCTGTTAATTAATATATAATCAATCATATTCTTATGCAGCCAATCGGGTGAAACCCATGTGTACTTATGTATGTCGCGGTGTTTGTAATAAGTGTTAGTTATTCTGAATCCATTGAGTTTACTTACCTGTGAAGACATTGCCCATTGCCATTGCAGCTACCAATACCAAAAGGGCCTATCACCCCTCCCCAAAGGTCAGAGTCAGTACCAACTTTGTCATTGAAGTCACCTAGAACAAGGGTAATATCTCCTTTCTTGACAGAATTCAAAATATCCTGAAGTTGTCCATAAAACCTATCCCTCTCATCCTCATCGGCATCCTCAGTGGGGGCATAACAGCAGATAACATTCAAGTCTTTAACGCTTGTCTGAAATTTTGCTGTAAGAAACCTTTCATTAAAGCACTCATATCCTAGAAGAGCATCACTAGTGTGTCTGCTGAGAAGCAGACCCACGCGTTGGTGATGTTTATTGTCTTCCCACCCTGAAAAGAGAAATTTAAGATTATTATTAAGAATCTGACCTTTATCTGTCCATCTGGTCTCTTGCAAGCCGAGAACATCTAAATTATATTGGTGGAATTCTTGTGTGAGGACATCAAGAGAAAAAGCTCTGTGCAGAGTTCTCACATTCCAACTACCTATGGAGAGAAAATAGTTAGTGGGGTGTTTAAAGAAACTATGTTTATTGAGAGAGAGAATGCCGACAATATCAAACAGCACCCTAATCGCAGACATGGGGAAAAGACCCGTTCCCCCACCACTAAAGGCTGAAGCCATTTACACTGGAAGACTTCCTCCAATGTAGAATTTGACGATGCCAATAGAAGCAAAGAGTTCAAGTGCCTGCGATGACCTCTGCTCAAGATTATCCACCAGCTGATAAACATAACCTGTGAATCTATTCACTTGGGGCTGTCAACCCACAAACAAAGAGAAAACACAGCGGAAGGTTTTCCCTCCACAGAAGACGGGCTGAATTTGATTTATGTATATAAATACTCTATCTCATATTCTTAAAGGCATTTTTACAACAGTTTAATAACATAGAACAGTTTAGGAAATAGTTTTCAGAATTCCATAAAACTTATTCAAAATTATTGTTCTCTTCTAACCTCAGTGGGTGATATTAAAAGTTTTGCATTGAGTAGCATGTTTTTATGCTATTTATTTTATGATTTGCAGGTAGATATGGTGAATTTCTGTGCAATGATTTTAAAAATGTGTTTTCTCTCTTTGATAATTCTTCTCTTTTGAAGAAAAGGGTACATACATGTGTAATTGATTTGTTGGAAAATAATTTGTCCGAGTTGTTAGCTTGCTTGGCTACTGATCACATCATCCATGCCCTGGGTAAGGCATGGATGTTCATGTTGTTTTTCTGCTGAGGTCTTGTCATCCGCACAAACCTTCTGCTATGATATATAAACTGACAGGCTCCTGTCAGACCTTGGTGGCAAGCAGCCGCTTGAAGGAGTATTATTTATTTTATTAGCATTTTTTCATAAAAAACTGAAGTTAGGAGTAATAGAGCTTCAAAAATTCTCATTGATATTAGATGCAAATTCCTAATAAGTTGGTAGGAGTGTAGATAGATGCTATATTTGCATTAAACAATGTTTTTTCATGAATTTACTATCCATTGTTTTGTATAGGAAAGCATATAATGTATGTGTCATTAATTTATATATCATATCACATTTCTAGGAAAATACATATTATACTTTTGCATTTTATTTTACAATGAATAGTTTTTTTCTTTTATCTAATAATTCTTCCCATACAGGACAGCTCTCACTGTGATATTTATATATCCTTTTTCTGTTGCATCTAAAAGTTCATTATGTGGCATTATTCTTAAAATGACACATGATTTGAAAAAAAAATTTGGTAATATTTTATTTATCCACTAAAACTTCCTGGTCTGCCCTCAGCCAGCAGGGGACACTAATGGGCTTAGTAACGGCACCATCCATCAGATGGGATGTTAGGCCTTGGTCCTGTGTGTGGGAGAGACACCATGTGCATGTTAAGGAACATGGATGGCCTTGATGAGAGGCTAATAGCTGTCCAATGGGTGTCTTCCCTCAATCTCTGAGCCATTGGGTCCTTGTGACCTGGTCATTTAGCCCATTGGGTCCAATAAAGGTGCTGCTCATAGGAAAAACAATCCAAATCTTCATGTCAATCAGTCATAATAACTGACTTATTTACTGTACTCTTTCTAAACCACAGTGGTTGCAATTTTGCATTGAATAATTATATTTTTATTTTATAGTTGTTTATTTCATGATATGCAAATAGATATAGTGTGCTTCTGTGATAATTTATCACTAAACACATTATTTTGCAATGTTTATATATTTTTTTCTTAAAGGAAAATGTATATGAATGTATCATTGATTTCCTATTTAATTTCTAAGTTATAGGCAAATATAAAAAAGACTTATTATATGCAACATTTTTTTCCACAAAAAAAAAAGCTTTTACAGATTCAAAGTTTCTCATTGATATAACATGCAAATTCACTAAAAGGTTTGTAGGAGTATAGATGGATGCCATATTTCTTTGTTATATTTACATTGAACACTGTATTTTCATGAATTTAATATCCTATTATCTCATATAAGAAAGTACATATGTGTTGTCATTGATTAATTTAATATCACATTTGTAAGAATATATATATTATATAGGCTTTGGACAGAAACATGGAAACAGTTTCTTGTTATCTCAGTAAAAATTACATTTTGAGTGAATAACTACAATACGATTTTTAACGAAAAATATGTCTAAAAATATAGATGCAGAGAAATCTTTCTATATCTAAATTTTGATCAATATTTATTTAGTATTCAGGGAGATAAATGCTGAATATTTAAAAGACTGAAAAAATTAACCTCAAAATTTATGTACTACTAGCCGTCCCGTGGCCGAGTGGTTATCACGCTTGGCTATTGGTCTAAGGGACCTGGGTTCGAGCTCCGGGTAAGGCATGGATGTATGTGTCGTTTTTCTACTGAGGTCCTGCCATCCTCTCAGACCTTCTACTCTGGAATATAAACTGACAGGCTCCTGTCAGATCTCTGTGGCAAGCTGCTTGAGGGGGAATTTTTTTATTGAAATAGGCTAAGACATCAACACAGGGTTAATACACTGTACTGGAGTCAACTATGATAAATTAATGCTTTAATGCCACCGTCCATCAAATGGAACATTAAACCATTGACCTGTCTATGGGAGAGTCATACTATGTGCACATCAAAGAACATGCTTGATACTGTCCAGTGAGTCCCCTTCCCCCAGCTGTGTGGGGATACTTGTAACATGGTCATTTAGCCCATTATTTAGAGGTAAGACAACCCAACCCTGTTTTAATTAAGTTTTGAGTTTAATTTTTTGTAGCTTTTTGAGATTCCTGTGTTAATTACTCTTTGAAAACTGAACAGATATTGATTGAGATCTTTAATTTACCTTTAGACATTTTTTCACTAAAAATCATAGTAAAGAAGTTATTGAGCTCTGGGTTCGAACCCTGGGTAACGCATGGATGTTTGTGATGTTTTTCTGCTGAGGTCCTGCTATACTCACAGACCTTCTGCTATGGAGTATTAAACTGATAGGCTCCTGTTACCTCTGTGTCAAGCAGCTGCTTGAGAGTGTATTTATTGCAACATGGATCTGCTTCCATCTTTTTGTCCAGTACCTGTATTTCTGTACATTGGATATTGTTTGTTTTTTGAGTAAGAAATAAGTTCTATTAATTGTGAGTGTCATTTCAATTCCTATTTTATTTCTGAAAAATTTAAGTATTAAAAAATTCAAATGCATTTGCTTTAAATAAAACGATTTCAGAGTACTGAGATTTTAATTTCTCAAATAACTTCATAATACTTATTAAAACAGAATTATAATGTTTATAGGAAAATGCAAGCGTGGATCGGGGGGGGGGGGGGGGGGGGGAACGAAGTGATAGGAGCATATGCAAAAGTCGAGCTCATAAAAATGTAAGAGGGAGCAAGAAACTAGACTAACAATTCAACATAAATCCCCACCCCCAGCCCCGTTTTACTGCACTTAAAATTTTGAAAAATAAGTGCAATATAAATGTTTAAT
Organism: Ryuthela nishihirai; assembly: GCA_038380435.1. Taxonomy (NCBI): domain Eukaryota; kingdom Metazoa; phylum Arthropoda; class Arachnida; order Araneae; family Heptathelidae; genus Ryuthela; species Ryuthela nishihirai. The sequence goes on along the minus strand of JAWZYU010000001.1, from coordinate 131,864,702 downwards.
ATATGCCTCTATTAGCTTTAATAAAATATTTTTGTGGGGGCGGGTCATACCCTTTTGGTCCGACCCCTGTGAAAATTAAATTTCGATTTATATTGAAATACTTTTTATTTAAAAACTAGGGAAAATTGATCTTTCTCGCAATATGTTTTATAGAAAAGGGTAAGTCGGAAAATTTAGTGTTTTGCTAAAATACCATATATATATATGAATGAGGAATACACAAATATGAAACTGTTAGTTTTGAAACAATTGGGAAATATAGGCGGATATTTAAAAAATTCTCAATAGAAAAAAATTTCCACCAATGAAATTTCCTTTAGACTACAGATTAGAAATATCTAACTTATACCGTATAAACTCTGGACAAAACCAAGCATGAAATATATCCAACACTAAAAATTATATTTTAAAAACGTATACACTAAAGACCAAATTAGTTTACACCCATTTGTACATAAAAAAAAAATAAATCCCCCCTCAAGCAGCTGCTTGCCACAGAGGTCTGACAGGAGCCTGTCAGTTTATATGCCACAGTAGGAGATCTGAGAGGATGGCAGGACCTCAGCAGAAAAACGACACACACATCCATGCCTAATCCGGGGCTCGAACCCAGGTCCCTTAGATCAATAGCCAAGCGTGCTAACCACTCGGCCACGGGACGGCCCTATTTGTACATATTAACTCAAAATAACCGCATAGGAAGAGAGTAAGTGTAACCGCATTGTAGTTCGGAAATCCACCGATGATGACGCTGCCATCGCCTCGCGGTTACCATTGGGTATTAAGATACTCTAGTCTTTGAAAATCGCAGTCGAACTATATAACAATGGTATTCAAAAATACGAGTTAAATTTGATGTTTACTGCAGATTATTTTTCTTGAAATTAAAAGCACTTTTCATCTTGGTTAATAATTAAGAACGCTTCTAGCTTTCAAAGTCTGAATCCCAAGAATTTTACTAAAACTTTGCATCTGAAAATCTGAAATATTAACTTTGCAATTTATTCACTTGCTGGTAGACATGACACCATTTTTTATTACAGACTCAGGATCTCTTAATTTTGTGACTTACAAAGATTTTTTCTTTTAGATTTAGAATCTACGTCAAATAAAATGGAAGTTTGTTAACTTATTTACCTATCACTGTTTAAACACATGCATAAAAATCATTACGAGGTGTTTTTTTTTTAACTATTTTGTTGTAGTGTGATTGGTGCACATTGGTATGTATCCAATGGCAGGCTAAACGAAGGAAAGTGAAGACATCATTGCTACCAGCTATCAAACTGAGAGTGTAGGAACATGATTGAAAAAAAGTGGTTTCTACTGTTAAGTATATTTCTGCATTATGAAGTACCTATATAGTAGTTATATTGATATCTTTGGTCTTTACTAAAAAATATATTCATTACATATATTGCCTTCATAACATGTATAAAGATCTAAAAAGATGCATGTATGATTCTGGTGTTTTGCTAAACTTATCCAGCCCTTACACTACTTTCTTACTGGTTCTTAACACAGACATACGAGTTCAGTCTGTGTAACATATATATATGTATAACTCTGTGAGAAAAATGTAATTTCAATGAAAAAGTATAAATATAATTTGCTTTGCCTGACGAATGTTTGTTTTAATATTAAAATTCATTACTAGTTACAAAAATAAGTTTGCTATATTGTTGTTGCTAATTTCCCTTTGAGTTGCTTTTTTCCCTTGATTTTCCCCCTGATGCTACGCCACTGGTATTATCACTGCGTTCATATGATCATGGCAAATTACCAGTCCACTCTCTAGTAATATTACTCATTGGTTTGGACTTACATCATAATGACTGGCAGAGTTGTAAATGGATTTTCAGAACCAGGTGGACGCTCCAAAATCGGTTCAAAAAGAGACTGTAGCTGGCATGGAAACATAACGCAACAGGTAAAAAAAATCTGTTTGAAAGCCCAGTAATTATAACACAAATATTAAAGGGTTGATTTCGGTTGTTTTATTTCTGAGCGGGACTTTTTTTTTTACAAACAATGAATTAAATGGCCAAGTCACGAGGACTTAGTTAAGGGCTCGGAGAAGTTTGGGGTGATGGGGCCCACTGGACACCTGTTGGGAGACAGATGTTAGCCTCCAATCAAAGCCATCCAGAGTGTTCTTTAACGTTACAGGGTATGATTACACTCACACGGGATCATGGCTAATGTCGCATCCAATGGACAACAGCCTTTCCAAGTCTATTGGTGTTCCTTATTCGTCGAAGGTAGGGCGAGGAATTTTATGGAGATAAATCTAAACTGTGGTACAGAAGGGACTCGAACCTGGAAAGTGTAGATTATGAGCCTGGCACTCTTCCAATTGAGCCAACCTCACCCCTTATAAAGGAGTGGTTATACATACAACGAATCTGTTTCCTGTTGCTAAATGTATATGATAAAAAAAAATCTCTGGAACACTTCCATTCCCACCCCAAATTTCTAGCCCTGATGATTGGATACATCTTGCTCTGATGACAGTCACTGGCTGCTGTAGCCCATTCATTACTAGGTCAGATATGTGTGCATTTCGAGATGAACTTCTGCACACCAATGTTTAATTCTGCTGTGATTTCCCTGGTTATGGCCTGTCTGTTCGCTTCCACAATTCTTGTCAGTCTCCTTTGACCCCTCTTATCCCCCACCTGTTGTCCAGGGGATCTCTTAGTTTTTTGCTTTTCACAACATTCTCAGTAAACCCTTGAAATGGTTGTGGTTGTAAAGCCCAGGAGGACGACCATTTGGTTAATTCTAGAACTAGCATGCTTAACACCAACTATTATGCCACGTTCAAAGTCGCTCAGATCGCTCGTTTTGCCCATTCTTACACTCATCCAAATCTGATGCTTGAAGCCTGATTAGAAGGTCTGCCTGATTCTGTGGCCTGATTTATACCACACACTATGGTCTCATGGTAAAAATGTTGAAATGAACCATTTATGTCACGAGGGGTAGTATACCTAATAAACTGGCATCTCAGTGTATACTAGAGATAGAACTCATATGACTATGTCATTGGAAGCCACAGACAAGTAAGGAGGTAGCATCTTTGATTGTAGCAATATCATAATTGTAGCTGAAACACATGCATCTGTTTAGGTCCCTGTACATGTTATGAAGGCAATAAATTGCAATGTTCGCTTGTTTACAAGTGAGCAGTTCAGTTTTATGTTTCTATTCCCAGAGTCCAAGCCATTCAATAATGCAGATGGTGTGGCCCTAGCTACCAGCTTGAACCAAGAAGCATCCAGCGGCCATTCTAAGGATTAACGGTGTTAGCCAATGGAACCAATTTGCACATGGCTACTGCTTTGAGTGGCATGAAGGAATGAAATAACCGTAATCATGAACCACAAAGTTTATTTTTGCTTAAGAATTTTTCTCAAGAAATTAAGAAATTTACCTATTTTGTAACGATTTGTACATCCTACAATGGAACACAGTTGTACCCCATTATCTTACTGCAAAACCTTGGCTGTCACTATAGTAAAAATGGGTAAAAATACACTACAATTATCCATTTTGCCCAACAAGTTAGACTCCATTGTGATCTATGGCACTTTTGCCAAAACGCTCTCCGGTACATATATAGTATTCTGTGGTTCAAATCACCACGCCAATTGAGACTCAACATGACCCAACACGACACGAGATGATGCCCTCTTTCCTAGAACGACTTTGGTTGGTGCATCAGGAAGTCTGTAACAATCGCAGTTTTTATGGCGGTTTTTAAATATCCAGAAGTGTGATAATTAATAAGGGTTACTTGGGCAGTATAGAAAACGAAGTTGTCATGCAACAAAAAACTGTTTTGTTCAAGTCCTAGATGCTTTGATTTTATTAAAGTAAATAAATAAATATCCCCTCAAACAGCTGTTTGCCACAGAGGTCTGAGTTAAATGCGCCATAGAGAAGAACTGTGAGGTAGGCGACACCACAGAAGTAAGACAAACATACATCCATACTTTAGTTATTAATTGTCTTCAAATGCCCATAGTTTCGCAATATCATTGGGAGCTTATAGACTCACCACGGTCCAGAAACTCAATCAACGGGGGATCCTGATAGTCATATTAAAACATCAGTTTAGGCAACTTTCTTCAACTTTAGATGCTTCCGTGTGGGGTTCGTTTGGAATCCACAAAACCTTTATCATCATGCCGATACTTGCCACTGTTGCTCGTGATAATGAGTTCCTTCTATTCAGTCATGTAACCAGTCACAGATTATTCTGTGGGTGTACCCATACTATCAGCATGACTTTCCATAAGCATGACTCTTTACCTTTAAGCCACCCTAAGTTTTTTTTTTATAAAATTTCTTTCCTCAAAATGGCGATAGGAAATGTTCAGGTAATAACCGTAACCACATCCAGAAGGTACGAATCGTGCGGCAAGTATGATGGCAAAATATCAGATTATTGACAGTTATTTATTGAAGTTTGATTCCTTAAATCGTGTGCAATTTTAATAAAGTTACAGATATTATGTTATTAGTTTCTAGTTAGTTTATATTCAATAAGTTATGAATTATGTTTTGAAGCCAAATTATAAGATATTTCTTAAGCAAGGTAACTCGTGTGAAAATTTTTGACTTCCGTGTTATAAAAAAAAATGCCTGGCGGAAGAAGAACTGCAAAATCAAGCGCATTTAAACATCCCCCACACCATCATGCTGTAGATGACAGGTATGCAAGTAATTAAGTAACTGTTTAGTTTCTGTGAATATTTTAAACCTGATGTCATTCTCGACGGGCATTTTTCTAACAAAAGCCTTTTTGTCAGAGGCAATGCAGAATGTTAGTACTACAGATGTCCATTCAATTCCTACTTCGGATATATAGGGCATTGAACAAACGTTATAGTATGTTGGGTTAACACCCAACATACTGTAACGATGATATCTTTGAGCCTTCCTTGGCACAGGGAATGGTTCTCCTTCACTTATGGCATAACAGCCATAAGTGAAGGAGAACCTTACCCTGTGCATGTGTTAACATGCTAGTAGTAGTACAGATAGTCATTCAGTTCCTACCTCAGATATATAGAGCATTGACCAAACATTATGGTGTGTTGGGTTTTATAGTGTTAAATTATAGAGCTTTGGCATTAGCTTCCCATTGACTTAATAGAGGATTTTCCTTAATTTATGGAAACCAGTGTATTGCAAAAATTGTTTTGATGGGAAATTTGTAAAGGAGTGCCAGAAAACAGTTTGTAGTATATTTTGTCCAGAGAAAACATGATAGCATAAGTATCCTACAGCATCATAATCTGATGTCAAAAATTAACAGTAGAGGTTCACAGTACAGTAATTAAAATTAAATTTGGCCCATGTATTGCATATTTTATCCTAATTTTAATTAAAAGTATTTTTTTTTCATTAAAATTATAAGGTCTGTAAATAGTAGTAGGCATAAGTTGGAAGGAGAGCTGTGTACCAATCCCTAGTGATAATGCACAGAACTGGCACCTAATGTCCAATCCCATCTTCTTGTGATGCAGGCCATTAGTACCTTTCAAAAGAGATATTCTCTTTTGGAAGAGAATGGAAGTGGAGGGTACTGACCTACTGATTTGGTGTTGACCATTTATACCCACTAGGCTGGTTTATGAATTTGAGTTTGATTATGGATCCTGGACTTGCTGCACTGGTGGGCCTCTGTTGATGGAGAATCTGCCGCTGTGTTTTTTGTTTGCTTGTGGGTTGCCAGCCATAAGTGAACTGAGGCATGGGATACCTTATATCAACTGGTGGATAATCGTGATCAGAGGCCATTGCAGGTATCTGAACCCTCACTTAGCTAGTTGGGCATTGTCAATCCTAAACTGGAGTAATGTGTTTCAGGCAGGCCATATGGCTTTTGAAAAGGTGATGCCTGAAGTTCCTATCAGCATCGGGGAAGGAGGTCCATGTCGTCTGTATACATTCGGAGAATCTGAATTGAGAGGCCAAGGACGTATCTGGTTTTAGTACAACAAAAAAAAATCGATATTTTTAAAAATAAAAATTGCCTTTTAATTACATATATATATCCTATAAAAATATATAATTCAGGCTTGAAAAATAATATTTTATTTTTTAATTTGATGCATATTTTATTAAACTACAATATAAATAATTTGATAAAGCCATCTGATTGTCATTTCTTAGAAGCACTAAACAGTATTACCGATTTGCTTGTTAGCATTCCTATTTGCTGAAGCAACCTTCTGATTTAAGCTCACAAGTTTGATTTGAACTATTATCAACAAATTTTTCCTTAAATTTTTGAAAATCTCCTAAAAATTAACAATTTTTTTAAAAAAAACGATAGATTTTGGAAGTAATTGCAAAATACGTACTGCCGTTTTTTTTTTCCGTTTCAAACTATTTTCTGTCATAAACCTATTTCAGTATTCCCAAGTTATTTTTATCATTTTTCTGAGCATTCTCTGCATCTTTCCCATCTTAAAATCGAAAATGGAAGTAGACACATCCTTTTTAGAAATTCTAGTTGCAGCTGCATTTAATAAGTTATGCTTCACTGAGGCAAACAAGACGCAACAACAACACATGCAAACTCTGTTGCGTGTGCTATAAGTGTTGTTTACAATTTTTGTCCAGCATATTGGATACCTTTTGTAAAGTTAGTATTTACTTTTTTTATATTTAAACCTTAGTTTTCATTTCAGTAGTTTATTTTTGGAAATTAGTGATCTTTTGGCTGATTGATAAGTATTGATTTTTTCATAGTTATGCTACATTGTATGGCCAGCCTACAAGTTGCTGTGGATATTTTAACATTGCATTAGGATATGTGTTAATTTTTATTTTATTATTTATTACTTTTCCAGTAAAATTTTGATCTAGTATCATTTTTTGAAAATAAATGAGGTCTTGGATGTAGAAGCAAATTAATTTCCATAGATTTACTTCCATTAGTTAGTGATCTTTCGATTGGCTGATTTATCGATTGGCTGATTTATCGATCTTTCCAAGTTATGCTAGATCGGTGGCCGACTTAAAAGTTGTTGCAGATATTTTATTTTACATCCCATTAGATTATATGTAATTTTTCATTCATTATTTCTTGTTTTTTTAGTAAAAAAACTTTGAGCTTGTATCGTTTTCTGAAAATAAATGTCTTGGATACGGAAGCAAAATAGACATCCTTGCTACAAAAATCAGTCTTCATATGGGAGGGCAATTTCAGGAAGATGTCCCATCTGCTAAACTCGTGGTGAAAGTTTCACTACCCCCCCCCTCCCAAATCTACAAAAATATTTTTCTTTTTTTTTAAATTACAAGTTTTTATGTTTATATTGAATGATTTTAAATGTATCAGTATTCCCTCAGTACCTTGGCTGTGCCACACAGGTGATATAATGCTGTTTTTTTTTTTTGCTGCGGTTAACAAACCTTTCTGCACTTAGCCAAGATCACCAAACTTCAACACCCAAAGAAAAAAATTTATAATGTTTAGCAAAAAAAGCTGCCAAAGAAGTTTTTTCCTATTTCATAACCAGTTTAGAAAATCCCATGAATGTGAAAAGTCATGTTGTATAACATTGGCCATGTTTAAAATATACGGTACTGAAAAGAATCATTAAAAGAAATAAAAATCATATTTCAGGTTGAATATTATATTATTCGGGAGGAAATTTCCTTTTGATAAATATATGATTTAACTATTTTTATTCAGCAGGTTTTCCAAAATTGAAGCCTTAATTGTATAGTGTGATCTTTTTTTTTTCACCATATCACATTAAAAAAGGCTTATTAAAATTAATATGCTTGCAAATTTGTTTATATTATTTATTTTCATAAAATTCATAATTAAATTCTGTTTAATTTGGTGTATGACATGATCTATTTCCGTTGATTGGTTGTTTTTTAAAAAAATTCTAAAGTTGACTTGTTTATGTGACTCAGCACAATTGGCTAAAAGACTGGAATTTTCTCAAAGTATGATACCGAGAAAAATATTTACTTAAAACCAAAAAAATTCTTTTTTGTTATTCAGAAATATATAGTTATTCTATTCATGTACATTGTAATCATTTCTGTCTATTAGTTTTTTTTTTTAAATAGATTTTTATTTGTGTTGCCAAATGTGTTTTTTTACTACATGACTAAAAAAGTTCTATTAAAATAAAACATATTATCTTTTTTGATAAATACTTTATTTTCAGAAAATACAGAATTAAATGCTGATTAATTTGGCATACAGCATGCCATAATTCCTTTCATTAGTTATTTGGCAAAAAAAGTTCTAAAGTTAAAAAAAAAAATTTTTTGGCTGAGCATAGGGAGAAAATAACATGGCCTCTGCATGGAAACTTTTCAGATTGGACAGTGAAAGGGTAAATGGTCTAGAGATTTCAAAATTTCTGATTTAGATTATGCAAATGATTTGGCCCTGTTGGCTAATGATATTGTTGATATGAATTCTTTTATTAGGGCTGTTCATGAGAGTGGTAATTGAGTAGGTTTGATGATAAACAGAGAAAAAACTGAAGTGATGAAAATTGGTTAGGCAGATAGTGCTTCAGTTGCTTTGAATGGCTGCACTCTTGAGCAAGTGTCTCAGCTTAATTATTGTGGGAACTATGTAACAGATACTGGTGATGAGCAGCAAGAGATAAATAGAAGAATAGGGACTGTTGCTGGAACTTTTAAGATTCTATGGAGAGATTGGAAAAATGGGCATGTACACCTAAAGACTAAAATTAGGCTGTATAATAGTTTGGTTCTTTCTAAGGTTACCTTTGAAGTGGACCTTTTAAGTGGACCTTTTGTAAGCAGGATAACAAGAAACTTGATGCCTTTGATTCTAGATGCTTACAGTATCTTGGGCATTAGGTGGTTTGACTTTGTAAATAATGATGAGGTTAAAAGAAGGAGTCATCAACCTCCTTTGAGCAGCATTGTGCAAAGACTGCATTGGTTTGGCCATGTTACTGCAGATTAGCAAACAAGATTATGAACAATGTGCCTAAGGGTTTCAGAAAAAGGAGGAGTCCTAGGAAGCAATGGACTGACAATGTCAAACAGGATGTTGTTAGATTTGGCCTAGAGTGGCCAAATGCAGCAGCAGTAGCTCAGAACAGACATGTCTGTAGAGGAAAATTGCATAGTCTGGTTGGACCGCCATAGCCCATGGCTGCATGAGGATTTTGTATGTATATATGTATGTAAAATTATAAAAAGTACATTTTCCTTTTTTTAAATAAATAGTTATTGGTGAAAATTTCATTGTATATGCATATTGTCTACTCAGGGCATTGTACATGGGGGTTGGGTTGTTTTACCTCTGAGCAGCACTTTTTTGCACACAATGGGCTAAATGGTCAGATCACAAGGCCCCCGAAAGCTCAGAGAAGGTTGGGGGAGGGGACCTACTGGAACAGCTGTTGGGAGACATGGTAGCCTCCTGTCAAGGGCATCCAACGTGCACAGGGTATGGCTGTCCCATACATGGGGCCACGGCTTAACTTCCCATCCAATGAACAGCAGCCTTTCCAAGCCTATCAGTGTCCCCTACTGACCATGGGCAAGGCAGAGAGTTTTGCGGAGATAAATCTCAATGTTGAGCCAGCTGGGACTTGAACTTGGGAACTGCAGATTATGAGCCTAGTGCGCTACTGACTGATCCACCCCCGTCCCTGTACATGGGGGAGGGAGGTAAGTTTATAGTGTGTAATGCAATAAGTTAAGGATATGGCCTGCAGCATCTTTTAATAACTTCATCTGGCCTGCTGAGGAGAAAAGGTTGCTCACTGTTGATTTAAACCATTGTGTGCAAAAAAAGTGCTGCTCAGAGGTAGAACAACCAACTTCTTTATGAGCTCTGATACTGAAATAACATCTCTACAAGACTAGTGTTTTTGAAACTTTTATATATTTTGTAATAATGATATTTGTACATTTTTGCTGAATTAGTAATATTGGTTTTTTTATAATAGCTCTAATTACATCTCTAAAAACAAAAGTAATAGTTTTGTACAATTTCTTAGAGAGTTAACTTATTTACAAACTAAATGCAGGTTATCCACTCAATTACTTCATGTACTATAGTACATAGTATAATAATCTGTTAAGAGTAAGAAATTTCTTAATTTCACTTGAAATTTTTTTGCAATTTATGGTTTATATCATAATATTTATTGTATGCGTATAAAAATATATTTAATTTTTTTCCTTTTACTCTAGACATAGCAATGAAGTTCCTGCTCAACCACAAATAACTCCTCCCAAGCATGTGCCACTCCCAGACATACCAACTGACAGTGAATTTGAATTTGAGCTAGATGCCTTTATTTTTTGTGTTATGGCAATGGGAAGCCAATATCTGAATTTATATAGAAGTGTATGGTGGTTACCACATTCACACACAGAATATTCTTTAGTAAGCTATTTAAATATGTTTAAAAGCTATAAGTTTCTCATTTAAAAAATAGGATGACTGTAGTTTTGTAAATTTTAATGTGTTATAATTTAAACTTTAAAATATAAAAGGGAAAGCAGTTCACATTTCCCATGATGAAACACTTATGCAGTCTTTTACTCTGAGTTGACTTTTGATATTTCTAAGAAAATGCTTCATTATACCAATGGTTTTATACAGAAAAAAATAACTGATTTCTTTGAATTTAGAGGGGAGAGAAAGAAAAAGATTTAGAAAAATAATACTTGGTAAAAGGGGACATTCAGCCCAGAAAGGTTGAGTACCACTGCATTATACTATCACTGCACAACTAATATACCTAAAAACAGTAATGCATCTCTAAAAGTATATAAAGGAAATACATGAAATGTGGAATATATGTACATTTCACAATATGGAAAAAGAAAAATGCATGTAAATTTAACTGACATAACCACCAGCAAACAGGCTTGTTATAAAAGAGCATATAATTATGGTCACCACTCATTTCTATTTCTCTATCTTGAATAGCATTTTGATTTCACCATGTCATAAAGACAGCCTGTGCAAGTTGTTTAAGGTATAAGTAGGATGGAAGAGGGGTCAATCCCAGATCAAAGTATAGAAGGTCTTTAATATTCTCTAAGACTTTGGAGACAATTTCAAGAAACAGGAAAGGTTAGTCATAGATCAGGACAAGCTTGTCTTAGAGCCATAACTGCTCAGGACACAAATTTCTCTTTTTAACAGCAAGACCAATTTATGAAATGGCAGCTAGATAACTTACAAGCTATCAGCTACAAAAACAACAGTTTCAAGACGTACAGGAGGATGTATGAACAAGGTCTGTATGCACAAAGATCAGTTATTTGTGCCCCTCGCCAACTTCAACAGAAGATCTTGTTTAATGTGGTGAAGATATCACCTTTGGAGACCAGGCTAGTGGGCAAAATGTGCTCTTCATAGATGTCGAGATTCATTTTGAATATTGATTCTTAACATTTGTCTGGAGAGGACAAAAATTCACCACAACTACTGTAACATCAGCAAAGGGACCATTTTGGTCTGCTGTCATGATGAATGGCAACACAAAGCTTCACATCTTTTAGAGAAACAATGACTGTGCAGAGATACAAAGATGAGATTCTTGCAGAATAGTTGAGAATTTTCAAGGGTCCCTCAATCAGGATTCCATCTTTATGAATGGGAATACCACTCTCCATAGAGTTCATATGGTCAATGATTTTCTTGAAAGTAAGCCATCCTGGTGACCGAGTAGTTAGCATGCTTGACTACTGACCAAAGGGACCTGGGTTCAAGCCACATGTAAGGCATGGATGTTTGTGTTGTTGTCCTGCTGAGGTCTCACCTTCCTCATAGATCTTTTCTATGGCATATTAAACTGACAGGCCTCTGTGGCAAGTAGCTGCTTGAGGTTTATATATATATAGTTATTCAGTGGATGTGGATTTTACTCCTTATCACAATTATTGGAGGTCACCTCTCGATACTTTATTCAACTTTTCACAGAACTATTGTTGTGCTAACAAAACATTTCTTGCTTTCTTCAAAGAATCTCTGAAAATCTTCTCTCAATCTCAATCTTCTTGACTTAAAGAAACCAGTCATAGAGAGTCTCAGATCTCCAATAGTATGTAGGTCTTCAGATAGAAAACCTAACAAAAACCTAAGTTTCTCTATAACTATGCTTGATAACTCAGAATAGCTCTTGGATCTGAATATTTTGGGATATTTCTCTAAGCAGTAAACAAAGAGGACAGTCTAAAACTAAGGTCAGAAATTTTCTTCACCAGTATCATTTCCATTGACCAGGTTCCAGCCTTGGATTGCAAACTTTTCTTCAGAGTTCCATCATAAGAATTCCCCATCTATAGCAGTTTTCTGCCTATATTATGCAGGGTTTGATTTTTTTTTAATGACACTTCCCCATAGTTGATTTACTTTCTCTTTTACTTTGAAATTTATTTAATTTTTGAAGTTTCCACTTTCAGGATAAGTATTTTTTTTTGAGAAATGCTGTTCTTTTCAGCCAGTAAATTCTTGAGCTGATAAATAACAACTGATAAACAAACTGATAAATAAACAAGGATTTTCTTATAAAAGCCAATCTTCTCTAGGACCAGTAATATTTGCCAAATGTTTTCAGCTTTAACCAAGTTTCACAGGTCTCAAACTCCAACATCTCCTTAGACTGTGCACATAGTTGCAATAAGAGAAGCTTGAAGTGCAAATCTGAACTACAGTTTGTGTTCTCTTGAGATTTGATTGTGATGACTCAAAGTGAGGACAGCATAATGAAATGAAGTACTATACTGCAACCAATTTCCAAAGAATGCATGTGGCTTCATATTTGTTTATAAAAAAATATGCACTATGTTCAAATAATTCCTTGGCAGCAAGATCCCCAGATTTGAATCCAGTTGAACATATGCAGGATGCCTTGAGGAGGTGAATTACAAGATATATATATATCCCATCCCAGAAACCTCTACGAGCTCAGATCTACTGTTGTGGAGTAGCGGGCTGTATTTCCACTCATTAACAGCCTTGTAAACAGTATGAGAGGTTCTCATTGAGAACCTCTCATAACTGTTAACAAGGTGTGTCACTGAGTTTATCTATTCTCATTCATTGCATAAGTCTTGTGGCTGTCAGTGGTGATCATTTGTCTCGTTAACATCTCCTTCTCCTAATTCTCATTTATAAGCATCTCATTTGTGGGAAATCATGTTCTCATATTTTGAACTTGTTTTGCTGGTGTATTGAGTTGACCTTGCTAAGTTTTAACGTGAATGGCTTTGCCCTTCAGAAGTGAGGAACCGAATTCTTCACTGCACACTCAGTTAAAGATTGTTTGATATCAATCATAATCAGTGAGCTCTTTAAAACACCTAATAAATGAGCCTCAGCAAGTAGATTCATGGACTATGAAGGTATAAATTAAAAGTAATCTTTTAATGTCTTTATGAAAGAGAATCAATAATATAGATTTATAGAGGTTATATGATTAAACCTAACATTCAAATTCTTTGTGATCTAAAGATAGCACAGACAAGTTTGACTATTGCTCAGAAATGACAAAGCTCGTTTTTTTTTTCCGGGGGGGGGGGGGGGGGCATTATTATATTATAATTTTTAATTATATAACATATATATAATTATGTTTGTGAAACATTTACAGCAAAGTTGAAGCAAATAAAAATGGAATGTTTCTTACTGCTGTGCTTTCACCAAGGATTCTGATGAGAATAAGAGTGCTAGATTTTATAATCAACTTCGGGATTCTTTTTTAGTTCACTGTGGAAAAGATATTTTTAGGCTGTTAGCAGTAGCTTCCATGTGAAGTACTGATTCTCACAAAGTTCTAGTGGAAGCTCATCTTGAAGCTTCAGATTTTGAGGAATGCTTTAGATCAGTTATGGGCAACCCATCGCCCACTGAAACTTTTCAAGTGGCCTGCAAATTATTAAAATTTTTTCTCTTATTCTTCAAGTACATTGTGGAATACAATTACATTTTTAATTTGCCTTTATACACTTTTTTTATAGTAATAATTTTTACATTATTTTTGAAATAGGTTTTTTTTGGTAGCTAAATTGAATTTATGATGACATCAAACCACATGGGATCACTTTGCACATAGAGAGAGATTGGGTTTTCTGGATGTGTACTGTTCAGCTCCCAATTAAAGAGCCCATTAAACTTCCCAATTAAAGGGCTAACAAAGAGACCGTCACTCAAATAGAGTTCACTTTTTAAGGAAGAGGAGATAGGCTGGGTTAGGATTGTTGTAAAACTCTTCTGCTCAGTGCTTTCTGGTCAAACTTCTCGGACCCTGTTTTCAAGGATGAACTGTCCCCCGAAAAAGGTGCTGGAGCTCGGATAGAGGGATAGTGGAAATGTATTGCATATTAGGTGGTTTTATGTTAGTCTAATAATGCCATTTGTGTTAGCCTCATGTTGTATATCTTATTTTCTGTGTGGGAAGTAATTGTTTAATTCCTTTTACACTTTTATCATAAAATGTCATCAAAGAAAAGTAGACAATGACCATTGAATATTTTAAGAAAAATGGAATACTGAATATTTTTTTATACAGCTGAAAAATACACCAGTATGTTTGTATTAAAAGTCACTACATCAGTAAACATTCTTATATAAATTATCAAAGCCAAAATAGAAAAGAAAATTTTGAAAAACTTATGGCTGCATTAAACATGAAAAAAAAATATTTAGCAAAATATCTTAAGACATCGATGTTATTGTGCATGCAGACTTTTTTATTAGTGAGAATATTCCAAAGTATTCTAAAAATTATTCAGATGGCAAATTGTAAAGGAGTGTGTGGAAACAGTTTTTGGTATGTTGCGTCCAGAGATAAAAAAATTATGTTGACAACATAAATTTGTTCTGCAGAAACACTGTACACACAGGCGAATTGATGAACTTGGTGCCAATATGGAAAATATCTTTACAGAGCTTGCAATGAAATCAAAATTTCATTATTTTTCTTTGGTTCTTGATGAAAGTACCAATATTTATGACACCGCTTAATGAAACTAGCTACCTGTGACATTAGAGGGGGGAGGGGTAAATGCCATAAAAAATAGGTTCTGGTCTGCAGGCACCCTGAAAAATCCTTGTGGCCCACCAATGAGAAAAGGTAAAGATTTAAGCCATTACTGCTTTAAATACTACATATTATACATGTTATTTTGGGTGGAGGGGTACTCCATAATTTTTCTGGAGCATTCTACTGAGTTTATTTTGTATTTTATTTATAATTTTAAGATGAGAAAGTTTTTATTTATTCTGACTGCTTTTATTATAGCACTTTTAAAAAGTTATAGTTTTTTTGTGATTAAATAAATTAATTTATTTATTTAAAATTTTATTTAATTTAAATAAATTAATTTAATTTTATCTAAATTATTACTTTTGAACATGTGAATGTAATTGATGTATTTTTCTCCCTTCAGAACTTTTATTTAATAGACCTTTATGTTGTGGCTTTTAATTTAATTATGGTTGGAAGAAGGCTTCCCCTTTGCTTATTGAAACAGGTAAGTATAGTTTACATAACATTGTCTATATCTATCACAATATGGGATATTTCCTACAGCAATTTCTTATTTAGAAAGTAAAAAGAAAATATGTTGCTTAATCCTAATATATAGTATATTTGTATCTGCATGTTGTGATATCCTGATCTTGTGTGAAGTAAAAACCATACCCTTATCTATTACAGAATAACTCGTTCATTACAGGAAATTTCAAATCTCATTGTTTCAATTCAAATTTCATAAAGTGCTTTGTTTGAATTTTAGAATTTAATTTTATTAATCTGATTATTTAGTAGGATTTAAGGTTTTTTTTTTTTTTTTTTTTTTTCATTTTTTTAAATATAATTCAAGATAATGTAATATAATCTTTTAATTTCCTTTATATCTCTTGTGAACTTCATAATTATTAAATTTCGAAGCCAACCATATCCATACAAGTGGAATTAAAAATGCTCTCTATTCTTTTGTGATCAATGAAAACTGAGGAAACTATTTCTTCTTTGACCAAATGATTTATTGTTTTTTATGGCACATATAAAAAAAACTGTGTTATACCTGTACATTTGCACTTTCTGTATTATGCTCATTGATATTTCATTCTTCCTTCATCAAATGAAAACCATGTCTCATAAATCTATGTTATAAAATTTTTGGACTTTATTTGTATTATATATGCAAGTCCAAATCTAGGGGGAGTGCATGTGCCCTTCTCTCGAGAGTGCTAGTAACAGAACAGATGCAAAAAAAAAATTTTAATTTATATGTGTATTAAAGATATTTTTCAAGAAATTTTCTAAAGATGTAAGGAAAAAGTTTATACCGGAATGTTGTTCCAGCTCAATCTTGAGCCCCCTCTTTCACTCAGATCACTTACTATCCCCTCACCCCCAATTTTTTTCTAAACCTGGGCTTGTGTGTTGATGTGTGTGCTATTTCTTTGTGATGCAAGATCTCTGAAAAATTATAGGACAGTTAATTTTGGACCAATCATTTAACAATTTTGTATAGATTGCACTATTTTGTTTGCAGATTTGAAAATTAGTTCACATGTTCCAGTCCAAGAAAATTGATCCCATAACAGTGTTTCGTCCTGGCATGTCCTCAACAATGCATATTGACATAGCTTGGCAATTTTTGAAATAGAAGCATGAATCATTTCATTGATTGTTGAAGAATTGCTCTCATTTTTAATATCTTGATACCTCATAATTTACTAAATACTAGACTGATCAGTCCCAAATTCACATTCTCCCATGTTGCATTAAATATTTGTCTTTACCTATAATACAAGCCAATATTTAGAACCTTGAATATTTTTTTCTACATTTTTTTACAATTTATCATTCAGAATTTAAATGTTTTTCAATCCCTGTAATTCTCCAAATATTGACTAGTTGGTCCTAAAATTTTCGTATGAATTCCTCTTTGTCACAGTGTGTTCATTAAAGTTCTACTTATACTTTTTTCTATAGTTTATGTAATAGAAAAGTACAAGGTGCTCTATTTTTACACCACTGATTTATAAAGCGTTCTTCATCAACAACCCATATGGGTCAGTTTCAGCTTTTCTCTCTCTTAACAGTTATTCTTTATTCATCTAAAACTGTCAAATACTCTACAGAATTTCCAAAAGAAACTGAGTAAATAAAACAATCAAAAATATTTCTCTCAGTTTTTTCCCCCACTATTTCCATATTTAAAAAAAATCTGTATTTGTTCCAATGTAATGTGCATTTAAATTTTTAAAGGATGAATTCAAGGGGAAATAACTGAAATAAGTTTCAGTTAATCAAGTTAGTGTGCTTAGCTACTGATCAAAGGGACCTGGGTTAAAGCCTTGGGTAAGGCATGGATGTTTGTGTTGTCTTTCTGCTGAGGTCTCGCCTTCCTGATGGATTCTTCTCTATGGGTATTAAATTGGCAGGGACCTGTCAGATCTTTGCAGCAAGCAGCTGCTTGAGAGGTAATTTTTTTAATGATAGTGGTTTAATGGTTCAAGTTTAATGCCACTTTTATATTTCCACTTCTGTATTTCCATTTCATAAGGGAAAGAAATTCAAGGTACCTATTTGAATTTCTACAGGAAATCTTACATTGAAACCTCAAGTTCCCATCTAAAACAAATTCTGATTTAAAAACATAAAGCCATTTGTTTTGCTTATTTTTTTTAAGTTGTCATTTCAAATTTCAATTGCCAATTTTCAACAGGCTGCACACTAGTATATTCTTAAGTTGTAACTCTTCAGTAGCAGAGCTCTGTAGGAGAATCAAAGCATTCTGTTAAAGAATATTTTTTAATTATTGGCCTTATTAATCTATATACTACAAGATGCTAAAAACTCATCTAACAATCTGTTCTTCTTAGAGTTAAATACTTCAAACTCGTAACATACACACACCCATACTCTTAATATTTGTGTTTGCACATTATTCTGCACTAAAGAGTTAAATCATAATTTGTATATCCATTTCATGTTTGTGAGGGAATTTTTCAAGTATATGCAGATATAATAGAAGCTCTCTTAACTAACTTCCACTTAATTGACTCTTCAGATTAACTGATGCTCTCCTTCCTAGAGCTTTTAAAATATAAATCTTTTGTCTTTTGCAGTTTACTACTACTTACAACAATCAGCATGGATAGACTCTGAATTTTCAAACAATGGTTTTTTGAATTTGTACCTTCTGTAAAGAAACAAAGAAAATTTTAACTTAATTGAAAAGGCTATACTTTTCCTAGATAATGCTCCTTTACATCCCAATTGTAAAGAACTTAAAGAAGGCAAATAAAAATTAAAGTGGCCATATTTTTACCACCAAATGTAACATCCTTGATTCAGCCTAAGGATCAAGTGGTTCTGAAATGTCTGAAGAGACAATACAGGTGTAAATTTTTGAGTTCTATTTGGAAAAAATAGAAGACAAGAAGATAGGTCTTGCAGAATCATTAAAAGTCATCAGCATCAAGGATGTTGTATATAGTGTAGCATTAGTGGGGAATGGAATTCTCAGTTCTATATTTACTAAATCTTGCAGAAAACTGTAGCCTGAGATTGACAATGCTACAGAAAATCCTGAACTACAAGAAGATAATAAAGAACATAGTTTATTAACTGATCTCAAATAAATTGGAGCTTCCAATGATACAGGAAGATGACATATAGCAATGGATTAATGGTGCCAATTTGTTGGAAAATGAAATTATGGAGGATGCAGTAATCATACATGCTATGACAGAAACAGATGTTTCTAAAATGAAGAAGAAGAGATAGAATCAATCCAGAACCAAAAATTGCTCATGCAGTAGCCAAAGATATCCTAAACATAGTTTTACATTATATTGAACAACAGCCTGAATCAACATTCAATGATATTATAATAATAAAAAAGTTAAGGGACTAGGCTGTGAAAAATTGCATTTTTTCTTCTAAACAACTTAAAATTATGGATTTGTTAAATGAACATGCATTTATATCTTAAGTTAAAATTTTAAGATATGTATGTATCTTTTTTATATGATTTCCTACTTTAACCAATTTTTTTGAATAACTGATTGAATGGGTTATATAAGAGAGCTTCTACTGTAATTAGCATATGACAGTTTTATGAATATCATTAGAATTGTGTTAACATTAAATTTTTAATCAACAGCAAAATTTTGTTTTGACTTTTCATAGTATGAACCCTCCTAAAGCAATTCATATGTCCCTATACTGAGTACTGATCAGTTTCTTTTTTCTTAAGCAGTGTCAATAAAGTATGTAGATCATTTGGATGATGTCATACACCTTTATTTATTTATTGGAAACAAATGGTACATCCATGGCTAATCAGAAAATTTATTTTCCACCATGTAGCATCTAGACATGTTATTAGATCATGAATTCCACATTCCAAATTAAAAATTTGTGCTAACTAAAATAACTGCTTTCAACTCTAGACAGTTGTTTCTGAATTACCAATGTTTGTGATTTTAATATTCAGCACTTATTATTAGTGACTAAAATATTAAGAGAGAAGTGTATTTCTCACAGTAATGGTTTAACTGTAAAAACTTGCTTATGTATAATTTTTCATCTTAAATTATTGCAATGATAATTTTCAGTTTAACATATATATATATCGTGTGCCTCATTTTTTTCTTCTTTCAGATTTGCTTTTTTTGTTTTCCTGCATCATTTCATGCTATTTGTTTGGTGTGCATTCGAGTTTTAGTCATGATAGCATTTATTCCAAGTATTGCATGGTGTTCTTACAATATATTTCTGCAACATGGAACCCTCAGTATTTTTTGCCTAGGTTATCCGTAAGTATAATTTTAGAGTTCTTGTAATAGTTTGAAGTTAAATAATCAAGAATTTTTTATTTGTAATAATAATAATACAATGATTTAGAATTTTCTGAGTAAAATGGAATTTAAGTAACATTCATTTTGTGCAAAAACATAACTGTTCTGATAAATATATTATAATTTTAATTCTGTTTACTTTATATGTATAGCTCTAGGTATTGCTCTATGTAAGACAATCAGCATTATTTATGTAATGGCAAAAATACATCATACATCATGAGTTTATATTTTTTTCCCCTTTCCCTCTTAGACCTACTGATTGACTGGCATACTGTATTGGGTATTCTAGTGCCTGCCTTTTGAATAGATGTGCTATCTATAGCAGCATTAGAAATATTCAGCACTTTTTTCAGTATTCTGAACAGGAAATGACACTATAACATACCAATAATCCTTAGTTTTTTTCTTAAAAAAGTTTTAAATTGCAATTTTTTTTAATTATTATTGGGTATTAGACATGTAGTAAAATTTATATGCAGCAAATTCCTAGGATCCCCACCAAAAAAAAAAGATGTCTTAATCTAAGCATTGAAATAAAATGAACAGGATGATAACTAAGCAATGGTGAAAAAGACCTTTGCGACAAATTCAAAATAGGGAGATAGAATAGAAAAAGAATGTAATTATAAAGGGCTGCAGATTTTATTTTTAAAGTGAATCACCATGTATGGTTAGTTAAGATCAGTTAATCCTTCCAACATCCAGGTTGTATATGTTATGTTGACAGAATCAGAAATGTGAAATTTAGGACATCTGTATACATTTTTAGTATAACAAAAAATGTGATTTTTAAAAGATAAAAATTGGCATTCAAAAATTTTCTTATATATATATATCTTATAAAAAATACATTTTTTTATGCTTGAAAAATAATTCTTTTTTCATTTGATGCATATTTTATTAAATTAGGATATAAATAATTTGTTAAAGCCACCTGATTGCTATTTTTCCAATTTATTTGTTAACATTACTATATGCTGAAGCAACCTCCTGATTTAGGCTCAGAAGTTTGATTTGAACTATTATCAAGAAATTTTTACCTTAATATTTTGAAAAATCCACTGAAAAATTAATTAAAAAACTGGCATTTTTTTAAAAAAAGAAAGATTTTGGGAGTAATTATGAAATTTGTACCTTTGTTGTTTCGTTTTGCACTCTTTTTTTCTCCTTAAATCTATTTTAATATTCCTAGAATTATTTTCATCATTTATCCTAGCATTCTATGTATCTGTCCCACTCTTCAAATCGAACTATAAGTAGCAAGAGTGTTCTGATCTTGTTATTGTGAAACTTGCCAGCAGTGTCATGGCAGAGGAGCAGGTGCTGTAATCTAATTTGCTTACGCATGCTGTCAAGTGACTACATAGGGGATTGTTTACAGTGAGCATTATTGGATTACACATTGGTGAATGTCACCATGCATCCAGTTAGTATTTATACTTTTATATTTAAACCTTTGTTTTTGTTTCTGTAGATTCATTTTCTTAAATTATTAATCTGAAAGCTTAATGATAATTTTTAATTATCGTATAATATTTTTAATAATAGGCTGATCTAACAATAGATTATTATCGATCTTTTGAAGTTATGCTACTTCGGATGGTTAGCTTACAAGTTGTTGCTGATATTTATTTAAAATTGCATTAGGTTATGTGCTAATATTTCTTTTATTATTTCTTCATTTTCCAGTAAAAAACAGATCTTGTATTGTTTTCTGAAAATGAATTAGGTCTTGGATATGGACACAAAAGGGACTTCCTTCTTGGCACAGAAATCTGTCCTCATGTATGAGGGCAATTTCAGCAAGGGTCCCCCTCCCTGCTATACTCACTAAGAACATTTTATTCCCCCCCCTCCCCCCTGCAGTTTTTTTTTTTTAATTACAAGTTTTTAAGTTTATATTGAATGGTTAGTGGGATGTTTAAAGAAACTATGCTTATTGAGAGAGGAAGTGCCAACAATATCAAACAGCCCCCTAATTGCAGGTATGGGTCCCCTACATTCCTCCAATGTAGGTTTGACGATATACCTTTGATCTTGTAGAAATAAGAGTTCAGGAACCTGCAATGGCCTCTGATTAGGATTATCCTCCAGCTGATAAAACTTATCCTATGAATATATTCACTCAGGGGGCTGTCAACCCATAAACAAACAAAAAACATAGTGAAAGATTTTTCCTCAACAATAGACCACCAGTGCAGCAAATTCAGGATATATAATCAAACTCAGAGCCATTATTCCATATCAGTTAGTGTATATGGTCTGAATTAGGACCCTGTGTGGTAGACCACTCCTCAGTAAGGTAGAAAAAGAGAAAAGTAGCTATAGAGTTCAGATCAGTAGGCCACACTGATCTGGCAGCTGCCCCATGCCATTCCTTTCCACATGAGAGTATCTTTATTGAAAAGTACTAAAGGTCAGCACCACAAGAAGGTGGAGTTTCTAGAGTTAGTTATGGTAGTGAAACTTGGACCCTTTGTAAAAAAGATAACAGGAAACTTGATGCTTTTTATTTTAGATGCTTACACAGTATCTTGGGCATTAGGTGGTTAAACTCTGTAAGCAATGATGAGGTTAGGAAAAGGAGTCGGCAACCTCCTCTGAGCACCATATTGTCCAGAGAGCGACTCCATTGGTTTGGCCATGTTGGCCATATGCATAACTATAGATTAGTGAATAGGGTTATGAACACTGTGCTTAAAAGCCTTGGAAAGAGGGGGAGACGTGGCATATGGTAGACAGACAATGTCAAACAGGACCTTGGTCTACAGTGAAAAATAGTGAAAAAAAGAATTGAAAATAAATGTATAGTGACACTCCATTTCATTTTCTTGTCTGTTAATATATGGCCATTTTTCCAGCAGAAGACATTCTCTGTTGACACAAATATTATGACTAAAGTGAGATGCAGCACATGTAGCTCAGGAGAGATGTGTTGGGAACTAAATTGCATCATCTGGTAGGACTTTTATAGCCCATGGCTGCTTGAGAATGAAGATTGAATGGCTTTAAAAGCATCCCCCCCCCCTTCAGCATCCCCCCCCCCCCCTTCAGTATCTGGCTCTGCGACTTTGACGATATAGACTTTTTTTTGCTTTGGTTCACTTACTTTTCAACACTTAGCCAACAGGAACTGTTACTCATCATGTCTTCTGCTGGAAAAATGGCCATATATTAACAGACAAGAAAATGAAATGGAGTGTCACTATACATTTATTTTAAATTCTATTTTTCACTAAGCACATTTGCTGTTGGACTTTTGAAGAAATACCAATTCTTAACAAGTATTATATTCATTGTGAGATTATCTGATCATCTTTAAGTTTTTAAACTATTTTTACTTGATCTGCAAATGTGTGTAGAGGAATTTTAATCCAGGAATGTGAAATATGTGTTTTTTTCCCCCAGTACTGTAGTATATTTGATCCTGTTTGGCCCCGGTATATTGCAACTATTTGAGCTCCATACTATAACATCTGAGAAAGCATCAGGTCCCAAGAATAAAGTATCTTTAAGCCGAAATATCATGAGCAGTGTTAATCACATATGTTCTATGTCAGCAGAATCTGTGAGAGAAGAAGTAGAAATGCTAAAGACTGACTTCAATTCTCGACTGAAGCAAGTTCTTTTCAATTCACTCCTAGTTGCATATTATTTGGCTTTTGTTCCCTGTTGCTTTGCTCAGGTATTTACATGTGCTTTTCAGCTCTTAAAATATTTTTTTCATATATGTTTATATATAAATATATTGTAATTAAAACCTTATAACCCAGAAAAAATATACCTATAAGTATCCACAGTAAGTAAAGATAACCATTGTTTTGCATTTCAATAGAATATAGAATAGCTGCATAAAGAAATTTTGCTTTTCAGCCTATCGGACTGTTTGAATATCTTTTCCTAAAGTTCAACTATTCATAATAATATAAATATAGTAGAAATACCATTTTATCTGAAATCATATGGTGTATGTTTTATTTAATAGAAGTTTTGTCTGAAATCATATGGTTTATGTAATTATTAATTAGAAGTACAGACAACAATCACACCTGTGGAGCTTTCTGTTACATAATTGTTTTAATGACCATGAGACATTCTCTGTTGACACAAATATTATGACTAAAATTTGCTTAGAAGGGTAAAATTGAATAAAAACTTTTCCAAAAGCAATCATTTTCCTCTGAGTGATCTCAGGGGTTGGGAGTAGCTCAGTCAATAGCACACCAGTCTTGTAATCTGCAGTTCCCAGGTTCGAGTCTCAGCTGGAGCAGCATTGAAATTTATCTCAGTACAACTCCCCATGTAATGCTTCAAAGATTATTAACTTTTCAAGTTGGACCTTTCGTTTGATCCAAATTTATTCAAAATTTCAGATAGCTTTGTCGGGCGTCAGGCATTTTTAACTTGCCAATAAAGTTGAAATAGGGTTCGTTAGGTATTTAGCGCTACTTATTGAGTAAGAATTCAAAAAAGGATTGTCAAATTTAGTTAAAGTTTAAATCTAATCAAAAAATCAATGTTACTCAAGAGAAAAATAGCAAAAGTTTCTAAAACAAAGTTTATTTCCAAAAAATTCAAAAACTCACCAAACTCCTTTGATGAATACAAAAGTTGGAGTACTAATAACTCGCATCTATCTAAATCTCTACTACATCTCTCTCCACTACAATACATCTCCATTGACAATACTCATTCTAACTCATTCTACTAACTGTCAATTCTGATTACACTGACTCTGTGACCTAATGTCGCTTAGTTATAACATGCTGCATATAAATCTGGCACATGTCTATTGCATGCAAGGAAAACATCTGCATAATCTGACGATCATGCTAGCTATGATGCAAGAGGGGTCGTGTCCTATATGCACGCATTAGCGGCTGACAATCAAAAGTCGGACTCCAGCTTGGAAACGAGAATTGCGATGTCCAAAAAATGAAATAATAATCCCCAAAATGATAAATATAACATAAATAAAGTAAAAGTGAATGGGTGAATCATCACACCCACTCTACCCACGGCCAGTAGGGGACACCAATGGGCTTGGAAAGGCTGCTGTCCATTGGATGGGACATTAAGCCATGGCCCCATGTGCGGGAGAGCCATACCCTGTGCACATTAAAGGACACGCTGGATGGGGGCTACCATCTGTCTCCCAACAGCTGTTCCTATGGGTCCCCTCCTCCAACCTTCTCTGAGCCCTCGGGATCCTTGTGGCCTGGCTATTTAGCCTGTTGTGTGCAAAAAAGTGCCAGTCAGCAATAAAAGAACCCAACCCTGACTGATCTCACAGTTGTGTGTTGGTCATTGGCTATGCTGGACAATATCAGGGGTATTTTTAAGCAAATTATTGCTGACTCTACCAACTCCAATGCTGGCTTATTTTGACATCACTGCTAATTTGCACTTAAAAATCATTTAAGCAGAATATATTTTTAGAATGTATAATTAGTGATATTGCTAGGCTGCATATCCTTATACTTTTTGTTGTAAGAATTATGGGGTAAAAGTTATTTATACTGTGCTAGAGACAAAAAATCTGAAGCAAAGTATATATTAATCAGGCCTTTAAAGACAAAATCTTTTCAAACAATATTGAAATTTTGGCTGATGATGATGTAAATCTTCTGTAAAATGAAAACATCACAAAGACAATATATAAAAAAAGCTATTGCTTTATATCATAATAGTTAATGCATTTTCATTGATCATTACTCACTAGTAGTTCCATATCTTGTAAATTTATCATGTAATTCATTTTAGAGAATTAAATTTTAGCACTATTTAAACAATTATGATTAATATGCCATTATAGTATGAATATATTTTTTCCCCTTCCAGAATGCCTTGTACTATGAAACAACTTGGGTTGGTCAGCATATTGGCTTTGTGTGGCTTAGTAGTTTTACTATGTATGTTGTCTTCTGTTTCCCACCTCGCTACTGTGATGTGCTTCATAGAGCATCACTTCATCTTGGAAGATGGCAGAAATTAGAAACAAAAAATGCACATGTACCATATAGCACGTTAGTATAAATTTATCTGATTTTTTTTCCTGTGTTTTTTTATTCCCATCATTTGGGCCCTAAATTTTGAATTGCTACTAGTATGTTGAAGTTCTTGATTAATGAAAGGCTGAATTACTTTATAAATTTCAAGAACACTGAGTTTAAAAGTGTGATAGATAATATTGTATAATTAATATTCAGATGAATAACGTAATCTGTAGGTCTTCAAAGCAGATTTGTTCAGCCCACTTCTTGCATTTATATTTATATTTCCCTTGGTTGGTAACTGGCATTCAGTTTAAACAGTTATTTTTATAAAGAAGCTATAGGAAAGATTTCAAATTTGGCCATTAATTCATTATTAATTACAATTAATCATTTTAGTAGTTAAATGAATTACTCATGGTTAATGATAATTGAATCTAAAAGTGATATATTTATTAATGTTCTGATTTGCATTTTGCCCCCTTATACATTGAAGTGCCATTGGATTACGGATAGGAGACATTATCCAAATTCAGTACCACAAGTCTCGCGTTTGCGCACATGCGTGGCTGAAACTCTGGTCATATATAGCTGTCAGCTTTGGCTTCCCCTAGCATTCATCGTAAGAAGCGTGATGGGAAAGGTGTGGGATTTAGGTTCATTTGACAGAGGGCAGATCATAGTTGTCCAATGGATGGGACAGTATAAGCTGATGGTGTCTCAGTTATGACCTGGGGTGTCTTCAGTTGGACATCTATGGGACCTTTGGTACATGTACCAATGACTCTCAATGCATCCCAGTATATAGAACTCATGACTGACCATTTTCACTCATTTATTGCCATCATGCATCCCAATGGAGATGGCGTCTACCAGCAAGTTAATTGTTCATCTCACAGGTCCAGGTTGGCTACTGCATGGTTCCAGGAGCATTCTGCTGACTTTGAAATAATGAATTGGCCACCTAGAAGCCCAAATTTAAATCCCAGTGAAAATCTTTGGGATACCATCGAGCATAGTGTTTGGGCCCATGTCCCATCAGCGATGAATGGATAAGACCCCTTAAGAGAATTTGTGGACAGCTCTGGAGTATGCATGGGTTGCCATATCTGTGGAACATTTATGCAAGCTTATGGAGTCCTTGGCTCATCATGTGGTGGTCGTTATCAGAGCCAGAGGGGGTCCAACATGTTGCTAGGTTGCTATCCCTAATTCAATGGCACTTCAGTGTAAAATGTTCCACTAGTGAAAAAGGTTGGATATTCTTGATCTAAATCATCCTAAAATTAAGCATTTTTGGGCTAAGCTATACAATGGAATATTGTTTATATGTTTCTCAGCTTTGCTTAAATTTCCATCAATCTCAGTAGTTTCTCATGGTTTTCAATGTTATTTTAGTTATACAGAAATCATTTATACATTTTTCATATTTATATATTACATTCATAATACAGAGCAAAAAAAAACTGTTTCATACTTTTTTGTCTTCGCTGTTGATTTGTACATTTGAAGGCCATGAGAGAAATTACTCTTTTTATGCTTTGTGGGAATTATGCACATTTCTAGCTCTTCTGGTACAATGCAAATGTGACATCATTTCATATGACACCCACAGGATAATTACCTTTATGATCTGATTGCCTAGTGAGGGAATTTTGGTCACCCCTTAAAGCTTCACACTAACCAGCACAAGTGCTCAACTCATTTCCAGGAATGTGTCTTTTATATCACTTATGATACAAAGCAATGTGATCTATTTCTGAAACTGAATTTTCTGTGGTACTAAGTTCATTCTGAAGTGTTTTCAGCAGAAATAAAACAAATCTTAGAACCTTATCCTGAAGTAACAAGTAAAAATAGTTCATGTTATATACCAAAATAAGGAGACTTAATTCTGAGCAATGGAATTGTAAAAATTCAAAAGAAATAAAAGGAAATGCATTTTTTTGTAATGCAAATTCCTCCATCCCCAACAATTGGCAAAAAAGTTAAATTTATTTTACAATTTTCTAAATTATTTCAATGTACATATTTATTTTATTACATAAATCGTTTATTTAGTTTTTTCTATTTTTTTTAATTGCATATGTACTTGAATAAACACTCAAAAAATGCTACTCAATTTCTGATCCTCATTATGAAACAACTAATGAATAAAATAGTTTACATTATATACTAAAAGAAAGAGCATTTAATTTTAAACAGAAATTATAAAAATTGAAAGGAAAAAAATTATAGATAAACGTAAAAAAATGTTGCAAGTTCATCTGTAGTGAACTCACTTTTCACCACAGATGTGAACTGTTTGTTTTTACTGATGTTCTGATTTAAGTGTCAGAAAATGTGTAAAGGATTAATTATTTTCTGACACTTAAAGGATTAAATATGTTAATACATTTATATAATTATAAAATAAATGGAAAGCATTTGAAACCTATGACATTCTTGTATGTTAATTAATATTAAGGCTACTTTTTTCATGCTCTTTGAAATTTTAGGATAAAACTATGTAGTCACATGGGAAGAACTTTAAATTTAACCATTTAATAAAAATTAATTGTTTATATCAAATTACATTAATTAAATTGTTCATTTATTATTAGATTACCTACTGTCAGTATAAGTTTAATTAGATTTTTAAAAATCTTACAAACTTACAACTATATTTTTAGATGTCATAATTTTTAAAGTGAGGTTTTATAAAATTATTCAAACAGTTGGTCTGACTCCACCATGTGGAACCATGGAGCACTTGTGAAACATGCAAAAGAACTTTTCAGAGCAGAAGGGTTGGCCAATGCTGCTGAGCCTGGAAATCACACACATTCAAGATTTTACGTAAGAGCAACAATTTTGTAACTAATTACGGGTATTTTTCCTAATTTAAAAATTGCTGTCTCCTTTAAGTCATTAATAAAATCTTTTCATTTTCATTATCATATTCTATTATCCATACACAATTATACCATTTTTATATTTCTGATTACAGTCTGCAGCAAATATAGTAGAAATATTTCTATGTTTCACATAATTTTTTTAAAGGAAAACAAGGCATAAAAAACAGATAAGCTAGAAGCTTTTCTGAAGGTGAGTTTGCATTATCATGTATTGCTGGTTATATTCAAATATTTGTGCATCTTGTGACAATTCAACTGTTGTGCCAGAGCAGTTTACACCAGAATTTTTCTACTGCATAAATCTTTGAAAAAAAAAAATGGTGCCAGCTGAGTTAGTATGATAGCAGTTAGTGTAAAAGGAGTATGAGAATTTATAAAGATGTCAGCATCTCTTTAAACACTTTTGATGTATTGATTGCTAAATTAAAATATACAAAAAACAAATATGTTTTCCCAACAAAATAGTTAATAAAATTGTGATGGCTTCTGCTTTTCAGAACTGTATATGAATAATTTCAGGATCCAGTTTAAATAAATCTCATAGCTAGTGAAAGCCCACCTCCTTCCCTTCTCAACCACTTACTACCTTCAGGTTTATTTTGTTGAAAATGGTCATGTCATAAAAATTTAAATATGATTAGCTAAATAGAAAATGCAAATAAATGAAATTATAGTTATCTGTATTTCACAGATTAACTATATTCTTTTATATGACTAGGTATGAAAAATATAATAGAAATCAATTAATGAACATTAATAATGATGCAGTTGATTTCATTAAATAATGAACACTAAACTGCATATATTTTTTATGGGAATAGAGAGCTCAATTACATTGATGAATTGCATCTCATAATATGGAAAGGGACTTTGGTGTAAGCTGCAAGTCATGATTGAGTGGTATTGTGTGTAGTAGGGCCCAAGGTGACAGTTGTAGCTATCAGCATCCAGTATGGGAAATGATGGCAAGTAGGAACAATGGCAAGCCTAAGTCTGTCATGTAAAATTTTAAATATTGTTTTTGTTTTTTAAATATTATTTGTATTGATAATAATTAATAACTAATAATCTGTCAACATGTATCATACATGAAACAATTCTTAAATGTATAAAATAATTTATTGAATAAATGGGAAATAGCAATGATATACTACCCCTTTTGATTGTTTCATAAATTTTTGATGATACACTTGAGAAATCCTTTTAAGCTATTAAAGTATGAAAGAAAAATTAAAATTCAAAGCTATGCAGAAGGGTTCCATAGCACTCATAATCACAAATGAAATATTGGCAAGTCATAACGAATATAAATAAATAATAAATACCCCTTCAAGCAGATGCTTGCCACAGAGGTCTGGCAGGAGCCTGTAAGTTTATATGCCATAGTAGAAGGTCTGTGAGGATGACAGGACCTCAGCAGAAAAACAACACAAGCATCCATACCTTACCTGGGGCTCGAACCCAGGTCCCTTAGATCAGTAGCCAAGCATGTTAACCACACAGCCACGAGTATATACAAGCATATTTCTCTGGCTAGCACCAAAATGCAGGGATGTTGTAATGCTCATTTACATGCATGCATGGATCAGCTCATACATGCCTGTAACATTTATATTGGCATCTACTTGAGCCAGTGATATTCCAGTTGGCTTTTGGTGCCAGCATTCCATGACAGTGTAAATTGGCCTTCATATTGTTTGACTTCTCATATGCATTTAGACACAAAATGCATACCCATTGCATAGTTATCTGGTTTGCTAACTATTATAATAGTGAAGGCTAAAAGTTTCATGAAGGTTTTCTTCTCCTTTTTATAAGGTTTTTATAACATGAACAATTGTAGCTGCCTTTAACTATTTTTCAGGTGCTGATTTCAGATATGGTGTTAAATAATGGCTAGCAGATCATGTTTTTATGGTCAATTTGACTCCTATTAAGATCTTCCTATACCAACATCTCCAAGCAACTGGAAGGATACTAGCTATTTTACTTTTTGTGGCTGGCAACAACATTGCCAAGTGGGAGAAAACATGTAACAATAACCTTACCTCAGACTGCCATTCTTGTTGCTTTCATTGTAGGAGGAACACATGATGTACGTTGAAGAGTGAATTTTGGCATTTAAATGGCACAGAGGCAGCGTCGCGGATGTGTTAATATGCCAGTAAGTTTTATTATGTGTGTAGAAATTATATTTTAAAATACCAGGGTTGTTCTTTAACAAAGATTGTTAAGAAAGTCTATAACTTATATTTTGGATATCATGTTGGAGATCAGGACAAAACATGGGTGCTGCATTTTGTGCTTTTTTGGCCTGAGTGAATGGTTGGAAGGTAAGATAAAGTCTGTGTCCTTTGCAGTTCCAATGGTTTGGCATGAGCCAACTAGTCACTTGCATGATTGCTATTTTTGTTTAACTAAAATGTTGGGCTTTTCAAAAAAGAGCAAAATACAATATCCGAATGTGCCTTCAGCCATAAGGCCAGTTCCTCATGGAGGAGATTTTCCTATACCAACACCTCCAACCAACTTGGAGGAGATGGATTCACATTCATCAGAGAGACTTTGAGGCACATACAGATCCTGATCTTACATACACCCGTAAAAAGTTAGACGAGCCTCATCTGATTCAGCAAAATGAACTAAATTAACTTGTTTGAGACCTAGAACTTTCCAAACAACAAGCTGAGGTTTTAGGTTCAAGAGTGGAATCTTCTAGTCAAGGGTACCAGAGTTTCTCTGTTCAGAAAGAGAAATTTGGTTTTATCTGCTTATTACGAGATGCAAGATGGTTTGTGTTTTTGCACAGATATTTCAGGGCTGATGGAAGAAATTGGAATAACTCGCGACACCCTAAGGAATGGCATCTATTTATAGATTTGCCAAAATTCAGCTTAAAAGCTGTCCTTTTGCATAAAGGAAACCAAAAACCTTCCATTCCAGTGACACACAATGTGGGAATGAAGGGAACTTATGAAAGCATGGAAAAATACTCACTGTTATAAAATATGGCCAGTTTAAGTGGACAACAATATGTAGTAACCTAAAAGTCGTATCTCTCTTGCTTCGGCTTCAAGGAGGCTTCACAAAATTTTGCTATTTTCTGTGTTTGTGGAACAGTAGGGCCAGAAAGGAACACTACAAAAGACTGGCCCAAAAGAGATGTTCTTATTCCTGGAAAGAGTAATGTGAGGTATAAGTCTCAAGTTGACCCCCCTCTGATGTTCTGCTCCCATCACTACACATCAAACTGGGGCTTATGAAAAACTTTGTAAAGGTTATGGAAAACGCTGGTAAAGGTTTTTTGCACTTGAAGGAAAATTTTCAAAAACTAAGTGATGCCAAACTCCAAGAAGGGATCTTTGTTGGTCCTCAGATCAGGAAGCAACTGAATGATACTGTCTTCGAAGAAAACTGAATATGATGGAGCGCACTGCATGGAAATCCTTCACGTCTGTGGTCCAGGGTTTCCTGGGGAATAACAGAGAGGAAAATTACCATCAGCTCATTCAAGATCTTCTCAAAAACTATGAAAATCTTGACTGCTGAATATCTTTGAAGATCCATTTCTTGCACTTGCATCTCGACTTCTTTCCCAAGAACTTAGGAGCTGTCAGTGATGAGCAAGGGGAAAGATTTCACCAGGATATCTGAACCATGGAGGAGAGATACCAAGGTTGGTGGGGCCCAGCAATGATGGGTGACTACTGCTGGTTCTTGCAGTAGGAAGATACCTCAGCACATAAAAGACAAAAACAAACTTCTTGTAAGTATAAAAGATTCTTACCCATATATTTTTATTTTGCATTTCAATATTATTTCATTTATTTCTTTATATTGAGTGGTCTATAACTATGATGCTTCTAATTTTTTTCACCATAACCATGTAATTAATTAATGAGTTCTATGTTGCAATTTAATAAAATAGTCACATATATTTTCATTTCCCAGATATATGTATTCGTTGAAATACATCAATCCGTAATTTAAAAAAAAACTACCTGCTGCATATTTTTCACAGCCATATTTAAATTCAGCACCCAAAAATTAGTTAAAAACATCCTATTTGACCAATGTTATAAAAACAAAGTTTCAATTTGTTGTCTAGTGTTACTGGCTTTATGAAAGTAAAATAAAATGAATAATATTTCATACATTCCCCCATCCTCTTCCTTAAATGACTCTACTTCTGGAAATTTTTTAACTCCTAATACTTTAGACAGTTACATAACGTGTTGTAGTGATATTTATACCTAATCATTAAAATCTGTAAATGGTGGTGAATGACCTTTTGAATTAACATGGCTACTTACTGTCAGGCACTGGGTTAATCATGTTCCTAAAAAGAGAAATGCCACTTTTTTTCTTTTTCTTTTTGTACAAAGCAATTGGATGAGCTCATTACTAAGTGATAAGTTCTTTTCCATAAATGATCTGTATTTAGAACTTCTAATTCAAAAATTGAAATTATCCTCTGATTATTATTTTTTTTTTGTAGCATTAAAGAGTAGATTCATGGGTGATATTTAGGAGTTGAAAAAAATCATTAAAGTTTTATTATAAAGTATGAGGATCTGAGTGCAGTAATTAAAATTTAATAATATGGAGATAAAAATATAAAGAAAATAAAAGAAGTGGTAGTGTAAAAATTGTAACAATAAATTGAAATTAATATTAAACCTGAGTTTAAGAAATTATATTTGCTTATATAGTAGTATACTTACTGCATTATTATACTGAAGTGCCATTGAATTAGGGATAGGAAAAGTTGTCTAAATTCAGTACCACAAGTCCCGCATTTGTGGTCATGCATGGCTGAAACTCTGGTCATATATAGCTGTCAGCTTTGGCTTCCCCAAGCATTTGTCATGAGAAGTGTAATGGGAAAGGCGCAGGATTTAGATGTGTTTGACAGAGGGCAGATCATAGGTGCCCGATGGATGGGACACTCAATCTCCGAAATTGTCAACGAACTTGGATTTTCTCATATGACAGTTTCAAGAGTGTTCCGGGAATATGAAAATTCCGGCAAAAAAAGAAATGCACCTGGACAAACTGCAAAGGACAACCAGCCTTGAATGATCGCGGGCTTCACCATCTGACCTGCATCGTTAGAACCGATAGGGGCCAGACATTATCTGAAATCACCTCCCATCTGAATATGGGTTCCAGCCGGGAAGTCACTGCACGGACTGTGCAATGCTCACTTCATCGTCTCAGCTTTGAGAGCCGCCGACCTATGAGAATCCCACTTCTAATGGCATGACCTGGGCTAAATAACATCAAACTGGACCATTGAAAATTGGCATTGGATAGCCTGGAGTGATGAATCCCGATTTAAACTTCATCGGGCCGATGGGAGACTGAGGGTATGGAGTCAACCCTATGAAGCCATGGATCCTGCATGTCAGGTCGGAACAGTACAAGCTGGAGGTGGCTCAGTGATGGCCTGGGGTGTTTTCAATTGGACGTCTGTGGGACCTTTGGTATATGTACTGACAACTCTCAATGCATTCTGGTATGTAGAACTCAAGGCTGACCATTTACACCCATTTATAGCCATCATGCATCCCAATGGATATGGAGTCTACCAGCAAGACAACTGTTCATCTCACAGGTCCAGGTTAGCTGCTGCATGGTTGCAGGAGCATTCTGCTGACTTTGAAATAATGAATTGGCCACCTAGAAGCCCAAATTTAAATCCCATCAAAAATCTTGGGGATACTGTCGAGCAGAGTGTTTGGGCCCATGTCCCATCAGTGATGACCTTGAGAGAATTGTGGACAACTCTGGAGGATGCATGGGTTGCCATACCTGTAGAACATTTACACAAGTTTGTGGAGTCCTTGCCTCCTCATGTGGTGCCCATTATCAGGGCCAGAGTTGGTCCAACATGTTACTAGGTTGCTATCCCTAATTCAATGGCACTTCATTGTGTTAAAGCAGTAATATTTATTGCTAACTTTTCAAATGAATTGATATTTGTCCATTTTTTTATTTTATTTATTAGGCAGTGTTCAGCAACCCTGTTGGAGCATTAGGAAGTTTGTTAGGATTGCAATTAACATTAGTTGTAATACAAATGGTAGTTCTTGTAAGATCTTCTGAATGGAACCACATTGTGTCAATTGAACTTTTAATAATGTTGAACTGTAAAACTTTGTTTAAAGTTGCACGAGAATATTTAGTACTTAGAAGAATTTATCATGAAGAGCAAGTTTTATTATTAAAGTTTAGTAGTTAGTTATTTACCATTTGTAATAGCATATCCAATACTTTTCAAAATACAATAGAAATTATTAACTGTTGAATGCTAGAAGAAATTATATTGACACTGTAAATCAGTGCAAAGGGTTAAAACAATAAGTGTGGACTATAGCACAAATTTGTTTTGGGTTTGCTGTTACAAGAATAGTTGTAAACAACTTAAATTGTATTAAAATACCAAATTTAGTCTTCTAACTAGTTAAAGGGCTTATGTCACAACTTACAATGCTTTTGTTCCATTAAAAGTGTATATAAGACAGTTTTGCATCTAAAAAAAAGTAAAAGGGAGCCCAAGAGACTGGATTTACATTCTAGTATAACATTTCCTACCTCCAGTTTAGAGATCTTTAAAAATTCCTTGAAACAAGCATGAGGTATAATACATGCATTTAATTATTTTTTGCCTCCATTATCTTGATATTATAAGGTAAAGCACTGCCGTACAATCTAACAAAACAATAGGCAGTAGTTGGGTGGAGAACTGAATGTTCCACTGTATGAAAAAATTAGATTGTTGTCAATTCTTCTGAACCTATCTTACATGAGCAATAAAGTGAACTATGTTATGTTGAAAGCCTTACAAACGTGAATATGTTGCTTCTTGTATTTAATATAAATTTTCCTGCTAATTTAACATGATTTGAGAGTTTTAATAGGAAATTGGTATACATGAAATATATTAGTATATCTAAATTCTCACAGTGTAACCCTATTTATAGACTGGCACAATGAAATAAACAAAACTTACAATGGAACTATTTTAGTGCTTTCAGCTAATAACATTTTAAAACTGATTTTAGTTCTTAAAGTGAAAAGCAAATGCAAGTATTTGATAAGAGCTCAAAATTGTTTCAAATGAAATTTAAAAAATGGAGTTAGAAGTAAGTTTTAATACTCCTTTTTTACTATACTGGTGCTCAAAAGTTAAGCATAATGTGTAAATAAATTATGGAAGATCTAAAATATGTAAAAATGAAATGCTATGAGATTTAGAGTGGCAGTGTATTGTTATATGATAAGATAAACAGTGAGACATAGAGCAAACTATATTCATGATGTCCATGGGTTATGCATATGAATTGCAGAGTTCCATAGCTAAGAGACCTTCAGTAGAATGGAGAGTTTAATACAGGGTACGATGACACCAAACAACAACTTATACTCTTTGCCAGGCTGGGCATGAGGTCTGGCGGTAGTACATCCCACTTTTCTGAGAGATCAGATTAGAGCTCATGGAGGGTTATTGGAGTAGGTTGATACTTCCAGTACATCCTACATATGCTCTATAGGGTTCAGGTCTGGAGAATAGGCTGGCCACTCCATATGCTGAATATCTTTACTCTCAAAGAATTCAACTCTGAGTCCCATGAGGGCACACATTATTCATCAAAATAAACTGGGTGCCAATAGCACCCCTGAAAAGCTTCACATAGGGCTAAGAATATCATTCATATATCACCAATTAGTCAGAATACCTACTGCAAAGACATGGAGTGGTATGTGTCCATTCAACATAATGCTACTCGAGATCAAACCACCACCACCACCACCATAGTGGTATAATTCTCTGATATTAAAGGGTTTGTGCTGAGTTCATTGCTTTCTCCAGATCAAAACATGATATGAATCAGCCTGAAGACAATCGTGATTTGTCGGTGAAGAGCACAACTTGCTCATGGTCAGGGGTTCAATGTTGCTCTACATTAGTCATGCACTCCTGTGGAAGGGATTGAGGGAAATACAAACCATCAGTCATCTGGCATAGAGCCCTCTCTTGCACTCTTAGATAACCTTGCACTTGTCTACTGTTAATGTCTCCTGTCTCTTGGAATTTTCACCAAAGTCTTCCAAGCACTGGTTGGGTTCTGCTTGCTCTATATATACAGTCCTAGTGACATTGGGATCAGACTAGGACATTAGTATCAACTGGACTCTATTATACTGATTGCTCTACCATGTGTAAAAGCATTTATATCATGTCTCTATGCCATACTGTTTTATGTAAAATGCTCTACCGACAAGAACTCAGCTTCCTCAATAGGAAATGATTGTTCATAATCATAGCCTAGCTTATATATCACCCTGCAGTTTGAGTCACGTATTAAAATTTTTTCCAGTCAAGTTATTTTTGGGAGGTGTACAACTTCCAGTGTATTCTATTTCATTAATACATGAAATGTAATGTTAATAATTTTAGTCATTTGTGAGATATTTAACAGTTTGAAAATTATGCATTTGGACACCAGTGTAATAAGGAAAAAGTGCATTTTGTCAGGTGGTAGGAATATGAA
This sequence comes from Ryuthela nishihirai, assembly GCA_038380435.1. NCBI lineage: Eukaryota > Metazoa > Arthropoda > Arachnida > Araneae > Heptathelidae > Ryuthela > Ryuthela nishihirai. Next base: position 131,827,378 of record JAWZYU010000001.1, on the reverse strand, counting down.
GCACATAAAAAAAAAACTTAAAACTGAACAAAATCTGATACAGCCCCTGGACTGTTTTTCACAGGAAAAAAATAAACATATAAGTACCTATAGAAGAATTTCAGTCTTATTTTAAGTAAGACATTATGATTACCATTGAATATTGGCCATTCCACTCCATGTCAATGGAAAGCTATTTTTGAAGCTCTGAAACTTGTATAGTTTTTTATGGGAAGTTTTTACTGGAGATGAATGTATCTGTCTAAATCTCAATATTCAATAATATTTGTTTAATATTTAACCCAGGAATAAGTATGCTTTGGTCTTTTTTCTACCAATGTCCATTTTTGGATTGCCGCAAATTAATTCTTTGGCATGTGCATATGTCTGCTTGTAAAGCTACCCTTGAATGCTCTCACTACATAGACATAAAAATATTTTGCCATGTGAACAATGCATTTTGCTCTGATTGTACGAAAATATCATGGGTAGGAAAAACAATATTACTTTCTATTCATATTAAAAAATTTTCACTGAAAATACACTCATAAACACACTAACACTGTTTAAAATATTTAATGCCATTTAACTAGATCTAAATGCAGATATCATCAGGATGGAGCAACATACATACCAAATAATATGGCACTATCACAGTCCATTAACCAAGGTAATGTGTAGCTTGAAAGTACATATGTAGCCTTCAGATGCAAAAGGACACCAATGGGCTTAGAAAGTATCAAATAGGATGTTAAACATGGCCCCATGGGCAGGAAAGCCACACCCTGTACATGTTAAAGAACACACTGAATGGCCTTGACAAAAGGCTACCATCTATCTCCCAACAGCTGTCCAGTGGGTCCTCCCAACCTTCTCTGGGTCCTTGTGACCTGACCATTTAGCCCATTTTGTGCAAAAAAGTGCCACTCAGAGGTAAAACAATCCAAGACAACCTAAAATGCAGATAGTTTATATTTGATGTGTGGTTCTGAATCAAGGCCCATCTTGATGAATGAAAGGGCGGGGGTGGCTCAGTCGGTAGCGCGCCAGGCTCGTAATCTGTAGTTCCCAGGTTCGAGTCCCAGCTGGGTCAGCATTGAGATTTATCTCCGCAAAATTCCCCGCCCTGCCCGCGGTCAGTAGGGGACACCGATGGGCTTGGAAAGGCCGCCGTCCATCGGATGGGACGTTAAGCCGTGGCCCCGTGTGCGGGAGAGCCATACCCTGTGCACATTAAAGGACACGCTGGATGGCCTTGACAGGAGGCTACCATCTGTCTCCCAACAGCTGTTCCAGTGGGTACCCTCCCCCAACCTTCTCTGAGTCTTTGGGGTCCATGTGACCTGGCCATTTAGCCCATGGTGTGCAAAAAAGTGCCGCTCAGAGGTAAAACAACAACCCAACCCAATCTTGATGAATAAGGCCTGGAAATAAGAAATAACATCACAAATGAGATCCTACTGATGCAATGAAACCTTATGCTTTCCAATGTTCACACACCAGCCACTGAATTAGAAACCTTTTTTTAATACCAAGTTCAATCTTTAGCCTGAATTACAGCATGTATGCAGTTTGGCATAGATTCCACAAGGGGTTGGAGTGCCTTTACATCTACAGCATACCAGGTATTCACCAGACAGTTCTTTAACTGGCTCAGATTTGACAGAAGAGAACTTTGCTCCCTGATCTGTTTTTCTAACGTGTCCCATTCATTTTCAATGGGGTTCAGATCCGGGCTTTGTGGTGGCCAGGGAAGATGGTGGAGGTCACTGTCATGCTCACCAAACCACTGCTGAAGACATCTTGCGCAATGGATATAGCATTGTCGTCCATGAAACAGCCATCACCTGCTGGATAAAAAGTCAAACATTGCAGGATGGACTTGATTGGCAACAATGTTCAGATAATCCTTGGAGGACACCCGACTTTCCAGGTATATCAGGGGACCTGTTCTTGTACCATTGAATGTGCCCACACCATGACACTGCCTCCAGAACCTTGAGTTGTGTTTACAAGGAAAACTGTGTCCATTGCTTCATGGGGCTCCCACCAAACTATCGGCCTACCATCAATACATAACAAGGTGTACTGTGACTCATCAGACCACGTGACTTTTTTCCAGTGTCCAGTCGCGGTGTTCCTGATACCATTGTAGACGAAATTTTCAGTCCGCAGAAATCAGTGGTTTCCATATTGGCATGCGACTGCTAATACTGATTCCTCTTCAATTCCCTGCACATAATTCACTGAGATATGGGTCAGGAACACCTTCATTGAATGCTTCGGTCAATTGTTGCAAATAGGAAGTCCTGTCTCTTCATACAAGCCTTCTCAGACAACGCAATCTCGTTCCTGACAGATTGTCGCCATGCCACACTTACACCTCTTCAACAAGCAATGCAGGTTATTTTTCTATTGATTAAAGAACCAAGATATCTCACCCTTTGAGAAACCAGTCAACTCTGCTATTTTTAAAATTGTCATTCCAGCCAGATGGGCACCCACAATAACCCTTTATCGAACACCCTTTATCAAACCCCGAAAGATCCTTTGTTTTTTCCTTATGATCAATACTACTGACAAGCAATAGTCTTAGATCACGTGGTGATGCACGTGACCACATATTATACATATATGCTGCACAAGTGACGTTTACATACATCTGCATAAAGGTTTTTAATTCAGTGGCCGGTGTGTGTAATAATTGAAGCTTTTGATTTTTTTCCTCCTGCCTCTTTGGAAATCTGAAACTATATTGTTGTTTTTTAAGAAAAGGAGATATATTAATTTGTACCAAGAATTACAAGATAATTTGGGAATTTCTTGGGTATGGGGGAAATATTACTTCACACTAAATTTTAGTGTCATTAAAAGCAGTTTCTTTATATTGTAAAATGCTTCTATATTTTTTATATTCATTAAAATTTGGGAACTATATTATCTTTTTCTGATTACGTTAAACACCTTTATTTCAGTAAAGTTGCCAGAAAGTTATAAATACACTTTAGATTTTCTTTATCCACAATGAAATTGCTTCAAAATATGATTTCCCATCTATAGAATATCAAAATCATTAAGTTAGTCATTTTTAAAAGCATATTTTATTTACAGATATTTATATATCTTTCTCTTTTCTCAAAAGCCTAAAAAGGTAAATCATTTTCATTAACAGAAATGCTCATTTCCCTTATATGAAATGCCGTTTTTAACATAGATTTCATCCATAAGTAAATTTACAAGTTTTTCATGGGTATTTTGTTTCGTTGACATATTTTTTTAAGTATTTGTTACAATCGTATTACACCAGGGTTAACCTTCAAATAGCATGCAATTTGACAAAGTTACCTAGGCGTAGGAAACAATAGCAATTTTGTATTGCATAATTGGTTGTAATAACTTGGGGATTTTATATAAATGGTGTAAGCAAATATAATCAAATATGAACTATATTTCTTACGAAATGAACAAAACAGGTTAATTGTTCCAAAATGAAATGCAGTAGACTACACTTCTAATTCAATGTCATTTTCAACATAAAATGATAAAATATTAATGCCTTTTTAAACATGACTTTAAGTTACTGTATCATTTTCTTTTAAAGAAAAAAAAATTCAAAACATTTTTTAGTTTTGATCATTTGCACAATTTACCTAGACTAGAAAGCATATAGTTATACAAGTTTGGATTAAAAATCTATATGATGTTTTGCTCTAAATTATATTTAACTAAAGATTTAATAACTTTAGGGGTAGTATCACACGAAATGTATAGTAAAGCAACACAATTATTATAATGATGCATAGATAAATAACTTGCAGTAATCAAAATTGCTTTGTTCGAAAGCAGACCATCTACCAAACTATTTTACCTATTTTATCACTTTCAAGCCACTTGTTGAATAAATTTTCGTAATACCATTTCACAATTGATAGTGCTTTTTCTTTCGCATTTCTGTAAGATATGCTGGCATCCTGGGAAGATTGATGTATATGCGTCATCTTTAACTTTAAATTACCATGTAAGATTTTCGTATCGTGATTAGCAATTGGTAAAACATCTTGAGTTATTATGCACTCAGTTACAAAACGTTTACTGCAAACAACTGTGTCTTTAGAAGGAATGAAATGAGCCTGTGGGGTTTTTTTAACCACAGATCCTTTAAAGCTTTCGATTTTGGAAATCTAAACAGTGAAACATGCTCTGATGTTCTATCATAGTTCAATTGAACACATCAAAGAACTATCTTCGATGTGCCACATGTTTTTCACTATATTTTGGTATACTTTTTTTCATTACTTTCTGTATATTCTCACATATGAATATTCAGATTATATTTTGGCAAATTATGGATGGAAAAGCCATATTAAGTACAGTACATGCATATAAAATTTTTAAAAAATGAAAAAAAAAGTAAACTATTAATTTTTTAACACATTTTGTATACTTTTGTCAAAATATAAAGTGTTGGGTTGTTTTACCTCTGAGTAGCACTTTTTTCACACAATTGGCTGAATGGCCAAGTCACAAGGAACCTAAAGGCTCAAAGAAGTTTGTTAGAAGACAAATGGTAGCCTCTCAGCTAGGCCATCCAGCGTGTTCTTTAATGTGCACAGGGTATGACTCTCCTGCACATGGAGCCATGGCTTAACATCCCATCTGACGGACGACAGCCTTTCCAAGCTCATTGATATCCCCTACTGATCAAAGGCAGAGCATGGAGTTTTGTGGAGATAAATCTCAATGCTGGCCCAGAAGGTACTTGAACCTGGGAACTGTAGATTGATTATGAGCCTGGCGTACTACTGACTGAGCCACTCGCACCAACCAAATATAAAGCGTTCAATATTCATATATTCTTTAAAGAAACGGAGCATATATTTATGAAAATAAAATAAAAATAATTGTATAGAATAAAAACGTTTTAAAGAGCATTAACATTGTCTGCCTTAATTTTAAAATCTTGCAAGGCCAGACGATGAGTATATCTCAGGTGCAGTTCTGGTTTAATTTTGCATTTTCCGAAACAAGTGTGTCTTGAAACAATATCTTCAAATAGGCTAATAATGATGATCCTATTGGTGTTCTGTAAGTCTTATAAATCTTTCATCTGTGCTAAAGTAGCTGATTATTGTGGTTAGTTAGTTAAAGTTTATTGTGGTGATTAGTTTAATTAAGCCTCTGAAATGCACAGTTTTCAAGGGTAAATTTTCCTCCTAGATCTCTTTGCTGCTATTATTTCCAATGCTTTCTGCACTGGGGTTATTGGGATTTAGGGCTTTTATACTGAGGGATATTAAGAGTAGTTTGGATGACAATAGGTATATTGTAGCCTTCTATTATGCGATGATAGTTTCAAAATTATATTACCGAAAATGCCCTGCATCAAATTGAACTTTTTGCTGATAAAAAATATTGCATAACAGTATGCTGAATGCCAATTAAAACTTGTAGCAACTTTGGAAGCATTACGTGAAGTGCATTACTAACTGCTATACAGTTTGCATTGTTCCAAACAAGCAATCAAATAATTGGAAGGATATCCCATTCAACTAAGTAGCCAAGGTTTATATTTATGTAATAGAAGTAATAGCCTCTTAATTTACACACCAGCAAATGACATCAGACTCTCTAGGCTTTGTTTCATGAAGAGGAAATATGCTAGCCTGTCTTCAAAATCTTATTTACCTTGTGGAAACAAAACGTGAAACTTTGATATTGGTAACCACCAATACTTCATATCTCCTAATGGACACTTAAAAGGTTAATATGCACAATACAGTTCTTAATATTTGGAACAATGTTATATTTTGTAGCTTAAATGCTAGTGAGAGTATTGGTAAGATTATATAATTTGGTCTTTAAAGCATTGCTTTTCTGTTGAAGTGCTGTTATATTTTAAAAAGTGTCGTAGGTGATTAAATTTTCAATTCTTAATTGCTTTCACTGTGATTTTAGGTATTGATATTTTGTTGCAACCAACCAAATTTTCCATGACAAATATAAAGCAAAGTTGTAAAAAATGTTTATTAAACAATCTGTTATAAAGTTTATTTTATGCTTTATTATCGTTTTAAGAAAGTTTCATTATTAATGCTAAATATTTGTATATACGTAACGCTACAGAATTACTCAAATATTTGTAAACACTTTTGCATGTAATTTGATTGGAATTGCTCATGAATAAATAAAACTTGTACAGTCAAAAATAAAGCGGGCTCTTCGTAAAAAGTGTAAATATATTTTGAAAAATAAAAATTTGGTGCTCACATTTTCGTATGTACTGATTTATTGTAGTAGAATGTTGTCTGTGCAGTATCAATATCCCAATCCCATACACGGTCGTACCCAATTGAACCGAACTCTCCCCCCCTGGAAATCCGGTGTTTTATACGAAATTTCAAACTTGTCTAACTACTTTGATTACCAAAATAATTGCCTTAGTATAATTTTATTTTAGTCTCATTTTATTCCATATACAATATCACTTTGATCTTTTCTGTCCAGTGGAATATTTTAGTAATTGAGAAAATATTCTGATATTGAATATACAGGGTGTCCATAAAGTCTCGTTACAATTTAAAAAATTTATTAAAAAAATCAAACGAAAAGATAAATATTTGGAAATTATTACAAAATGAGAAGTAGATATTGAAGTTTTTTTTACATCATTTAATACACCTCTATATGGGCACCATTAGTTGCACGAAGCACATCAACACGGTACTCGATTTCTTGCCATGTTCGCTGTAGCATAGCCTCATTGATGGTGGCAATGGCATCAGTGATCTTTTGCTTTAGGTCAGTGATGTCCCGTATCTTTGTTCGATTCATGATATCTTTAATATAACCCCATAGAAGTCCAGGGGAGTGATATCTGATGAACGAGGTGGGCAGGAAATTGGGCCATCCCTTCCGAACCACCGGTCTGGAAATGTTTGATTTAGGAACCCATGGACTTGCAGTCCCCAAAGTGGTGGTGCACCATCTTGCTGGAAAATGATGGTTGGTTGAAGGTCATCTACTTGTGGTGCCACATATTCAGTCAAAAGGTCAAAGTAAACATTTGCAGTAATTGATGCCTCGTTGAAGAAAAATGGACCAAGGATTCGATTGCACGTGATCCCACACCACACATTAACCTTTGGACTATCTCGGTGAAGTTCACTAGTCACATGGGGGTGTTCTGATCCCCAGATTCTCACATTATGTGTGTTCAGTTTCCCTGAGACATGAAAGGTTGCCTCATCACTAAAACAAACTCGGGTGAGGAACGTTTCATCCTCAGAAATTCGTTCCAGCATGTTAACTGCAAACTCTTTTTCGTCTTGGTTTATCATTTGACTCGAGTGCCTGTATGAGTTGCACTTTTTGTAAGTGTACAATCGCAAGTTCTTGTGTAGGTTGTTTGGTTTGGAGTTTTATGGCGCATGAGCTACTAAGGCTATAATGCGTCATCTTGTGTAGGACTTTGTGCACTGTTGAACGTGGTAGCTCTAACTGTCTGGCAGCAGTACGGATGGACGTTGTGGGAAATCGACTAAAGGCTTGTCTTACACGATCGATATTTTCCTCAGATGTTCTTGGTCGTCCACTCCTCCCTTTATCCAACACTGTCCCTGTGTCCATAAATTTCTTGTGCCATGCACGAATTGACGGACGTGATGGTGGATCTCTTCCATACTTAGTTCTGTAGTTTCGCTGAGTCTGCGTATCCAATTTCGTTTCAATAAATCATGATGCACATTGTATCTTCTCTTGAGGAGTAGCCATTTTTTAGAGTTTCTTTAAAAAATACCTCTTTCATCAACGTGGTACCTGAAATACACAAATGCAATGTGATTAAAAACCGTGATAACCACTTGGTATATAGAACAAATTTGATTAAGATATCTCATCAATTGTCTTTGTAATAATTTTTTTAAATTGTAAAGACTTTATGGACACCCTGTATATCATTATTGGATACAGCAAATGTCTACTCTTATACCGCTTCCCAAAGCAAAATATATATACTTTATTGAATTTCAGTTAAATTTTTAAAGCTACTTTGTAATTGTGTGTGTGTCTACTCTGTAATTGTTAGAAGGTGGTGGTAGCATGTTTTTTAGTACACCTACCAAAACACCATCGCAATGTTATTTTTTTTAATGAGTTCGTTTTTGAAAGTTGTTTACCCCACCCCACCCCTTACAACTCGCAAAAATATTCTTTCTGGAACTGCCGTTACTTGAGGGAGGAAGGACATAGTGGCAGGATCAAAGGGCTCATTCAATTTCGTCAGGAAATTTGTTGCATTAAAATTTTAAATCTCTATCTGTAACAGAACTTGATTTGTAAACTTGGAATCACTTCTCATTCTTTGTAGTTCACAATGTTTATTTATCTGCTTTCTATCGGCTAATTTCAATACGCTATACACTATTATGTATTAATATCTGGTGTAATGTGAATTGCAATTGGAGAGCAGGATAATGAGGTAAGTGAGAAAATGCGTGTGGCAGCTAATAATCAAGAGAACTAGGCAGCACGGACATCAGTGGCGCTTGAATAATACAGATATACCAAAATTTATTGCCTATTTTTAAAATAAAATGTTGAATTTTTTTTTGTATTTCTATCTATTAATATGAAAAGAATATTTCAATATATTATCAATAATAAGCTTCCCTATTTTTTGTTTTGTATTCTGGCTTCCTTAGTTGTATTGTGGCATGATAAGCTCACCGGACAAAAAATTGGTCACCCCTGGCTGAATGTCGCCTAATAGCGCGTAATGCCTCCGTGCGACTGAAGAACAGCCGAAATCCTGTCTGGCATGGATGCTACCAGTGTGCAGATGTAGTGTACATCAATATTCATCCACTCTTCCAGCAGCAAATGCCGCAGATTAGGTGGATGGCTGGGACGACGCTTCACTCGTTGCCTCAAATAGTCCCACAAGTTATCTATGGGATTCCAATCTGGGGACTTGGCAGGCCAGATCAAAGATGACAATTGTCACCTGCACAGGGCTCTAAGTGTGTTGGATTGGCACAAGCATTCTGAAGCCTTCAAGATGTTCGAAGGCTTCAGAATGCTTGTGCCAGTCCGGCACACTTAGAGCCCTGTGCATGTGACAATTGTCATCTTTGAAGACAGGTATCCTTCTGGTATTCACTGTGGAGATGCTGCACAAAAGGCAACATGTGGTCATCCAGTAGCTCCATATAGCCCTTCTGGTTCAAGTGTGACGTCACTGCAACTAAAGGACCCATTTCCTCGTACGTGAAACAGCCCCAGAACATCACAGAGCCTCCTCCAGCTTGAACAGAACTTTGCACACAGTCCGCATTAAAGGCTTCATGCGGTTTACGATGTACCCGTTGCATCCCATCATTCGAGTAAAAGCAAAAACGTGACTAATCCGACCAGATCACATGCTTCCATGAGTCGACAGTCCAGTCTTTGGCACGTGCTCACTGTAGCTGTGCAGAGCTGTTAACATGGGTCTCTTGTCAGGTACCTTGCTCCAAATATCCATGGTATGCAGTTCCCTTTGGAGTATTCGTTCGGAAACAGCTTGTTGTAGGCCTGCATTGATTGACTAGAGCAATTCCTGCCTCTTTGCAAAGCGGTTTGCCCTAACAGTATATGACACACTGTGATGGTCCCTATTGGTGAGCACAGTCTTTCTGCCACAATTCTGCCGATGATTAGCAGTGGATTGCGATGTATGCCACTGCTGGAAGACCCTTTGGACAGTACATTTCGACACACGTGCAAAGGCAGCAACTTCTTGTACACTATGCTCTTTGGCTCAGCCAAATGCGGTAACACCTTTTCGCCACTCATTCACATCTTTGGCGCGACCTATGTTTCACGGAGCAACTAACACACAAGTGGCACACAACCACTTCTTGTCACTGTATGAACCCTGTAATGCACGGCAGAGCTATTAGAGGACACGTTTATTACTGGTGCACCACCTGTTGCTGTCAAATGGACGTAACCCTCTTATGGCGGGAGATGACTAATTTTTTGTCCAGTGAGCTTATATGCCAAGATGCGTGGTTCTGTTTTCGAAACTGCGCCAATTAAGGACCTGTCTTGAAACATCGTTTTTTCCATCTCCCACCTGAAAAGTTTACCCCCTCCCCACCCATACACACTGCCTCAATGAAAAATGTCCTGGCGGCGTCCACACTATGCAGATGCTTAGGGTGCCAAAGTTTAATGCTGGAATATTGTCAATAGAAGATATTCTACAACAGGAAATTGTTAAAACGTAATAAAATAAAAATGAATATCTAAAAATCATCTGAAAATTAAAATATTGTTTTGTTGATTCTATCCCATTTGATATTCTATTCATCATCATAATCAAGCAGCCAAGGGCTGCGGAGGTCCAACCAGACCGTGCAATTTAGTTCAAGCAAGTCTGTCCTGAGCTACATCTACTGCATCTGGCCACTGCACACCAATTCTAACAAGGTCCTGTTTAACATTGCCCACCTCATCCTAGGTCTACCCCCGCTTTCTGAGGCTTTTAGGCACACTGTTCATAACCCTATTCGCCAATCTATAATTATTCATACGGGCAACATGGCCTAACCAAGGGAGTCTCTGCACAATACGCTGCTTAAAGGAGGTTGCGAACTCCTTTGCCTAACCTCAGCATTAGTTACAAAGTTGAACCACCTAATGCCCAAGATGCTGCGTAAGCATCTAGTTTTCTGTTATCTTGTTTACAAAGTGTCCAAGTTTCATTACCATAACTAACCTTAGAAAGAACCAAACTATTATACAGTCTAAGTTTAGTCTTTAGCTGTATAGGCTTATTTCTTTACACTCTCCATAGATTCTTAAATGTCCCGGCAGCAATCCCTATTCGTCTGTTAATCTCATGCCGCACATCATCAGTATGTGTGACATATTTCCCAAGGTAATTGAACTGTGACACTTGCTCAAGACTGCAACCATTCAGATTAACTTAATCACAGCCTGCCTGACCAATTTTCATCACTTTGGTTTTCTCTCTGTTTATAACCAAACCTACTCTACTACCAGTCTCATCAACAGCTCGAATGAAAGAGTTCATCTCATCAACATCATTTGCCAAAAGGGCTAAATCATCAGCGTAATCTAAATCAGAAATTTTCGTATCTCCTGCTCATTTAAGGCCAAAATCTTTCCCTTGAAGTGAATTTCGCATAACGTAATCAATAACCAAGCTAAAGAGAAAAGGAGACAAAATGCACCCTTGTCGAACACCAGAAGTAATGCTAAACCAATTGCTACAAGCCTTACCAACTCTCACACACGACTCAGTGTTATTATAGAGAGCTTTCATTGTGTTAACTAACTTGTCTGGTATTACCCTATTATTATTATGAAGGAACTCGCATTATTGATGGTCTTAAAAGACATTTAAGATTACTTTGCTGGAATGGATTCATGGCAATAATCAACTGGCGAGCTTTGGTTCAATGAAACCCTCGAGCTGATTTATGCATGCATAAAGAAAATAGAGTTATGGCTAATTTACACTGGCATGGATTACTACTCACACAACCACAATCACCATAATATATCCTTAACATATCTAAGTTGACCCATGGATATCTTCTGGTCATTTTAGATATGGAGATTGTGTGGAGATTGTGGATGTGTGGGTAGTGCAATAACTGAGTAGTGAACTCCTGGCTCAACAAAAAACATCGAACCAATCATGCAAAAGTGTTTACAAATATTTGGGTAATTCTGTAGCGTTACGTATATTCGAATATTTAGCATTAATGAAAAATTAAAGCTGCAAAGTCCCAAATTATTGTCACAAATAACTGACTGGCGAGTTATTGTTTCAATGTTGAACCGATCTAAGCATGCATGAAGAAATGGAAAGTTCTGACTTATTAGCCCAAGTTGAACTGTCGCTAGTAAGTTGGGACACTTCAATTTTAATTTTCCATGCAGGCACTGCATCTGTTCGACGTTTGAATTGAACCAACAACTAGCCGATCGGTTATAGGCGCCAGTAATCCATGCTAATGTAAACAAGTCTTCAGAATGTTGCAGCACATTGGAGTCAGTATTCCATTCGAATGTAAACTAGGCTTCTTAAACATCCTACTACTATCCTGGTCCAATTTGTAAAGGGGACCTCGGCCCTCTTATCATCTGGACCAAGTAAACTAGGCTTCAGTTTCGGAAATTAGAAAAGCGTGAAAATTGTTCACCAATCAACTTACTGGATTTCAAATACAGGTGACCAATTGATTGGTGGTTTCTCTTTTCACAGGTATCCGAGACTTCCGTATGTGTCTATGTAATTATGTTCTTAAAACTATTAAGGTCCTTTATTTAAGGTCTGTAGTTGTGCTCAAATTATTTTATTCCACTCAAAGCAAAAAGTTAAAGTATAGGCACTATAGTTAAAGTAATTAACATAAAGTACTGATCTAAGGGACCTAGGTTTGAGCCCCAGGTAAGACATGGATGTTCGTGTTGCTCTTCTGCTGAAGTCCTGCCATCCTCATAGACCTTCTGCTATGGCATATAAACTAACAGGTTCCTGTCAGACCTCTGTGGCAAGCAGCTGTTTGAGGGGAGTATTTATTTATTTTATTATATCTTTAGTGCGTCATTAATATTGGAATTTAAACATTTTCCTAACAAGGTTTTTTTTATAGCAATCGGAGCATTAACAATAAACCACTGAATACATAAGCGGGACGACAACTCTGTTCGAAACATGATCTTCCTGATCTTAAACCGATCATAACGGCAATTTACGCCAATGATATTGCTCTGCTTTCTCCTTCCTTAAGCCCCAGTCTGACTATTAAACGACTGCAGTTGGGATTGAACAAAGCAGAGCGCTGGTACTCTAAATGGAGAATCAGGAATAATCCTGATTATCCAACTATATTTGGTATACAAACTAAATGGACACCAATGATTAAATACCGTGGTGTCACTACATAAGAAGCTTCAGTGGGATGCACATGTAACTAATGTGCTTTCCAAAGCCTATGTCGTTAGATTTAAACTTGGCCCTTTGACAGGGTGGAACTCTACATTCCCTTAGGAAAAAAAAAAAAAAAAAAACTATTCTTGTATATTAGACCATTCTGCGTTCTATCCTGGTGTATGCCTCACCAGTATTGGACATAACCAGAAACACGAACGCCAGGAGACTACAGAGTTTCCAAAACAAAATTTTAAGATCAATGGTCAGTGCGTCATGGTTTGGGAAGAATAAAACCATTTCAAGTGGCCTGAGCATTGACCACATATGTACATATATCAGGAGACTCTCGCAGACCTTTTTCGAGGCAGTGGGAAACCACCCTTATAAAATTATAAATACTTTACTCAATTATGATCCTTTGGTGCTGAACAAGTTCAAACGACAAAAGTTAATCGTTCTTGGGGACCGTGTATTTACACTATGATGTAATCTACACTTTTGTTGTAATGTTAGTTGTTTTAACCTCTATACTTTTTCTGTTGTGTTTTAAGTAAACACCTTATTTTTGCCCCTTGGGCCCCTTCGGGGTTGTTTTCTTTTATTGTCATTGCCATTGGCGCTATATATATATTATAATGATTTTAAGGTTAAGGCTTAAGGCCAGGAACTTAATAAATGTTAATTAAGATCTCAGATTTGTTCAAAACTTTTGCTCAAACCCTAAAAACAGCTTCTGGCACAATCATATCAGTAACATAATTCAATAAGATAGGGCTGTATTTGGTCAAGGGTCAAAGAGTACAACTCGTGATTTTTGAATAATTTGAAATTAACCAATTCACTGTGCAGGTGAAAATTAATTAGAAAACTATGCGTATTAAATATCTCCCTTATATGTGTTAAATATAACCTTGTTTTATGTCAAGGATCAACAGTTTGCATTATGGCCTATATTGACAACGAAAAATATTTGCTTGTTACTTTGCTTTCAAATGCTGGCAAAATATGGTGTAATATTTTTATCAGTGAATACTACAGTGATAATTTTATACGTTCAGTGTTCCCAACTAATTCCTATAAATGACAGATAGTAAATCGTAGAAGGTGAATAAACCCCGTTTTTTTCAAATACCCACCTAATATACTTAGAGTATATTACGCATGCGCGTGTTTTAATCAACATGGCGGAAGATGGTGAGAGTAGAAGGTTTCAAGAAGAAAATAGAGGTAATTGTAATTTAATATTATAAATTTCCTTTGGTTTTGCATTTATTTACAGATGTTATTGCCGTCAAAGATATGCTGAAGCAATTCAGTTGGTCTGTATAGTGTTTTTGTGTGCTGTTTTTTCGTAATTTCTTGACTCGGTTTGTGTTGGCTGATGCCAAGCGGCGGCGAAAGGGTGAAACCGAGTTACACCTATTAAGTAAAAGATATATGAGCTTTATTAAATGAAACGTTTTTTTTTCTATAAAACAGTATTATAGTAGAATTTTTTTTAAATGGTGACACTGCTTATTCTGCTGTATCGTGCTTCGAAATATATCCGATTCTCTGTAGGGCGTATTACAGATAAGACATATTTTGTATATACGGTCAAAAGCATTTTGCCTACTGTGTTTGTTGACTACCGTATATAAAACATCAGTAGACGTTTAGCTGCATTCATTATAAATAGTAATATATCAAATATTAACAATAAGATGTACCGTATAAATGAAATCTTGCTAATTATAAGTAGACTCCAAATGGTAGTATATTATATACTTTATGCCTTATCATTCCTTAGAGAAATAAGGAAAACTTATTCAACAAATTAGAAATTAGCCCTGTTTTATTTTTTTGGGGGAGCTTAGATTTTGCCTTTAAAACTGAGATGTGGAAGATTGAAAGGCTGATGAGTACAGAAACAACATTATTTTGTTATGATATACATTTATTATTTTTTTCTTTTTTATACTTTATCTGATCATTTATGTAGATATAAATGAGCTTTCAAATATTATTTTGCACTCTACGTAACATATAATACTAAACTACATGATAAAATGTAGCATTTATGTAAATTATTAATCATTAAACATTTATATATTAAATAAAATGGAAAAATTATCCAGAGGGGTTTGATTAGGTTTTATTGTTATCATGCCAATCAAATAAACTGACAGTAAAGTAGTATTTTTTGTCTGGCCAAGTGATTAATGTGCTTAGCTACAGATCAAAGGGACATAGGTTCAAGCCATGGATGGATGTTCATATTGTCTTTCTGCTGAGATCTCGCCTACCTCACAGAACTTCTCAATGGCATATTAAATGGATGGGCTCCTGTCAGACCTCTGTGGCAAGCAGCTGCTTCAGGGGTATAATAAATTACCCCTCGATGTTTTAGTTTTTAATTTCGATTAAATCTTGATAGAAGATATTCATCTAAGAAATTGGATTAATATCTAATTTCTTAGATGAATATTCTAAGCAATATTAGTATTCAGATAGATGTAAATGCACTTCTAAATGTTTTTCCATTAATAATGTATCATAAATCTTAGTTCTGAAGCATTTAATTATTTGGGCTGTGGCTTATTTTTTGTTTTTGAATTAAAACTGCATAAAGGCTAAATATTGGCTCTAGCTACTTATCTTCAAGTGGTTTTGAGATTAACATAGGATAATGTATTCTTTGAATATAAGTAAAATACTGAGCACATTTTCTCCTAAAGTTGTAAATTTGATCTCACCAATAAATTTAGTGTTTACCAAAAAGATAAATGACTAAGGGTGTAAACATGCATGCCATTCCCTGAATTGAAACTTTGCATTCTAAAGTTCATTCTTGCACTTTCATACATGTGAATTTTTCATTCCTTTTTTTTATTCTGATCATGTTTTTTACATTTAAAATGTTTTTGGAAATCATTTTGTGTTGATACCATATAGTTAGAATAATCAGCTCAAATTCTACATCTGTAAGAAATAAAAATTTAAGTTCAACCTAAACCAGGGTTTCTCAATTATATTTTCAAGTGGTCCAGAATTTTTCATTTTTTTTTAATTTCAGATCTCTTCAAAAGCTTAGTTGCCAAAGGTGAAAAAACTGATTATGATGATAAATAGTATATAGAGTAGGTTTCATATTTTCCACTTATTCTTTTTCTTATTTCATTGGATTTTATTCATGCTGGAACAAATGCACTTCTTCTTTTGTATCTCTTTTTTTTTATTTGCTACATATTTTCCACAGGCCACAGATTTTTTTTTTTGTTGGGCTCCATGTGGCCCAGACACCACCATTTGAGTGATCCTGGTGTTTAAAAACTATCTTTTAGGTATAGTAAGTAGGATATGGAACTCCACTACTTACAATACTGTATATCATGGACAAAAAAAATATAAGTTTAAAAATAATAGAAAAATATTGCAAGAGAAATAAAGCATGAAACATATTATTGAATTTATTTATTTCATGTTCAAAACAATGAATAAAACATTTATACTATAATTTTTGCTGTAATATGGTGAAGTGTTTTTTAACTTTTGATGTTACAGAAAAGGAATTTCCTTTGGTAGCAGTATCTTGAAGAAATTTTTTGTGCTGTAAAGTTTGCAATGTGCTGAAAAATGCTTAAGGACTATTAAAGTACATAATTAAAAGGATCTTCTTGCTCAGAAATTAATTAAAAATAACTTAAAATTCTCTGTTGTTGAACAATAAAATTTTAGAGTTTGATTCATTTCAAATGTTAGTGGACCAAAATGAGCATGTTAAATGTTCGATAACAGTAATCATCAATGTATTTTTCATTTAGAATTAATACTTCCTGCCATAGTTTTGGTAGTTTATGTATTCTGGGATAGAAATCATCTGGCTGCAAGGCAAATTTTTGAAAAGTTTTTCTCCATCAGATATTTCTGTAATAAGCAAAACAGATGGTAATTTGTTTTTAATATGTGATCAGTCCTGCAAAGCTACTAGCTTATCTGCTGGTTATGACAGAATAAATGTATGTACCATCCTGCGGCTGAAACCTGGACCGCAGCTGTTCTAGTGTCGCCACAAACCATCACAATACTACTGCTCCACTGAGGCAATTCAATGATGCAAGATCTGAAGAGTATGGTGGATGTTCCAAAATATCATAATGCCATTCACTGCTTTTTTATTTGGCAATGCCAGAAATGTGTGTTCCAATGCTATACAAAAGAACAAAGCCCTTGCAATTGTTCAGTTATGGTTGCTTATAGAGTAGTGCTTGATATAGTTGATCCAGTAATCCATAGAGATTACCTGTAATTTTATAGTTCTTGAGAAGCAATTTGTAGTGATACTTCATTCATATTCCGTCATATACAGAGCATAATCTTCTTTGGATGTAGTGCAGCCTTTGCAGTCAGTTCTGGAGCCCTAGTCCTTGTCCATCCATTGTTTCTGATGCCTAAAGTTAATGTACAGGGCTCGCATCTCATCTCTGGTCATAATTCAGTGTAACAATGGTTCATGATATTAATCCTTCCAATGTCCAGGTCATATGTATATAGTGATAGAATCTGTAATGAGAGGCCAAGGATGTATGTATTCATTTTTAATACAACAAAAAAAAATAAATTTTTAAAAAAATTAAAAAATCCATTTTTTAAATTTTGATATATATATATATCTTAATCCAGGCTTCAAAAGTAAAATTTTCTTTTTTCATTTGATGCATATTTTATTCAACTACAATGTAAATGATTTGTTAAAGCCATCTGATTGCCATTTCTTAGAAGTGCTATACAGTATTGCCGATTTGTTTGTTAATGTTACTCTTTGCTGAAGCAATACCCAATTTTAAGCTCACAAGTTTGATTTCAATCATTATCAACAAAATTTTTATTAAAGTTTCGAAAATTAATAAAAAACTGAAGATTTTGGAAGTAATTACAAAGTATGTACCTCTGTGTTTTTTTTTTTCTCTATTTTACCCTCTTTTCTGCCTTAAACTTATTTTAGTATTCCTAGAATTATTTTTATCATTTATATAATTTATCTTTGCATTATATGCATTTTTCCCACTCTTAAAGTCAAAACTATAACTAAAGACAGAGCCTTTCTTAGGCTTTAAGACTTGCTGACTTGGAGTCAAGGATGCAGGTGGCTTCACACATGCAATCTTCCCTCCATGTGTTTATAAGTGGCTCCATAATAGATTGTTTCAGTGTTATTCTAGTGGATATACTCCCTTTCTAAAGTTAGTGTTTACTTTTTTATATTTAAACCTTAGTAGTTTTCATTTCAGTAGATTTATTTTTGAAATTTATCAATCTTTCAGTCAGTTAATTTATCGATTGATGTTTTGGAGTTATGCTACATCAGATGACTGGCTTTCAACTTGTTGCTGTGGATATTTTAACTTCGCATTAGGTTATATATTAATTTTTCTTTTGTTATTTCTTCATTTTCCTGTAAAAAATTTGATCTTGTATCTACTGTTCTAAGGGACCTGGGTTCGAGCCTGGTTAAGGCATGGATGTTTTGTTTTTCTGCTGAGGTCCCGCTATCTTTACAGACTTTTTACTATGGTATAAACTGACAAGTTCCTGTCAGATTCTGTGGCAAGCAGCTGCTTGAGAGGATATTTATTTATTCATGGCAATGAATGAGGTCTTGGATACAAAAGCAAAAAGGACTTCCTTGGCATAGAAAACAGTCTTTCTTTAGTATAGATTCCCCCCCCCCCCTCACACACTCACTGAGGACATTTTACCCCCTTTTACTGGGAAAGTTCCGTTAAAAAATAAAATTATGAATTTTTAAGTTTATAATTGACAGTGTTAAAAGATTTCCCCCCTCCCCAGTAATTTGGTTGTGCCACTCTTAATATATGTGTTTTTTTTATTTGGTCCACTAACTTTTTGGCACTGATTAAAGATTCCCAAAATTCAGTACCCAAAGAAAATAAAACGTAATGCTTAATAAAAATCAGCCTAAGAAAGTGTTTCTACATTTCATAAACAGTATAGAAAATCCCATTAATGTGAGCAATCCAAATCACCTTATATAATGCAGGGCTGTGCTTTAAAATGTATCACACTGGAAAAAAAAATCACTAAAAGAAACAGAAATAAAAATCAGGTAATTAATAAAATAGTAAATATCAGGTTTCAGTAAATATATATTTCAGTAAATAAGAGGTTTCAGGTAAATATAATATTATTCAGGAAGAATTTTACTTTTGATTAATATGTAATTTAATGGTTTTCATTCAATATGTTTTCCAACATTAAGCCTTAAATTTATAGTCCAATATATTTTTTAACTAGATCACTGTGAAAGCATCTTATTAATATTAATATGCATGTAAATTTGTTTAATTTTTTTATTTTCATAAATTTGTAGTTAAATTTTGTGTAATTTGGTATATAACATGACCTGTTTCTGTTGATTTATTTTTTTTTAAATCTAAAGTTGACTTGTTTATTTGACAGCACAATTGGCTAAAAGCCTGACTTTTCTCAAAGTATGGTACCAAGAAAAAAATACAAAACAGGAGGAAATTTACTTGAAACAAGAAAATAAACTTTTTGTGTTATTTAGAAATAGCCTTTCTATTCATGGCATTATAATCATTTCTGCCAATAATTTTTCAATAAAATTTTTATTTGCATTGCCAGATGCATTTTTTTACTACTACATGGCTCTAAAAAAGTTCTATTAAAATAAAACAAGTTGTCTTTTTTTGTTAAATATTTTATTTTCAAAAAAATCAAGAATTAAAACATGCCATGATTCCTTTCATTAGTTATTTTTGCAAAAAATAAATTTGTTAAATTTTTTTTTGGCAGAGCATAGGGAGCAAATAGCTTGGCCTCTGGATGTAAAGTAGTTTTTCAGGCTGGATACTGGAAAGGTTAATGTAATGAGAGAAATACATGCTAAAGTACTGCATGTTGTTATTTTCATCTCCCATTTAGTGAGACCTCTCTGATCATTTTAAATTGCTTTCACTGAGAAGTGTGAAGCCTATCCACTCCTTTTGTGTTATGCATAGAGCCCTTCATGGATAGTAAAAGTTCTATCTATATCTACAATATCTTATTATCCACATGCACAAAATTATCAACATATCCACATATATTGGCTGTTTAATAACTGTCAAGATTTTGCAAATGTTTAAGATCTGATGTATGTTTGTGAGTAAAAGAAATCAGTCTAATGGTTTATTAATAACTAGCTAACAAATATAACTGATAACGAAAAAGCTGTATTTTGTAAAAACAAGCCTTACAAAATATTAGATAAAAGTGTAAATTCTGCTGTTTTGAATACAGGGCAGTTGTGGGAAGTTGCTCCTTTTCATTACCGATTAACTCCCCTCTACATTTCACTCTGTAAACTTTGTAATCTCCATGACTGAAATGTTCACATTTCCCAGTTTTCTACACAACACCCAAGTACCTTTTTTGAACTATGTATTTCACTTCTTTTACATATTTTTTTTTTCTTTTTGAAGATTTTCTTAAAAAAATTTATCTTTTCTTTTTAAAACAAATATCATCATTGAATTTCAAATCTCTTTTTCATTATCTCGAAGTTATTTTTGCTCGTGTCAGCCATCAATAATGCAGTAATGTTTGCCAGTGTTCTTAGATTTTATTTGCTACCCTCATTAACATCAGTTTTTTTAACCATGGTTTTATCTGCTATCTGTATTAACATTAATCTTTTATCCATGAAACTCTTTTAAATGCAGATATCCACATCAGTGCAGGGTTCTAATTATGTATTGGACATCATTCACCAATGCTTTGATTCATTTGATTTCCTCCCAGATCACCTAAGTTTTTATCACCAGATTGTTTAAAAAGTCAATCTTTGGCATATATAAAAAGGAAGAACATCATTTCTGAAAGCACTATAAATGCTTCTTTTTGCATCCATATCATTCTTTCCTAATTTCAATTCCTGCTGCATGCAAACATGAACATGAGACATTTTGAATGATATCTGGATTGGAGAAAACAAGAAACCAATATGAAGAATGAAACCAAGTGAAGTCGAATAAACATCATAATGTCATTTTTAATTTTCTATACAGGTGATCTCATTTTATTAGTTAAGGAATAACAGAATTTTTTTAACTGTATCATCAAGTGCAGAGGTAGATCTGGGAATAGGCACTCTTAGGCAATTGCCTAGGAGTGCCAAAGAAACACACTGTCTATTATTAATATTGCATTAATATTTATCTGTATGTTTTGCCCTTTCCTCTATTGGCACACTAAGAACAGATATTCTTGTACTGATCATTTGTACTGTAGAGAAGTATCAAACAATAGTAGCTGAAATTAGTGTGTGTGTATGAGGGGATCATTCAATAGTAAACCAGGCTCAAAATCTGCAGTTTCCAGGTTTGAGTCCCAGCTGGGCCAGTGTTGAGATTTATCTCTGCAAAACTCCTTGCCATGCCCTTGGGCAGTAGGGAACACTAATGGGCTTGGAAAGGCTATCATCCATCAGATGGAACATTAAGTCATGGCCCCATGTGTAGGAGAGCCATACCCTATGCACATTAAAGAACATGCTGGATGGTCTTGATAGGAGGCTACCATCTGTCTCCTAACATCAACCCAGTGGGTCCTCTCCCCCTCCCAACTTTCTTTGAGCCCTTGAGCTTTTTGTAACCTGGCCATTTAGTGCATTGTGTGCAATATAAGTGCCACTTACAAGGGAAGTGTACATTCTGCAAAACAATTTGCTCAATGGCCATTCAGTAGACCAGTGGTTCTCAACCTTTTATGCTTCACGTACCCCCTGGAAATGTGTATGCAACTGGCGTACCCCTTGTATAGATAGATAAAACTATAGTTATAGTATAACAATGGGAATAAAATAAAACATATATATCAGTGGTTCTCAACCTTTTATGCTTCATGTACTCCCTGGAAATGTGTATGTAACTGGCATACCCTTGTATAGATAGATAAAACTATAGTTATAGTATAACAATGGGAATAAAATAAAACATATATATCAGTGGTTCTCAGCCTTTTATGCTTCACTTACCCCCTGGAAATGTGTATGTAACTGGCGTACCCCTTGTATAGATAGATAAAAACTATAGTTATAGTATAACAATGGGAATAAAATGAAACATATATATCAGTGGTTCTCAACCTTTTATGCTTCACGTACCCCCTGGAAATGTGTATGTAACTGGCGTACCCTTGTATAGATAGATAAAACTATAGTTACAGTATAACAATGGGAATAAAATGAAACATATATATCAGTGGTTTTCAACCTTTTATGCTTCACGTACCCCCTGGAAATGTGTATGCAACTGGCGTACCCCTTGTATAGATAAATAAAACTATAGTTATAGTATAACAATGGGAATAAAATAAAACATATATATCAGTGGTTCTCAACCTTTTATGCTTCACGTACCCCCTGGAAATGTGTATGTAACTGGCATACCCTTGTATAGATAGATAAAACTATAGTTATAATATAACAATGGGAATAAAATAAAACATATATATCAGTGGTTCTCAACCTTTTATGCTTCACGTACCCCCTGGAAATGTGTATGTAACTGGCGTACCCTTGTATAGATAGATAAAACTATAGTTATAGTATAACAATGGGAATAAAATAAAACATATATATATATACACACATTAAATTTTATATTCATAAATTACATATATCGATAAACACAAAAATGACATAAACAATTTAACAAATCTTATAAAATTATAAACATTTTACTGGATAATCAATGAAATGGTTACACCTGTTTACACTTGCACAGTTCATCAATGGTTGGAGTTATCTTGCTAAGGTAGAGTCGCAAGTCATCTTCAACATCCAGCCTGTTCCTATATTTATTTTTTAAAGCAGCTAAAAATGAAAAACCAGTTTCACATAAATAGGTTGTTGTGAAAGGTAACAAATATTTGACTGCAATTCTTGACAAAGTCGGATATTCCTTCTCCACCTCCAATCCAAAAACTAATCAGTGGCTTTTTGAAATGAATGCTTTTTAAACTATTGTCACAAGATATCTCAATCAACTCTTCTTTATTGGACAATAGAAGCTTACATTTTTCCAAATCAAATGTGAAGGGGTCTCGAATCCATTCTTGCATTTCATCAGGGGATGGAAAATACTGCCTTATAAGAGTTTTAAGAGTGCTTAAGTGAAAGATTATTTGTTGTCTGATGTCTTCATAGTCTGCAATCATTTCCTCATTTTCTTTAAGAAATGAATCTAGTCACTGAAATTGGTCACAGCTGTTCTTTTTAATTCCGTTTTCCCAGAGAGAATTTTTTTTTTTATCATGGCGACTTTGTTACTAGATCTAGCGACTTTTGAGCTCTCACAGCATACCCTAAAAAATTTTACTGCGTACCCCACGTTGAGAATCCCTATTCTATATGACAATGGTGATAAAAGTACAGCTTGGAATCAATTGTTCACCTTGTTTGAAAGCGAATTAGTGCTTTGTTAGATTTGTCTCCTTAAAGAAATGCCTTAAAACGAGCTTTATGTGCCGGCCAAATGATGAATCCACGTTTACCCGCTGCAACCAAAGCATTAACATTTTTAATTCTCGTCATATACAGGGGGTGGTGGTGCAGAAGTAGGTATATAGTTTAAATAATAGGTAAATATAATAATAATAGGCATACAGTTTAAATAATATTTTATTCAACAACAAAACAATTAAGTACAATCTCTTATATGCTCAATTTGGCCGCACTCACTATTTACACATTGCTGTAATTTAGTTTTTACACTCAAGCACACTTTAGCACAAAGTTCAGTATTTGCATTAATTTCTTTGCATGCTTCTTTTATGAGTCGAATCATGTTATCATATTATATTACATATATATCATATTACCAGCCATACTTAATTATCTGAAAAAATAATAAAAAAAAATCAATATACAATAATAGAATAGAAACTGTATACCTACTTAAGTACACGAATGAACTGTATACCTATTTCTGCACCCCTCTGTATATCACCAACAAGATTTAGAAGATAAACCTTACATACGACATAAACTGCATTTAAAAAAAAAAGTCAACTTTAAGTCTCTTATTCCCACGCTTTGAACGTGTAGGAAGCGTTGTTGTAACAGGAGCTGTGACAAAAGAATATAATAATTTAAATTTTTTTATACATCGAATAATTACTACAGTTAGCAGCAGTACTTTGGAGAGATGTGGAGTTCCAACACTGAATTCCACATATCCCCAAACCTTCATAAATGAAAGTGAAGTTGTGTATAGGGGATTGACTCAAGTAACGAACATGGAGAGAAGTTTACAATATAGTCATTTAGAAACTAATTACTGAGAAATGGTCATTAAGGCAAAAGTCCACATCGGTTTCTCAAAACATGTTTTCTTGCTTCAAAAAAAAAATTGCTTCATTTCTTCGTAGAACTCTTTACAAGTTTCAAAATGAATTAAATTGTTTTCCTGCAAATTTGATTTCAACAATTGTAGTTTGTTTCTAAACCCAGTGACATGATAATAAAAGCAGCCCACGTTTTGATCTTTTCTTTGTAAGGATTTATTCAAGACATTTAAACAGTACCGTCGACAGGGTGTAGCATAGAGGCAGCCTGCCTCACGGCGCCTGTTATGGTCCACCCATTCACTTTTGCTTTTTCTTAACCAGTTTTGCTTAATTTACCTTATATTTATCATTTTGGGATTATTATTTCATTTTGTGGACATTGCAATACTCGTTCCAAGCGTAGGAGTTGCGCATGCGCAACTCCGACCTTTTGAGAGGCGATATTTAATAGTTTGCCTCAGGGCGTGATGTAATCTGGCGACGGCCCTGCATTTAAATAATCTGTAATGTCTGTTAGGAAAGCAAGGTAACATAGATAATTTTCGTCAACAAAACTTGCTATTAAATCTTCAGTGGTGCCCACTTCTGTGAGAAAAAGATGAATTTCTTTTCGAACTGTTGTAAAAAATCTTTGAGGCATTTTCCGGCACGTAACCAGCGAATATTACTATGTATAAACAGATCGCCATACTCAGCATGCAGCTCGTCCAAAAAAGCTTTAAATTTTCTGTATGTAAGAGAATGATTTCCGCCACGAATTAGATTGGTAATTTTGACAATCTTTTCTATTACATCGTTTAGTCTCAGCGAAATGCCACACAATATCTCTTGGTGCACAATACAGTGCACCATTCGACAATGCATGCGCAGTGAAAGCGATTCGTGCTGTCGTTAGCTGCATCTTATTACTGCAATTTCATAAAAACATTTGTTTGATGACGCCTCACCGCACTTAAAAGGTTTCAGAAGTTTGCCGATCGGCTTAAGAATGTTTTGCAAACTCTATAGAATGAGTAAGTTGAAGATTGCATATCGAGTAAAGTAATATAAGTTGACAAAACATTATAAGGTGGATTACAGATGTTTATTTAAAATTTCAAGTAAAAACTTGATTTTGTTCGTGGGCCACAAAAATCCTTGTGCGGGCCGCTAGTTGGACAGCGCTGGTTAAGATGAAAGATAAAATATTTTTCCTATATATTATATATAGGAAGGGAACATAGATAACATGAATATTTTATATCTTATGTTATCTATGTTCCCTTCCTATTCTACGCTTTTTTGGTAAAACTTGTTTTTTTTTTGTAGCCCCGGGTAAGGCATGGATGTATGTGTCGTTTTTCTGCTGAGGTCCTGCCATCCTCACAGATCTTCTACTATGGCATATAAACTGACAGGCTCCTGTCAGACCTCTGTGGCAAGCAGCTGCTTGAGGGGGTATTTATTTTTATTATTTATTAGTTATGTGGTCCGATTTTCTTTTTGTTTACGAGAACAATAAGCAATTATCGTTGACAGTCTTCAGCACAAAGTCTTATCACATTTCAACAGGAGTAATCATTCATCAGCTTTAATATCGCTCAAAAGACATATTTGTGAAGTTACAACAGTGAAAACTTCTCGGTTAGATACACAGTTTGAATATATTGACTACTCGTAATATACAGCATAATAAA
The DNA here is from genome assembly GCA_038380435.1 of Ryuthela nishihirai. NCBI lineage: Eukaryota > Metazoa > Arthropoda > Arachnida > Araneae > Heptathelidae > Ryuthela > Ryuthela nishihirai. The sequence goes on along the minus strand of JAWZYU010000001.1, from coordinate 131,801,422 downwards.
CTACTCCTACTGTATAATAAATAAAAAGTAAAAAATACCCCCTCAAGCAGCTGCTTGCCACAGAGGTCTGACAGGAGCCTGTCAGTTTATATGCCATAGTAGGTCTCTAACTTCCCATCACATTTTATCACATCACATCATCATCTGAGAGGATGGCAGGTCCTCAGCAGAAAAATGACACAAACAGCCATGCCTTACCCGGAGCTCGAACCCAGGACCCTTAGATCAGTAGCCAAGCGCGCTAACCACTCGGCCATGGGACGGCTCCTACTGTATGAGTAAGCCGAAAACAACTTTATGCATATATTCTATTCCATAAGTGGTAACTTCCGTTATCTTCGTTATATTTTAATTGGAGCTGTTTGCGGTAACTCGTAATCCGTGAGCATATAAACGAACTGAGCTTAGTTACGAACTCGTCCTTGCAGCCTTAGTAACTATCTTTTAACTTAAAAACAATAGCATTCTTAGGAAGGATGAAAAGTAAGACCATAGTAGGTGAATTCATTCATACTATGGCGTTTTGCCAAAATTACATTAATCATTGCTGAAAAGCGCTCTAAAAAAAGATCATGTCCTGACAGTGAATGTGATGAGTCTTCATGGTGTTCAGCGGAAACGACAACGAATTCCCCGTGATAATACTTGCTGAACCAAGGACATGTGTTTCTGTACTAGAAAACGAGATGGTAAAAACTGAAGAGAGATGTTGCGTAGTTAGAAAGCACTTTTTTCAATAAGCATGAATACCAGTATATGAAGTTATATGTAATAAATCGTAAATTTCTGTGTGCTCTGGTAACTAGCCATAATGTTCTGAACAGAAAATGCAGTTTCTCAGTTATTACTCATATACATAATAATGGATATATATAAATAAACATAGTTAAATGATATTTTTACATAAACTGTTCAACTTGTGAACTCGAGCAAAAGCCTACATGTTAAATTTGGTGAATGATTTTATAGCTGGTATATTGATAAGATATGCACCCCGGGATTACGTAGACAAATATACTGGATACAGCAAAATGCAAATTTTTTAAAAGTAGGCAAAATTATATTTAAAAAACAAAAGATTTTTTTTTTTCGAATTTATCATCTTATAACCCATCAATGCACTTCAAAGAACATGTTGAATGGTCTTTATGGAAGTCGCCCATTTGCTTCTCATTGTCGAGCAAGAAGATAATTCTCTGTAATAAAACAACTAACCATATAAAGATTAAAATAAGTGGCGTATTTTAATGCATGAATACTATTTTATTCCTTTCGATATCGTGTTATCAATCTCCTGATGTAAAAATTTTCTTTTAAATTAGGAATCGCGAAGCTCGTTACATAGATTTCCCGGTTCGAATACCAGCTATGCCAGTATTGAGATTGTGTCCTTTCGCCCACACACTGTCTTCGATGAGAAAGTGAATTGTAAATGATTCCGTTAGGTAGGATGTAAAGCTGTAGTCAGTGTTCTCGTTAATCATTTAGCTGTGCTAATAGTATCAATTTTCACCGACGGGGTGCAAAATACCTAGATGGAATAAATGATGTAGCAAATGGTTTTTCTATTGTTTTTTTCCCGAAAATAAATCCAAATAAGAAAGATGAATTGCAGATTTGCATCATTACTTCATCACCGTGACTTTCAACTTCAGCAGAAGACGTGATTGATTTCTATAGTCAGTTTCATCAATATTGCTCTCAACCTCTATACTACTACATCAGTCGACCCTTCGTTTATCTAAGCAGTTGTAACATTCATCGTCCTCTAGCCATAATCAGCTAACAAAGTAAAGCTTTGCGAAATTGAAACACTCATTTAAAACATAAGTAAAGAAATAAACCTATTGGGTAAGTTATTACTCGAGGCGCCCAGTATGTTGGCCATGTAGCAGTGGCGAAGTTGGAAACAAGAATGAAATATAGAGGATGCTTAAAGAGGAGAAAACATAGGACCCCAGATCAGTTTGCCAATTAGCTGGGAAATACGAGGATTTTTACCCTACCAGTACAGTTAACGAACCGCTTTAGATGGATCGATGTTAGATTCCTATCTGCCAATAGGGTTCTATTCCTCCATGGTTGCTCTGAGCCTTGAGATTCTTTAATATAATCAATTAGCCTATTGTGCAGCCAAAAAAGAAAAGCGCCTCTCAGGGATAAGCAGTGAACTTAATTCATATGAAGATAGTAATAATAATATAGGGAGATTCAAACTAATTCCGGTACTTCCTTTTTAGAGCGGCCTTGGCGAGAATGGGGAATTTGCGCGTTACCGATACACACAAGCAATTCATTTAATATCTACATTACAGAATTTTTTTTTTAATATATACCTAAGCAATTTATTTAAAATAAACAACATTTGCTTTTAGAAACAATTACCAAAAGTTCGGTACTCTTCGGTTCTTCGTATCCAGTGAATCTGTCGTCCGCATGATAAAAAACGCCTCGATTGAGCGGAGGGCAAGAGAACGAATCAGTAGTGTTTTGCATTCGTTAACCGAAAACTACCAAAGAGAGTAAAGGTCAAAAAACAGATTCCAAAAAGTCATCAAAAACTAGATATCACTGGCATCTGTTAACTTCACTGAAATGGATTTGACAAGTAGTAAAGTGAAATACTAGTATTCTAACTCGAATTCGACAACCTCGAATAAAAAACACTTTACTAATTCGTTCTCACTTGGCCTCCGCTCAATCGGGACTTTTTTTTATAATGCGGACGACAGATTCACTGGATAAGAAGAACCGAAAAGTACCGAACTTTTGGTAATTGTTTCTAAAAGCAAATGTTTATTTTAAATAAATTGATTATGTATATATTAAACAAATAAATTCTGTAATGTAGATATTGAATGAATTGCTTGTTTGTATCGGTAAAGCGCCAATTTCCCTTTCTCGCCAAGGCCGCTATAAAAAGGAAGTACCCTAATTCCTGTTTTTGGAATAGCACTGCTTTCAGCAGTTCTGTTTTAAAAATTAAGCTTAAAAAGTCTTGCATCTATATTTCTCATTTTATTAACGTAGCAAGCTACACAACTGATTAAAAAAAAGTAAAGTTTATGGTTACGTTCCCTAAACAAATCAATTTCGTAGGTGTTTACAAGTTAACACCTTTTGGTCCCTCGGGACGGTCAGTGCTCTCGAACATGGCAGAACGTGGGTCGAAAAGGAAATCCTCCACCCTTAGTAGAACATACGAAGCCCGCAGAGCAGGAGAGACGAGAAACGACATTGTGTCCTCTCTTTGGTTCTTCCCTTACGTAGGAAGGATTACGTCACTTCCAAACTGTGGCAACAACTAGCAAACGAAGCACCTACATATGCAACAGACATCGTCGTAAAAAGAGGTAGTAAATAATATTGAATGTTTAGAGGTGCAATGTTAAGATTTCCATGTAGAGTACTGAAAAAAAAAATAGTGTTCGTTTGAGATATACATTAGAATAAAAATATATCTTTCGACAACACAAGTATATATTCGGATACTTTTTGTAGCACTTTATGGCATAAGCATGTTAAATAGATTATTTTCTTAAGAATGTTGTCAATATACTCTACTTCAGTTGCCAAATGCTGTTATATATTACTCCAGTTGCCATTATTTGAAGTCGTTTTAAACCATTTTAACCTCTAAAAATAAAATTATAGGTGTAAAATACATTGCACAAACATTTTCATATTTTCTTCCCGCAGTTTTCTTAATGAAGTTATTGTCTGTTTTGTACCAATCGTTTTGGATTTCCTGTTAATAATCAGGTTGATTATCTGACTTATTGTATAATCAAAGCAGTAATTTTGATGACGGGCCAAGAAATTGTTTCATATTTCACGCGGAATTCATCGTGATATCAGACGTGATTTCTCTAAGAAAATTGCAATAGGGCCAGAACTGAGTAACAATTGTGCTTTGATTCAAAATTGTTGATAATTTGATATAGTCTAAAACTGAATTTCCATACGCTTTTTACATATTTCAGTTTAACGATGGAAAAGCTTCTTCGTGACTCACAGTTAAAAAAAAATTTTAATCCTTTCTTCTGGTGACTGTAATGTTTATTCCATTTGTGGTCCGCTAATAGAAGTTTACCACTTAATCATTCTTAGTCACAGAATATATTAGTCATTGGAGGCTGTTATTTTGTCACTATTAAAAGTTATTAAAGGCCATTAAAATTTAATGACATAGGTAAAGTTGTTGATAATTATACTATAATTCTTTTATCCTCGAAATATAATTTTGTTTAGTATAATTAACCATAAAATGCTAGGTGACGAAGTGTATCGATTGCACCTATAACGTCTGCGTTTTTAGTTCTTTTTTTTTTGAAAACGAGCTATCGCTTTCACTTTGTTGTCTGTCTGTCGACATTCGTTTTTGTGTTTGGTTTTTAGAGATAAAAATTATTTCTTGTGTTAGATAGGTAATTATGAAATATTCGGATTCGCATTTGCTGAATTTCACAATAATTTTAAAAGATCATACATAAAAGCCTTTAAACTATATGCTTTCTAACAAATTTAATTGCAAAATACTAAATAACTGATGTCGTATTCTGATTTAAATGCACACTTTTATCGGTGTTTTTAAAATAATCTGAAATTTTCTTTTGCCACGATAGCTGATAAAACATTTTCTGAATTTTCCAATAGTTTTAAAAGCTCCCTTTAATGGTGAAAAAATGTGTGAAAATGGAACACCTTAAAAGAATATTATAAATGATCTGTTTATGTTGGAAATTTTATATTTTTATGTGATGGTTGAAAGGATTTACTTTGACAATGATTTGCTATTTTATCCCCAGGTAGTTGGAAAAACGCAAATTAAAAAACGCAAATAAAAAAATTATTTACGTTGGATATGTATTAATGAAATATTATGATTCATTTTTTTATATCTTCGGCAGTTTTAATTTTAATCGTTAGAGAGCTCTAAATTTGGAAAACGATAGAACTTTAAATGAATATTGCAAACGATCTCTTTATGCTAGAAATTCAGAATTTCTGTGATAGACTGTGATGATAAGAGGTTTACACTGACTGCAACATTTTGTTATTCTTAATCCCAGAGGGGTGGGGGGGTGGAAGCAACTTTTTCTTTTTAAGAGATAAATGAAAAAAAATTTGTGTTGTTTAAGTCCTAATAAAATACTACCATTTGCATTTTCCAAATCTATTTGAGTTTCCAGTGTTAGAGGGTGCAAAAGTTGGAAAACAAAAAAATTTCATTGTCTTTGAAAACGAGCTTCGCATATTCGCCTGAGATTACAACTCATCACTTCATTAACGATATCCAATAATTTGCTTTTTTAGGATACTCAAGTTGACATACCTCTTCGATCTCGCTGTCATCTTTCGATAAATGTTCTGCTCTTCCGCGATTTTGAATTGCAACTACAATATTTTCATCATTTTTATAGACAGCGAATGGAGTTTCACCTTCTTCGCGAATTCATCTGATAATTTTTATCTATCTTGTGTTATGTGCTGGATATTTAGCTATACATAAGTATACCTAGGTCAGATTTATCCTAAACTACAAGCGTCTTGGCGGTTGTTTAGGGTAGCGCTGCAGCAAGTTGCATCATGGCAAATTTTGCAACAAAGTTGTTTACGAAGAAAATAGATGGAATCATTTTGGGGGATATGATTAGACCTGCGGTATATCCGAATCCGCGGTTTAGCGAGGCGCTTTATAACGGGGCTATATTGCATAATGATTTGTATGAATTTTAAAGGAATATAGGGTCCCAAAATTTTTATGTTTAAAAAAAAAAAGCACATTGGGGCACTCTTCTTTGAAATTCATGAGAGTAGTAAATGATTTAATCTCCGAAAAATTTTTTTTTTTTTTTTGTTTTTAGAGTATTTGTAGGAAGGTAATTTTTTTTTTATGACGATCTTTGTAAAGTGAACAAAGAAGAAGAGTAACTTGAAAACTTTAAAATGTAGCGTGGTCAAGACATTTGTGATGGTAAGGGTTTGGCTCCTCCTGGATATGTGCATTCGAAGCAATTTATGTAGGAGAAACTTGTTCGCTTCACCATAAAAAAAATGGTTTGCCTTGTTGAAAATAACGCTATCCGTGTTGGTGGCTTAGAAATCTAAAATTTCACAAATTCACCGATAATTTCATCGCTTTGCTGATTAGTGTCTTACCTTCAAGCAGTTACTTGCCATAGAAGTCCGACAGAAGCTGGTTAGTGAAGCCATAGAGAAAATGAGTAAGACGACCTCAACGGAAAATAAACACCAGAAACGTATGCCTTATCCAAGGCATATCAGTTGAAAAATTATAACTTTTACTAAATCGTACCTTTTAATTGTATCCAATATCAAAAAATTAACAAGTGCCTAATTCATTTCCAATGTACTTATGAAATATGTGAGATTTTTTAAATTAATTATATTTTATTAATTATTAAGCACATCTTCGAGCCCTGGGTAAGGCATGGATGTAAGTGTCGTTTTTCTGCTGAGGTCCTGCCATCCTCTCAGATCTTCTACTGTGGCATATAAACTGACAGGCTCCTGTCAGACCTCTGTGGCAAGCAGCTGCTTGAGGGGTATTTATTTTTATTTTTATTTTTACAACTCCTTATCAAAAATCTTATTCCTTGGTCAAAATTAACAGAGTGAGAGTGAATCGGAATATATGAAGAATGATTGCAGCATGTATTAAAAATTGACATAGTACTAGAGACAAATATTTAGAACAGTTTTCATTTGCTTTTGGTACATCATCCACATAATTTCATTTAACACGGCGTTTTCCTAAAAACCCTTGAACTGCCCTTGTGAATAATTTTTCAACTTTTAGTTTAATCTCGAAAGTAATGTAATAAATGAGGAAATTTAGGTCTGCTTAAATCTTTGAAAGCTAGCATTCTAAGCATCCCCCTGAATACGCTCCTGGTACAAGCTTTGTAAAGTTAACTATCCTAATTGTGTCATTTGTGGACTTATAGCTCATGTTTTACTTGATTACCTTGGGTATAATTTTTTTATGTTTTTTATGTGAAGAAAATACTCTATACAAGAGACGGAGATAACCTAAAAGCTTTATTGCTTTTTCCGGTTTCTCTTACAGCATACAAACACGGGGAACATACCACTAGTTTAGCAGTCAGGTACGCTAACCAGTAGACCAGCTATTGACTAATAAACTTCAAAGAGTTAGAATTCAGCGGGGGAGTGTCAATTACGGACAGTCTTTAAAACTTCTAGGGCATGACCTAGAAGAATAATTTGAATAATTACTCCAGTTGGAATGCGGTTTTAGTGGATTTGGGCTCTAAACAAATCTACACAAGTCCAAGCCTTTTGAATCAAATTTGTTTGGAAAGGATAGGTTGACTATAGAGCTCAACATTCTCCACATGAATGAAGGTTATTTATTGCTCTCTTGCTCGTAATCTGGTATTCCTAGGTTTCGAGCCCAGTTATACCTGTTTCGAGATAATCCCCACTAAGCCTCTCTCTGCCTCGGTGAGAAAGCGGGACACCGATGGTTGTCATCCGTCGGATGAAATTTAAGCCTTGATCATATGCAGGAGTTTGGGTTGGGTTGATTTTTTTACCTCTCAGCGGCACTTTTTTGCACACCATGGGCTAAATGGGCAGGTCACATGGACCCCGAAGGCTCAGAGAAGGTTGGGGGAGGGGACCCACTGGAACAGCTGTTGGGAGACAGATGGTAGCCTCCCGTCAAGGCCATCCAGCGTGTTCTTTAACGTGCACAGGGTATGGCTCTCCCACACACGGAACCACGGCTTAACGTCTCATCCGACGGACGGCGGCCTTTCCAAGCCCATCGGTGACCCCTACTGACCATGGGCAGGGCGGGGAATATATGCAGGAGTGCAATAATCTGTGTACGTTAAAGAATATGTTTGATGGCTTTGTCGGAAGACTTCCATCTGTTACCGAACAGCTATCCAGTGTATTCCCTTCCGCTAGACAACTCTGATCCCTTGGGGTCTGGTAGCCCATTATGTGCCAAAAAAAGTGCCGCTCAGAAGGAACTAACCAAAAAACCAGATTGGGGATGATAGAACAATGTTTCTAACAATGTGTCGGGAATTTTTTCTCTTAATCGGGCTCTGAAATTATCGGAATGGTTTGGCCCGAACTCGAAAATTCTACTGACGGACAAATGAGAAGTGAAAAGCAAAAGAAAGCTAAATGTAATCGTGTCAGTTCTTTCGCAGTTATTATAAACATATAGTCATAAATGTATATTTTGCACACTTTGAAGCGATTTTTTTACATAATTTTGCTGCAGTTGCAAGTGGGAGAGGAATTTTTCTGTTGGCAAGATCAGTAGATTATTCTCTGTACTTTTTTTTCTGTGGAATAGTAAAACTAACTAAGTGACTAACTAAGTGAAGCGAAATTTTGCATAATATTGAAAAAGAATAAATCCCTGCATAACAAATTCTAAAAGTTGATTGTTGTATCGAACTAAAAAGCAATGGAAAGTTAGCCAAATGGTATTTGTTGTGATGTATGTTATATATATGGGAGGAAAACTGATTTTTAGTGTCACGATCATAGATAAAACACAGTAATCGGAAGACGGAAATTAAAATGAGCTTTGAATAAAAATGCATTATACTTTATATGGAAAAAAATAATATATTTTAGTAATTTTTAAGTCCTAATTACACAAAGGCTGGGATGCTGTGAATAGTGCGCACTAAACGTAAAAGTCGTTTAAAAATTCATTATAAAAAATTGCCAAAAATTATTTGTAAATTTTTTGTAGAATTTGTAAAACGTTTAAATTACTGCCGTATTTTTGATTCGTGTATAAATTTTGATCTTTTAAAGTTATATTCCATGCAAAATAATTACGCAAAAACTCGATTTCACTGGTTGGGATAAATTGTTTTTACAGGAAACTGATTAAGTCCATAAAATGAACTGGAAATTATCTGGACAAATAAAATTGGTACAAAAAGTATATATAGGTGTGATGAGAACTTACTTTTTTCTACTTGTAATCAAAAATATTATGATATTTTTATATGAAAACGTAGCTATTAAAGATGAGGTCGGACTGGGTGATAATATAAAATTTTTATTGCAATCGTGAAAAATAAGTAAACATGAAATGAATAATTTTTATTATAATTTCACTTTTAATCAGCCTTTTGTAATTAAAATAAGCACCATCCAACCTTTGATTTTTCTTAGAATGAATCATTCTAAGCGATTAAAATGATGCTATTCAAGAATTTTAAGTTTTTTAAAAATTGAAACGTATTTTCGCTCCAAATAACATTAAGATTTTCATTTTGCCTTCTAATAATTATAATTATTTTGTAACAACTTGTAATACGAAAAATTTAAAACCGATTTAACGTCTTGCATTTTTGTGTATATATTTACAAAGTCGGTAATTTTTTTTTCTCTTAATCGGGCTCTGAAATTATCGAAATAGTTTGACTCGAACTCGAAAATTTGAACCCAAACTCGCCTCTAATAATTATTGTCTTCTCCTTCCCCCGTCCACAATTTTATAAAGGTATTGCTGTATTTGTTAAAATAGTGTGCCATTTTTTTTTCAATTCTACTCTCCTACCTGGCGATCGTTTGTAATCATATAATGGTAATCGTTTGACACATTTAAAAAATGCGTTATTTTTGTATTTTTAAATTAGTTTGCAATCTCATATACTGAAATCGGTTTACTTCCAAAGACGTTTTAAACTTTTCCTGTTCAGAAATAGTTTCAGTCGGTTGCATGCAATCGATCTAGTTTCCTTTATAGTCACATTCAATATTTGCATTACAAGATTGCATAGAACAAGTTTACAAGAACAAGTTGCATTACAAGATTTCAGTTGAGTATTTCAGACACTGGCGACCGTGAACTTTTTATGCCTCAGTGGACTAATGGCTGATGATTTCTGTGATACTTTGTACTGGACAAGTAGTACATGAGAAGCGGCTTATATCGGTGACTTTTGAGAAATAGAAAAAATTTAGAAGTAGAAGATTAGTACTGCTCTAGTAATAGATGCTTTCCAAATCTCTGAAGCCGCAAATGTTTACAGAAGTTCTTAACAAATGACCTAAATTTATTTTATATCAGTTATTATAAAAAAGGATTTTTCAGCATTTTGATTTTGTGATACTGTGGGTATCGTAAAGATCTCTCAATATTGAAGTTTTATCTCATCCATTAAAAAAAGCTTCTTTGTGTGAAAAAAGTGACCGAGGTTCTTTGAAAAATGTGCATTTTATAATTAATATCAGCTCACCTCGCCTTTCTAATAATAGTTGTACTAGTTGCTGAGTGGTTAATGCTGAACAAAGCTGCCTGTGTTCTAATCCAGGGAAAGATGGGTCAGGAGTGGACTAGTCAGTATCTGAGGGGTTATTGTATAACTTAACGCAAGTGCTTGAACAGCCTCGTGCATATGATGCTAGAGATTGGAATTGTGCTCTCAGCCAAATTTCACCTAAAATACTGCATTAAAAAAAACTAAAATACTGCCTAAAATACTGTTATGTTAATGTGATATTTAAATATTAGTCTACATCAGGTGCGACAGTTCCAACTCCTCTATAAAGGTCAAGATGATAGAATGATACCCTCATTACTTTTCCCTTGCAGTTCAATCATGTCGTCGTTTACAACCAACGGCATTCCAGCAGTAACAACAGTTCAACGTCTTCCGTATTGACTCGTTCTCCGAATTTGAACTTATCATAAGGAACTTAATTCTTTAATGCAGATATGATTTCGAACTCTCACCAACTGAAGACTATTATTACTTCAAGATTTCTTTGTGAACTAATGTTATACCATAGTTGTTCAGCTATTTCTAAGACTTAGGCAATTGCAATAATTTTTTGATAACGGGTAGCATAAATAATTAGTTGAAAGCCTATAATTTGTTTAATAGTGACATTACAGTGTTTAATAGTGAAGAATTAAATCTAGTTAAGTTGGTAGTTAAGTCAGTCGGTAGCGCACCAGATTCGAGTCCCAGCTGGGCCAGCGTTGAGGTTTATTTCCGCAAAATTCCCCACCCTGCCCTCGGTTGATAGTGACACCAATGGGCTTGGAAAGGCAGCCTTCCATCGGATAGGACGTTAAGCCGTTGCCGTGGGCGGAAGAGCCATACTTTGTGCACTTTAAAGAATTTATGGATGGCCTAGACGGGAGGATACTATCTGTTTTCCAACAGCTGTCCAGTGGTTCCCCGCCTCTCAACCTTCTCTAAGCCCTCAGGGTCCTTGTGACCTGTCAGTTTAGCCCATTGTGTGCAAAAAAAGTTCTGCTCATAGGTAAAACAACCCAACTAGTTCTTAAAAATTTAGAAAAAAAATTGTTTCCGTGTGCCATAGAAAGTAAAACATTTTAAAAAATTAAGGTAAATTGCAAATGATTAAAATATATATTCAGTTCGTGTTAATTTCAAAGATAGTCATCTAATTTTTTTCTTCTATACCCATCGAAAAGATTTCTGGTTCCCAAATACTTCTTTGAAATTAATACGAATCAAATAAGTCTGTTAATCATTGACAGTTTTATTGTTATTTTTAATTTTAGTCTCAAACTAAAGGCAATTATGCTATAGAATATTTTTTTTACTTGTGCTGTGATGTCGGACTAAATGTGGAAGTTAGAAATTTTGAAAAACATATTTTGGTTTCGTGTTTTTTTTTTTTCAAGTGAAATATTTGTTATTTGCATCATGTTACCAAGCATCCCTAGATTCGTGATGAGGAAATCTGGTAGCTTACTACCAAAGAGACAAATGAATAGCAGAAGAATAAGGCTGCCGTAGTACACCTACATACAGCTGGCGTTCTTCACTTTCGCTCCTGCTTCTCCCCGCTGACACCTACATATTCTGCGTGCATTGGCTGGTGGCCTGCAGAGGTTTGGGAGAACTGACAGGAATGGAATGTGGGTTAAGAGGTTTTTAGGTGGATGATGCAAAATTGCCTTTCCCTCTTTTAGCTACTTAATTTTAATACAGTAGAACCCCGATTAATCGAATCTCGATCATCTGCACCAGTTAGAAGCATAAAAATGATTTTTCGTTTAGAATATTAGTTATGACAAAGTAACTAACATTTTCATGCATATAGAGCAGGGATCTCCAATCTTTTGCTGACCTTGAGCCATATTTAAAATTCAAATTATCTGACAAGTCATGCAAAAAAGTATGATATTAAAAATGATATACATATACCAAATAATTCTAAAAATGTAGTTTCTAAAATTCGAATTAATAATAGAAAGCGAGCATGCAAGCATATTTCGACATTTGACTCTGCGTTATTCTCCAGTTTTTCATATTCCGGAATGTAGGGACAATGATTCTTAATTGGGAATGACATTCATTTTCCACTTGAGTCATGTATTTCATGCGAGTTAGACGTCGAGGATCCCCATACATAGTATATAGCATCTCAGCTGAACTTGTAGCTGTAAAAGCTTAAATATCGAGCAGCAAAAAATTTAAAATATGTTGTACAATGATGATGTACAGTCTGCGTACAGTATTACAAATACACTTTTAGAATTTGAAACACACCTTTAGAACTGAAAACTGCAATTTTGAGATCCATATATAAAGGCAGTACAAAAACAGATTTTACTAATTAGAGACCTATATCTATTCTTCCTACTTTGGAAAAAAATTTGAAAAACGTATTTATAATATTGTTTTTAAAATTTTACTCAATAGTAACCAATTTGGTTTTTAAAAAGGAGAAAATGCAATTCAACTTTTATCAAAATTTACAGTAAAGTTAATCAGTCATTAAACAAAGGGGAAAAGGTGGTAACCATATTATTATTAGATCTTCAAAAGTCTTCTGATACAATATATTATTCCTTATTACTTAAAAAATTTGAAAATTATGGAATTCGAAATGTTTTATTAAGTTGGTTTAAAATCACTAAAATAGGTAATTCCTGTAGCTCAAAAAAATTAGTTTCATTCGAAATTCCTCAAGGCTCTATTCAGGATTATATTTTCGAGTTTTCCGATGTATATTTCCTTACCTCCAATTAATAATGTCGACCTAGGTGGACTGGTGATGTTGAAACTTATGTAGGTAACAAACACATCAATTTCAACTCACAAATTTTAGCTAAAAATACCTAAGCTATTATTTTCACTTTGTCATCCATATGTAGGCATTTAACTGTTTTGTTCTTAAAAATAAATGAAAAATTATTTTTGGACAGGTACTTTGGCTAGTACGAATACGCATTTTTCGAATCGTTCTAGTTTTTAATACGGCTCTCTTACGTTGAAAAATGGCAAAAAATGATCTTACGTTAAAAATTTGAATGGTAAGGTGATGTGATCAAGGGGTTTCCATTGACAGTAGCGATTTAGGGTATCGCATGATGCGGAGGGGGGGGGGGGTAAATGCAACCTTTTTTTCTTTTCAGATATGGATAGGTTATAATGAAACAATTTGTGTGGTATTGCTGTTTACATTTCCGGGTCATCCCTTAGTTTTTCACCGTTAGAGGATGAAAAAGTCTCAAAATAGCAAACTTATTCTCTTTGAAAACGAGAATTCCATATTCGCCTTGTCCAATGCGTATTATTAGTTTCAGTTAAATTTAGCATTCGTTAGAATTAAACACATCTACATTAATGTTCATCGAAGTGCGAAAGTTTGCTTTCAATCTGGATTTAATACTGTAAGCAACATCTGTTTTAAAGACATTAAGTTGTAGTGTTCGCAAATAGGAGTAGCAAGCACCTGAGTAAACAGGTCTGACAATGGTTGCATGATTTAGACGAGCATGATAAGTGGGTGTGCAAAAATCCGTCCTTGCACCTACGCGGTGCATGAACCTTGAAGAACCGGGAGATAACGGCCTCTTTTTCCCATAATCAGATTGCTACTGAAGGCAATTGTCATGGATATTTGTATTGGTGTAATTCGTATCAGAGGGCTACAAAATAACTTTGACATTTAGAGCTAAGTTTGATGCTAAAGATGATTACATTGACTTCACGTTTCGCTTCTTAGATGTCACAAAATTGTTTCAGAACTTTGGAAAGCTAAAAGTTTTTAAACATACGTAGAACGCATCAGTAAACTCAGCCATCCAGTCATTATTGTAGTGATTTTATGTTTACAGTTGTGTTCTACAGCTACCCTAAGTTCTAACGATGACTTTTAGGTAACAATACGTTGATGCTATCGATTGTTTTCAGCGGAAGCTAGGTTCTTGCGAAAGAATATGATTTCTATCAAGATCCATGCAAAAACTTAGTCTTTAACGTTTGACTACCGAATCTAAAGCAAATGTAATAAGTACATTGTTGTATTTTGTTTGGCAGATTCTAATTTTTTTCTCGATTCCTCGTGTTTTTCTCCTCGCCTCCTTATTCTACCGAAGACGAAACGTAAAAATTTCAACATTACTTCATTTTCTTTTTTTTATAAATTGTTGTATTGTAAACAATTTTAAATACATCAATCACTCGTTGATTTTCATATGACATGAATTTTAAATAGTAAATGTCCACTGAACAAAGGAACCTTGTATAACTTACAAAATTTGATTAGGACTTCTTGACTTGCCTAAACCTTGAAGAACAGGGAGATCACGGCCGTTTTTTTTCACAGAATCAGATTACCAGTGAAGGCAATTGTTATGAATACTACACTATTAAAAAAATATCCCCTCAAGCAGTTGCTTACCACAGAGGTCTGACAGGAACCTGCCGGTTTAATACGCCATAGAGCAGACGCCATAGAGCAGACAGAGAAACAACACAAGCATCCATGCCTTATCCGGAGCTCGAACCCAAGTCCCTCTGATCAGTAACCAAGCGTGCTAACCACTCGGCCACGAGACTATGTATAGAGCATAAAATACGGAATAAAATATAATGTGGCTAATCAACCGTAAATGAATAATTTAGGCAAGAAAGCTAAAACTAGGTATTGATACCCATAGATGGAATTAACATTGCTTCTGTTGTCAGGACTTGTACAGAAATTGCTTCTTTTAGGAACGTTTCAAAAGCCACTTTTAGAAACCTCAGATGTATCACTACTTAAAATAGGCGAAGTGTAGTTTCTTCAACGAAGCTGAAATTTAAAATCGAGTTCTAGTTAGTTAATGTTTTCACTTTGTTTGTCGGCATTCAACTTCTTTGTTTTAAGGTTTTTAAAAATAAATTGAAACTTCTTTTTTGGATTGGATAAGTATTGATGAAGTATTAAGATACATACTTTTCGAATCTCCCAAAGTTTAAATTGCGCCCTCTGACGGTGGCAAAATCTGAAAATTTCAAACTTTCAATGAATATTGCAAACGATCTATTTGGGCTAGAATTTTTTGATATTTTAGTGGTGAAGTGTGATGATTAAAGAGTTTACATAAGCAGCAATAATTTATCCCTTCATCCCCAGGGGAGCAGGAAAACGCAAATATTTGTTTTAAGAGGTTAATGAGAAATTATTTTTGAGTTGAATAGGTATAACGAAATATGATGATTCATAGTTTCAAATCCTTCAAAAGGCTTTCATTTGCCTCGTTATATAGGGCTCTAAATGTAGAAAATATAAAACTTGAAGTGATATTGCAAACAATATATTTATGATAAAAATTTTGGTGGTAGAATGTGTTTATCAAAAGATAACTAGATATCTACTAACAGAAGTATGATTTATATTCATGTGTTTTAATTAAATTGCTTTTGGTTAAAATTCGACCGTTTGCTCTTTATTCTTAAAAGTTAGTGTTTAATTTAAAAATTTTCAATAATATTTTAATGTAGTAATAAATAAATTTATACAGACCGACTGATTTGCCCCTTAACTTTAGGGGATGAGAAAACTAAACGTTTTTTCATTTTAAGGGATAAATGAGAAATTCTTTTTTCGTTGTAAAGGACTAATAATATATTGCTATTTTTATTTTCTGATCACCAGTAGTACGAATAAGTATTTAAAGGGTGCAAAATTCGAAAATGAAAAACTCCATTTTCTTTGAAAACGAAAATGCGCTTTTGTTTTTACACAAGCAATTTTCTCGTGCAATATTTTTCAATACTTCTGTGTTAAGTGCGTTTCATGATTTCCTTTCTAAAAAGTATCGTTTTGATATATCACCCTGGTGATGTAGACGTTCAGAAATCCCATCTTGGTTGTAGTTATATATATCTTCATCTCAGCGGCTCGTGAGATTCTAAAAAGGTGGAGCCAATAAATATAGTGTGTACAATGAAACCAACTATGTACCCAGAAAGCACTAAATGAATTAAAATTGGAGGAAGTGGGGGGGGGGGGGGGAATAAATGAGAGAAGAAAGAAAAAAGTCTATAAGTAACATTATTTTCATCTGCCCTTACTAAAGGTTATAAATACACGTAATAAAGCAATAAATAAGTTGAAAACAAATGAACACGCACATAAATTCGTTTCTTACATTTTAATCTACTAATCTGAAAATTCCACATACAGAACGCACTTAATTAAAGTGCATTCTATATGAGACTTTTCACTTGAACACGCCCAAAAGAGGCGGGAGCGTCACTTGATTGGCTGAATGATGCTGAATGATTTAACAAGTATGGACCCTCCCCCCTCCGGTAAAGGGGCTGGGATGGTTCAGTCGGTATCGCTCCAGGCTCGTAATCGGAAGTTCTCAAGTTTGAGTTCCAGCTTGGCCAGCGTTGTTATTTATCTCCATAAAACGTCCCGCCCTTCCCACGTTCAGTAGGGGACACCATTGGGCTTGGAAAGGCCCAATGGTGTCCCCTACTGACCGTGGGAATGGTGTCCCCTACCATCTGTCGGATGGGGCGTTAAGCAGTGGCCCCGTGTGCGGGAGAGCCATACGCGGTGCACGTTAAAGAACTTGCTGGATGGTCTTAACGGGAGAATTCCATCTGTCTCACAACAGCTCTTCCAGGTGTCCTCTCTCCCAACCTTCTCTGAGCCTTCGCAGGTCCTTGTGACCTGTCCATTTACCCTCATTGTGTGCAAAAAAGTGCCGCTCAGAAGTAAAACAACCCCCTCCCCCTTAATTTACCAATACTTGACTGCTTGTTTCCTGTTTCTTATGCGCTATCCCCTATTCGTTCAAAATTCAACAATTATGGCCTACCTATAATAGAACCTGATTTCAAACCATTTTTCCTCCACAGTGTATTAGTGATTAGCAACAAGAGTGCAAAACCTGATAGTACGTTTGGTAAAACTGTTGGTTATCTTTATAAACAGTAATACTATGGTAGTAAATGTTTCTGCCGAAACGTTATAAACATAGCTCTTAAAAGACCCTCGCTTCGAAATCGAGTGATATAGAATTTACGGTATAAATAAGGAAAGAAATACGCTGTCATCAGTTTTTATAGTATCCTGTCTTAATGTTAAACTGTTTCCAAAGAAGGCTTGATGTAAACATGTTGACTGTCAGAGAGCTGTATTTGTAATAGTAAGCTACAAAACAATGAGCTAGCATATTTTTCTGTAACAGCGTAAACATATACAGGATATCACATATGCCATGACTCGAAAGAGAATTATTTTAAAACTAATTATAAAAAATGGGCAAAAGTTTTTACGTGACACGAACTCGATATATGTTTCAGTCACAATAGATGGAAAAGCCGTAAATAGCAAATTGCCCTTCCCATAGCCTAAGGAAGTTAAATGTGTCATTTAGTAGATCACATTTAAAGTATTGTTTGCGCAACGTGAGTTTAGGCGGGTCGATAAGTGAATACCACCCCAAAACATTGTGGGTGGTTCCGCTGATGCGAGACAACGAGTTATCATTAAAGCAGAAAAGTGGCAAATCAAAATAACGAGCATAAAGTAGCTGTTGAAGCCGCAAAAGGAACTCTGCTGAATTTGCTTCACCGTCCTTGAACATCTCAAGATCCACATGCCGGAAAAGTAGTCATCAATTGTAGCTGCATCCATATCACTGGCATTCAATGGTTGTACTATTTCCTAGTGACTACCTACGAGAAACGGATGCAGTTCAACATTTCATGGATGAACGAAATAAGGACGATCCAGCCTTTTTCTGAAGATAGCTGTTTTCTGACGAAAACATTTCATGTTAGCGGTGATTCGTATTTGTTGTAAAAGGGTCGACAACCTAAAACACGCGAGGCGGAGGTGGCTCAGTTGGTAGCGCGCCAGTCTTGTAATCTGCAGTTCCCAGGTTCGAGCTTTGAGATTAATCTTGGGCTGACTTTGAGATTAATCTCCGCAAAACTCCCCGCCCTGTCCACGGTCAGTAGAGGATACCGATGGGCTTGCAAAAGCCGCTGTTCTTCGGATGGGACGTTAGCCTTAGCTCCGTGTGCCGGAGAGCCATAACCTGTGCACCTTAAAGAACATGCTGGATGGCGTTGACGGGAAGCTACCATCTGTTACCCAACAATGTTCCAGTGGGTACCCTTCCCAAACCTTTTCTGAGCCTCCGGGATCCTTGTGACATGGCCATTTAGTCTATTGAGTATAAAATAGGCCGCTCAGAGGTAAAACAACCCAACCTAAAGCATGCGTATTGATATTAACCCATTTCTTCCAAGGACAATAAAAGTTTTGTTAACGTGTGCAATGTTTTTTTGTTCTGCAGATGCATGCTGTCAAGAACTTTCTGAACGCTCCTCGTACAAATTCACCCTCATTGGTTAAAGATAACTTGTGTAGAGTAGAAACGTATCAGATAGTTTGTCATCTTCATTACTCGACAGAAAATTTTAAAACAGTTTCTCATTTTCAGTCTTCATTACACGACAATTATCTATACTATCACGTATTAATAAAATTAAACTGCATTTAGGCGCGTTTTTTTGTGTACCTTTATTGTTTTTTATTCTGTAAAATGCTTTCACTATGAACTATATTTAGACAAATAAAAATCACAATGCATTAACCAAATTATTATTATAATAAAGGAATAAATTTAAAAATAGATTAATTAGGTTTTGATTCTGGAACGAAATTCCCATATTTACATTATTTCCTATGAAATTCGTGTCCCAGTAACACGATTTCACCCTACACGAATTGTTTGAAGAACTCTTCAATCGTAGTCAAGGATAGGGTGGATGTATTCTTTAGCCTGGAGATAACTGTAGATATCCTCTGGGACATTTTTCTGCTACCTCATAGTTTGACAATTCATGAAAAACGTAATATATATCTGTTATAGACACCATTTATTTCTTCGAATATTGTTAAAGATTACACTTATGTACAGTATTCCAATCTTTGATATCCCATCATGTCGGTGACTCTTTTGTTTTAATCAACTGTTCGGTGCTAGCAGTCTTTTCGTGATATGAAACAATCTGAATATGGCGAGTTATTGTTTGAAACTAGTGAAACTAAAAAACAATTTTTTTTTTATAAATTGATAGAGAACAATAAAACGAGGAGAATGCAATAAAAATCACAAATCCGTTACAAATGAAAATATATTAATAAAAAGCGTTCATAGGCATTTTTTCTTAGTAAGAAGCCTAGAAATTGCGTTCTTATTTTTTTTAAAATTTTTCTAGATTGCATCACGTAATAGAATTTAAAAGTAGAAATTGTGATAAAAAATCAGTGAAAAAAACAGTGAAATTCTCGTTCAGAAAATCAGGAATTTTTTTCTGAACGAGTCCACTTAATGCTGAAGTATTTTTCCAAAGCTTGTGAAAAATTGTTGGAAAACAGATTTGGAAATACACATGACTGAATCAAGAATAGATTTAGCGAAAGGTAACGAGTCCTAACAAGCGAAAATAAGTAGGAAGATACTACTCTTATGAAAGGGCAATTTGATTAAGTGCAAACGGAATAAAGCTATAATAAATAAAAAAAATAAATACCCCCTCAAGCAGCTGCTTGCCACAGAGGTCTGACAGGAGCCTGTCAGTTTATATGCCACAGTAGAAGATCTGAGAGGATGGCAGGACCTCAGCAGAAAAACAACACGAACATCCATGCCTTACCCGGGGCTCGAACCCAGGTCCCGTAGATCAGTAGCCAAAATACTCTTAAAAGGAGTAGGGAACTTGTGTCCAGTAGAATTGGTGGAACTTAATTGGGTAAAAATATTACGCACAAAAAGAGCGAATGGCACGAGAAAGTTGTTCTATCTAATTAATATTAGAAGTTAGTTTTCTTTCATTTTCTACCATTAGCATGTAAAATAAGCTTTGTGATTGAGGTGATGCAAGCTGCCATTTCATTGAATTCTCTAACCAAATAAAGAGATGAGGAATATGACGTGTGATTCACTTCCGCCAACGCCCACTCATGAGGTGGCCTTCAAGTAGACTACAAATGCATTTTAACTCGTGAGAAAGTATGTTCGATACATCGGAGATATAACAGGTTTCAGCATTCTGAATTGTCTTTTCGGGTTAATTCTGGGCGAAATGTTATATATTGGATTTTGTTCCTCATCGAACCCTAAGTTTGAATTGCAGGAAGTTACGTAATTGTAACTGTAGGTTGTAAGTACTGGTATCGCTTATTGCAAGTACGAGCGAGTTGTTCACATCAGTGGTGTTTGCAGAAATGTCTGACGGAGAGAGCAAGAATCTTTCAAAGAGCGCCATTACAATCTTTTTTTGGATAATGGGTTTTAGAATACGTTTAAGCATATCTAGTGTCGTTCTCTTTAATTGTAATATGTAATTATGTAGGGCCGTCCCAGGCCGAATGGTTAGCGCGCTTGGCTACTGATCGAAGGGACCTGGGTTCGAGCCCCGGGTAAGGCATGGATGTGTGTGTCGTTTTTCTGCTGAGGTCCTGCCATCCTCTCAGATATTCTACTGTGGCATATAAACTGACAGGCTCCTGTCAGACCTCTGTGGCAAGCAGCTGCTTGAGGGGGTATTTATTTTTTTATTTTTAATTATGTAGCAACGTAGCAATAGCAAATTGTAATTTAAAATATTACATTTCCTGGTGGGGGGAGGAAATAACGCATTCCACATGTGCTATTTTCCCCTAAGTTATGGTTTATTTCGCGGGTGGTACGAGCATCTAGTATTTAATATCGTGCAGAGTTAAGCTGCATAAACTGTCAAAAGAGAATATGGTTAATGTTTCCACTAAAAATTCTTCAAAATGGTTAAAGTTTCCACTAACAGTGCCATCACTGCTAGTGGAAACTTTAACCATTTTGACCTATGTACCAGAGAAATATCAGGTTCTACTAGGTAACAGTGGAAAGAAGATGACCATTTCAGTGTAGAGAGCTTCATTTTACCTTTCTTCCTGTTGCTTTTCGCTTGTTATTTGTCAAAGCTGTTGTTCCCCATAGCTTTCTAACACATTGACACATTGACTGTGTGTAACACATCTAACACATGATCACATGATTCATGTGCCAAGTGAAAGCTTGTGAAGTAGGGGTGTCATAGGCTATAAAAAAAATTAAGCCCCCATGCACCTTCCCCTCCCCTCTAAAAATAAGGGGAATGTGAAAATTGTTTTTCCACTATATCTTTCGAACGCCATGGTCCATAATTACGGGTTACGTGTCGAATGAAAGCTTGTGATGCGTGGACTGTCCTGGGGTTACGACGTTTTACTCCCCTCTCCTCTTTCCCCAAAAGGAAACTGAAGCTTCACGGGGATCTGTCCCAATGAGATCTGGGGCATATATATCAATAACTTTGTTTATGTTTTTAAGGCACATCCTGTAGCAAATAACATAAAATGGGAATTTCAAAGTCATGAAATGTGTGTACAAATTTAACGTTAGAGAAGGAAAAAATTTGCTAAAATTATGTATACACCTATCCCTCGATTTACACGGTAGGTAGGTTCCGGGATTTCAACGTGTAAATTGAAACCGTGCAAATCGAAACCAATAACTTATGGGAAAAATAGCAAATCTTTATTATTATTAATAATTAATTTAATATATTAAAAACATATATTTATCTGAAATTTTAGGTGAACAGTAATAATAAACATTATTGTAACATTATTTGTACTTTATTTGCACAAATTCAGATAAGTTTAATTTCATTTGATCATGAAAAATACTCATCGTTAATGTACACGTACACTTTTGAATTTGAAGATGAAATTTAAAAGAAAGATCTTTGTAAACTGAATATGAATTAGAAATTAAGCATTTTTTTACCAATACTTAATGCTTTGTAAAGTTAGTGTTTTATGATAGCGTACTTAAGTCTAAATGTATACACCGAAGAGCCAAAACATTATGACCAGCACGTCTTTTTGCAAATCGAAACTAATAAAATAATAATATAGTAAATGAGGCGCGTGTGAAGGTCATGAAACGGTATAAATAACACCTGATACTGAGCTCTGTTAATCAGTGTTATTCTTGTTCTTCAGATGGGAAAGGCAGCAGACCTAAGGGAGTTGACAAAGGCCAAATTGTAATGGCCAGACGACTGGATCAGAGCATTTCCGAGACGGCCAGGGTTGTTGGGTGCTCACGGTCAGCCATGGTTAGTACCATCAAAAAGTGGTCTGTGAAGGGAAAAACCACGAACCGCCGGCAAGGTGTGGGCCAACCACGGCTCTTCAATGCTAGAGGTGAGCGAAGACTATCCCGTGGTACGAGCCAACAGAAGGGATACTGTGGCGCAACTCATCTGTAATCTGAATGCTGATGACGGGAGTAATGTGTCACAACACACAGTAATCAAACCCTGCTGAAAATGAGGCTGCGTAGCCGCAGGGCCACTCCGAGTGCCCATGCTAACTTCGTTTTACCGTCGAAAGTCCTGCAATGGACACATAAGCATCAAAACTTGACCTTGAATGATTGGAAGAAGGTCATCTGGGCCGATGAATCTTGTTGCACCATGTGGACCGCCAGGTACGTGTGTGTGTGTCGGCACCAGGATGCAATATGGGACGAAAAAAAACAAACCGGTGGAGGAAGTGTAATGCTTTGGGCAATGTTCTGCTGGGAAACTCTGGGTCCAGTCATTCATGTGCAGGAAACTATGACGTCTACCACCTACCTAAACAACATTGCAGACCAGGTACATTCTTTCATGACAACGGTATAACCCTCTAGTAGTGCCTTCTTTCAGCAGGATAATGCGCCATGCCACACTGCCCGGATTGCTCGAGAAGGTTCGCAGAACATGAGGAAGACTTCCAGGTATTGCCCTGGCCTCCAAATCTCCCAGACATAAATCGAGCATCAACCACGTAACTTACAAGCGTTAAAGGATTTGCTGATAACTTGTTGGTATCAAGATACCACAAGACACCTTAGAAATCTTGTAGCGACCATGCCTCGCCGGGTAATAGCTGTTTTGATGGCACGTGGAGGATCATCATATTAGGCAGGTGGTCATAATGTTTTGGCTCTTTGGTGTATAATAATATGCAAAACTTTGTGCAAAAAATTAAATAAAACACGGTTTTACTAGCCTGAAAGAATTCAATCTAGAAAGGTCAGATCTCGCTGCCGAACGAAAAGGAGTAGGGAAAGGAAGGGGTTTTATTTCAATAAAATGTCGCGACTTTCATTACAATGGGAAGAATGCAATTTCAGCGAAAGAATATAAATATAACTTGTTACAGATGACAATTTTATTAATATATGAATTTACTGTTAGAATTTACTATTATATGTTCTTAAAAATAAATGATATCAACTGAAACCATTAGTTGATTTTTGTGTTGGAATGACAGTCTAATTTTCTTCCTTCACGCTATGCCTCTGCTACCTCATAATATGCATTATATCTATATACATAAAAAAAATCTACGTTCGTACCGAACGTCCGTGGCCGAGTGATTAGCGCGCTTGGCTACTGATCAAAAGATTCGGGTTCGAGCACCATGTAAGGCATGGATTTTGTGTTGTTTTTCTGCTGAGGTCCCGCCATCTTCACTGTGATCTACTCATCATCATCATCAAGCAGCCATGGGCTACGGAGGGGTCCAACCAGACCGTGCAATTTAGTTCTCCAAGCAAGTCTGTCCTGAGCTACATCTACTGCATCTGGCCACTGCACACCAATTCTAACAAGGTCCTGTTTGACATTGTCTGCCCACCGCATCCTAGGTCTCCCCTTCTTTCTGAGGCCTTTAGGCACACTGTTCATAACCCTATTCGCCAATCTATAATTATTCATACGGGCAACATGGCCAAACCAACGGAGTCTCTCTCTCTGCACAATATGCTGCTTAAAGGAGGTTGCAAACTCCTTTGCCTAACCTCATCATTAGTTACAAAGTTGAACCACCTAATGCCCAAGATACTGCGTAAGCATCTGGAATCAAAAGCATCTAGTTTCGTGTTATCTTGTTTACAAAGTGTCCAAGTTTCACTATCATAACTAACCTAGAAAGAACCAAACTATTATACAGTCTAATTTTAGTCTTTAAGTGTATACGCATATTTCTCCACACTCTCCATAGATTCTTAAAAGTCCCGGCAGCAATACTATAGTACTATGGCGTATAAACTGACAGGCTACTGTCAGACCACTGTGGCAGGCAGCTGCTTTAGGGCATTTATTATTATTATTACCGTGTAAAACCGAGCTTATAATCGTGTAAACGAAACTGGTTGCATATTTTTGACCGCATAAAACCGAACTTATAATCGTGTAAACGAAACTGGTTGCATATTTTTGACCGCGTAAAACCGTGTAAATTGAGGGTAGGCTGTATAACTCTGATCATTATTTTGCTTACCTCCTCCAGAATCGTGCATATGTTTCTCAGGCTACTTCTACTATACATTAGAATTAAATAGTCTAATGATTAACATTTGGTGGTGATTCACTTTCCCATATACCGTATTTAGCTGTTTCTGAGCTAACTAGAACAGTTGTAGTTCGAATATTGTCATCAACCAATATAGTCAGTAAAATGCGGCTCATAAATACCGATGAGGTTTCGGCGGAATTTGCCATTTTCGGAAAGTTCCTGTAACGCAAATGGGACTAGCACTGGTGTAGAAGAAGTTAAAAATATCTCGCCGCTCGCGTTGCGGAGAGGGTCCCCTGGTTGTATGAACAGCTGAATGTCAGCCGTGACATAACTGCCAGGGCAAGTGCACTGACACGTGTCTGGCTGCGAGATCCATTTCTGTTAGTGAAGGGCTAGCCGCCTTGGTTTCAGATGGCCTAAGTCAGTTATTATTCACAAGAATAACTAGCTAAGGTATTTAAAAAAGAAAGTTGAAATAATCTTTTAAATTAGCCGCCTTGGTTTCAGATGGCCTAAGTCAGTTATTATTCACAAGAATAACTAGCTAAGTTATTTAAAAAAGAAAGTTGAAGTGATCTTTTAAAGTTGTCCACTTTATGTTCACAGTAGATCTCGGCAGCTAAAAATATAAAATTACATGTGTCTGACTATACTACAACATTTGCTACCTTATAAAAAAAAATAAATACCCCCTCAAGCAGCTGCTTGCCACAGAGATCTGACAGGAGCCTGTCAGTTTATATGCCACAGTAGGAGATCTGAGAGGATGGCAGGACCTCAGCAGAAAAACGACACACACATCCATGCCTAAATCCGGGGCTCGAACCCAGGTCCCTTAGATCAGTAGCCAAGCGTGCTAACCACTCGGCCACACCGTTCTTTAATAGTGTAAAACAGTTTCCAGTCAAGGTACAGTGGAGTCTCATCATACGTGCATTTGACTTACGCGAATTCTACTATACAGGCTCGGCCGCACTTATGTACGTACATTTCGAAATCAGAAAGACAAGCCCATGGTTTTAAAGCAGCTAAAGCCTGTTGTTTTGTAGCAATGTTAGTGGGCATTGAATAAAGCCGGGTCTGCTCTACAGCAGTGGTTTTCAACCAGGGTACCTTGAGCTTTTCATTCAAAATGGCTTCAGCAGATATTCGCTGTCAGTTACCAGCTTTGACATCTAATTTCAGCAAATTCGCCGAAAATATGTCCCACCAGGTCTCTTATTGAATTCAGTGAGTTACTCTGTTTTCATTTTTTTTTAATTTCGAGTCTTAATAGTACTTACGTCTTTTTTAGTTAAAATTTTAGAGCGAAGTGTTTATTTTTCGGTTGCACTATAATACAGTACATGCATACAAAAATTCAAAAAGCCCCCCTTAGCGTTCTATGCCTACAATAATCTTAGGGTACCCGAGGAAGTGGCCGACCCTGCAGTAGGTACCTAAGCCAGAAAAGGTGAGAACCACTGCTCTACGGTGCTGCAAATCCCAGTGCCCTAAAAGGCAGTAACAAAATCTACTTTCATCATATGGGCGCTGTACTTAGGTTGTTTTACTTCTGAGCCGCACTTTTTTTGCACACGATGGACTAAATGGCCAGGTGATAAGAACACAGAAGGTTAGGAGGAGGGGACCCACTGGATAGCTATTAGGAGACAGATGGTAGCCTCCCGTCAAGGCCATCCAACGTGTTCTTTTAACATATAATGCTCTCATGCATACGGGCCCGTGGCGGCGTTCCACCCGGCCGGACGGTGGCCTTTCCAAGCCCTCGGTGTCTTTTACTGACCGAGGGCAGGAAGTTTTGCAGAGATAAATCTCAATGCTGGCCCGGGTGGGACTCGAACCTGGAGCGCTGTACTAACCGTCATCATTAATTGCCATCGCATCACCATTCTTATAGACTTAGTAGACTATCAAGAATATTTAGGATGAATGAAGAGGATTCAGGTTTACTGTTTTCTTTTTTATTCTTTCATTGGGGCGTGAGGGGTTCAGTCGGTAGAGCGCCGGGCTCCTAATCTGCAGTTCCCAGGTTCGAGTGCCACCTGTGCTAGTAGGAGATACCTCTGAGCCTGGAAATGCTGTCGTCCGTCGGATGGGACGTTAAGCCATGGCCCGTGGGCGGGGATAACCGTTCCGTGTGCAGATTGAAGAACACGCTAGACTGCCTTGACGGGAGGCCCATCTGTCTCCTAACAGCTTTCAATGACTCCCCTCCCCCAATCTTCTCTGAGTCCTTGGGGTGCTTATAGCCTGATCATTTAAACCACTGTGTTAAAAAAAAGTGCCATTCACAGGTAAAAACAACCCAATTCTTCCATCTCTCTCCCGTATGTAATTAAAAATACCGTGAAATTATATTTTGCATAAGTACTCTTTGTTATGTACTGTACAGTACTGTATACATTATACATGCATGTTATTGTTTAGGGTTGTATATGCAAAAACAATTTATGCTGCATTTTATTGACCTTTTAAGACATTTTGGAGTCTAATTTTCATTATATGCGATTTTCGCACTGATATGAGACTTTCGTCCTTACGCGCTAATTTTAGAACCTAACCCCCGCGTAAGATGCGACTCCACTGTACTGTCAAATAATGTGAATTGTTACGAAAATAATAAATTCCTGCATCAAGAGTTTCAAAAGTTTTTAAATATATCAAAAGCGCGAACCTGTCAATAAGATAATCACAATGTATGTGCTTATTGATGAGATTAAGTACAGGAAAATTCCAGTTATCCGAATTGGGAGTATGTGTATTCGAAAAATCACTTTTTTTCGGGCAACAACTATTTTTAACTTCAATTGATGAAACAACAGTTGCGTTGTTTTATCTCTGAGTGGCACTTTTTTGCACACAATGAGCTAAATGGCCAGGCCCTTGAGGGTTCAGAGAAAGTTGGGGGAGGGGACCAACTGGACAACGAAGTAATCGTGACAACCCCGGTGCACCGCAGTACGAAGACTGCATATCACCATATGGGAGAAGTCACTGAAACCACTATCGACTAAAAAGGTACCTGTCAATTTAAGCTTGCCTTACATTGTACCTGCCTACAGCGGGAGAAGACCTTATGTGAAGAGAAAAGCACTGCTTTGGATTTTATAGCCTGCCTGAAGATATAATCATTGAGGTGCAGTGAGAGTGGGATCTTTTGATTTTTTTGAGTGGTGCCTAGGAATATGCCCAACATTCACTGAATTTGGTCCAGAAACTTGCCAGCATATAAAATAAAAGATGGTATCTTTTGAATTTTGAGCCAGAAAATAAAATGAAGTCCTAACTTTTAGAGTCTTTTAGGTTCCTAGGTACTTCCATCGAGAGGCCACACCTAATCGGGGCTCCAATCCTTTCAGCATGACCCCCAACTTCGTCCTCTCCATCGAGCCGGGCAACAACAGCCCGCTCGCCGTCTCGGCCTTAACCGTGCCGAAGCCGCTTCGGGGACACCTGGCCAGTAAACCAGAAAACCCAGCCGGCGGCCCTCCCACAACTACGACAAAGCCGTTAGCCTACCGGGGCTTACTGACCGCAGCACCCGGACCCCACTTCGCAGAGGAACCCAAGTTCCTCCACTGCAAAAGCTGTATATGGCCAAATCTAATTCCGTGGGACTCTTAGTTTGGCTCTTCCATCGATAAGTCCGCTGAGTTGGAGGCTCGCCCCCAACCTCGGCTGCGAGCCTCCAACTTCTACCTCTCCATTGTGAACGGGCCGAAGCCCCCCA
Source organism: Ryuthela nishihirai (assembly GCA_038380435.1). NCBI lineage: Eukaryota > Metazoa > Arthropoda > Arachnida > Araneae > Heptathelidae > Ryuthela > Ryuthela nishihirai. The sequence goes on along the minus strand of JAWZYU010000001.1, from coordinate 131,772,996 downwards.
GTGAACATCCGTCCACCTCGATATCACAGAGACCGCAACAGAGAGCCCACGGACGAGTGTACGAAAAGGTGCACAGCTCAGTCCGTAGTACTCCCCGATGGGCCTGCAGAAGACAGGGTTCTCCAAGCCCTGTCCGAGGCCCTTAGAACGGCCCCTCAACCGGGGCTGCAACCCCCAGCTTCGCTGGAGGACAAGTCAATAAGCCAACTGGCCCTCCCAACACGGTCCGCCAACCCTCAACAGGCCTCCCTCCACCGGGGGCCACCAGACATCAAGAACTCCAGAGTGCCAGCGATCCGAACCCAACTTCTCAGAGGCACCGTAAGCCCCCCCCCCCCTCGTCAAGGAGGTCCCACTCCAGGGGGGGGGACCAACTGGACAGCTGTTGGGAGACAGATGGTATCCTCGGTCAAGTCCATCAGCGTGTTCTTTAACGTGTACAGGGTATGGGTCTCCCATTTACGGGGCCGCGGTTTAACGTCACATCCAACGGACAGTGGACTTTCCAAGCCAATCGGTGTCTACTATTGACCGAAGGCAGGGAGTTCTGCACTGATAAGCAGAGTGGTTAGCGTGCTTGGCTTCTGATCAGAGGGACCTTGGTTCAAACTCCGAGTAAGACGTGGATGTTTCTGCTGTTTTTCTGCCAAGATCTCGCCTTCCTCACAGACCTTCTACTATGGCGTATAAACTGACAGGCTCCTGTCAGATCTCTGTGACAAGCAGCTGCTTGAGGGGGTATTTGTTTATTTTATTTTTAAATCTCAACGCTGGCCTAGCTTGGACTCGAACCTGGGAATGCAGATTACGAGCCTGGCTCGCTACCGACTGAGCTACTTCCGCCACTTCGAGCACAGCATAACGCATTATAGCTTCTTTCTTGTGTTGTCTTTCTGCTGAGGTCTCGCTTCCTCCCAGACCGTATATGTGGCGTATGAAACTGTCAGACTTCTGTGACAAGTAGTTTGTTTGAATTTTTTTTTTATGAATTATATTTGGTACATGTATCTGTAACATAGAAACGCATTTTAATAACAAAAATAAAATTGCTTGAAATTGCAATGCATAGTTACTGAAAAGTGTATGAAATAGAGTAATCCTGTTTTTTTTAGCAAGCAATTTGATGTTCGGATAATTATCATTCTACTCTAATAAAATTTAGACATGAAACATAGTTTCTGGGAACTATTTCGTAGGATTAGTGCAATATTAAAATTTCCACCAAATAAATTGTATTGTACGTTTATATAAAAAAAAAAGAAAAATTGTTTTTTATAGGTGCCAATTGTGTGAAGTTTCGTCTACTGCAAAAATTGTAAACTGTATAGAGGAGTATGTTAAAAAGGTGTTTTTAAAAAGTGGGAACATTGGTCTAACGAATGCTCGATTGTAAAATTTTAGTTGAAAATGATCAGAAACCTGTCATTGCAATTTTTTTTCACTACAGCGAGATAAATTTAAGCATTTAGAGTAGAAGCATGATGAAAGTATCAAACTGAATCCATTGGCCAGAGACTATAAAAAAATTGTTCAACATTCTTAGTGTTTAGTTTCGATGCACAGTGATCAAAATCTCGCAACATAATTAAAATATCTTGCGGCGAAATTTGCATCCAGCAAAAATCTTGGAGATACTGACTCTCTGTAATGCTTTTTTTTCTAGATAATGAATACATAAAACAGAATAAGTAGATTTTGCATATAATGGCGAATTTTTACCGCTGTTTATAGTTATTTATTTACTGAATCCCGAATTATTAGCACAATTCCATTTTGTTTCTTATCATTTAACTAGTGACGCTAATTGCAAGGTTTCTGCTGTCGTAGGATAAAATGATACAACTTCCTCATTCTTCAGGTGCCTTTGAATGACATCTTGCTTTCGGGTTTATACATCTACTTTATTCAGTACTTTCCTGAATGGTGTCCACAAGTCAGGAAAAGATCAGTTTCATTATTGGGTTTCGGTTATTTTAGCAGGACAATTGAGAGCTTTCATTGATTTAGCAGTATCTTTCTGGCAGAGGGTGGGAGCTAAAGGTTTTTACACTTTTAACATAGTGTGTTGGGTATTTAGCCGTCCCATGGCCGAGTGGTTAGCACGCTTGGCTACTGATCTAAGGGACTGGGTTCGAGCCAGGGTAAGGCATGGTTGTGTGTGTCGTTTTTCTGCTGAGGTCCTGCCATCCTCTCAGATCTTCTACTCTGGCATATAAACTGACAGGTTCCTGTCAGACCTCTGTGGCAAGCAGCTGCTTGAGGGGGTATTTATTTTTTTAAATTGGGTATTTGACTTCGTAAATAATGAGGTTAGACAATGGAATCAACAACTGCCTTTAAACAAGCTCTTTATATGGATCAATTGCATTAGTATTGACATTATTCCCAACACACGATAACAGATTAGTGAATAGTATTATGAACAATGTTCTTAAAAGCTGCATGAAGAGGGGTAAGTCCATTATGAGGTGGACTTACTCTTTTGTAATTGGCTTCAGTGGTAGTGTTGCAACTGAATTCATGTACTGAGCGAAAACAGTTGTCTGCAAGACGTTTACTTTCAGTGTAGGGTGTAAAAAGCTAAGAAATGTGGACTTTGTCCAGAAAGTAGTAAAAGCAAATAAAAGAAATACGAGTATTTTTTATGTTTATGGTTCTATATATAAATTTAATCCTTTCAGTCCCCACGTTCCTATACAGAAGAAGTAACTTTAGGACAATTTTTAATTAATATAGAAGAATGTAATAAAAGATATTTCTGAAAAAAATATATATATTTGCCATCATTCATAAAGAAAATTAACTCTAGTTTCTTTTCATAAAAAAAAAAGTAGCTATTATTTTTGCATTGTCTTTTGTCAGTTTGTAGACATTCAGTTTTTTCTTTAAAGAGCTAAATGGATTCGTTTTGGGTTGTAAAAGCATTAATGAAATATTTCTGTTCTCATTTTTCGAATCTTCCATTAGTTTGAATTTGCCCTTTAGAAAGCTTCTAAAATGAAAATAATAAAATTTGAGGATTGTAGAGTCATATTAAAATTTATGATTTAAACCCAATTTTTCTTTCACATTTTGCAAAACTGAATAACTATCCAGTAACAAGAAATCCAATAGTGCGCTTGTAATAACGCAATCAATTTGCACTTCAGATAATTATATTAATACATTAATTTACACATTAATTTACCTGAGGATTCTCTATAATGTATCAGACACTAATATTACAAATTTATAATTAATATCTCGTTCGTATATATTCGCATGCATCGTTAAGTAATTTAGCTTGGAGACTTATTGTAACAAAATTGTTCTCAAATATGTGCAGGACTAGATAACCCCGGCTATCCCAATTACACTTGTTCAACTTTTACCTACTTTTAAAAAATCTTTGGCCTTACGTAGGACTGGATATAGAATAAAAATGTATATGTTGGGGGGAGGGGAGCAAGTAACTGGATTTCCATTGAAGCACAAATTTTTCCCTTCGTTTTAGAGGTCTTTAAAAATGTTTCTTGAATAATGCATGAACTACGCATTAGTTTATAATTTTTTTGCCTCTATTTCCCTTGTTAGCATTCTCAAGGAGATGGGAGTCCCTTCAGACCCGTCCTTGGCTTTTAATTATGGACAATTACTTTTTGTTAACGTTATTACTAAACTTTTACAATACGAAATATCGCTGCAAATATCCACTACTACCGAAATGGTTTCAAACCCAATAAACGTTTTTGGCATCAGTTTTCCCATTTTATCAGTTGTTCTCCTGAAATCTATTATCTTCTCGAGTTCCACATTTCATAACAATGACGGTCGTGCCGTTAGAACCACAGCGCCAACAATAATGTTTTTGTTATTTCTGCCAGTAATGATTGTAGCAATTTTAGATGATAGTGTGTTGGTCAAATTTACACTGATAATTGAACTTCCCTCCTCTCCGCGGAGCGAGGGGGAAAAAATTCACCTTTGTTTTTCAAAAACGAGCATTCCATATTTGCCAGGGACAGTTGGACTTTCTAGTTTAATATGAACTTTTAATATTTCTTTTGTGTATCAAAAGGTTTTATTTATTGGAATCTAAAGTATCGTGTTCCAAATTTTGATAGATTGATTAGTCAAATTTATTCAAAACTGAAGGCCTAAAGGGAGTTATACCCACTTTAGCCCTTCGGCCTATATTTATAGAGTACACTTATATGTGTGAAGTAAGTGCGGTAGGAAAGGACCCAGTATAACGTAATCATAATTGACCATTTATAGTGTGTACTCTTAAACGACAGTTCTAGAAACGCATTAATAAGTAAAAGTGCAGCATTGTATAGGTAAATTAGGGAATTTATCTACATCAACCTTTATTTCAAGGTAAAGATTTCCACAACAATAAAGTTTAATACAGAAAAATGCTAGTATGCAGTCTGCTTTTGAGAATTGAGTGCAGAATATTTCTGCTAAAAGGGTATTCATATAATTGCCAGCTAATGAGCGTTAAGACCATTGTGTCTTCAATTCGGCTATAGAAAAGGCGCCTTACAAGTGTGGACGTCGGCTGCCAACCTACGATGTCTGACACGCGGCTCTATGCCAGTGGCCGTGCAGTTGGTAGAACGGAAAGATCCGCCACTGATATGGGGCCATTGAGAAAGAGGTCGGGGGCAAGAACCATTGGCGAACCGTACATATCTGACTACTGCCATTCACCTTTTTGCTGCTGACGGCATTTCGTCTTCGCTGCCCACATAGCTAGCTAGCTAGACCGGATGTTCAACACTGAAGGGAGGATAGCGTTGAGAATTAACAATAGCAACGAATTTGTGCCTATCTTATTTGCAGCTCGTCTTCAACATACGACTCCGCTGCAATAACTTCACCATTGCGGTTACATGCTTACTTGTGTATTTTTAAACAGGAAGTTGTTTTTGTGTTGTATTGAACGCGTCTTTTTGTTTATCATGTATAAGATTTCTGGGATGATAATCTTTAAAGACGCTGAGTAACCTTACATTGAGAAATTTATTGTTTGTAGTTGTGCAAATCGTAGATATTTAGGATTTTTTCCCTCTGTGTTATACATGTAAATTCACAGGTAAATGACCTGTGAATTTACATGTATAACACAGAGTGACATTACCTGTTCATCGCAGAAACTCCTTGGGTTACACAAAAAAATATGACCCTCCCCCCAAATATGATACACCCACACGAACGCATACCTCTTTCCCAGTATTTTAATTGTTGACTCCTTTGGAGTTATCACTGATGGGGAAATGCGGTTGCCAAGTTCTTGAGAGCTGACTACATTTACACTTACTTAAATTAAAAGTAGGTAAAAGAATTTTATTTTTTCAGAGAGAGAAAATGATAGCATAAGTTTATACCACAGAATCGTAATCAGGTGTATTGATAAGCTTGCTGCCAATACAGAGTTTGCATCGAAATTTGAATATTTTTCTTTGGCTCTTGATGAAAGTACCGATGTTTCTAACACAGCTTAATTAGTAGTATTTGTATGGGGAGTCGATGTTGTCAGTATTTGAACTACTATTTTTTTAATGCTTATAACTCTCATTCTATTCATCCTAAAAAAATGAAATTGGTCTCTTTTTTAAAGGTTGTAAAATATTATCCAGAACGAAGTATGATATGTTTATTTCATAGATAATTGAAATTTAAAGACCATTGTCCAAAAAGTTTGAATATCTCAAAACACGGCCCCTTAAATTAAAAAAAAAAATGTTCTGATAACACACATTACATTAACAACATTGCAGGAAATTTTTATCTTGAGATCGCTATTGGTTCCTCAGTTATAAATGTTTGAATTAGGAAAATATGTGCAAAACCATTTGTATCTGTTTAAAGTAGTTTAATAGAGTATAAACACATAGTACTTATTAAAATAATGCAAAACCATTTGTATCTGTTTAGAGTAGTCTAATAGAGTATCGTCTAAAGCAGGGGTGGCCAACCCAAATGATCTTGCGGGCTACTTTGGAAATGCATCATAACTCCGCGGGCCGCATATAAAATTATATATCCCCATATTAGATTTAGACCCACTATAGACATTTTTTTGGAGTGAAAAATTGAAACATAATGAGTTATTATTATTGTGTTTACTATTATTCTTACATGTAAACATAGATAATATAATAATAATGATACTAAACGCACATTGTAAAGAAATATATAACACTAAAAATGAAATATAAAAAATATATAAATATAAATGAAATAAAAAAAAAATGAAATCATTAAAAAAATATTTATTTTACTAGTGCGATATTTGTTTCTCCACTCTTTCACTTAGCTTTTGCAAATCGATCTCAATTTGGGTATTTGCACATCGTAATTGGTGTTGCGTATAACTGTAAACTCATAGATAAAACAGGCAATATCTGTCATATATTCGCATATATATTTTAATAATATATGCGAATATTATTTTAAAATCAAAGTTAATTTTTTCTCATTTCGACAGTTAATTTTTGAATATATGGATGCACAAATAATGTATTTTTTTAATACATTGGTTTCCACTACTTTGACCATTATAAAATAAATATATTTTGTAAAAGTGTGATGAATCTCGCGGGCCGGAAAAATGTTCAAGGCGGGCCGCGGGTTGGCCACCCTGGTCTAAAGGGCACATAGTAACTTATTAAAAATAGGTATTTTTTAAAAATTTTCAATTTATATTTTCCTATAGGGCCCTAAAATGTAGAAAATAAACCTAAAGCATATTGATGGTGCAATCGGTCACTGAGTGCGTATTCACTTCAAAGGAAGATAGGGCGCCGGTAATCTTGTCGAGTAGGTAATTGGCGCCCTATCTTCCTTTGAGTTTGAAGCGATTACGCACTCAGTGACCGATTGCACCATCGATATGCTTTAGGTTTATTTTCTACTTTTTAGGGCCCTACAGGAAGATAGTTTTTTTTTTTGTTTTTTTAGTTTATATTTTTTGTTCTCACTAAAACACCTACCTTCAAAAACTTTTTTTTTTATACGACTATAAACATCGAGCACATTTACCCCCTCCCCCCCATTTGGAGTCACGTTTGAGGTAGCCCAGGACATTGGTTGGTTGTTTTACCTCTGAGCGGCACTTTTTTGCACACCATGGGCTAAATGGCCAGGTCACATGGACCTCGAAGGCTCAGAGAAGGTTGGGGGAGGGGACCCACTGGAATAGCTGTTGGGAGACAGATGGTAGCCTCCCGTCAAGGCCATCCAGCGTGTTCTTTAACGTGCACAGGGTATGGCTCTCCCGCACACGGGGCCACGGCTTAACGTCCCATCCGACGGACGGCGGCCTTTCCAAGCCTATCGGTGTCCCCTACTGACCGTGGGCAAGACGGGGAATTTTGCGGAGATAAATCTCAACGCTGACCCAACTGGGACTCGAACCTGGGAACTACAGATTACGAGCCTGGCGCGCTACCAACTGAGCCACCCCCGCCCCGCCCAGGACATTGAAGAGGTCACAAGCTTTAATTTGAGATACTTTTTACAGTTTTCGATTCGTCTTTTTCAAAAACAATTCATTTGTGAATGAAAAAGTTCAAACTAATACCTGAGAAAATCGTGTATTTTCCAGGCTGGTCAGCAACGCACTGTTAAAATTAAAAAAAAAGCATCCATGTTTGCTGTACAGTTCAGTTTGTGTTCCTGTTCAGTGGTACATCTATGTTGCATCACGTGACAAAAATACCTTACGATCGAGTGAGAGGAACTGTAAAACGAAAACTCTCGGAAATCATTTGTAAAATAAAATTTGGTGCATAACATTTTTTCAATAAGTTGAACAAACATCTCAAATTTTATTAAAATCTTAAATGATCGGATCCAAAAATACAGTGGACCTTCGTTATAGCGCTGCTCGCTATACCGCGCACTCGGTTATAGCGCGGGCGATGTTCGCGATAAGTTCAAACATGTTTATACAGGTCCGTGCGGCGTTAGTGAGTATCGCATTTTATTGTTACTGCGTATTGAGTAATTGTGTATGTATTGAGTTCCTGCATGTATTTTGAATAGTGTTTAATTATTGTATGCATGATGAGTAAAAGAAAAGCTTACAGTGTGAAATTTATTGTGTCGCCACCGCGCCGCTCGGTATAACGCGTTTCACCTTATAACGCGGGTGTTGTTTTCCGCCCGACATGCGCGTTATATCGGGGATCCACTGTAGTAATTTTTTTGTGTTGATTTGACATGGAATCATCCGAAAGTCATATTCGGATCTGCATACACCATGCAATATCTGGGAATATTGGATACTTAACCGACAAATTTTTATGCCTGTTTAAATTTCGATGAGATCCTTTGTTACGTTTATGATAAGAAAAATCGGTTTAATTATTTTTGAAAATTTTGGAACATGGGAAGCAAATACGAGAAATACTTGTGAAATTAAATGGATTTTATTTTTCAGTTTTAAATGTAAAATTACTACCATGTATACAATGTTCAACTATAATTTGTTTCGCAATGCCTTCATAAAATCAAGTATGCTGGAAATTATACCATGTAAAAGGATAGCTTTGGTAATCTTGGCTCAAACCTATCATAACTTAATCTGCGCACATCATAGACTGACTCTAGAATTTAAATTTTATATTCATTATTTTATAATTGCTATTCTTTAATAATGAATCTTTATAATCAGGCCCGGATCTAGAAAAAAATCGGCGGGATTTTCAATGCAGTATAACATTTTCTCCTTCATTTTACGTGTCTTTAAAATTTTTCTTGAAAAATTAATAAAAAAAGTTTAATAATTTTTCGCCTCTCTTACCCTTGTATTCTGCCCCCCACGGGCATGGTTATGATGAATGTTTTAATTGAAGTTATTCGCAAGCGTGAAACCTTTGTTGTAATAAAAACGTGCTGCCAGGATGGTATTTTTGTGAGTGGTATATTACCGGGATGGTAATCGTGGGTGTATATTTTATTCTGCTATGGCTGTTGTGACGTAAGTTCTGCTTCTCATTATTAAATGACTAGTTTTTCTTGCTACTACATAAATTAAGCAGCCTCAGACTTCTATGCTTGTGTTTCAAAAAAGAAAACTATTTCTTGTAATTGTTATAATTCGTTGCATTGCTTTTGTTTCGAAATCTTTGCGTAATATTTTCATTAATAATTTGTAATATATAGAATTGTGCTAAAATATATTTTATATTCTCTTCTATATGGATGTTGCTGATTTCATTTGTTTTTCCTGCTTTGATTTAATCTATGAATCATTATTTTGAATATTCGATGAAAGCTCATTAGAGCGAGTCTTCTTTCTGGAATTGCATGCTATTTGAGTGAAAGCTTTCATCACTTCGTCCTTGATACCCAGGGTTATCACTTCATAAGCTTTTCATGCTAAATGAGAACGATATGCTAACGTAGCAGTAAACATTAGCAACCAGAGTCATTGGTGTTTGGAGGAAGAAAGTCGTTAGAGCAGGAGGACGCCGTCTTCTTTTATTCCCTGCGGAAAATATAACAATTTCATTGTTTGCTTCTACTGCCTTGTGGCATTCACGTCTCTAATGACAGTCATTATCGTAACCGTCAGCCGTGACACCGCGTACCGATGGAGAGTGGGAGAATGTGGCACCATATTCTGGATTGAAACATTCTGTTAAAGGAAAGCAGGGATGTTCCTACGTTGCATTTCATTCACGTAGTAGGGTCTTCCTAAATGCATTCATTAACAGCATTTTTTGGAATTGAAAAATTCTAATGAACCTTGTTAAGTCTGGAAAGAAGACAGGATATGCAAATGAATGAATTCGGTGATGCTCCGCATCACCAGATTGCTTCGGGCGAAATTGTGGTCAGTTATTAGCAGCGTTCGAGAGTCGTAGTTATTTTTCATGTTTTTTGCTAGATTTTCATTCCTCATTCTGAATTAGCAGAACTCGTTAACTGTGTTTCGGAGAAATCCAGACCTACAGAAATCAAAGTATGAAATGATTCATAAATATGGAAAATTCTAGTTATCGTGGAAAATCTCAAATGTAGTTCCCTTACTACTATTTTTCTGCAATGTGATCATTCTAAGAGATAGTATTATTTTTTTTTTCATTTATAGTGTAACCACCTCGATACAATCGGCTATCTGTTTGACCTCTCTAGAAGCATGTTTTCTTATTTCTTTAATAAGCCTTGTTACAGTTCACATCAAGAATATAATTAAATTTTATTCACTACCTGTTAAATCCAACTAAGCTTTCATTATTCATCGTAAGCGTATAAATTTCTTAGTAACCAAGATATCGTTTTCCTTCAGTCGATATTATAATTAGTAGTATATTGACAGCCAAAATTGCGTATATGAATGTAACACCATAATCTGGATTGAAGCATTCTATAGGCAGACTAATTTTACATTTTCCTCGAATATTATCAGCATTCATTAAAACACAGTTGTTGTTATAATCTTATATAAAACAGCTTGATCTTAAATTGAAACAGTGACCCATAAATGCATTTTAGGTAAAAGTGTTAAACAATATAGTGAAGGCATACTTTAATTGATGTTTACATTTCAAGCCTCCTACATCAGATGTATAACAGAAAAGACCATTGTCAATATATATTCCATAACACATCATCCCAATCATAAATGAAACTTCGTACTCATTGGTCCGACTTTTCGTATTGGGTATGGGGTCGAAATTTATAGAATACTCAAAATATGATTGATTCACCGTGTTTGGAAGTTCAATTTTCAAGGTCATCTTATCATAATAACCAAATGGCATGAAAAGTTATTCATTTTCTCAGCATATGTTATTTTGCGCCAATATATTTTTTTGCCATTCCCTCCCGTTGTAACAAGTACCAAATTAACTCTTTGAAATTCCTAAGTTTACCACATTTTCTTGAGTATCCCCTTCTTCAGCTGCACTTCACGCAACCTTAATATGTTTGTTGTTGCTTCTTTAATTCGGAAATTTCTTTAATTCCAGTGAGTGATCGAGATCGAACCCCTTATATTGAAAAAAAAAACAGAAATATTTACGCTTAATATTTTAAAATGTCCCAGTTGTTTATCATTTTAAATCTGACATATATGTTTATCTTTCATATAATTTGACGGCTTCTGCGATGAGCTGCTTCCATATAAAGGATTACGTGAGTTTGTTTTCCCTGATTTCATCACTGTTCTATTTCCAAAGTAGGTTACTTTTTAAATCCAACAGTTTCCTTAGTCTTCGACGCTCCCATGATACTTATTATTTTATATCTTAGGGAAAAAATGGGAAATCTTAGGAAAAAACCTTCATAAAAGCTGATTTTAAGCATTTTGAACAGAAATATACAACGTTTTCAGAGCGCTTATTTTGATAATCCAATCACATTTCGGACCACAATACGTAATCAGGGTTATTAGTATTTCGGTTAAACTTATTAATAAAAATTTCGTCTCAGGAGAACTGACAGTTAAAATCACCGAAGCAGAGAATGTAACGACCTTTAAGTTAAAAATGACAATCAGTTTTTTTCTTTTTTTTGTGATTGAATTTAATTATCTTTTTTAATATGTACATTGTATGAAAATTGAATATTCTCGACTTCTCTGGTTCACAGATTAGGAAATACCATTCTTACGTCGATCCAATTTTTTTAGAGGAAAAATTATCTTGAGTCTGGTGGGATACGAACCCACGACCTCCTGATAACATGTCAGGTGCTCTGGACCAATAAGCTACCGGCCGCCGATCAAGATCTCTTAATTGATATTATGAACATTTCTACCTGCAGTACACAATCAGTGTATCACATGAAGGCACTGTTCCAGCAGTCAAACCTCAGGCGGCAGACAAGATTGTCTGCCGCTTGTCTGCGTTCATTTTAATTTTAGCGTACGATAATGAGATTTTAAAATACGAAAAGTACCGAGATTTCAGCTAGTTGGTCGTTTTACCAGCTAGCCAACTAGCTGAAACCAACCCCCTTGGTTAGTTCAATCAGTAGCGCTCCTGACGGTTTTATAGTAATCATCCGTTGAGCTAAAGGTTGAGCCCGAAAGCCAACGGAATCCTTTCATTCATTCTTTCTGCATGCCTTTTTGTCCCAGATTTACTTTTAGTGTTACTCCTGTACATTGGCTTAAATTTCCTCTTATATATTTGAAAAATTGACAATTGTAACTCTTGACACTACAAAAAAAGTCAGAAGACTTTAGATATTACGACTTTTTTTCTTCAGGATTTTTAGCCCCAGCTCAATACAATATTAAATATGCAAAAATTAACAATAGAATATATAAAGTAAAAAAAAAAAGTTTCCTCTAAGTGCTTTAAAAATAGAAACGAATTTCTGATAATTAGATCATTATATCACTTTACTGAAACTCTTCTTACGTAATCTCAATATCATTAAGGAAGTTAATTCGGGGTTTTTTACCTACAGGAATAAGCTGCAGGTGCCGTTTAACCGAAATTCGTATGAATTAAGTAATTTCATGATTGGCAGTATGTTTTGTTTTTTACTTTTTAGTCCATGTGTAGGAATATAGATTTTTTTTTTGAAAATTTTATTGCTGCTCATATGGGAATATTAATACTATATGTATGGAAAAATTAAAGAGTAGTGGAAATTTATATTACATAGAAGTGTTAAACAATGAACACCCGAATCCATCCAATAAACAAGTAGTAGTAGTAGCATTTATTTCCACTCATAATTCATACATATATATAGTACCACAAATTTTCATGCATGTAACAATAACAATGGTGGAAATACAAATACACAAAACCGACAAAAATAGAACAAGAAAAATAAAAACCACACGCATAATTTTAGTTGTCCAGGTTCCGTTTTAATTACCAACATCATATTAAAACTCTAGTACTCTCCAATAATGGAAATAACAATCAATTCTTAATATAACTTGATACATCAATAATAAAAGAAAGGATATTCATTAATTATAAATAAAAGATTTAAACGATTGACCATAAAGTAGGATTCATAACAGTTAATATATGTATATGTAATTTCTTTTTGAAGATAGTCAAATTGTTTTCATCTCTCATATCCAGTGGTAAAGAATTGTAAAATTTTGATGCCAAATAAGCGAAGTGCCTCTGGAGAATATTCTTCTTTGCCAACGGTATTTCAAACATTACTCCTTTCACTCGTAAATTGCATTCATTGCGTTTACTCTCTACTCATTGCTTATTTTGATATAAAAACAATAGAATTTTGTATATATAAATGTTTCTGATATGATGAAAATGAAATAAAGTAGATGGGTCTAAAGTAGGGGTTCTCAAGGTGGGGTACGCTGTAAAATTTTTTGGGATACGCCGTGAGAGCTCAAAAGTCGCTAGACCTAGTAACAAAGTCAGTGTTTTATTTTATTCCCTTTATTATACTATAACTAGAGTTTTATCTAGCTATACAAGGGGTACACCAGTTACATACACATTTCCAGAGGGTACGTGAAGCATAAAAGGTTGAGAACCACTGGTCTAAAGTATAAAAATTAACATTGAGCACTAACTTAAATATTTTTTTATGTACCATAAATAAATTATATAAATTAACATCATAATCACCTCCTCAACGACACAAGCCATGCTGTATATTAGAGTAAACCTAGGCATAATATAGTACATAGTTAAAAAAATTTATCTACTATTTTTTGAATATGATAAAATTTAAAGAATATGTACCTTAACCACTTTGTTATCTTATTTGCATGAGTCCTCCATTTTAAAGAAGAATCCATTTCAACCCCCAAATAATTGTATACTCTTTCTAATTTAGGGTATATGCGATTGTGATTAAGAAGGTAATTAACATCATGATATTTAATTTCTGTTAGAGTATCTGTTTTAAGCAATTCAGAATAAAGAAATTTACTTTTATTAATATTCAAATTTAATTTATTAAAAACTAGAATTGCGTAATTAATATATATATATTCTTATACAATTTATAAAATTAAACATTCGATTTTTTCACAAGAACCGAAAGAAAATCCCTGAAAGACTAATTAATACCTAAGACTACTAATAAAAAGTAGTACGTAATCTGTGTTCTTCTGGCTCACATTCTCCCCGCCCTGCCCACGGTCAGTAGGGGACACCGATGGACTTGGAAAGGCCGCCGTCCGTCGGATGGGACGTTAAGCCGTGGCCCCGTGTGCGGGAGAGACATACCCTGTGCACGTTAAAGAACACGCTGGATGGCCTTGACGGGAGGCTACCATCTGTCTCCCAACAGCTGTTCCAGTGGGTCCCCTCCCCCAACCTTCTCTGAGCCTTCGGGGTACATGTGACCTGGCCATTTAGCCCATGGTGTGCAAAAAAGTGCCGCTCAGAGGTAAAACAACCCAACAACTGGCTCACATTCCGCGAGCTAATGGAGCATCGCATTGTTGGGGTTATTACTAAGGTATCTGACTTGTTAGATGATTGATTAGCCAGACGACAGCTTTGCATTACTTATAACAGTAAGAAAAATGTGTCTGCTTTAACGTCTTATCGATTTTTCTTAGGTTGTATGCATATTTCAAAAGTGCATTCAGAAATGGATAAATGCGTTATAGTTTCATTTTGACTTTTTAAAGTCAATGGAAAATTCTTCAATGAGCCTAATTGCATTTAGAAAAATTTAATACATTGTTTATGTGTTTGACACAAAATAATAGTTATTTCTTCCTCAATCTGGCTATTTGGGATAAATACATCGCAGGCATCTGTTTTTTCTATGTTTGCGACTTCAGTTCTTTGTTTTTCTGCCACAAACCCGGCTGCTCAGCCAAGACCCACTCACCCTATTGTCGAAGGACAATGGAAAATTTTTCATTTACAGTGGGGAGTCTTTGCAGTTGCATATAGTATTTTGCGTACGTTTGAACATGCTAATGACAGCGTCGGTAACTAAGATTTCCAGGAGTCGTAGGAGTGGGGACAAAAATGTGTATTTTAATGTTATTTCCAGGAAGAAACGCCATGTTAATGAACGTTATTTTTTACTATTATTGCAAGTTTACATGGAATGGTAAAAGGCCCCCTCCACGAATTCCATTTTCCGGCGACCTTCTCTGGTCGTTAGACTTCGAGTTATTGCAGAACCCATTACTCTAATTCCGCCAGCTTCATCATGATCTCCGCTCCATATAAAGAATATTTATCTGGCGACTTATTTGCCTCACAGAAAAAAAAAAGATCACTTCAGGCCATCAAAGATCATTTGACATTTTAAGAGGAAATTGTCGCTGTTTGTATACGATGGAAATAATTATTTTTGCATTTCATTATTACAAATGGAAATACTCTTCGCTCTGGATTAATATTGCTCTTATAATGTTGTAACTAAACTATATACATATGAATCCTTAATTCTATTTGCCGATAAAATTCATTGCTATTTATCACATAACAGCGCTAATTGAAACTCAATTAAATGGTGGACATAATTCATGGGATAAAAGCAGTTATTACTTGATAAGCTGTGAATTAATGCATAATCACACACCGGGAAATAGAAAAAAAATTTTAATAGCTTTTGTCATCCTCGTCGTAGCAATCAATTTCGAATAAGCATATATGGGATAAAAGTGTTTTTTTCTTATTATGGTATCAGTTGTCAGCACAGACTTTTTGTGCTAAGACCAACGATCGAGATAATATACCTCACAGAGACTATTTATTATGGAACGCGATAATTTTAATTGATTAATTTGGCTATAAATTTGATTAGATTGACTCTAAATTTTGTGTATTTCGATTCTTGGTATCAGATTGCCTCAGAATCTATATATTTTCAGATATTTAGAGAAATTTGCCGTATGTAGGAGAACCATATCCTGTGCATATTAAAGCACACACTGGATGGCTTTTGATCGGAGACTATCATCTATTCAGTGGTTCAGTGGGACCTCTTTCCCCCAACTTCTCTGAATCTTTGAAGTCTTGTGGCCTAGCCATTTAGCCCACTTTATGCAAAAAAGTACACCACTCAATCCAGCGTTGAGATTTAGCTCCGTTAATCGCACATTGCCTCCGTGAAAAAAGGGATATCGATTAGATGAAAAAGTCGCCGTCCATCGGATGGGACATTAAGCAGTGTTCAGGAGCGTCATATTCTGTTTTCATTCAAGGTCTTGACTTCCATATGTCTGTTAACAGCTGCCCGGTGGATCCCGTTCCCCAAACTTATCTCAGCCCTTGGGGTCTTCGTGACTTGGCCATTCAGTCCATCGTGTTCTGTGGGGCGGCGGTGGCTCAGTCGGTAGCGCGCCAGACTCGTAATCTGTAGTTCCCAGGTTCGAGTCCCAGCTGGGTCAGCGTTGAGATTTATCTCCGCAAAATTCCCCGCCCTGCCCACGGTCAGTAGGGGACACCGATGAGCTTGGAAAGGCCGCCGTCCGTCGGATGGGACGTTAAGCCGTGGCGCCGTGTGCGGGAGAGCCATACCCTGTGCACGTTAAAGAACACGCTGGATGGCCTTGACGGGAGGCTACCATCTGTCTCCCAATAGCTGTTCCAGTGAGTCCCCTCCCGTAACTTCTCTGAACCTTCGGGGTCCATGTGACCTGGCCATTTAGCCCATGGTGTGCAAAAAAGTGCCGCTCAGAGGTAAAACAACCCAACCCATCGTGTTCTAGAAAACGTGATGCTCGGAAATAAAAACAATCAATCCTTTCTACAGTTGCTATGGTAGCGAAATTTGGTCTCATTGTAAGATAACAGGAAATTAGGGTTTTTCATTCGAGGTGCTTACTCAGGTACCTCTGAGCAGACAGTTTTTTTGCTCACAAAGCGCTTAAATGGCCATGCTTACGCATTATTTTGGGTATTAAGTGATTTGACACTAAGAAATGAGAAGTTAGACAGTGTCATCAACTACCTTTGAGCAGAATCTTGTATTTCATGGGGGGGATAGGGATGGCATAGAGGATCCGTCCAAGCATTATGTGACGTTTAATGATGGCATCGTTACTTAATTTATGATGACCCCGAAGTGTATTGTTTCATTTATTCGCTAGAATGAAAACTATTCATTTTAAAAATCTTCCCATTCGGTGTGAATGGTTTTAGACATGGCAGTGCTTATTTTGCAAACTTCATCTAATTGTATACAAAAATTTTAATTATATAGAGCAAATTCCCAAATCTTGCCCCATTTCTAAGAGTATCTGAAATTTCAGTTGAAAGAGTAGGATGTCTATGTTGATAATAAGTAGACCGAATTGTAACGTTAAAATTGGGTATAAGTTTATTGTTCAGATTCGCCCAGCATGTTACCATAGCAGCGTTGAATAAAGCACGCTTAGGTTTGACTCACGACCTCTTCCGTTCATTTCATTCTTTCGCACGTGTCAGACATAGTTTGTGCGGTGCTTCACAGTTTAACGAACAGGGCGCGTCGCGTACCAACAAATTAATTGTAATGCCGAATAAATGGATACACCTGATGCAAAGTGCCAAAGCATTAAAGTCGTGTGTCAGCAACGGCAGCGACATTGTCTATCGTGTCTGCTAGTACCTTTGCCAACTATGTGAAGTTGCTATTGAAAAATGGAACGTTGCAACACTTCCTCGAATGTACAGGTCGGAAAACAAGTGCGAGAGGCGGGGAAGGAGGAGTTGACTCGCAGATGACATTGCAACGACAAGACGTGTATCCGATGACGTCTTCGAGGTGCGTGCTGGTAATACAAGACGAATTGACTAGAGGCGGTGAAAAAACTTTTTTTACAACATCGCCCCCACTTATCTCATGTGACACCTGTATTTATCCATTACAGGGATTGAATTTTTTAGCGTCTTGTCAAGCCGGTAAGTATGATTTTTTTAAACATGCAGTTGAATTTAGATTTCCTTTTTTTATAGAGCAAGGATTTCTGTTAAAAAATCGAATTTCTTCTAAAAATACATATAAACTTCGTGTTTTTTGAAATAATGCTGCTGAATAATATTGTTACTGATGTTGATTATTACTCATATATATATATGTTTACTGCGCTTTTTTTTTTTCCTGAAGAGTTATTTTGAAATCATGGAAGAAATTAATCGTAGTTATTAATTCGTATTGCTGTTTTTTTTTATTCGTAGATCACAGAAAATCAGATTTTATTGTTTGACCATATTAGAATATTGAACAGATCCCTGTCAGATGAAATAAATGTTCTAGTTTTTAGCGCATTGATATAAAGGGAAAAAGGATTTCATTGCCGTTTCGACATTGGTTCTCAGTCTGGCCAAGATATGAGTTTAATTGGCTGTAATCGGTGTTGTTTTATTTTTCCTAACAGGGTTTCATGAAAACAAGTTTTTGTCTGAACAACGCAAACTAAACGTTGGTCACGCATGCTGAAATCTGGAAAAACTCAGTATTATACCATTTTGGACTTAAAATCCTCTACCCAAAATATTTTAGCTATTATCCTCAGAGTGGTCTTTTCTTAGTGTCTGGAGCGATGATGATTGGTCGCCATGTGCCTAAGCTGATTATCCAGAGGTTGAATCCCCTATTGTGCCTATGCTGAGGTTTTCTCATTTTTAATTCTCATTCTTCCCTTACCGAGAAAAGAGACATCGATGGGCTTCGAAGACCGTTAAGATCAGCTGCTCAGAACAACTTAATCTGCTGTGACTTTAGGTTTCTTCCCACCCTGTTAAAAGACTTTTAATTAATAAACTGGAATAATATATTTTGGGTCTTCAATTGCAGTAATTCAAAAAGGAAAGTGTCACGAGACCTTTTACAGGGAACTGACAAAGTATTTCATGTATTCCAATTGCTTAAGTTTTAATAGGTATTTCTTAAACCACAGAAGCCATAAAATTTTCCATATCTGAAATTATTTTAAATTATTCGACCCCTCTCTGTGGTTATATTCAGATAATCAACTTTGACCGGAGCAAAAATCGGGAAACTTATTTTTGAAAAGTCCCACTTTTCTCTCCATCCAATGTAGAATTCCTAAAGATTGCTTCAGAAAATAAAAAAAAAAATTAGGATGATTTTAAATAAAAAAATTATGTTCTGGACTTAAAGATATTTAAGTTAATTTCAAACGAAGACAGCCAAGAACACAACGACGGCCAGATCTAGCTTTCCCCCCTCCCCGCTTTCAGAATGATAATAAGCGGAATAGAAGCAAATAATTCTTAAACTTATTTATATTTCATGTACTTTGTAAGAAATTTTTTTTAAAGACCTGTAAAGCGGAGTGGGAAATGTTATATAACGCATTGGAAATCTAGTCTCTTCTCCCCCCCCCCCCCTGGAGCGGGGGTGGCTCAGTCGGTAGCGCGTCAGGCTCGTAATCTGTAGTTCACAGGTTCGAGTCCCAGTTGGGTCAGCGTTGAGATTTATCTCCGCAAAAGGTCAGTAGGGGACACCGATGGGCTTGGAAAGGCCGCCGTCCGTCGGATGGGACGTTAAGCCGTGGCCCCATGTACAGGAGAGCCATACCCTGTGCACGTTAAAGAACACGCTGGATGGCCTTGACGGAAGGCTACCTACCATCTGTCTCCCAACAGCTGTTCCAGTGGGTCCCCTTCCCCAACCTTCTCTGAGCCTTCGGTGTTTTATGTGACCTGGCCATTTAGCCCATGGTGTGCAAAAAAGTGGCGCTCAGAGGTAAAACAACCCAACCCAAATCTCCCCCCCCCCCCCTTTACATTTTTCCTGCTCGATTGTGTTTCTTGCCTCCCCTCGATTTTTTCTAGCTCTAGGCCTGAACACAATTGTTAATAAAAAGTTCTTATTTAAAAATTGTGGTATATCTTTAGGTTACAGACCTAAATAAAAGTTCATGTGTTTAATTTTGGTACTTTAAATGTGGTAATACTAACAGCTATTCTTCGGTTTCGGAAAGTAATGTGGGTATGGAGGAACTAGCGTTAAAATCCCTACGTTATGGCATATCAAAACAATGATATGAACAGGTTGCGGTTAGCTCTTAGATCTGCAGAGTAGACCGCCTACTATGAAACTTTTCATTGAACGAATAATGTAGCTGTGATAGCGGCTTGCAAAATCCAGGCATCCTCTTTTCATGTTTGGAAACCGGATGTCAGCCATTCGCGGTTACTGTCGTATCTGAATGGGAGGAGAGCCAAATGTCGCCGTAATAAAATGGATTTATTGGTAGCAGCATTCCATCTAGCTGAACGTGGAAAGTCGTCTGCATGGAACGATCGGATTGGATTGTTCATTGATTTGCAATTCTTCGTTAATGCGTTCTTGTTTTCCTGTCGATTGTTCAGCGCATTATCAAACAAACAATATATTATTGAAGACGTTGTCAAGCCGTTGGCCAGTGGTCGTGACATTAAAAGCTGATTTGAACTTATAAGAGAAACTGCGCGATTGTAACATTTCGCAGGTGATAGAGAAATACTGCAGAATAGGGATGATGAGGCATGAATATTGTTACGTTATTTGTGCGAAGATGTGGATTTAAATTTTGTTTTGAATAAGTGCAAGCCTAGCCAAGGATTGCTACTCCCACCACACTCATTTATTGACATTTTCGGTGCGCTCTGTTTGAAGGAAAATGAAACAAAAACCTTAAAATTAAATTAAAACAAATGAGAAAAAAAAAATGTCAAAGTTAAATCGAAGTATAATTTTTTTTATTATTTATTTCTTACAGACTAGGCACACTCATTTTTTTTCTAGCTGTCCAGATTTTTCCTGCTTTTTTTAAATTATTTGGTTTTTTGTGGACCATAGGTGAACACAATCTACCAGAAGGAGAAAAAAAAATAGCTAGTTTGTTTTGTTTACGTATTTCTTTTCTGGTGGAGAAAAATGTATTTCTTGATTAACATTTTGATTTTTCATACATTCTTTGTAGACCACAATCATTTTTTTTTTTGTGTGTGTGTGTGGGGTGCATAATATAGCCTGTGCCCAAAATTGAGTAACTGATATGTGTTAATTGCATTTTAGAATCTCCCACTATATACCCTAGGTCTACTTCATTCTTGTCTACCATTCATCAAACATTTGGAAAAATTGTAAATTGTCCATAATTTCATTCTTCTTGATAACAAGGATTTTTGAAGGAGGTTGGCCATATTGCCTATTTTCATAATGAATCCATGTGGAATGAATAATACATCCTTCTGCCATAAATTTCCAGTTTCTGCTGTTTGACGTTCCCAGGTTTGAGTGCCAACAGGGCTTCTCGTCAAAAGTTGAGCATGGATCACCAAAATGTAAATAAAAAAAATCGCTAGAGATAAAAGATTTTTGAATATGCAGATAATTTAGTGTGTAGTTTGGAAAAATCATTATATAAATCCCATATAATGCCACGGAATAGGTTAAACAGTTAACCTATAAAAGGAGTACTTTCATAGACACTTTGTGCATTGTGTACTATTATGCTATTAGAAACTCATCTATGGAACATTGTATCAACATCAGGTTTTGTGTAAAACTTCACTGAAACATGTGAAATGCTAATGAACAGCTTATTGGGATGATGTTCTGTCCAGAGCACAAACATTTCAATGGTTTATGCATTTCAAGAGGAAATAGAGGATGTGGAAGATACTCTTGTAATGGAGGACAAAAAGCAAACTCCAATCTTGAATTGGTGGACAAAATGCCCAATTTACTCACAAATAACCTGTTGATTGACACTTAGAATGATGGCAAGTGAACTAAATGTGAATAAGGAATTGATAAGGTCTGTTTGGGATAAGAAAAAAAAAATGTGTGCAAAGTTTGTGCCACATTCATGACCAATAAAAGGTTGCAGTGCTCCATCACCCCTTGACCTGGCTCTAGCAGACTTTTTTTCCCATTTCCCAAGTTAAAATTTGGATTGAAAGATAACCATTTGATATGGTCTGACATTCAGAAGAATGTGATGGTGAAACTCACAGCAGACAAGTTTTTAAAATCTTTCCAAAGTTTGTGTTGGTGCTGTAATAAGTATATTTGGTCTTTAGTGGACTATTTTTAGGGAAACAGTTAATAAACTAGTTGTCCTATTCATTATTTTTATTTTATTTCAGTCTACTTTTTTGTTACACTGTGTATTTTCAGGGGGGGCGGAGGAGTATATTCAGCAACAATATAATGAAATGCTTAAGTAAAAATTAGTTGTAATGTCACTTTGTTGAAAAAATTGTCAGCTTCCGATGGTCAAATGATTAAGATGCCCGGCATGCTTCTGGTGAGGTGTGAATTTGAGTCCCACTCAGGACAACTAATTTTTTTTGCTAATTATTTCAAGTGTTTCTTGTCTACAGGACTTTTTCCTGTGATACTTTGTTACTGAATTAATGATATAATGCTGTGAGCATGAGTGACCCATCAAATGTGACAGCTTGTTGACAATTTCTCTGCTAAACCCCATTCTGGTGAGAAATGGGACACCATTTATCCATTAGATGGGACATTAAGCAGTGGCCCTGTGAGAAAGAGTCATATCCTGTGCATGTTAAAAAAAAAAACACTGAATGGCCTTGATAGGAGCTTCCATCTGTCTTCAGACAGTTGTCCAGTGGCTCCTCTTCTCTGAGCCCTTGGTGTCTTTGCAATTTGGCTATTTAGCCTGTTGTGTGCAAAAAAGGTGTTGCTCAGAGGTAGGTAAAACAATTTAACCTAAATCAATTGATAGGTGGTAAAATTGATTTGGTTTGAATTATGAGTTATTCTAACTGGGTTAGGTGAGGGTTATGGTCATGCTATAATTCATTGTTTATGAATAAAGTTGACAGTATTTCACACATCAGGCTTCAAGGGTTCATTTCAAACCATGTAAATGAAACTTTTTGGACTGTGCAAATTGAGAACTACCTGTATCTTATTGTTTTCAACTAGTTTATTTCTACTGTCTTTGTTATAATATTGCATTATATTCAAAACTTTCTTTATAAAACTTTGGTACTACTAACATTTGTTAAATAAGTTCTTCACCAACCAATTAGACTGTGTTATATAGTAGACTGAATCCATGCATAGTATAACTTCAGCAGAAATGTATTTGACACCATCCTTCTTATATATCATAATTTATATAAGTGGAATCTTAATTTTTTGGTCAGCATATTGATATGTATCTTCTACTTTAAATTTGAATCTATATGCACTCCAAAATCTTTGATAGCAATATCTGTAAAGTGATTTTGTATAATGGCTCCTGGATTGCACGTTTTATTTTGAGTTTCTGCATTCTTCATGTCAATCTTAAAATCAGAATTTTAAATTTGATATATATATGTAATGATGGTTAATTGTAGTTTTCTACAGGCAATAAAATATTATCATTGAAGCATTCATAATTTAATTTTGAAAATTAGTGTAGTGTGGAAATAGTGAATAAATATAAATTATTTCTTAACATTTATTTGATTAAAGAAGTGCTTTATCTGTCAGGCATTTTCACATATGTGGTTATCAGTTGGATCTAATTGCAGTTACTGTGTATCATAAAAAGAGAGCATTTATGTGTTAAACTGTACAAAACTGAGCTACAAAGAAAATGTTTGCAGTGCAGTAATGAGCATGCAATTGTATTGTATGGTTGATCCTATGTAGCCTCTGTTGCTTAAGTATTTTACTTTTATCAGTCAGTGATTATGTGCATATTTGTTCATGTTATAAATACAATGTGTTTATCAGAAGTGCTAATACATTTTAAAGAATTGCTTTTTGCTAATACATTTTAAACCATTGCTTTTATAACATGAACAAAACAATACTTATAACATGAAACACAATACAATGTGTTTATCAGAAGTGCTAATACATTTTAAAGCATTGCTTTGTCTTTAGCTAAAGATGGCACAAAAGATAATACATACCCCTACATGAGATATATATATAACTGTTAATCAAAGTTATCAGAGCTGTCATTGGTTCAGTAGATTAATAGAGGTGGAGTAATGAAGGAGGGTATTTTAGAGCTCAGTAGGATGTAACTGCAATTTGCTGTGGTCCACATGCAGCAGAGCTTACAGTTGAAGGATATGTGGTGCCTCTGATATCTTTGTACATACATCTGTGTTGTGTGTTAATTTTGTGTTTGTGTTTCTTGAAGCAAAAGCTTGCAGTAGTTATAAGTAAAAATATATTGTTCTAAGGAAGGAAAAAAGTAAAGGTTTAAACTTTTCAACCTTTTGAAAAGTTTAAACCTTAGAATACTGAAGGAATTTGAAATGTATAATGTGCTGAAAACTGTGGAAAGTAGTTTCAAATTAGATTTTAAATATATAAAGTATGAAGAACTATTGTTTTACAGATGTTTAAAATGTTTAAAACATTCTGATGTAGAAATGTATAGAATATAAACAAGATCTTTTTTTTGTTGTGAATGAAAATTTTGTTGTGAATGAATTTTGTTGTGTTGAAAATGAAATTATGACATACAGTATATAGCTGTTATTATATGATTACTGTCATTGGAGCACATAAAAATCACAATGATACCTCAACAGTTTCATAAATGCTATGTAAAATTTGATGTAATGAATGAAGGATCACATTGATGCATCAATTGAAATGGAGAGTAATAATTTTCAAAGGTATTGTGAAGATAAAGCATCAATTTCATCTTGTAAACAGTTGAAACCAATTACAAGCAGTGATGAGTTTTCTGAATTTGCAAAAATCACAATATCAGGAAAAAAAGTTACCTTTGCTGGTATGTCACATCTTTTTTTATACTTACATTTAATTCAGAGGTAAAAGCTGTGGAAGCTATTAATAGCATCCCAAAATTAAATTTTTGTGAAAGAAGCAATAAAATTTGGATAATTGACATTTGCATTAACCGAATACTGAAACTTTGGTATAGGTTACTAATAAGTTAGCAATGTACTAAACAGTGCATAATCAATATCAAAAATAGCCCAAAGACTGGCCAACAAATTTATAATTTTTGGATAATCTATTAATTCGTATAAACAAAAAATGAGTGGAGGCAATGAGTTGTAGGTGTTTTATTGGGTCCAATTAGGTACATAGGTATATATAATATGTATTTAAAAATTAAATCATTTTTAATTAAATGAAATTACTTCCCATTTCAACAATGGACACATTGAACCAGCATAAATTTAACAATGGGTTAACATGAGACCTATTCAGCCCACTGCAACACAATCCTGTGTAAACCCCACTTCCCAATTCTTTAATCAGTTAATCATTTGAAGACGTTATGTGCAGCATTATTAGTGTAGTTATTTACACCCTTAATATCATTGAAAATTCAACCCGCATCCCTTTCAAATTGATCTCATTTCAGTTGTGAGGAAAACACTGAAATGTATTATCCTTAAATATTAAGTAATCTAAGCCCTAACACAGTTTTAAAAATAAAAAAAATCCTTAAAACGACCGCCTGTCACAAAAGTCTAATAGACTTGTCAGTATAATATACTGAGATACATATAATGATGACATATAATGATGACAGTATAATATACAAGATCTGAGAAGGAAGTTAAGATCTCAGCAGAAAGATAACACAAAAAAAAGGAAAATCTGTATCTTATCTGGGGCTTGAACCAAAATCCACCACTGTGGAATTTGAAAACAACCAATCCAGTGTCCTCCATAAGTAGAGCAGACTTCAGTGGTTATGCACATTGAACAATACTGTTTATATGTTTTAAAATCTTATATACTGTATGTCAAAGTAGCCAAAAGGTCAGATTAATTTTTTTAAGTGCTTCAAGCAGGTGGTGATGGTGGTGAAGGGGCCCTCCACCCTTCACCACCATTCACTGGCTGTCAATAGCACACCACGCTCTTAATCTGCAGTTCCCAGGTTCAAATCCCAACTGGCCCAGCATTGAGATTTATCTCCACAAAACTCCCTGCCCTCAGTCAGTAAAGGACATCGATGGGCTTGTGGAAAGGCCATCATCCATCAGATGGGACATTAAGCTGTGTGCTGAGGAGCTATATCCTGTGCACATTAAAGAACACACTGTATGACCTTGATGGAAGGCTATCATCTGTCTCCCAACACTGTCCAGTGGGTATCCTTCCCCAAACCTTCTCTGAGCCTAGGGTCTTTGTGATCTGGCCATTTAGCCCATCCAATTGGAGTCCGAATGGGCACGTGTGCCCCTGGCAACCTTCCAGGGCCTCATTGCGTCCATTCCATGGTCTCACCACTGTCATCATCTGGGCCAAGGGTGGTTATTCCCATTATTAGGTAGGTGGTCATATTATTGTGATATGATTGTGTATATGAGCAGTGCAGAGAAAAAAAAATTGTAATTTTCTTAAAATAGCTTTTTTTTTTTAAAGTTTTTTTTTTTACTCCAAATAAAATATTAATTAAACTTAACTTTGCAAAAAAGTACCACTCAGAGGTAAAATAACCAAAAGCTTCAAGCATCCAAATTATTCTTACAGAGCAACAGCTCAACTTCTCCTTTTGTGTTTGAATTCAGTTCCCAAATTTGAACTTACTATAATGGACTTACCTCTGGGATACAAAGAAAATTTTGAGCTCCAAACTCAGCAACAACTAGTAAAACATTAAATTCCAGCAATGGACCACTTGATATCTATTGTAATTCTACACAGAATTCTTCACTTTGTGATATAGCAAAATTACAAACTCTCACCTAATAAAGACAATTACCCCTTCAAGACTTCCCTGTGAATTATGTTATATCATGACATATTAATTTATTTTTGCCTTGAAGCAATTGGAATAATTTTTTATACTGGGTAGCATAAATAAGATGTTAAAGTACCCTTAATTTATTTAATGGCATAGAAATAGAAATCTACTTAATTTCATTATTGCACTGTGAATCCATCCCTCCATTCTTTTGGGTATGTACCACAGTCGTATCAGAATAATATGACCACCCACGGAATCACAGTATACCCACCAGGCGCATCACAGAGTGCACATGGAGATATAAGCAGCCGGCCAGGACAGATGATCCATAGTGCATAATGTGAGTACAATGGGCAGAGGTATTGAGTTGACAGGATGTTCAAAAAGGAATGATCATCAGCTACTATGCCAAGGGTGGAAGCATCTCAGAAACAGCAGACTTCGTGGGCTGTTTGCGAGGTTTCTGTAGTAAAGGTGTACCAAGAATGGACCACTGGCACACTGAGTACCTCCAGATGTCATAACTGTGGAGCCCAAAATTTCATCGACCCCAGAGGAGAACGTCTCCTCTGTTGACTGATAAAGGACAATCGACATGCAACAATGCAGCAATTGAGCACTCAAATGAATGCTGGCACACCCAGGTACATGTTCTCGATAACAGTAGAGCGAATCCAGTTATGCATGGGTCTCTGGAGTTGACGCTGCATAAAGGCACCCATGTTAACCAAGGTCCATCGGCAATGACACCTGCAGTTCGCACGAGACTACCGTCATTGGACAGTGGAAGAGTAGAAAAAGGTTGCCTTCTCCGACGAATCGAGGTTGGTGGTGAATACAGTGTCAGACACATGAGAACCAACACATGGACACGTTTGTCAGTCAAGTACAGGCCGGCAGTGGAAGTGTGTACATCTGGGGAATGTTTTCCTGGTATGACCTGGGACTGCTACCACTGGATGGGTCC
The DNA here is from genome assembly GCA_038380435.1 of Ryuthela nishihirai. Classification (NCBI taxonomy): domain Eukaryota; kingdom Metazoa; phylum Arthropoda; class Arachnida; order Araneae; family Heptathelidae; genus Ryuthela; species Ryuthela nishihirai. Next base: position 131,745,451 of record JAWZYU010000001.1, on the reverse strand, counting down.
CTGAATGCCAATGGCTACTTGTTCATCCTCGCTGACCACGTGCATCCCTTCATGTTGGATGTTTACCCTGGTGGTGATGGTGTCTACCAAGATGACAATGCACCCTGCCATGTCGCTAAGGTGGTGTATGACTGGTTCCAGGAATACGACAGTGATGTCTCCATTCTACCTTGGTCGGTAAAATTGCCCAACCTCAATCCCGTAGAGCATTTGTGGGACCATTTGGATCGACCGATTTGGCGTGCAGACCCACAACCACACCATCTTCGTAATCTCTGTGCTCTGCTGGAGTCCGAATGGGCACGTGTGCCCCTGGCAACCTTCCAGGGCCTTATTGCATCCATTCCACGGTCTCACCACTGTCATCATCTGGGCCAAGGGTGGTTATTCCCATTATTAGGTAGATGGTCATATTATTCTGATATGATTGTGTATATGAGCAGTGCAGAGAAAAAAAAATTGTAATTTTCTTAAAATAGCTTTTATTTTTTTGAAAAGTTTTTTTTTTACTCCAAATAAAATATTAATTACAGCCAAAGCTGGATCAGGGTGGGGGGAACATTCTGAAAGGGGGGCATGGTTTCCCCTTTATAGGGTAATAGAGATTATTAAACTTATTTATTTATTGCATTTTTTTAAAGACCTTTGAAAGGGAAGGAGAAATGTTATGCTGCATTGGAAATCCAGTCTCTTGCGCCCCCCCCCCCCCCCCCCCCCCCCCCCCCCCCCCCCCGATTTTTGTTTTCTAGATCTGGGCATGCACATAGCTGATTTGTGTTTTTTTCTATAAATGTAATAACATTTACCTTTATTTTTTTCAGAATATTATGAAACAAGACCTTCTTCAGTCACAGGTGTCAGTGATAGTCAACAAACATCAGCGAACAAGACAACTCCGCCAAGAGGTTTGCTCTAATTAGTGCCATTTAAATAGAGAATAATTTACCATTGTGATTTAAATTTTGTATGATTGTATAAATTATATTTTAGTGTGCAGTATTTTTCAGTCCAATGGAGATTTTTAAGTGCAAAGGCCATTTCACATTTCATTCTAAAAAGCTTGCAGCATTTTAGGATTGCATATAGATATCTGGCTAGTGTGTTATAAGGTATTGCTAAGAAAACTGATGATTAGAAAGTTTTATGTTTACTTATTATATTATTATTCATTTTATACAATTTTGTGTTATACTATTTAGAATAATTTTATTCCATAGAAAAAAAAAGTGTTTGTAGTTGTAAATTATTTTTTTAGTGTGAATGTGTCTTCCCTTTGAGCTTAGGGGTCTTGTGTTTCCTCCGAACTTCATATGGTTAACATGTTCCCTTTAGTTTAATTACAGTTGAGATCACTTTAACACTGAAAAATTAATTTGTAGTATAGATATAATTATATCCACCACTAAATTATATCCTAGCTTTATCCTTGAGTTTAAATTAAAAGTTAAGAAAAATATTTAAATCCTTAAAAACTATATCACTGTTAAAATTTAAACCAACAGTGGCTGACTTTTTTGTCCACCTAGCTCATAAGCAATGAGATGGACATTCAGTCTTTTTAACTGTGTGCCATTTTTCAATAATGGTAACAACATGTGTCAGGATCTTCCACGTGATACTGCTTGTGCTCTAGGCAGGGCGAGTCTGCATTGGTTTTAAGGGATATTTGGTAGAATGTTATACAACATATTTGTTTTTGGATACAATTGTTGTGAGCCATGAGCAATAAATTAGCAAATTACTCCTAATTGGAAAAGTAAGTTTTAGATGTCACAGAATACAAAACTCTAAACTGAAAAAAAATTTTTCCTTATCTGACCAGTTGAATAGTTAATTCAATTGGTGATATCACAAAATAACTGAATGAGTTAAGTGTTACACATACATGTTTTGTAACCTTTGACAGGTGTCCCTCACATTTTTGTGGCAAACTTTTTTGTTTTAATGTATAAACTTTTGTTTGTTTTTTACTTTAACTTATAAGCAGCACTTACTATTACATACAAGTTTCTTTTTTGAAGTAATTGGAAGTGCCACCAAAGAAATTTAATAATACATGATGGTTGGCTGCATTTACAATTAAAGAAATTAGTCTTGAGATCGGCTAGTATCGCTCATTAATGTATATAGTTAAATTGCCTTACAGCGCGATTTTCTTATGACAGATAATTTTTGCTCGGATAGTATGTGCAAAAAAAAGACCTTTTTTGTATTGAAAGGTTGCCTAGTATGAGAGAGTGATTTACCAGTCCCTTGAATTCTTGTAGCCGTCCCATGGCCGAGTGGTTAGCACGCTTGACTACTGATCTAAGGGACATGGGTTTGAGCCCCGGGTAAGGCGTGGATGTATGTGTCATTTTTCTGCTGAGGTCTTGCCATCCTCTCAGTTCTTCTACTATGGCATATAAACTGACAGGTTCCTGTCAGACCTCTGTGGCAAGTAGCTGCTTGAGGGGGTATGTATGTATGTATGTATGTATGTATGTATGTATGTATGTATGTATGTATGTATGTATGTATGTGTGTGTGTGTGTGTGTGTGTGTGTGTGCGTGCATGCGTGCGTGCGTGCATAGGTGACAGCTGTAAGGTGGGGGTACCAGTCCCTGTTTTCTCCATATTGATGTTCACTACTTTGTTGACTGTAGTTGCACATAGATGTCAGATAGTATTTGCTACTGGCAATTTTATCTTCTTGCTGTCATGGGCTGATACATTATCAGTGCAATCTCAAGAATCTATCAGCTCATGACAGTACCATTGCTTAGTAAGAAGGTATAATTAAGCTATTTAAGTAAAGAATAGTAGAAATTTTTAGGCGCTCCTGAAAACTTCTAGTATGCATATAGTTTGAAGGATAAATAAAAAAATAATTATTGCTTAATGACAGAGACATTTAAGTTATTTTAATTATTTTCCAAGCAAGATCTTTTTAATTGTATCTAAAACTTAAGTTCTTAGCCAAAACAAGAAACAGTGAAGAGTAAAATATACCTTAAATTAAGTCAATTGCAAATGTTGTTGCATTTGAATTTATGTAATGATGTTTCAGTATGCATATCACCAGAGAAAAATATTTCTATAGATTAGGGGTTGGTTAAATATACAATATCATCATCCTATGTAAAATTCAATCCCATAAAACATTTGGCATTGAAATTCTATAAGTTGTATCTTGGTTATTGTTGGAATTTTTCTGTGTATGTGGACAGGACTTTTACGATGGTATTGTTGTAGGCCATTGTCTTGAAACAGTAATGACATTTTGAATTAGGAATACATCTTCACTTAGACAATTAATACAGTTTACAGTTCAATATTGCTGTACATGGTGTTATTTAATAATATCACCTACAGACAGTGAAAGTATATGGGAAGAACTAACTTAAATCTGTGAAGCAGAAAAGGGGCAAGCTGTATACAGAAGCAAAATAATATTTTTTCAAAATAATTTGACAAGAAAATGTCATAATGCTGTCTACATTATATACAGAACAGTAGTGATTTGCTAATGACGCCTATAATTAACTGCTCCATTGTTGAATATATTTTAAAAATGGTGGTTGTAGACTCTCAGAATCAAGTATTGTCATGTTGTTCTGTTATGTGGCACTATACATTATTCTTTTATTTGTTTGATATGTCCTCTTCAGCCCAAATGCTATCTGAAAAAAAAAGGGGGGGGGGGAATGGAAAACAAAAACATTTTTGGAATTTCATCTGAAATATGTGGAACAAACTGTAGAAAGCGTGACTTTACCACAGTTCTTAACTCATGAGCTGACCAAGCTACATTCAGTTGCAGTGAAAATAGGAGATATTTTCTAGAATTAATTTCTACTACTAGTGCAAGCAACAGAACCAAAGGTGATGATTTATATGGACCCAGTGAAAGAGTGAATCAGTGTGGCAGCATGAAAATTTCGAATTACCACTTCATTTCCAGATTTCAAGGAGTATTACACAAAGCTAAAAGTATAAGTACCATTTTTATATTTTTTCTTGGTGTTATAATATACACTTTCTTAAATGATTTATGAAATTATAAGAAAATGGGGGGGGGGGTTAAAAACTGTCATTAAGTCAAATGTGAAAATTTATTGTGTGCAGTGTAGAGTTATTTCATAGTTGATAAGTATACTGTCATTAAGTCAAATGTGAAAATTTATTGTGTGCAGTGTAGAGTTATTTCATAGTTGATAAGTTATACTTTACATTTTCCTATTATTTATCAACTAAATATGTTCATGAAATATTAACAGAAACATTTTTTATAACCTAATCCCATTTAAAGTTTATCTGTATATTTTATGTTGCTTTTGATAACCAGACTGGTAAATATATAATCATTTCCATAAAGCATTTTAACTATGGAATTTATAATCCAGGAGCTAAATTCTCTGTTTCATTCTGTAACAAATGCTGGTGCTTGATTGATGTTTCTAATATTGTTTTGCATGATATTTATGTAAATGCATGCCTTATTCACTCTTCTTTTACTGCTTCAGCTATGCACATTTTTGCAAATGCTGATACGAGGAATTTTGGAAATTATTTTAACTGTGTAAAGGATAAGCTTTATTGTAATGAAGTTTTAACCGTAATAAAAAAAAAAATTTTTACAAAGTTTACTTGTTATTTAAATGTATGTATATAAATTGTTGTGTATACTTTTCAAGCAATTGTAAATTATTTTAAACAAACTTTCTATGAGTATTGCAAGTTAAAACAGTACATTACATGTGGCAGAAGGATATGTATATTTATGGCTAAGGTGGGATAGTGTATATGTCACTTTCATAATATGTTCTGGATGGCTTTTTATAATATGTACTGGTATAAAATCTCTGTGGAATCTTAACTTTGCAAAAAGAGTAAAAATGATTATAAATAATTTAATGCACAACCTTCCAATCATGTACAGCTACTTTTCTCCCAACATATCCCTGCATAATTCTCTCTCATGTTTGGTCTCCTACTCATCAACCTAAGTATCATCATCTCAAAACATATAAATATCAGATATTGATACGAAAGACAATATATTAAACACTTCTTTTTTTTTCTTTGAATCGGCAAATTTATCACTTTTTTTTAAAGACAACAACTCTTGTTAGAAGATGCTGTGATTTATAGAAACATTAAATCTATCTTTGTTTACCTTTTGTTTCACTAAGTAATATTACTATGCTATTAAATATTTTTATGTTTCATATTCAGGTACTAGACAGAAAAATGGAAACAGTTCCAAGTTATTGCAATAGAAAATCACATTCAGAGCTCAATAACTTCTTTAATATGATTTTGAATGAAAAATATGTCTCAGGATAAATTAAAGATCTCAGTCAAATCTATCTAAATCTCGATTTTAAACAATATATGTTCAATATTGAAAGAGTTATGAACACTGGAATATATAACAGCCTACAGAAAATTGACCCCAAAACCTAATTAAAATTTTAAAACAAACACTAGTAGAATACTGGGTGCAAACTCTACTAAAATCAACTATGATCTCTGATCTCCTGTTTTAATGTTTTAATTAAATTTTGGGGTCAGTTTTTTGTAGCCTGTTAAATTATATTCCAGTGTTCAAAACTCTGAATATTGAACAAGTAGTGTTTAAAATCAAAATTTAGATAGAGTTGATTAAGATCTTTAATTTATCTTTAGACGTTTTTTCATTAAAAACATATTGAAGAAGTTAGTGAGATATGAATGTGATTTTCTATTAAGCTAGCATGGAGCTGTTTCCATTCTTCTGTCCAGTTCTTATAACGGTCGTTTGCCAAAACTTGTGGTTGTCCCCTGCATATTTTGATCATACATTTGCATTTTTGATTTACTTTATTGGTCATGAACATTTATTCTCTATGCAAATAATGTAATCAATGCAGTTTAGCAAAATAAAGCTGATACTTTTTTTTATTATAAATAAAAATGATTAAATAATTTGAAATGATTACAAACCTAGGAGAGGGCATCGAAACAATTGATAAATTTTCTTCTCCTGAGTTAGAGCTCATGCTTACTCTTACAACTTAAACTTTACAAATTGATCAAAATCGTTAAGGGCTTCTCTCTTGCCCATGACAGCCTGTAACGCTATTTATGTTTATTGTTGCTGTCTCTTGTTTTACATGTGGAGCTGATCTAAAAGCTTATTAGAATTTATGCATAGGAAAAAGAGGATCAATTCCTACCTCATATTATCATTGTGTCCTTGGCAGTTGTTGGTCCTCATGTAAGCAGGGGATGGAGGCCAGGAGAACATTAGTCCTTTCCTGTGTCAGCACATGTTGGTGAAGCCATCAGAATTCTGCGTGACAGCACTTGAAGAAGCAGTAAGGGGGATCACACATCAGCTGGTGCGGGTGATCAATATGGCTTTAGTGGCAGAATGATCATTTAGATGTCCCTGATGATCATCGTCGATCATCAGGGAGAGTATTGGGTCCAGGTGTCAACTTTCAGGAATCTGTCATCTTATCAAGAGTACAATTAACATTTTAGAGCAGCGTGTCCAACATCTGAGAAAAGAATAATTTTGGAAAAAGTACAGGCACACTCTCTTCAAAGTGGAAAAACGCACACTCCTTTAGCACTTGTTCTCTTCTCTCATCTTTTTTCCAAAATCTTCGGAAAACATTTTCGATGTAGAATTCTTTGTTACTCTCTCTTCCCTTTCTTCCTTATTGGTCACCTCTTGGTCCCGTTGTTTGACTTCTCTTTCATTGGGACCAGTGGAGGGCTTCCAAAAATTTGCCTAGGCCCACGTGGTCTGAGATTTTTAGGATAATAGCATCTGTAGCTTCTAGCTATAAATTTTTATTATTTTGTGTATCTATAATTCTCTGAAATAGTGCAGGAGGCCATAAACATCCCAATCAAACCAGACGGAGCAGTTGTATTTTGCCTATCCTGTCCACTAATTGGGGATGTTTCTTCCAGTGCTGTTTTATGTAGAGGCTTGTGTATCGTGAACTGCCTGTAGATGCGGTGGTGGCTCTGTTGAAGTATGGATGCGACAAAGGTTTTATGGCTCCCTTTTTATTGCCCCTCTGGAAATGGGCAGTGTGCTCAATGGCAAGCAACGTGGATGGTGGCCACTCCTGTGGACAGCTGCTGCTTCCTCCCAGAGAAAAAAGCACTTCCATGTTCCCACAGCCTCTCCCCTTTGGGAACGAAGAAACAGACCCGCCAAGAGCATACAAAGCGCTGATGAGACTTCTTGTTCAGAATATTTCTTTGAAGTTGTGAATGGATTGGAATATCAGTTCATAACACAGTACCAGTATGTTTCCCATGTTTCAAAGGGGAAAACCTTTTATTTGAAATGTAAGTTTTCTTTTCCTTTCCCTATTCACATCAGAGAAAAAAATGTAGACACTATTTCTTGCTTATGGAAGTTATTCATACAAATAAACATAGCACCACTGAGATCCAAAACTGATTCCCAGAAAGAAATATTAGTATAAGAATATAATACTCAGTAAGAATCACATTGAACCTTCTATTAGGAAAAGCTTTTTCGGAAATGTTAATTTACTTAGGAAAATGCAACTAGCTTCCATATTTCACATGCAAAATCTGTGAAATACACCTATTTTTCAATTTGCATCATGCTTGATTTACACGGTCCAAAAGTTGCAACCAGTTTCATTTTACATGATTATAGATGAGGTTTTACACAGTATGGATTGAGATTTTTTTTTTATGTTATGTTGAGCCCCAGTTAAGGCATGGATGTTTGTGCTGTTCTTTCTGATGAGGTCTCACAATCCTCACAGACTTTTTACTATGGCGTATTAAACTGATGGACTTCTGTCAGACCTGTGTGCCAAGCAGCTGCTTGAGGGTATTTATGTTTTTTTATTTATGTATATATACATATTATGAAATAGCAGTGGTATAGCATCAAGGGAGATTATTAATACTGTCATCCCAAAGTAAAATTTAACTAAATTGCTTTAATTGATATCATTTATTTTCAAGAATAAATAGATAATACTAAATTTCCTTATCAATAAAAGTGTCATCTGTAACAAGTTATGCTTATATTCTTGACATTTTAATACAGTCTGTCTCATGATATCTTAATGAAATGACGCCTGTTTCGAATCAGCAATTCTCCTGAGTCTTTCATTAATATCCTAAAAGCATTCCTGCTGAAAAGCATAGGCATACCCTGTAGGTGCAGGTCTATCATCATGTCTTGAAAAGATAAATTTAAGATCAGTTTTAAGTATTTGATCATTACCTGTTCATCTAGACCAGTGGTTCCCACACTTACTATGCCCATGGACCCCTTCTTATAGCAAAAACCTGACCATGGATTCATAGCAAAAACCTGACCATGGACCCCTTCTTATAGCAAAAACCTGACCATGGATTCATAGCAAAAACCTGACCATGGACCCCTTCTTATAGCGAAAACTTGACCATGGACCCCTTCTTATAGCAAAAACCTGACCATGGACCCCTCTTATAGCAAAAACTTGACCATGAACCCTCAAGTGAAATAACTCTACATAACTGCATAATAGAAAATTTACAAATTTAACTTTGATGTCTTGAATGGTAAATGGTGACGTAAAAATAAAATATAAATAAAACATTTTGATATTTAAAGTAGTATTTATTGAAATTATAACTTTTGTTTTAAAATACAAAAACACATTTTTTTTTCAATGAGATGGGTGAACCTGATGGGATGATATGAGATTATCTATGTTTGGCTCTATGTTTGTGAGTAACATTTGTAAGTCTCCACGAGCACTAATTTCCAGTCGGTTTCTTTTTTTCGTGATGAGGCTCATAATTGCACTAAATCCATGTTCTACTAAATAGGAAGACAGGAAAGCAATCAACAGCTTCTATACCGTGACTCATAATGCAGGATATAAAATTGGTATCTGTTTTTGTAACCAGAGTTTGTGGTATCCTTGTTCAAACATTGGTTTCAGCTCCTCATTTGTGGATAATTCAGTAAATTGCTCCTGTATTAGTATGGATTCATCTGAGTTTGTGGGTCTACTTGCAAAAGGGTCCAACACCCAATCAGGGATAACCAAGTGAAGAATGTCTTCAAATCTTTGGTTGAGGTCAGAATGAAGAGCCGTTAAGTGTTGACAATAAGCAAGCAAATCTTCATCTCGTTTTTGCAATTTTGAAAGATTTGGAAACTGAGAGCATTCTCCTCTCCCCAAGTTTTGTTTGTATAGAAAAAGTTTGCAACAAACACAGATATTATACTTTTAGTTTTGATTAAATTTAATTGATCACCTGGTAGCTTCAAATTGGTTTCGTTAAATTTGGCAAATAAGTCAGTCATATAAGCAATGTCATTTTTTGAATTAATTAAATTGAGCCGTCAATCATTGTCTTTACTTACCAGGAATTCCAACACTGAATCAAAGAGTGCATAAAATCGATCCAAACATGCACTTTTAGATAACCAATGAACTTCCGTGTTAAGTAGTAAACGATTATAATCTTCATCATTTTCCAAACAAAGTTGAGCAAATAATCTCTCATTTAAGGCATTCCTTTTGATTTTATTAACTGCTCTAATGACGTAATCTAGTGATCTAGTGAGCCATGCAAGTGTTCACTAAGATTTTTGGTGACTAAATGTTGTCGATGAATGACACAATGTACAGATAATACATTCAGTATAGCTTGTTTTAAGTATGCCAGAAAGCCTCGGTGTCGTCCTACCATTGCCGGAGCACCTTTCATATCAGTTTCAAAACATTTGGCAAATAACAATTCTTGGGAAATTTTTTCTTCATTTACAAATCTCACATAAGCTAAAAGTAAAGCTTCGTTTCCTGGCAAAGTTGACTCGTCAAGCTGTATAGAGAATTCAGATGTTTTTAAGTACTCACATTAAGAATTTTCTACGCACTGAGCCATTTCGTCAATCCTTCTTTGTACTGTATTATTACTCAGTGGAATTCTTATAATATCAGAAGCTGGTTTATGCAGCACGGTGCGTATTACCTCACTTACAGCTGGTAGAATAAGTTCTTCACCAATGGTGTGTGGCTTTCCGGACTTTGCAATCAGTAAAGAAATGTTATAAGAAGCACGCAGTCCATTGTCATCTCGCTCAGATGTTGTCGCTAAGAGTTGTCACAATGATGGTGTTTTCAAATATTATTCTTTGACTGTTTAAAAAAAAGTTAAATCTTTATCTTTTTTGTCGCTATGGACTTTTGTCAAATGTTCCTTAAGCTTAGAAGGTTTCATTGAATCGTTTGACAAAGTTTTATTGCATAGAAGCACATAGGTAAAGTACTATTTTCTGGTAACAGAATAAAGCCATATTTTAAATATTCAACATTATATTGTCAGCATTTTTTCTTCGGCTCACTCATATTGTTATCTGTAAAAAAGACCACAAATTTAAGATATAAGAAAATAAAACAAATTATTTCTTTGCAAAAAACCACTATTTATTAATATTTTGTTTTATTTTGAAAATGGAATGCCACAAAGTAACACTCGCATCAATTAATTATTTAAGATATAAGGATAAAATTTTAAGTAAGTGTCACATATTGTATAGGTACACATTTTTTATTAATTTAATTATTTATTTTTCTTTAAAATTAATAATTCAATTATTATCAAATAAATTAATAAATAACAAAATATAATATTGATAAATATTATATAATAAAACTGTTTTATAAATTAACTTTAACAAAAGTATAACTTTGCTTAAATAAATTTAATATACAAGAAGATATCAATTGTATTAAAAAATACTTAAGTAACGTACGCTATCTTCGTAACAAGACAAAAATGATACTGCTTTTTGTTTAAAATTAGGAAAATTTGTTGCATGCACTTCACATCACGCACAAAACAGAACTAAATTGTTGATTAGATTCATGACTCTTTTATAGTGCCATATTTTACACAAGTTATTGCATATAGCGGTGAGATACCGTTCCTGTTTAAACCTGCATAGATATATAGATAGATGGCTGCGGTCGGCCCTACTCCCACCATGCGATGCTTGTCATTACTTGTATTTTATGTACCTATCTATACTTGTATTTTACTCAGGATGTAAAAATTGCTACCAGTTTATTTATTGCTATTTATTTTTAACTTTCATAATAATGAAAATGGGTCACAATTATTTTACTTTATATTAGACTTTTTGCGGACCCCCGACGTTGTCCACGCACCCCCAAATTAATTTTAATTTGCCGCAGACCCCCTCAGCAGTCACAAGGACCCCTAGGGGTTCATAGGAACCACTTTGGGAACCACTGATCTAGACTCTTGCAAGCCCAAAATGAACAAGTTCTAATACTGCAATTCTTGTATGAAGACATCCAAATCGTTTCTGTTAAGAATCCTCATGTTCTGGGTAGCTATGGAAAGAAAGTAGTTGTTAGGTTTTTTTTAAACACTAAGTGAGAAAGATTAAGCCAATATGAAATGGCTCCCTAATCACAGGCATTGTTTCCCATCTGCTAGAATCTGAAGCCACCATATAGTAGGAACTTGGAAAATAGATGAAGTTCTTTGCCATCAGAATCCATCAGGCTCTTTCAAACACAAGAAGCTGGCATCTATGACATATTTCTCCAGTTGAAGATCAGCAATACAAGAACTAATTTCAAAGGTTCATATACCTGCCATGGCTTTTGATCAGGATCATCTTACAACTGATATATAAAGCATTCTATGTATCTGTTCAGCTGCTGATGGCACCGAAAAACAAGCAGAAAACACAACAGTAGATTCTCCTTCAGCAAAAACCCACCGGTGCAAAAGGTCCATAATCCAAAATATAAATCATAATTAGTAGACAGTTGGTTTGGTATAAGTGGTCAGCATCAAGACCCTGTTAATTGACCACCCGTCAAAAAGAGTGAAAAAAATAAAGGAAAGGTTAATCAGTAAGCAAACTGATATGGTAGCCTTACCCTTACGTTTCTCTTCAGGAGAAAGAATATTTTCCTGATAGGTATACCAACCCTTCACCATTAGAAGGTGGGTTGGACTTTAGTTGCTGTTCCTGGCTAGTTCTGTGCATCATCACATAGCAAGAGTGCACAGCTCTCATTCTAATTATGCCTAAGTATTATTTATATGCCAACCCTATAGCTAGTCTAGTATAATTTCTTTATCAGCACTGTGGTAAAAAATTAAGGAACTTAGCAAATTTATTCTTTTTCTGTTACTCACATCTTTCCCTTTGACAGCTTTCAGCTTTCTCAATTTCACTATATATTCTTCTGTGGCATATTCAGTCATTCAGTTTAGTATCTTGCCATATAGATCATGAAAGAGAGCATTCAAACAATTCTGAAAGTGCAAACAAGGTCAGATTTCTTGCCTTATATTCTTTTTATGTAAAACTGACAAAATTATTGAAAAAGGGAACCAAAAATGTATTTGAATTAAAAGCACACTATATTACCAGAAGTTTTCAGACATTTCCATTTTATTTGAATGGAAAGCCACATTTCAAAAATAATTTTTATACAGGCAAATGTCACTGGATGTAATCATAGATCTCACTCAAAGCTAGGAACTTAGAATGTCTCTCTCCATTCAGGTAATATGGATGTGTCCTAATGCTTATGTCAGTATAATATATATATCTGTTATGGCATAAGTCTTAATAGTAATAAATACTACCTCTTAGCAGCATCTCTGATTATGTGTGTGTCATTAACTTTGCCAGTGTTTGTCTATGCACTAAAAATTAATGTTAAGATTGCAATAGTTAACTGTAGTTACAAAAATGTTATATTTTCTGTAAACCTTTAACTGAAGGAAAAAACTAAGTGCAAAATTGTAATATTGTATGTGAAGGTTGAGGTTAATTGATATATATTAGTGAATAATTATAGATGTGTGATATTACTTGGAAATTCAACATTGATATATTTGCTATATGGTATATTCTACTGAGAAAATCTACTTGTAATACTGTGGGATTCATTTAACCCTTTCATATACTATTTTAAGCCATTTTACTATATTAAATATATTTAATCTTACAAAAGCTGTCAAAAAGATGGAAAAATCATATCTCTACATTCAAGAATTTACTAGATCAGTAGAGTTTATTAATTTATATTTCACTCTAGAATTATCTTAAAAACAAAGAGTCACTTGTGATTAGGAAGAACACTTTGCCTTAAGTGAATTCTACAGTGAAGTATAAATTAATATATATTCTAAGACATCTGTGAATTCAATTGTTACAGTACAATATACACTATCTAAATCAGTTCATATCTATTTATACATGATATTTAATCCTTTTATGAACTAAGATTTTATGTACTAGGCAAAACTACATAGGTGGTTCAAGGTTGACCCTATATTTTTTTGTGCAAAAGAAATAAATAGGAATACACTTACCAAACTGTGGTCTTACTCTAGATACTCTCCCTTAATATTAACATACTTGTCCCATCTCCATGGAAGATTCTGTATTCCAGCCATGTAGAAGGATTTGGGTTGCTGTCATAGCCACTGTAGGACATACTCCTGTAGTTAATCATCTGTAGTGAATTTTGTCCCTCCTAAATGCTCTTTAAGTGGGCTGAACAGATGTAAATCACTTGGAGCCAAGTCAAGACTGCATGGCAGGGGGGGGGGGGGGATGGCTGAGTAATTCCCAGCCCATTGATGTCACATCTGTCATTGTCATGTGTGTCATGTGCAGCCTAGTGTTGTCATGCAATAGGATGACCTGTTTCGACAATTTTCATGACCTCTTCTTTTGGTTGGCAGGTCAAAGATTCTCTTTTACGAGGTTAGTATAATACTCTGCATTCATTGTTGCTCACCGTGCAAGAAAATCCACCAGAGGTACTCCATTTGCAACCCAGAATGCAGCAGCATTAGTTTTCCTATAGACAGGACTGCCATGAATTTCTTTGGGCATGGGGAACCCTTGTGGTACCATTCACAGCTGGCTCACTTGGTTTCTGGAATAAAATAATGAACCCAAGTCTCATCACTGGTCACGATGTGCTGCACTTCTTTAAGTCTGAGGATGTGCTGCAGAAAGCAGCACATCCTCAGACTTAAAGCAGTGCAAAGCTCTGTGCAAATGGTGATAAGAAACGATTTCTGATCAAATGTTGACACCTTTTGTACCCAATGTGCACACACTTTCCTGAACAGCAGGTGCTCATAATGAGTTTTTCGACTCCACCAACAACACTGATGTTGACTATTGCAGCTATATCACTTATCCTTATCCTCCTGTTTTCCAAAATAACCTGTTGCACATGATCAATGCTCACTTCAGTCACAGCAGTAGCCAATACATGTCCATGCAGTTCATTTGCTATACCTTCTCAGCCCTTGGAAAACTTGTTGCACCAATTGTAGAAACTAGCCCTTGACAGCATTTTTTCCACATATTGTGCTTCCAATCTTTGCAAAATTTAAAAATGTTTCATCTCCTTCTTCACAAGAAATTTAATAATGCAATGCTGTTTCCCACTCACTGACACCTCTACAGACTTCATGCACCTTGCAGACACTGGTACATGAAACCACTACTGGTATGAAGGGGATATTCACGTATATTTACCATATGGATTCTGTTGCAATTGGACAGAAAATGGAGTGCTACATTAAAAAGTCCAGGCCAACCTTGAACCACCCTTGTACAAGTAGTGAATGGGGCCATTCGATTAGGTTAAATATAAATAACTTTTGTTTTTTGTAGTTTTTGATGTATCATATGTTTTGTACCTCATATGAAATATGACATCACTTTTTAAAATTAATAAAACTAATGTAACCAGTTTGAGAATTTTTTTAAATGATATATTTTGAAGTATATTAAAATTTGTATATTCAACCCTAGAACTGCTAGAATAGATCCACCTGAACCTCTAATTCTTTTTTTTTTGTATAAATCTAATTTGCTGAATAGTATAATTTGTAAATTTTTAACACCATTTTCACATATCTTAGCTATAATGACAACAAAAATTTATAGAATATTAAGCAGATTATATGGGAAAAAAATTATGTATTAAACTTCAGCATATTTAGTTTGTCATTGTTTTTTTCCATTTCTGCAATATAAGCATTGAAAAGATTGGAAAAGGTGTTTTGCAAAGGTTAAGAAGTTGCTGTAGTTTCAATGGGTGTAAGTGCTTCACTGCCCAAATCACAATATTGATATACACAGACATATCAGAATAATATGACCACCTACCATAGTATATATATGGTAGGTGGTCGTATTATTCTGATACGATTGTGTATAACATTTGAATTTCACACTATTGATGAATACATGGGGTTTTTCCTTGGATTATGGCCATTTGTCATGTATTTGCTATCAAAACTAGAACAAAATGCATTAAAATATTTGCCTTCATGTATTCTCATATGTACGACTTATGTAATGCAAGCATTTAGCTGGTAAGGAGAGATATACAGACAGAGAGGCAGGCAGACAAACAGGCTGACTGACCAAGCACACTATTCATAATCTTGTTTGCCAATCTGCAGCTATGCATATGGGCAACATGACCAAACCAGCGCAGTCTCTCTCTGCACAATATGCTGCTCAAAAGAGGTTGATGACTCTTTCTTCTAACCTCATCATTACTTACAAAGTCAAACCACCTAATGCCCAAGATACTGTGTAAGCATTAAAGGCATCAAGTTTCTTGTTATCCTGCTTACAAAAGGTCCATGTTTCACTACAATAACTAACCTTAGAAAGAACCAAACTATTATACAGCCTAATTTTAGTCTTTAGGTGTATACGCCTAATTTTCCACACTCTCTATAGATTCTTAAAAGTTCCAGCGGCAATCCTTATTCTTCTATTTATCTCATACCGCACATCACCAGTATCTGTTACATAGCTTCCAAGATAATTAAACTGAGTCACTTGCTCAAGAGTATAGCCATTCAAAGCACCATCTGCCTGACCAATTTTCATCACTTTAGTTTTTTCTCTGTTTATCACCAAACCTACTCTATTAACCAGTCTCATCAACAGCCCTAATGAACAAATTCATCTTCAACATCATTAACCAACAGGGCCAAATGATTTGCATAATCTAAATCAGAAATTCTGAAATCTCTAGAGAAAAGAGATAACTAAAAATTTAGCCATGATTGTGCTTTCTGAATCATTTTATAATACTAGTAATATAACCATGTATAAAATAATAATGTATCATGTGGGTTCAGATCCCACCTGGCTAATGACAATTTTTCCTATATATTTATCTAAAAGTAAGCTTAATCAGCACAATACATTATGATGAAAAAGTTAAGGCCAACATTAGTAAACCAGATATAATTTTATTATATAATTCGAGGAAAGATGAAGTGTATACTGTGGACCAAATGGTAAAAAATAGGACGAAAAAAAGGTGGTCTTAGCCAAATTTTATGGAATGACTGATTTTGTATGCCTAAATGATTTTATTGTTTGGAGTAGTTTATTCCCATCAGCAAACAAATTAGAAGGCCTAACTTTATAAAAAAAACTTACACATTGGCTAGCAGTGGACTGCATGGCAAAAAGAACAACAATTCCACTGTTGCAGAACACGTCAAGCAAGATTTGAATTTATGTGGATTTCAAATTCTAAAGGGTTGTGTTGTTTTATCTAAGTGGTACTTTTTTTTGCCCACAATGAACTTAATGACTAGGTCACAAGAACTCTGAGGGCTCAGAGAAGGTTCGGGGGGGGGGGGGGGGGGGGGGGGGCACTGGACAGCTATTGGGAGATAGATGGTAGCCTCCTATCATCAGGGCATTCTTTAGTGTGCACAGGGTATGGCTCTCCTGCATACAGCACTATGTCTTAATATCCATCCCATCTGATGTACAACAGCCTTTCCCATGCCCATTGGTGTCCCTTTTTTCACCGTTTCAAGAGTGAGGGTTAGCTGAGATAAATCTCAACGCTGGTACAGTTGGGACTCAAACCTGCAAATTGCAGATTATGAGTTTGGTGTATTGCCAACTGAACCACCCTGCCCCCAAGTTCTAAAGGAGTAGTTCCTGAGCCTGTGTATGTGTGTGTGTGCCAAAGAAGAACTGTCATGGTGCACTGTCAAAAAGAAGAAGTTTCTTGAGTTTTAAGTCTGTAACAGCTTTGATTGACAATATATTTATTACAATATATAATTATATAATTATAATGTATTCATTGCAAGTTGATTGATTTCGACTTGCAATAAATATTGTGTTAAAAAATGTTACATGTGAAGATTCATCTCAAACATCCAAGTGAATTTTGCTCAACAGGAAAAATAAAAGTATGTTAAGTGCATGTTCACTCTAGCTGAGGTGCAATATTTCTGGGTTCAGAAAGACCTTATTGGGAGTTAATGTAACAAAAATTAAAAAAAAGAAATGTAATGCTGAAAAAAATTGGTTTGTGCTATGAGTGGAAGCTAATTTTTTTCCGCTATTTCATGAGTCCCATATCTATATGTCCATATCTATATATCTTCTGTGATACTTTAGTACTGAAAAGCAATGATTTGTTTTAATTACCAGTGTCTTTTTATTTTTCTCTTTTTTTTTTCCTGTTGTGAAAGTATTAGTTTTTTTTTATAAATTAAAATAAGCAATTTGGTAATGGGCCTGCAGAGCCTCATTTCAGAAGCCAATATGCTGAAAGTATATTGGGAGTTCTATGATTAAGGTTAAAATAGTGTATATAGCTTAATAATTTTTTTGTTTTCTTTAAAAGGACCAGTATGTAGATAAGAAAAAAAATTAATGCGATAAGGCAGTGTGTAATATTCCTGTATATTTTGGAATGCTATAGTACCAAAGATAAAAGAGATATAAATGATTTTTCAGTCTGTTTTAGTATTTTGAATATTATGAATGAATTTTATAAAAAACTAACATATAATCCTAATACTGAAATTATCATAATCATAAAAAGGTCTCTTGTTTTTAGCTCTAACTAATTAACACGCCAAATAAAAGTGTATCCTTGTAAATAAATTGCATAAAATTTTAAGATGTTAATTAAAAAAATTGAAATAATTATTGTTTATTTCATTCATGTAAAAATTTAATCTTGATCTTTATACTAGTTGTTTATTTGAAATGCTTATTTGCAGCATTTCATGTTTTCAAAGATTTAATTCTGAATTGAATATGGTATAATTTAGTTGGTATTAATTAATATTTACCACAAATGGGGATATTTTATATTTAAACAACAGACTTCATTGGAAATTTCACCTTCTTCAGGCATTACCATGGAATGTGATTTTTTTTATGTCATAGATATGTACTGGTTTGCACATACAGCTGATCCTTTTATGGAGAGAACTTTACAGGCAAAGAAAATGCCACTGATAACCAAGAAAGAAGATTCTGTGGATGCTCACTTTGATTACAGATATAAGGAATTTTCTGATGAAAGAAATGCAAATGCTTTAGGAAAAATTCAGTTTATAGGAAATAAGAAACAAGATATCCTTCATAGATCTGGATCCCCTGCCTCCTTAGGTATGTTTGCTTTAGGGAATACCCATTTACACAGTTGTAATAAAAATTTAAAATTACCTTTTTCTTAATTATTTTGGATATACAGTATATGTATATATTTAGTTCCTAACTCTATCTATTAAAATTAATAATATAATTAAAATGTTTGTTTTTTTATTTATTAATTTTTATTATTTAAACATAACATTTTTGGGCTTTATCCTATTTTAGATTTGAAATAAACTTGCCATGTGATTTTAATACTTAATTAAAAATAACGATCATTAACTAAAAGTCTCAAATTAATATTGTAAGTCTGCATATAAATTATTTTAGCTAAAATATGTTCGTTAAATCTGTGTACAATATATTAATAAATGTCTTTTGATACCTCTTAATTTGGCCCAAAGGCTTTATGTACTATAAATTATCTTGCCCCTACTAAATAAACATATTATTAAATGAGTATTAAAGATGTTTGATTCTTCAATTCTAGATTATTTTTAAGATAGCTGTGTATATGAAATGTGCTTTTTTGGCACAAAGATTTGCTTTGTATATATATCACTTAAAATAATATTCATCTTATGAAATTTATCCATTGTATTAGATGCATATTGGTTTGCCCATGGTGGGGTAGATGAAACATCAGCAAATGTAGGAAGTGACCCTGATGCTTCAGGTAGGATAGAACATGTGACAGAAAGCAATGAATGATTCATATGTAACATTAAATAGCCTAACATTCAAAGATATGCATGTCAAACTCTTCAGTATGAAAACAAAAAGCATGAGTGCTTGCTTAGTCAATACATTCCAGAGCACATCTTGGTTGGAAACTGTGCATCTCTTCAGTGGAAAAACAAAGGCATTAACAGAGCAAAACTTAGAAATAGCTTGTTTGTACTATTTACTAATCACTCTTTCAAAGCTGTTGCATTAAACTGATTCTTCAAATTATTGCATATTTATTAATTGATTTACGAGTTACTATTAAAAAAAACTTATGCTAATAAGAAAATTATTGCTTGTATATTGTGAAAAATATTTTATTAACTGAAGCAACTTTTTAATGTACTAATATTTTGAGTTGCATAGTTTTTTTTAAGGTTTTGTGCCATGTAAATGCAATGTTGATGTATTTTTGCATCTCCAAATGCTATGCTTTATTACTGCATGAATAGGAATTAATCCATACTCTGTACTAATTTCATTAGAGTGAAAAATTATGTATTGTCACTGACTTTTGTTATTGTCCATGTAAAATATATTTGAATATTGCAATGTAGTATTTTCTTGTTTGTAAAGTTTTTTGCATGCTAATATTTTTATTCTGTGTTTTGAAAGGAATGTGTAATGCATGAGATATGAGATAAATGTTTAACTGTCATGCTACTGAAACACAACCACTTCATGAGATTAAAGATCATGTTTAATTGTCATGCTACTGAAACACAACCACTTCATGAGATTAAAGATCACATAATCTCTTTGTAATTGCTGTTACTGACAGTTATTTATTTAATAATAAAAAAACTTGGACTTTGACTTGATTGTAGTCTTAAAAATGTAATGATTGTTGAAGCTAAATGGTACATTTTTGGGAATTATTTTTAGTTTTTTATTGTTTGCTTTTAAATTATGTTCTTCATTAATCTTTTATCAAGAAATTTGAAATGTAATTTTTTAATGCAATTTAAAAAATAATAAGTGAACGTTTTAACAGCTACAGTATATGTTACATAGGAAGTGATTATGTGGATGGATCAGTATTTTGCAAACTGTAAGGTACTAAGGAATTTCATCTGAGGAGCCAATAGAGTAGTAGAAAATTAATTGTATATTTTTATACTGATTATTTTCAAGAGGCTTTTTGCACATTTATACTTTTTTTTGTCATCGCTAATTCTAATAGAATGTAAATATGAATTTATCAATTTGCAGTAGATATACATAAACATACTTCCTGGTCTAGAAATCAAGAACGATAAAAATTATTTCATTTTATATGTATTAAATAACCATTAAAAACTTAATTTAAATGCATTAAAACTAAATGTAAAGCTTATTCTTTAATGAAGGGGGGGGGGGTATTCTGTACAGAGAGCTAAGAAAGAGGCATGCTCTCATCTTTCACAAATTTTTTTATTATATCTATACTAAATGTGATGTATTAAGGCAAAGCACAATGCTTAAGTTTTGATTTCTCACTGCTACCCAAAAGGAGTATTTTATTGGTTTAATTAATTCATATTCACAATAATTGATCAGGTGCATTCTAAATTAAAATGTTCTTATGATTTCAGACTTGTTTCACAAACAAAATTTTAAGATATTGATGTATCATGTAATAATAATTTCTTTATGTTGTTATTTTATAGGGAGAATAGTAAGTTTTTTTACAGTTGCATGCATGCTTTGGCCATCATATTTAGCTGAAATTCTCTCTTGATATGTTAATATAACTGCAAAATTTCCTTAATATTATACTAATAATAGTTTAAATGAAGTTAAATGGAAAATAAATTTTTTTGTGAACTACTAATAAAGAGTTAAATGTACTTAGCTAGATCTCTCTCATTAATACTAAAGAAATTAATCCAGCTTCACCTATGAACAGTTGGTTATAAAAGTTTGTCTTGTAAGAATTTCATTGCTGAAAATTATATGATTAGTAAGAAATAAATGTAAATTTGTTTTACAATTCTTCATTACCTTATTATAATTTTAACTAATATTTTTTTTTACTATTATATGTTGTTGTTGTTTTTACTAATATATGAAGACAGAGAATTTTGTTCAATTTCTAATGTTTTAAAAGGCAAATTACAGAATTAATTAATTGAAATATAGGTTCATTAGGTTTTCTTGATAATAAATATTAGATGGCTTCCACACAACTACAAAAACCTGAAAATGTTTGATGAAGTTACTAATTATCTAATATCATTCATTCAATATTCTGTTATTCTTCAAAGGATATTTCATTATATTGTTTACTAATGTTAATAACCATCTAGCAGCTGCAGCAGATGGCAAAGAACCATTGCTTCAGAAAGAACGGGAAGAAAGGATACGAATCTTTCGAGAGCAACAGGAAGAAGAGAGGAGAAAACGACTTCAGGACTTGGAACAATCTTTTATGGTTGCCAGAAAGTATCGAGAGCAACAAGAAGAGGATCGAAGAAGAAAGATTGAAGAAGCACGAATAAAAGAAATAGACAGGCGCCAGCAAGTGGAAGAAAGGAAAAGGCAAATATGGGAAGCAGAACAGGTTATTATTTAGTTCTAATAGTATTTATATTATGTGAATTGGATATTTTTATTAATTGCATAGATGGAATATTGAGAAAACTGTTGTCACTCTAACCCCTAGAAGCTGTTGTTTCTAGGGGTTAGAGTGGAAGAATAAAAAGCATGTATAAATATTTTCAAACAAACTAAAATTAAGGGATTACAAAATTATTTAAATTATTACTACTGTGTATTGTTTCAAAATATTGCATGCTATGTCAACAAAGCAGTTCATATACACTGCTCATCAAAAGTTAAGCATGCATCAATGAAATGCACATATTTTAAAATTTATTTGGACACATTTAATCTATTTGCATATAAAGGTAAAAAGGTAATGTGATAAGTCATGAAAATTTAATATATTATTAATTACTTATACCCTAAAAAATTTAATAAAGAAAAGTGCATGAAAAAAGGGGCAGGGTGTGTGTGTGTGTGTGGGGGGGGGAATTGAACAGAATATATAGTCAATATGTAGACCCCTCTAGCAGTAATGTACTCAGGCTGAATGTTGATTCTTACTTTCAATAAAATAATCCACAGAATGGAAGGACAATAAAGTCCACTGAGAAATAAGAGCAACACTGGAGGGTTTTGGGGAGGGGCTTAAAGGGTGGCACTCTTTGTTGAATAACTTCTTCTATTCTTGGAAGTATTCTTGTGGTCTTGTTCTGTGTGGATGGGCATTATTGTTTATTATAAGGGGCATTCAAAACATTCTTGACATGTATCTGCAGAACAAAAACCATAGACCTTACCCCAACAAAACTTTTACTGTCCTTCAAAGTACTTCCCTTCCAGCATCTATGCAAAGTTGCAGACATCTATGCCAATTCTAGAATGCTTGGTGGTACTCCTGTTGGGGAATACTCTGCAATCCTAAATGAACTCATTTTGCAAGGTCTTGCACCCTTGAAAAAGACTTCCCAGCAAATTCCTTTTTAATTTTTGGAACTAACCAAAAATTGCATGTTGCAAGATCAGATGAATGTGCAGGATGGAGTAGTTGTTTAATTTTTTCCTGCTCCAGATAGGCCGTAACTTGCTGGGTTTTGTGAGCACTGGCATTGTCAAGAAGAAAGAGAACCCTTGACATGCCTGTTGTTGGACACTCCTTCATCTCCCTAACCATTTTGGGCAAA
This sequence comes from Ryuthela nishihirai, assembly GCA_038380435.1. Lineage (NCBI taxonomy): Eukaryota > Metazoa > Arthropoda > Arachnida > Araneae > Heptathelidae > Ryuthela > Ryuthela nishihirai. The sequence continues at coordinate 131,722,524 of JAWZYU010000001.1, read as the reverse complement.
ACAATGTCTATGTAGTTGGCCATTTATAGTCATCTTTTCAGGTAAGGTGTCCATGGCTACCAATCCTTGGGAATTTAAAAAAATTGTGAACATCCTCTTCCTTGAGCAAAAGTCTTGTTGAAGGATGAAGGATTTGGGAACATGGTCCCTCTTCAGCAACCCAACATGGTTGTCAATCTTTCTGGAAGTTGTTTAGTAATGAAATCACGTCTCATCATCTGTGACAATGTCTGTTAACTGTTTGGGGTTATTAGGTTAAAACATTGCCAGTATCTCCTTGCATGAGTTGACTCTAGCCCTTTTTTGCTGTTTTGTCAGTTTTTGGGGTACCCATTTGGTACAGATCTTTCGGAATGTTAAATATTGATGAATAATTGTTTCTGCACTGCCAATCGATACACTGAAATCTAAACTTATTACCTGAATGGTGATGTGTGTGTGTGTGTGGGGGGGGGGGGGGGGTTCCTTAAGCAATAAATGAACAGCAGTGATGGTTCTCTTTTTCTGTCTCCTTCAGTCTTTCTGTACGAGGGAGGTCTTTGAAGCTCTGCCATCCTTCCCTGAATTTGTGCATCCATTCCATAACAGTGCCATATGAACAGGCACAATCCTCATGTACTTGTGATAAATCAGTACGAATTTTTTTGCATTGTCCACCAGCTTCATTCTTGGGAAAATGTAAACTCTTTCCTCATCTTTAGTGGCTCCTTGGCAACAATGCACATATTTCACAGACCAAACTTTACTCACTGCCAGTGAAGAGATAAATGATGATGTGACCTTTGTTTTTAATGCATAATTGCAAGTGTAGACAAACTTTCAAACAAGCCAGCTCATTAACTTTGGAGGAATGAGTGCAAATCTACAGACACATGTCAAGAACTTTTTGAATGCCTCCATAGGAGGAAATCATCACCTACTACACCAGCATAGCCCTTGGGCTATGCTGGTACAGTAGGTGATGATTCATGAATGCAGATCAGAGCTCCTGGAGGGTCCTCTGAGGTGGGTTGCAGCTTACGATGCCTCATCGTAAAGCATCCCAAACATGTTCTATTGGATTTAGATCAGGTAATTGGGAAGCCCATCCACATAGCTTATTGTTTCACTCTCAAGGTATTGGTTCACCAAGCAAGTTCTGTGAGGGCAAACATTGTTCATTAACACAGAATCAGGACCCATTTCTGCGAGAAATGAATGAGCATAAGGTTTGAGGATCTCATTGTGATGCCTTACAACTCTTAGTCCCTCCCGTGGAGACATGAAGGTCTGTGCAGCAGTTATTAATTTTGATCACTTTTTTGCATTTTGAGCCACCATGCATTGTGTTGATAGGCATAGAATCTGGCCTTTTGAAGCCTTCTGGCCACAGTTGAGACAGATATTTGCCTTCCTGTGGCTGCAGTCAGATATGAATGCAGAGATGATGATACTGCCATCCTGTTCTGTTGGAGCAGTAGTCCAATATAGTGATCATCTTGAGGGGTTGTAATAGAATGTCCTTGAACAGATCTTCTGATAACTGTTTGGGTTGTTTGGAATTACTTTCATAGCCTTGAGATAGCAGAATGGTGAACAGTAAAGTTCACCATTCTGCTATCTCAAATTAAATAAGTGTCAAAGAATAATGCCACTTATTTAATTGCTTGACTAACCTTTAACTTTCCAATGGCCCTATTGTTTTGAATAGTCTGAGTGTTTTTCTTTTGTCTTTTTTTGCTGATTTCTTCATGATGCCTCATCATGAAGAAATCAGCCATTCTAGACCAACAATTTAGTGTTTCAATTTGAAATGATAGTGCATCTATTAAAGTACTCTTTTTATAAGATATCTGTTTTATGCATTTTTTGACATTACACAGGATTTATGTTTTTTTGTGTTATGCATTAATTTATCTAGGTATATTAAAAATCTTTTATTTCTAGTGATTGCTTTGTTATTTTGGTGATCTAATCTCTAGTAAATTCAGTAGCAGTTCAAATGTTGTAAAAGAAAAAAAAATTCAATTTAATGGTAAAAAGTATAATACAGTGTGAAATGTTAAACATTCACAGCTTCATTGTAAGATGTAAGAATTACTTGGTTCAGCAGTTTTTAGGTTTAGTTTAGATTAGAAATGAGTTCAGGCAGGCTTGGACTCAGAAAATTTTTAATTTCTCATATTTCTGCAATTGTGAAATTGTGAAAAAAATTTTAATATTTTTATTATAATTTTATATTATAACCAGTCTTTAGTAATTAAAAATAAGTACCAAACTGTCTTTGATTATTTTTCTATGTATCCTCTATTCTGAATAAATGAACAGCTCTTAGCATTTATAATGATGTTATCCAAAAAGTTGTAGTTTCTTCTAGTATTTATTTCTAATATTTTTATTTTCTCATAAAATGATTATAATTACTTTGAAGTTTGTAATAACCTATAATACAAAAAATTAATTTTTTTTTAATTTTTTAATTTTTTTTTATATTTACACAAAGGACAGAGATAACATAGAAACTATATTAGGCTTGTCCTGGCTTCTCATACAACATACAAACACTTACACAAGGACATGTCCCACAAGTCTTAGTATCAGGTATGCTAATCACTAGACCAGGTAGTGACATGCATTTCTGTATATATGTTTTATGATGATGCATCAGAGGAATTTTTTCCACAATTCAGGCTCTATAAGAATAAAAGTGGTTTGGGTCTGGGCTCAGTAACTTCAGGCTTGGATTAAAAAAATTGAGCTCAAACTCATCTCTAGTTTAGATATCTGGTAGAAAATATTAAATAAAAGAAAGTAAGCCTGTAATATGTTGCATAGATTTTTGACATATTGTGAGCATGTGGTCTTTTCAACATCTATTTATTACACACATCCTTACATAAATACACTAACAACATGAAGAAAATACTAACAAAAACACAAATACACTCACTCACAACATGAAGAATTCATTACAAAATTTATTTATTTGTTTTTCTTTCTTCTTCACTGTACAACATGAAAAATTATAACAATTTAACTCATTTTCTCACCTTTTCTCTTTTCGATAAAACAAGCAGAAAATGTTATCTGGATGAGTCAAGACTCAATCTGTGACTGATTCTTGGAATTTCCAACTTTGTGGGAAGATTGATGATGATGATGGTCTTTTCAGTTGAATCCAATTTCAGTTTCCTTGTAATATTTATAAATGGGTTGGCAAATATTCATACAGGAATTCAGTTCAGTGTTCCAACTGGAAGGAAAGATGTACACCATTTCCCTGAGATATGCATGAAATTGGAGAAGCATAGTATTTAAGTGCTACAATATGATACAGACTTCAGTATCATTAGCCAAATTTTTAAGCTGATAGCTAAGCTGTTCTCTTTTCAGTACACAAGTGAAAACAAAAAAAGGCCAGAGGTCAACCACAAACATTCCACATAATTACATGTATAAAAAATTTAACATTTTTCCTCTCTATTTTTCATACTTTTGCAAAAACAAATACAGCACTTGTTAGTTTTTGTATTTTTGATATATTTCCATGAACCATAAAATATCTTTAAATTATTTTTTTTTAATTTTCATTGTTTAAAACATTATTAGAAGTTTATTAATGAGATAATTATTTCCTTTAAATTACCCCTTTTTAAAGAATATTAAAAAAACTTTAAAATTGTTTTATTAATGATTTTGATATTGCATAACCTAGGTTAGGTTATCGGTTGCAGAAATGCAAATCATTCTAGATTATGGTGTAATAAGAGTGATTAAACACATATTTCAAGAGTTCCACCACTAGTGAATAACGTATAAATTTGCTTGCATTTTGCACATTTAAAAATGCAGATTAAAATTTTCTTCAGTATGAAAAGTATTTGAAATCCTTAAAGGTTAAAACATGGGGGCAATCTGGTGACACTTAAATTATGATGTTTGCTTCAAGTTTATTCATATTAAATGAATTCAAGGAGTTTTCAGTTATGCTCATCAGATCTAATTTTGGCAATTTTCTTTGTGAAAAATATATTTTTGCAGTGGTTCAAGTAATCATTGTGCTTGGCTGTGTGTAAAGTGACTTGCTTTTCAAGTCTTGGATAAAACAGGGATGTTACTTTTCCAATGTTTTTCTACTGAGGGTTCTTCTTTCTCACAGATCTTCCCTTAGATATATTATACTGAAAGGCTCCTGTCAGACCTCCATGACAAGAGCCTATCAGTATATAATATTAACCTTCATTTTCTAAATCCTAGTCAGATCAAAACTCTTTTTCTAACTCTCCTCTTGTTTAGTGAATTATAGAATAATGTGTAACAGTAAGCTGTACACTTACATTTAATAAATCAAGGCGAGCTTTTTAACAATTTAAAAGTGAGGAATCATGAATCAGTGAAATTTCAAATTATAAACATATTGATTTGGTTGATTATTTGGGTTTTATTGTGCAGTACCTGCTAAGGAATCTACTATTATTGCATCTGTGAATATTATTATGGCAATGAAATGTAAAAGTAATGTAATAAGAGATGTATCAAATAGTAAAAAGTTGTAAATTCTGCTTAAATGTATTTAAATATAATATATAGCTGTGATTGAAAAATGTTATTATTGTGTTTGAAATTTTCTCAGGAAAGAAAAGAAGCAATACTCCGTCGTAATCTGGAAAGGGAAGCAAGGATAGAAGCACGTAGAAATGCTCAGCGCAATTCAATGTCTTTTGCATTTGGAAGTTCAACTCCTCGAACTTTTGATCTTGATCTCGCAGCTCTTGGAAATGGACGAGGTCCAGCACAAGTCTTATTGACTGCTACTAGTGGACGCCGTTCGGAAGAGCGAGAATTTGGACCTGGTGCAAAGCGTGCAACATCTGCTTGTAGCCTGGACAGAAAATTTGGTAAATATACATTTAAAAAAAAATGGTTAAGGCCTCTATTACCATATAGTAAATATTCTATAAATATAAGTATAGAAATGTGTTGTATGGATATCTTTTTATTATTTTCAAAAAGAAGTAGGATTCCCCAAACAAAGGATTGTAGAATCTTTTACTGGCTTGTCGTGATGTTTTTATACAATATGCAAACATTATACTGGAATACACCCATTGAATTAGTAATCAGGTTTGCTAACCAGTATAGGTAGTGTGATATTAATATTATTATTAAATTATATGCAAGCATGTTTAATGATGTGCAAAAATATTATTGAATGATATACTGCATGATATGCAAATGACATTTGCATATTGTATAGAAAATAAATATGTAGCATAATATAAATATCTCTCTAAAGTTTAGTAAAACAGTTTAGACCTTACCTGGTCTAGTGGTTAGCATACCTGACTACTAAGACCATCAGAGCATGTCCTTGTGTAAATGTTTGTATGTTGTATGTGAAACCAGGCCATGGCTAGCATAGCTTCTAGGTTACCCCCATCCTTTGTGTAGGAAAGTACATTCTTCCATTTTAAATTTAATAAAAAATAATTTAATAAAGAAAATAGTATGACTAAGATTATTATACACTTATTGGTCACTTTATTAGGACCATTCCCATATTATATTAATGAAGAAAAAATTCAAAGTTCTGTAGTTTTTTAAATAAGCTTTTTAAAAAATATGACTGAAATTAAATTAATCATCTCAATTAAATCATATCTAAATAGTAATTTTGAATAATATTTGTTCAGTATTTAAAGAGTTACAGAAGCTGGAATATTTAACGGTATCAGTGTTTGCATAAACTTCTAAAATGTATGGGGTGTGAGTGGCTCAGTCGATAGTGTACCAAGCTCCTAATCTGCAGTTCCCAGGTTCGAATCCCACCTGCACCAGCATTGAAATTTTTTTATGCAAAACCCCTCCCTTGGTCAGTAGGGAACATCAATGGTGATAGATCACCATCTGTTGGAAGGAATGTTAAGTCCTGGCCCTGTGGGCAGGAGAGCCATACCCTGTACATGTTAAAGAACATGCTTGGATGGCCTTCATGGGAGGTTACCATATTTCCTAATAGCTGTGGGTCCCTTTCCCTCAACCTTCTCTGAGCCCTTGGTGGGGTCTTTTGACCTGGCCATTTAGCCCAGTATGTGCAAAAAAGTGCCGCTCAGAGGTAAAACAACCAAACTCTAAAATGTATACTTATTTTAATTGGTTGCAATAATACATATTATTTAGTTTTACTGAACTTCTGAGGTAAATTTTTATGAGCCTGTAGTGTGTGTTTTTCTTTTGAATTTGTGCTACTGTATTCTTTTAAATAAGGCTTGATTGTGTTGAAGATTGCTTATTGATATATTTGCTTTCTTAATATTCTTTGTGTTAATTTATAGAATAGAAAATATTTGTAGAATTGTTTTCATTATGAATATTAGCAAAAATCTCTTGGCATTTAAAAGTATTTGAAGGTGGTAGGTATGGTAGCATGACCATTGAACTGACCATTGAACCATCAGTGACATGTTTTTTATAGTCACTGACTGCAGGAACATTTTTTTAGTAAAATAGCACTATTTTCAAAAGTCTTTATGGCATAGTTATGATTAAATATATTATTTATTAAATTTATGAAGTGTTTCAATTTGTTTGCATATGTCCAAAATACATAACTATTAATATAAATAAATACTCCCTCAAGCAGTTGCTTGCCACAGATGTCTGACTGGAGCATATCAATTTATATGCCATACAGGAAGATTTGCAAGGATGGTGGGACCTCAGCAGAAAAACAGCATAAACATCCATGCGTTAACTGGGGCTCAAACCCAGGTCCCTTTGATCAGTAGCCAAGGGTGCTAATCACTTGGCTATGGGATGGCTCTGTCACTACTACATGTAAATATAGATATAACATATATAAGTGCAATTTCTTGAGAATTTTTTCAGTTTGTTAAAATAATTTTTTAATGATAAATTTCAAAGTAATTTTATGGATGAAGTGAAAAATTCTACGCTTTTTATACTCCCATCTAGTTAAGTTCCTCCCAAGACATTGCAAATTCTGCTAGGGAACTTTTTTTTTCTATTGGAGGGATGCATTTAGGAAAGTTCTTTTCTGTCAGGTGGGATGGTAGTTCAGTTTTTGGTTTTCTTATACCTTGGTTGAATTTTCAGCTTTGAGCTATTTCTCTAACATTCCACTAACTATTTCATGCCTAAATTGCAACAGAGTTAGTTTTTATTGTTAGGTTTTGTATAATAGAACAGATAGTTATTGTTAGAATATAAAATAGATATTGGACATTTTTATTATAGGTATTACAATATTGCCTATAATAATAGACTTAATCAAAACTGTTAAATTACAATTCTAAAATATGAACTATAAAAATAGGGAGGAAAGTGGTTTGAGATTCGAAATTGGGTTCTGTTGTAAGTAGGGACTTCACTTTTCAATGGGGCGGAGGTGGCTTAGTCGGTAGCGCGCCAGGCTCGTAATCTGTAGTTCCCAGGTTCGAGTCCCAGCTGGGTCAGCGTTGAGATTTATCTCCGCAAAATTCCCCGCCCTGCCCACAGTCAGTAGGGGACACCGATGGCCTTGGAAAGGCCGCCGTCCGTCGGATGGGACATTAAGCCGTGGCCCCGTGTGCGGGAGAGAGCCATACCCTATGCACGTTAAAGAACACGCTGGATGGCTTTGACGGGAGGCTACCATCTGTCTCCCAACAGCTGTTCCAGTGGGTCCCCTCCCCCAACCTTCTCTGAGCCATCGGGGTCCATGTGACCTGGCCATTTAGCCCATGGTGTGGAAAAAAGTGCCGCTCAGAGGTAAAACAACCCAACCCACTTTTCAATGCAATATAGGATGAACGGGAAAAACTTGTTATGAAAGTTGGGACTAATTGGTCAAGTGTTTGGGAAATTGCAGAGAATTCAAATCTGTTAAAAATGACAGAAGCTCTTCAAGACTTGTTAAAATTGGACAAATGTTTACCATGCTGTGTGATTAGAAACTTTTTTTTTTTTTATTTTTCTCTTATAAAATTTGAGTCTTCCTGGAGTAGGGAATAAATCACTTCTGTTAATGTAAACCCCTTGACCACCACAATCTATCACCCTAATTTGAAATTTCTAACATAAATAGACTTTGCAATATTTGTTTTAAAGTTTTGCCATTTTCCAGCTTTTTAGCACCCATTAACAACAGAAATAAATGTTATTTTAAGATTCAGAAAATCTAAAACCTATTCTTTCATTAGTACCTTCTAATGCAAAAAGAATCTTTCATTTATATCTTGATAAAAATGTTGAATACTTACAGATAGCATATGAATGTCCAAACAGATAAAAAAAGTGAAAAAGTGTCTTTTTTTAAAAAATGAACTGCAAATAATGATACAGGAATTTACATAGAATATTGAGATTATGTTTGAGAAAAATTGCAGTAATTACCACAGCTGATAAGACAATGCTATAATAATGTTAACTAAAGTGAATGCATGAAATCTGCAAATGCAAAAACAGTTTTTTGGTAATTTTAAAAATAAATATTATCAACAAAAAAATTTCTAGTTGTTAGAAGTGTGTGATTTATTTTTTTTTATTTTTTATTTTGTATTATACAGTAGATTTGAATTGAAATGAATTATTAATTAATATCACATGAATTCCTATCGAAAAACGTGTGATATTCTTTTTAATATTTATTCCCAAAATATTCCTGTTATTTTAGTATTGCTACTTTGCTTATTTTAGACTTTTATTCCAGTCATCAAGCAAGTAATTGTAGCTTGCACTGCTAGTTGATTCTGTGAATTGTGTGGGAATCAATGCTGTCAGTAGCATAATTACTTGGAGAGCAAGTCCTTCCTTGTGGGATCTGCAATAACTGAGGCCTTTGTAAAATGTTTAAAACAAATGAGATGGGAGTGTACACAATGCATCCTTTCCATATTTTTCACCAGAACTGAAACTTCACAAAAATCTAGAAATATTAGTAGAGTAATAGTCAGTTATTGGACTCAAATTGCATAGGAAATAATATACTGGAACAGTGAATTTACATAGGAACCAGCAGAGTAAAGCGTCTGCATCTGAGTGTCTGTGTTGGCTCTGGAATGCTTAAGAGGGCATTCAAAAGGGGTGCATTCAAAAAGTTCTTGACATGCATCTGCAGAACAAAAACCATTGACCTTACCTCAACAAAACTTTTACTGTCCTTCAAAGTACTTCTCTTCCAGCATCTATGCAAAGTTACAGATATTTATGCCAATTCTGGAATGCTTTTTGATACTCCTGTTGGGAAATACTCTGCAATTTTGAATAATGCATTTTGCAAGGTCTTGCATTCTTAAAAAAGGCTTCGCAGCAAGTTCCTTTTTAATTTTTGGAAACAACCAAAAATCGCATGGTGCAAGATTGGGTGAATAAGCAGGATGGGGTATCTGTTTGATTTTTTCCTGCTCCAGATAGGCTGTAACTTATCAGTATTGGCATTTTGATGAAGAAGGAGAATCCTTGACATGTCTGTTGTTGGACACTATCCTTCATCTCCCTCACTATTTTGGGCAAAGCAGTGTTGGTGTAGTATTGGCCATTTTTATGGTAACTCCTTGGCCGCTTGGGAATTGAAAAAAATTGTGAACATCCTCTTCCTTGAGCAAAAGTCTTGTCAGAGGATTTGGGGACATGTTTCCTCTTCTGCAACCCAAACATGGCTGTCAGTCTTTCTGGGAGTTGTATAGTAATAAAACCATGTCTCATCATTTGTGAATGTCTATTAACCATTTGGGTCCACTAGGTTCAAACACTGCCATCAGCTCCTTGAACGAGTCACTCTAGCCCTTTTTTGCTGTTCTGTCAGTTTGTGTAGGGTCCTCAATTGGCACAGATCTTTTGGAACTTTAAATGTTTATGAATAATTGTTTCCATACTGCCAATCGATACACTGGCATCTAAACTTATTACCTGAATGGTGATGTGTTGGTTTTCCTTAATGAGTTCAAGAACAGCAGCAATAGTTCTCTTGTTCACAGCCTCCTTCAGTCTTCCTGCATGAGGGAGATTTCAATGCTCTCTCATTGATATCTGAATTTGTGCATCCATCCCATAACAGTTCCATAGGAACAGGCGTGATCCCCACATATTTGTGATAAATCAGCATGAATTTTTTTTTTGTCCCCAAGCTGCATCCTTTTGAAAGTATAGAATCTTTCCTTCTCTTTAGTAGACTCCATAGCAACAATGAACAGATTTCGCAAACTGAACTTTATATGCAACCAGTGAAGAGAGAAATTATATCGCCTTTGTTTTTAACATGTTTGACAAGTTTTGGCAAGCTTTCAAACAAGTTTTAGCTGGCTAACTTCGAAGGAATGTATGCAAATTTACTTGCATATGTTAAGAACTTTTCGAATGCCCTCCAGCTGTTTAGACATGGAATAAAATTTTATGGAAAAGACGTTTGCAGTTTCGATATTGTAAGTTGGTAGATGACAGCTGTCATCGCACATACAAACATCAGCAACAGCCTTTAACAGCAATACAGATAATGCCTCCCTCACCAAATCTGAATATGACACTCTGAAAGATAAACTGGAAAAATGGGAAAAGTGGTTTGAGTTTCAAAATAAGGCCCTTCTATAGTTAGCAATGACTTTTTAACATAACATGGGATGCAGAGAGGGAAAAAATATATTTAGATAAATGTGGTTCTTAAGGTTCATGAATTAACCTGGGACCTTAGGATGGATTCACTACAATGTGAAAGGGAAAATGTTAAATATAGTGAACACTTCTAGAACATTGTTAAAAGACACTTTTTAAGCCAGGCACTTTTATCCACCCATGGGAATGTACTATCTATTACCCTTCAAAATATTGGTCATCCATTTTTTAACCCTTCTAGTGTCCAGCCTGAAAAACAGGTTTCCATCCAGAGGCCAAGCTATTTTTTCCCTATGCTCAGATTATGTTTCAAAAAAAATTTTTAACTTAGAACGTTTTTGCCAAATAACTAATGAAAGGAATTATGGCATGTTGTATGCCAAATTAATCAGCATTTAATTCTGGATTTTCTGAAAATAAAGTATTTAACAAAAAAGATGATAGGTTTTATTTTAATAGGACTTTTTTAGAGTTGTGTAGTAAAAAAATCCATCAGACAACACAAACAAAAATTTATTTAAAAAAACTAATAGACAGAAATGATTACAATGCACGTGAATAGAATAACTATGTATTTCTGAATAACAAAAAAAAAATTTTTTTTTGGTTTTAAGTAAATATTTCTCTTGTTTTGTAATTTTTTCCTCGGTACCATACTTTGAGAAAATTCCAGGCTTTTAGCCAATTGTGCTGAGTCACATAAACAAGTCAACTTTGGAATATTTAAAAAAAATAACTAATCAATGGAAATAGGTCATGTTATAATACCAAATTAAACAGAATTTACAAATTTTATGAAAATAATATAAACAAATTTACAAGCGTATTGATTTTAATAAGCCTTTTTCAATGTGATAAGTGCGCTTGGCTACTGATCTAAGGGACCTGGGTTCGAGTCCCGGGTAAGCTGTTTGTGTCGTTTTTCTGCTGAGGGCCTGCCATCTTCTCAGACCTTCTACTTAGGCATATAAACTGACAGGCTCCTGTCAGACCTCTGCAGCAAGCAGCTGCTTGAGGGGGTATTTATTTTTTTTATTTTTTTTATAGTGAAAAAAAAAAAGACTACTATACAATTAAGGCTTTATTTTGGAAAACCTGATGAATAAAAATAGTTAAATTATATATATTTATTGAAAAGAAATTTCCCCCCAAATAATATTCAACCTGAAATATGATTTTTATTTCTTTTAATGATCCTTTTCAGTATTGTATATTTTAAACACAGCCAGTGTTATACAAAGTGACTTGGACTTCTCACATTCATGGGATTTTCTGAACTAGTTATGAAATAGAAAAAAAACATGCTTGGCACTTTTTTTGCTAAACATTTTGGATTTTTTTTTTTTCTTTGGGTGTTGAAGTTTGGTGGATCTTGGTTAAGTGGAGAAAAGTATGTGCATCAAAACATCACCCCTTCCCAAAATTGCCCTCCCACATGATGGCTGATTTCCGTAGCGAGCAAGTCTATTTTGCTTCCATATCCAAAACATTCATTTTCAGAAAATGATACAAGCTCGAAAGTATTTTCACTAAAAAAAAAACAAAGAAATAATAAAAGAAAAATACATATAACCTAATGGAATGTTAAATAAAATATCTGCAACAACTTTTTAACCGGCCTCCAATCTAGCATAACTCAGAAAGCTCGATAAATCAGCTGATTGAAAGATCACTAACTAATGGAAATAAATCTACAGAAATGAATTTCCTTTCATATCCAATCATTTATTTTCAGAAAATTACCAGATCAAAGTTTTATTAGAAAAATAATAAATGATAAAATAAAAATTAACATATAGCCTAATGTGATGTTAAAATATCCACAGCAACAAGTTGTAGGCTGGCCATACAATGTAGCTTAACTATGGAAAATCAATACTTATCAATTGGCCAAAAGATCACAAATTTACAAAAATCTACTGAAATGAAAAGTAAGGTTTAAATACTTTTCATTAAAATACTAAATTTAAAAAGGGTATCCAATATGCAGGTCCAAATCACTATATAACACATGGAATGAAGATAGCATGTGTCAGCCATCTGCATCTTGTTTGCCTCAGTGAAGCATAACTAATTAAATGCAGCTGCAACCAGAATTTCTAAGAAAGATGTGTTTACTTCAAGTTTCGATTTTAAGAGCAGGAAATATGCATTGAATGCTGGGAAAAATTATAAAAATAACTTGGGAATATTGAAATAGGTTTTCGAAAATTTAAGGAAAAATTTGTTGATAATAGTTCAAATCAAACTTGTGAGCTTAAATCAGAAGGTTGCTTCATCAAATAGGAACGTTAACAAGCAAATTGGCAATACCATTTAGTGCTTCTAAGAAATCAATCGGATGGCTTTATAAAATTATTTATATTGTAGTTTAATAAAACATGTATCAAATTAAAAAACAAAATATTATTTTTGAAGCCTGAATTATATATTTTTATAATTATATATATAAAAAAATTACAATGGCAATTTTTATTTTTTTAAAAATTGATATAAGAAGATTTTTTTGTTGCACTAAAAATGGATACATACATCCTTGTCCTCTCAGTTCAGATTCTCCAAACATATACAGACAATATGGACACTGAAATTAATAAAAAAAATTTAAAGAAAATAATTAAGAAACAGGGTTGGATATAAGAGTTCTGCACTTTCTGTCATATTATCAATGAACCTGTCTAGCTCATTAACTCTTCCAATGTTCATCATGATTAATATGGTCAGTTCCCACAATAATCATGTGTATTTTGTAAAAAAAAAATATGTTTAGATAAATGTGGTTCTTAAGGTTCATGAATTAAGCAAACATTTAGTAACTATCCTTTATCTCATGTGTTTTAAGATATCTAGAAGGATTTACACTAAATATTTAAATGCAAAACCAAATGACAATGTAGGTAGATGCACCACTACTTTTGTTCTTCAGTTGTATTCTCCACTTCATGATAATTAGGCTGGATGATATTAAAATGAATAATATGTATTGAACACCCTTAAAAATATTACACTGTAATCATTTATTTTAATTCTGCTATCCTCAGGATGCATGAACCGTCTATAATGATTCAAGCTTTATCAAGCTGAGAGTCCAAAGCACTCTTTTGAGAAGCTTGTGCACCATTTCATAGGTAATGAATAAACTTAGTGAACTGCTCTTCAAATTACAAAATAATTTTTATGAGTAGATGAGTTCACTAAAACATATAGGTGTCCTATAATGCAGATGTCATATAAGTGGTACCTGTATAGTAGATGGAGGTGGTACTGTGTAGTAGATTACTTAAATAATCTAAAATCCAATATGATCATTATCTTGAACTTGTTCTACCTTTTTGTAAAATCCTGTCAGATAGAAAACAAGTTGAGTAACAGAACATGCTCTTTTCCAGAAATAGAATCAGCCGTCCCTGACGGTGTTTCAGATGAATCTAGAGAAAATTCTCGAGAATCCAGTCTTGAACCATCACCTTGCAGAATTAATATATCAAAACAATTAGCCATAGAACACATGAAGTCAGATGAAACAAAAGCCTGTCTCACAATGTTGGACAGCAATACATCACATAATCCTGGATATCATCCATATTTTTTTGACAACTTTTCACCTGGTTGGCTTACAGGTTCTGGGGTTCTGGTTGGTGAGTAAGGTTAAAATACTCACTTGAATGGACTGAACAATGCCTTTCACTAATACTCCTTATTCCTTTTCAACTGGAAGATAAAACAGGAATGGCTTTGCATGAAATAGTGATACATCATACTATGCCCATAAATCAATAAATAGGTGGGCATTTTTCCTATCAATAGCTGTTTGCTCTTTGCTAATGAAATAAGCTCAATGCATGTTTAGCACAAAAGAAAGTTTCACTTTACTGAAAAAAAAACCACATGACATACTATTTTTTATGTTCAACAATTTTTAGCAGTGTTTGCTTATTTATTGATATATCTTTGAAAGATGAAATACAAACTCAGTAGAAGAGTTAAAGCTTAAAAGCTTCATAAATGATATTTTGAAGATATAAAAATTGATGATCTAAACATTTATCAGTATTTGCACCAAAAATTAGAACTTAATTGAATAATTAATGCTTTCTGTTACATTGGTATGATACCAATTGATTAACTCCTGCACAAGCTAGTCCCTCAATCAAATTTTGAAATTTTTTAGTATTTTGATCCTTTGAGTTAAGTGTAAGTAATTATCAGTACTGTACACATTTAAAAAAGAAAACAGTTACATAATGCATACCAAATGAGGGGGGGGGGGGCTCAGTTGGTGGCATGCCAGGCTTGTAATCTGCAGTTCTCAGGTTCGAATCCCAGCTGGTCCAATGTTGAGATTTATCTCCCTCAAAACTCTCCACTCTGCCCTCAGTCAATAGAGGACATCAATAGGCTTGGAAAGTCAATAGAGGAACTCAATAGGCTCTGATTGTCAGATGGATGTTAAGCTGTGGTCCACATGGGAGAGCCTTACCTTGTTCACTTAAGGAACATACTAAATGGCCTTGATGGGAGGCTACCATCTGTCTCCTAACAGCTGTCCAGTGGGTCCCCTCTCCTCCAACCTTCTCTGAGCCTTGAGGTCTTTGTGACCTGGCCATTTAGTTCATTGTGTGCAAAAGACACTCAGAGGTAAAACAACCCATTCAACCAAATGAAGGAGTTTTGCTTTAAAGTAAAGCTTTGTTTTGTGCTTTTTTGAAAAAATATTACTCGAATATTACCATAGAACTAACGCAATGTAATTCTATTAATATTATCAAGTTCTATAAATTTAATAGTTCATACTGTAAGTGGCTTTTATGTACCAAAAGCTTCACAGTGTATTTAAAGAGCTCTGTAAAAGTACTGTGCTAAGGAACCATGTGTTTCAGAACTCCTTAGAATTCAGATGCACTGACAAAAAAGATTTAACTGATTAGAAGTGACTTTTATACTAACAAAGAATGTTCTTTCACTTCAAGAATAAGTAAAACTTTAGAATTGATATGCATGTTCCAAATGTTATAGATCTAGAGAATGAAGCACAGAATGCATGAAACTTTAGCCATTGTATTCAGTTTTCTTCTCTTAAAATGTTCTTTTTGTTTTATATTTGTTTTAAAATATGTGTTTTATATTTGTTTTAAAATATGTGTTTTATGTTATTTTTGGCAATTGTTGGAATTTCTTGTTTTAACACACAATTATCATTTTAAATTTAAGCATTTTTTGTTGAGCATTATTGATAGTAATATTATTTTACTTATGTTGATATTGATACAAGTTCTTTTCTGTAACAAACATCACCACTGAAACAAAAGCTGAAATTTTTGCATGATAATAATAGTAGCACTTTTATTGCCTATTCATTAAAATTGTATAGATTTGGCAAAAGCTGCTCAGCACCTTATGTATCAGTAATAATTCTGTTACAGTTAAGTCAGTCTGCTAGAATGCAAGTTTGGTTACACTGTGATCAAAGAATAAGGAAAGGAATTGTTATAGCACTCCAGATATGATGTGATATGCATAAGAAAACCCAAGGGCATAGAAAGCAAAACATGCTTTTGCACACACCTTGTGCCTTGTGTGTTCTTCAAGAGAAATTGCATGTTCAGAACTCCTGACAGCAGCACCTGACATATTTTCAAGAGGTCATGAATTCAGTTCCCACTCCTGTCAGAACTCAAAAATTTTAACTAACTCTTCACTTGTTATAAGAAGTCTCCTCAGTGGCACAATGGTATCATGTTGATTCACAGTGACACTGCAACCACCGGGGACTCGATTTCATGTGGGCTGGCATGGTTGTGTGGTGTTAGCTGTAACTGAAGGAGTGGTCAGCAGTGACTTCAGTCTTAGTGGCGTATACCTTTGTATGAGAAGGCTTATACAAATGAAGAATAGTTTCTAGGACTCTTCTCCATCCTAATGTGCAAATAAAAAAAGGCTAGGGTTGAATTAAGGGCAAAAGTATAGTGCACTTATTCGATTTAGGATTCAGCTTAAAGTTCACCTAATATTCAGTATACTGTTAAGTTGATCTAGTATAGTGCAGGCAACAGTCTAAGCAGTTTAAGCTTGTCTTTAACTTGATAGTTTATTCTTTTTTGTCAGTCAACAATGTTATTTAATACTGTCAATGTAGTAGAGTGTTTGCCTATACCTAACTCAACTATTTGCGTAAATAATTTGCATCACAATTAATTTGCTGTCTATAATGTATTTCTAATACCATCAAATGCATTCATTTACTTTAAAATAAACATCATTTGAACATTAGGTACTATTATTATTGTATTGCCCAAGACCAAGCCTTTTTTATTTGCACATATAGGATGGAGAAGAGTCCTAGAAACTACTCTTCATTTGTATAAGCCTTCTCATACAAAAGTATACCCCACTAAGACAAGTCACTGCTGACCACTCCTTCAGTTACAGCTAACACCACACAACCATGCCAGCCCACATGAAATCGAGTCACTGTGAAATCAACATGATACCATTGTGCCACTGAGGAGACTTCTTATAACAAGTGAAGAGTTAGCTAAAAATTTTGAGTTCTGACAGGAGTGGGAACTGAATCCATGACCTCTTGAAAATATGTCAGGTGCTCTTCCTACTGAGCTATTCCAAGCCTAGTTTAATTACAGCTAATGGGTAACTATAGACTATAAACTTTGATTCCATGATCAACGGGTGCTTATTGCACCATCTGTTAATGAGGGATAAAACAACAGTTGTCTTCAGAAATATATTTTTATAGTCAAACATAAATAGGATTATCAATAATAAATTTAATAGTAACTCACAGGAAATGTGCTGTAAGTATACACATGAATATTAAGTTTTGATAGGAGTGCAAAGCAAACACAATGTTCTTGATAACACTGTATCTATGTTTTTGGCTACAAAAATATTAATTCTTACTGTGGGCAATTTCTCTATCTCATTTGTGATCAAATCCTACACTGGACCCCAGTTCACATAGACATCCACAAAAATGAACAAGCTGACCATTTGCCAAAAAAAAAGTGCTGCAAGAAGCCAAAATAGACACTACTGATATCTATTCATTTCCTACCAAGTAGATAATGCAGTTAGCATGAAAATTGAATTCAGAAACTATTTTGAAAAAAGTAACATTAAACACCAATAACTTCAGAGGAAAAAATCTGCAGCTTCAAACCTGAAAGAGATGAAATTCGAAACTCATTGCCTAAAGAAAAATCAAAAGGGTTTGCAACAGGATATGAGCAGTTAAAAAATTCTATTCACTGTAAAAAAAAGGATCTACTCACTACTGTGCAATGAATGCATAGAAACAGTTAAACCTATTTTAATAGACTGTAAAAAATTTTAAAATGAAAGAACACGTTAAAAAAAATTACTGTCACTAAAAGCCACAGATTTTAATTCAGAAATACTCCTGAACTCTCCTCTAAAGAAAATAAAAGTAAATGTTTGGAATTCTTAAAATACACCAAAACCTACAGTAAAATTTAATGGAAGAATGATATATATATACTTATAATAACAAGTAAGTCATTATCTATAAGAGAAAATTCCAAGAATACTAAATAAAATATCAGAATAAGATAAATTGTATACCTTCACAACTGATATATATTTAACTGAACAATTATGTACATTTCTGCTAGGTAAAAAGATAATTTTATATCACCAGCAAATAACCCCTGAAATGTGAAAAATGAAATATTTATTTTCAGTCCAAGTAACCATTTCAAATTTAGACTCCAGTCATTTACAAATACACATATACATATAGAGCCTTTATGATTTTTTTGCACTCAATGGGCTAAATGTCCAGGTCACAAGGACCTTGAGGGCTCAGAGAAGGTTGGGGGAGGGGACCCACAGGAACAGCTGTTGGACAGATGGTAGCCTCCTGTCAGCACTATCCAGTCAGCGCTATCCTACCGACTGTGGGCAGGGCAGAGAGTTTTGTGGAGATAAATATCAATGCTGCTCCAGCTGGGACTCAGACTTGGGAACTGCAGGTTACAAGCCTTGGCACTCTACTAATTGAGCCCCTCCTCCCTACACAAACAGTAAACCTTCCATAACTATATTTAATAAGGAGAGCCATAGTATCAGAACAAAACAAACAAGCTCAACAACAGCATCAGAAAAAAAAGTACTGAAAAATTAAGATAAATCAAAATAAGTCAGCCAAAACCTAGATTCAATAAATGCAATAGGAGAATGGAAATACTGCAGATAAATCTCAAAAAAAAAAACTGCAAAATTGCATTGACCAATACAATTGGATTATCCACAAGAAAATATAAAGCACTTAACAGTAGAACAAAAAAAATATAGTCGATTTTGAATACACTACAGTACAGGCATAAAAAGCACATAAAACATCATACAGCCTTAGATACCAGAAACCAAGTAAGTGGACTTGACAAAAAAAAAAAATTCATCTTCAGTAGCCTACCAACTTGCAAACACCAAGAAGAAAGAAGTCTCAAAACAACATAAACATAATTTTTAGTTCAACCCTTTATTTCTACTTTTTGACAAGGAATAGGTGGTGCAACAGCCTAAGTTTTCCTGAAAGGAGGAGACTGAGCTTAACAGATGGTACCATGAAAGCAATTGCTGATTGCAAAATCAAAGTTTATAGTTTCCCCTTAGCTGGACTTGAATTAGGCTTGGGATGGCTCAGTAGGAAAAACACCTGACATGTTTTTAAGGAGATCAAGGGTTGGTTCTCACTCCATCTGAAACTCAATGTTTTTCAACAACTCTCCAATTATTATATGGCAACAGGACAATTCTTGTGAGTTACTATTGTTGAATCTGGTATTTTATTTTTATATTTGGTAATTAAAAAGTTATCTGAAAATGTAGCAGATATATAATTTATTACACTTTATACAATGTTTTGGGTTTTTTTCACACTCCTTTAAATATTTTTTGCTAATTTTATCATTACATATTTAGCAAGAAATTATCTCATTAAGTATGTTGCTCTGTATGTTAAAATAAATTAATGAAATTTGTATGATTAGCAAATAATAATTGAATTTTTGTATGGGATTCTTATTTATGTATGCCTTTTTCAAAATAGAGAACACATTTTTGATTTTTCCTTTTATCTTTGGAGGTGATGACTGCATGTCCCGAAGTATGGTTTCTTTGTCTTCAGTATCTCGTGGACGAAGAAGAACAGATCTTATACCAACTGTTCCAAGAGAACGTAGTACGACACCATTTTCAATTTCTAGAGGTAATCAGAGTATGCGTGCTGTCAGTATGACTCGACTTGATCAACTGGCCCAGCCACGACGTCGCTATTTTGAAGCTACAAGAGAGAGCACCATGGCTAGCAGCCCCACTAAAAGTCTTCACACAGCATCACCAAATATGAGCAAAAGCATGTGTAATCTCTCCAATTCCACTCTCTCAACCCATCCAGTCAGAAAATTAACAGGTACTCCTACTACCAGAGGGGGTGGTATTATATCCTGTAGCATGTTGCATCTTCCTCAAGCTCCTCAGAAAAGTAGAACTACTTCACCCCACCTTTCACCTTCCTCCTCAAAATCCTTATCTCCTACCCATCCCTTACCTATGCTACGCTCTGCTCAAAGCATGACTCACTTAGCTTTTGCTCCACGTCCTACCCGTGCTTCTCGTCTTAGAGCTGATGCTCTTGCTAATGCCCACAACAGTGGTCGGACTACATCTATGTTGAATCTGTGCAAGACTGAAACATTTGTCACTGGACGGCTGATGCTGTCAGGTATGCTTCTGCATGGCTGTTACTTCTCTTATTTTACATTTATTTTGTTATGTTTTTTATTTAAATTAAAATTGCATTTGCTTTCCAGTGTAAGTTTTATGCAATGCTATCAGTGCATGTAACTTATGTGTTAATCATTTTAAATTTGGAAGTGAATGTATTTTCATAATAAAATTATTGAGCCATAATATTATAATTAACAGTAGCATGTTTTTAAGCATATAAATGATATAGCATTGAACAAATTTTTCTAATGAAATGAGAGGCACTTTAGAATGTCTTTACTTAAACTACATAACTAACACTCACATTTTCACCAAAGGGAAAGAAAGCTTATATTAATCAGTTGGAGGGGAAGGTTCATATGTTTGTGTCTAATTATCAGTAATCTCCATTAAGATTTTGTTTTTCTTATGTTTCTAAACAATGTGGAAATGTGAAAGGGTTAACTAACCTTAATAAGCTTCAAATGCTTCTGGTAGTACATAATCTTTTAATAGATGTAGGTGGATGTTATGTTACACATTTTTATATATTTCATACATTAATCAGATACAGCGTTTGAAGTAGATTGAGAAATATGTTTAATTCTTTAATGGGTATCCAATGAGAATTCCTTTTTGGGTAGCTATTCACTGAAATAAGTATATGTAATATATTTCCTATTTCTCCTTAGAGCTATGATACTCAATTTTATGGATATTTACTCCTTTGTAAATTAGTATAATTCCATTCTTGATTGAAACAAGCTAAAATATTGTTGAATACAATAATTGAATGCAGACAACAAAAATGCATATACTGTCAATTAAAACTAGAAGACCTAACAAACATAAAAAAAAAATACCCCCTCAAGCAGCTGCTTGCCACAGAGGTCTGACAAGGAGCCTGTCAGTTTATATGCCACAGTAGATGGTCTGAGAGGATGGCAGGACTCTGGCAAATATCGAATGCTCATTTTTAAAGAAAATGAAGTTTTTTATTTTCTGTTTTGCACCCTTTAACAAAAAAAAGTAATCTTTTATGTTCTTTTCATAATGATAGCCGTCCCGTAGTCGAGTGGTTAGCATGCTTGGCTACTGATCTAAGGGACATGGGTTCGAGCCCCTGGTAAGGCATGGATGTTCGTGTTGTTTTTCTGCTGAGGTCCTGCCATCCTCACAGACCTTCTACTCTGGCATATAAACTGACAGGCTCCTGTCAGATCTCTGTGGCAAGCAGCTGCTTGAGGGGGTATTTATTTTATTATATGCATAATGATCATCAAAATATTGGATTGAATGAAAAGTTCATTCGGATTTTTGGCAAAAATTCAAACTCAAGTATTAAATAGTAAAAAATACCTTTAATCAATAATGTATCCACCATTTTGTTCGATTATATTAAGCCATCTGTTGGGCAGCTTCATTATTCCATTGGTGTAGAACTTTGTTGGTTTGTCGTTGAAGAACCAATCAAAGTGGTATTTGATGGCCTTTAAGAATTGGAATTCTTTATCATTCAAACAGTTTTGCAGTGAAATAATCGAACAAATGGTAATCTGAGGGGCCAATGTCAGGCGAATATGGCAGGTGGCACAAAACTCCCAACCCAATTACAGCAATTTTTGCTGTGAGATCAAAGACGTATATGGTCTCATGTTGTCATGGTGGAACACAACTCCTTTGCAATTCACCAATACTGGACATTTTTCATTTATTGCTGCCTTCAGCCTATCCAATTGCAAGCAATAGTGATCTCAATTAATTGTTTGATTGCTTGGCAAGAGCTGATAGTGAAGGATTCCCTTCTAATCCCACCGTACACAGAGCATGACCTTCTTTGGATGTAGGCTGGTCTTGGGTTGCAGTAATGGAGGCTCACCTCACTTGCTCTTGGACGTTATTGTAAAGGATCCATTTTTAATTACCTGTCATTAACTGCTTAAAAATGGGTCTTATTCATTGGGTTGCAGGAGCAAATCACAAGGAGAAATGCAATCCATTTAATTTTTTCCCCTCAACCAATGCAACACCTACACATTGTACCAATTCACATATCCAAGCTGCTCCAAATGCCTTCCAACTGATGTTTGCAATATTTTTAGTGTTTCAGCAATCTCTCTTGTGGTGCTGTGTGGTTAGCTTTCATTAATGTGGCGATTCAGTCATTGTCAACCATGAAGAGCCTTCCTGAATGTGAAACATCGTTCAGAGAAACCCCCAGTTTGGAGCTTTGTGAACCACTTCTGACACATTTGGTCATTTACAACTTTATCTCCATACACTGCACAAATTTTTTTTGGGTTTGTGTTGCATTGTTGCCCTTCCGAAAAAAAAGCACAAGACGACAAAAATGCAGTTTTGTATCTTACATTTTCAAATTGACCTTATGCAAGTATAACTCACTCAATCTACACTATTTGTTTTTTAGAACACACTAGCAACTGTTGCAAGCACACATTATTTATCGTTGCTAATGCACGTGGTTTTGCATATCAAGCCCAACATCTCTTGGAAAAAATCTGAATGAACTGTTGGTTCAACCCAATATATAATACAGCTAAAACTTAATTCAGGTTATTTATATAAACCTTAGTAGTTGTATAATTGTTTATTGAGAGTATATAAATTGGTTCTCCATCTTTTACAGAATTATTCCATTCTGACAATAAACTATTTTGTTTACTCAAATCTAAGTTGTATTTACTTCTAAGGCACATCTAGTTTTTTTGGCTTCTCTACACTAAAAACATTTTTCTCATTAATTTTTGGCTGCACCATAAATTTTGCCAAAAAACTACATACTTTGAGTGTTCTGCAGTTCTCTTTAGTAATTTAATTATCAGTAATGGATGATTAAAAAAAATCAGTGCATCAGTGCTAATAATTATTTTTAACAGATCTTTATAGCGTTCTCATTTCTGAGGCTTCATGCTAAATGAAGTTGCAAAGTATCTCTAGTAACCATGTAGCTGCAACTAAGAAAAGTAACTACAATTAGTAATACTGAGATGTATACAGTTTACTAAAAAAACTTCTAAATTCACTATCTTAGATATTATTGTGCATTAACCATTAATGTCAGCCATGAGTATGAGAGTCATGATCCTTTTTAATCTAAGCTGCAGTTAGTTTCTGCGGCTGGTAATAATGAAAGATGTGGCTTAGATTCCAGTAAATGCAGTAACTTTTATAAGCTCTGTTATTAGTGTACCTCATTCACATAGAACGTCTATTTGTCAAGAGCAGTGTACATAATTCTTTCTGCTAATTAATATTCGTATGAGGCCTCAAGCAAAGCCAACACAATTTTATAACACGAAGTGATCTCTGTGGTCCTGATACTTTTATGGATCTCATCATTATCATCAAGTTAAATGAATAGTTTGAAATTTCAAACAGTACACGTTCATTATAAGTAATATATGGTAATTAAATTAGAAAACATGCTCTAAAGTGCATTAGTTCAAAATTACTGATGCGTTACACAGTGATTTTTTGGTAGATCTTTTAAGATTTTATTGCTGCATTTTTCCTAATTTTTTTCCCTTATACTTTTAACTTCCTGTAACACTGGTAAGTGAAATGATATAAATGTTTTTACTGTTTACAAATGTTAAATGAAATATAAAATAAGAAAATTTAAAACCTTTAAAGTCTGATTTTATTTGCAAAAGAAAAAAAGGATTAACAAAAGCAATAACAAGCTTTTGTGCTCATAGTAGACTGGTAATATAACAGCAAATACTAAAAATTTATATAATTAGATAGTTGAAACCAAAGAGTAATATTATTCAGGGATTTGTTAAGACATAAAATTCATGTATCTAACGTTTACATTTTTTAAATATAATTTTTTTTCTATTTAATGTACACTATGTTGAAAAAAGTGTCCAGACACTTCCATGTTATGTGAATGAAAAGCCACTTTCAAAGCTCCCTAATGTTGAAAATAGATTCACAATAAGTGCAAAGTCACTTTTATGCAAAAACTGTTATTGGCAATAAATTGTAGATGTCACTCAAATCTCTCTAAATATATTTCCCGCAATATTTGTTTAATATTTAAAGAATGAATGGAAGCTGAAGCATTTATTTTCAACTTTTGACAACTGTAAAAAAATACTTCAATAGATCAAACAACTCATGTAACAATTTGTTTACTAACATAAATTAAATATCTGAAGTTTGTATGATGATTTTTTAAGATTTCATCAATTTGGAGGCATTGTGACAGTATCAATTTTCAATAATCTTCAATAAATATTAAAGAATCATTGAAGCAGAACCATTTAGCAGCAGACGACACTTTCACGTTGCCTCCAAATTGATGAAATCTTAAAAAATTGTCATACAAATTTCAGATATTTAATTTATGTTAGTGAACAAATTGTTACAAGAGTTGTGAAAAAATACTTCAATAGATAAAACACAAGTGTCAAAAGTTGAATATAAATGCTTCAGCTTCCATTCATTCTTTAAATATTAAATGAATATTGTGGGAAATATATTTAGAGAGATTTGAGTGACATCTATAATTTATCGCCAATAACAGTTTTTGCATAAAAGATTTATTTTCAATGTTAGAGAGCTTTGAAAGTGGCTTTCCATTCATATACATAGAAGTGTCCAGACACTTTTTTTTTTTCAACATAGTGTATTATTCACATAAGATACTGCAAATCATTTGCTAATTGTATAAAATCTTTAAATTTGTTTCTGAGAACATTTATAATATGAGCTTCAGTAGTCAGTCTTTCAGTTTTTTGTTTTGTGAACAGCAATGAAAACTGCATGCAAAAATTTTTGTGTGTTAAATAAAATCATTAAATAATATCACATTACAATTTTTTTATAATTTTAATCATTATTTTCTTTTACATTTGGCTTGTTTTGTATCTGCTTAGTATGCTGTAATATTTCAATATTGGAAGCAACAATTACAAACATTAATCACCATTATGTCACTAGGGATTATGTCAAAGTACACATTGTCTTTTTTACATAGTGGTCCTGATTGATCATTTTTGTTGATTAACTGAAGTGAACCATCTAAAGAAATGTAATCTAAAAGATATAAAATGTCAGCATATCTTTGTTTGATTATGGTGCACTGTGATAGCACAATTAGCACAATATTCGTTTTTTTAGAACATAGTTAAGGCACTTGGCCATTCACAAAACATATATCATTTCAGTATTACATGAAATACCAACAAAGCAACGCATGTCCTCCAAATGTTCCTTTGTGACAGTTTCCAGAATCAAAGTTATGTTATTGCAAAACTAGTTAACATAGCTCCTGATTAATTTGAAATATTCAAAATATTCTCACCATTTATATTTTGTTATATTCAAGTAGGTTATGTAAAAATATTTTTACATCAGTTAATGTAAAAAGCTTTTCGGAGCCATAAAACATCTTAATGTAGGAAAGTATTCTTTAACATAATTTAACAAAAGCAAATTTAATTATTCTGAATAGTTAATGTTGCTTTCACTTTGACTAATATGTTTTACTTGTGGTGGTGGTGGTGCTTCTAGCTGTGGTGCTTTGTTTCTTTGTGCTTAGACCTATATATCTAGCTTTTTTGTTTTCTATGTAAGTGGCTATGGGCTCTAAATCATTTTCATGTAGCTACATTAGATACTTTAATTATTTTTCTAAAGATTTGACTGTAGTTGTTGGTCTTTGCTGGGAACTATTTTCTGTCTCAGTAGAAAGGTGGCTTATTGTGAATCTATGTTGAATCTTTGTCCCATCCCAACTTAGCAAATTTTTCTGTGAGTATTTACTTTTGTCTTTTCCTAATTATGTGTTTGTGTACTAATGTTTTAATTTCTAGTGTGCTGTTTATAATAAAAAAAGTTATCATATAATAAAGTATGTAAAATATGATATATACACTGAGTGATCATTTAATTATGACCACTCCATATTATGTTAATGGAATGCAAAGTTCGAAATTCTATAACTTTTGAAATAAGTGTTTTGATGGGAAAAAACAATTTAAGGTAAGTGAAATATCTCAATCAATTCTATCTAAATATCGATTTTCAACAATGTTCCTTGAGCATTTGAAGAGTTGCAGAAGTTAAAACATTTAACAAAAGCATTACTAGACAAAAGAATTTACCTTTGAAGTTAAATGAAATTGAAATAAGAAGTATTATTTCAAACCATTTCATAAATACCTACATATTTTAAAAGTTTGTGTAAATAATTCCTTCAATATTCTTTGAATTTTTTGATAAATTTATTAGAAATTGGGTGGGTATTGGCTCTGCCAGTAGTGCACCAGGCTCATAATCTGTAGTTCCCAGGTTCTAGTCACATCTGGCCAACAATATTTATCTCCCATAAACCCCTACCCTGCCCTCAGTCAGAAAGGAGGGCTAGATGGGTTTGGAAATGCTGCCAGCCTTCAGATAGGATGTAAGGCCGTGGCCCATGTTCAGGAGAGCCATACCCTGGCTTTGATGGGAGGTTTTCATCTGTCTCCTAATAACTGTCTAGTGCAGGGATTCTCAACGTGGGGTACGAGGTAAATTTTTTGGGGTATGCCATGAGAGCTCAAATGTCGCTAGATCTAGTAACAAAGTCACTAAGTTGGCAACACTGCTATGCAAAAATGTAATTTTTTGTGTTTATCAATATATGTAATTTATGAATACAAAATTTAATTTGTATATATATATATTTCATTTTATTCCCATTGTTATACCATAACTATAGTTTTATCTATCTATACAAGGGGTAAGCCAGTTGCATACACATTTTGGGGGTGTTGAATGAAGCATAAATGGTTGAGAACCACTGGTCTAGTGGGTCCCTTTCCCCAACCTTCTTTGAGCCCTTGAGATCCTCATGACCTAGCCATTTAGCCCATTGTGTGCAAAAAGGTGCTGTTCAGAGTTAAAATAACCCAATATACTGCTGATCTGAAATGTTTAAACCTACATGCCTGTTTAAGTACTGAAAGAATATTGAAAAATCAAGATTTAGATAGATTTGATTCAGATGTTTAAATTATCCTCGGCCACATTTTCTCAAAACACTTATTTTAGAAGTTCTAGAGCTTAGAAGTTAGCACCCCATTAACATAACATGAGCTGGTCATAATTCAGTGATCACTCAGTATATAGTGTGTGTATTATATATATATAAAGCATGTACTAAATTTATCTGTCAAAACCATATTTTTGTATAATTTTATTAGTATATAATGACAATGTAAATGAATGCCCTTGAAATTATTATAATAAATATCATTAGATAGAATCTTCTTAGAAACAAAGATCTAAGCAAAGAATTTATTAAATTATAAGGCAGTAATATGAGCATAGGCATACTGTAAGCTAAAATATTGTTACCAAATAGGGGCTTAATTTGCTTTAAATTCTTTTTTATCACTTTCACATTGGTCAAAATGATCAAATAATATACCCACTGCTATCTCCCTGGTTAAATGTAGTTATTTATGAAGATTAAATTATGTTAATAAATGAATTTATGTAATTGTTTATAGAAATAAAAATAAATTGGAAATATCTAAAAAATATCTTATATCTAGTTACTCATCATTATATTTGGTTTTAGCTCCTGATCTTCATTTTTATTTAAATATATTTACAATTATTGCACTTTATACCAAAAACTAAATATTTTGTTTAAAACTGAAGAATAAAGTAATTAATATACTCAATAAATATCAAAAGTGCTGCAGAAAAAATTTCGATATGAGTACATTTCATTTCTAATATGCTTTTACAAAGTTTCAACATTTATTAGACTTAGACAAATGTTGGATTACAGTTCAAAAATTGTTTACTTCTTTTTGAAAGATGACAGAACTAACTGGAAAAGTGTTGCTTTAGTGTTAAAAAATGTGTTTACTTGCCAGTTTATATTTTCATGTCAGAAATGCAATCAGCTTTCGCTTTTTGCGGAAGTTACTCATATCTCTTGTTTGTGCAACAATTTTTGTAAGGTAAGTTTTAAACTGCTTGTTAAAGTGTATGCATGCTATGATTGCAAAGTTTTTCTTATATATTTTAAGTTTTATGCATTATAAATTTGAATTTTTAAAATATTACGAAATTAGCAAAAATTAATTCCAGAGCAGCATTAAACTATTCTCACAGTTACCAGAAAAAGGAAATAACAGTATGCTGCATGACAATTTCAAATTATTTAAGGAGTAAAACTTTCAAGTGTTCATGCATACAACTAAAAAGAGAAAACAGTGATGGCTTCAAAAAGAATAATGAATAAAGATTTGCTGATAGCTTTTTTAACTCTAAATTGCCACAAGACATTACAATTTAAAAAAATTTTGCTGCAGATTTTTTCCCAACAAAAATTGTTAGTTACTATACAATAAAATTTAAAGAATAAGGTTCTGCAGTTCTTTTGATTTTCATTTTGAAAATATTTCAAAATTAATCCAACACTTTAATGGGAAAATAAAGTCTGCGGATATGTTGAAGCTGAAGAAAATTCCCATAGAACTATACCTGAATCTTATCAAATAAATCAACAAAGTTTGTACTGACAAACATGATAAAACAAAACCACTGAAGAATCAGTAATTGCTTCTGAAGATTATGGTGGCAGTGTTTCAAATTGTGATAAATCTTATTATTGTGTACCAAAATGAGACCGTAAATGGGATGTTATCTTTCATGCCTATAAGGCAACCACAGATGGCAGCATAAAATTTATAATTCCAAAGAAAATTACTCTTATATAAGATGTTATAAAATGCCGCAGAGTGTGGACATGATAAGAAAGAATTTTTCTAGTGTGTGGAAGGATCAAATATGGAATTCTTGGAATATTGCACTTTTAATTACAGCCTGTTCTTAAAGACTTAAAATATATTGAATACTTCTAAGCAAGGTGCAAAAGCAATTTTCGAGACTCCTAGGCATAGAATATGGCAGCAACTGATTGCAGGGATGAAATAAAAATGGGTGTCCAGTATTCAAAACAAATGCAACAACTTTCAATGAGCATAAAAGCTCATTAAAAGTTCCTGACCAGAATTAAAAACAAAAAAATCAGTAGTAGCAAAAGTTGCTGAAAGATATTGAATAATATAAGCTGTGAAATAAAGTAAGAAGTGTTTACTAAAAAAAGTATTTGCAATTTATTTTAATGTCCTAAGGGAGCCAAAAAATAAGTATACTCCATGTAGTTGTATTGATGAAATGCTGATTTCCATTACCCAAAACAGCTGTCCAGTAAAATTTCTTTTAATAAATGTTATTTTATATAAAGTTGAAACTAATAGAGAATCTTGATAATCGTAATTCATAATCTCATATTATTGTATTAATAGTTCAATATTTTCATTAATATAAGTATATAGTAAATATAAGCTATATGGTAATTAGGCAAACTGGCATGTACCAGGATATCCCGAGTTTTAGTCTGGGAGGTTGATTCCTAATTAATACAAATGATTATCACTGTAGTGAGATTCATCCCTTCCTATAAATAGTTATGTTCTTAAAGTAAACATTACATGGCACATCAACTAACCAGAATATGAAAAGTATGTAAATGATAGACACAAAATCTCACACAATAAATTTAAGCTTAATAATCAGTTACTGAAAAAAAAAACCTGTAATCAAGATTACTGCTAAAATTATTTCATTCTTCAAAAAGTAATATAAAGAAACCGAAACTTCCAAAAATGTCTGTTAACTAGTTCTGTCATCGAATTTTTAAACCAGTGCACACAAGAGAGGAAAGCAACATAACAAATTCCAATCACAGCATGAGAAACATGAAACATAGAAAACTACTAAACAACCACAGAAGGCAGGATAGGGAAATATTCTGGAAAGAATCCTTTTCAGAATATGTCTGTATTAAAAACAGTATTGAAAAGGAACTAAAAAATCAGTGCTAAGCAAAAGGCTTCAAGATGAAAAAATTAATTATCAGTAAAGGAATATTTGAAAGTTGGTAGAAAATACCTGATATGACAGAAAAACACAAGCAAGCACATCTGGTTTTTTAAAAGAAATGGAAAAGGTGAAAATTATTATAGGTAAAAATAGCAAGATAATTGAAGGATCTGTGAAGATAATATCTATTGCATTAGTAATAAATTATAAACATTCATGGCATGATTTTAATATTAGTCGGATTTCTCTATACACTTTGAATTATGATATTCAAGCTTTTTGATTTAATTTGACTCATTAATGACAATTTCAGATTAAAAGTGTGTTATCCTAATTTGAAATCCTAAGGAAATTGCTGCATGAAGGTTAAACACTGGTAATATGTGTACTATATATACTAGACCATAAATTTCTTTTTACAGAATAGCTACCATGTCTAAGGCTTGTATCAAAAGTATAATTACTTAATTTAGCTAAAACTTAATTTCAATTGATCAAATTAAAAATTCTTGGCCACTACTGAATAACTTAAGAAACAAAATCTTTTTTCATATATTTTTATCTGCTCCTCAAAAAAATATAGTTATTCTACAAATATATATATATATTTGTAGTGAAATCATTCCGTTGTAAAACAGGTGGTTCACTTGATTAAATTTGTATAACTTCAGAAGTAGAAATGACATTTACAATTCTTGCCCCTCCCCCTCACACCTAAGAAAAACAAATCTTAATATATGTAGGGATGTATTCTTTTTTTACATATGGAAAAAACATGCTAAAGCTAAAATATACAGATGTCTTAAATTCTGTTGAATAATCTTGTCATGCTGAAAGTAATCTAGCATATTTTGTGAACATTTGTAAAAAATTGTGGCTCATTGTTAGTTACATGAGCTGTTGTGGAAAAAGTAAGTCCATAGTTTATATAATTGAAAATGGATATTGTTCAGTATTGTTATTCATATAAATATGAGTTATTAATCCAGGGTATGGAGTTCAGCATTGAAACTTATCTCCGCAAAACTCCCCGCCCTACCCTCGGTCAGTAAGGGACACTGATGGGCTTGGAAAGGTCGCCGTCCTTCAGATGGGACGTTAAGCCATGGTCCCATGTGAGGGAGAGCCATACCCTGTGCACGTTAAAGAACACGCTGGATGACCTTGACGGGAGGCTACCATCTGTCTCCCAACAGCTGTTCCAGTGGGTCCCCTCCCCCAACCTTCTCTAAACCTTCGGGGTCCATGTGACCTGGCCATTTAGCCCATGGTGTGCAAAAAAGTGCCACTCAGAGGTAAAACAACCCAAATCCATTCGTCTCCTAACAACTATCCAGCGAGTTGCCTTCTACAAACGTTTTCTGAGCCTTGGAGTCTTTGTGACCTGTCCATTTTGCATAGTGTGTGCAAAAACCTGTTAAGAGGTAAAACAACCCAATCCAATCTACTCAGTGCCTTTGAAATATTCTATTTATAATTTAACAATTTTCAGAACTTTGCCAGTATGCTGCTTAATACCCAAATCTTGAAGATAAATTAATGCATAATGCCAATATCTATCAACCATTCAGTGAGTTATGTAAGTTGAAATCACAAACCTTTAAGAAAAATTGGACAATCCACAGCTTAATGGTGAATTAACAGGATTTTTTTGGGGGTACTCAAATTTAAAAAGTGTGATTCTGTGGATCTAGAATATTTTTCCCAACTTAAGACTCAAATATGTTCTCCATGCCAGTATGTTACAGTATCATTACTGACACAGTATCACATTATTTATGACTTCCTGTGATTATTACAAGACTGAAATAGGTACAAGTAGTGTAATGCCTGGATGGTTAACTAATTGCTTTATGACATCCATTTGCAAAATATTAGGGGACTAAATTTTAGAATAAAGAATGCTTATAAAAGTACTTATTTTCTTATTTCTAGGAAACTACATGGTATATTAGCAGTGTTGTTTCTTTTCAACTATGTGATCATTGTTACCCTTGTAGCTAGTTTAGAAATATTGTTTACAACATTTTTTATTTATTAACTTTGTTTAATTATTTGATTTTAATATTACTTATTTACTTTTAATTTGTTCCAAAATGTTCTGAAAACTATTTTAATTATCTTAGTAGCAAAAGACAGCTCTCATTCACCTTCTCGGCCAAGGAGCTCAATGTCTGGGACATCAGAAATAAGTACAACCTCCAGTCAAACATCTGCTGTGAGTTTAAGACCTAGACCTGCTCCTCGAAGGCCACGCCCACTCAGTTATGCAGGTACAATGTCAGAGCATTCATCTGCTACTGCAGCTTCTCCTGTTGCCAAGCAATTAGAAAGACAAGCAAGGCCAACTGGAAGAATTGGTATTTTTCATATATATAATTAAACTTATATTTCCTGTTTTGTAACTGCTTGACTTTATTTCTTAGTGTGCTCAGTGGTAATGCAAATAAAGTTTTAAAACCTACTGTTATAAGCAGAAGGAAAAACACATTTTGTTTGTTTTTCCTTCTTTTGAAGTATATTAACATCTTCATGTGACAGAACAAAAATTGGTTATAACTTCTAATAAATCCATGCTCATTCCTTACCATTTCATTAGTCTCAAGCCCCATATTATGTGTGTGTGTGTGTGTGAGAAAAAGTCATATTCAAATATTGGGGCTTCTGGAGACATCATTTCTAGTCTACTGAGTGCTTAAGATGTAAATTTTTATATTAATTTTATTTTGTTTATGTATTTCTACAATTGATTGCAAAGTTCTTTGATTTAAAATACTACTTGCTATCATAAATATAATTATCTCACTGTAATACAGCTTACTGAAAAAAGATCATTAGTCATAGTATTGCTGAATTTTCTGTTATATCTTTAGCACATTTTCACTGTTCATGTAACATTTATCAGTACAAGTCTGAAGCATCAGTAATAACTAAACCTGTGATGAAATTGCATTAATGAGCAACTAGGAAAACAACTCGGAACTGACTCTATTCAGTATAGGCTCACAGCTCTAAAACTGCTTGATACCTGTGTTACCCACTGATAGACTAACTAGCAAAATATGACCTCAGATTAATTTGTGATAGAAATATTTTGTGTTATACATAATAAAAAGGCCTTTTAAAAATTTCTACCCCAAATTTTCATCATATTCTGATTAAGGATAAGATTATTCCTCTTAAATAATTGTTTTGTGCAAAATTTTATAGCATTTTGCATACACATACCCATATTTCTTTCTGCCAATCCATCCATCCATTGCATCCACAACTGCTGCATTTGGCCATTGCAGGTCAGTTCTAATAACATCCTGTTTGACACTGCTCACTCACCTCATTCAAGGCTTGTCCCATTTTTCATGAGGTCTCAAAGTCTGCTGTTCATAACTTTATTTGTTGATCTGTAAATTTTCTGAATGCAGTCAAGATGGCCAAACTAAGAACCATTCTCTCTGTAGGATGGGATGTGGGGTGATTGGCTAATAATCAGAAGTTTCCAGCTACGAGTCCCAAATTTGCATGCATTGAGATTCTGCTAACTTCCTTTTTGCCCTAAGTGAGAAAGGGAAACTGATAGGCTTGTAACAGTAGATCCCCTTACCCAGCTCTGAATACTTGAAATCTGGCCTTTAGCTCAGTGTGTGCAAAAAAAAAGTGCCACTCAGAAAACCCAACCCTACATAACATAGTGCTTAAAGGCAGTTGACAACACCTTTGGGTAACATCATTAGTTACATAAACTGCCTAATACCGAAGAGGCTATATAGGTATCTATAATCAAAAGCATCTGTGATGCCCCCTCGTTCACTTTTACTTTACCGGTTTTGCTTAATTTATGTTATATTTATCATTTTGGGGATTTTTATTTCATTTTTGGCATCACAGTGCTCGTTGTTTCCAAGAGTTAGGAGTTGCCCATGCACAACTCTGAACTTTTGATTGTCACCCACTAAAGAGCATGTACAAGGACACGCCACTCTTGCGTCATAGCTTGCGCCACATCAATTTATGCAAATGTCTTTCCTGGCATGCAACATGACACGCGGGCTTTGTACCTCTTGTTATAACCTGGTGACATGTCACAGTAGCACAGCATAGTAGAGTAGAGGGAGTAGTAGAGCACAGCACAGTTTAGAGATCAGTTTTAGTTTGGAGTTTGTTGAAGATGTTTGTAGTAAGATATGATGTAGTATCTTCTTTATTGAAGTTTTGGTGAGTGCTTTTTGGAAATAAATTGTTTGTTATTTAAACCTTTTGAATCTTTACTAATTTTTTTTCTCTTGAGCAACGTTAGTTTGTTTTGATTAGCATTAACATAAAATTTTGACAATCATTTAATATTTTTGAATTCTTACTCATTAACGCTCGCTGGTATTTCGAACCCTAATTAAACTTTATTTTTTGGCAATTTGTTAATTATTGCCTGGCGCCTGACTCAGCTATCCGGAGCATGAAAATAATTGGATCAGACAAAGGGTCCAAACTTTAAAAGTAATTCATTTCTTTGGAGCGTTACATCATGTTTCCTGTTGTGTCCCTTAGTAAGAGTCCAGATTTCACTTCCTACAAGCTTCAGAGAGGACCAAACTATTATATAATGTAATTTTAGTCCTTAGGTGTATATCACTATTTTTTCATAGATACTTAAAAATCCTAGGAGCAATACCTGTTTACCTCATTTTTGACATTGTCATTATCTATCAGAAAACTCCCAATATAATTAAACTATGAAATTTTCTCAAGAACACAACCATTCAAAAGAATGAAGTATTTTTCAGCTGTTTTCATTACTCTAGTTTTCTCTTTATTACCAAACTAATCTTATTACCAGTCTCATTTAACAGCTTTAATTAAAAAGCTCATCTCTTCAACACCCTTTACCAAAAGAGCCAAAATCATCAATATAAACTATTATTAGATCTATGGACCTTTTTTTAAGGTCCAATCTCTCCCTTGTAAAACTTTCCTTATGACATAATTGATCACAGACTAAAAAGGCATTTTTCTTGTTATAAATCTTACTTGCAGTTCTATAGCTTATAGTGTACTTATTCCATTTTCTTTGCAATAGAAATGTTCAGTTCAACTAGAAATAGCATCACAGTGGCTGTGAACTTTTACAATCCATAAAATATTGCCAGTGTAGTCTTGCAATCCTCTAGATTTCTGCACCTCCTACAGCATTTTCTCCATGGATGAAATTTTGCATTAAGTGTAGTAAAATAGTGAATATATATATTTTACTTAGTGATTAGTGTAAAAAAAAGACATAGTTAGTGTATAATATGTCTTTATTAATTATAACTTTGCAAGCAAAACAAACTAAAAATGCTAAATTAAAATAATAAAGGCTGTTAGACCTTTAAAATTTGTTCATAATGTAATATGCATGAATTTAACATATTAAATAGCATTTTTTATTCTTATATTAACTGCAACTCAGCACAGATACTTGCAACCTGTGTACTTAGAAAAACTATTTTAGAACAAGTATTTGTGTGTATAGTTTTCCAGAAAGTTGTGTACAGGTAGTCCTTGATATATGGAAGGGTTATATTCCTAAACTGTTGCCAATAAAACTAATTTCTATATAACATACCCTATTTCGCCATTGAATCTCATTATATAATAATAGATGCATTCTTACATAAATTGTTTTTTATCCAAAATTTCAAATCAATATAGTTTTTGATCCTTTTGAACACATTTGAATAAAAAAAAAGCAACAATGTTTTAACAGATTCAATACTCACTCAATTTTCTATTGTTTATATCAGTGGTGCAAACCTTTGCCTGTTAACAGATTGCACAAAAAATATTTTCTGAACTTGTGGGCCACAGTAAGAAAAATTGTAGTACATACAAAAATTTACTTGATCCAAGGCTTACATTCACTTTATAATGCTATTGATTTGATGTAGCAAAATAGTGAATAATCAGTTTTCAATTAGTGACCTAGCAATACTTTTGTCCCATTTCTTCTGGAAAAACACTGTTTTATCTAATTTTAGCATGTAGAGCACACTGAAGACATAAATTTATAAATAAACATTATACACCTATCCCTCGATTTACACGGTACTCAGTTCACACAATTTTGGCTTTGCATGGTCAAAAAATGCAACCAGTTTCGATTTACACGGTACTGACTGAGATTTCCTTTCTATGTACGTCTCAGTCAGTACTGTGTAAATCGAAACTGGTTGCATTTTTTGACCTGGCAAAGCCAAAATTGTGTGAACTGAGTACCGTGTAAATCGAGGGATAGGTGTACTTCATAGAAATTACATTGTTTAAAAATATGTAAAATATAGCAACAATAAAAATAACAAATAATGTCAAATATCATTAAAATTTTGTTGTCAACATAAGTAGTTGTGGGCTGCACAAAAAACAGTGGTGAACCACATGCAGGCCACAGGTTGTGCACCACCAGTTTATACAGTATCTCAATCACAACTATGGAAAGGGTTATTTATCTGCAAGTCCAAATTATGTATGAATAAAAAACAGGATTCTGCCTCACTCAAAGATTGCTGTGTGAAATAAAACAGCATTCAGAATTATTTAATCATGGAGTTAATCAAATGATTTCTGTGTGAAAAACCCCGACATTCTGTCTCAGTTAAACAGATAGGAGAAAGTCTCCAAGTGGATTAATAAAACCTTTAATAGTAACCTTCATCATTAGCACAGAGTAAAGCACATCCCTATAGTGTTTATATATGTGCAACTGTATATAGAAAATAAATGCTTGTGCCGTCCTCTATATAGTGCAGTGGACATTTGTTTTATTTCATAAAATGCACATTACTTGTAGCATACACAAAACATTGCTCAATTGAAGAGGAATCAATAGAGATCATTAATATATGCCTTAACTGGCATAATGGTTAGGTTGCTAACAACTGTTCCAGCAAGGCAAACTTTGTGTGCTGTGTTAGCCCTAACTGAGGCAGTGGTCAGCAGTGATTTCAGTCTTAGTAAGGCATGTCCTTGTATGAGAAGGCCTGTAAAAGCTAGGAGTAGCTTCTAGGATTCTTCTCCATCCTATATGTTGCAAATTCAAAAAATATATATATAAAACCTCAGGGGTCATCATCCAGGGCCATGATAAAATTTTTGACATCAACATTGTAGTTGTAAAATAAAAGAAAAAACTTTTTCCAAAAAATATTCATAACTGCAAAATATTTTGCTGCATAACAAAACTGGGTGCTGAGATGTAATTTCCATATGTGTGAAATTCCTTAAATCAAGGACTACCTTTATAGACTTCATGAACTGTCAAATGCTTTTAGTTTTTTTATGTTTCCGTTGTTGAAAGACTGTTAATGCTAGGCTATAATTTTTCTTTAATAAGAACTCTTTAACATTTTAATTTTATAATTCTAACAGATTATTTTTGAAAGTTTTCATTGAATAATATGCATTTCTGTGTTTTTACTACTTCTTGAACACATACTGGCCCCTGGTGTTTTCATATTAGCTGAAGATTTATATTAATAATCAATCAGTTGTTTCTCTAGCTCTGAAAACAAATTGGCCCAAAGCAAACCAATTTGCTTATATTAAGGCTATGCATATTGTCCTCTATTTTGTGGCCTTTGACTTGACTGTTTAGTTGCTTGTTCAACTAAAAATGCCAACAAACACAGTAGTTCTTTTATCAAAAATGACAGGGATAAACTCCCACCATCAGGCACAGCTTATAACATTCACTAACATTACTTGATCCAAGGCTTACATCACCCTCCTCCCCAACAAATTTCAATTTGAAATTATGTAAAAACTCATCATTTATATGAATCATAATACTGTAAAAATTCCCTCAACATGAAAATTGTTAACAACACTATAGACATTATATCGAAACAATTTGGTCATATATCACAGATCATCATGAAAATAAGATAGTTGCAACAATCAGAAACTTCATTCATATACTATTTACTGTTAAAGAACTTCCCTGTCTATTGGAAAAATTGAAGCAATATTTTGAAGGCTATTGAACTATTTGTAACTTATGAGTTGTATAAGTTTTTTAATAAAGACCTCTGTATCAGCTGTCAGATTTGCACAAATCTCTAAAACTTAAAAGATAAGAAAAGCCATAGAATAACACACAAAATATTATTATAACACTACAATTCCCAATGATAGCAAATCACATTTTCTGTGTCCCTTTTGTTTTTTTGATCAGTTAACCACAAAATTGGAACTTTTTTTTTTGTTAATCATGGTCATTTTTGTCTCACTCTAGAAACAGTAGCTACATCACCAATTTAATTTAACACAGAAGATTAAACACTGGATTTAAACACAGAAGATTACACACTGGATAGTTTACACATAATCTATCTTTGTGACTATTCTGAGATTCCTCATTTTTTGTTAGAGATGAAAATATTCAGGTATTTGGAAAGATTTATTTTTCCAAATTTTTAAAAATTTCCAAAAAAATTTTCTGGAAGTATTTGGAAAATGCATTAGCTAAAATATTTGTATGTTGTCTTAACCTGTGTCTGAAACTTTTTACAACAGAGGAAGTAAATATATGAACATTTTTCTTAGTGATAAATAATCTGAGCATATTTATAAGTTGTTTCTCTTTATAGCAACAAATTCAGTTCCTAAACCTCCAAGAGCAAAGAGTGCTGGTCCAGAACAACACATAGATGAGCCTGTTAAACCTACATGTGCTCGAAAACCTGTCCCACCCCCAAAGACTTCAGAAGTTCTTGCAAAAGCTAAACCACATCCACCAATAACAAGGGATAATTTAAGAAAGGTTAATAATTTAAATTTACTTCATCAAACAAAAACAATATCTGATAATAAAGTTCCATGATTGAATCAATAGAAAATTTTGTTGTAAATTTACCAATATTGTTTAGTGGTTGCCTTAAAAATAATCATCATGTGATATTGAGCAGCTTTACAACACTTCTATACACACTTAATACCAGTGTTGCTACCATGCTTCAAAGCATCTTGGAGGTTGTTCTGTTAAAAGCCTTTTAGGTCATGAATAGCAGTTCTCTAATCTCTTATGTTCATATTTCTTTCAGTGATATTTTCAGTTTGGGAAACAAGAAAAAAATAGCCTACAGCTGAGTTGGGGGAGCAGGAAGAATGTTCCTGTACAATAATTCGTTTTTCTGCTAAGAATTGCTTCACAAAGTGGGCTACATATATGGGTGTATTGTGATGGGGAATCCTCTCATTCGATGCAGATTTTGTCAATTGCAATTGCATCATCTCTGTAGACAGACTTCAACTTCACAAAACTGTCTGTAGCACTTTCATTAAA
The DNA here is from genome assembly GCA_038380435.1 of Ryuthela nishihirai. Taxonomy (NCBI): domain Eukaryota; kingdom Metazoa; phylum Arthropoda; class Arachnida; order Araneae; family Heptathelidae; genus Ryuthela; species Ryuthela nishihirai. The sequence goes on along the minus strand of JAWZYU010000001.1, from coordinate 131,682,959 downwards.
TTTCACCAAAAACTTGATAATGATTTTTTGTTCTACAGATTTATCACCCACTTGCAAAACCAATTTCAAATTTATGTCTCATTATAGTCTGTTAACATGTTGTCTTACCTTTAGCAACTCAACTTTTGCAATTTCTAGTATGGTTACAAAACAAGTTCAATGCAACAGCTGACATAATATTAACAGAAAGGTTAGGGAACCTTCTTGTTAAACCTGCAGTACTTCTGCACCTGTTGAAAAAAAGAATCGGTCTTGAAACTTTATTGTTAAATTTTGTATAGTAGTGGTTCTCAACATTTTTTTCTGGTATTGCCCATTTTCATTTTGTTATGTTCACATAACCTCTATAAAAGAATTGGTGTTGCCAGCTCACACCTAAATAATAAATTCAGATTAATACATTTAAAATCTTATATGAATTAATCTAATAATAAAATCAAATGCAAAATGCAAGCTAAAATATTGCCGTTTCTGGTGTAAATAATATATTTTCTCAATTCTGGTATAATAATTTTAATTCAGTGTAAATTTTTAATTTTATATTTTTGAAAATTCTGGTGTAAATTTTGAAAATTGTTTTCTCAAATTTCAGCACTATCTTAATTGAGAAACGCTGATATATAGTAACCCTCTTAAGTTTTGTTGTAAAGCTGCTCAATATTTGTAATACTTAAAAAATAGAAAAATTAAGATTTTTTTTTTTATTGTAGAATGAGTTTATTTAATAACATATCATTCCTGTTTATATCATTCTGTAACATGCACTACTCATTGAGAAGTAGCAAAATTTTGCAAGCACTAATTGCTGTGTAATTAACATTTCTGAAAAATTACAAAATTTGATATTTATTTGATGAAATTAGATAAGATACTTATGGTTTTATTGTTTCATAGGGAAACTCAGAAAGTTTTCTATACTCTCAGTAAATCTGGATATGAGCATTTCTGGTTTGTCTTCTTATTACAATAATATTCAATCTCACTCAAAATGTTAGTATTTTCAGTGACAGTTCTAATGGCATATATGATCTGTAACTTTAATGTGTCATGATTCAGGTTAGATGTTAGGTAAATCATGTCCTTTGCATATCATCATCATCATCCTCAAGCTACCATGGGTGGGGCCGGGGTGGCTCAGTCGGTAGCGCGCCAGGCTCGTAATCTGTAGTTCCCAGGTTCGAGTCCCAGCTGGGTCAGCGTTGAGATTTATCTCCGCAAAATTCCCCGCCCTGCCCACGGTCAGTAGGGGACACCGATTGGCTTGGAAAGGCCGCCGTCCGTCGGATGGGACGTTAAGCCGTGGCCCCGTGTGCGGGAGAGCCATACCCTGTGCACGTTAAAGAACACGCTGGATGGCCTTGACGGGAGGCTACCATCTGTCTCCCAACAGCTGTTCCAGTGGGTCCCCTCCCCCAACCTTCTCTGAGCCTTCGGGGTCCTTGTGACCTGGCCATTTAGCCCATGGTGTGCAAAAAAGTGCCGCTCAGAGGTAAAACAACCCAACCCAACGCTACCATGGGCTACAGAGGTCCAACCAGATCATGCAATTTAGTTCTCCAAGCATATCTGTCCTGAGCTATATCTGCTGCATCTGGTCACTTCACACCAATACTAACAAGGCCCTGTTTTGCATTGTCTGCCCACCACATTCTACGTCTCCCACTCTTTCTGAAACATTTAGGCACACTATCCTCTCAGATCTTCTACTTTGGCATATAAACTGACAGGCTCCTGTCAGACCTCTGTGGCAAGCAGCTGCTTGAGGGGGTATTTATTTTATTTTTTTTTAATTATTCATAACCCTATCTGCTAATCTATAATTATCCATACAGGCAACATGGCCAAACCAATGGAGTCTCTCTCTGCACAATATGCTACTTAAAGGAGGTTGCCAACTCCTTTGTCTCACCTCATCATTAGTTACAAAGTTGAACCACCTAATGCCCAAGATACTGCGTAAGCATCTAGAATCAAAACATCTAGTTTCCTGTTATCTTGTTTACAAAGCTTCTAAGTTTCACTACCATAACTAATCCTGTAGAGAACCAAACTATTATGTAGTCTAATTTTAGTCTTTAGGGGTATACACTTACTTCTCCATACTCTCCATAGATTCCTAAAAGTTCAGGCAACAATCCCTATTTATCTATTAATCTTATGCCGCATGTCAGTATCTGTTGCATAGCACCCAAGATAATTAAACTGAGACACTTGCTCAAGAGGGCAACCACTCAAAACGACTGAAGCACCATCTGCCTGACCGATTTTCATCACTTTAGTTTTATCTCTGTTTATCACCAAACCAACCCTATTACCAGTCTCATCAGCATCATTTGTCAACAAGGCCAAATCATCTATATAATCTAAATCAGAAATTTTGAAATCTCTAGACTATTTAAGGCCAAAATCTTTCTCTTGCAGGGAATTTCACATAATATAATCAATAATCAAATTAAAGAGAAAAGGAGACAAAATGCACCCTAGTCGAACACCAGAAGCAATGCTACTACCACTTTCACATATGATTTAGTGCTATTATAGAAAGCTTTCATTATGTTAACTAACTTGTCTGGTATGCCATACGATCTCACAATCAACCACAAATTATGACAATCAACAGTCAAAAGCCTTTTTGAAATCAACAAAGCTAGCAACCAAATGTTTCTGAAACTTTAAGCATTTCTCAAGGATTTGCCTTAGTGAAAACAGCTGATCTACACATCCCCCTACCACTTCAGAATCCACATTGCTCATCAGACTGTCAACCAGATTCTTAATTTTATTAAGCACAATCAAGCAAAGAACTTTACCTGGAACAGAAAGTAGGCTGATACTCCTAGTTATCACAAGAACTGTGATCACCTTTATTAAAAATAGGAATAATAATAGCTCTGGTAAAATCCTTAGGAACCATGCCTTTATCATGAAAGATATTCAAAATTTCAGTCATCCCTGTGGTAACCGAAACATTCCCAGCTCCTAAGCATTTCCATAGTAATTTCATCTACCCCTGCAGATTTATGTAGTTTAAGTTTAGAAACAGCTAAAATAACTTCAGACTGTGTTATAGGGCCAACATTAAAGCCAGTAGTGCATCTATCATCATTACAAACAATGGGAGTAGAACTAACCACATTGTTTAGAACATCACTGAAATGCTCAGCCCACCTAGCCATGGCAGAATCCTCACCTTCTATAACCTTATATTGTTTATCCTTCAATCCCTGTATACCTGTATGTTTTCTACCACACAAAACATTAACTCTCTGGTACAGCTGTCTGTTATTGTGCTATCTAACTGCTTCCTTGGCTTTGTCAGCCAAGTCATCAAGCCAAAGATTCTTATCAGCAGCTAACTGATCCTTTACACATTTATTAAGCTCTCTGTAATGCTTTCTATTAGGACTAGTATGGTATTGATTAAGGACATTGCTACAGTTCTTTCTCTCTGAAAAGCTATGGTAGGTCTGTATATGGTAGATAGGTAGTCACTGAAAGGAGAGCTATGCATCAATCCCCTGTGATGATGCATAGAACCAGCCAGGCCTAGCAACTAATGTCCAACCCCACCTTCTTATGGTGCAGGCCATTAGTACCTTTCAAAAGAGATACTGTCTTGTGGAAGTGAACAGAAGGGAAGGGCTGCCAGATTAGTGTGGCCTACTGATCTGGACAACTATGGCTACTTTTTTTTTCTATCCTGCTGAGGAGTGGTCAACCACATGGTCCTGGTGCTGCCCCATTCTTCCTCAACTTCAGTAGTAAGCAAACCATGACTGTCATAATGACTAAGTAACCTATCATGGTAAGCTTTAGCTATAACTGCATCTTTCAGAGCTTCAGAATTAAAAGTAAATTTTTTAACCTTAGCACAACATTTCTTAAGTTTAAGTTGCAGGACACTTTTAACAAGGTAATGGTCAGATCCAATTTCAGCTCCCCTATCTGACCTGGTATTTCTAACAGAACTATCCCATTTGCTGTTAATTAATTATAATCTATCATATTCTTATGCAGCCCATCTGGTGAAACCCATGTGTACTTATGGATGTCGTGGTGTTTATAATAAGTGTTAGTTATTCTCAAACCATTAGTTTACTTACCTGTAGGAGACATTGCTCATTGCCATTGCAGCTACCAATACCAAAAGGGCCTATTACCCCTCCCCAAAAGTCAATACCAACTTTGACATTGAAGTCACCTAGAACAAGGGTAATATCTCCTTTCTTGACAGAATTCAAAATATCCTGAAGTTGTCCGTAAAACCTATCCTTCTCATCCTCATCGGCATCCTCAGTGGGGGCATAACAGCAGATAACATTCAAGTCTTTAATGCTTGTATGAAATTTTGCTGTGAAAAACCTTTTGTTAATGCATTCATATCCTAGAAGAGCATCACTGGCGTGTCTGCTGAGAAGCAGATTGGTGATGCTTATTGTTGCCCATCCCTGAAAAGAGAAATTTAATATTATTTTTAAGAATCTGACCTTTATCTGTCCATCCAGTCTCTTTAAAGCTTAGAATATCTAAATTATAACAGTAAAATTCTTTTGGGAGGACATCAAAAGAATAAGCTCTGTGCAGAGTCCTCACATTCCAACTACCTATGGAGAGAAAATGGTTAGTGGGATGTTTAAAGAAGCTATGTTTATTGAGAGAGGGAATGCTGATAATATCAAACAACCCCCTAATCGCAGGCATAAGGCAAAGACCTATTCCCCCATCACTAAAGGCTGAAGCCATCTACACTGGAAGACTTCCTCCAATGTAGAATTTGACGATGCCAGTAGAAGCAAAGAGTTCAGGTGCCTGCTATGACCTCTGCTCGGGATTATCCACCAGCTGATAAAACATAGTCTGTGAATCTACTTGGAACTGTCAACCCACAAACAAACAGAAAACACAGCGAACGATTTTCCCTCCACAGAAGCCCACCAGTGCAGCAAATTCAGGAGCCATAATCAAGCTCAGAGCCTTAATCCAGTCCAATAAGTTTATATGGTCAGCACCAGAACCCTGTGTGGTTGACCACTCCTCAGCAGGGTAGAAAAAAAGTAGCCATAGTTGTCCAGATCGATCAATAGGCCACACTAATCTGGCAGTCTTCCCCTTCATTCACTTCCACAAGAGATAGTTAATAACCCCATGGGGAAAAAGTACAAGTTATGTTGGGGAAGCAGTGGTGTCCACTTGCCCCATCCACCAATGAGAGAAAGGGTTGGCTCAGTTGATAGTGTGCCAGATTTGCAATCTGTAGTTCCCAAGTTGTAATCTTGTAATCTGAAGTCCCACCTGGCCCAACATTGGGATATATCTTTGCTAAACACCCACCATCCATTGCATAGGACATAAAACCATGGCCCCATGTATGGGAGTGCACATTAAAGAACACACAATGGTCTTGATGAGAGGCTTACATCTGTCTGTTCCCCATCCTTCTGTTGGTTTCCTTGTGTCAGACCATTTAGCCCGTTGTCTACAAAATAGTATCACTCGGAGATAAAACAACTCAAATCCACAAGTGAGGGATATCCATATTTAATACTGAACACAGAATCAAAAAAAATACAGCTAATGATTTGATTGTGCTGTAACCCACACGCACATTAGCAAAAATGTGGGCCGAGAGGGGGGGGGGGGGGCAATAATTGTAAAGAATATGATGTATCTCACTTTTTGAGTGTCATGTACATCTTCCTGCAATGCATGATAGTTTTCTGAACTCCAAATAAATATATTTTGATTTCATACCTAAAAGTATGAAATGCTGTCTTGTTGATAAAACCAAACATGAGAAAGGTTGGTATGCTCTTCATCTATGCAATTTAAGCAGTTGTATTTAAAACATTCATGATGTAGATAGTCATTTGTTTTCAAAGCTACACACTATTATCAACTTGTATGGATGAAGCATCAAGTACTTGAGAAGAACATTGTGTATGGTTAGTCCTCACTGTGCTTATGTTAAGATTTTCTCTACTAAACTTCTGCTCTTAATGAGAAAGCAGCCGATGGGCTCGGAAAGGCCACTGTCCATTGGTTGGATCATTAAACTGTGGTCCCTCTGCACATTATAGAAAACACTGGATAACTTGATAGGAAGTTTCCATCTGTTTCCTAAAGCTGTCCAGTGAATCCCTTTTCCCTACCCAGCTCTGAGCCCCTGGGGATCATTGTGACTTGGCCATTCAGCACATTTGATTTAAAAAAAAAAAAATCATATACTGTTGATCACAGCATTTATGATTCCCAAGATGCACAACAAATTGATCTTAAGGATTCCACTGAAGCATTACTTGAATTCAGGTACACTTCCTTGTCCAAGATACATGGCTTATCATTCATGTGTTGTTGCAGAACACTTCCAGTCTCTAAAAAAATGCAGCATCCAGCTTTTTTTTTTAGTTTTTTAGAGTTGACTGATCACAACTTTCTCAAATGTTTCTCAATATGTTCACTACACAGTTATTGGGAATTTTTATTCTAACAGCCACACCACACTTTCTCTTGATTTCTCACCTATCTTCTCTGCTGTCAACGCACAACATGTTGTTATAGGTAAAACATAAATGTTTTTGAGTTTCCGTACAAAATAGTGAAAATCCTATGTGTATGTGTGTGTCTATATTTTCTTTCATTAAATATTAATTTCTATTAATTAGTTATTAATTGTGATCCATCACTAATATTGCAATATTTTTGTGTCAATATCAAAGCTTGTAAATGGCATTGAATAAAAAACATAATAGTTCCATTGGGTTTAAAGTCAATCATCTAGATTCAATGATCCTTTTTTTTTTAAGTTTTAGTATTTAAGATTAAAATTTTAATAGTCATGTTATTCAATATTTGAAACTGTCATAATGTAGCACTTGTTGAAAATCTGTTAAAGAATTTTTAAGGACAAATATACAATTCTCAAAGGTATATTGTAAAAAATAGGTTTTTTTTCCCAAAAATTCTCAAAAATTAAAGTTTTTTTTTAAAACTGGACAACCTAAATATTTTCCATTTAATTAAATCACAGTCTACCAGTTGTTGTTAATAACTATATTGGAATAAATCATTATTAAAGAGTGCAATTAGAGTTTGAGCAATATTCTACAATTTTTTTTATCAATTTCAAGTAGCAGAAGTAATCTCATCAGTGCAGAAAATATCGGAACTAAAATGTAGGTGATCAAATTAACTTTCATACTGATATGAGGAGACTGATGAGGCAAAGAGGGATGCTCAGTTTGGTACTTACTGATAATTTTTTAAGGTGTGCGTGCATGCAATAGGAAAAGTTTGCATAATAATAATAAAGGTTGGTTGCTTATTTGTTTTTCATTTTTGCTCGATATTTGATTATATTAAAATACACATGTATATTATAATTGTTTTCGTTTCTTATAAAAAACCTTATTCCAACGTGTTTAATCAATGCTTTTTTACATACTTATGCTTCTTATGGTTCCACTAAGGCATTACTGTAGTGCTAAATGTCACATTTCAAATGGTTCTGAAGGTCTAGGAGGGAAGCAAAATTATACAATTATATAATTTAATTGCTAATTAAATGTAGATGGAGTGAACTTTTGTGGTGAAGGAAGAAGGAAGGATTTTATAATAGAACTACTAAAAAAAATAAAAAATAAATACCCCCTCAAGCAGCTGCTTGCCACAAAGGTCTGACAGGAGCCTGTCAGTTTATATGCCACAGTAGAAGGTCTGTGAGGATGGCAGGACCTCAGCAGAAAAATGACTCGTACATCCATGCCTTACCTGGGACTCGAACCCAGGTCCCTTAGATCAATAACCAAGCGCGCTAACCACTCGGCCATGGGACGGCTAAATAGAACTACTAGTGTCTTTGAAACTTTGATTTATTTATAATCATTAATAGAAAGCTATAGATAGGCAGTCACCAGGTACTCTTAATAACAACTATTCTACCCTAAAGAGAGCAGGATGTTATGTGGCATTTATAAAGCATATGTGCTATTTTATTAGCAAATATTTCTAATTACCCACACTGTGATCACAGAACTCCCCAATTCCTTTCAAATCTCTGTTAACCATATTGGACTCTGTAGGCCAGTGTCCCTGTATACACACAAATGCATAAATGTTGTAATTAGAAACAGTAGTATTTTTATTTTTTTGTGTGTGATATTGAAGAATGATGAAATGGATTGTATTTAATCCTGTTCTTATGAAATACATGCCATGTTTGGATTATAGTTGCTTACCAAAAATTCCATATATGTTATTGACAGGGATTCTGATTTTGACCAGTAATTGCACAATAATAATGATTGGTGCCTCTGTATGAATAGTTTATAAATTTTAGTTTTTTATTTAATAGAAAATGAAAAAACAAATGTTTGTAAAGAGTAATAGACAAGTTCTCATTGGTTTATGTAATTACTCTAAATATAAACTGTGAAACTATATAAATCATGTTTTTATGCACAATATAAAAACCTATTATTTTATTACTTTTTTTTTAGGTTCCAAATGTTCCTAATCCTTCTCCCAAAATTAATCCCTCATTGCAAAATACAGTTGTGCCAGAAAATTCAAATGTTGTGCCAAGTAATAAAGATGAAACACAGGAAGTCAAAAATGTCAGTGAAGAAAAGTTAGATAATGGATTCAAAGCTGTCAAAGAAATAGTACCACCTTCTCAGCAAGAAATAATAGGGGATGTGAGTTCTATTGAAGAAGTAACACCATCAGGAAAGACTCGGATAACATCAGAAGAAGAAGCTAAAGCTGCTTTAGCAGAAAAGCGAAGAGTTGCAAGGGAGCAAGCAGAAAAAGAAGCAGAATTAGAGAGACAACGTCAAGAAGAGATAAGGTTAGCTTTATTATATTTTTACCTGTATTTATCATTCATAATATATAATCATTCATATATAATCATTTTGTTAGTGTATATCATTTTAATTTTTTTATACAGCAGAAAAGCAAATAAAATGTGTAGTTGATATAATGTGTATAAAGTAAAAAAGTATATACACTACAGGAAATAAAAAATGCAACATTTGCAAGAAGTTATGCAAATGTGATTAAATTTAAGGAGGCAATAGTATATGGAAATGATTAGGTTTGCAGGATGATTGAAGTGATTGGAGAAGCCTGAGCTGATGTCACCGATGTGGAGCAGTCAAACGTAGATGAATACAACCAAAGTTCCCTAGTTGATAAAACGTAAAAATTGTTCTAAACCAATAAAGATGCCCTTACACAGATGTTGACAGCTATTCCAACAGTTAAGACTTTGAGCATGGAAGAATCATCAGCCTTAGAAAAACTTGTTTGTTGTACAGAGATGTGGCCAACCTTGTTGGCCGCAATCCCAGCACCATCGTACACATATTGCGCCAGTGGGTTCAAGAAAAATCCAGCATATACCGACAAGGATCAGGAAGACAACGTATGACCACAGAGTGACAGGACCACCACTTATGACACATGGCATTGTGTGACAGATTCGCGACTACAATGCAACTGCAAAGGGACTGACAACAGGTAACACATCAAATACCTACCAGGTGGATGGTAAACAACAGGCTTTTAAAGTTTTCATTGTGAGCCTATCGTCTGACACTGCATTTGCCCCTCACATCTGCCCATATGCCAGCACGTCTTTAGTGGTGTTGCCTCAGACAGAACTGGAACGAACAAGAGTAAGAGTGGAGTACTGTGGTTTTTAGTACCGTGGTGAACAAGAGTAAGAGTGGAGTACTGTGTTGGTTTGAGAGTACCGTGGTTTCTAAACACCACAGTACTCTCATTTTGTCTTGGTCAGCACGAGAGTAGACAATGTGTTCGCCTTCATCCAGTGGAAAGGAATGTCACTCATTACTTGCAACATTGTCACACAGCTCCAGCACCTAGTGTCTTAGTGTAAGGTGCCATTAGTAAGACATCTCAGTCAGAACTGGTCATCATAAGGGGATCTCTAACTGGCCAACGATATGTTACCAACATTTTGCAGCCAGTGGCTGTCCCATTTGTTCAGCAGCATAGAACCTTTTACCAGCAAGATAATTCCCCTTCCCCACACATATCTGCATTAATCTGCAGTATCTACATGAGCAAAACGTTCAGATACTACTGTGGTCAGCACACTCACTGACCTTTCAGCTACTGAACACAACTGGGACATGATGGGCCAACAACTCCATCAACACCCAAGATGTGTGCCAACCACTGTTGCTGAAGCAGAACAGTGACTCGCACTATATGGCATTCTTCGCTCAGGAGGACATTATAGAGCTGTACGATAACCTTCCCTGCCATGCTCATGAATGCATTGCTGCAAGGGGTGGTTCAACATCATACTAATTATACCACTTTACTGGGTAGGTAAAGTGGTATAATTAGGCTCCCAACAGCTGTTCCAGTGAGTCCCTTCCCCCAACCTTCTCTGAGCCTTTGGGGTCCATGTGACCTGGCCATTTAACCCATGGTATGCAAAAAAGTGCCACTCAGATGTAAAACAACCCAACTCATTCAAATGAAAAGTGGACAACCCCTATATCTGGATAATGGGCTGAGTAAACTTTGTGCCCTCACACAGAGAAACAGGCATACTTCGAAAAAACTCGTCAACATTAGAATCAGTTTTGAGCATTGGCTTGATTATGAAAGAATTGTTTATAAACCCAGAGAAACACCACACAGAAGCAGCCAAAGTTGAAAAATGTGTGGTATGCTGAGATTTTAAATTGACTATCAGGGTCTGCTGTTGATTGAGTTTGTGGACAGTTGTGACACCATCAACTAGCACTAATATTGCAAAACTGGCAGGGTCTTTTAAGGCAGGCAATAAAGTCAAAATGCCCTGGACTTCTGAGCACAAAGTTTGCTTTGCTGCATGACAAAAAAAGAAATCATGCATCTGAATCAATTTCAGATGTATGCCCTCCCCCATATTGCTCAATTAACAGTAACAATGTTAAACAGTTATTGCTGTAGGAGTCCTTGAGAACCCTTCCTACAATCCTAACTTCTATCCATGTGATTTTACACATTTTAACCATAAAATTAATATATACATGACCATGAAAGGAAGTTCGAGTCAGACAAAAAGATGTACTTCATGGTCACAGAATTCCTCATAATATTCAAGGTCATTCTGCAAACAGAGTATCGTGTTGCTAACTTCAAATTTGGATAAATGCCTTAACAGGCATGGTCAATATCTATAGATAACTAAATATTTTATGATTTATTTCCAGTTTGTCCACTTTTCATTTGAATGACTCATATTTATTAATTTAGAAAATACTGATGAAATGCTGTTTTAGGTTACAAGAAGAAGAAAGAAAAAGACAAGAGGAACTAGAACAGAAAAGATTAGAGGAGGAACAGCTACGCCTTGCTGAAATGCATCGTAAGATGGAAGAAGAAAAATTAAAGAAAGCTATAGAAGAGCAACAACAAAGAGAAAAGGAAGAAAGAGAGAGAAAGGAAGAAGAAATGCGTTTGGTAATTTTTTTTTTCATTTTGTTTAAGCATTTTAAATAGCAAATTGTGTATCATCATACATATGTTGTACAGAATAATAAAATTTATATACTTAATTTATAACTAGTGCTTATCTTTTTTTTTACATGATTGTGTAGATAAACAGTTAGTGCATATTTGTATGGAAAAAAGTGCTGTTGAACAGTCCTTTTTTCAATAAATAGAATTGATGATATCATAAAGTCTCCTTTGCATTTTGAGTTTAATTGTTAGAGTTGTATGTAGCAAACCAATTATGAATAATTTCTGATCTCTTTAAACATAAATTATTTTATAGCACTGCCCCTAACAAATTTTGTAAATTATATTTTAAAATTTTATTGTAAAAGAGAAGCATGTTAATACTGTGGTTCCATAATGAATTTTATGTATTTATAATTATGCATCTTTGTTTTAAAAAAAATTAAGTAAAATTGTTTTATTACCATTTTATTGGCATGAATGTGATAGATATGTTTCTATTAGTTTGATGTTATAGATTTTAATATCGTTTTCAATGCACCTTAGCATTACATAAAGAACTCCAAAGTAACTTTGTTGCAGTTTTTCTTATACATTGGGTTAGCTTCAAATATGTTTTATGGATTGGGTAATAGTGGAATTTACAGGAACATTTTATCTTTCAATCTGCTAAGCTTCAGCATTATATTTGGATTGTAAATAATAGGATAAGTGCACATAATTAATACACAATAAATACATTTCAAATAGTCCCTGATTAAGGACATTTTGCTTTAATAACCCTTAAAATTCAATGAAAATGCACTGTAGAACCCCATGCTAATGAACAGATCATAATTTAAAGATGGTGTCAGCACAAAATTTTGCAACTGTTAAAATGGCACATATTTTCACCTTTATTGCTATCTTACATGCTTGTGCAATCATACCAAAAGCAGATTGGCAGAAACTTACAAAACCTGAGAATGCTCTGAATTGTAAAAAAAAAACCATGAGATATAAATATTGATTTGGGGAAATGTAAAACATTGCAAACACTACTAGTTCTTTTAGCTGTTTGTCAATGAAGAATCTTTTGAACTCATAGCATAGCAAACCAATATTTGTGGACAGTTCTTGCTTGAAAAGCATGGAAGAGGTTATATTCTGTGATAGTAAAAAAATTTGATGGTAAAAATGCAAAAGCTAAAGAAAAAAGACATTTTTAGCTTTAGTTTTCACAATAGGCCTGGGAAAAACAATCTGTGCAAGAGTCCTATCAATGAACAATATGTATAAGAGCATGGGCATCTGAAGAGGGGGGGGGGGCAAACGTAACACTTGCCCCCCCCCCTCCCCCTCTGGTATAGAGTAAAAAATTCCACAAATTATAATCGTAACAATTTAAATGTTATTCATTTATGTATATTATGTATGTGTTTTTGTATTGATGCAATACTGTATTCTATAATCTACTTGTGGAAAAAAAAACTGAAAAATTAAATAAAAATTTATTGATGTAATTATTTGTCTCCAAGCTTTGCCCCCTTCCCCCCTGGAAAATTTTCTGCAGACACCCATGTATAAGAGTACTGGTCAACAGATTTCTTTGTACAAACTCCAGTTTTCTGAAAACCACATCAAGAAATAGATTTATGCTTTTACTCCATTGTTTACATTTGAGTGACAACAATGTCATGAGACCGAAAAAAGGTAAACCTGGCTATGACCCTTTAGCAAAACTTGGCGAGTTCTTCCCTGACATCATACAGCACTTCAAAACTGCCTCTGTTCCAGAATGAGAAATATGCATCAGTGAAGCAATAATTGGCTATAAAAGTAGAATCTACTTCAGAGTTTACAATCTGCAAAAGCCAGAAAATTTTGGCACAAAATTATATATGTCATGTGAGAGCAAAAGTGCTTATGCATGGAATATGATGGTGTAGTCAGGGAAAGTAACTGTTGAGGCAGAAGACTGCAATATTGGGTATGCTCATTATGAAGTTGTTGGACAATGTATTGAACAAAGGGTAATGTCCCATTCATGGATTGCTGATATTCCTCTCCAGCATTGCACAAAGCACTGTGTGGTAAAAAAAATCTTGCTACAGGTAGGGTAATTTCAAACAGAAATGGTCTACCAAAACACCTTTTGGTAGACCATTTCTGTTTGAAATTACCATACCTGTAGCAAGAGTTTTTAGCCTGCATGGAAGCTGGGGCAGAAGTTGCAAAAAGGAGAAATATTTTAATTCTGCAAAGACCCCCTTTTAGTTTTAAAGTGTCATAACAAGAGGGATTTGGTTATGCTCATTTCTTTTCATAATGCAGAAATGTCAGAGTTCAGTGGAGAGCTACAAAACAAACTTTGCCACACACTGTTTTGAAGCATATTGCACTTTAGACTACAACAATCAAATGGGAAATGTTAATTGTTCAGATCAGCTTCTGCCAATATTACCCACTGAAACACAAAAAGTGGTGGGAAAATTTTTTTTCCACCTGATAAATCTAGTTGTACTCAATGCATGTATATATTTAGTATAAAAAAGCCAAAAAATTTTTTTCACTATAACTCGAGGATTGTCTGGTCAAAGATTTGATTGAAGAAGGTGAAATTCCATTCACGTGTCAAAGATCAGACAGACACCCTACCAGACCTCCCCTTATGCCCCTAACTGCTAGGCACTTCCCTAAAGAGATCTCCAAAAAGTGTCAAGGTAAACATTCTAAAAGATGGTGTGTGGTGTGTTCTGTCAGAAAACCAGAACACCATATTTCTTATGAGTGCAATGACATCAAGTTGCCTTGTGCATTTCTGAGCTGTTTTCAAATATACAAGAAAAAATTATGCACACGCATAATGGTATGTTTTTAGTAAATCTGTTAATATATTATGCTGGGTTGTTTTACTTCTGAACGACACTTTTTTGCACACAGTGGACTAAATGGCCACGTCACAAGGACCCAAGGGCTCAGAGAAAGTTGGGGGGGGGACCCACTGGACAGCTGTTGGGAGACAGATGGTAATCTCCTGTCAAAGCCATCCAGCATGTTCTTTAATGTGCACAGGGTATGGCTGTCCTGCACACAGTGCCACAGCTTAATGTCCCATCCTACAGACGGCAGCCTTCCCTAGCCCATTGGCGTCTCCTACTGACCGAGGGCAGGGCGGGGAGTTTTGCTGAGATAAATCTCAATGCTGGCCCAGCTGGGACTCAAACCTGGGAACTACAGATTATGAGCCTGGTGCACTACCAACTGAGGCACTCCCACTCCTATATTATTATGTAGAATTAAATGTCCTTTTAAGATATACCTTGATGCATGAAATCATAATCAATGTTTATAACAATGTTTAATAACTTTCTCCTATTAAAGAAAGCAGAAAAGGATGAGCAAGAAAAGAAGGCAAGAGAAGAAGCTGAACGTCAACGACTGGAGTTAGAAGAGCGCCTTCGTAAAGAAGAGGAAGAACGAGCTGAGAGAAAAAGGGTAAATCAGTTATTTTAATATACTTTATAAGAAAACTAGATTGCATCAATAAACTCTTACTTCAAGGGGGAGGGGGAAGCATACATCCAAGATATGCTTTGTCTTAGGCAGGAGGGTAAAATACTGGCCACTGAATGTAGGAACATAGGGTTGATAGTCATTCAGAAGCAGACATTTACTGAACATAGAACAGAGAAGGGATGCTAAAGATGCCTAAAAAATTTATTATTGTTAATGAGATCAAACATGTAATCCTATTTATTATTTCAGCTTAAAAAGTTTTTTTTAACAATTTAGGATTCAAAAGTGCTTCAAATAATAATTTATTCATTGATGTGTTCATAGGAGTCATATGGAATTAAATATTTAAAAACATTTTTGTCTTTAACAACTTTTTATTACTGACTCTTTCTTTTTGAAGTAGTTTGAATTTGCTTTTTTTGATAATGCAGTCCCTATCTATATTTTTAATGTGAGAAAGCCTTTTTATTTCAAAATAAAAAAACCTAAACAATGTGTGCTTTAAAGTAAGTTAAATTATCCAGTCATGATGATAAAGACCAAATACTAACTTCATCACATTTGTCAAAATTCAAAAATATTCCATTATGAAAATAATAATTACCTACAAGACTTGCACATAACAGAGTATAATTTCATACTTTGTGATGATAAATGAGCAAAGCTTACATTTTTTGATTCATTAAACCCCTATGAATTTTTATATGTGATTCACTTAAAAATATAAAGTCCACAAGTTTCTGATGCAAAGATCAATTGCAAATTATTGCTTACAAAGCTGTATGGTAACCCCAAAAAACAATAATAACTAGAAAATAACTTTAATTTAACAAGGTTTTTATGTCATGTGAAAATAATATGTGCTGTTTTTGTCATGAAAATTTATATTCATGTTTTTATGACAAAACTAGTTTTTAAAAGTTATTTGTAAAAATTATTAAATATATATTTCCCATCTCATTTTAGCGAGTAGAACAAATTATGAGTAGAACTAGAGGAAAGTCTGCTCAACCAAGTGGCAGTTCTCAACCTAATAGTCAAGCAGGAAGTAAATCAGTGTCACCAGTTGAAGATCGCAAGGTTTTGCCTACAGATGACAATCAGTCTGCAGTGAATAGTGTTGTAACTGTAGTAGACCAAGATCTTGAGTTTCAGAAACAAAAAATAATAAACAACAATGTAAGTGAAAATAAAACAGAGCAAATTGTGAATGAAGAACAGAAAGAAATATTAAATGTACAGTTTAGTAATATTGCTCCAACTGATAAATTTATTGAAATTCCTCAACCACATCCCTATAACAACAAAACAGGTAAATCGGAGCAAGAACGTGATGGAGTTATGTTCGATATCCACAAGAGTAACACTGTTGTAAAGAATGGACTTCATGAAGAAAATTTACAGCAATCATTAAAAACAAATATTTCAAATGAAATAGTTCATGGGTCTAACAGAACTGTTCAGTCAGAAGATATTGTGTTTGCTATGCAGACCAATGGTTATAGTAGTCATGAAGAAACAAGTTGTACAACTAGGTAAGATATGAAATATTGAATCTTGTAAGCTATCATAAGTCATTTCCAAAAATAATAAAGTTCCAATTTTTTACCAATAAAATAGTGTACATATGCTTTACATCAAAGTGTTATACAGTGAAATCTCACGAGTGCTTTCCTTAATTTACTGTACATTGTTTATGGCTTCAACTTTATAACTAACAGATTTCTCCTAAAATGGACAGGGGTGGCTCAGTCGGTAGTGCACCAGGTTCATGATCTGCAGTTCCCAGGTTCCAGTCCCAACTGGGTCAGCATTGAGATTTATCTTTGCAATACTCCCTGCCCTCAAGCAGTAGGGGACCCAATGGTCTTGGACATCCATCAGATGCAACCTTAAGCCATGGCCTGTGTGTGGGAGAACCATACACTGTCATGTTAAAGAACAGGCTGGGTAGCCTTGACGGGAGGCTACCCTCTGTCTCTTAATAGCTGTCCAGTGGCTCTCCTTTCCCCAACCTATGAGCCCTGGGGTCCTTGTGACCTGGCTCTTTAACTCGTGTGCAAAAAGTGCCACTCAGGGGTAAAGCAACCCAACCTTAAAGTACTTTAAACCTTTGAAGTCCTAACCTGGAATTTGGCCTATATAAATTTTACATCTTAAATATTAAAATTTGGACCTCAAAAGATGAATATGACTATTTAGAAGCTTTTTAACATAAAAATTTTGTGTAAAGGTTTCACTGTAAATATTTGATGAAAAATAGTATTTGTCAGTATTGGCTCATGAATTTCTAAGCAGCTGGGACCAGGGTGAGTATATATATATATGGTGGTGCCAAAAGGCTATGTTTTAACTTAAAGATGAATATGACTATTATTAAGAAGCTTTTTAAATGGTAATTCTTACCAAGGTCATTCGGTCATTTGAGTATCATTGAGGGGGCAATCCATGATGTCACAGTGGGGAGAGCTCAGCTAAAAGGTATACATAATCATCTGTTCTTTCACGTCTTTCTTTGTTCTTCGCTTGGTAAATATCTCTCTCTATGAAGCCTTTAAGGTAATTTTTGTTTCTTTTTATCATGCCAAACTGCAGTAGCAAACTACATGAGTAATCCAAGGAATTCAGGATCAAAATAAAAGCAAAAAAAAGCAGACTTTTCATTGGATAACTCCAGGAGAAATTTTCTTAGGAAATAGAAGCTGTATTTACACCAGGTCATATTAAATGTTTTTTGGACAAATTTTGAACCACTACTTGAGCCATCAAAAAATTATTTTATTTTCACTATTATTATTACCTGGTTGGTAAAAAGATAAGTTGAAATAAAGATCTGGTGTTTTAATTCAATCGAATTTAATTTTAAGAGCAAGATCAGAATAATACCTAAGAACCATTTAATACAAATTCTATAGTAATTTGATATGAAGTACAAATGATACAGGTATGATCAGTGGTGAAAGTAGGTCGGTATGCCATACCGGCAACAAATTATTTGCCGGTATAGCGTGCTGGTAAGACATTTATCATTGGTGGTGCAATTAATGATTTCTTTTGCACTTTAAATAATCTTTCAATTGAACAATTTATTTAAAAAAATCAGATCATTCCTTTTAATAAAAATTTCCCAATTTTGAATTGCAGTACAGTTTTTAACCCTTTAGATATAAAACTGTTTGAAAACTGCATTTTGAGGTTCCATTTCTGCCGACAGGAGTGCTAAAGGGGAGTAAGTAGTGCTTTCTCTCTTTGAACAATTAACAAGGAGACTGGGTAAAGAGAGCAGAACAAGAGAGAAAAAGGCAACTTCAACCAAAACTGTCTCTCTAGTAGTCGTTAAGTGTTCAAAGACAGTGAACGTTCACCTCCTCCATAGTTGTCTGGGTTTGGTTCTTAATTACCACTAGAGGCAGAAGTGGGAAAACAAAATGAGGTTTTCAAATTCTTATTTTAACTCTTACTCGATATGTTGTATGCGTATATAGTCATGTTTCCTGCTTTCAACTTCTAAATATGTTATTGTAAATAACTTTATATTCTGTTGAATTGAAAATTTTAATATTTTTGATAATCATGGAATGCAATTTAATGGAGACATTGGGCACAGTTTAGGTAATGCAACTTAAACTTATTTAAGTATTTGTTGAATTAAGTAACACAATTTAAAGTAATGCATATGAAGATTGAAGTTGGGAAGAGAGGAATTTTTTTGTTAATATAAATTCATGAAATTAAAAAAAAAAAATCAATATTTACCATTTAATTGCCTTATGTTACTGGAGTAGCATAATTCAGAATCTAATAACGTTCCTTTTATTTTGTCATCCAACAGAAGTTTTAAATGCGTGAACATATGTTAGTAGGTTACCCAAGACCTAGTTTCGGAATGGGGGCGAGAATAAGACAAATAGGTTTTTCCAATTGCTAAAACAATTGCAATAGGAAAGATTTGAATGATATTCTATATGGAATAAAATTTTACTGTTGTTTAGCTTTTAAAATCTATTTTTAGTGTCAGACATATAATATGGGGCTAAAATAGAATTATTCAAAAAACCCTGTCTTGGATTTCGAAGCAGTAGACAAATTTGAGATTTCGTATAAGACAGCATTTTGGTGGGGGGGGGAGTCCCAAACTCCTCCCCTCACAAATCATTGGTAATCATTGATTACACTTGATGAATTTTAAAAGTTACTCTGAAACTCTGGTATATTTTATTCTGAAAACAATTTTTTTTTAATTAGGCATCTGGGTTAGATAACAACCAACATCTTATTATTAGTTTGTTTTTTTCATCAGTAAAGGTGAAATCTGTGAATACAATGGAATCAGCATGTATTTAAGTATATTAATATTCATTTCACATTAAAAAAACCCTAAATAATTCACTATTTGCAGAAAACATAGGAAGAAATAGAAAATACCGGGGCATTGTACTTTCGTTACCATACACTTCATTTTATTACCCCTCTACAGGGGTAATAACTGACTTCATGGAATGACTGCCTGTGCGTGATTTGTCACACATAACTATGTTTTGAAGCATACCAGTAGGTAATAAAAATCTACTTTCCCCACTGGGTATGATATCTGTAATATCAACATACACTCGAAGGGCCATTTCATTAGGTACAATTATGTCAATAGTAATGCAGATACAGAACTCAGTAACTCCTTAAATGTGCTTTTTATGAAAAAATATGATTAATAATTTCAAGAATTCAATCAAACCTATTTAAATCTCGATTTCCAACAATATGTATTCAGTATTTCAAGAGATGTGGATGCTAAAACCTTTAGCAAGTTAGTTCATTCTACATAATATTCAAAATTAGTGAAAAATTAATCTAATTGTCACATAAACTGCTGGAAACACACTTATATTTATTTATAAAGTAGCATAACAGTAATTGCTTTAGTTTTAACATGTTTTTATTAACTTTTGAGAACAATTACTTAAATTGGAATTATTAGTCCAATTTACTTAACTTTAAATAGCAAATGGATATTGTTAAAAAGTGAGATTGGAATAGATTTAACTGAGATCTTTTAATTATCTTCAGTCACACTTTTTCAAAAATTCTTATTTTAAGATGTTACTGAGTTCTACATCTGAGTTATTATTGACATAACACAAATCTTGGATAGTCATGGAAATCACTGAGTGACAACTTTTCAGAACGGTAGAAGTTATGCATTGATGCTGGAAGTAGTAATTTTGATCAAAAATGAACGTATTGTGTTCCAAAGATTATAAACTTTTTTTCTCACGTATCTGAAAGTAGTTAATATCTCAAATAAAATTTTAACTTTGAAACAATGATGGAAACTTTGAGTCACATTGCTTAATGTCTACGTATGCATAAAGCATTGGGTATTTATTTTTAAAAATGTGCAGGAATATAGTAGTTTTAGTTGTATTTGGCATCTAAACATTAGACAATATTCATAAGTAGCAAAATAAGAAAGCTAAATTTATTCTATATTATAGTCCAGAAGATCAATCAGAGAAATCTGACTCGTCGAGTGGACTAGTCTTAGATTTCGGATCAGGTCAACAGCCATTAGCAGGGGATTCAAGTGAACAGACAGAGTTTGAACAATTAATTGATCTAGGAGCTGCACCATCGGCAAATGCTCATAATGAAAACTTCTTGATGAATGCTGATGATGTTAATTCAAATATTATTCCACCAGGAATTCCATTTATTGCATTTGAAGACAATATGTCGAAAAAGCAAGAAACATCAATAACAGGTATACTTTCACTATTATAGTTCATGTTATGAAACATGTAATGTGACATTTTTTTGTGTTTATTTCTTAATAATAATCATTGTTAAATATTTAAAAATTCCATTGACTTCTTTTCTAATAGTTTACATCACCCATTTACGTGATATACTTAAAACTGAAATAATTCTTTTTGTGAAATAAGACTTTCTACATTTTTCATTATTGAAGACTAATTTACTCTTTTAAATCACTACTGAAGTACCATATTAGTTCCATTATAAGGTAATCATTTTCTTTAAATTTGAAGCTGAAAAATATATATATATATGTGTGTACTCTTACATCATAATGTGCTCAAGGAGTTGGCTAAATTTCTCGTATTCTAACATCTCTCCTTCACATTTTGCTCTTTAGCATGAACCTCTGCTTTATGTTCTGAAGAACATTGCTAAAATATAACTCACTGCCACTGTACTCTTGCCCTTTCCTTGAAATTCATATCTTATGCATTAACTTTAGAAAACTGGCAAGCCAGTAAGTTTGCACATTATCTGTGAATACAGTGTTGCTTTGACTGTGCTCACATTGCTACATTTGTATTAAAAATTAAATATAATTTAAGAAAATTAAAAATATGGATGTTCTCAAATTTGATATCTGTTTGAGGCCCTTCAATCAAGAAAATGTTATATCTTTTTCCTTGGAAATATTTGTCTTTATAAATAGATACAAGTTTTGATTTTTCCATAGAAAACAGATGGAATGCGACAGCCCAGCTCATAATCTGCAGTTCCCAAGTTTGAATCCCAGCTGTGCCATCATTAATATTTATCTCCACTAAGTCAGAAAGGGAACACCAGTGGGCTTGGAAAATCCACTGTCTGTCAGATGGGACATTAAACTGTGGCCTCATGTGCAGCAGAACCATATCCTGTGCATGTTAAAAAACATACTGGATAGCCTTCACAGGAGGTTTCTATCTGTTCCCTAACAGCTTTCCAGTGGGTCCCCATCCTCAACCTTCTTAGCCCATGTCTCCATAATATGTTGACCATCAGCCTCTACATTGTATACACTGCATACACCATTGTCTTAAAGGTTATATCACGCCAGTTATTTTGCATGATGTGCATTACAGCAATACAGTAAATGCTCAACTAGTTTACAACAAATATAGCCAGCCAATGATTTGTGGAGTTAAGTATTTATGTGCACCATATTTGTACTTACTATAGACATTGACTTTTCTTATCACTGATAGACGTGTTTTTAGACCTTGTGAAACAGGATTTAATCGTTTTATCGATTTTTAATATCGAAATTTTTTTATCATATTACTACTGTTACTTTCCTCCTGATAACATATGAAGTCAATGCTGTTTAACATTTAACTCCTTATTTCCAAGTAATAATATGTTTCTTTTATATTAAAACATAGCACAGATAGAAAGATGATATATCTTAGCATAAATGATATGGGATGGAAATGCTTTTAATATGTTAACAGAGATAAAGTGTATTAAATTTACTATTATAAATATAGCGCTGTAATTTTATGCAGCTTCTGCTATTTCTTTCGTATACTCCAAGTTGCTATATGACCAATTTTATGGGACCAAGGTAGTTGAGTCCCACGAAAATGAATTTTAGGGATTTTTAATCTGAACAACTTCTATCCCTGTTTTTACCCCTCTCATAATGAGTGTTTATATGACTGATATCTATTTTGGTTGATGTATTATATGTTATAACTCACTGTAGTTTATTCATTGCTGTCATTTTAGATCTCCTTTCATAGAGCATAGATACAAATAGCATTACTTTCAAGAAGATGTGAAGCAGAGAGCAGATCTTCTAGTGAATCTGCTGCACTTTCCTATAGGCAATGGAGGAAGCATCTAGGTCATACTGGAAGAGACATTCAGTGATGAAAGCATTTGTAGGTTTATGTGTGCTTTTGACCAGCCAATCGCCCTTGAAACTGTACATTATTGTGTAGATCCACTAATTTTAATGTCTGTTATATAATGGTTTGGTTGAAAATTAACATTGCCATCTTACTTACCAACGTGCCCATATTGGAGGGGATAGGGCTAACACAGTTGCCAATTAGAAAAATCTATTTCATATGCCTCTGATATATGAAACAAACGTGTGGATGCTTTGTTTATATATGCACATGTCAGCAAAGTTAGGGAGAGTCTACCTTGAAATCAAGACAATATTTAATCTGTGAATTTTTCACACATTTAGATGACTGCATGCAGGGGAATTGTCAAGCCACTGGATTATAATACTTAAATGGTTTGGTGTTTTTTACAGAAATCTTATTTATGCAAAAATCTTGTATATTAGAGTAACTTTTAATAACATTACGATACTTATAGCATGTAAGATTATATAAGGCAGATATGCAATAAAGTAGAAATATTATAAATATAATTTTTAATTTACCTTTAAAATTTTATAGTTCATCAGTTCTAAACAAAACTACTGTAGCATACCTTCTAGCACTTGGCTTTTCGAGGTAGTCACTCTCAATGCTTGCTTATTATTTAAGTGATCATTAACATCCAACCTCAGCAGTGTAATGTGTGGACAGATCTGTGTAATATATGCATAACAATTTTATTAATGCAGTCTATTCAGTCTGTAAACTTTAAGGTTCATAATCACAGATAAATACATTGAAATATTTCTGAAAAGAAGTATCTAAATTTTTTTTGATAAGGTATTAAAATTGTATTTGTTTGGGTTTGAGAACCGATATTTAATAAATGCTATTGCAGAAAAAGTTTTAAAATTTTGAAATTATTACTGATTATTAATAGTTGAAATATGAGTCATCACTGTCCATTCATCTGACTGATGTGTATTTCTGTATAGTAAATAAAAATGGTGAAAGAATGCTTTCTTGGACTGAAGTTTAATATGTGTTTTTTTTTGTCATATAATAGCTTAAACGTGTTCCTATTCACATTAATAGAATTCCTAGCAAAATTTTTGAGAAACAGAAAATTAAAGGTTAAATTAAACTCAACCTACTCTAAGTCTTATAACATTACACAAGGATTATCACAAGGATCTACCTTATCCCCTGTTCTTTTTAATTTATACTTACATGACATCAAAAAGATTTTTGATAAAAAATTTAACTTTACAAGCTATGCTGATGACCTTACCTTCTGGGTATCAGACAAAAATGAATATACTCTACAAGAAAAAACACAACAACAATTAGACAAACTAATAGATTATTGTAACAAATGGAATTTAACAATTAACACAGATAAAACTTTTTGTATTTACTTCTATAGACGTAGAAATTATAATCCAAAATTTCTCTTAAAAATTAACTCGCAACCTATTAATCAAGTCAACAAATGTAAATTATTGGGATTTAACTTAGACTCAAAATTAATATGGAACTCTCATCTGGAGAAAGCTTACAATTCTGGTTCAAAACTCCTAAACATTTTTAAATACTTTGCATTCAAAAAAGAAGGTACTGATCAAAAAACCTTAATTACACTCTACTTAAATTTAATCAGATCAAAAATGGAATATGGCTTAGACCTTATAGACAAACCTAATTTAACTAACTTAAAGAAATTAAATGTTATTCAAAACAAATGTTTAAAAATTGCTTTAGGCTTACCAAAATTTTGTCCAACATTAGCTCTTCTGGCTGAAACAGCCATTCCTCCATTTGAAATTAGGCATTCAATTTTAATCTTAAAATATTACACAAGACTCCACTATAAACTACCAGACCACCCATTTTATCTAAACTTTAAAAGACTCATATTCTATAAAAAAATCGAAGAAAATGAATTATTAAAAGAATTCTTTAATAAACTAACTAAAGATGAACTGCGAGGAGACATTACTGAATCTGTAGCAGTATGGTGTTACAAACTCCCAGTAGTTTATACAGAGATTCCACATTTAAATTCAAAAAATGAAATTTCTAATGAAGCTCTATATCAATTATTCATTAATTTTAAATCTGAAAAATTTAACAATTGTTTGGAAATCTACACAGATGGGTCCTACATAAAAGATTCTGGGTCATCCAGTGCTGCTGTATATATTCCATCACACAACATATCATTAGCATACAAATTGCCTGATTTTACTCAGATATTGCATGCTGAAATTTATGCAATATTTGCCGCACTTAACTGGACATTAGACAATTTAACAAATCAATCAATAGTTATATTCATTGATTCTAAAAGTGCTATACACACATTAATACAAGACAACACATACACCACATATCCATACTACACACATACACTCCTAAAACTTTATAATGAAAACCTAAATGAAAAAAATAACCATATTCAACTTTGTTGGATACCAGGACACTCTGGATTTAAAGAAAATGAATATGTAGATAACATAGCAAAATCAGCACATGATTATGATAACATCTCGCCAACACACAATTTTTATATACATGTTAAAAAAGAAATAAAACAATTAGAATTCAAAATTTTAGAAAAACATGTTCAATTTCACTCTATCTTCAAACCAAATTTCAGATTTGAACTTTCCAACAAAATTAATACCTTCCTACAATTACCATTTTCCAGACATGAATCCAAAATCATATTTCGGCTAAGAACAGATACAATTCTTTTAAATAAATCAAAATTCTTACTCAAATTAAGTACCTCACCCAAATGTACAAAATGCAATATTACTGAAAATTCCTCACACCTTATATTAAATTGTGCAAAATATGACTCACAACGAGAAAAATTCTTTGAAAAACTTAGAAACATAAATATTAACGAATTTACTCTGAACTTAATTTTAAATCACCCTACAATCTCAATTCAAACAAAAATATTTGCCTTCCTATTGGAATTCATCAAAGAAACAGAGATATGGAATAAATTGTAACACAGAACAACAACAAAAAGAAAACGTAATATAAAAAAAAGAAAGAAAAAAGAAAAAAAAAATTTTTTTTTCATTAATAAAAATAAGAAAAAAAAATAATTAAAAAAAAAATCTTAAAAAAAAAAATTAAAAAGAAAAAAAAAAGAAAAAAAAAATTCTAAAAAACAAAAAAAAAGAAAAAAAAAATTAACAAAATAACAAAAAAAAGGGTTATAAAAAAAAATTAAAGAAAGCCAAAAAAAAATAATAATAAAAATATATATATATTTATACCAAAAAAAAAAGACAAATCAAAATTAAATAAACAAAAACAAAATAAACAAAAGAATTAAATCCTAAAGTTTAGGAGGAAGACGAAACAAAAAAAAAAATCTCTTAAAATCTAAGAGGAAAAAAAAATACTGAACAATCAAGAATTTTCAAAAAAAAAAAAGGAAAACATAAATTCTATGGGAAAGTCTGTGCAAGGAACTCCCAATTTTTGTGAAGTGTAAACTAAACTAAACTATTCACAATAGTTATATACCGGAAAGGCGAAACTTAATAATATTTATAATTCTAGGAAAACTAGATTAACTTGGTGATAGCTGACCATTTATCAAGGCATATAAACGAGAGATTCAGTGATCAAGATAGAATATTTCTTTCTCTTCTCCATGGTGTCCACTTCCATCACACTTCTGCAGCAGGCATTTGGTTTTTTTTTTTCATATTTGATCAGATACCTTAAGCAAGTGTAAAAAGTTCAGCACTCCCCTCACTGGCAAATAATACATGCGAATAATACACTAACAAAAAAGATAAAAGGGAAAAGAAACATTTTAGACACTTCCAATTGGATTACTTTGTGCATCTCAAGGGAAATATTAAACAGTTTTCCAGTTGAAGCTAAGTTACTCATTTACGGATTGCATATGTACAAATGCTGTTAGAAATTAAATTCTGTGATGGCATATAAACCCAAAATGCACTGGTTTCCATAAATTAAGGAAAATCCCTATGTTAATGGAAAGCTAACGTCAAATCTCTATAACTTTTAAAATAAGTTTTTTTGTTTTGAAAAATGTGATTGGAGATAAAGATCTCAATTCAATAAATCAATATCTCGATTTTCAACAATATTCGTTCAATATTTAATGAGTTATGGAAGTTTGAATATTTAGCGATAACAATGCCAGCCACAAAAATTGACTTCAGAGGTTAATTAAAGCTTAGTAATAAGTATAGTATCAAATTGTTTAATAAAATAAGTTTGTATTTTAGAACTTTGTGCAAAGAATTCTTTCACTATTCTTCAGTTTTGTATAAGTTTCTTAAGACTGGCATTGTTATCGCTAAATATTCAAACTTCCATAACTCATTAAATACTGAACGAATATTGCTGAAAATCGAGATATTGATTTATTTGATTGAGATGTTTATCTGCAATCACATTTTTCAAAACAAAAAAAATTATTTTAGAAGTTACAGAGTTTTGACGTTAGCTTCCCATTGACTTAACATAAGGATTTTCCTTAGTTTATGGAAACCAGTGTATTTTTTTAAGCTTCTGAGATAAAATGAAATTTATTGATGTGAACGAAAAGAAAAATATATGAGTGTAAAAACTAGGACAAATTTATTACATCCACAAACAGGGGCGTAGTGAAGGATTATGGTTGGTGGGGGTGGGGGGGTAGAAATAAAAAAATCTCCAACTCGAAGTTCAAATTTTGCCAACTGAGCAAACTTACCCGATTTTCGCTGGGGGGGGGGGGGGGGGGGCATTTTCCCATTTGACTTCCAATTTTGCCAACTAGCCATTATTATTTCACAGACATAATTCCAATATTTACATTTAGTCTGAATTGTAGCGAGTCATTGTGAATTTTCCCTTGATTTGGCCAACTCTCCTTAATTTCACGAAACTAATCCCAATCTTTATATCTCCTAAATTTGCCAAATCACTTCAAAACCCAAATATTTTGCAAAGTTTTCTCGATTTCAGTCAACTATTCCGAATTTCAGAAACCCAATTATCACAACTCGCCTGTATTTTCCAAGTGAATTCGAATTTTGCCAGCTGCCCTTCATTTTGTAAAGTTTCCTCAATTTGTCCAACACTCCTTAATTTCACAAAACAAATCTCAATTTTCACAACTCGCCATAATTTTGCAGAAAAAATCGAAAATTTTACATCTTTGAATTGGCCAAGTCACTTCGAATTTTATCAACTCTCCCTAATTGAAGAAGACACAATTTTCAAAACACCCCTGTATTTTACCAGTGGCTTCGAATTTTGCCAAGAGTTCTTGGTTTTTCCAACTCTCCTTAATTTCACAAAACCAATCCCAATTTTTACAACCCGCCTGTATTTTACCAAGTGGTTTCCAGTTTTGCCAAGTTTTCTCGGCTCCTTAATTTCACAAAAACAATCCCAATTTTCACAAATCGTCCGTATTTTACCAAGTGGATTCGAATTTTGCCATCTCGCCACAATTTTACAGAAAAAAGATCGCAATTTTTACATTTCACCTAATTTTTACAAAGTCGCTCTGAATTTTGCCAAATCCCCCAAGATTTTCCAACTCTCCTAGATATTGCGAAGCTGCCTCGATTTTGCCAACACACCATAATTTTACAGAAAAAAGATTGCAATTTTTACATCTCGCCTGAATTTTGTAAACTCCATGATTTTGCCAACTCCCTACGTTTTGCTAACTGGTCATAAAATCCTTATTTTTATATTTTACCTTAATTTTTGCCAACTCGCCATAATTTTACAGAAAAAAATCCCAATTTTTGCATCTCGCCTGAATTTTGCCAACTTCCCAAGATTTTACCAAGTCGTTCCGAATTTTACCAACTCCCTAAGATTTTGCCAAGTTGTCCCGATTTTACCAACTCTACCTGTATTTTACTAAGTGGCTTCAAATTTTGCCAACTGCTCTAATTTTCCAAACTGCCTTAGATTTGCTAAGTTGCCTCGATTTTGACAACGCTTAATTTTCCAAAAAAATGCAAATTTTCACAAGTCTCCTAGATTTTACGAAGTCGCTTCGAATTTTGCCAACTCCGAGTTACTTTAGGGGGAGTGAATTATATTAGACATTTGTGCTGTGGTAGTAGAGTTAGTGGTGGATTCAATTCCAAGTATGACTGGGTGAGTGGGATTGTAGTTTTTAAGTTTGATGTAGTGTTTGCATATGAGGACTTGTCTTTTGACTGTTAGAGGTGGCATGTTAGCTTCTGCCCAAGTGGCGAGGTTTGGGCAGCCAGCTTTAAGACCCAGGGCAAGTCTGATGGCGCGTGTTTGCATTGTTTCAATTTTATTGATTTGTGTGTTTGAAGCAGTGTTGAGTGCTGGGAGGCCATATTCTAGTCTAGAGTTGATAAATGCTTTGATGAAAGTAAGCATTACTTTATCGCTGGCCCCCCATGACACTTGTAATGGAATTTAATATTAAATTTAATATAAATAATGTGGATTTTATGTTATTAATCTGTTGTTTCCAGGTAAGCTTATGGTCTATAGTTAGACCTAAATATTTGTAATGGGTGACAGTGGGAATGTGTATAGTTAGAGGCTGGCCATCTCGGTGATTCACTGCCATTGGTTGATTGAGTCACGTGGTTTATGGGCGCCATGTTTTGTCGTCAACAAATAATTTCTTTTAAAGTTCGTTTGAAAAACGAGCTAATGCTTTCACTTTATCGTCTGCCTATGAAAATATTTGTTCGTCCGTCTGTCCGTCTCTCTGTTAACTGTTGTCTGTCCATCTGTCTTTCCACCTGTCTGTCCGTCTATGGAAAATCATTTTTTTTACTTTTAGAGCCAAGTGAAAATTTTTTTTTGGGGTTGGATAGGTGGCGAACAAATATTGCGATTCGCAATTTCAAAAATTTTCAATAGCTTTAATAGCGGTGGAAAATGATGGAAAATACTAAAATTTTAAAAGAATATTGCAAATAAACTATATATATATATTAGAAATCCGAAATTTTGGTAATACAGTGTTATGGTCAGAAGGTTTACAATGATAACAAGGCTTTGACCAAAAGTGGGTGCGAAAATGAAACTTTTTTTAAAAGATAAACGAAACTATATGCATTTTTTTTTTTTGTTTCACAGGCCCTAACAAAATAATGATTTAAACAATATTTGATAATCTCAGCATTACCTGTAGACATTTAAACATCTATAAATCAATAAATGGGGCGGGGGTGGCTCAGTTGGTAGCGCGCCAGGCTCGTAATCTGTAGTTCCCAGGTTCGAGTCCCAGCTGGGTCAGCGTTGAGATTTATCTCCGCAAAATTCCCCGCCCTGCCCACGGTCAGTAGGGGACACCGATGCGCTTGGAAAGGCCGCTGTCTGTCGGATGGGACGTTAAGCTGTTGCCCCATGTGCGGGAGAGCCATACCCTGTGCACGTTAAAGAACATGCTGGATGGCCTTGACGGGAGGCTACCATCTGTCTCCCAACAGCTGTTCCAGTGGGTCCCCTCCCCCAACCTTCTCTGAGCCTTCGGGGGTTTATGTGACCTGGTCATTTAGCCCATAGTGTGCAAAAAAAAAAGTGCCGCTGAGAGGTAAAACAACCCAAATCAATAAATGTTTGTAAAAAAAATTCGCCGACATACGGGATTCGAACCCGCATCTCTCCAGAAACATGCCAGAGTATTCTACTCTGTTGAACTAATGCCGTCTGTCTTTTTTCCACTAATAATGACTATTACTCTTCCCGTGAATTTTGGGCGCCACCTTTGGCACCATCTATGATCTTGGGTGGCAACTTTTCTTTTTTATTGCTCCGAGTAAGATGGAAATAAATAATGAAGTCACATCACGTTATTTAGAGTTATTAATGATTAAAACAATATTTGATATCTCAGCGTTACCTGTAGTCATATAAACGTCTATAAATCAATACGTTTTCTTGTGAAAAACGCCGGCGTTATAGTTCAACAGGTTAGAATACTCTGGCATGTTTCTGAAGAGATGCGGGTTCGAATTTCGTATATCGACGAATTTTTTTCCCACAAAAATATTAATATGAACATTTTTCGAATCCCCATCAGTTGGAGTTTCCAGTGTTAGAGAGTGCTAAAGGCGGTAAATAAAAACTCGAAAGGCGACCTCTAGCGGCGGAATGAAGCTGGAAAATACCAAATCTTTAAATAAATATTCCAAATGATCTATTTTTGCTAGAAACTTAAATTTTTGGTCATAAAGTGTAATGATCAAGTGGTTTACACTAACAGTAATGATTTGTCCCGTTGGTAAAATGCAACTTTTCTGCTTGAAGAGATAAATGAAAAACTTATTTTGCACATTACAGGTACTAATAAAACATTAATAGTTTATTTTCTCAATTATACAGTAGTTCGAATTACCACTGTCAGAGGGTACTGAAAGTGTAAAATAACTACATTGAAGAACGTATATCGCCTCTGGCGCTTATGGGAATCTCTTTTTCAAAGAATGAAGTTCTTCCTTTGCTTACTTTTAATCCTTAAAAGTTTTAATTATGGATGTTCGTGTTGTTTTTCTGCTGAGGTCCCGCCATCCATATGGACCGCCTACTATGGTGTATAAACTGACAGACTCCTGTCAGATCTCTGTACAAGCAGCTGCTTGAGGGGTTATTTATTTTTTAATGTATGATGGGGGAAATGCACATAGTATTTTATTAGTAATGATAAAACATAAAAGGTATTTGTCTTTTAGTTCTTAAATTTAAAAAAAGTTGCTTTACTCTCGCTCCTCTGAAATAATGGGCAGATCATTGCTGTCAGTAGAATTTCTAACATAAACAGATCACTTGAAACATTCGTTAAAGTTTTGCAGTTTCGATATTTAGGAATCTCTAATGATATAAATTAAAATACCCTTTGAAAATGCGAATTATATTTCATTTGTACCAAGTAAAAAAAAAGAGATTTTCAATTATCTCTTAAAACAAACCTTTCCGTTTCTTACCTACCTTGGGCTTAGGGTCAATTCATTGTTGTCAACGGAATTTTCAAGACTGTCACATTCCACCAGCAAAATTTCAAATTTTTAGCATAACTACATCATTTGCAATATTCGTTTTAAATTTTCGGATTTTTTTCACCGTTAGAGGGCGCAATTATAGCTTTTGGGAAATTCGCAAAATGCAAATTGTAATATTTCATCAATACCTGTTCAACCTAAAAAGAATTTTTAATTTGTCTCTAAAAACATACTTTTCTGTTAAAACAAATAAAAATAGTTGCATTCACTTCCCCCCTGGGTCTAGAGGGTCAAGTGATTGTTGCCAAAGTAAATTCGTAACCTTCACATTTTAACAGCAAAATTTTAAACTTATAAATACATCGTTTGATATTTTGGAATTTTCAACTTTTTCCACCGTTAGAGGGCGCTGTTATAACTTTTGGGAGATTCGAAAAATGCAAATTGTAATATATCAGTAATACCTATCTAACAAAAAAAAAGAATTTTTTATTTATCTGTATAAAGTTTGATATTTTATATTTATCTGTATATTGTTTTTTTAACAAAAAAAGCCCTAAAATTTACTTTTCCTTTTTTAACCGTTTTATAAAATGCTTCCAATCGTGAACACTGAAATCTGTATCAAATATTACCCTACCTTTTCATGAATCCACAAGTATTCGTGCAATACCATTCAGCTATGCAAGCTAAACAATCTGGAAGACGACAAAACATGGCGTTCAATTTTAAGATGGCCAACCTCTACCTGTACAGGGCCTCTAGGTACGACTAGTGAGATTAGTTTATCAAAATTCAATAAGCCCCATTAAGAGGAAAAGTACTAAATTTCAGATCAAATCCGTGATATGCGTTCGACTATAATTTAATGTAGATATGAAACTGATAAACAATTTCTATTTCGCATCGGGGCGGGAGTGGCTCAGTCGGTAGCACGCCAGGCTCGTAATCTAGTTCCCAGGTTCGAGTCCCAGCTGGGTCAGCGTTGAGACTTGTCTCTGCAAATTCCCTGCCTACGTTCAGTAGGGGACACCGATGGGCTAGGATAATACTGCCTCTGTCGGATGGGACGTTAAGCCGTGGCCCCGTATACGGGAGAGCCATACCCTGTGCACGTTAAGGAATATGTTGGATGGCCTTGATGGGAGGCTACCATCTGTCTCCCAACAGCTGTTCCAGCGGGTCCCCTCCTCCAACCTTCGGGGTACTTGTGACCTGGCCATTTAGCCCATGGTGTGCAAAAAAAGTGCCGCTCAGGAAGCCCCATGGCCGAGTGGTTAGCGCGCTTGGCTACTGATCTAAGTGACCTGGGTTCGAGCCCCGGGTAAGGCATGGATGTATGTGTTTTTTCTGCTGGGGTCCTGCCATCCTCTCAGACCTTCTACTGTGGCATATAAACTGACAGGCTCCTGTCAGACCTCTGTGGCAAGATGCTGCTTCAGGGGGTATTTATTTTTTATTTATTTCAGGAAAAACAGCCCAACCCAACTATTTCGTATCGAGGATAATCTCTCAGTGTCCAGTTACTCCGAAATAATATATAAAATATAAAAATTTCTTTCAGTTTTTTAATGAATTTTTTTATGTTTCTTTTTTAATTGTAAAAAAAATAAATATTGGTAAGTGTAATATCGTGGCATATTTTTTCGGCGTAACTAAATGGGGGCCAGCAATATGAGGGCCCACCGGTGTGATGCACCAAGATAAACATGTCATTGCTAGTCATGGATGTCAGCAATAAAGCATAGGTGTAGCAGTTACCCCCTTTGGATTTCTACAAATCCTCAAATTTGATATGTAGCCATTTATATGTCCGATCAGGGAGTAGAAACTAAGAACCTAACAATTTATTTAAACAGCAATATACAATGCTAGCTAAGCAATACGTACAATTTTCACTATTTCAATTTGTTATTCATACTGGAAAAAAAAGCCTCCATTATAAGATACAATAAATTTCGGTGTGATAGTTGATATAAAATAGATCCTAAACATTAGTGAAAATAATGAGTTGTAAATATATCCGCATAAGAATTAATACGTTTTCATTGATACATACATACAGTCCCGGATCTACAAAAAAAAAAAAAAAAATCGAGGGAGGGGACAAGAAACGCAATCGAGGAGAAAAAGTATAAAGGTAGGGGGGTGGGGGCAAGAGATTGGATTTCCAATGCATTATAACATTTACCCCTCCGTTTTCCAATTCTTTAAAAAAATTCTAATACATGAAATATATATAAGTTCAATAATATTTTGTCTGTTAGCATTTTGAAGGGGGGGGGGTTGGCCCCTTACCCTACCCCCAGATACGGCCCTGCATACATGCAGTGTTGCCACCTTTTTTGTCAACCACCGACCACGCGTAATCGTTCGACAATTAACCTCCCCATATTTTCTACAAATATTGAATGGGAAAAACGTGAAACTCGTAAAGTTTTTTGAAACTTTTTTTTTATATCTTCCAAATGATCAGCTAACTGGTGTCATCAATGACTTAGAATAACAGGTCGTGAATGTCACACAGTAAGATGGCTGTGGTTATTTTAATTAATTTTTATTAACAGATGCTGATATTGTTATCTGACAAAATGTGATATTGTTTTCTGATTTCAATGATATCTGACAACTAGAAAGATAACTATCACCCCTCGCGAATATGAGATTCTCGTTTTCAGAGGAGTTTTTCATTTTACGAATTACAAACCTTGTAACAAAAATCGTGCTAATGGGTGATTGGAAAATTTAAATAGCTTATTACATTTATCCCTTAAATAGAAAAAATTGGATTTTCGTATTCCCTAGGTTAAGGGCGAATTATCCAGTGTAGATAAAAAAAAAATTACTACATTGAAAATTTTAAAATTAAGTACTAAATTTATAAAATTAAGGAGCAAATTTTAACCAACTGTAATCTGAAATACGTGATTAGCAATTGTTCCATTCTTCACCAATACATTAGCTAGAATTTCTACCATAAATATATCATTTGCAATATTACTTCAATTTTTACGTTTTTTACTTTTAGCGCCCTCTAATGAAGATAAAATAAGCCATTTGGAAGATTTGAAAACTATGAAGTATATTTCCTTAGTACATATTCAACTCGAAAAAAGTTTTCCATTAATCTCTCAAAACAAAAAAGTTATTTTCCCACCCATCCCGGGTGAAGGGACAAATTGTTGCTGCAAATGTGAACTCGGATCATCACACTCCATCACTAAAATATCAAATTTCTAGCTCAAATAGATCATTTGCACAATGCGTTTAAAATTTCCCCACCATCAGGGGATGCAATTAAAGCTTTTGGGATATTTTAAAAGTGTGAATCGTAATAGTTTATCAATAACGACATCCAAAAAATAATTTTCTACTTATCTCTAAAATCAATTTTAAAACAAAAATTGTTTTCCTGCCACTCTGGGGATAAAGGTTAAAATCATTGTCAATGCAAACTTCATCACAGTAACATTTCACAATCTGAATTTCAAATTTCTAACTTAATTACATCGCTTGCAAAATTAATTTGAGATTTTTACAATTTTCGAAAATTTCTACAGTTGGAGGGTAAAATTATAGGAAGGTTCCTAAAGTGCGAATTGTAATATTTCATCAATACCTATCCAAAAAGCTGCCAAAAAGAATTAATCTCTAAACAAAATGTTGGATATCTACTGACAGATACACGACAAAGTGAAAACATTAGCTCTTTTTTTCTGAAAACGAGCTAACAGAGACTACTTTCGTTTAAGAAATTAAAAGTACCTTTTTTGGGATTTCTATGCTGATATTTGAAAAAAAAAAAGCAAACTGATTGAGATGCACGATAATTGATTTGTGATTCGAAAGATTTTTATTGAAAACTAGACATACACTGAGTGATCACTGAATTTTGACTACCTTTCTAATATCGTGTTGGGTCACAGTTTGCATGGACCTGTATGTGCTTGGCATTGATTCATCAGCTGTTTGAATAAGTCGGAAGGGATCTGTAGCCATGCAGACAGCATGGTATACCACAGTTCTCAAATGGAGGACAGTGGTAGATCTTTATGTCCGCTCAAGCTATAATGTCCCACAATGTTTGATGGTATTGATATTCGGTGGCCAGGAAAAATTGATATGTCCACTGTTTGTTCCTTGGTCCACTCTTGTACAGTGTGGACCTAGTGCATTATCCTAAAAGATTCTGCACCTGTCTAGGAACAAGTGCATCATGAGAATGAATATGGTCTGATAAAAGCTTTTTGTAGCCCAGATCTGTCACACGTCAGTCCATATGCACTGTTTGGGACCCACAAAACACTATATCCTACTACTGGCCAGGACAGTGGGCACAGCACAAAGGGTTCACTGACTTATTTGCATCATATGCGATGTCTATCCATCTTCTTGGGCAGCAAAAATTTCCTTTTGTTGGACAAACACATTGTCATCAGTGATATTGCGCATGTGCTCCCTCACTAAATGCTGCAACATCAATTGTCACTATAACATGCCAGTGCATATAAGCCGTTGCATCCTTTGCTCCCCTTGAACAGCCCCTTCGCATACTTTGAATTTTGTCAACGGTAGATCACTTTGGCCACATTTTGTAAACAACTGTGAGACACGAATAACCAACAAGACATGCTTTTTTTCGGGATTTAAATTCACCAGCCTCCAGTTGAGCACGATAGGTGCTCAACTGGAACTTAGGGGCGGGGTGGCTTAGTCGACAGCATGCTGGACTCATAATCTGCAGTTTCTTCAGGTTCAAGTCCCACCTGTCCCAACCTCAAGATAATCTCTGAAACACCCCCCCCCCCCTGCCCTTAGTCAGTAAGGGGATACTGAACGGCTTGGAAAGACTGCCTTCAGCTATCCAGTGGGTCCCCTTCCCCCAGCCTTTTCTGGGGCCCCAGGGTTCTCAACCCAACCAACTTTTGAAACTCTCTGACATTCATAACTTTTTCCATGGTTGCAACTTTTACACTTTGACTTGCATGACCATATCTTGGACTACAGAGATCGCATGCACTTTATACGTAGGTCTACTAGGCTTGCTACATTCTGGATGGAGGTGGTCGTAAATTCAGTTATCACTCATCTACTGTCAGATTTTACAACGGGACCAAAAAGATGGAAATTATCAGTTGATTTTTAGTGTTCCCAGAAACCCTTGGCACTTGCTATTTTTACCACCTTATTAAGCCACTTGATGTTAATGAAAAAGCAAACTCCATAATTTTTAAAATGTTTTTTTTTATAGAAAAAGGATATCGGGTATTTTAAAATCAATATCAAATTATTTAAATAATGAATTTTAAATATTTTTGAGTATCTAATGAATTATTAAGTTGACATATTTAACAGCTCGTTATACAACGGGTAAAATCCTAACCAGTACTGAAATTTTGAAAAATGAACTTTATTTCAGTAAATGGTTTGATATAATTTTTTCAAAATGGAGTCATAAGACTGGTATTGCTGCTGTTAAATATTTAAAAAAATACACTATAATCAAAAGTATCCGGACACTCATCCACAATCTCCCGGTAATAGGAAATTCATATCGCATTGTTCAATCCTTTGCTACTATCATAGCCTCCACTCTGCAGGGAAGGTTTTCCACTAGATTTTGGTACGTGCACGGGAATTTCCTGCCATTTTGCCACAAGAGCATTAGTGAGGTTGGCCACTGATGTTAGGCGGTTTGGCCTGGCTCGCAGTCAGCGTTCCAATTCATCCCAAAGATGTTCCATGAGGTTGAGATCAGGGCTCTGTGCAGGCCAGTCAAGCTCTTCCACACCCATCTCACTTTGTGGACAGGGACACTGTCATGTTGATACAGGAAAAGGTCTTCACTGAACGATTGCCATAGAGTTGGGAGCACAGAATTGTCAAGAATGTCATTATAGGCCGCAGCATTCAGAGTTCAGTTCACTGGAACTAGGGGGCGGTTCTGGACTAAGAAAAACAGCCCCAGAGCACGATGCTTCCTCCACCAAACTCCACAGCTGGCACAACAGTCAAGCAGGTAGCATTCACTTGGCATCCTCCATACCTAGACTCGCCTGTTGGACTGCCAGATAATGAAGTGTGATTCATTACTCCAGAGAACGCGGTTCTATTGTTCAAGAATACAATGACGCCATGCTTTACATCACTCCAACCGACGCTTGGCATTGATCTTGTTGATGTTAGGCTTGTGTGCGGCTGCTCGGCCAAGGAAACCCATTTCCTGCAGCTTGGGAAGAACTGTTATGATGCTGGTATTGCTTCCAGAGACATTTTAGAACTCGGTTGCGAGTATTGCAACCAAGGACGGACGATTTTGTTGCAACATCAGCTTCAGCGGTACCATCGTTATTTATGTGGCCTACCGGGTCATGATTACACTGTTTTGCTCCTAGGCATTTCCACCTCACAATAACATCACTTACAGTTGATCCGGACAGCAGGGCTGAAATGTCCCTGACTTGTTGCTAAGATCAGAAACTCCTATGACTGTGCTATGTTGATAGTCTGCTGTTCGTGCGTGTCTGAGGTTTGCCAGGCCATGTGCGTCCTTTTATACCTGTTTGGGCCATGGTTGTGGCTTATATGGGTGATCTACTCAGAAAAGGTTTCCGGATACTTTTGATCAGATAGTGTAGTAAGTCATTGCTTAATAATCACATCTGTCTATTGATAACAAAAACTGAAAGTATTTTTTTGTTGTTGCACAAACGCCTCCTTTGCAACAAAACGAAGTTCTTAACTTTTCTGTTGTGCACCACCATAACACCTCATAGTATTATTAAACATTATCACCTAAGATACAAACATTTTTTTTCTCCAAAACTTTTGGATAAATTGCATTTTTAATGTAGACATGGCCAACTTCAGCATCAAGCACTACCAGAAAAATTATACTAAAAAACATATAGTTGAGGCTTTGTTATATTTAATGACGAATATTTCCATACATGCAAATGTTTACCAACACTAGTACATTGTTTCCCATAGTGTGGGGGTGGGGAGTGGCTCAGTCGGTAGCGTGCCAGACTCGTAATCTGAAGTTCCCAGGTTCGTCCCAGCTGGGTCAGCGTTGAGATTTATCTCTGCAAAAAACTCTCCGCCCTGCCTATGGTCAGTAGGGGACACCGATGGGCTTGAAAATGCCGCCATCCATTGGATGGGATGTTAAGCTGTAGCCCCGTGTGCAGGAAAGTCATACCCTGTGCATGTTAAAGAACACACTGGATGGCCTTGTGGGGGGTTACCATATGTCTCCCAACAGCTGTTTCAGTGGATCCCCTCTCCCCAACCTTCTCTGAGCTTTGGGGTCCTTGGGACTTGGCCATTTAGCCCATGGTGTGCAAAAAAGTGCCGCTCAGAGGTAAAACAACCCAACCCAACTCCTTTGTAGGCACAATGGAGACTCAATCCCAGGACCATCAGGTTACAAATGTGTCGTGCTATCAACTCAGCCATTCTTTGTATAATATTGCATCATGACACCTGGTGGAGCGTTTTCTGCATGGCTTTGTCATCTCGAAGGAAAATGACATCAGCGATACACAGGGCAAAGAAACATAACTTTGCACAAAACTTACAAAAATTTGGGGAATTTTTGATGAGGAGAATTATCACTTCTGTCATTAAGTTGAACTAATGGAAAACATTTCTGCATTGATGCATGCCTAAGATTTAAAACTGAATTTGGATTTTGAAATTTTCAAATAAACCCTTTTCTACGAGAAAAAATGTTTTCGGGATTCAGTCTTTTCTTGAAGAACTTATTTAAATCCAAAGATGAAAATTCAAAGCGATCACTAAAACATAATTTTAAATTAAAATTTATGTGATTTGTATTTTTCAGTTTTTGAATTTTAAGATATATTTTATTGTGTTATAATGTTGATAACACTTTTTTAAATACAGCAAATACAATATTAAACAAGAAACTTCCACTAAATTATAAAAACAAATATCTGGATAAAATTGTCTTTGGCTGAATTTCACTTGCCTTTTGATATCTTTGCCTTGACTGGCAAAGAAAAATTAAACGTTCAATATTTTAAATTCTTGTTCAAAAACTTATTTTCTTCTATATTCACCAAAACATTTCATCGACTCATATTGGCAACATTTATTAGAGAAATTTTCTTGACAAAGTTTTAAACGACGCAGTTTTTTTTATGAGATCTTTTTCTCCAATTCAAAATAAATAGGAAATTACTAAAACTCAAACTAACAATATCCTGTTTAATGCATTGAGAAGAGAAAATTTTGTTTTTTCCGCATTTGCTAAACTTTTTCGGAAAACGTATTGCAACGAAAAATGCAAGCTCAGGTCTTAAGCACTGAATAAAAATTACTCAAAAATTGCACGTGAAACGAAAATTAATTTCCTTAAAAGCGCCAAAATCAATCGAAAGCTTTTGAAAAATTTGACCCATTCGATATGAAATTTTCGCTCGTCATATCCATAGCATTCTACCCCATCCCCATATTCACCAGATGATGGCTAAACTGGGAAGCATTGGAAGGGGAGTTGAATGCTTCCTTTACTCCTAAAGAATTTTTATTTTTCGAAATGGTATTTTACCCCTTGTATCTTACTGGGAAAAAGTTATAGAATGGTGCCTACTTTACTGAATATCTTCATTCACTTTTTACGTAAGTTTGCATTTTAATCTAGAAAACTACACTGTTTTGGTCACCTAACATGATGAATACTTGAAATATTCTCTTTTGTAACATATGTGAAATATATATGTAACTACGAGTGAATTTATAGTTTCCCTAAGAATGCACATAGACAGCTTCAATCACAATTAAAAACATCATACAGCATTTGAATAAGACTTTAACCAATTTCTCTATATTTTTTGTAATTATCAATAGGACATGATGTTGCAAATTCACAATACCATTGAAATCATTACTGTAAAACTATGAAAAAAGTTGTAAAAATAAATGAACTTTTTTTTTTACATTATAATAGCTTTGAGTATTCATAAATTTTAAATCTTTACATATTATACAGGCTGTACAAATGGAATATGCTTTCTGGTTCATATATATTACTCTTTTATGCTTAGACTTTGTCATCTTCTATCATCATCATCATCATCTGAATCACTAAATTTTACTTCTGAATTTATCTGAGCAGCCACACTTGATTCCATGACATTCAAAAATATATCATATTGCTGGTCCAGCCCTAAGTAGCAGTCACTGATCAAGTACAATGTGTATACTATACGTCCTGGGGTCTCTGGTGTGTAGAACATTAACTGTAAAGGAAATAATAGTTTTTTAACATCAAGAAACAAAAGTTTATATAACAATTGTATATAAAATTGATAATTTTACAAAACTTGAACAAGTGTTTCATGAAAAAACTTTTTATTTCAGATGACGAGTTTTATACAAAGTGCAATCCAAAATTCCTGGAGAATATTGATAAAAAAAAATAGACTTACCTTAAGTTTTAATCACTGTTAACCCCTTCAAAGTAGTTCCCTTGGGAGCTAATGCAGAGAGGCTGAAAACACCTCTAAAACTATTGTTTTGAGATGTTGTTCAGCACCTCTTTCCGATTCTGCTTGAATCACTTTGACACACTCAAATCGTTGACCATTAAGGTAGAACTTCATCTTGGGAAACAGGAAGAAGTTCTGAGCATGCATTTTCCTGGATGTTTTAGCCTCATACTCTCACTCAAATGCTTCAAGACCTTAATATAGTAGTATTGATTCATTGCCTAGCCTGTAGGAACACACTCCTTCCTGCAACAATTACCTTAACATCAAAGAAACAAATCAGCCTGCTCTTCACCTGCCTCGCTTTATTTGGTTGTGCTTGTAATGCTTGTAAAGAAGGCTTGGTTTCAACAGTCAACATGAAACTTGTCCGACTGCTTGACAAAGAAGTAAGCTTGTGATAACTAGTTGCAGAATCAGAACTACATCTAGATCACTGGTTCTCAACCTTTTATGCTTCACGTACCCCCCTGAAAATGTGTATGTAACTGACGTACCCCTTGTATAGATAGATAAATCTACAATTATAGTATAACAATGGGAATAAAATAAAACACTAACTTTACTAGATCTAGCGACTTTTGAGCTCTCACGGCGTACCCCAAAAAATTTTACCGCATACCCCAAGTTGAGATAATGCTACACGTGATTTAGATAATTTAGATTGAGATTGAGATAATGCTACACGTGATAAGTTCAGGAACTTTTGCATTGCACCACATATAAGTTGTGAAAGCCTTTTTAATGTACACATATTTGGTGTAAACCTTCCAATGCAGAATATATGATACTAAATCATTCTTAACAGAATATAAAAATATCTTATATATTTTGTGGAAAACAGTGTCAACAATAAAACTGTGCATGAAAATACTATTAATAAAAACAATTATAAATAAAATTATACTTGGAAAAAAATAATGAATACAACTATACCTGGTAAGAACCTTTGTGAGAAACATTTCCAATTCTCTTCATAGCCACAAGTTCATCTTTTTCTACACTTCCTAACACAAGGAACCATCCCTCTTCTTTCAGTTTGGGAAATATGGGTGCCAGAGCTTTAGTGTCTGTTCGGTGTTTGCTTTTCCTTAGCAATTCTACATGGAGAACATATTCTTGATCAGCATGAACTTTCATCCATTGTGAATCTGGTATTGCTCCACCTAAATGTTTAATAATTTGGGAGAAATAAATAGTTATTATGAAAACGACTCATATTTCAAATTAGAAAAATAAACCATGAAATTATGCATAAAAATACTAGAATATGGATTTATTCGTTTTATTGACAATTGTACAGAAACACCAACACAGATTGATATTCAGGAATGAACTTTATTGTCCCACATTGTTAATGTAATAAACGTATACAGTAAACCCTCGTTAATACAGATGAATTGGGGGAAGGAGAGATACAGATTATTGAAGCAGAAGATGCTACTAAAAGACAAAAATGCTTTGAACACAAATAAATGGAAAATTTATAGTGCTAATCTTATAAATAAATATGTATTAAATACGTTGGTTGGTTGTTTAGGGTTTTATGGTGCATTAGCATCTAAGGCTATAATGCGCCATACAAATGTCCATAAGAAAAATAATAAAACTTAACCAAATTTAACAATAAACTACAATGACCAACACAACAAATGTAAATAAATAAAACTGAACATATTGAACAACATTGAACAAATGTATATGTTATATATATATAACATAAAAGTAACTCAGATGTAAGCAACCTGGGTTAAAAATACAGGATAATAAAAAAGGAGTAAAACTACAGGCGAGTAAAATATCCAGTATATTGTAAAAATTTAAATACAGAGCTAAAACAACAATGATCAGATAACAGATGTCCGAGGTAAGGGACTCGGACATAAAATTATGAAAGTTAAAAAACATACGTCTTTCAAAGTTAAAAGTGGGACATGAGATTAAAATATGTTTGATTGTTAAAATGGTATCGCAAAACTCGCATTTAGGTTTGTTGTCCGCCAGAAGAAGAAACAATGAGTAAGAAATGAATGACCTAAGCGGAGTCGAGCAAGTACAACTTTTTCCTTGCGATTCCTGCGGTAACATGACTGCCATGGCTTGATGATTGGTTTGATCTCAAAGAGCTTGTTGGTAAGCTATTCTGACCAAGATCACTGCCACCATGCCCGGGAGCTTGATGGTAAAATGTTGCTGGAAATTCAGATATGGAACCGGCAACGGAGAGCCAGACAGGGGCGTGACCAACT
Source organism: Ryuthela nishihirai (assembly GCA_038380435.1). NCBI lineage: Eukaryota > Metazoa > Arthropoda > Arachnida > Araneae > Heptathelidae > Ryuthela > Ryuthela nishihirai. The sequence continues at coordinate 131,639,589 of JAWZYU010000001.1, read as the reverse complement.
TGGCAGCAGCATCTGCCAAGTCATTACCTCTGATACCAATGTGACCAGGCACCCAACAGAAATGGATGGTTGTTGTGGCTGCTGGCAGTTCTTAGAAAGAACTGGGTGAGGCCGACGCCTCACCGAGATCAAAACTTGTAGCGAACTAAGAGAGTTGGTGTAAAGCACACACCAATGATGCTTAGCCGCCACACGGTCCAAGGTGTGACTGATAGCCTGCAACTCTGCAGTGAAGATGGAACACTGCAGTGGAATCTGGTCTGCAATGATTACATCACAGCAGACCATGGCCAATCCCACTGATGTGCAAGACTTCGAGCCATCTGTGAAGACAGGCAAGAAGTCTGGGTATTCAGAACGAAGGCTGGCAAAGAGTTGCTGGTACATACAGTCAGGTGTAAAGGCCTTCCCTGTCCTGCACAAGGAAAAATCACAGGAAGGGTACACAGCGAGCCACAGTGAAAGTGACTCAGATGTCGATTGTGTGACGCTATCAAGACTGGTGTTGATGTCTCTGAGGTAGCCTTGGACTCGCAAACAAAAAGGACGAATGGCAGTCGGCCGATTTGTGTAAAGCATTTCCCACTTTGGACTGAAAACGCAGTCCCAAGTGGGATGGCCAGGCAGGGATTGCAATTTAGATGCATATTGTAGGGACAACTGCTGACGGCGAAGAGATAACAACAGTTCGTCGGTCTCAACATAAAGATTCTGGACCAGTGAGGTGCAGAAGGATCCCGTGCAAACAGGGAGGGCCTGGTGATGGAAGGGGTCCAGCACCTTCACCACCGAATCCCAGGTGGAGTCATATACCTGGGATCCATAGTCCAGTTTCGATCGGACAAGTGCATGGTACAGGCGGATCAAAGAACATCAGCCAGCTCCCCAGGAGAGAGGAGAGGGCCTTGACGATGTACAATGCCCATGTGCACTTGGACCTGAGATGATGTGTATTTGGTAAAAAGGTCAATTTCCGATTGAAGATGAGACTGAGAAACTTGGTCTTTGCCACAACTGGAATGGATCCCTGAGCCGTAGCTTGGGATACAGATGAAGATTACGCTTATGGCAAAAGTGCATACAAGTGGTCTTCTGTGGGGAGAAACGAAACTCGTTTGCCGTCACCCAAACCAAAAGATTGTTCAGAGCAATTTGCAGTTGTCTTTCAATGACCTTCATGCTGGACAAAGATCAAAAGATGCTAAAGTCATCAACATAGAGGGCACTGCCTACAGATGGAGGGAAGTTGTCTAGTAACAGAATTAATCTTGACAGCAAAAAGCATAACACTCAGAAACAGCCTTGTGGCACCCCATATTCTTGGGGGTATAGCCGTGACAGAATGTTGCCGACACAGATATGAAAAGAATGTGCCGATAATAAGTTGGAGATGAAGATCGGCATGTGACCTCTCAAGCCAAAGCTATGGAGGTCACGAAGAATGCTGAATCTCCAAGCTGTGTCGTATACTTTTTCGATGTTAAAGAAAATGACACCAGGTGCTCTCTACGTAAAAATGAATTTCTGATAGCCGATTCAAGGCGTATCAGATGGTCAAGAGTTGACCGTTGCCTGCGAAAGCCACACTGGGTGTTGGAAAGAAGGTTGTGGTGTTCTAAATACCAGATGAGTCTGGCATTTACCATTCTATCCAACACCTTGCACATGCAGCTTACCAATGCAATGGGACAATAATTAGAAGGAATTTTGGAATCCTTTCCTGGCTTCGTAAAGGCCAAGTTGATGGCTCTCGCCAGGAGTCCGGAAACTGCTCCTCCAGAAAAATGCAATTGAAAAGATGGAGCAGCCAATTCTTACTCGATGGTGAGAGATGTTGGAACATGACATAATGGACATTGTCCAGCCTGACAGCAGATACATGAGAGGTGTGCAGAGCAAGGAGAAGCTCCTTCGCCATGAATGGCCCACTGTAAGGCTCCAGGCCATTTGAGTGGAAGGACAGCGGAGAGCATTCTGCCCTGCTCTTCTGGGCCAGAAATCAGGAGAGTACAAAGACGATGAAGAGATGGAGGAGAATGACTCTCCCAGAGTGTCAGCAATTGCTTTGGGATCAACAATTGCCAGTCCATTGTGCTCCAGGATCGATAACAAGTGGGACATGTAGTTCTTCCTACCCATCTTCCGGACTTTATCCCACACGACCTTAGAACTGGTCGTGCGGGCGATAGAAGATGAATATTTGATCCAAGATTCCTTCTGGCGCCGGATGAAACGAGCTATCGCCCTGGCACGTTTGAACGTTTCAAGGTTGGGGGACGTCAGATATCTCCAAAACACACCACCAAGCCTTGTTCTGAGCCTTACGAGCTGTGGTACAATCTGGATTCCACCATGGTTTTCGAAAACAAGGAAACCGTGTCAAAGTTTGAGGAACAGTTGATGCAGCTGCATCTACGATACACTCTGTTATTTCTGCTACTGCCACATTGATGGGCTCTTGGATGACAGAGTTGTCATCGAGCTCAGAGAGGAGCTTGAAATCACTTCAGCTAGCCCGATCAAGCCTCCACCATGAGATGCGTGAAGGGTTGCAAGGCCTCCCATGGGAGATGGTGCACACCACAGGGAGGTGATCGCTTTCATAGGGGTTGTCCTTGACCCCCCATGTAAAAATAGAAGGATCGAGGAGGAGCAGATTGAGCAGAGGTCAATGGAAGTGAATGTGTGAGTTGAGGAGTGAAAGTACATACTGATACCGGTGTTCAATGGAGAAAGATACAGGAGCCATTGTTCCAGGACCCCGCCCCTCCCATTGGTGTTAGCACTGCCCCAAAGTGGACTGTGTCTGTTGAATGTGAATGTGTGTCCATGATGAGGAAGAGGGACGGCAGCTGCGAGATGAGGTCATCAAGGTCTTCCTGGAAGACAATGCTCTCAGGTGGAAGATATACTGAGCAGACAGCCAAGAACTGTTATTAATTACTTAAAACAGGCAAATCATAAATTAAAATTTAAACTGACTTTAGCAATTCCTAAATTATAAAGCAACTGTAAAAGTTTTTAAAATATTGAAGCTCTGCACACAAAATACAAAGTAAAACAAGACTTGAAGCTTCCTGGGATTTCTTATACACAAAATTTACAGAAAGAACATCATGTTTCATATGAATTTATCAACTTTTATGATGGTTAGATTGCAAAAGATTTTAAAGAATAGCATCTCGTGTAGTTAAAGTTTCGTCAATTCTAAAAAGGAAGTCAAGATGCAACATAAAATTTACTAACATGGAGGCTGAAACTTCAGTGGCTTGCTTTCTTCAACTCTTGAACTTTCCCACCAGCCTTTTAGAGATGCTCTTAGTAACAGAACAGGCAAATTTGTTATTGTTTGGAAGACCTGTATTTAAATAAAAATACATAATCCAAGTCAAGTTAAAGTTGCATTATTTTATACACACGGATAATAAACTTTTAAATGTAAAATATAAAATTACTGTTAAATATAAAGATATTTATTAATATTTTTACTATTAGGATGAAGAATACAACAGTTAATTTAAATTTATAAAAGAATAGCTTAAATTTATTTGGAATATACAATAGTACTTTATTGAATGCTAAAGATTTTGTTAGAGAAAAAGTTTTTAGTTAATCAGGATTATTATACTTGATATGGAGATATGTGCCCAACAGAGTTATTTTATTACTTTATAAGTGATACATAACATTTAATTTGATTACTGGAAAACCTATACAACTGATAAAAAAAAACCTTGTTCATGCAAATACATAATGAACTGCAATATCATTTATTACATCTCAAAACTATATTAGATAAATAAAATATAGCACAATCAAAATGATGTCAACAATTAAATTAAACAAACTGAAATTTTGTCATGATCACCTACTGTTGCTGGGAAGATGATTCAGACAACGAAGCACACTATATAGCAACTTAAGGAATGCATTAAGAGTTGACTGTTTCACATTCAACTCTTAATGCATTCCTTAAGTTGATTCCTCTGTTGCAACAGAAACTAAAATTGATTCCTCTGTTGCTGGAGTGTATGTCATCATTGATATTCAATTATTGTCAAGCATTTCATCTTGACTTGCAGATTGAAGTAGTAGTGTGTTCACTGACAGGTTTTATTAATATTCCTTAATTTATTAGTTTTACATGAATTTCTGCTTTTCAATTACTTTATAACATTTAGCTGTCATCAGAAATTATTAAGTTTGTTTGCAAGACACTGTTACGTTCCCTCCCCCTATAATTAGATGTTTTGAATTTTTTGTGCAATACTCTTCAACAAAAAACTTTTTTCCTGCTTTGTGTTCTTTCAGAATACACCACTTTTGGCAGGAACTACAAGAGTTTAAATAGCAAAATAGGTCTCAGTGGGGCAGCTTTCAACAGGGTATTATTGTAATTTTAAGTAATCTTATTAAAAACTTAAGAAATATACAGAAATCCTAACTTTAAACATTCCTCAGATATCAGTCACATTATACACAATGGCATACTTGGAGGGAATGTAACACCCCCCCCCCCCCTCACTTGATGATTTCAGTACTATATATATTTTCTAAAGTAATCCTGAAAGTAAGCAAATTTTACATGTCCAATATTTGAGTTCTTACCTCATTAATCTGATTTTCATCCAAATCTTCCCTAAGAACAGAAGCCAGTAATTCATAGCGACTTGTCACAATATCTATCAATTCTGGTAATGTATCTATTGGTTTCTGTTGCATAGATGACAGATTATTATCTGTTATCCTGTAAGAAAAATGCTTAAATGTGAAATAGGAATTAAGTGAACATAAATTAATCTGAATTATTTCAAGTATTATTTTGCAAGCTCATAATGAAATTTTGAAAGAACACTAAATTGATCTACATGATTATAAATTTACACTTCCACATAGTATATGAAATATCCATAAATCTACATTGATGATGCAGTTATTTTAAATAAACATAAGGAAAATACATTTAAAGACCTGTTCTTTTTGGTAGAAAATAAGAAACTACTGCAACATAACTAAAATATTTGCAAAACATTTCAATGTAGAATTAATATCACATAAAAGTTAATAGAAAAAATAAAAAAGGTGTATATGAAAAATTTTGAGGCTTAATATTGAAACTGCAAATGATAAAACGAATAATAGAAACACAATAAATTAGTATAAAAACATCGATATAATAAAACAAATGCTTATTTTTCATAGCATTATAAGATGAGACAGCATAAAGGAAATTAAACTGTAAAAATATGTATGATATTGTTGTGAATTTTAAAATGGATAGGCACTGAGTGTGAGTACTAATAACTATATTTTCAAACCAATTACAATATAATGCAAATTGTTACAAAAATATGGATGAAGCATCTTATAAACAAATTAACTATTATCATACATAAGTCATTAACCTTTTTGTACAGAGCATACAATATCAGCTCTGTCTGTTGTACTAAAATACTACCTCTTCACTTTGTTTACCATGTCACTTGAATACCTTCAGACGTAAACAAACTCTTGTCCTGTGCTAGTCCACTTAACTTTTGTTACTAACAACAGAAAACAAACACCCACGCACACACTAATAAATATACTAATTATTTTCACTTAACGTGCACTGAATCAGACCATCTGAACGTGGGGCGGGGGTGGCTCAGTCAGTAGCGCGCCAGGCTTATAATCTGTAGTTCCCAGGTTTGAGTCCCAGCTGGGTCAGCGTTGAGATTTATCTCCGCAAAATTCCCCGCCCTGCCCACGGTCAGTAGGGGACACCGATGAGCTTGAAAAGGCTGCCGTCCGTCGGATGGGACATTAAGCAGTGGCCCCGTGTGTGGGAGAGCTATACAGGAGACATACAGGAGACCCTGTGCACTTTAAAGAACACGCTGGATGGCCTTGATGGGAGGCTACCATCTGTCTCCCAACAGCTGTTCCAGTGGGTCCCCTCCCCCAACCTTCTCTGAGCCTTCGGGGTCCATGTGACCTGGCCATTTAGCCCATGGTGTGCATAAAAGTGCCACTCAGAGGTAAAACAACCCAACCATCTGAACGTCGTTTCAGATCTCACAACTTGAACACACTACACTGCTTTCTTTTTTTATTCTTCCGAATCGTTCTCAGTTCTAATTCGTTGGCTAAATTGAATCTCACGTAGAAGCACACACGAGTGTTCAAGTCACGTTAAGTCATGAAGTCACTGTTGCTTGTTCATCTGTCGTAACAATATTATCAAACAAAAATTTATTTTGCATCAAATATTTTTATTTGTGTTAACTATGTCTGGATTTCCACAACTACACATTGGTATTTCATATCAATATTATTCAATCATGTTAATAATAACAGAAAACATACAAAGCATTTACAATATTTTTCACTTGAAAAACCCTAAAACATCTAGTCATAGAGGTCTGATGAGAGTCTATTAATATAATATGCCATAGAGAACATCTGTAAGAAATATGGAGACCTCAACAGAAGACAATGCATGAAAAGAAACATCCAAGCATTATCTGGGACTCAAATCAAGATCCCTTTAATCCACAGGCAAGCAAGCTACCGACTGGAATGGCTAAGATTAATAAATTATCCCTCAAGTAGCTGCTTGCCATAGCAGTTTGACAGGAACATGCCAGTATAACATGACAAAGATCTGTGAGGAGGGCAAGCCTTCAGTATAAAGGCAATACAAGAAAGGAAAATATTCGTGCTTTATCTAGAATTCAAACCCAGGTCCTTATGATACACAGCCATGCATGCCAAATTGCTTTAGATTTATATTAATTCTCTTTACATTCTATTTATTTTATTAGCATATAAATACTGTTAGCAATAACGTACAACTATGCTATTTACATACCTAAATTTGGGTAGGTGATGTCGTCCAATATGAGGTAAAGTAAGAAGTGCATTATCATCATACCAACGAGCCTGTAGCACCATTTGAAGGAGTGTCATTGATGAAATGGTAGTTGAAAGCCACCCATTATCTGCTGATACATCTATCATAGCCTGCAACAATCATGAATTTTTCAGTAGTTTTTATAAATGCAAAAATTTTTATAAAAGGGAAATAAATAGTATTTCAAAGCGTTTAGTGGATGAAAATAAACCTCAACTAAATGGCAGGAAACATGGGTCATTGCTAGATTGTTTTATTTTCAGTTTTTTCATTTGTTTTATGGCAGAAAATAAAATTATAATAATGTTCACTTTCAGAATAAAATGATACCGCAAACAAAATGTATTTATTTTTATTAAGACAAGAGTAAACAGAACTTGTGTCAAGTGCAAAATTAACTGAAATTTGTAAGGTGGAGGGTGTGTCCTATTAAATGTTATTTGGAATTACTTAGGATGGGAGTGGGTTAAAATTGGTCTAAAAAGAGTGTTACATAATTTATGGATGAACCCTGTGAATCAAATAACATTAATCATAGCACAAAATTTTTTTAACAACTTAATTAAAAAAAAATCTGAAATAAATATCAGTTGCTGCTTCAATTGTCATTTTCCATATTGATTTATTAGTGATGCACAGGTCTGATTATGCTCTTCATAATTCAAATGTTCTCATATAGAGTATCAACCAAATTTGTTTTTTGAATTGTTGTCATTCTTTTTCATCAAACACTTCAGCAATGTTTTCAAATTTTCAAGGGACAAAATGAATTATGATTAGAGAAAGTTGCATCATTCAGAAGCAGGCACTTTACTTTCATGAGCTCTCAACACTCCTCATTCACAAGCTGTTTTCTATGTGATGCTAGATCTTAAACACACACAAAAAAAGCTGTACGTATATTTGGACAATGATTTTTTTCAGACTCCATTCATGTTGCTTTTGGTGATCTTGCTGCATGATATGGCATTATTCTTAATAGCCATTTTTAAATTACAATCCTTTCACAACTGAAGGCTTGTTTTTCCCTTCTGAACGTCAGACAAGATATCCCATGACCAATTGAAAATAATAAGCCTTGAAAGTAATTGTCAGTCCCTAGTCCATGAGCTTCAAGATAGTAGTATTGGGAGGATGAAAAACAAGAATGTTATCAGCATAATCTTCAATATTATAGGGGTGTCTAGGAGCATTATCAATGACAAGCAGAGTTCTGTTATCCAGATTGTTTGCAGCACAGTATGACTTAATGAAAGGTGAAAAATAATCTGTAGCAAATAAAGTACCAAAATTACCAAAGCCTTAATTTTTCTCCTCTTATAAGAAGATTATGCAAGTTAGCATACTTAATGAATCTCTTGAACCATCTAACAACTTGCTTTAATGTCAGAATCCTGTGATACCAGTATAACATCTTCCTCAAGCTTCTTATTCTTAAGGGCTCAAACTAAGCAAGTGCCTTTTCTTGGATAATCAGAAAACCTAAAGTAATATTATTGTCATTATTGAACTTGATACATTGGCCTAATAGTCTCTCTAGTTTTTCTATGACTGCCACTCTGTGCTTTGTTATTCAATTGTATTCTACTAGAAAATGTTTCAGCTTTCAATTTGATTTTTTCTCTCTGCAAAAACATCATATGCACTATTGAAGGTGTTAAGTGCATGGTGAGACTTATGCCCTTTGATGTTTCACCTTTTTTCAGTCCATTTCAACACTTCTAATTTTTACTGTGAGAGAAAAAGCTCTTCTATATTTCTTTATCTCAGGCATTACATCATCCCTACCAACACAGTTTTGGAGGCATAATGATGAAATTAAGGGCAGTGTGAAAAAGAAAATTCACTTAAGAGATTTGTGTACAAAGAACACATTGACAAACTGAAAGAACATAATGGGATGCATTTGCACTCAAGTAACAACTGAATTCACTGCTGTTTAGAAGAGATATTTAATTACATTTCATCACAGAATAAATTTAACACAAAGAGCCATTTGCAATTAAAACATTATTTACACAAAAAACAACATTCTAATAATTGGAGTTTCCAATCACAAGTGACTTTTTGCTTTAAGTTTATTCTACAGTGAAATGCAAATAAATATTTGTGCTTATATATTCATCTGTGGCACAAAATGGAAAATTCTAGAAGTCTATGAAGAATTTCTTTGCAAATTAAAAGATATAAAATACTTAGTTCATTACAGTAAAAATTTAGAATTAAGTCATTCCTAAACATTCAAGTCTGTCATTGCAATTGAAAAGGATAACTAAAAAAAATATCATAACTGTATCTAAATCAAAACTATGTTAGGATTCACTGGTGTTGAACGGTGGCCATATTACTGAATACTGCACTTGGAAGAGTTATATTTTTAAATTGTAATATAATTTTAGTGATTTTAAATGTTTAATTTTGCTGATTTAATTAAAAAAATTGAGTTTTTAAATAAATTTTTTCATATGATAATTCAAACTGATCCAGAAGAGATTTTAATTTCAACTTAAATTCTTCACTAATTTATCAGTGTTGTGCACTACGTATGTTTTTTCAGCTGTTTAGCTCTCTTTAAATTAATCTTTATTATTTTTCAAATTACTTGTTTTTGAATAAAAATTTATTTTTATAGCACTAAATTGCTAAGCTTACTTTAGCAATAATCATTAAATATCTGATGCAATTGTATCTGAAGTGGATATTTGACAAAGAATTAAATAATAATACTATGAAATATTGCAATAATTGCATTAAAATAATAAAATTGCTTAGATAAATAATTTTTCAATTTTTTTTGTCCAAAGTTCAGATGAATTCGAAAATACAGTGAAATTTTGCCTTTATTAGAGAAAATTCCACATCTTTTGAATTTTTATTATTTTATTGTTCAGAATTCGATGGCACATAATATGATCTATTTCTATTTCAGTTACTTCAGGTAAGGTATTAAAATAATAAGTTGAAAAAAACTTGTTTTGCAATCAGTGGGATTTGAACCCACATCTCCCAGTAACTGGCCGGTATGCTAACCATTACACCATCAAAGGCTAACGCTTTCTTCTTAAGCTAGTGTAACTTATAAACTTTCCCACATTTTTAATTTTTTCACACAGTGGTGCCATCTATCAATCTATCAGGAAGTGCACAACTACGCTGTCTCTTAGAGGTAGAATTTAATATTTGTCACTTGTGCTCATGACATTATATCAATAATTCAGAAGTATTTTAGCTTATTATTTCATGTGTTCCATGTCTAAAGGACATCTCTTGTGATACTTTACTACTGAAGGCACGCAAAATTTTATCATTTGCTCAAGACACTTTAAATTTAATTTGACAACTAAATTAATTTTGGTTTCAAAAACTTATGGCTTTAAAGGTTAAATGCCTTGTTGAACTCTCTGTTTTAACTCATAGTGCTTAATTACTACATTTTAGTGTCTGGTAAACATATGGCTGAATTTTCAAAAAGTGGAAAATGCAATGAAAAAAAAAACCCCTTACATAATTATCCATCTGAATGAAGTATTAGGTACTACTGTTTATGAATTCCATGCTCCATTTTCCATAGCATTTATAATTGGTCCCTCCATGTCTACAGGACCACAATCTAATGTTACATATTACAGATGGTGGTTCATCATGGCATTCTTTCTTATTATATATAAGATATAGTATAAACAAGTGAATATAAATAATACTGTCAAAGTAAAGGAATGAACCCCAGTTTGTCAACCTGGTCTAGCTTTGACTCTTAAGTACTTTCTTGAAGGAAAAAACCTTTGAAAACCAGCTGAGAGTTGTGCAAGATTTATACGATGGTTATTTTAAAGATAAATCCCAAATATGCAGCATAGAGTTTACTTCTAAAATTGCAAACCAAATATAACATAAGGAATGTCAAAAAGAAATAAGACATGCTTATTTGTGGTTACTTCACTCCTTTTAGAGTGAAATAACCACAAATTATACTTACAAAATTGTAAAAAAAGTGATTTCTGAAAGTGAACCAACTTTCAAATAATGAATATACTGAAAGCAAATTGTGAAAACTCTTTACCTAATAGATAATCTTTATTTTTAACTTTAGCTCTGTTTACATGATACTATTAGGAATACTCACCTGGATAATACGAATAGCTTGATCTAATACTGATTTTAAATCTGTATGGTAATCTGTACAAGGAAGATGCAGTCGACTAAAATGAGCTTGAAACAACAAATTGGCTTTGGTATGTGGACTATCGAAAGTATATGGATTAACTTCATAGAGACAGCTCTTAGCTAGGTCACTATATAAATAAAAAGAACTGGTGTTATATGCCATCTTAATTAAGAGACATGGAAGTATTATTAATACACACAAACTTGCAATTGTATTAAAAATTCTCTATAAACACTGTAAATACATTAACTTAGAAAAATTAAGGCAATCAATAGGAGGCTTACAACATGTTTCACACTTTATCACAGTTATGCTATAAAGGCAGCATGCTAAAAGATGGTAAATATCCGTTGCATTTGTCATGTTTGTCTGTATGCAGCAATATTTCAGCAGTTAACCATGGAGACTGTCCTTATGAGAGCAGTTCCAGTCTTATATCAGATGGCAAATAGTATTTTATCAGATACAGCTTCCAGATGCATCATTTTAAGTACAATATTGCCATAGCATAGGGCCAAGAAAGAGGCTGCAGAAGCAGACCAGCCTGCTATTACAGTTTTAAAAGTTCTTTACTTTTAAATTTTGCATCAAAGAGACAGAGTGGTAATATTATTAGTTATGTGCAATCAATTGTGCACCCAATATTTTAAATGCTTTCAAGTGAAACAGTAGCATCATCAGCTTTAATAGATCACAATTATGTTTTTGAATTCCATGCACCATTCCACTTCTGCTATACCAACTGTGTATGTATACATGTAGAAGCTGTATCTGAGAAAATAGTACTTACCATTTGAAATAGGGCTGGGACTACTTTTGTAAGAACTAGTTCCATGGTGAATTCTCTACTGCAATATAGCTATATACGGACATGAAAAATTCAACAGATAGTTATCATCTTTTAGGCCTGCTCACTTACAACCACACCTATGACAAAGTATTACACATTGTAAGCCTACTGATTATTCTAACTTTTATAGTGTTCATTAAACACATTTTTAGTGTTCATAAAGTTTTAATATATGAAATTATACTTGTGATTAAAATAATTCATTGTTTGAAATTATAATCTTGGAACTTAAGGCAAGTAATTTAAACAGTAACTGTAGCATTTAGAAAAGCTAAAATCTTAGTGCTAACCAGGAATGAATATAGAAAACAATAGGGATGGGGCAAGTGACTTTATTGAACTGGAAAAAAAAGAAACTGGAATTTCATTGCAGTATAACATTTTGCCTTCTGTTTAAAAGGTCTTCAAAAAATTTCTTGAAAAATGCACGAAATATACAAAGGCTAATAATTTTTTACCTCCATTACCCTTACTAGCATTCTCAAGGGGGGAGGAGTCCCTCTTTGACCATTCCCCTAGATTCAGCACTGTTTCTAACAAACAAAATACTCTTAAGTATTTGAAGACAAAAATTCCACGACTGATTTTATTGCATCTTTAGAAATTACTTAAAAGGGCAAAAGAGAGATAACCATTGAAGAACAACAATGTCATATGCTACAATGCTATTAAAAACAATAAAATTGGAAGGTTTAAAAAGCTCAACACTTTTAACCTCCCATTTTGGGAGGTTAAAAGCTTACATTCACCTAAACGTACAAAAATAATTGAAACATGAATTAAGATTCATCAGATTGTTTAACCTTAATAGGCCTTCTTTTATAATGGAGGGAGATAATTCTATGGAAGATAGGAGATCATATATAAAGAGTATTTAATTCTAGAAAAATTATCAATGCCAAAGTTCTAAAACACTAAAATATAACTCTCAATCAAGGCCAGATTTGGGGGGAAGGGGGAAGCAATAACCCTTGAGAATTCTAGTAAGAGTAACAGAGGAAAACAAATTATGAAATTTGTGTATATTTCATGAACTTTTCAAGAATGTTTTTTAAAGACCTCCAAAATCGAGGGGGAAATGTTATATTTCAATGGAAATCCAGTCTCTTGAGTCTCCCCCCATTTAATTTTTTTTATGACTTGATTGGTTTCTCGACTTTAGTTCTTAACTTTTAGATTTATAAGGTCATATTCTGAAAGAGTTCATTGTCCGACGCGTGGTGCAATGGTAGCCCGCTCTGGCATGAATCTGGAGAGATGCGGGTTTGATTCCTGTTGTGGCGGCGATGAATTGTTTTCAGAATCTATTAATTAATGTTTGATGTCTATCTTAACAGGGAATACTGTGCATTCACTTTAGATTGATTTTTAATTATATATTAACGTCTTAGTGTTAGCGACCTTCTCATTAACATCTGATAATCAAATGCAATGACTGAAAAAGTTGCATCTCCTTGAGTATAGATGGCGCTGTCTCAGTCACGTCTCAGGAAGAAGATTTATAAGGTCATATTATGAAAGAGTTCGTTGTCCGACGTGTGGTGCAATGGTAGCACGCTCTGGCATGAACCAGGAGAGATGCGGGTTTGATTCCCGCCGTGGCGGCGATGAATTTTTTTCAGAATCTATTAATTAATGTTTGATGTCTATCTTAACAAGGAATACTGTGCATTCATTTTGGATTGATTTTTAATTATATATTAACATCTTAGAGATAGCGACCTTCTCATTAACATCTGATAATCAAATGCAACAACTGAAAAAGTTGCATCTCCTTGAGTATAGATAGCGCTGTCTCAGTCACATCTCAGGAAGATTCATAAGGTCATATTCTGAAAGAGTTTGTTGTCCGATGCGTGGTGCAATGGTAGCGCGCTCTGGCATGAATCTGGAGAGATGTGGGTTCGATTCCCACCATGGCGGCGGCGCTGAATTTTTTTCAGAATTTATTAATTAATGTTTGATGTCTATTTTAACAGGGAATACTGTGCATTCACTTTGGATTGATTTTTTAAAAAAGTGCCCCCCCCCCTGGATCTAAGTGGTCAATTCACTGTTGCCAATGGAAACATCATGGCATTCACATTTCACCACCAAAATTAAAAAAATTCTAGATTAAATACGTCATTTAGAGTATTTGTTTGAAATTTGCAAATTTTACCACCATTAGAGGGTGAATTATAGTTTGCGGAAGGCTCAAAAAGTGTGAATCATAATATTTTATCAATTCCTATCTAACCCAAAAAGAATTTTTCATTAATTTCTAAAATCAAAAAATTATCAGCTACAACTAAAAAGATGATTATCTTTTTAGTTGTAGCTGATAATTGTTGTAGCTAAAAAGATGACCATCCCCTCTGAATCTAAGGCTCATTGTTGGCAATGGAAACTTCGTGACCTTTACATTCCACCAGCAAAATTTCAAATTTCTAGCATAAATACATCATTTGCAATATTCATTTGAAATTTTGGAATTTTCAGCTTTTCCCACTGCTAGAGGGCGTAATTATAGATTTAGAGAGATTCTGAAAGTGCATATCATAATATTTCTTCAATACCTATCCAACACAAAAAAGAATTTTTGATTTATCTCTGTAAACAAAAAAGTTCAATATCTACAGACAGACAAACAGACGACAAAGCGAAACCTCATTACTCATTACTATTATCTTGTTTTCAAAGAACGAGATAAAAAAAAACTCTTAAAACTTTCAGATAATAATAGTTTTGAGAGTTTAAATAATATATTTTTGAAATTCATCAAATATTCAAAGATCATGGCTCAGCTGTTGGAAATGCTGCTTAAAAGAATGTTTACATCCCGTGGTATTTTTTTTTTCACGGGTTTTGGTTACTTAATTTTAGTCTATATGAAGTTTATGAAAAGTCAAACATGAGGCAAGTATTTCTTAACCCTTTAATGTCCATAACAGCCCAAAATTTGAAATGGACTAATCCAAACAGTTCTATTTTATTGTCTTTACTACCTTCTATTCTTTCTTAGATTTCTTGAGTGTAAAGGTTAAAGCATATACTTGCTACAGCATCCAGTCAATGTAATTTGCCAGAGAGGATTTATGAGGGAGGTAAATATCAGTATAACATGCACCTGGGATTCTTTGCTCTGAGTCAAAGAGGCTAAATGTTTGGCTAAAGGAATAATTAATCTAAAGAAAAGTAATTTTAAATGAGAAATTACCTGTTCATGGAGTCTTCATTGTGTCGTACTGGAAGTTCTTCATACTCTTTAGTTTCACAGAGCACCCATAGCAATTTTTCATGTGTTATTTGTGGCTTCAAGTGCTCCCTAAATGTTTGCATTGTTTCATAATTAATATAATAATAAGAAGCAATACGTCCCAACACTGTAGGCTTTATTGTTCTATTGTCCTGGAATATAAGATTAATTTTCTTTGAAATGATTTCAAATTAGTTTTGCTGGATATAAATATAAATTCCAATATCTACATAAAGGACAAACAATATTTCAACATATTTTCTATTTTGATAATAACTGTGTTGCAATATGATGCAAATGTAATTCCAAAATATAGCTAAATCTATGGGGGAAAAAAGATTTAATGCTCAGATGAATGACATGCAAAGTGCTCACCAAATTAAAATTGGCAATATAATAAAATACAGCTAGAAATGTTAGGATTAAAGTTTACTTTATTAAATATCTAAAAAAAGGTTTGAACATATGTTTTTACTCTATAGTAATATTGTAATTTATATGACACTACTTACATCTCTTTTCAGTAAAACATTTGTGTATGGATATTTTTAAAATTTCGCAATCTATATTTTGTAACAGTCATTTGTTTAAAGATTTGAATAACAATTATAAATGTTTTGTACCAATTAAAGGAGTTAAACATAAAAACTTGTATAAGGATGAAGAGAACATGTGCTGTGCAACATTATTTATGGATATTTTTCTTACCTCAGTAATTTCCAAACAGTTAGCTTGCTGCAATATCCCCAGAGAACGATCAACAAGCCCTGAGAGAAATCTGTTTACATCAATGGGATCAATGCTTTCTAGTCTGTAATATCTGAAATGGCAATCAACAAACAAAGTGAAAGAAAATGCAATTCATATTACAAAATAATAATAATGAATTTTTGACAGAAAAAGAAATATGATTATTGGAATGAATGTTGTAGTTAATATCTTCATAAATCTTAAATTCCTACTTGTGGTTGACTTACTTTTGAATGATTTGATATGGTGAACTCATAAAAATAATAACACAAAAGACACTTTTCACCAATATATTCAGCTTCTAATACTTCTTCTGACAGCTTGGCTGTTTCTAATATGCAAAATAACCTAATATTTCTTTTTGATGATACTAATAACCACTTATAATTTGTTGGCTGGGTTATCAATTACAATGTTCAATTGTTGCAATAAATACAATACAAGAAAGAGTGACTAGGTATTTTTAAATAATTTTAAAATTCATGTTTAAAAAAAAAAGAAATATTTTTGTAAGTAAGATGGGATTTGAACCACGCAACTACTAGTGTCAAATATCCTGCACTGAGCTATGGGCTCATCCATCTCATGCTTCAGAACTGGCTGAAAACTGGCAGAACTGGCTTTTATGAAATTTAATGATGTGTATGGTTCAGCTTATTCAGTTAACTAATGGTGCCACTAAGCTTGTATTTTTGATGTACTATTGTGAGACATTTCTTTGAAAACATTCAGATGACAATCAGAAGCCAATATCGGTATTTTTAAATATATATATATGCATTTTTTGTTTATACATTTTCTATTGTCTCATTAGCAATGTTTATCATTGTAGGCAATATTTGTAGCTTTCTAATTTCAACACACTATTTCATATCATTTGCTTTGTATCCTCTTGATATGTTTTCCCCAATAGCTTTTATATGAGCAAACTACAGAAATGTTTTTTTCTTAAAAAAGAAAAGTCATATATTATATGCCTCTAAAGTGGCTTGGAATGACCAAAACAGAAAACTGCCACACAAAACAGAAAAACTTCTTAAGGGTTTGTGCAATTAGCTATAAAATGTGAACTTTAACAGCTATTAATAGAATTTAAAAACTATAATGAAGCTTAAAACATCTATCATTTGCAATAAAGCACATTATTTTCATGCAAAAATTCATTCAGATATTAGGAGCAAAGTTAATCTCAGGTAATACATTTTTACCCCTTAATATCTCATAGAGACTAAAGCACTATTTTTTTAATGAACTCTATGCTTTCACCTAAAAATATTATCAATTTCCATAATTTCTTTATTATCAACATTAACATTTAGTAGTTAATAATTATTATTACATAAATTTTTGTTCTTATATTATAAATGTATTATGGCTTATTTTCAATTCTGTTCTGAATTATTTTTTTCACTAAAATTGATTATTATTACTATTTAAATATTTAATTACATGGCAGTTTTCAAAACCCATTCTCAACACAAAATTGGGTCTTAATGTAATTATAAAAAAAGCACACAACAAGAAAATATGACAACTCAATCACTAAGGTTAGATATTATAGTAACTATAAAATATTTACTAATCCATAAAATAATCTACATCCACACTTACTTTTTGATAAAGCATTGACATTGGGTGGTAAAATGGGTTAAAATTAACACCCTAAAGACATTAACCTTCTATGCTTTATAATAGTACTGAATGTCGACATTATTGAATATATAATGTTCAATAGTTAAATTGTGTAGAATATTTAATGGGCTCACAATGGTGGCAACCATTTTTAATCTGTCACTCTGCTTGATAGTATGAATTATGTTGAGCAGTGTTTTTTAATTAGTGTACCATGGATAATTGGAGAGTGTTCTATGAAATATTTTATTTCACTACTCCAAAACCAAAAAATATCTGAAATGCATTATAAAAACTTTATAAAACTTATATCTTTCACAATATTGAAAAATATAATTTTGATTATTATATATCTTCTTCCTACTATAATCTCACTGTTCTGATAAGTTTTTCATTATTTATTAAGTGGTTGTTAAGTATTCCGTCACTGAAAAAAATGATGAAAAACAGTGATTTTGAACTTGGATAACTAAACTTTCATCTAGACTATTTTTTGTCTGTCTTGGACATTTTAAATTAGTCATGGTTAAGTAGGAATTTCTACAGAAGTTTTATTCTGTTATTAACCATTTTTTGAGTGACAAAAGGTTCAATCAAACAAAAGGCCATGAGTTCTTCCTCGTGGCCTTTTGTTTGATTGAACCTTTTGTCACAACTGATTGAAACAAAAGGCCACGAGTTCTTAGTCATGGCCTTTTGTTTGTTTGAACCTTTCGTCACAACTCAAAAAATGGTTAATAACAGAATAAAACTTCTGTGAAAATTCCTATTTAACCATGACTAATTTTAAAATGTCCAAGACAGCCTAAAAATAGTCTTACACAGGATTTAAAAATATACTTACACAGGATTTTGCAAAAGACGTCTAAACAAATATGTCCATGTTAAGTAATCCAAGCACTGTTGTTTAGAAGAAATTGTACCAGCAACTATCTCTGCATTGAAATGATCGGGTAACACTTGGAGAAGACTGAAAAATTGTTTTAACATAAAGCATTTTAAAATGATGATAAAAAAGTAAAATCCTTAATAATCATAGGAATTAAAAAAACAAGGCAATGCAGTGTCCAACTTATGAAAGTTGTTTTGCAAAACCTTATGTTTAATTGATGATAATAAAAAGTATAATTTTAATCATTACAGGAATTCAAAGCACAAGGTAATACACAAGGTAACAACTTATGTAAGTTGCTCCATAAAACCTTACAAAAATTGAATTTTATGCATATTGGAAATTACCATAAGTGTGTGTGCCTGACATATACTTTGGTGGTACAACTCAGGTAGTAAAAATAACATTAATATATGCCCAACATATCATTAATTCATAATGGTAGCTTTTTATTTAAAAAAATTATGGAATAAATACATGAAAATAATTTACAAATCAACTTCAATTTACCCAATTCCTAGTAATGGCTTCCTCATGTGAAGAGCAGAGGTGGTGCAAGGATGCTTATTTAATTATTAGTAATGCTAATAAAAAACAAGAGCAGATGGGAAAAAATATAAATAAATTAAAAAAAAATACCTATCTTCCTACAGGGCTCTAAAAAGTAGAAAATAAACCTAAAGCATATCGATGGTGTAATCAGTCACTGAGTTCACATTCACTTCAAAGGAAGATAGGGTGCCGGCAATCTTTTTGTGTAGGTAAATTGGCATCCTATCTTCCTTTGAAGTGAATACAAACTCAGTGACTGATTGCACCATTGATATGCTTTAGGTTTATTTTTAGGGCCATATAGGAAGATAGGTATTTTTTAAATTTTTTAATTTATTTATATTTTCTCTTTGTCACTAAAAATATCTACCTTCAGAACTTTTATTTGATATATGACTCACAAACATCAAACACAAGTTTCATATTTGAGATATGACTCATTAAAGTTTAATCCTGCAAAAATCACAGGGGGAGTGGGGTAGTGGGTGCAAAATTCAAAACAGTTTACAACATACAACAGTCATTTTATGAGCTTTCATTTGACACCTAAATTGTAACGTAGGACCAGCTATATGTTATAAACTGGACCAGCTATAGGTTACGTTTGGAAGATACAGTAGAATGACTTTCACATTTCCTGTTTTCTAGGTGGGAAGAATGGGGGGGAGGGTCATTTTTAATAGACTATGACATTCCCTGCATCAGAAGCTTTCATTTAACATATAGCTGGTTATTTTTGGCATTTGCATTCTGGAGATATAGCAGAATATGTTTCATACTTCCTCTCTTTTAGAGGAAAAGAAAGCATGGGGGTTAATTTTATATAGCTTATGACACTTCCCATGTCACAAGCTTTCATTTGACACATAACATGTTACTTTCCGCAGTCTCCTTCAGGGGATATAGGGGAACAATCGTTTTCATAAAATAATTTCATGTTTCCTCCCCCCCCCCTTTTAGGGGGGAAGGAAACATGGGAAGGAGCAATTTTTTTTATAGCCTATCACTCCTCATGTCAAAATTTAGAACTTAAAATGTTGATGAATACTTGTTTTGACACTGCCAATCGATACACTGACATCTAAGCCTATTACCTGAATGGTAATGTGTGGGTTTTCCTTAATGAGTTCCCAAACAACAGCAATGGTTCTCTCATTCATGGCCTCCTTCAGTCTTCCTGCATGAAGGAGGTTTTCGAAGCTCTGCTGTCCTTTTCTGAACTTTTACATCCATTCCATAACAGTGCCATATGAACAGGCATGATCCCCATATTGCGTAGTCCCCAAGCTGCATCCTTATGAAAATGTAAAATATTTCTCCATCTTTAGTAGGCTCCATAGCAACAATGCACAGATTTCACAGATAGAACTTTACATGCCCACAGTGAAGAGAGAAATGACGATGATATAGTCTTTGTTTCTAACATATAATGACAAGCATTCAAACAAATCATAGCTTATTAACTTCAGAGGAACAAGTGCAAATCTACAGTCATGTGTCAAGAGCATTTTGAAACCCTCTGTACTAGCAATATGGCATTCCTAATTCTGGTTAAAGCTGGGGAAAGATACATTAAATCCTATCTCTGAATCAGGCAGTTTTCATATTGTAATATATGTCTGGCTGCTTGAAACCTGCCTGATGAATATGGGTGTCTTCCACAACACAGGTGCCAGTATCAACCAACTGTCCAAACACTGTAGCCAATATAAGAAGATATTTGATAAGTTGAACTTGGTTTCACTGAATCTGTCTTCACTTGTCTCCTGTCAATTGTACTGTTCCCACATATGTGATTTCAGCATCCTACAACCATTAACCCTTTTATTATATCATCCCAAATTGCAGGTAAGAAGAAATGAAGAGAAGGAATAGCATTGATTGGATAAGTCTGTTTAAAATCTCAGCTGTTTCGAGCCTGTATGGTAGTGAGATAATAAACTTTCTCAGATAGATGCCACCACTGTTGTGAATCAAATAAATAAAATCCAGAAGGTTTATATGGTCACACAAGCTGAGAAAAGGTTAGCCATTGAAGGTGTAGTGATAATTGGCATGCTTCTAGGAGATGTGGGTTCAAATCCCACTCATGGCAAAACCAATTTTTTTCAGCTTATTATTTCATGAGTTCCATATCTACAGGACACATCCTGTGATTCTTTACAACTGGTGATAATTATTCAATATATATATAATATAAATTGAGCATAACTGACGTTTAAAGGCCTTCAAACATCAGTCATGCTCAAGAATTAAACCTACAACCAGTGATACTAAATGGAAAGGCTGCATGTTAACATCGGATATAAGTCAACAGCAAATATCCATAAAGTGAAAAAACATCTATGATAACAGCAAATATAATATCCTGTGACAAGAATAAGATTTATCTACAATATGAAAGTTAACAAGTGTCAAGTGCACCGCAGATAACCTGGACTGTGTTTCTCCATGTAAGTATTGAGTGTACCAGCCAAGTTCACAGAACCACAAAACATCTACTTCACAGGACATACAACTAAGCAAGCTACAACATGCCAGTATAATATAGATGAGTATATATAAGAACTTATAAAATACTCGATTAGTATCAAAGGCCAACACTTCATGTTTCTTCTGTAGAAGTCTTTGTGTTTTAAGGATAATAAGCTAGTACTATTACACGTTGAATTTTGCAACGATGTATATGAGAACAACCTAATGAGCAATAAGGACATTTGAATAACCCTTTCAAAACAGTGCAGTTTGTGATTAAATCTCTTTTAAGAAAGAAAATAGATAATAAAACTGGAAGAAACTGCAATTTAAGAAGATTTATGAAAATTCTATACTTTTGGTGATTTGACATTCAATCATTTTAACTAAATATAAATACCTTGATTCAACTGGAAAAGGCTCATAAAGGAACTTCTTGTAGAAATCCTTTTTTACATCTTGTACTAGAACCACAGCAACTCCATGATCATCATACTGAGGACGACCAGCTCGCCCCATCATTTGCAATACATCTAAATAGATAACATAATTAGAATTAACAATACTTTTTAAAAACTGCAGTTAATATAAAAATTTATTTCTTATTATCTTTGAATTAGATTTATGTTAATCTATAACCAAGATGAGGCCAAACTTTTTGCCAAAATAAACCACAATCTATTCAAATTTTACCACTAAAATGTTAGAAGAATTGCCCTCTGTTATTAAAACTATTCATTTGGTATTAGATTAACATAAAACTCATAGCTTTGAGTTCAGGTAAACATATGCTGTGGAAAAAGATATACATAGTGCTGTGAGATTAGAAGCTATGTATACTAACATCACAGTTGTAATTACAATTATCAATTAAAATTGGGTATTATTGCAAGTTTCTATGCTGTTGAAGCATACCATTAGATCACTATAATAAAGCAGTAGGATAGTTTTAGCCATATGTTTGATTTTAGTTTATTTCAAAATGCCTATAAATATTACAGTTGTATTAGTATGGCATAAGTATGCTGTAGATATTCATATTATGCAAAGGCATTATGATGTTTCATGATTGCATGCCTGATAAAGAAAAAAAAAATGTATATTAAAGTCTAAAAATGCTTTAATATTATTAATGGTAGGAACATTATTAAGTTGAGTTGTTTTACCTCCAAATGGCACATTTTTGCACAGAATGGGCTAAACAGCCAAGTCACAAGGACCCCTAAGGCTCAGAGAAGGTTAGGAGATGGGCATCCACTGGACAGTTGTTAGGAAACAGATGGAAACATAAATAGAATATAATCTGAAAAACATATCTGAGCTACAACACTGAAGTGAGCAATATTATTGGTAAAAGCTGTAATGTGTAAGAGTAGAAAGTTAAAACAGAATGAGTGTGATAGATGTAGAAAATATGAAGAAGTACTAGATTGCCTTGCAATTTAAAGTGAACTTACAGAAGGAAAAAAAAAAGTTATAGAATAAATATAACCAAATTATTTTGCAAAGGAAGTGGTGAGGAGGTATCTGTAAATTTGCTAATTTCATATGAACAGTGTAAAGTTCATTATCCTATCCCTGAAAATCTCACAATAGTGTCAAAAGTGGCATGCCAGTTGTGACACAAATTGAGGGTTAATGTGTGTGAACACCTCTCACAGCAATCACAATAGTGCCTCATACTGTATATGTGGCACTATTGTGATGTGCGTTTCATACACAGTCCATATACTGTATAAGAGGCATCATTGTAAAGTAGGTTTGAGGTGCCAGTCATGTAAAATAACCACTTCAAGTTTCTGGTGGGTCTGGAGGAGGGATCATTAATGAATGCAACACACCTTCCTAGAGCATCCAAAACATGCTCTGTGGAACATGCTGCCACTCACTTTGAAAAATCCTGAATATGCAATTTGCACATATGTATGTTTAAATATATATACACTATTCAAGTGTAACAGTCCTCTTGAAAACAACTTAATTTGGCTGTTCTGTTCATTGCAATTTCTAAATTATTATTCACTGGCTTTAAATATTATTTATGATCTTTACTGTGGTTTCAACACAAAAGACCTGCAAATTAATTAATTAATTATAAGTTCACAGCAATATAGTTAAAACAACATTTAATACACGATTTATGCTGTTTAAAGGGAGTGAGCCTAGGAGCAATCACATTTACACATTGACTATCTCATGAATAGTCATAGTAATAGTTGTCACAATTGTAAGACAACTTAATGCAATCTTTAAAACGATAAAGGTTCAAAGTAATAGTCATAACATTACCATTTTCATGGAAAGTCCTGCTGGCTACAGCTGGTTAAGTGACATGATATGATCCCTTTTGGTACCATCTTCGTTATAGATGCAAGCACACGTAGATGTAATCATAGAAGTGATCATAAAAGGTAGCATATGCTGTCAGTTCACAAGTATTAACTGTTGATGTATACGTGTAATACTCCAGATACCAGTCCATAACTATATTGATCTTAGAGATGACATATTTCAATGGTATTGATGCTTGAAATTTTCAACATACTCGTTGATGTGATATACTTAAGCTCAGGAAGCAGCTCCATTTGTCAACGTCCAGTATAATCGGGCTTCAAATTTATTTCCAAGTTTGCATCCCACAAACTCCATGAACAAGCATAAATCAGTGCAAGTTAAAAACAAAGTTAAAGCACTAGATTAAAAATGTTAAAAACTTATGGCCCACCCTTCCCGTATACCAACAAATTTACGACATGTTTCATACCCGGACACGTGCGGGACTTCATCAGGCAAAGTAGCTAGTAAGGTAGTGGGTATATATATGAGAGCATCCCCCTATCGGTGAGTTATCTGATTTGTTTGATGCTCGTGCAACAGGAGATTCCATGCTGCCAGTAGGGGTGGAATGTCCATGTTGCACAAGCGAGCCTTATTTAAATTAATGTAAATTTTTTCAGCGTAATGTAATTGATATTTATTTGCTGGTGCTGTTAATGGTTTAAAATTTAAGTTACTAATCTGTAATTGATTTTGTTTTACAGTCTGTGCCAGAGCTGTATTATCATTTCCTTTTTTAATGTCAGATTGATGTTCTGACATATGTTGTTTGCATGACCGGAAAGTTTTACCAATATAGAAATTCCCCCCCCCCCCCCCCAATATTTTATTCTCATCAGGTATTTCAATTTCATATATACAAAAATATTGGGGGAGGGGGATTTCTATATTGGTAAAACTTCCGGTCATACAAACAACGTATGTCAGAACATCAATCTGACATTAAAAAAGGAAATGATAATACAGCTCTGGCACAGACTGTAAAACAAAATCAATTACAGATTAGTAACTTAAATTTTAAACCATTAACA
Organism: Ryuthela nishihirai; assembly: GCA_038380435.1. Classification (NCBI taxonomy): domain Eukaryota; kingdom Metazoa; phylum Arthropoda; class Arachnida; order Araneae; family Heptathelidae; genus Ryuthela; species Ryuthela nishihirai. The sequence goes on along the minus strand of JAWZYU010000001.1, from coordinate 131,614,772 downwards.
GCACCGGCAAATAAATATCAATTACATTACGCTGAAAAAATTTACATTAATTTAAATAAGGATCGCTTGTGCAACACGGACATTCCACCCCTACTGGCAGCATGGAATCTCCTGTTGCACGAGCATCAAACAAATCAGAAACCAATAGGGGGATGTTCTCATACATATACCCACTACCCTACTAGCTACTTTGCCTGATGAAGTCCCGCATGCGTCCGGGTATGAAACATGTCGTAAATTTGCTGGTATATGGGAAGGGTGGGCCATAAGTTTTTAACATTTTTAATCTAGTGCTTTAACTTTGTTTTTAACTTGCACTGATTTATGCTTGTTCATGGAGTTTGTGGGTTGCAAACTTGGAAATAAATTTGAAGCCCGATTATACTGGACGTTAACAAATGGAGCTGCTTCCTGAGCTTAAGTATATCACATCAACGAGTATGTTGAAAATTTCAAGCATCAATACCATTGAAATATGGGTTGGGTTGTTTTACCTCTGAGCGGCACTTTTTTGCACACCATGGGCTAAATGGCCAGGCCACAAGGACCCCGAAGGTTCAGAGAAGGTTGGGGGAGGGGACCCACTGGAACAGCTGTTGGGAGACAGATGGTAGCCTCCCATCAAGGCCATCCAGCGTGTTCTTTAACGTGCACAGGGTACGGCTCTCCCGCACACGGGGCCACGGCTTAACGTCCCATCCGACGGACAGCGGCCTTTCCAAGCCCATCGGTGTCCCCTACTGACCGTGGGCAGGATGGGGAATTTTGCGGAGATAAATCTCAACGCTGACCCAGCTGGGACTCGAACCTGGGAACTACAGATTACGAGCCTGGCGTGCTACCGACTGAGCCACCCCCGCCCCCATTGAAATATGTCATCTCTAAGATCAACATTGTTATGGACTGGTATCTGGAGTATTACACGTATACATCAACAGTTAATACTTGTGAACTGACAGCATATGTGCTAACTTTTATGATCACTTCTATGATTACATCTACGTGTGCTTGCATCTATAATGAAGATGGTACCAAAAGGGATCATATCATGTCACTTAACTAGCTGTAGCCAGCAGGACTTTCCATGAAAATGGTAATGTTATGACTATTACTTTGAACCTTTATCGTTTTAAAGATTGCATTAAGTTGTCATACAATTGTAACAACTATTACTATGACTATTCATGAGATAGTCAATGTGTAAATGTGATTGCTCCTAGGCTCACTCCCTTTAAACAGCATAAATCATGTATTAAATATTGTTTTAAAGACCTGTAAATACAGATAACAAAAATACATTAAGGATATTTAACTAATGAGGGCAATATGTAAAACATTATTAGTATATGTTTTTATGTGCCTTAACATAGATGAAATTTGCTGACAATGGCTACTCATTTCTTTAAAAGTAGGAAGGTTTCGACACATATTTGAATTTATTATAAATGCATTTGAAAATTATTCATTTATTGTAAAAAGTTAAAATTTACATATTTAGTCCAGCTTTTAATTATAAATTGCAGAAATATTATATACAGGTTGTCCTAAAAGTCTGGATCCATAAGCAATTTTCGTTATTTGAAATATGATAATTTTCAATTGTATTTCAGATCCAAGATGGCTTCAAAACTAACAGTAGATGACAGAATTGAACTCGTTCTCATGTATGCGACAGGATGCTTCACATAGTGGAATTGCTGCCAAATTCAATAGAAAGCATCCCAAGAAGCATCCAATAACACATGCCACTGTTGGAAAAGTGTTTAAACGTTTTAGAGAAATCTCTGCATATAACAACATCGGCTCTGATACTTTGAGAAATGTTCAACATTCTTGTATCCACAAATGTCACAAAGTGCAAGGCCATCAATTTGAGTTGCTGTAATATACCTTTTACATAAAGTTTTGCCTATGGATCTAGATTTTTGGGATACCTTGTATATCATATTCTTATGCAGCTCATCTGGTGAAACCCATGTGTACTTATGTATGTTGCAGTGTTTGCAATAAGTGGTAGTAATTCTCAAACCATTAAGTTTACTTACTTTACTTTAAAATTAATAGCCATATGTTTGATTTTAGTTTATTTCAAAATGTTTCCAAACCATTAAGTTTACTTAGATTACTTTACTTCAAAAATTTAGTTTATTTTGTGTTCCTATAGTAATTAATATTACCTGTAGGAGACATTGCCCATTGCCATTGCAGCTACCAATACCAAAAGTGCCTATCATACCTCCCCAAAGGTCAGAGTCAGTACCAACTTTGGCATTGAAATCACCTACAGCAAGGCAATATCTCCTTTCTTGACATAATTCAAAATATCCTGAAGTTGTCCTATCTTGCACTGGTGGGCTTGTGTGGAGGGACAATCTTCCGCTGTGTTTTCTGTTTTTTGCGGGTTGACAGCCCCAAGTGAATAGATTCACAGGATATGTTTCATCAGGTGGTGGATAATCCTGAGCAGAGGTCATCACAGGCACCTGAACCCTAGATTCTATGGGCATCATCGATTCTACATTGGAGGAAGTCTTCCAGTGTAGATGGCTTCAGCCTTTAGTGGTGGGGGAATGGGTCTTTGCCCCATGCCTGCGATTAGGGGGCTGTTTGATATTGTCGACATTCCCTCTCTTAATAAAGATAGTTTCTTTAAACATCCAACTAACCATTTTCTCTCTATAGGTAGTTGGAATGTGAGGACTCTACACAAAGCTTATTCTCTTGATGTCCTCACACAAGAATTCTACTGTTATAATTTAGATATCTGGCTTGCAAGAGACCAGATAGACAGATAAAAGTTAGATTCTTAAAAAGAATCTTAAATTTCTCTTTTCAGGGAGAGCAGTAATAAGCATGACCAAGGCATAGGTCTGCTTCTCAGCAGACATGCCAGTGATGTTCTTCTAGGATATGAGTGCATTAATGAAAGGTTTCTTACAGCAAAATTTCAGACAAACATTAAAGACTTGAATGTCATCTGCTGTTATGCCCCCACTGAGGATGCTGATGAGAATGAGAAAAATAGGTTTTCTGGACAATTTCAGGATATTTTGAATTCTGTCAAGAAAGGAGATATTACCCTTGTTATAGGTGACTTCAATGTTATCTGCTGTTATGCCCCCACTGAGGATGCCGATGAGGATGAGAAGGATAGGTTTTACAGACAACTTCAGGATATTTTGAATTCTGTCAAGAAAGGAGATATTACCCTTGTTCTAGGTGACTTCAATGCCAAAGTTGGTACTGACTCTGACCTTTGGGGAGGGGTGACAGCTCTTTTTGGAATTGGTAGCTGAAATGGCAATGGGCAACGTTTCCTATAGGTGAATATAGGTGAATAAACTTAATGGTTTGAAAATAACTAACACTTATTGATGAGATGTGATTATTGATGAGAAGTGATAACACTTATTGATTATTGATAAGATGATTGTAACACTTATTACAAACATCAGAATATTCAAAAGTACAGATGGGTTTCACCACGGTTGCATAAGAATATGATGATTATATATTAATTAACAGCAAATGGGCTAGTTCTGTTAGGAATATCAACTCATATAGGGGAGCTGAAATTGGATCTGACCATTACCATGTGTAAAAGTGTCTTGCAACATAAAGTTAAGAAGCATTGTGCTAAGGTTAAAAAATTACCTTTAATTCTGAAGCTTTGAAAGACCCAATTATAGCTAAAACTTATCATGACTTGTTACTTAGTCATTATGGCAGTCATGGTTTGCTTACTACTGAAGTTGAGGAAGAATGGGATCATTTTAAACAGGCTTTTTTGGAAACTAATAGTATTCATTTAGGAAAAAAGGAGCAGAGGAGGTAGAATTATTTGAGTGATAAGGCACTTGAGCTTACTTCAGAAAGAAAGAGCTGTAGGAATGTCTTTAATAAATACCATACTAGTCCTAATAGGAAACATTACAGAGAGCTTAATAAACGAGTAAAGGATCAGTTAGTTGCTGATAAGAATCTTTGGCTTGATGGCTTCGCTGACAAAGCTAAGGAAGCAGTTAGACAGCACAACAGCAGATAGCTATACTGATAATTAATGTTTTATGTGGTAGAAGAAAGCAGAGAGGTATACAGGGATTGAAGGATAAACAATGTAAGGTTACAGAAGATGAGGATTCTATCATGGCTAGGTAGGCTGAGCATTTCAGTGATGTTCTAAACAATGTGGTTAGTTCTACTTCCATTGTTTCTAATGATGATAGATGCATTACTGGCTTTAATGTTGACCCTGTAACACAGTCTTAAGTAAGTTATTTTGACCGTTTCTAAACTTAAACTACATAAATCCCCAAGGGTAGATGAAATTACTATGGAAATGCTTAGAGCTGGGAATGTTTCAGTTACCACATGGATGACTGAAATTTTGAATATCTTTTATGATAAAGGCACGATTTCTAAGGATTTTACCAGTGCTATTATTATTATCCCTATTTTTTAAAAAGGTGATCAAGTTCTTATGATAACTATAGGGGTATCAGCCTACTTTCTGTTCCAGGTAAAGTTCTTTGCATGATTGTGCTTAATAGAATTAAGAATCTGGATTCAGAAGTGGTAGGGTATGTGTAGATAAGATATTTTCACTCAGGCAGATTCTTCAGAAATGTTTAGTTTCAGAAACCTTTGTTTGCTAACTTTTTTGATTTCAAAAAGGCTTTCAACTCTGTTAATCATCATAATTTGTGGTTGATTGTGAGATCGTATGGCATACAGAAATGAAAACTCTCTATTATAACACTGAGTCATGTGTGAGAGTTGGTAAGGCTTGTAGTAACTGGTTTAGCATTGCTTTTGGTGTTCGACAAGGGTGCATTTTGTTTTCTTTTCTTTTTAGTTTGGTTATTGATTATGTTATGTGAAATTCTTTGCAAGGGAAAGATTTTGGCCTTAAATGGTCTAGAGATTAAAAAATTTCTCATTCAGATTATGTAGGTGATTTGGCCTTGTTGACTAATGATGTTGATGAGATGAATTCTTTCATTAGGGCTGTTGATGAGACTGGAAATAGGGTTTGATTGGTGATAAACAGAGATAAAACTAAAGTGATGAAAATTGGTCAGGCAGATGGTGCTTCAGTCACTTTGAGTGGTTGAACCCTTGAGCAAGTGTCTCAGTTTAATTAACTTGGGTGCTATGTAACAGATACTGGTAATGTGCAGCATGAGATTAACAGATGAATAGGGACTGTTGCTAGGACTTTTAAGAATCTATGGAGAGTGTGGAGAAATAGGTGTATACACCTAAAGATTAAAATTAGAATATATTTTAGTCTTTAGTTCTCTCTAGGGTTAATTATGATAATGAAACTTGGACACTTTGCAAACAACAGGAAACTTGATGCTTTTGATTCTAGATGCTTACGTTATCATGGGTATTAGGTGATTTAACTTTGTGAGTAATGATGAGATTAGGCAAAGCATTGTCAACCTCCTTTAAGTAGCATATTGTACAGAAAGAGACTGTTAGTTTGGTTATGTTGCCATATATAATTATAAAAAAAAAAATACCCCCTCAAGCAGCTGCTTGCCACAGAGGTCTGACAGGAGCCTGTTAGTTTATATGCCACAGTAGGAGACAATGTCAAACAGGACCTTGTTAGAATTGGAGTGCAGTGGGCAGATCCAGCAGAAATAGCTCAGGACAGATATGTTTGGAGAACTAAATTGCACATTCTGGTTGGACCTCCATAATCCATTGCTGCTTGAGGATGATGATGATGAGTTTTAATTCAAACATAGCTTAAGTAAATTACAGTTAAAATTTAAAAATAGCAAACCTGTGATGGGAAAATCTACATAACGTTGAACTTTTCCATCAAAGTATTCTGTTCCTTTAATAACAACTATATGGGCCGGAAGATTAACACCCCAGGCTAGAGTGGCTGTAGCAATTAAAACCTGTAAAATAGTTAAGAATAAGGAAATTTTATATAGTCTTCCATCTACACATAAGCTTTATTTTTGTGTATAACTCATTCTGAATTGTCCTTGGGTTCAAAAGATATAGTAGAACAATATGCAAATTTCCTTATGCACAATGAGAGAAGGAAATAAATTTTAATATATCACTTTCTATATTATCTCTTCTGAATCTCTTCCAGCCAACTAAATGGGTTGGAAGATTAACTCCCCAGGCAGAAGTTGCTGTAGCAATTAAACCTGTAAAATAATTAAGAATAAATGTTTTTGTGGAAAAAAGTTCACTGACATATGGGATTCGAACCCAAATCTCTCCAGAAACATTCCAGAGTATTCTAACCTTTGAACTAATGCTGGCTCAGTCTTTTTTTTCACTAATAATGATTATCACTCTTACTGTGAATTATGGGTGCCTCCTTTTGGCGCTATCTATGATCTCGGATGGCAACTATTTCTTTTCAGTGCTCCGAGTAAGATGGTAATAAATAATGAAGTCACAATTTGCTATATAGCATTATAATGATTTAAACAATAATTGACAATCTCAGCATTACCTGTAGATGTTTAAACATCTATAAATTGATAAACGTTTTTGTGGAAAAAATTTCTCCAACATACGGATTCAAATCCGCATCTCTCCAGAAACATGCCAGAGTAGTCTAACCTGCTGAACTAATGCCAGCTGTCTTTTTTTCCCACTAATAATGACCTTTCCCAACCACCTGACACACACACACACTCTGGCATGTTTCTGCAGAGATGCAGGTTCTTGCCGGCAAGAACGTCGAATTTTAAATTTCTCACCGAAAGCATTCCAAGAAGCTCTTGTTACTTCCCATCCTCTATGGCATGGTACGCAAATCTCTCTATAACAATTATTGATACTTGATAGCATAGTCCATGTGTTGAAGTGCTTAAAAACATTTAACAGTGTCATAGAGAATTAAATTACATTACTTGTCAATTATTGTTTAAATAATTAAGAATAAGGAAATTTTTATTTATTAATACAATTAATGAGGAAATTTAAGAACAAGGAATCCACATACAAGCTTTATTTTTATGTATAACTCATTCTAGATTGTCCCTGGGTTCAGAAGATATAGTGGAACAATATGCAAACTTCCTTGTGCACAAAATGGGAGTGGGACAATTTTTTTTTATATATATCACTTCCTGCTCATCTTTTCTCTCATTTAATATGAGACTTGTTATGACTGACCTCTAAGGTTAAGGGGAGCATGGTTGAACAACTTTCTTGGCAAATCAAGAAAGTTAAATAAAAGTCTAATCAAATAGCAAAAGAGATATGGTAAAAATACACTGCACTCAAAGTTTATGTCATGACCAAGCATTTAAGCATGTTTTAGTTGGAGGTTTCTATATATTGGGTTTGAAATAAACAAATTTCATTGTAAAAAGTAATAAACACATTCTAAAATTGATAGTGTAAAATGCTATATTCAATTCTACAACACCAATTTCGGCTTGGATTTACTATAATGCAAAATTTCTACAATTTCATAATGGGTAAACGTTATTCTAAAGTATGAAAAGAATCAGATTTATCAGCAACGGGGGAAAAATGTATTTTCTAACTAACATCTACAGCTGACTTGCTGGAATTTTGTTCATGCTTAAAATAATTCAATAGGTAAAACTGCATCATTTGCCCAATTTAAATTTAATATAAGCATATTGTTTTTATTTACATTATAGTCATATATTATTTAAATACAGTAGGTCTTAATGAACCAAGTTATACAGAACATTCCAACAGACCAGCATCTTATAGTTCAGCACCTGGTTGGCCTAGGGGCTTGCTGAATATATGAGTCCATTGTCAGTCTGCCATTTTCTGTGCTTCTGAGTGATAATGCTTTGTTTACCATGCTTTATGTTTATACTAGCTACTGCCTGCAAAAGGTTTGCAGTGTATAGTTACATCACCCCGTGCTGCTTTCTCAGTTGACAACTTCTCTGTTTACAGAACTTTATTTAATCTCATCACAGAAATAGAGTGATTTATGGCCCACAGGAAAACACAGAAATATCGTAAGTTGTATTGAGTAAATAATTAATATTGAATAAGTGAATAAAACATTAAGTTGTACTGCAATGTGACGCATTACATTTTCATACAGCATAATCATACTAATATGCTGCTTTGGACCATTTACCATATCTCTATAACATTGGGAAGAATAAAATACTGTTATCAGAGAGGGGGCTACTTATCATTCTTAAAATTATTTTAAAATCGTTTGACATACAAAAATGCAAAATAAAAGTGTCTTGTTCTATTTCTAGGAGTATGACCGGATAGTCATGACTAAAGTCCCAATGTGCCATACTATTGGAATTTTACTGTATATATATATATATAATTCTAAAATATTTGAGGAGACATTTTTGTCCCCTCAAATATTTTAGAATTATATATCACACACATCAATATTCCTAAATTGAATGTAAAAAAATTAATCAATTCATTCTCCTAAGAAATACAACACATTTTCAAAACAATGAATATTTAAAGATTAAAGCACTCATTTTTAAACACAGACCTTTGCATTATAAAATAATAGACCTTTGTTATATAATAATAAAAAAAACTGACCTTTGTTATATAAATAAATCTAAACACCTTCTCAAGCAGCTGCTTGCCACAGAGATCTGACAGATAGCTGTCAGCTTACATGCCATATAGAAGGTCTGTGAGGAAGGTGAGGGACAACTATTGGAGAGTGCAAAGCTCGTATTTTTTTAGAGTATGCTTCTTACACACCATGATTTAATGGATGAATGCTGCAGCTGTAGCTCAGGACAGACATGTTTGAAGAACTAAATTGCACAATCTGGTTGGACCACTGTAGCCCATGGCTACTTGTGATTTTGTGTGTGTCTGACAGTCACTGAGCAAGAACATTATAAAAAAGATTTTAAGATAATAAAGCGTTAATGAAGTGTTCACTTGTAGAATGAGTATCTATGGCAAAGTTTTTTCCAAAGAGAAGAAGCTTGACAATTTATAAACTGGTTCATTATTATCTTTCTTTCCCATTATAAAATTTTTAAAACAAACACACTGTAAAACACATAGTGGCAGCACAATATTGATTACAAGTTGAATGCAGATTTCTTTTGCAATGCAAATTAAATTTCGAAAATTTACAACTTTCAAAAAATTTATTAATATTTTGGATTTATTAGTATAAAAATCACTTTGCATGTGTGATTAATCAAATATTAAGGTTCATATTACTTCTTTATTACAAATTCACAAATAATCTTTAAAGACCTTGAAATCTTTTCAAAATTAGGTTTAATGGCATTTTTAGTTAGAAATTTCATTGCTCAAAACTAAATGCTCTTTAGCTTGGTATATGACATAACCCACTTCTATTTTTTTAGTAACTTAGAGTAAGATTTTAAAGTTTAGTTTGTCTAATGGCACTTTAAGGGTTAAATCACTAATCAAATGATACCAATCTGACTTTAAGGCAATTACCTTCCTTTATAATTGTCAATAACTTGAAATAAATATATTTATTTCCTGATGAACATTTTCCAAGCACTATTCCCACTTTCTCAAAACATGTTACCTTTTTCCACATTCTGTTCCAAGTTCGTCCTCCCATTCAAAGTTTAATTTGTTTTTCTAGCTAGAATGATATATATACATTCTTCTTTTGCTCTTGTTCATTAAATATATTTTTGTTGGAGATTTTGAATCATAAGAACTATCTTTCATGTGCTATTAAAATTATTTTTGGCGACTAGTGCACACATATTTTTTTTGATAAATTTTGATGGTTTCATTAACTATATTTTGGGTGTGAAATTTATATTTAACCCCTCAGAATTCTAATATAATTTCAAAAAAGACATTCTTCATTATTTACATTTAATAAGATTGGTTGTGATTATTCAGCAATTATATCTTGCATATATTCCTAAGCTTTTTACATATGGATTAGGTTGTTCTGCTTATGTATGTGGCATCTTCAAACAGCTGAGTGACACTCTTATTATTCAATAGGGATGTCATCTCTGTCTAAAAAGCAAAAATTTTGGATCATGAGACTTAATGAGATGTTAAATGTGAAATCACAGGTGAGCACTAGTGGGGCAAAGTTCTAAATAATGAGGAAATATTTCAGCTGGGTGAATCTAAAACAGAGCACCTGATGTACTTACTATAAGGTCAAGGATTATATACATCTAACTCAAGACAATTTGTTTTCCCTACATTTAAAACCTAATGAAAATGTGAGAGGCATTTCTGTTCATTCAATTTTTTATTATTATTTTGGTTGCTTTTACTATTTGTGTTTATAGATGTCACCATTGCAACTGGTGGCAAAATCAGGAACTGTGGGTTAATGCAAATTCGACCCAGCAGTAGTCCCTCAAGCATATTTGTAGCAGAACTTATAAATTATCTGGTGTTTGTAACAGAAATTGCAAAGATGTGTAGCTGTGAACCCAAAATGTTTTTTAATCATATAGTATATTAAGAATATTGGGACATCATTTTATTTGAATAATCTTATATAACCATCATATAAAATTATGCATTCAATAAAATTTAACTGAATGCAATACATATATACAATACAATATTTCTTTCCTCAATAAACAATATATTTGATTACATTCCTTGAGCATAAATATTCCATATGTAAATTTATTGAAATCATAATTTTAATTCAAACATTAGAAGAAAATTAATTTTTTAAACATGGGAAGACAAATGAGAATGGAAAATTTCAATAACATTGCACTTTATGTGTATTTGAGAAACAGATGACTACTTCATGTGCAATTGATGAACACTAAATACAAATAAAATTACCAATAATTTACTTGGTATATCTCTTAAAATTGAATATAATGCTATAGCTGACTTTAAAGTTTTTCAAAATTTAATGCAAACCTGAATTTTCTGATGACGAAACAATTCTTCTGAAATTTTCCTGTCTCGCTCATGTAAACCTGCATGATGAATACCAATACCAAAAGCTATAGTCAGCTTGAGATTCTGATCTCGGATGGTTGAAATTAATGCTTGAATCTGCAGATATAAAGGGAATCAAAACATTATGTTATAAACTGATGACACAATTCATTTAATTAAAAAATACAATTCAATTATTCAATTAACTTGTACATTACAGCAAAAGTTTTTTTTTGGATGTATTAGTTACAAAATTGCGCTGTTATGGTATAATAATTATCAATTCATTTGCCTAAATATCAGGTGATTGTCAATAGATAAGAGTTCAAAATGAACTTTATTGTAATTTAAAAAAAAATTAGCTTAAAAGCTAATGAATTATGTTTTGTATTTTATTTAATATCAGTCCTTTAACCCTTCCAATGTCCAGCCTGAAACACTGGTTTACATCCAGAGGTCAAGCCATTTTCTCCCTTTGATCAACCAAAAAAAAAGGTAATTTTGTTTTTTTGCAAAATAATTGATGAAAGGAATTATGGCATGTTACATGACAAATTAATCAACATTTAATTTTGGATTTTCTGAAAATAAAATATTTAAGAAAAAAGTATCTGGGAATACAAATAAAAATGTATTAAAAAAAATAATAGAGAGAAATAATGATAATACATATGAATAGAAAGGCTATTTCTGGGGGAAAAAATTACTTGAAATAAAATCGAACAAGAAAATTACTCCATCCATAGCAAATACACAGATTACATTAAGAAATATACTTCAACAACAGTTAAAAACTATCTGAAAAAAATTATTGTTGTTGCAGTGGGAATTGAACCCGCAACTCTCTAGATACATGCCAAAGCATTGGGCGGAGGTGGCTCAGTCGGTAGCGCGCCAGGCTCGTAATCTGTAGTTCCCAGGTTCGAGTCCCAGCTGGATCAGCGTTGAGATTTATCTCCGCAAAATTTCCCCGCCCTGCCCACGGTCAGTAGGGGACACCGATGGGCTTGGAAAGGCCGCCGTCCGTCGGATGGGACGTTAAGCCGTGGCCCCGTGTGCGGGAGAGTCATACCCTGTGCACGTTAAAGAACACGCTGGATGGCCTTGACGGGAGGCTACTATCTGTCTCCCAACAGCTGTTCCAGTGGGTCCCCTCCCCCAACCTTCTCTGAGCCTTCGGGGTCCATGTGACCTGGCCATTTAGCCCATGGTGTGCAAAAAAGTGCTGCTCAGAGGTAAAACAACCCAACCAGCCAAAGCACTCTGACCATTATACCACACATCAGACATTAAAATATTTCAGAATAAGGCCAATAAATCTTTCACTGAGATGTGGCAGACCTTGTGCCATCTATACTTCAGGAGAGGCAACTTTTTCAATTGTTGCTAATGATTTAGATGATAATAGCAGGTCAATCATGCTTAAGCGTTTACTATTAAAATCCATAATAAACACCATAATAAACACACTGTTTACTATGAATGGATAACAGAGAATGGATGATGGATTACCTGTAGAAATAGATTTCAACAATAGTTAAAAACATCTGAAAAAAAATATTGCTGATGCAGTGGGAATCGAAACCGCAATCTCAAGATATGGGAAGCTCAAAATTTTATACAAAATACAAAAATACGGGCAGAAAATTTTTTAATTTTTAATAAAAAATGCTTAAGCATGATTGACCTGCTCATTAACGTCAAAATCATTAGCAACAATTGGAAAAGTTGCCTCTCCTGAAGTATAGGTGGTGCAAGGTCTGCCACATCTCAGTGAAAGATTTATAGGTCTTATTCTGGAAGATTTTAACATCAGATGCATGGTTTTAATGGTTAGAGGTGCTCTGGAATCTATCTAGAGAGTTGTGGGTTTGATTCCTGCTGAATTACTATGTATATGCTGTATATAGTAATGCAGCAGCAATAATTTTTTTCAGCTGATTTTAATTATGAAAATTACTCTCTTGCAATTTTTTTCTCAGTACTATACTTTGTGAAAAGTCCAGACTTTTTCACCAACTATGCTGAGTCAAATAAACAAGTCAAACTTAGAATATTAAAAAAAAATAGCCAATCAACAGAAACGAGTCATGTTATTATACCAAATTAAACAGAACTTAACTCTAAATTTCATGAAAATACAAAATTTAAACAAATTTACAAACATATTTATTTTAATAAGACATTTTTTTATACTGATAGGGAAAAAATAGATCTGATTATGCAACTGAGGCTTAAGTTTGGAAAACCTTATCAATAAAAACAGTTAAATTAAATATTAATCAAACTGCAATTTCTTTCTGAATAATATATTTATGTGAAACATGATTTTTCTTTCTTTTTGTAAGATGTTGCGGTTGTCTCTCCTGGCTGTCAGCTGCTACCGTTATCTCAGTGTGCCGACACTTCAGTCTGGAACAAAGGGGTCTTGAGCATACGGAATCGGGAATGAGTGGACTAACGACACTGGTACTGGATAAACTTAACTGATGTTTAATACTACAGACTATTACATCCAGTATATAACACAAAAAACACTTCCTGCTTACAGGATGCTATGAGCTTCGGCAGTTATTGATGCTGTTCCTCGACAAAGACAATCCGCTCCTTCTCTCCTAGCCAAGCGTACCTCCCCCACTATCCTCTTGGCTGCCACCCCGAGTCCCTCTGGTTACTTCTGCTAGCCACTGCCAAGCAGCCGCGATACAGCGCTTCCAACTGTCTGCGGCTCAGGGACTGACCCCCCTTAGGCACAGAATTCCTTCTAAACGATGCTTGCAGTCCTCTTCTCGCCCCTCCTCCAAGCGTCCCGCATGTCATCGGTGACCACTCTGCAGACGGCGAACTGCTTGGCATGGCAAAGGTCTCCTGTTCATGACATAAGTCTTTTCAATATCGTATATTTTAAAACACAGCTGTGTTATATAAGGTGACTTGGACTGATGACTTCATGGGATTTTCTGTCCCGTTAATGAAGTGGAGGAACAATTTCTAGGCTTTATTTATGCAGAACATTATGCATTTTTCTTTGGGTGTTGCATTATGGGAATCTTGGCAAAGTGCTGAAGAGTTGGTGCAGCAAGGTTATAAAATGTTTATATTCCCAGAGTGTCAAAGCCAAAATAATTGAGGGGAGGAGATTACTATTTTAAAACTATTAGATATAAACTCAAAAACTAATAATTGTTTAGAAATAAAAATTTTAAGGGGGGGAGAGAGAGTTATAATACCCTTGATGAAACTACACTTCCAACCATAGGATGAAAGATTTCTGTGCCAGGGTTTTTGCTTTTGCATCCAAGACCTCATTAATTTTTAGGAAATTTTAAAAGATCGTTTTTTTTTTACTAGAAAACAAAGAATAAAAGAAAAACACATAACCTAATTTGATGTTAAAAAAATATCCATAGCAAAACGTTGTAAGCAGGCAATCATCATAGCCACTGCTGTTTCATAACTCTGAAAGATTGATAATGACATATAAATGTCTGGGAATAAAATTAATAAATCAATATAAGTAAAAATGAACAAGTTGTAAGTCAGATATTGTCATAATCAGTGATGTAGCATAACTCTGAAAGATATAGGAATAAAATCAATAAATCCATAGAAGCAAAAAACAAGTTGTAAAGCAGCCATTCTCATAACCAGTGATGTAGCAGTTATCCAGTGTTGATGACACTATATGAAGCACATAGTACATATGGCTGACACCTTCTACTAATTACTGCCATCTGCATTTTGCTGGGCTATAATGTATTTACCAGCAGTTTTGGAAAATTATATTTAGTTATGGTTTTGAATTTGAGTAGCCTCAGAGCAATGGTTGAATGCTGAGATGAATGACAATAATTCTAGGCATATTGAAATAATTTTAAGACAGAAAAGAGAGCATAAAATGGGGGGGGGGGGGGGAAATTACAGACTTGAGATTTTTTTTTCTTAAATTAAAATCTTCTGTTTTTAAAAATAGCAGTTTTTTTTGTTAATATTCAAGAGAATTTTAAAACTTTAAAGAAAAATTTGTTGACAATAATTTAAATCAAACTTGTGAGCTTAAATCAGGTGAATGTTCAGCATAGAGTAATGTCAAGAAACAAATCGGCAATCCCGTATATCAGGTCTAAGAAATAGGATCAGATGGCATTAAAAATTTTTTATATTGTAGCTTAACAAAATCATGCATAATAATTAATGCATCAAATGAAAAAAAAAGAGAGTATTATTTTTCAAGCCTGAATATGTAACTTTATAAGATATATGTAAGAAAATTTTCAAATGACAATTTCTATTTTTTAGAAATTGAAGTTTAAGTGTTGTACTAAAAACAGACAGATGTACTCAGGCTATCATTTCAGATTCTATCAACATGTATAATTGACCTGGACACTGGAGGAGTTAAATGGAATATATTCTATTAAAGTTAATTATCATGGCCGAGTGCTTAGCATGCTTGGCTACTGATCTAAGGGACCTGGGTTCGAGTCCCGGGTAAGGCATGGACGTATGTGTCGTTTTTCTGCTGAGGTTCTGCCATCCTCTCAGACCTTCTACTGTGGCATATAAACTGACAGGCTCCTGTCAGACCTCTGTGGCAAGCAGCTGCTTGAGGGGGTATTTATTTTATTTTTTTATGAAAATGTCTACAAATTATTCTATCAACACATTGCTGCAAATATAGATTTTCAAAATAATTAATTTGAATTTTTAAAAGGACCTTGATTTATTCAAATGCACATATAATATCTCAAACAACTAAAAATGTCCAACTACATTACAATTTTATTCTACAAATCCTGAGAAACAACTGTAATATTTTAGGTCATTCAAAGCCTTTGTAAAAGACACTATTTCATATTACTGCCATAACAGTAGCGGTGTCTACGTAATGGGAATGCCTGCTGATTTCATGACATGAAGCGACAGCAGTGGTAGTTACATTTTCATCCACTGTGGTGCTGGCAATCTGCTGTTTTGCTTGCTACTTGCTTCATAGCAGTATAGGTTATTACGCTGTTTACTGCTAGTTTAAAAATTGGATTCTGATATGGATTTGTTCATATGTTATTTATTGTTCTGTCTACTTTCTGGTGTCATTAATTAAAAGTCTGAATGATGATGTGGTATTGTGTGAGTTTTGCAGAAGCGAAACTTATCAAACAAAACTCAGCTTCTATTGAATCTCATGCAAACTAGATATGCGAGACAGGTGACATGAGTAATTGGAAAAAATTTCAGAGATCACTTTTAACTAAATAAATTTTGGAATCGCAGGAATTGTAAGCAAGGGAAAGTTATTCCCATTAGGTCAAAACGATGAATATCTTTACAATATATGGAACTGAGTTACATTGTCCTAACAAAATATTAGAAAATTTCCAAGTTATGCGAATGGGAATCTAACTTTGAAGCTCTGTAACTTCTAAAATATTCATTTAATGGAAAAAGGTTACTGAAAATAAATTAAAGATCATAATCTTATCTATTTAAACCTTGATTTTCAAGACCATTCTTCTAGTATTTAAGGAATTATGGAAGCTAGAATATTTCACAACAGTAATGGGTCATAAGAATTTACCTCAGATATTAGTTGAAACCTAAATAATATGTATTGTTTCAAATCATTTAATGCAATTTAAATTTTAAAAGTTTGCATAATGATTATTTCAATGTTAGATAATTATGAATAATTTTTATAAAACAAGATAATTTAATATTAAATTTTCCAGCTTCCATAACTCTTTAAATACTGAACGAATATTGATGAAAAATCGAGATTTAAATAAATTTGATTATCTTTAACGTGTCACAGTTTTTCATTAAATGCATCAAGTATGTAAAATCTAATTTTGTGTTTATCGGCCACCTAAATAGCAGCAACATCCTGACAAGGTATTGAAGCCACTGAGAACTTTGCAAATACCCTTCTGCACACATAAGCTGCTAAAAAAAAACCTAGTCCCGACGGGTTTACAAGTAGCAGTCTACAATCTTTATCTTCATCACATTTTTCCTTTAGATGTTATAGAGCTTTGGAGTTAGATTCCTGTTGACATGTCATTTGTTCATTCACTTTACTATTCAGAAAATGTTAGCATTTAATAAAAAAAAAACTATTACTGTACAGTGATATATGTTTGTTACTTTTATTAAATTATTACACATTATGTTTTATAGTCATTTACTTAATATTAGCTTTAACATATTTTAACAAAAACAGTCTACTAACTTCATTATCTGGCATGTGGAGCCACTGACGTGGATTTTCTTCAGCTGCCAAAAATGAAATTAAATCCAAAGCAGTTAATCGAGTTTGACGTCTTGAAGACACAAAAATAAGAGCAGGTTTCTCTGGGGAATATGTGTGTATTGCTAAAACGAAAATCAAAAATGTTATATACAGTTGATTATTTTATATATTCTGTTCTACTATAATAAACAATAGTAAAATAAGATTTTGAAAATATATGAAGGATAAAAACAAAAAGCTTTTGTTACATTTAGCAAATTTGAAACAGTATAAAAATATTCTGTTTATAACATTCCTATATAATACATACCTAATGTACTATAATTATGAAAATACACTAATGATTTCAAAATAGCTTTCTCACAATTTCAAAATGAATTTTATCTATTGTAATTAAAAAAGATAGTTGTCTAAAAAAAGAACACAGGGTAAAATAGAATGAAAAACAGATTAGCTTGTCACATAATCTGCCAACTTGTCAGTCAATTTTAACAGCCTATTAACATATGATTACTACAACAAAACTATGTGTTCATTTCCATCTGTCTATACCAGCATTTTTTATACAAGTCAAATTATGTGAAATATAGTTCAATTAATTTAGATAATACTAGTACTCATGTAGCTGGCCAAACCTCAGAAAAAGTTAAAAAAGAATAAAATATTAAAACTAAATCAACAAGCCAAACTGAATTGGCAGCCCTCTACTTCTGTACCCCTTTCAGATGAAACTATATTTCTTCAAATATGTGCTAACAATCCAAACCATGTCAAGACAGGTGCTATTTCTGAGCAGTTCCCTGCATCATCTCAGGGTGAATGGTGCAGAGCTTTCCTTATACTTCTGCTTATCTATCATTTACAGATTTTGGCCATCTTCATAGGTTGCATCCAATGGAGGCTCCAAGTTACATACCCAAAAGCAAGAAATAGCTCATTTCTAATAGTTTTTCATTTCCTTAAAAAAAATCTTTACATGATAGCTGAGAATTGGTAAGTTAATCTATGAATAAATAAAATGAGTTGGTTAGTAGTGCTTCCCTCCCACCTCCCCAAAATAAACTCATTTCAATTTTTGCTGAGGAGTGGCCAGCTTCATGAGCACTAGTATTATCTAAATTAGTCCAATAATCTCTTACAGTGAAACTCTGAGTGTGCATATGATTATAACTGTAACTGAAATAGCAGATAACGCGCACGTAACTTAGGATATTTAATATTTGAATCACAATACAATAAAAAGCAATTATTGACTTTTGCTAATTAGTTTTTTTGTCAATTTTTTAAGCTGAAAAGAGATTAAAAAAAAAGTTCACATCTCTAATCACATTACTAAATTAGGAATATTAAGCTCTTTCACTATATAGAAATGATGAGATGATGAAAAAGTATTTTGATTTAGTGTCCTGACATTACAATATCATGTGGAAATAAACACTTATTTAAAAAGAAGTTGCTTTATTTTGAGAATAGGTCATAGTGTTCAACCACTTCCTAATAGCAGATGTGGAGCATACACATATTTTGAAACTTTTATAGGACTTAAGCCATTTTGCTAATACACTCTTTTGTTTCCCTTAAGTTATCAGAAAAATTGAAAGCTGAGCTAAGTGGAATATGAGCCCACCTGATAGCATATCAGATGCTCTGATCACTGACCTAATGGTTGTCAACTGGTTCAACATTTTCATTAACAAAGGCTGTGAGTGACTGATGATGGGTTGGGTTCTTTTACCTCTGAGTGGTATATTTTTGCACATAATAAGCTAAATGGCCAGGTCATGAGAATCCCAAGATCTCAGAGAAGGTTGGGTGAAGGGACCCACTAGACAACTGTTAGGAGAGAGATGGAAGCCTCTTGTCAAGCCATTCAGCATGTCTTTAATGTGCATAGGGTATGGCTCTCCTGCACACAGGACTTTGCATCCCCTGTGATAGACAGCAGCCCTTCCAAGCCATAAGTGTCCCCTTTCTGACAAAGGGCAGGATGGAGGTTAGATGAGATAAATCTCAATGCTGTCACAGGTGGGTTCAAACCTGGGAACTGCAGACTATGAGCCTGGCCTGCTATTAACTGAGGCAATGCTTGCCTCTCACTGATGACGAGTTTCTCATTTATGAAGCTGGCTTGTTGCAAAGCTATAAAATTACTATATTTGTATGTGACACTAAATACATTCCCCAATCAATATATCAATCAAATCCCTTCATAATCTTTGTAAGTAGAGAGCTTGATCATTGGCCAGGATCTGTATGGTCAAAGTTGATACATTATCATGAGCTCATCACTGATACATTATTATGAGGTCTTGGGTCAAATCAGACATGTACCCAGGATTTAGTTTGTTTTTGTTTTGGGGGGAAGGAATCTCCCCTGGGTATGTCTCTGTTCTAACACTACCCAATTCAAGAAAATTTTGATAATTTATGACTGCTCTTCAATTTGCAGGTTCTTGAATGTCTATGTGTTATTAATGATGACATTTTTTTTTATTTTCCTATGAAGATTAAAGATATGACCTTTCTACTCCTCTATCAGTTTATACAGCTGACCAAAATATGCAATTTTCCATCTATGTTGAGCAGATCTAAAATCTAATATATAAAGAAGAAAGTTTATTTGTATGTCTACCAGCCTATGCATCTGGTCCCCAGAAAAGTTAAAGGCACCAAACTTTGCATGAATGTTCCCTTCACCCAAGGAAAGAGTATAAGCTATATGCAAATCCACTGGGATCAACTAAAACTGGGGTGGGCAGGTTTCAATTTCTAAAAAATCCCTGTAGATTTAACATTAGCAGCTAAAAATCAATATCTCCCATAGACTTAGCATTAGTATTTATTCAAGTGGGGAGTGCTATCTATTATAACTTTAGAGAGTTTCAGACTTTCCCTAAAAAAGGAGGAAAAAATTATACCATGAGACATACAAACACAAAACAATCATAATGATTTTATACCAAATGAAAGTTTGCAATGTAGGGAGTGACATCTATTATACACTGAAGTGTCATTGAATTAGGGACAGGAGATGCTATCCAAATTTATTACTACAAGTCCCGCATTTGCGCGCATGTGTTGCATTTGTTGCATTGCTGAAACTATGGTTATATATAGCTGTCAACTTTGGCTTCCACAGACATTCATCATGAGAAGCGTAATGGGAAAGGTGCAGGATTTAGATGCATTTGACAGAGGGCAGATCGTAGGTGCCCGACAGATGGGACACTCGATCTCCGAAATTGTCAACGAACTTGGATTTTCTCATATGACAATTTCAAAAGTGTTCCAGGAATATGAAAATTCCGGCAAAAAAAAAAACAAGCACCTGAACAAACTGCAAAGGACAACCAGCCTTGTATGATCATGGGCTAAGCCATCTGATCCACATATTACAGACATTATTTGAAATTGCCTCCCATCTGAACATGGGTTACAGCCGGGGAAGTCAGTGCACGGATCGTGCAACCTCACTTCATTATCTTGGCTTCGGGAGTCGCCGACCTACAAGAATCCCACTTCTAATGGCACAATACTGGGCTCAATACCTTGCCTGGGCTAAAGAACATCGAAACTGGACCAATAAAAATTGGCAACAGATAACCCAGAGTGATGAATCCCGATTTAAACTTTATCATGCCGATGGGAGACTGAGGGTATGGTGTCAACCCCATGAAGCCATGGATCCTGCATGTCTGGTTGGAACAGTACAAGCTGGTGGTGGCTAGTAATGGCCTGGGTTGTCTTCAGTTAGATGTCTGTGGGACTTTTGTGGTATGTGTACCGATGACTCTCAATGCATCCCAGTACGTAGAACTCATAACTGACCATTTACACCTATTTATGGCCATCATGCATCCCAAAGGAGATGGCATCTACCAGCAAGACAACTGTTCATCTCACAGGTCCAGGTTGGCTGCTGTATGGTTGCAGGAGCATTCTGCTGACTTTGAAATAATGAATTGACCACCTAGAAGCCCAGATTTAAAACCCATTGAAAATCTTTGGGATACCGTTGAGCAGTGTTTGGGCCCGTGTCCCATCAGTGATGACCTTGAGAGAATTGTGGACAGCTCTGGAGGATTCATGGGTTGCCATACCTGTGGAACATTTATGCAAGCTTGCGGAGTCCTAACTGCGTTGTGTGGTGGCCGTTATCAGGGTCAGAGGGGGTCCAACACATTACTAGGTTGCTATCACTAATTCAATGGCACTTCAGTGTACACTTTAGTTTCACATATAGAAAAGGGGAATAAAATTTTTACCAGAGATATAGTAGGGGGGGGTCAAAGTGATCGTAATGAGTTTTATGCCAAATAAAAGCGTGCACCATGAGGAATGCCATCTACATACTTTAGAGGGTTTCAGACCCAAATAACATTGGGTAAATCTGCTAGTAATATTTGTTAATTTATCAAATTAACTGAAATGATATTTTGATGATAATGTACACCCATGTCAACATCAGTTATTTATCATTTTATTTTTTTTTTAAACCTTTATCTCACATATAGCATGGTAATTAACATTGTGACAAACAAGTTTTATGGACTTAACTATGCAAAATAAAATAATTATAAAATACCTTGAAAAGCAGGTTTATTCATTAGAGCCATACGAGGACAATAGTGTTTGCCATGGTAACCTGATACGTGAACCTCAAGTGGCACAGGACGAACAGAAGGTCTGAAGTTATATAAGCCAACCTTCATAAAAAAATAAAATTTGTTAATACTGTTATTAATAATTTTTGTAAATAAGTGAAAACATATATATTAATTCAGCTTCAATTATCACTATTGGGCTCAGATTAACAGCCTTCATGCAATATGATTTATGAAAATATACCAGTTCTCAGATTTTTAGAGTGTTATTATTACCTTACTAATCAGTCTACTAGCAATATTCAGAAAGACTGATGCTTGAATTAATATATTCATGGCATAACAAAACAATGTCATAAAAAATAGTTATTTAACAATTTTATTTTGTAAATTATTGACTGTTGTGTTGCTGCCAATTTTTTGATAAAAGGCATAATTAAATAATCAATCAATATGACAAATATGCAGAGTTATCTATTGACACAGAGTTAACTATTAACACCCAAGTCCCACAAAATCTATTTTTGACACAGAAGTCAATAAATAGATTTTGTGGGAAAAACGAATTTTGCTGATAATTTTCCCCAAAAACTATTCAATGATTTATTGATTTCTGCATCAAGAGTTAACTCTGTAAATTTACCATTGACTGATTATTTCATTAATAACACCTTAAACATGAGTGATTGTCTTATTTATATCTTATTCAGAGCAACAATGAAAAAAGAAGTTGACTACCCTGACCATAAATGGTACCATGGGCAACAAGTTCAGGTTGATTTATAAGTCACATTAGTGGATAAATGACACAGCCAGTGCTAGTTTAGTAGTTAGAACACTCTGGTATGAATCTGGAGAGAAATATGTTCAAGTCCTGGAACTAATTTTTTCCATAAAACTATTTATTGAGCATAATTAATATTCAAATCTGAGACAAACTTTCATATAAATAAGTATTTACTAAAAATGATTCATGTTTCTAAACCTTTATGGATGGTGGAGTACCAAATGCAAATTTCCAAGATAAAACACTAGCAATTTGTAAATGATATTCCCTGGTTTGCCACTTGAAAATTTGTTAGTCCCTTATTTCATACTGAAACTAAAAAAAATCATTTAAACATTTTTATTTATAATATATTTGCCATCACAGTTGAGAAGCATTGCTTATTTAATTGTTTAAGGGATATTGTGAACAAACTTATTTAACAAATCTATAAACATAAAATGTTAAAAAAAACTAAGGAAATAAAAAATTTTTTGGTTTATTTGATAGTTGGGTTGTTTTACCTCTGAGCGGCACTTTTTTGCACACCATGGGTTAAATGGCCAGGTCACATTGACCCCGAAGGCTCAGAGAAGGTTGGGGGGAGGGGACCCACTGGAGCAGCTGTTGGGAGACAGATGGTAGCCTCCTGTCAAGGCCATCCAACATGTTCTTTAACGTGCACAGGGTATGGCTCTCACGCACATGGGGCAACGGTTTAATGTCCCATCTGACGGACAGCGACCTTTCCAAGCCCATCGGTGTTCCCTAATGACTGTGGGCAGAGTGGGGAATTTTGCGGAGATAAATCTCAACGCTGACCCAGCTGGGACTCGAACCTGGGTACAACAGATTACGAGCCTGCACGCTACCGACTGAGCCACCCCCGGCCCCCCTTATTTGATAGTAATTAAATCATTATGGACAATGTATTACATTGGCATGGTGTTGTACAATGCAAACATCAGAAAGAACTGAACCATTGTAATCTAATTTTAGTCTTCAGGTAAGCCTATTTTTCTGAATCTCCACAGATTTTTTTAAAAATCCTATGAGTGTAATGCACATATATACCATCCATAGAAACTTTTTTCTCAATATCATTGTCAATTTACATTAAAAAAAATTTCAAATTCATTCCAAAAATTCTGGCTGTGCTACTGCTTAGAAATATCAATACATTATTGTTTTTTCTTTTCCAAGATTGTATAAGTTTCCTAGCGCCAACGACAGTACCAAGCTGAAAACACTGGTTCTCATCCGATTACTGAAGTTAAGCAGTTTTGGGCACAGTCAGTACCTGGGAACACCGTGTGCAGTTGGAAAAAAAAACTGCTGGGAACTCGACATCCTCATAGGTCCCTCTACTATGGCATATTAAACTGACAGGCTCCTGTCAGACCTCTGTGGTAAGCAGCTGCTTGAGGAGGTACTTATTATAAGTTTCCTAAAGTACAGAAAATAGTATTTTCCTCAATGACCACAAATAGGGCAAAACCTTTTAATAAAATTTTAAATAAGAAAATATTGTCTTCTGTACTTTAAGAAATTTTTATTACAGACTAATGAAAACAGCCAAAGAACACAATTGTCAAGAGTGCATTTCCAGGAAATTTCACTTTGAGATTGCATTTCAACATTCTGAATTTTCAAGATTACAGGGGTTCAATTTTAATTCTGATCCATGAGCTAGGTCGGGTGTTCTACATGCTAAAAAAATAGAAAATATAAACAATATTATTTTAATGGTTTCTCACCTCCTTGATTCCTAGCCAATTTGCCAAATCTGTAGCATTAGCTAATGCTGTGGATAAGCCAATAATACGAAGAGTTCTTTCAGTATGAGAAGAAATAAAATTTGTACGCGAAACAATCACTTCTAAAACTGGCCCACGATCTTCACCTGTATAATTAAAAATGATTGCATGAACAAATGAACAAAGTCACTGTGTAAAAGCTACAAAACAAAAAGACCAATAAAGTTTGTCATTGCCTTATTATTAATTAAGTTTTAACACCCATCACTGGAAGGGATTACTCTCTACCACCAAAATTTAAAATTTCTAGCATAGATAGTTTACAATATTTAGCACTTCCAATTTTTGGCATTTCCCCCTCATTAGCAGGTGCTATGGTAACTGAGTGTTAGCTTTTGATACACAAAGCATTCACTGTCTTATTCCACCTATTTATGTCAGCCTGATACATTTTTGGGTTATTCCATTCTATAGAAAATTCTCAATTAAATTAGAGACATATTACACTGGTCCGTAAAATAAAACTTTTTTTTCCCTCCCTTCCAAAATCTTGTCTGATTTTTATGTTTTTGAGGGTGCGGAGTCCGAATTTGACAGCCGATTTGTTCTATCGCTTACAGTTTCCAAGAGATAGGGTTTAATTAAAAAAAAAATTATTTTACTCAGGGAAGATAAATATATTTTACCAAATATTATTTATTTACATATTATATTATTAAAAATGATATTTACAAATAATATATTAATATAATTTACAAATAATTATAAAAAGCTAAAGCTGACACTAATAAATCCTGATAGATGGAAATATTTACAAAGAAAATTATTTTGTTGTCTTCTATTGCTTATATTTTATCTCTGGAACCTCTCGATGCAGAGCCAAACAGTAGTCTGCCAACATAATCTCATTCCATTTGCTACTATATCATTTTTCCATTTCGGATATGTCTTGATGGAATATTTCTCCATGCTCATTCCACTGAGGCTTCCAGTAGTTTGAAAACGAATAAAATCATACATATTCTACAAAAGAAGTCATTTTCTCAAAAAAAAAAAACCCTCCCACAAAAATGGTGCCTGATATAAACATTTGGATGCCAGATTCAGATTCAGCACCCTCAAATATATAAAGTACACCCTTTTTTTCTTTTGAGGGAGGATTTTCATGCAGACCAGTGTTATTAGTCAGTAAGAAATTTGCAAATCATTGGGTCACAGACAAAGTATACTGCCAGGGGAGTAAAATAAGAGTACTTTGCACAGAATGGGAAGCCAGACACACAAAATTAATTAATTCAATCACAGTTAAACAACATTTGGCAAGCAACAGTTGAATATGTAATTGTTTTGAGTCTGAATTTAGCTATGTTTTACTATAATAGCTGGGCTTCAACAGTCTTTGGCCGTGTGAGGATTTCTACATATATACTTGGCTGTGTTAGACTGAAAGTTCAATTACAACTAGACTCTGACAACAGCAGCTACTGATAAACTATTATTAAACTATTAAAAATACTCAACTATGCTAAATTTGTTATAAAAAAAAAACTGACTGATGAAACTTAAATGATTCTGAAGCACCAACAGAAAATTTACAAACCTAAGAGGTGAATCTCATCAATAACAATGAGAGAAACAGCCTTAACATAGTTTCTTGTTTGCCAGCTTCTGCTCACACCATCCCATTTTTCTGGAGTTGTCACAATGACATCTGCAACAGCAATGGTTTGTGCATCAGGAGTAACATCTCCAGTTAACTCTACTACCCTAAAACAAATAAAAATTAGCAAAAATATATATATATATTTATTTTATTATTTCAGTAAAGATTAAAAAATAATAACAAATTAAGAGACTAAAGAAGACCATTAATGAAAACATGGCATTATTTTGAAAAAAAAAAAAGAAATTAACTTTCAACAGAAGGCATTTCTACAACTTTTGCATAATCTATGTTTGGCTTTTTACATAATTAGCTTAGCATAAACAAAACATTTTTTTTTATTTAGCCAAAAAGAAAAGGGAGAAAATATATGAGAATTTTGGATATGATGATTCTATTTCGATATCATGATGGCTTATGAATGCTTTATACTTTCAACTCAGCAAGAATGATAGGTAAAGATAAATATGCAATTCTGTTTGCTGAAATCATGATGCAACAAAAAGCATAATGAGTACAGTAAAACAAATTCAAAGGTAGCCATTCTCACTCTCAGAAAATTCAGGAGCACAGAAACAATACTGTTGGAAATAAATATAAAATACCAGCTAAAATGGATATAACAGCCTAACATATTCTAGAGATGAGTATGGGCCTGGACAGGATCGAGATCAAAATAGCACAGAAAACTTTGAGTGGGCTCTGAATCAGTCATAAATAAATTTCAAATTTTCTTGTAATTGCAGAAATAATTAGAAAAAAACATAAACTAAATTTCTTTTGATTATAGAACTCTTTAATCTCTTTAGTAAGTAAAAATGAGCACCATTCAATCTTTTTTTCAGTAATGCCAACATCTCTTCTGGTAAACTCTTTTGGCAATGCCACTCTTCTATCAATGAATCACTCAGCATTTATAATGATGTTGTTTCTCAAGAATTTTTAGCATTTACAAATTATTAATATTATTCCTAGTATTTTTCATTCCAAATATAAAATAATTTAATTAAATTTTAATCTTGTTTTAATCTTTTAATCTTGTTTTTAATCTTTTAATCAAGATTTTTAATCTTGTATTCAAATAATTATAATTAAAGTTTGTAATAAGCCCTAATAGGAAGTATTGAAAAATTGTTTAGCAAAATGAATTTCTATATATATTTATATGTCAGAGAAATTTTTCTTCCCTAATTGGGCTCATGTTCAAACATTTGAGCCCAACTCATACAACTACAATACCTAGAGGATATCTAAGATGGCAAATGGATATCCATTTATTATTTTGATATCCTCTGGATATTGTAGTTGTGTGAAAAACACCTCTCTAGTATAATGCAAGGCTGCAATAGCAGCACACTCCCAATTATTTGCATTCATATGATACAAGTTTGGCTTGAAGGATTGATAAATATAAAAATTTATTTACATTTTGAACTTGAAAATTTCATTATATAGCTTTGCATATATAATAGAATAATAGTATGCAGTTTCTGCTCATCATGTAAATTACATTTTTTACTCAGTTTAATATTTTAAATCAATTTATATATTAACTCAGCTTAATATTTTAAATCAATTTATATATTAACTCAGTTTACTATTTTAAGTCAATTTACTAGTTCCAGCTTTACAGCATCAAATCTGTTTGTAGTAGCATTAAAATAACAAGCAAGCCTAAAAATTATTTCAATGATTTGTGATTCCTCTTACAGAAATTGCTATAACACAATGCAATCCCAACTGCTTATGGTTAGTGCCAAGGTCACACAGCAGTGTGTCTATAGTAGCTTCTCACAGAATGATACTGTACTGCATATCATATTTTTATTTCAGTCTCATTACTTACTTGTTGAATTATGTTATACTACCTATGATGCATTTATTTCAAGTTTATTGCAATACTATTATGACTAATGAAATATTTCATTTAGAAATTGTTTGCAAATATTTGCACTAATATTATTTACTTTAACTCATGCATATTAAAAAATTTAATTACTTTAAATTTTTGTATTTAGAAAACTGCTTACCTCTTTCCTAGTTTTTTTTCAAAACGAACTTTCCAGTCTTCTATTCGTTCTCTAACTAATGCTTTTAATGGTGCAATATACACAACCTAACAGCATGCAAATATGAAGTATAGTTTAATTAGTGAGATAAAGAGTATTCAGATGCAATCAACTGGTCATAAACAGTAACACCATCAAAATAGATTAAAACGATCAGAACCAGGCAACTAGTCAAAATTAAATTTGTTGCAGTCTGATTACTATACTTAGCAAATATAGAGCAAACTATCTGCTAGAAATTCCCAACAGAATGTATCATTGGTTAGAATGTAACATTTCATTGTTCTAGATCTGTTCTCTTTTCAGCTGATTAGAAGCATACACTAGCACTAGATGGTAGGCATGTAATCATATAATGTAAAATACTGCAGAACACAGGATGAATTTAAGTGACATTGTATTCTTTGACGGTATTTAAAGTTTGCTGTTAAAGAAAATGACAGACAGTTATCAATAAAGTTTACTAGTCGTCTTTCAAATATAGTTGATATTCTGGTATAGATGTAGGTTGTGTAGTAAACAGATGGCAACTGGCATGCAAAACTAATATTAATGATGTCAGCTAGATAAAATGTTCATATATAGTCCAATAATGATGAAATAAGTTACATTATGCAACAATAAAGCTAATATTAGCCATTAAGTTTTCAATCTTTTCACTTTCAGTTATGGTTAATTGTTGCATATGACTATCTCGAAGTTTCTATCTGTTGAATTTATGTTTGCCACAAGTTAGATAAATCAATGGGATAACATGGCTTCTTTAATCACTGTTGGACTGCCACTTTATCTAGGAAACATAACTAATATTGCTTTCACATCCCAGTTACCATTTGTTTACTACATCAATTTACATCTATGCTGCAACTTGAAAGGCAATGATAAAACCTGATTGGCAATTGTCTGTTACTTTTTTAATAATTTTGAATACCATCCAAGAACCCAAATAGGATATCACTTAAATGCAATTTTTTTCTGCAGTATAGAGCTTCAGTGTTACTGGCCATTACATAACTACCTACCATCTAGTGCTAGTGTTTGCTCCTTATCAGCTGAATAGAGAACAGCTTTAACATAGTGGTAAGAAAGCTAGCTGCTGTTCCTGTATGCAGATTGGGAGTTATATTAGCTATAGCTGAGGCAGTTGTCAATAGTGACTAGGCCATATTTAGAGAAAAATAGGAAGGGAGGGGGGGCAAGAAAATCAATTGGTAAATTGATTTTCTTGCCCTTAAATCCTGGATAATCAACCTGTATCATACTAATTCAATTTAGACAAGTTGCTAGATTTTAATGCTTTTTAAATTACAGTTTAATATTTAAGCATTAAAGTATGCATAAAATTAAAAAGGTCATTCATAAAAACTAAGAAAAATTCCTTTTACTGCTGAAATGTATAACCCCATTCCCCAGCTTTTTCGAAGACATTACCCATTTGATGTCAAAATACCATTAAGAGAAAGTTAATGGTATTTAGAGGACATTTACAGAGGGGTATTTTCATTCTATATTTTATTTGCAGTTCTTTGCAAAGTATCACATGGACTACACAAAACTTACTTTATTTAAAAATATATGGAATATATTCTGCTCATTATTGTGTAAAAATAATGCATATTGAAACTTTTTGGCTTTATTTGTGAGAACCAAATAAGTTCCTTCCATACCTTTGATCTCTCAGCAACTTTAGCTGTGACATTTGAGAACTGAATGAAATACAGCTAAAATATTTCAATGTGTGCACATAATAAAGCGAATAAATTAAGTTATTAATAAATAAGTTAAACACAGGTTGAGAACTATTGCACGTTGAAATCAATTAATCTGCTAGTTCATTAGTCAGCAAAGACCATTGTTAGGTCAGAGTAGTCCAGAGTTTTTATGAGGTTTTAAGAAAGAATACTGACAGAGTCCCTTCATAATTGCATTTTTAATTAAATATTACACAATTTAGACTGATGCTGAAATAAATTGCAACTTGATGACTCTATTATATTGAATACAGCTAAAAGATTAAGCAAATCATAAGCATTATCATTTAGGTCATAGGGTAGAACAACTAGTACAGTGATGGGGAAACTATGGCCAGTGGGCCAAATGTGGCCCATGGAGAGATTTAATCCAGCCTACCCACATTTTTACAGGAACAGCTTCTGAACCAAAGTTGCATTTCATTTCTGAGAATTTTTACAATGAAAAGCACCGTGATTGCCATTGATTGTGATTTGTCAAATGCTGCAAGTTCAAACCTGGTATTGTTCTATTGGACTTCATACTATGACCAATAGATGACATCATTTTCTTCTGGCCTGCTGAACTTCAGAATTTCTCCAAGTGGCTGGTAGTTGGGAAAGTTTCCCCCACCACTGTACTAGTGCATTATCAGCAGATCACATACTGAATCGTGCAGGCAGCATGAATAGATTTCTAACTTACCAATATAAACAAAAATTTTGCAGGCTCTTGGTGAATGGCAATATTACAATTTCCATTAAATGATAAACTAAAATTTCTGAAGACAGGTATAAGAGAAACACAATTTTCATATACAAAGAGTGAATCCTAAATTAACAAAAATAACTTTTTACAACAAATGACTCATTACCTTAGTGCCAGGATGCATTTTAAAAACACGAAACATTGCAATTTCTGCTGCAATTGTCTTTCCCGATCCTGTGGGTGCTCCTACAAGAACATTGCCATCAGTGTAATATAGAGTGTGAAAAATTTGCGTCTGAATTGCGTTGAAGTGAGTGAATTTGTACAGTAACTCAAAACTGACCTCCTGCAATGCTCTTACAGGCAAAGGCTGTAGGTCCAGTAAGTCTAAAGAAAATAAACAGAATTGTTAAATCACATTTGAAATATAGCTTCAATAGTATTTGCAAGAGATTTATATTGAAACCAGTAAAATTGAGGAAAAAAAACAGGAAATTATAGCACTTAAAAAAAAAGGCCTACTAGATCATAAGTCTCCTGCTATGTATGTAGTCAAGACAAATTTCTGTTCCTTTAATGCACCATTTTACATTTCTTCCCTTCCATAATAATCGATATTAATATCCTTTACTCACCAAATATGAAACTTTTCTGTAGCATTTTTAGAAACCATTTCACATACTATAGGCTATATCATTATGAACAATTTTTTTACAGGTTCACAAGGAGGAAATTGTATTTGATCAACTCAGCATAGGTCATGATTTTATTACACATTCTTTTCTTCTATGGGTGGATGACAAACTTATTGTGAGAGATCTGTGATATGATTTTAACTATTGAACATGTTTTAATCAATTGTATTAGTTTAATCTTGAATGACACATATATTTAGCTCTCATCATTTACCATCTAAGTCCCTTACATTAGGACACCTTTTATCTGATCACTCATTTTAAATACCTGTCATTTAAGTTTTACCTTTCACTGGTTATTTTCATCACATTTAATGTTTTTACCTTCTTTTTGAAATTTAGACTTGTTTTTGTTTTTATATGGATTCTATGTACATATTGCATATATTAGTATTTTAAAATTGTTCCTACTTTTACAGTTTCTTTATGCCCATTGTTGTTGTTATGCTGTTTTATTCATTGTATCATTTACTGCTTTTATCATTTGATTCTAACTTTGGTTGTAGATTTGCATGACTTTATATCTTTATTCTTGTATTATACACCTTGTTTAGCACAGCATGGCCTTAGCTGCTCTTGCACCATAATTCCAAACAACCAATCATCAGCTATTTTATTTATGATAAAAGTTAGTTCTATTGACTTAAATATGAGAAAAGTAATTCTATTGACTGTACTCTGGCATTAAATATTCTTCACGTTTCTTTATTACTTATGTGATGCAGTTTATTTTAACATATATACATTCAACAAAACTTAATTCACCTGATCTGTCACTTGAATTTTAAGCTTAGTTTAGACTACACTTATCTCTCTTCCATAATTAGAAAAGTTGCAATCATCTATTGCATAAAAATAACTTTTCTTCCCCAAAAATACATTTTCTGTTACTCTGCCATTAAGAAATTTTTCACTGGGATCCTATAATCACAATAATGACCAGAGAGGAAATCTTGTTGCATACTAAGTAATATTTTTAGTTTCCACCCCCAATAAAACCATTCTTTTTAAGCTTTTTTAAACAGAAACTGACAAATTATCAAATTTAAAAAAAAAATACCTGTTGATTTAGTAATCCAAATAGTTGCTTAAATGCATGTAATAATCCAACAACAAAATTGGTGCAACCATTTCTGCAAATTAATGACACTGCATAGTTTCCATGAAAGGCAAAATTTTATGATGAAATGGCCAATTAGAAATTGTCATTTTTTTCAAAAACTTTAAGAACTTGCTCATTGATCAATAGGAAAAAATGTGTTCATTATGATTTGACAAAATGCACTTTATTCAGCAAACAGGTAATTTGATTTTGCCTCTCAATTTTATTATCTTTTCAGCATTAAGCCTTTTTTTCTACTTTATAATTATTTCTATTCTTTAGATATGCATTGCTAATTCATGATACATTATTTGTCGTCATCGTCATCATAAAAAAACAAACTGATAAATAGCAATATCACTGAGGTGGGGTGGCTTAGTCAGCAGTGCACCATGCTCATAATCTGCAGTTCCCAGGTTCAAGTCCTGCCTAGGCCAGCATTGAGATTTATCTTTGCAAAACTCCCCAAATCTATTTGGCCTACTCAAACTTAGTCTAGAGGACACCGATGGGCTTGGAAAGGCTACCATCCATCAGAAGAGACATAAAGCAGTGGTCATGTGTGAATGAGAACCATACCTGTGCACATTAAAGAACATGGATGGCCTTGATGGGAGGCTACCATCTGTCTCCTAAGAGCTGTCAAGTGGGTTCCCTCCCCCAACCTTCTCTGAGCACTTGGGGTCCTTGTGACTGGCTATTTACCCCATTGTGTGCAACATAGTGTCACTCAGAGGTAAAACAACACAACACAATGCAGTATCACCATGCTCAGCCACAGACACTGCCTGCAGGGATTAATTCTAATTTATGAAATTTAATACAGTTATTTAATTTTATTTAAGATAATTTTTTATATTTATTTTTAATCTATTATGACTGTTAACATTCATAAATTCTTTTGGAATCAAATTAAAAATGTGTGATATTTTATACTACTGATACATCTTCCATAATTGTTTTTAAATTTGGGTAATTTGTAATAATTTTTAGCTTCTAATCTTAATTTTTTAATATAATCTATTTTTAAACATATTATCAAAATAATATTTTAAGATTATATTATAAATATATAAGTTTTGTATGATACACTCCTCAAAGTGGAAATATAACACCACAAAGAAAATGATGCATACACCCGAAATTGACAGGATGGAAAGTATGAGGGTAGATGTACAAATTATCAAAAAATGGAACATGAGAATGCAAGGCATGTGCGTTTATTGTAGATTCATCAGCACATAATAGGACCACCTTGGGCGGTTATACAAGCATGTAAACATCTTTGCATTCCCTCAATCAGATGGTTAATGGTGTCCCGAGTATGATGGTCCAAGCAGCATCCAATTGGACATGTAACTGTACCAGGTTCATGCTGGATGGAGGCAGCAACCCATAAGGTTCCACACATGTTCAATGGGCAAACAAGTCTGGGAGTATGGTGGCAATGGGAGACTATCCGTTGTTGCAAGTGGAGTGTGTGAGGTGGTGGTGGTGTCCTGCTGCAGAATCAGTCCAGGCATGGTGGTAAAGAAGGGTCACACCACAGGATTAACAAGGTCATCGATAAAATGTCTCATCGTTAGCACATCAGAAACATAGAGCAGAAGTGTCCAACTGACATATGTGATGCCACCCTGTGTTGTACCACAGTGGGAAGCCATATCGTAGCTAATGGAAGGCTTCCTTGTGTTGTTGATGCCATTGATACGATGCAGACATATGGCCGTCTGGCATGATGAAACAGAACTATCCCCTATTCCATAGTCCAAAGTTGCTGTTGCAGCAGCATCACTGATTACACCATCTCCACTGGTGTCAAGCGAGGCACTGTTATTCACAGATGAATCCTGATTCGTGTGTGGAGACATGGTACTCGCAGCAGTCCGCAAATCACTCTTGTTTGTTGTATTACCATGGTTATACCATAAGATATAAATGATTTGCATACACAATTAAATATTCTTTCTTTAGTTGTCTGTTAGTACTTTCGTCTGTTCTTCTACTCGTTTGTTAGTATAACATCATGACATACTTCTATTCAACAGCTGTTTCATAACAAGGTTAATTTTCTACTGAACTCATTTAAAAGTTAATTAAGCCACTAGGCAACATTTCATAGTTAAAAGCTCGGCCCTTTAAGGATTAATAACATTTTTCTGCATATATTAATATCACAGATTATTTCATTATTTGAAGGAATAAAGGATTAAAAACTTTAATTTATTATGTTTCCTATAAGCATGAAACTGCAAATTAAATTGCTGTGATTCACTGCAGCTGCAACTCATGGTACTGAAAATAATTAAATTAATAAACTGCACAAAAACTTACTGGTATGTGGAAGATGATGCTGAGGAAGAATGAGATTCTTTAAGGAAACCGGGAATATTTGTTCCGACCCAAGCCATCGATCTGATACAACTCGCACTATATACTGACCTGGTCTAACATCATGTAAGAGGGGAATTGTGAACACCAGGGTTTGAATCTCTTTTTTTATTACCTATATCATACAAATACAATTATTAATAAATTAACATTATGTGATCAGATACAAAAAATATCAAAACAAAGCAAAAATGCTAAAACTCTGTCCTAGTAAATTATTTAGAGAAAAAACATTAAATCACATTCAAAATTATTCATAAAAAAAAAAATCAATAAACAAGGTGTGTTTAAGACTGACTTCTATTTTGCATTGTAAATATTATTTTGACATGCAGAAATTGCTTGGATAGTGAGAATTTTGTTAGTTAGTAAATATACTAGGGTGATTCAAAAGTCTGTGCTCTTTTTCATTTACTTGAGATATGATTATTACAAAATAAATAATGAACCTTACTCAGCAAAATATAAACTATCATTTTCAATAGTTTGCAGTGATCTGTCAACAAGTTGTTCAACTCCTCTTCGATACTATGCTAAGTCCTTAAAGGTGAAAAACTCCCAACATTCATTTTTGACTTCCTGAAATGTTTGGAACCAACTACCTTGAAGAAAATGAGCCATGGAGAAAAAGGTGGTAGTGGAAGGAGATAGGTCAGCACTATATACTAGGTGAGGAGGAAGCTCAAATATCAGTTCTCCAACTTTTTCTTTGTCTGAAGTGTGTTGTGCAGTTTTGCATTGCTTTCTTCGAGGAATACCTGATGTCTGTTTACCAATATTGGATAGCATTGAAGCATCACATAGTGTACGCACTCCTATTGTGCTGAGTAGAGGTCGCCATTGATGGCCTGTCCATCAGGAACCAGTTTGAAGTACACTACACCTGAAAATTCCATCAAACACACAATGGTGTCTTTGCTTTTGATCATTCATTCTTTGGGATAGGAACTCTCCGGACAGTTTCTGAGTAAGAGGTATCATTTGTTTAACTTTGATTTGATTGGCAGTGCAAAAAAAATGTTCTGGATAAGAGAGGTTTATGTCCCTAGTGAATCCATCGTGAGAGGTTTTACATTGTAATTTTTAATCTTTGCATTCCCCAATTTTTTTTTCCTTCTGCATGAATATTTCTTTTTTGCTAATGATTAAAGACATATTAAAAAGAAGCTTAATAATCTTTTTTTATACTTGCATTATACATAGTTTTGAAAATATAGATGTGTGGAAAATGCCACCTAAAAGTCTCAAAAAGCAATTTATTATTATTATTATTATATAAAAGTGTTTA
Organism: Ryuthela nishihirai; assembly: GCA_038380435.1. NCBI lineage: Eukaryota > Metazoa > Arthropoda > Arachnida > Araneae > Heptathelidae > Ryuthela > Ryuthela nishihirai. The sequence continues at coordinate 131,578,849 of JAWZYU010000001.1, read as the reverse complement.
TTATTATTTTATTATAAATGTTTAAATTATATTTATTATAAATATAATGTTATAATAACATTATAAATATAATGTTTAAAATTATTATTTTATTATAAATATTTATATTATTTATTTTACAATTTACAAAATGCAGATCATTTACTAGAAATGTGTTTATTTTCTCCAGTTGCCACGTTTAACAATTGGTTTCTCCTAACTGAGTGGCACTTCTAACCTTTGTCATATATCAATAACATTGGTGGCAATTACAACCACAAGATTTATACAAAAAAAAAAGAAATTCTGTTGTAAAAGTGGAAATTACACTATCTGGTGGCATTTGCCTTTGATAAGGCCAAAAGAGTTAAAGAGAAAATAAATATTTCAAAAAACCTTTGTCCCACTGAAAGTTAATGACAATATGTAGGATATATTAAGAAAGGATTCAATTAGTTTTTTTAATTTATTTAATAACTGATGTTAATAGCATTTAGTAATGATATAACAAAATATGCATACCTGTTTCTTAGGAAGAACAAAAAATTCAAAGTGATATATTTCATCACTTTGTGGATCTTCCACCCATATCCAAAACATTTCAGATCCAGAACCATGAATCTTATCATTCCAAGTAAAATCTGGGATGACATTAAGTCTGAGCCGCAAAATCTGATTTGTTATTGGTTGGATAGTGGTTTCCACAATAAGATAAGGAATTCTGTCTATGCACATCTTTATTATCTTTCGTTCATGAAAACAGCGTGTTCTCAATCCTGGAATATTAAACAAAACTATGAACATAAAAAGCGCCATGAAATTTAAAATAATATTATATTGAATAATAATAATATACTAATAATATACTGATCATAAGAAGTACTCTTTGTCATGCTCAAATGGATAAACTATTAATTTGCAAACTACTACTTAAAGAATAATAACAAAATATTAAATAAAATACAAAGAAAATAATATTTAAACATAATAAGAGATCTTAAATAGTGACAACTGAGATTTCAGATCTTAGATTTTTACACAAGTAAATTAAAATTTTCCTGAATAATCTTCATTAATAAGTTCTAAATTTGTAACAGCTCATTTAGGCACAAATATCAGAAGCACAGAAATCTACAAAAAATATCATTTTAGGTTAAAAATAGAGGGAAAAGAAAGATTAAAGCCTCCCATTCAAATAAAAAATGTTTTGAAAGTATAAAACATATACTTTCTAAACAACAATTTTTGAGAGGCAATAGTATGAGCAAGTTTAAAGTGTTTTTAAGGATGGGAGAAAAAAATTAAAAGTGAATAAAAATAAATAAAAAATGCATCAAATTTCTTGAAATAACTAAATTTTTTGGCAGAAACCATCTCCGCTTGTAAAAATGAAGACAGCATTGATTTTTAGTAAGTGTAGAACCTAGCAAAAAATGTTCATGATGATATTAACAGTTTTCCCTGTTAAAAATGTGGATGAATTTCTACCATAAATATGGAAAATATATTGATAAGGTTCAAGGAGTTGTAAGAGCATGGTGAACTTAGCCTCCAATGAGGGCTCCCTACACCAGTATATCGATAAGAAATTTGCATTAAGAGAAATAGATTCATGTGACTAGCTTGATTTGCAACTGTTTTATTGCATAAAAGGTGAAAATTTGTGTATAAATATAGAATTAAGCACAATTTTACTTATTGATTTGGAAAGGATTTGATATATATATATATACAGTACTGTACAAATTAATTGGGACAATAGGAAAATGCAGTAACAAAGACACAACTAAAATATTTATTTGTTTAATAGTGTAGTTAATAGTGAATGTGACCCTCCTTAGCTTTAATTACTTCTTCCACCCTCTCAAACATTGATGCCACTAACTTTCCACACATCTCCTTCACTTCAGGGTCGTGGTACCACACTTTCATGACATTTTCTATCATTTTGGTTTTCGTCGTGCAATCCATCTTAGATATGCACGCTTTAATAATGGCCCACAAATTTTCAATGGGGTTTAGATCGGGTGAATTTCCTGGCCACTCCAATACCTTCAAATGTTGCTGGGTAAAGAAGCTCTTAGCAAGCTTAGAATTGTGGCATGGAGCCATATCCTGTTGAAATACTCCATCGCCGTTAGGAAACAGCTTCTGCAGTGTTGGGACCATTTTCACCTTCAGAACGCCTATATACTTTTTGCTGTCCATCATTCCTTCAATGGGGTGAAGCGTCTGTGGCCCAGAAGCTGTGAAACATCCCCAAAACATGACCCTTTGTGGTTACAAACAAGTTTAGACTTGCAGCAGTTTAGACTCTGCAGCGGAAGGGACTTGGTGTTCCTTCGCTTGTCCCAACTAATTCGCACAGTACTGTATATATATGTAATCATGAGCATAAACTCTAAAGCTTGAAATATAGGTATTAAGAGTGAAGTTCATGCTTGGAAAAGTCATTTAAACTTTTATTTTAACCACTGATTAACTGAGAAATTTTAAAAATGCTTAAAAAAATATTTCCAGCTTTTATATATTTAAAAAAAAGAAATGTGACAGAACAGTGCTGTGGAAAGTGACAGCTACTAGTACACAGTTAATTGGAATTATTTCTGAGAGAATAAGGTAGTGATGCAGCTATTCTTCAACTGCTGTAAGGCAAAGCTGTTAAATATCTCCACCATTGTTTATAAGTTCACATAGAGTAGAACAAAATTTAACACTTATCAACTTATTAGAAGTATTGAGTTTATGCTGTAAGGTGTAATCTGGTCATGCACTCTTTATTTCACTTTGTTATAAAACACCAAGTTTAATAATTCATGCACAAAAATATAATTTAGTGTTAATTTAATAACAATCTCACTTAATTTGTTCCTGAATCTTTTGGACTAAATTTGACATAATTAGCTGTAATGAAAACTTTTCATACAAGAAACTTAAATTTAGAACCTGCTCTTATTGATAATATATATATTACTCAAATTATTTAAGGGATAATACTTGTTTATACCAATAAACCCAAATTGAATTTATACATCTTAAATGCAAATGATCAAACTTACTTTTAAATATATTTCTAAAAACAAACAAAAATTTAAACTTATTTTTCCATATTACAAATGGCAGCTATTAAAATTTTAACTCAGAGCAATTTTTGTTTTATCCCCACAACAATTAACATATATATATATTTACTTAAGTTGACCATCAAACTTTATTTGCACTCATTTTCAATATAAAATCTTAATCTTCCTGATGACATAACGTGTTACAAGTTGTGCTCCTTATTCCCTAAATATGCCAATCCAACACTAATCAAGCTGTAAATGGTAACAATTATTTTACATTACTACAATAATTGATAACCTCAGCATTACCTGTAGACATTTAAACGTCTATGAATCAATAAATGTTTTTGTAGAAAAAATTTCACCGACATACAGAATTCGAACCCGTATCTATCCAGAAACATGCCAGAGTATTCTAACCTGTTGAACTAATGCCAGCTATCTTTTTTCCACTAATAATGACTATTACTCCGTCTGTGAATTTTGGGTACCTCCTTTTGGCGCCATCTATGATCTTAGGTGGCAACTATTTCTTTTTAGTGCTCTGAGTAAGATAGTAATAAATAATGAAGTCACATTATACTATTGAGCATTATTAATGATTTAAACAATAATTTATAATCTTAGCATTACCTCTAGATGTTTAAACATCTATAAATCAATAAATGTTTGTGTGGAAAAATTTCGTTGACATACAGGATTCAATATCAATTATTGTTTAAATCATTAATAATGCTAAATAGCATGATGGGACTTCCATTATTTATTACCATCTTACTCAGAGCACTAAAAAGAAATAGTTGCCACCTGAGATCATAGATGGTGTCAAAAGGAGGCACTCAAAATTCACGGAAGAGTGATAGTCATTATTAAGTGGAAAAAACACTGAGCTGGCATTAGTTCAACAGGTTAGAATACTCTGGCATGTTTCTGGAGACATGCGTGTTCAAATCACATATGTCAGCGAAATTTTTTACACAACATTTATTACATTATTACTATGTACATTTATCATAGCTATCATATCTCACTTAAATTTCTATGTTAATTCACATAGAGGACTGACCAATTTCTTCTATGTCCAGCTCTTTCATATAATCAATATCCAAGTTAGCTCTTTCTATTTTCTTCAATACATCCTCTCTTAGGTCTGAAAACTGTCTAAGGGGTGTCTGGAAATCCCAGAGTTGCCTCTCAAACATCTTACAAACTCTTAATAAACGTCCAGTCAGAAGGGCCCAACTTCTTCTCAGTGCTACTTCAAAGAGAGCACGAACAATACGCGTTGCATTCTAAGGAGAAAAAATGAAACAAAGGAACAGATTTACCAATAATATTTGTATTACACTCAAATTCACATGAACTAATATCAGGGATATGTGATATCAAATGTACAGATCAATATTAACTATAAATGTCAGAACAGAGACGTTGAGTCTCTATACATTAAACAAACATAAACATTTTCTAAACCAATTTATTTAGGTATGTGATGTTTTTTATCTATTCACTTAACCTAATTATATTTCAAATAAATCAACACCAGATTTTATTATTTTTGCTTATATGCTTTTAAATTTTAAGTTGTACTATGAAAAAGGATAATAATGATTGGTGGCTTCTATCATATTTTAGTGGAACTTCTTTACCAGTATTGGTATATGTTTTATGTACTTTAATAAGACTATGCAGGTAAATAATAAAGCAGTTGAACTCTGATCAAGAGTTGATGAAATGCTTTCTGAACATACAATGGCACTAACAGGAATATTAAAATGGATAATTATCTTACAAGAACTGGTTGAAAAATTGCTTCAAAATGGCTTAGCATTGGCGGAAACAATACATAAAAACAAAACTTGTATTCCGAAAGAATGTAAGATTATAAATTCACATAATTTTTTTTAAATGACTGTCTTTGTATATTATGAAATAAGGAAAAATGTGTTATGTCAAGAATGCAAATGATCAAACAGTAACATAAAACAAAACTCCAATATACAAAGTAAATTCATTTTATAATAAAACTATAGGAATAATTGACATATTTGATCAAGTAGTGCATGATATGGTAATGAGTGAAACTAATCTTTGTCTTCTGAAGTTTTTCTAGACGTTTTGGGGGTTGCAGCCTTCATTCTTTGGATGAAAAAGTTTCAATTTTGAAACAGTGTCAAAAAGAACAATTATTTTTGTAAAAGCTATTAGTTAACAACTGTTGAATCCTATATAAGAAGGAATCCTCATTTATATGAAGATACTAGCAATGAAGGCATGACCAATAAAAATATGCCAGAAAAAGTCACTTGTGTCCTTACAAGTCCTTACAAGTGGAACAAACATTTCATAATGGCAATGCAAGATGTGTGCATTTATTCCATGATGCCGCATGAATTCCAAAATGGCATTAGTATCCAAAAGTGTTTGGGTAAACTGTGCAAAGCTTATGGGGACAAGGTCATATCTAAAAATACCTGTTACCGGTAGTACGACAAGTTCCAGTAAGGTGACTTTGGCAGGTGACTGCTGAATGAAAATTCATGTCAGACATCCATGAAATTGGCACAGCAACTGAACACCAATCAGTCCTCAATCATTTGACATCTGCAAAAGCTGGGTTATGTGACAAAAATTGATACAAGGATCCCACATCAGTTGTCACAGCAGAATATGGTGGTTCACTATACTGTATGTGCTTGGCAAAAGTTTGATGGCTTTCTTGACAGAATGATTACAGGGGATGAAAAGTGGATCATTTATGATAATGTTGTTCTTAAAAGATCATGGTGTCGAGCAGGAAAATTGTCCTAGGCTACAGCAAAACTGTAACTGGATTCTAGTACGGTGATGTTCTGTTGTTAGTGGGATTGCAAGGGTATCATTCACTATGAGCTTTTAAACTGGTCCCAAACCATCAACTTTGATGTATACTGTGAGCAGTAAGACTGCTTTAGTGCAGCACTGAAGGTCAAATGCATGGTGTTGATACACATAAAAGGTGTCATGTTCCACCAGAATAACAGGAGGCCCCGTATAGTATTATGGACACAGCAGAAGCTGTGTTAACTGGGCTGAGAAATAATGATGCATCCCCCAAATTCACCAGACCTGGCTCCCTCAGATTTTGATCTGTTTCGATTCCTGAACAATTTCATTTCTGACATAGAAGTTTCAGAAAGATGACTAGGTCAAAGAGGCATTTCTGACTTTGTAGCCAAGAAGGACAAGTTGGGTTGTTTTACCTCTGAGCGGCACTTTTTTGCACACCATGGGCTAAATGGCCAGGAGATTTATCTCTGCAAAATTCCCCGCCCTGCCCACGGTCAGTAGGGGGACACCAATGGGCTTGGAAAGGCCGCCGTCCGTCGGATGGGACATTAAGCCGTGGCCCTGTGTGTGGGAGAGCCATACCCTGTGCACGTTAAAGAACATGCTGGATGGCCTTGACGGGAGGCTACCATCTGTCTCCCAACAGCTGTTCCAGTGGGTCCCCCCCCCCCAACCTTCTCTGAGCCTTCGGGATCCATGTGACCTGGCCATTTAGCCCATGGTGTGCAAAAAAGTGCCGCTCAGAGGTAAAACAACCCAACCCAAGCTGTCTGGGGATACCCTACTCCCAACCTTCTCTTGGGGTCCTTGTGACCTGGTCAATTTAGCCATGTGCAAAAAAGTATTTTTATCAGGAATTTTACATTGTTGTGCAGCACAGCTTAAAAGTCAATTGCAAAATGTGAATTTGTAGATATGCTCAAAATGCTGTCTCTGATGCAATGCAGTGATTTATGTGATTGATATGAGTTCATCTTGGGTTGGGTTGTTTTACCTCTGAGCGGCACTTTTTTGCACACCATGGGCTAAATGGCCAGGTCACATGGACCCCGAAGGCTCAGGGAAGGTTGGGGGAGGGGACCCACTGGAACAGCTGTTGGGAGACAGATGGTAGCCTCCCGTCAAGGCCATACAGCGTGTTCTTTAATGTGCACAGGGTATGGCTCTCCCGCACACGGGGCCACGGCTTAACGTCCCATCCGATGGACGGCGGCCTTTCCAAGCCCATCGGTGTCCCCTACTGACCGTGGGCAGGGCGGGGAATTTTGCGGAGATAAATCTCAACGCTGACCCAGCTGGGACTCGAACCTGGGAACTACAGATTACGAGCCTGGCACGCTACCGACTGAGCCACCCCCGCCCCAAGAATTCATCTTGGATAGCTGCTAGTGTTTCTGAGGTAATTTCTTGAATTGCACATGTAATTTGGTCTTTCAGTTCATTATAGATTAGGTATTATAGTAGAATTCATCTGCAGTCTCGTGGTTGTCTATGGCTGCTACTGCAGAGGAAAATGAATTCAATTTATTGAAGCATTAGCTGACTTTTGGACCACACTATAATCATAAATATAAACTACGAATCAGCAACTACATTGTTCTACATAAAAAAATAGATCACTTGATTTTAATGGTAATGTATAAAGAGCAGAGTTCAAATGTTCTAACCACAGTGGAATAAATTTCTGAAAATTTTATGAATTCTGAACTTTTCTGAATATGTAGTTTAGTCTGCAATTTTATTTTTTATCTTCTGTTTCCTGATGAATTAAAGAAGTTCCAAAATCATATAATCATAATGATCAAAATCCTATAGCATTTTATAAGCACTTAATGCTTTTTGTGGAGGTTATTCTTGAAAAAAGACCTGGATAAAAAAATTTCATACACATTCTGTGATAAAAAGTAGGTAACTATTTTTCCACTTTAAGAAGCATGCCAATCAATTCAGATCTAACTTACTTTGATAGCCTTCTGTGGCAACTTGATAACATTAGTGAATAAAATTTACATTAGAGAAGATTTTCATGGTTATGAGCATACTGTTGATAACTTTAATTAATGATTGTGATAAACAGTACTTTATTAGCCTACAATAAAACATAAATCATAGGAAAAACTACAGAGCCTTTAAAACCTAAATAGCTTGCATTCTAGTACTTGTTATGGTTATTAAAATTTTATGAGTACAGTTGAATCATCACTGATGGCAATGCTAATTAAAAGAACATCACTTACCTGGACTACATAAGCTTGATCTGAAACCAGGGAAAAGCTTTCGACATGTGCTTTAGAAAGATACATTTGCAGCAATATATTTACTTTCCCTTCAGTATTTTCACATCCACAAACAACAGGTAGATTACTCTGGTGTAGAAGTTCATCAAGTTCATTTAGCTCATCATCTCTTACCTAGAAAGCATAAAAAGTTACATTTAACATTCTGAAATGACCATATTAAGATTTTTATTATTTCACTGATTCTACTTTACACTGCATCTTTAAAGCTTTTCTAAAATACAATAGGAAACAATAAAAAAAAATGGTCATTAAAAAGGTATTTATTTTCTTATAAAATATTATAACTACTGAAGAAATAATCAGATTGGATGTTTTATTTCATTGAAAGTAAAAATTTTTTCTGCTATTAATTCCAAGATAATTTCACTTTTGATTTATTTTAAATCTGGACTATTCAAAGACAAAACACATCTTGGGAGTTGTTTGGGTTGTTTTACTTCTGAGCAGCAACTGTTTTGCAAACAATGGACTAAATGGTCAGATCACAAGGACCCCCATGGGCTTGGCTAAGATTAGAGAAGTATATTCATTGAACAGCTGTTAGGAGATAGATTGAAATCTCTCATCAAGGTTATCCAGTATGTTCTTCGGTACACACAATGTATGGTAATTCTGCACAAAAAGGCCATGGCTTAACATCCTCTTTCACATTAAGAGCAGGATGGGGGTTAGAGGAGATAAATTCCAATACTGGCAGAGGTGGAACTCAAACCTGAGAACTGCAGTTACTAGTCTGGTATCCTACCAATTGAGTCAACCACTGCCCCCCATCTTGGGGGCAAAAGTTTATACTCCTGTGAATAAATTAAAACTTTCTGATATTTTAAGAAGCATGACAGTAAATGCAAATATTTCAAACTAGCAGATTTACCAGGTGTTTCTCAGGCCTGAAACTTCTGAAAGTATAATAGACAGTACTCCCCAAGTCACAGGCTTTAATTTGACATTAAACTCATCACAACTGATCATTTCTCCCCCCATGAAATTTCATTTCTCCCTCATTTAGAGGAGGAAACTAAAACATAGAATAAATCAAAGTTTACTAAAAAATTACAATAGTAACTTTTAGTACACAACACTTTATTAATAACATAAAAGCTAGTGAAGATTTAAATATGAAAACATTATTCTTGCAAAGAACTATCAGTAAAAGTATATACTGCATCAATTTAGTTTTCTAGTCTACAAAAATGGTGCTAAATTTGTTTTTAATTCAGAGCACTTTTATTATCAAATGAGTAAATACTGGATTTTTGCATTAAAAAACAAGCCAGTAAAATATCTACTGAATAACTTCTTATGTACCCAAAGACACTGAAATGCTCCAAAAAATGCAAAGTAAACCAAAACATTTAAAGGGGGAGGGGGGAAATGCACATTGTATAATCCTAATTCATTTGTATAGTTTCTATTACTGTTGCTTTCTGTTCATTTATAAACACAATCACGTTAATTAATATTTTTATGTGTTCTGCTAACATAATTTCTTTGAATTTTAAGGTAAAAAGTGGGCTTACTTGCTAGAAAAAAAAGAGCTACCTAACTACTATCTTTATGTCTCTTCCACATTTACTAATATTGATTCTCAAAAAAGAAACAATTTTTCAAAAACTGCATCTTTTTGTCACTGAATCACATGAATTGAAAGAATTTTTGAATCACATGAGAATCACATGAATTGAATTTTGTCACATGAATTGAAAGAACAAAAATAAATTTGAAAAACTCGTTTTTACAATAACAGTTTAAATTTCTTGTTATTTCAATAACAATCCATTGTTTTTATTCACACATTCTGAAATGCATACACACCTTAAGCTGGTCAAATTCCTGTGCCCTGCATATTAATGCAAAGATTTCTTTATCATTCATAAAATGGTTTGCAAGTGCTTCATTAAAACGATCCACAGTATCCATACTTATGTAGAAATGGCTGGCAGTACGGCCTAAGTCTGTTATATTAAGGTAACCATTTTTTTCATCGTATCGGATCATTTTTGCTTGTTTCAATTTTTTTGCTGTTTCTTCAATCAATCTACGCCGATACTTGAGTAGTTGAAAATCATCCTAAAACAAAAACAACTTTTAAAATGGTTTTCAGATGGTTACTTTTAATGCATTCAGATTAAGTTAAGCATTAATTCCCACAGTATGATGTCATCATACAACGTATTTTAAACTTTCTTATTTACTTCCAGCATAAAAAAACAAAACCATAAAATATCAAACAGAATTATGAAATATTAAATATTAATCAAACATTATCAGTTTACATCTAGTACAAAATTTAGAATAAGCAACTCATAATCAAGTTAATGTGGGAAAAACTGCAAAAAAAAAAAAAACTGATGATTACTGGTTAAAATGTGTACTGATATTTATATTTACTCTGTGATATACTTACTTTCGATGTACATTAACATTATATTGAACATTACAGTTCAAGTATTCAGCACATTAAACATTACATTGAATTACTTATAATGCAATATTACAGCAAAATACAAATTGTATGAATCCAGTATTATAAAAAAAATTACCTCAAAAATTAACTACAGATGAATATAGCTCTACATCTGACTTTCAAAGTATGGTTATCAACTCCATGAATGACTTTCACCGAGGAGAAAAATATTTACTAATTGATATATTGCATTTGAACAATTATTCTCCTTTTCTAATGATTCTGTATTCATCTAAAAAGCAATAGGCACAGATATTTCAGTTCTTCTATAAGCATGGACCTTCATCTCAGCTATGAACTTCAAAGAGAAAGTCCCAAAGCTAATGTCTAGTGTAGGATGACGTTATAATCATAATTTTAACAATTTTCTGCTGAGGTGATGGTTCATTATATGCTGAACCAGTTCCATGTGTCAGAGTTGGAACAAGTAAACATGATCAAGTCATTTTCAAACAAGATGAGGCATCACATTACTTTTGTCATAGTCCGTGCTTATCCAACACCTCCTACAAGAGAAGGCTGTACAACTACATCACAGAAAACGGACTACGTCTAGAGCCCCTATATACCAAGCCAACCAGTGTGCGACCTATCCGCCATTCTTATGACAACTGGTGATGTGACTTAGTGTTATAGTCAATGCAGCCACAGTGTGCACCACAGTTTTTTGAATCCTTAGTATATAAAAAACAATTATTATCGGAAGATATTCAGCTGCGATTTGTCTAAATACCTATAGGAACAATTGCACAGTGTTTAAATTCCAGGCTGATCCAATTAAATGGAAAAAAAGTGGGTTGAAAGAATTCAACCAAGAACGTGCATTAGTCTTCCTTCCAGCACCCTATAATATATACTTCTGGCTATTGTTTCTGTATTTTAATGTTAATTTATGTGATATATTGATTAGTAATATGTAGATGAATGATAGCTATATTTAAGTTAGTAGTCATTCATTGTTTATGATTAAGTTTAGTTTGGTTAATATAAAATATACATGCGGCAAACTTCGATCGTGATGGCCGTAACCCTCTGCTTCCAGTGTGGGCATACCGAGAACGCCGACTACCATAGTCGCTAAACGCCGATTGTCGCTGGGAACAGGGAAGCCAATTTTGGATTCATTTATACTTAGCTATACAGTTAACTACACACATAGCAGAATGTGGTGATAGGAAAAATCTGTCATATAGAAGGAAAACATTTTACAAACAATATATTATATGATTACAAAAATCTGTAATTCATTGATTATTAAATGCCACTGGTCAGAAATTGCTGACTTCTATACAAAGTGCCAATTTTTATAATTTTCAGACGAGACCAAATTAAGTTTGACATGTTTTTTTAAACCATATTATTTTATAAAATGCTTATTCCATCACTTTATTGCCTTAAAGAAAACTGTAGTAAATAGTTATTACTTATTAGCAATTAATTTAGATCTTGATAATATTTTAAGACACTCATACGTTTTCAAGGGAGGACCTGCAGTACAATGACCACTTTCCGCCTTGCGAGCGAATCCAAAATTGGCCTCCCCATTCCCAGCGACAATCGGCGTTTAGCGACTACGGTAGTCAACGATCTTGGTGTGCCCGCATGGAAAGCGGAGGGTTACAGCTGTCACGATCGAAGTTTGCCGCATACATATTTTATGATATTAACCAAACTAAACTTAATCGTAAGCAATGAATGACTACTAACTTAAATGTAGCTATCATTCATCTACATATTACTAATCGATATATCACATAAATTAACATTAAAATACAGAAGCAATAGTCAGAAGTATATGTTATAGAATGCTGTAAGCCTAATGCACGTTCTTGGTCGAATTCTTTCAACCCACTTTTTTTTCCATTTAATTGGATCAGCCTGGAATTTAAACACTGGGCAATTGTTCCTATAGCTGTTTAGACAAATCGCAGCTGAATATCTTCCGATAATAATTGTTTTTTATATACTAAGGATTCAAAAAACTGCGGTGCACATGGCAGCTGCATTGACTATAACACTAAGTCACATCACCAGTTGTCATAAGAATGGCAGATAGGTCGCCCTGGTTGGCCTGGTATATAGGGTCTCTAGACGTAGTCCATTTTCTGTGACATAGTTGTATGGCTTTCTCTTATAGGAGGTGTTGGCCTATCCCAATGAAATTTTCAATGACAACTAATATGGTGGCAGCAGTATGCTTGGCCTTCAGATTTATCACACCTGACACCATACAAATCCTGTGAGGAGGCTAATGAAGAACATTGTGTACACTCTGACCAATGGACACTGATGACCTAAGATAAAGATTGCCACAACTTTGCAGCAAAACACATGGAGATGTTGAATGACACCTACAAAATTTTCTTTTGTGAACTGTGTCATGTCCAGCAGCGAACTTAGAAGAGCCTAATCACAATGGAAATGTGTGCCAAATATTGAGCTATTAAAGGCAACAGTTGCTATTTTACATTTTTATTTTATTCATAACCAAACAGATCACTCTATGTAGTAAATGATAGCATATCTTATGTATTATTCTGAAAAAAAAAATTTTTTTTTGCCTGATAATATTATAAGATTTTATAAACATACAAAAAATATACAAATAGTACCTTTATTAAATGAGGTTTCAAACCATATGCATGTGGATTAGTCATCATTCTGACATACAGGTAAGTATAACTGAGCCATTCTATTCCTTCTTCTATATTGGAAACAGTACCAAGTGCAATCTGAACATATAAAGAATGCATAAAATATAATATGCAAATATGACACATTCTTTTAGTTTCACCAAAACAATATCACTATCAGCATTTTTAGTAAAGTTACCATATTTATATTACATCATCACAGACATCAAAGATCATTATATAAAAAAGAAGCATCTTTGACATGAAAAAAATTATATTAAAAGAGCATATGTAACTAATATCATAAACAAGTTCAATACTATGCAATTAACTAAAATAGATAAAAAGTACTACACAGAAATATACCATTAATTTTAGATTAATATAAATTAAATTAATAAATATATAAATCAAATTCAGCCTTCTTATAAGATGTAGATAAAAAATATAAACATTATCAGTAAACGAAAAAAGCAAATAGCAACTGTACACTTATATAATTATCAAATGAATAAAACTGTAATTACACAAGTAAAAACAAAAGCAAAAATTCATTTGCTAGTAGGCTATTAATTTTTTCTTCTGCATATACTAATCTCACTAGAGGTATCCTTATATTTAGAATATTGTAAACTCTTGCAAGAAATTTTGAACTAAATTATTTTTATGTAACAAAATAACTCTTAAAAATTACCTCAGCATTCAAATTATTTGCAATGCTATGTGTGAAGTTACTTTCAATTTGGTGCTGACTTGTAAGCAATGACAAGTAATGGTTCAATTTATCATGAGTGGTAATTATGGTGCCTTGTCCTTCAGAGTCATATTGTGGACGTCCAGCACGACCAAATATTTGCATTACATCTAATACTCCAATATCAACAAAAGAGCCATGTTTTGAGTCATAGATCTCAGTACCCTGTAGGAATAGAATTAGAAGAGTTCCATAAAAACAATGAAGTGGAAAAAAATTCAGTGATATTACTCAATAAAACAATTGAGGAGTATATTTAAAATTACTACATGATTATGATAAGTTTTTAACAATGAAATTTTCACGAGGACCAAAAAATTTTTAACATTTATCTAGAGAAGTAAAACATAAATTTAGAACCTTTTTTCTGAAATACCTAAAAGAAATCAAGTTATATACCAAAACAATATTAAATAATATAGCAATTTAACAATGAATTTATTCAAACAATGATTTGTTCCTGAAACTGGCAACAAGGATTTGTATAAACCTTTTTAGTAAGATTTACATCAAAACAACTTCTGTCAATGTGTACAGTTAAAGGAATAGTACTTAAAATCTTCCCTTACTTTTTTTTTTGCAAAAAGTTGGAGCCAAAAAGATATAACAATTTTAACATACCACATAATCATTTGATATTAAGCTTATCTAACATCCTTCATGGAGCCTCTTAAAACAAGATCAAGATTGCAGTCCGAGTAGCTCATTTCTGTTTATTACATTTATTGAAACATATATTTTTTTTCTTTTAACTGTTCCGATATCCTTTGGAAATCTTCTTGGGAAAGTGTTTTTCATTTAGGTACATAACTAGAAGTTGAATACATCCTTCATATGATTTACATGGGTGGAATGGAACACTGTCTTTTTCAAACAAATCTTTTGCTATATTAATTCTAAAAATATACTGCTCCACTTTACCATGAAGTCCAGCAAACAGTCCTGTTATCAAGCATAGATTTCACATTCAGTAGTGGTGTAAAATAACATTACCATAAGAAGGTTAGGTGTATTAGATATATGAAAACAAAAAGACTAATTTTTGGGTGTGTGGACATACCTTCAGCCTAAGTGATTAAAAAAAAATAAAAATACCTCCTCAAGCAGCTGCTTGCCACAGAGGTTTGACAGGAACCTGACAGTTTAATATGCCATAGGGAGGACCAATGAGGAAGGTGAGATCTCAGCAGAAAGACAACACAAACATCCATGCCTTACCTAGGATGCAAACCCAGATCCCTTTGATCGGTAACCAAATGCTCTAACCACTCAGTCGCCAGGACAACCTAAGTGATCAACAATGTGAAATTTGATGAATAAATCAAAACTTTTACTTATTTATATATTTCACTGGAATTTATAAAATTAAATCCTAAAGAAATCTTAATATTTGCTACCATGTAATTTTTTTATATGTTTTACCTTGTTCATTTGTTAAAACTAATTGAAATTCGAATGTAAATTATCATCAGCCAAAAATTATCAAATGGTTCTTGCCGAGTGTGTGGGACAGCTACTACATATATTTGTATGTCTACTATCCTAATTTTTAAATCATGTAAGAAACTGAAATAAGGACAATTTTTCCTACCTCATTATATCACTTTGAAAAATTCAGTGTAATGCTCAACTTATTACTAATTTTATTTGGTCAAATGTTACAACGTATTATATTATTGATAAAAACAATATCAATATATTTCAAACTTATTACACAACTTGTATTAGCTACTTTTTTAATATTACAATAATTTTTGAAACAGAAAAATATGTTACTATACTGGAAGTCATAAAAAAAATGGCTGTTTACACATCCTGATTAGAAATGACAAAATTTCCATATAAGTGGAAATCATTACCAAATAACTTATAAAAGTAACAAAAGAGGGAAAGCAATTACAATTATGAGAAAGCCAATCATATTAATAAGGTTTTTAACAAGTCATATATGATTTATTAATGTACAAAATACCAAAACCTTACTCTCAATAGGGAGAATGTTGCATCAGATTTTAATTGAAAAACACTATAATAAGCAAGGTGACTAAGGGTGCAGATCCATTGCTTTCATACTACTAATTGCTCTCTTTAAAATTTCTACCTAAAATGTCAGTTTGCAATTGATAAGGTTTTGATTAATATCTCATGAAAATTTAATGAGATTTTATAAACAATGGTTATGTTGTTTCAGTAATGTGTGGGATTGAAGATTTCACTTTCCTCTGGACACTTTTTTTCACACTCAATATTTCCTCAATTTGTATTAAGAAAAATGAAATATAAAAATTTACAACCACTGTCCCCTTACAAAAACTCTGATAATGCTATTGTTTTATTTAATGGACAACATTTTTACTCATAACCATAGTATGAAGGTTAGTTAATTAATTATAGTAGAAGTATAAAGCACAAATACGTTTATCATATTTAACAATTACAATAATTGAAGGAATCTGTTCTACTAACCTTTATGATAACAGCATGGGCAGGCAGATTCACTCCCCAAGCAAGAGTTGAAGTGCACACTAATACTTTAATTAATCCATCCCTAAAATACCTTTCAACTGTGTTCCTATCATTCCTCCACATCCCAGCATGATGGATAGCAAATCCATATTCAAACAGTTCTCTAAGTTCTCTGTTTCTTGATCGCATCATCTAAAAATTTTAAAATGAGTATCAACATTTACAGTGAATGCAAATATATAACTTATGCATTGCCCATAAAAACAAATACCTGTTTTTAAACTTCAAGATTATCAGTCAATTAGTAACAGTATAAAATATGTTCATAATATAATCAATGATAGCAAAACATGGTACAATATTTTAACTTGCAACTAAAAAACCTAAGTAATATGGTTGGGCCACTGAAGGATTTCTGATCACACAAAAACACACTGTACATTTATGTCAAAAGGAATAAATATAAAAGCTTGATTAATTCACAAATCCTATAATAGATTTTGATGATATTATAGGCTCTGTGATGGCATGCATTATGATATGACCAAATAATGCACAAAGACTGAACAAATTCTGATCTGAAAGTAAAAAGTTATGCTAATGAGTAGGAGGAAAAACAGTGCCTTAAGAATCATTGAAATCATATCCTAATAGAAGTATGATCTCTGGTGGCCGACCCCTTGATGCTGTGAATAAATCTGCCAGTTAGTGTTACAGGCAACAATTCTCATTCACATCTAACGGCAGATCCCAGTTTGACAAGGCTTCTGGCTGGGAATTGAGACCGATAATTCTCCTAAAGTAAGCCAAGACTGATAATGATGGCTATCTTGGAGTCTACAATTTGAGCACTAAACGTAATATAATGAGTGTTTCCAAAAAGGGCTGTTTTAACCTGAATTCTTGATTTGCATGTTTGATACAATTTCATGCAAAAATCACATGGAACTTGTTTCATTTCATATATGACTTAATTTAGTTTTAATTTATGGTGTTTCAAATGGCCATAATGATTACCTTTTATTGAAATGACCCTATGGTGGATCTGAACAGACGTTTGACTGACATTTGGGTTTTGGTCTTTGAGAATTTTGGAAATGAAGTCTACTTTACACTACTGTGACTCAAGTGTGGGGATGGCTCAATGGTAGAACACTGGACTCGTAATCTGCAGTTCCCAGCTTCGAGTCCCTGTTGGGCCAGCAATGATATTTATCTCTGCAAAACTTCCTGCCCTTCCCACAGTCAATAGGGGACACCGATGGGCATGGAAAGGATGCTGTCCATCAGATGGGACATTAAGCCATGGTTGTGTGTGTGGGAGAACAATACCCTGTGCACATTAAAGAACATGCTGGATGGGAGGTTACCATCTGTCTCCCAACAACTATTCCAGTGGGTCCCCTCCCCCCAACCTTCTCTGGGACTTAGGGGTCCTTGTGACCTGGCCATTTAGCCCATTGTATAAAAAAGGCTGTATCACTGTTCACTTGGCTGTATCACCTGTTTTTGTCGTACCTTCAATCTACCTATTTCCATTCACCTTTTTTATTCATTTAAATGTTTCTTGTGCTTGTCTAAACTTTTGAGCATCATCATATTTAACATATGCTGGTGCTCAAAATTCCTTAGCTTTTTCAGTAACATATAAAGTATCAAAACCTTATAAATCTTATAGGAGTATGTTTCCAATATCGCATATAATATTCATTGAAAATTTTATGCTCTTCTCAAAACTTTTAATACTAAATAAGTATCATTTTGAAAACTTGTAAATGTGATAAGGATGGAAAATGTGTACATAAAAATTTGTCCTTATTCAACCCACTTACAACAAAGGACTGATATAAGCTGTCACATAATGCCATATAAAAGTGTCTGTGAGAGAGGAATGTTCTCCAGCAGAAAGACAATTCTTCTCTTCTCCAACTGAATTTTGAATCAAAGTCCTTTTACTATGTAATCAAATACACTAATCATCAGCCACTGGTGTGGAAAACTAAACATAACCTGGTAAATTTACAAAACATAGATTTTTTGTTGCTTATTTCATGCTTTAACTTTTATCAATTCCTGTGGATGATATTTACTTAGTACTGAAAAGACCTCGAGAAGTATATATAATGAAGATTTTCAAAAATGTTATTCAAGTATGGATTAACAACAGCAGTGGAAGTCATAAGAATTTACCTCAAAATTAAAACTTAATATGTATTATTTTGAGCCAATTAATAAGTGTATACTTTGGAAGTTTAATTCTTTAAATATTTGCCACTTTTGTACATTTCTTAACAGCAAATTTTCTGCTGTTAAATATGATTCAAATACCTAGCAATTATTGTTGAAAATTGAGATTAAATAGATTGAATGCTTTCACTTATATATTTACCACTAAACATTTATATTTGAAGGTACAGAGCTCTGAAATTAGCATCTTCTCATTGATATAATATGAGTTTAACTTTGGCATATTAGTATTGTTAGACTCCATAGCTCTACTTCTAATATATAAAAAATTACTTCAGAAAATTGTCACAAAAATTATAGTTTTTAAACTAATAAAACAGAAAAAAACACAAACACACACACACCTCATTTTGGGCTGAACCAAACTTGTTAGAATTTTTGTGATCTGTAAATATGTGTATATGACCTTTGTTTTGAGCCATATCTTTCATCACCATAGCTGTCCGAACTGTTGCATTTCTGGCATGCACAAACACCATTACCTATTTAACACAAAAACATTTTAGCACATTTGGAATTAAAAATAAAACATATGCTAAAGAACTACATTAGAATTAACTGTATACTACAAGCTAGCAAAACATTAAAACTAAGAAACCTAATTAAGATAAACATGAATATTTATTTTGTAAACTTTCATATCATTTATTACCGATTTTCTTTAAATTGCAAATATTTATAATACATGAATGTTTTTATACAAATATTGATTACTTACAATAAAATATTTAACTAACAGATTTACAACATTGCTGGAATTTGAAAAACTAGA
This sequence comes from Ryuthela nishihirai, assembly GCA_038380435.1. Classification (NCBI taxonomy): domain Eukaryota; kingdom Metazoa; phylum Arthropoda; class Arachnida; order Araneae; family Heptathelidae; genus Ryuthela; species Ryuthela nishihirai. The sequence continues at coordinate 131,559,340 of JAWZYU010000001.1, read as the reverse complement.
TCAATGTTTACATTTTGTCTTTGCGATATACAATTTATTTTTAATGATTGCTCATATTATATGTTACTATGCAAAATGTAAATCTAATGAAAACCTTTGTTTACCAGACTATGTTCTGATGAATGAAATTATAACATTAAAATATTATTTTTGGACAGTTTGTGCTGAAAGCAGTAAAACATTTTGATGTCCTGAAACTTACATTAGGAATAATTTAGATGACTTACTTATGCTACATTCCACTCAACATTCACGTTTGAAGATATCCTAAATATGCTAACTAAAACATCACATGCACAAATTTCAACAAGTGACTTTTATTTTAGCAATATCTTAATGCTTAATGACTGTAACTGGTGATGTAGTTTTATTTGCTGGATATTACAGGTAGAGATTATTTGTCAGTGGATTTTGCATTATATCTGATGATTTAGTGAAGCATACATTTTTTGTTATGTGTAACATTATAAAGCAGATGTCTAAATAGTGTATTTCACACTTGTTATCAGCAAATCAACAAATGTTCTGTAAGCTACTTTTTTTCAACTGCCTAAATGATTAATTTAGCTCATAAAGATTCAAATCTTGGTTCTCTAAACAGGATTTTTAAGCTTTTAATTTATGTCAAACAGAGTTTTCATGTGGAAATCAGTTTTGTGTTTTATCAATTATTACTTCAATTGTTATTTGCCTGCTTAAACACAGGAAATGAAAGATTATATGAATAAAAAAGGAATGGAAAGATGTTGGTATCAGTCTAGTAGCTGTTATTGAAACAACAGTTATAAAGCAGACACAAAAAATACAGCTTAATAATAAAAAAATCTGTATTAAAAACGAAAAATAGCATAGTAAAGAATATTACATTGGAAATGTAATCAATATCAGGTTGTGATAAAACAACTATTATAATGAGATAACCAAAATATTTTAGCTTAAATTAAAAATAAAAAACATATTAAAATATTCAAGAAATAATTTTGCTGGAAAAATGAGTTTCATTGTGAGTGAAACTCAAACCTGTGTTTCTCAGTTATATACCAGGTATTCTGACTGCTAAACTATCAAAGACTAGTTCATTTCTCAGCTAATTGTGACTATAAATCTTCCTGAACTCGTTGCTTATGGCAACATCTATGAATGGGAATGGCAATCTTTCAAATATTGCTCAGAAGAGATGTAAACATTTTTTTCAGCAAAATTATTTCTTGAATTCTATGCCAATATTTAATCTGTATATTTCATCATCATCCTCAAGCAGCCATGGGCTACTGAAGTCCAACCAGATTATGAAATATAGTTCCCCAAACACATCTGTTCTGAGCTACACCTGCTACCCTGGTCACTGTAGCCCAATTCTAACAGTCCTGTTTAACATTGTCTGCCCACTGCATCCTAGGTTTCCCCCTCTTTCTGAGGCCTTTAGGCACACTGTTTATAACCCTATTCACTAATCTATAGTTATGCATATGGGCAACATGGCAAAACCAAATGCAATCTCTCTCTGCACAATATGCTGCTCAAAGAAGGTTGCTGACTCCTTTTCCTAACCTCATCATTACTTACAAAGTCAAACCATCTAATACCCAAGATATTGTGTTAGCATCTAGAATCCAAAGCATCAAGTCTCCTGTTATCCTGTTTATAAAGGGTCCTCATTTCACTATCATGACTAACTTTAGAAAGAACCAAACTATCATACAGTCTAATTTTAGTCTTTAGGTGCATATGCCTATTTCTCCACATTCTCCACAAATTATTAAAAGTCCCAGCAGCAATCCCTACACATCTGTTTATCTCATGCCACCATGAGAGCCATGACAGAATCCTCACCTTCAATAACCTTACCCATCCTTGAATCCCTGTACACCTGTTCATTTCTTCTCACACAGAAAGTTAACTATCTGGTACAGCTCTCTGCTGTTATGCCATCTAGTTGCCTGTGTATTTACTATTAATTAATATTAAAATATAATATTTTGATCCACATTTCTTTTTTGAATGAAAACATTTTACTTTAGACTTTTTTCCATTTATACTAACCTGATGCTTCTTATCAACTAAAGCTGCAACTTTTTCGTAACAAACCTCATCCATATCTTGAAGTTGCTGTAGTGGATTAACAGCTTTAACACCAATAAACGTCTGACTAAGAGGTACTGGTCGGAAACGATCATCAAAAAAGAACAGTCCAACCATAGGATTGACCCTAAGGAACCTAGCAACATCTATGTAGTTTGGTAATGTAGCAGAAAGTCCAAGGATGCGTATCATTGACTGGGTAGATTCAACCTTTAATATAAAAGCAGTCATTACAGTTTGTACTGAAAAGCAAAATATTATATAATTATTTTAGCATTTATTACTTTTTCTTTTCTATTACTTGAGCATGAGGTAAAAAGATAATACAGCTTTAGTGAATTCAATTATGGATTAATTAATCTACATGGTTCATTCCATCACTGAGATTCAGCATTATCTTTTTCATTTATTTTTTAATTACAAATATAAGCACAAACCAAAAATAATGTAATTTCAACTTAATTTAAATTGCATATTGTTTGTTTCATCTCTTACAAATGAATAAATCTTTACATAAGTGTCACTGGCAAATTTCCAGCAGTATCCATTTTAGTATCTTTATGAAAAATAAACAATATAATTAAAACAAATACAAAGAATCCTCAGGCACAACAGATGTAAGTATATCATTTAATAGCTTTCACATTTCAATTAATCATACTTCCACCTATTATATTTCCTATGTATGGAGTTAAATGGATGTGAAGTTTCAAAGCTTTTTATATTTTAATGTCCTTTAATTTTTAGCTCATTTTCAAAAAAGAAAAAAAAAGTTACTGTTTTCACTCTCTGTTGTATGTATATAGATATTAATTTTTTTTAATTTTAAAGGTAAAAATTATTTTTCAGTTGGATATATATATATGAAATATTACAACATATTTTTCAAATCTCCTAATAACACCCTCTAGCAATGGAAAAAAAGTTGGAAATGTCAAAACTTTTAAGCATATGTAACAAATGTTCCATCTAAATTAGAAATTTAAAATTTTAGTGGTAGAAAGTCATGCGGTTTACATTGGCAACAGTGATTTTCTTTTTTTAGAAGAGAAAATTTGCAAATTCTTTTTTATGCTTTACAGGTACTAACAAAATGAAATATTTTACTATTTGCATCTTCCCAATCATATATTAGGTTGAATTTCCACTGTTAGAGTGTGCTAGATTGGAAAAACTTAATTTACTTTGAAAACAAGCAAATCATATTCACCAAATGGGATATTCTTCTTCTAATTTATAGTAGTTTAACAAATCTATTTCTTGATTCATACTTAATAAACCTTACTTTTATCACACTTTTCATTGCCAAGCACCATAATGCTCACAAGTGATTGGTTGTGTATACATGCTCTATAGTATTGTGATCAAGACCAAGTTGGTCATTCTATATGGTTGATTGTGTTCACCTACAACAGGGTGCCCGTGGGCTACTGGTTGTCCTTTATCAAGGTAGGAGTCATTAGGAGTGTTAATTTTTAAGAGATAGTTTTTTTCTACTAAATATTTTTAGATTTACTGCAAAAATATAAATGTGCTTTTAACAAGTTAAGTGGCAGTTAAATTATTTATTTTCAATTGTTTACTACTGATGGTACCCATATATGGTTTTACATTTAAACATAAAAAAATTTATTAGCCCTCCAAAGGAAAACTAAATTGCATCCAGGAAGAAATAAAGAGGCCAATTACAACCCTCAGATGCCTGCTCTCAATAATGTACCTCAATAAAAACTAAACAGTAACTCCTCAAACAATGTACCAGAACTGTCCCTATTGATGGTGCTTGTGGAATGAATGAAGTGCTAGATGTCTCCAGAAAACACAAGTCTGTAATCACTTTAAAACCAAAATCTGGATTCATCTGTGAGCAATATACATCTCTATCAGATTGAAACTAGCTCACAGCTAAAAGCAAATGCCATTATTCAGGAATAGGTAAATGTGAAAAAATACTATACCATCTGCCTCCCAGACTCGAACTTGAGCTCTTCTGGTTACATGCCAGTTGCTCTACCAATTAAGTTAAGGCCTTAGTACTTTCACCCTTGCTTAGTTAAGATTATGAAGGAAGGCAATAATGTTGAGATGTCACTTCCATGTAATTCAGTGGTCAGGGCACAGTTTTGCTCTCTCGTCTTCCTAGATCCAGACTGCATACTCCCTACACTTACTTGACTCCCTCCTGGTGCATGTAATATGTTGCACATGAACAACTGTTCATCTAGCATAAAGGCCACCGATGTTAGCGGTTGAGTGGTTAATGTGCCTGGCTACGGAGTAAAGGGAACCTAGGATCGAGTCCAAGATAAGGCAGAGATGTATTATTTCTGTGATTTTTCTAAGGTATGTTGTCTTTCTGCTGGGTTTCTTACAGATCTTTTCTATGGCAAATTATATTGAGAAGTTCCTATCAGACATCTGCCTGAGAAGTAATTTTTTTACAATCCTTCTATTGACAGTTGAACATATGCCAGTATTCCAGTGACATTGGAATGCAGATAGAATTGTGTTAATTTTCTGTCCTTCAACTGATAATCAGAGATATCAGACTCACTAGCACTTATAGATCACATCTTCAGCTGGTTCTCTGATAAAAGTAATTGTTTTTGAGACAATGTTTGAAGTCTGTGTGGCTAATAATTATATTTGGCTATATCCATCTAGAACTGTCTAACCTGAGCTTTTCAATGGCTGTAGTAAACTTGCAGCCAAATGATAATAATTGATTTGGTTATCTTAAGATTTTGTTCAACATGAATGCCCACTTGTGAAATGAGATACCCCACCAGAACATTTTATTTCAACATATAGGTACTTTGCATACTAGGTGTTGAGTATATTGATCTGAATGCAATATTTGAAATCATTGTCATTCAACTTGGGTTATACAGTGTTATTAATATATCACTTATTCAGAAAATAAGTATCATTACTATCTTTTGCACAGTAGCTAAAACCTCTGGAAGCCTGCAAACTGAAAAGGGTGAGAAGATATTTTGTTTAAAAAACAAAACTTATGTGAGTGAGGGAAAGCAAAGTTCCTATCCTCACCATCCTATTTATTCCAATATTCCATTTTTTTTTTCTAATTTTGAATTATACATGGCACTATAAAATTAACTATTAAGTATAATTAACGTGTACAAAATTATATAGCTATTTACCTGTCTCAAAGTTCTTGCAACTAGTGCTTCTAATACTGGTCCCCTGTCTCCATCCAATAAATGTACTTCATCCAAAATTAAGAGTTTTACTTGTTGTGTTAGAGCTATATCACCAGTGGACTTTCGAGTTACAACATCCCATTTCTCAGGTGTAGTGACTAGCATCTGAAAGATGAAGAGAATACTTAAGAAAGCGATATGTTTTGCAACAATAAATATTTTTTAATATCTACAGTTCCCTTTGGAGACTGACAGAGAAATATTTCATGAAAGGAGACTGACAGAGAAATAGTTTACAGCTAATGCACATTTCAAATTGCCTGAAATTTAATACATCTTTCTTAAAAGAAGAAACCTATCGAATCTTTGACATAACTAGTGAGTGATTCTTGAGTAATGAGTAATTTAAGAACATTATTAACCCTTACAGTGTCAGGCTTTTTCCTCTAAAAATGCAACTCAACTTTTGAACCTCATTATGAAACAATTACTGAATGAAATAGTTTACATTACATACTAAAAGAAAAAGCATTTAATTCTGGAAAAAAATATAAAAATGATAGGCAAACATAAAAATATATGTTGCAAGTTCATTTGCAGTGATTTTTGAAAACTGATTAATCGGTTTACAACACTTAAAGGATTAAGCAAGATATTTTAATTTCATTTTGTTTTCTGCCAATTGTTAAGCTTAAAATTTCAGTTTATTAAAAAAAAGATTTAATTAAAATTTACATCACTATGTTTGGAGCTGTGTAAATTGTGTTGATCATGATGGTAATGGAAGTCAGAAATGGTAATAAAAGTAAATCCTGTTTTGAAAACTTTCTTCTTACTGAATGAAATTGAAATAAAAGAGAAATTTTTGTGAAAATGTTTAAACATTGTTAAAAAAATTATAAGCTTATGGAACTAGTATTTTTGATTAAGTTCAGCAAGTTTAAAAACAGCTAAGACTTTAAGAAGTATTTGATGTATTGATATTTCTGTTATTACAATCCCATGATTTGTGAACATGATGAAAATCTGACTGATAAGAATATTAAACAATTGTATGAATTTAAAGAAATGCATGTAGGACATTCCACAAAATTATTCAGATAAGCATCACAAAAATCAGTGCTCAAACTGAATCTGGGTGGAGTTGTTTTACCTCTGAGCAGCACTTTCTTTTTTGCAAACAATGGGCCAAATGGCCAGGTCACAAGAGCTTAGACAAGTTTGGGGGAAGGAGTCTTACTGCACAGCTGTTTCAGATAGTTGTCTCTCATCAAGGCCATCCAATGTGTTCTTTAATGTGCACTGGGTACAACTCACCTGGGCAAGGGTACAGCTTACCTGCACACAGGGCCACAGCTTTACATCCCATCTGATGGACGGCAGACTTTCCAAGTCCACTGGTGTAATCTTTCCAACTAAGGACAGGGTGGGGATTTAGCAGTGATAAATCTCAAAACTGCTATAATTGTGACTTGAATCTGGGAACTGAAGATTATGTGTGTGACATACTGCCATCTAAGCCACACCTATCTCCACTGAATCTTGACTCATCTGTGAAGAGCACATCTGCACAGTGGCCTCAAATCAAAAGGTGATATATTCCTGAACTACATTAAATGAGCTCTTCTGTTGAAATGGGTCAGGGGACAGAAACCATTAGTCTTCAGGCATACAAACTTTGTTCACATAATCTCCTGTATACATTGTCTTAAAAATGTTCCTATACCGCTGACAGTTGACTAGCCTCTCATTTCCCTATGTTGTTTTGCTGCTAAAGAGCAGCAAAACATCCAAAGTTTTGAGGATATTTTGTTATATGATATTAAGTTATATCCAAAGTTTTGAGGATATTTTGTGGTACATTTAAGGCCCTGCATATTTAAGTCTGGAATTGACCCATTATCATCCTACCTATTGCTTTTCACCATATTCAGTTTTCATACATTGTCTATGTGACTTGGTGAATTTAAATTGCTACTCAAGTTAATGCCAAACTGTAACAGAAATGAGTGGTGAATCTGCAAACATCAAATTTACAACTCTGTGCACTGTAAACAGAACTGACATCTGCCCCACAGATCATACCAAATGTAGTGGAATGTATGGTAGACATATTGAAATTACAGCTTTATGTGAAATACACTCAAAATTTCTGTGCATTTGAAAACATCCATCAATATTACATAATGATAGTGCAAAAATCTTAACCTAGGCAAAGAAGGGTATTTTAGCTAGTTTATAAATAATAATGCTAAAATAAGTGCCTGGATTTATCACTTGGATATGATAAAAAACACTAACAGAATATCAGAAACGCTTTTGCAGCAAAAACAGCCCCTTAAATTTAATGTGATAATTTGACTGTGCACAGTTTTAATGTTACACCGAAGAGCCAAAACATTATGACCACCTTCCTAATAAGATGTTGGTCCTCCACGTGCCACCAAAACAGGGCTTACCCGGCGAGGCATGGATGCTACAAGATTTCTAAAGGTGTCTTGTGGTATCTGGTACCAACACATTACCAGCAGATCCTTTAACTCTTATAAGCTACATGGTTGAGCTGCTGCAGATCAGATATGCTGTTCCAACACAAACCACAGATGCTCGATTGGATTGATGTCTGGAGATTTTGGAGGCCAGAGAAATACCTGGAAGTCTTCTTCATGTTCCACGAACCATTCTCGAACAATCTGGGCAGTGTGGCATGGTGCATTATCCTGCTGAAAGAAGGCACTACTAGACGGGAATACTGTTGCCATGAAAGGATGTACCTGGTCTGTGATGATGTTTAGGTAGGTGGAAGACGTCATAGTTTCCTGCACATGAATGACTGAACCCAGGGTTCCCAGTAGAACATTGCCAAAAGCACTTCCTCCATTGGCTTCTTTTCGTCCCACTGTGCACTCTGGTGCCAACACTTCACCAGGTAAACACACATGTACTCGACCATCCACATGGTGCAACAGGAAATGAGATTCATCAGACCAGATGACCTTCTTCCAATCATTCAAGGTTCAGTTTTGATGCTCAGATGCCCACTGTAGGTGCTTTCAATGGTGAACCGAGGTTAGCATGGGCACTTGGAGCAGCCTGCAGCTTTGCAGCTCCTTTTCAGCAGGGTTCAATGTACTGTGTGCTGTGAACATTACTCCCATCACCAACATTCAAATTACATGCAAGTCATACCACAGTATCCCTTCTGTTGGCTCATACCATATGCGATAACCTTCGCTCACCTCTAGCATTGATGAGGACCACTTTTTGAAGGTACTAACCACAGCTGACATTGATCACCCCACAAGCCTTGCTGTCTCAGAAATACTCTGACCCAGTCGTCTGGCCATTACAATTTGGACTTTGTCAAACTCACTTTAAGTCCACTGCCTTTCCCATTTGAAGAACAAGAATAACACTGATTAACAGAACTCAGTATCAGGTGTTATTTATACCATTTCATGATCTTCACATGCATCGTCATTTACCTGCAGTTGCTTCAATTTGCATAAAGATACGCTGGTCATAATGTTTTGGTTCTTCGGTGTATAGCTGAATCAATACTGACAATGTTGGAAATACTGATATGCAGTCTGTTTTTAGAAGTCCTGAGTTAGATGGCAGATGATGAAAACATGTCTTTAATGGAAACTGTTAAAGATTGATATCATAGTTGAACACTGCTGATGGATGTTGTAATGAACATTCTGTGAAGATAAAAAGATAAGCAATATTCCTTTGCTACAAATGAAGGCTGGTAATGAGTACTGCAAATGATAAACAATCTCTTGATGTACACAAGTATTAAGGGTTGATAAGGTCAGACATTGTCAATGTAATAGTATGATATCAAACTTCATCAAAGATAATAGTTTTGGCAGAAATACACTACTGAAAAAGTCTTTATATTTTATTGAAGAAATGTTGAGATTATTGCAGTTGTCATATGAAACACATGTCATTTGAAATCTGCTATTAGAAATGTGTTACTGGCAATTGTCTATACTACTTGAAGATCAAAAAGTAACATAAAGCTACTGACATGCACAACTATATAGATATTTAAATAAGAAATAATCATTACTGTTCTGCTTACCTCGACTACCTATGTAGGTAATCGACATATGCAGAGCAGTAATGGTGCCTTACTTAAAACTGCGAATGCATATAATATGCTAAACTATCTTTGTTGTTTAAATATCTAGTGTTAGTTGTGTCCAGTTCTTGTTTAAATATCTAAATATCTGTTGTTAGTTGTGTCTCAGCCCAGATCTAGGGGAAAAAAAAGGGGGGGGGGGCATGATGCTGTTCTGATATATAATATTTTCTTTCATTTTAGTGGTCTTTGAAAAATTTCTTGAAAAATAGTGTTATATATGTATGTTTAATATTTTTTCACCTCTGTTCCGACCCAACCTCAGTTGCACCTGTTTTATTGTTGCTGATGCTTTTCAATACTACCATATGTTAAGCTCCAAGTCAATAAGCCTTAAACTTGTGTTACTGATAATGCATCATGGTCTTCAAGCATTAAGAACATTTGCTAAGAATACTTGTAACAGCAGACTGATTATCATTATATTGCATTTGCTTCAGATTACTAATGAAATAATATCAATTCTTTATGCACTAGTGCATTTCTGACAAAAGTGTTATCTTTAATGAATGCTTAATGTCATACTATTTTAGAAGCAGTGTCTGACTTCAATATCAATTCTTGATACCCACATCAAAGATTTATCATTTGCAATATTAGTTGCCAATTTTTGCTGCAGCACAGCAATTCCTCCAATCTTCATAGAATCTCATTAATTAGTTTGCCTATTACATACCTTAGTATAACTCAATACAATACTTTATTGGCAGTGCTCAACAATGATATCAACTTCTAATAATTACATTAAGGACAGGACAATGCGCGACTTTCAGAGTGGCAGTTATCTCCAAAATTATCGGAGTTGAGTGAGCTATATGGCTAAAACTATTTGTATCAGGTTGTCCTGTAAATGGGAAGGTGGTACACAAAAAGAATTTTCATTATTTATTCAGCAACATTGATGAGCATCCACTAAAGCAGGGGTGGGCAATTGTTTTGGCTCGGGGGCCACTTTGTAGAAGCGGAGGGCCGCACCTTTTAAAATGATTGCATTCATTAGTTAACTTTGCATTTCAGAAAAGGTATAAATTGTACCATAAAAATCAATAATAATATCAATAAATAATATATCAATAATAATATCAAAAAAATCAATAAATATAAATTAAATAAAATAGTGGCAGTTTTATTCAATTTATTTATTGTGCTAATTTCATATCATCTAGAGTTGCAAGCACATTTAATTTTAGAATCAGTTTAATGAGACAAATGTACCCTATCACACTTTTCTACAATTTTTTTGAAATCAGGAGTGAGATTGCTTGTTGAGATTCTCATCACAGCGTGCAAGTTAATGTCTGTCAAAGAGCATCTATATTTACTCTTGTTGATCTTCAAGCAAGAAAAACTTTGCTCACAAATATATGTAGACCAAAATATAGAGAACATTTTCCCAGCAAATTTCTTCATACATGGAAATTTTTCAGCAGACAAAGATTTGTAAAAGTCAACTAATGTCACAGCATTAAACATTTCTTTCACAGTGTGATCTGACTGCATGTCAATAAGTTCAAGCTGCAGCTCCTCAGGTGCTGTGTCAATATCAGCAGTGATGGGATAAGAGAGCAAATTGAATTTAGGCTCAATTTTCTTAAGTCCTGAAATCTTCTTGTGACCTCGTCCTCCAAACTCTGCAGATGATCCGTAATCTTAGCAGAAACACTTTCAGGCACTTTCTGTTTTCCTAATAAAGGGAAATGACAAAAATTGCCTTCACCTGCTTGCCTTGCAAATAGACCTAGTTTTGCTTTGAATGATTTTACATGCTTCCACATTTCATGTGCAAACAACCTCTTTTCCTGCAATGTCACATTCAGTTCATTCAATTTCTCAAATACATCAGCTGCAAACATCATCTCATATCTCCACTCCTCACATCCTATTTTTGTAACAAAATCATTAGATATCTCCTTCGTGTCCAGAAATAAGAGGATTTCATCCTGCAATGCCGACTCTTTTTATCACTTTGTCCAGGCTCAACCACCTCACAATGTTGTGGTAAATTACGTCTTCATACTCTGCCTCCACATCCTCAAGAAAAGATTTGAACTGTCGATGATGGAGTGCCCTTGCTCTGATTGTGTTCACCACACTAACAATAGGATCTACCACATGCTTTAAGTCCAGTGCAGCTTTACAAAGGCTCTCCTGATGCAAAATGCAATGAAAAGACAAGATATTACTATCTGTGTCTTGTGCTTGTAATTTGTTTTTTAAAAGCTTAACCATACCTATATTTTTTCCACTGAAAGCTCTGGTTCCATCTGTTGTAATGCTTGCCATTTTGTTCCAGGACAAGCCACTTTTCTCCACACAATTCACAGCACACTCAAGCAAGTCCTGACCAGTGGTTCTATCTTTCATTGATTCTAGGCCAAGTAATTCCTCTGTGATGACGAAATTTTCATTAATTCCACGGATAAAGATGAGTAATTGTGCAGTGTCTTCATTATCTGTGCTCTCATCCAGTGCCAAAGAAAACCAAACAAAATCTTTGCTCGCAGTCTTCAGCTGTTATGTGAGTTCGTCACTAATTGAGTCAATGCGCCGCACTATAGTTCTTCTTGACAATGAAATGCTTTCAAATTTGCTTCTAACATCAGGACACAATACGCTTGCACACTCACCATACACTGCTTAATAAACTCACCATCCGAAAAAGGCTTGTTGCGTTTAGCAAGGTTGTAGGCTACCATGAAACTTGCTTCTGTAGCACTATTTTGAAGTGTTGATTGCTTTGTAAATAATGTTTGTTGCTTCTTCAGCCTTTTCACACACTCCGCAGCTTTTATTTTGCAGCAAATTCGCCATGTTTTGTTTCGTAATGTCATTTCAGATTGTACTCCTTAAAGAAGGCTATCATTTCATGACACAATAAACACACTGCTTTATTCCCTGTATTACCAAAGAAATATTTGTTTGTCCATTCTTCATTAAACACATGACATTCATCACCGATTTTACGTTTTTTCGGAGGGTTCATGGTTTCCCTAAATTTGGAAATTTATATATTTACTGTTGCAAAGACAAAATGGAAATTAACCAGATCAACCGGAAAAGCACTGCACATCGTATCTACACTGTGCATGCGTATTGACGTAGCCGTCCTAGTGGAAAATACGAGACGAATCTTCGGTCGCGCACGGGAAGGAAATCTCGGTTCAAGGCGGATTTTTCTGACTGTCTTGGCAGGCCACAAAAAATTCTTAGCGGGCCGCTATTTGCACACCCCTGCATTAAAGAGTATCTGCTGAATCAGACAAACTTTGCACACTGCTAATAAAACCTGTTCCAGAATCATTTTCACTTTCATACAATTTGTTATGCAGTTGCAATGATTCTTCTTCTTCACTGACAGTATCAGTTTTCTGTAACAATGCATCATTTTATACTTTTACTAGCAGACACCACAGCATGAGCTTTATTGAACACAGTCCTAAATGTTCCTTCCTAAACAGACATGTCAAATCACCTAGATATTTCAAAACAAACTCATTAGTTTGCTATTACATACATTAGCACTACTTAGAAAGAAATTTACATCTTTGCCAAGAAAAACAAAGACAAAAAGAAGCAGATGAGGTAATCTTGTCTTTACCCCCCCCCCCCCCAAAAAAAAAAAAAAAAAAAAAACTGAATGAGCTTGCCTCACCTTTGTCATTTAAGAGGTTATGTTATGAATATGATGTATATGTGGGTTTCATGTCAGGCACTTCCTATCATGCTATTTTAAACTGAGGAGTAGAATTATAATAATAATCAAATGAGTTATTATATGTTGCATTTGACATCCACATTTTGATATTGATTACAAATATTATTAGAATAGTAAAACTCTGCTGACAGCTGATGTTCACACAGATATTAATGCCATATAAAAGTTTTTGGAAAATTTGTATTGAACAGTGAGTGAGTTCATACAATTATACCAGGGATTTCAATCTGTGGCTTTCCAAGCTACTTCAGGTAGCTTGCTACACTGCAACCTCCATTCTTAAAAAAAGATATTTTCAAAAGTACTAATGGTGCAATGGTCAATAAAGTATGAAATGTTTTCTAGAAGCAGGAGATAAATAATGACAAAGAAATAAAATGTTAAATGCTACAAACAATGTAGTCATTGAGCTGCAGGCTATTTCAATGGTTGCCCTTGGTCTTAAGAGGTTAAAAGACATAATAAAATTTAGAGTTTTCAAAAAGTCGAGCATAGTTTATGTATTGGTAACAGAAACATAATCAGTAAATGTTTACAAAGATATATATATATACATTAAAATTTTAAAATTAAAAAAAACATTGAAATTCACAATTTTAATTTTATGATATTTGGAATAATTACAATAACCTTGCATAAGAAAAATGCAATACAAAATCAATATTGTAAGCAAGTTTATATTACAAATCTATATTGTACAATCTATATTGTATTGTTATATTACAAATCTATATACTTACAAAATCTATATTGTACGCAAGTTTATGCATATGGCAATAGAACTTACTTGTGTTCTCACTATTTCTAATTTGGTGAGTTGCATGTCTCCAGTAAGCTCCTTAACTTGAATTCCTAAAGGGCTGAGACGCTTGCTAAAATTTCTCACCATTTCAGCTGCTAAAGCTTTCATAGGGGCAACATATACAATCTGAAATTTATTAATACATTTTAAGTTAATGATATTTGAAGAGAAAATTTACCACTAACATGTATAACTAGATTCTTAAAGTTCAAACTTAAGCCCTATGTACAATAACTTAGGTACTTGAACTTTTCCTACACTTTAATGTGTATTGCATGTCATGGGAATTGTTACAAACTATTATAGACGGTATTAACACATAGTTGCTATTATTTTTTGTGAATTCCAGAGATAAATTCTGATTATCTGAGGTCTCAAAAGCAGCAATAAACCACATCACAAGAATGTACACATTAGACCACGGAATTAACAAAAAAAAAAATTGGCATGGCTTCAAATATAACACAAAAACTTTTCCATATCTATATTTATGTATATTTATAATACTGGTATTTTGTAATTTAAAAATATTTTCAAGTCATGAATTTGGTTCTTAATATAAATTTATATTATATTCTTTTAACTCTTTCAATAAAATTGACTAACTCAGCCTATTTAAATCAAGTGATATTAGCAGTCAAAACAAGTATAACTAAAAAGAAAATAACATTAAGAGAGTTTAACTTTAAAGATAAAGGGTAACTAAAATTTCACTGACAAATAAAAACTAAGAACAAAATTCCAGTATCATATAAAATTAGATAGTATTACATTAAAAGTAGCTGGTGTATGTGGCAGTTACATTTGAGAATCACTGCACAAGACCATTAGCACTACTTCCAACTGAACAAGCCTTTAAAGCTATTAACCTATGGCAGTTCTATGCAACTTTTCACACTCAGTTGTTTGAGCATGTGCAACAATGTAACAGACCAGTTTCGATCAGGATTACAAAAGACTTCAAGTCACAATAACCTGAATTAAAGTTTAAATTTAATAATGGGGAATTACATACATAACTTTTAATTCTCTAAACTGTAAACAGATTTTCAGTTATGAAGTGGGTTCAAATTCCACCTGACTTACAGAAATCTTTCATTGCTTAACAATTTGCATTGTTTCAAGGAAAATATATACTGATCATCAATAATGTTTCACAAAAGTTAATTATAACAGTGACGACCCAGAAGGGAGTCACAAAAACACTAAATTTAAGTCTTCAATTTCCTAATACAGCAATTTTTTCACCATGCGATAAAATTGTATCTATTAATAAGAAATTGATTTTTCATATTACTTGTTTAAGAGAGAAATGGATTGCTTTGCATCACTACAAGAATTTCTATGTAAATGAAATAGCATTATAAAAATCAGTTAAATGCTTAGAATTAAGGTGCATTTGGGAGGACCTATAAAACAAATTTGAGAATATCTTTCTGAAATGGACAGTTCAAACAATTGTGTATGCAATACATTTGAAATGACTTTACCAGTCCCACACCTAACAATAATTAACACAAACAATATCTTTTAAATGAACTGAAAGCTAATCCCTAAAATCTTCTTTTAACTACTTACTGAGCTCAGATATGTAATGATAACAAATGCTAAAAAACATATAAAAATATTGATGCCTTTTGTCAGATAACATGTGTGAAATTGAATTTTAGTTCTTAACTTCAACCAAGAGCAAAAATCTCTAGCCATATTGGGCTTGGAAAGGCTGCCATCTGTCGGATGGGATGTTAAGCCATGGCTTTGTGTGCAGGAGAGCTACCCTATGCAAATTAAAGAACACGCTGGATGGCCTTGATGGGAGGCTACCACCTGTCTCCCAATAGCTGTTCCAGTGGGTCCTCTCCCCAACCTTCCCTAAGCCTTCGGGGTCCTTGTAATCTGGTCATTTAGCCCAGTGTGCAAAAAAAGTGCCGCTCAGAGGTAAAACAACACAACCCAATCCAACTCTAGCCAGATTTGTGATTGACCTATATTCAACTGTCCCTGAAATTAACACTTTTTTTTAACGAAATGGACATCATCACACAATTTTATGCTTTTTTTTAATAAACTTATTTTGTGTCACAGTTTTATAATATTAATACTGGAATTTTTACCATTTGAAGAATGGGTTCACAGGAGCATACAAATAAAAAAAATTCGGTGTTTGTTTTAGAGCATCCAACAGAATGTTTTTTGTACCATACATGAAAACATTTGTATGGTACAAAATAACATCTGGTTTAATTATTTTAACTCATTAAAATATTCATGCTTTTGTGTTTGGTCTTTAACTTTTGAACAATGTAACCACAGCATAAATCAGAGTAATGAAACTAAAAACCTGATACAAGACCTTGTTTTCAAGATATAATGAACATTTTGAAAAAAGAACAAAGTCATGGAAGGGAATCTTAGCCTATATTTCCATTCATTGGGATGCAGTGGACAGCATTCACATATACAAGATTCAGATAGGGCTGATGCTACTCTTCTCAAGATGACAATTAATACATTATCACATGTCCATTGGCCAGGGGCTATACGGCAAATGCTCATCTACACCACTGACCATAACTATAGATTCATGACAATTATAGCAGAGAAATTCAACATGAAAGGATCCAGCAAGATATTTATATTTGAAAGTATAACTCTTGGTTGGATTGTGCTGTTATACCTCTGAATGGCACTTTTCCTGAATGGGCTAAATGGTCAGGTCAAAAGGAAACAACAGCTTGGGGTAGGATAGGAGGAGATCCACTGGACAGCTGTTAAAAGATTTGGGTGTACTATTTTAACATGCACAAAGGACAAAATATCCTAAACAAATACAGTTTCACATCTTATCAAATACAGAGGCTTTCTCAGACTTTTTTTTTTGTCCCCTTTTGCACTAAGAGCAGGCTGTGGATAAGTGGAGGAAATTTTAAGGGCAGAATTGGAACTGGAACCTGAGAGCATCAGTATATGTGACATCTTGCACTTGCAAATGGAGTTTTAAATATATATAACTGTTTAGTTCTCTAAATCAGACATTAAAATAGCAACTAACCACTTGAAAGCAATCTACAATTACAGAATGAAGAGAACAATAGTTTTCCAACTAAGGTCTAACTCACAACAAACTTGAAAATTTGTATCAGCTTCAGCTTAAAGTATACTGTATGTATTTCGAAAAATATGCTACAATAAACTTTTGTTTTATAAACAGTTGCCAGTACATGAAGAAACAAAATTATGACAGCTATAAGACTTTCAAAGTAAGCAACGTTTTCCATGAAATACAAAAGAAACTACCAATGAATCACTGGCAGTGAACATGAAAGAGAAGTAATAAGCAGATTGAAGGCAAGTTCAAACCAGATTTTCATTTAAAACCATCACATTCTATGCCACAGTATGTCTAAACATTCATTCTAAACAAAATCAATGAATATTGGTGTGTTATATTTTTAACCATAATTTAATATGTTCATATGCATATAAAGTCAAAATAGAAATACCCATATGAAATAACAATTTTATTCTGACAAGTTGGTAAAATAATTAAACAAGAAAAAATTTTACTCACTTTAAATTTATCTTTTTTTAATACATCACCATCCATATTCTGCTTAATTTCATGCAAAACAGTCAACATTGCAATGTTAGTTTTACCTGCCCCTGTTGGTGCACATACCAACATGTTCTCATTTTTATAATACGCTACATCAAATACTATAGATTGAATGCGATTCAGTGTTTGCATTCCTTGAAATCCTACTTTACCAATCTAAAATAAAAGTAAAAAATAATTAGCACATCATGTTTCATATTTATAAATTTATTAGTAGTAGTATTATCATTTATATTAAGTCTGAAATGCCTCTAAGTTAAATTCTGTTAAGTTATTAATCAAAAAATATTCATTGTTGTAGAGAAGAATACACAACCTGTCATTTGCAAGTAAGCACTGTGGTGCTCGCAGAGCTGTTAAAAATGCTTGCCAATGCATTCTTTATTAGTGCCCAATAAAGAAAGATCCTAATGCAGAATTTCAACTGTTGTTACTGAAGTATTATATTTTAGAACCAAAAAATTTTTTAAAAAGAATTTCTTGCAACCAGTGCAAACCCCCCCCCCCCCTGATATTTACAACATTTATTAAAATAGTATAGTTTACATTCCATATTTCTATAAAGATGTTCAAAAATAATATTTTTTAAAATAAAAGTTGCGTTATTCCAGTCAGTAACCACTGGAATAAAAGATAAGATGCAAAAATTTTAATTGCCATTATACTAATTTTAATTGGATGAGGGGGGTCATCCAAAATATCAGGTGCTCACCAAGTCTGTCCTTGCCCTTGTTGCTGCTTATCAAGTTTTCCTTGGATATCTTGGTGCTTACCAAGTCCATCTTTGGATGCCTTTATGTTCTTCTTTCAAGGTTGTGGGTCCTTATTATAGAGTACTAGTTAAATCCATGGTGACTGTTTGATGCAACACATATGTACATTGATAACTCTCATTCACAGCTTTGCGCATGCACTACTCACAATGTACTATTCCATTCACAAGGTAGGCGATGGCAGCACTCCAGAAATTTGGGACACTTTTTGGGGATTCATTCCCAATAACAGAAGCTAGGAATCCAATCTGTTACCCCAACAGGGTAGAGCTAAGTGGCACCATCCCACCAAATTTGGGACCGATCACTCAAATAGCTGCAGAACCAGAGGGAAACTGATCATTTTTGCCACCAATGATACCACACATGTTCACCCATCTGCCCATACATCCATCCAGTCACCTGAAATTATGACTATTATTTTGCAAATACTGACCAATAATAGCTTTGGAAAGTTTAGTTCATGAAAATGGCATCCTGTTTTTAACAATCTCATGGTATGGCTATATGAAAAATTTACCATTCATTATGCAAAAAATTTTAACTCTTTGAATAGTGGTTAACTACTTATGTTGCAATTTGAATTCCTCCTGCTCGACTTAGGCTGGTTATTTAACTTATAATGCTGAAGTAGATATTACACTGTAGCAGCAGTTGTTTCAACATAAATTTCTGTATAATGTGATTTATTCATTTGGTCAGATAATCATAACTGAATCTTTTGGTCATACCTTAACCTACTTTTAACCTTTTCAGTACCATATCCAAGTACACTTAACAAGAGCATGATTTTAGACCACGAGATGGTGTTACCTGTTCTAACTGGTAGGCAAAACAGATTACACCTTTTGAAGGAGAGGAATTCCACCATCAAAACCCAACCCAGAATTGTCATCAGAGAAAAAAATTGCAACAGTGAACAGATTAATAGTTCTGTAACAGATACTGGCACCGAGCACTAAAATAACATTCCAACACAAAGGATTAATATAATTAAATGGTGACTTTGAATAATGTCTATTTAAGCAAACATCTAGGTAAGTCTCTGGTCATGGAAGAGTGTCGACAAGACATAGACATTACTGGGTGATGTTAGTGGTATGTGTCTTGGTGTTATCTTACTGAAACAGACACACTCCTGCAACAAAAGGAAGTGCTAAGAGTTCCAGGATGTCATCAACATAATGTAGTGTGGTCAAAGTGCCTGGGAGACACCAAAGAAGATTGGCTATCATGATTTATCACATCCAAGTCCATAACACCTGCTGCCATGTTATCTCTACACATGCATATGGTGATCATCAAACATGCATATGGTGAAAACAAAACTGGGATTTGTTACTAAAGACAACACAATGCCATTCTGCATCCCAAGTTGTTTGGGGTTGGTATCACTCAAGCACTGTTGATGACCCCAGGAAATCAGTAGAAAGTCAATGGGTGATATCAGTGAATGTCTCTACAAGTTATCAGGAAATGGTTCATCATTATGGAGTGATGCAAGGCTGGTGTAACCACTCAGCTGATGGAGTGGTTACACTGCTAGTGTGGTGAATTCCTGTCACAAAATAAGTCGGTCTTCCCTTGGTATTGTCCTCCAGTGTGCACCAGATCCTTGCTCATGACTTCTCACAACCACTGTTGCCATCATCGAATGACTGTTGTATGGTTGGAGCTGGCATGTTCTGTTATACATTGACTTGACCACCTCACCACATGAAATCAAATGTTTTGACCTCTCTCAAACATTGCAAGTTGCCAATGTGGCTGACATATACACCAATCAGCCAAAACATTAAAACCACCTACCAAATATGATGTAGGTCCTCCTCTCACCACCAAAAGAGCTCTCATCCGATGAGGCATAGATTTAATGAGATGTTGATAGGTGTCGCTTGATATTTGGTACCATGACTGCAACAGAAGATTCCACAGTTCCCGCAAATTATGTGGTTGGGATGATGCTGCTCGTACCGATTTCTCCAACTCAAACCACAAATGCTTGATAGGATTCATGTCCAGCAAATTTGGGGGCCATGGCAATAAACGGAATTTCTCATCATGTTCTAGGAACCATTCCTGAACCTTCTTTGAGTGATACATGGGGTTTTGTCTTGTTGAAAGACGCCATCTCTGCTAGGGAATACAGTCTCCATAAAGGGGGTACTTGGTCAGCCATGATGTTCATGTAGGTGACAGCTGTCAGAGTTTGCTCTATAGGGATAATTGGCACATGAATGGGTCTGCAGCTGCAGAGACCCATTTGTGTGCCCATCCAAGAGCTTATGATGAACTATGTGTTCAGACACATAGGCCCTTTACCACAATTGAAATTATGATAATGTCAGCCACAGTAGCCCTCTTGTTGCTGTGGACAAGACAAGATAGCCTGCACTGACCTCTGGCATCAATGAGGAGTGGCCAGCCCACATCTTGTTGACGGCTTGAAGTGTCACCTGTTTCGGACCATCTTTGATAGGTACTAACTACCGCATAGTGTGAGCAGCTTACCAGCGTCACTGTTTTGGAGATGCTCTTACCAAAGCATCTTGCCATAATGATCTGGCCTTTGTTGAAATCAGATAAATTCTTTGCTTTTCCAATGTTTAGATGAAACAAAATATTGTCTGTGAGACCTCCAAGTCAGGTATTATATATATCATTCGCAACCTTGGCACACGACACTGATTGGCTGCATGAGTGCTTCTTTGCATAACACAGAGGTGGTTTTAATGTATTGGATGATCAGTGTATGCTGTCCTGGCATTCCATATATGATGCTATTCCTATGGGATTCATTTCTCATTGGTGCTTTGACCAATTCTACAAGCCAGAACATGAACCAATTCCAGTTCTACTGGCTGCAAACACATGGAGTGTTTAATTTAGCCAAGGTGGCAGCATATCTTGCCTTATAATAGCAGTCCTCTCCATCTGACTTGTCTGACAATGCATATCCTCTGTACTTCACTCACCTTCCGATCTATATGAAAATCAGACCTTCTGTGTGGTGCAATTTTAATGCCACAGTGTACTTAAATCTGCAAAAAAATTTAAAATTTGCTTTCTTGACTTTCAATAACTGGTCAAACATATGATTTAATTTGACTTACCTCATCTAGAGAACTAACAGGCACAAGATTTTTACCAATATTAGATGGAGCTGCACTAGTGGCTGGTATACTTAATTCTTCATACATAGCATTATTAATTCTTGAATGTTCTACTGGAAGTACCATCTGAAACCAAAATACTTCTGTAATTGACCTTTTTTGACATAAGGTAAAAAAATGGTATTAGAGTAAAACTTCAATTACAGACATCTCTATACTGCAAAAGCTATATATATATACCAAGGAAAAAAACTGATACAATCTCAGAAATTTCATGGTTAGTTTATAATGTGTGAGGTAGATCAGAACTATTCAAGACTTGGTAAAGACTTGTTGCTTTTTAATATGAATGTAATAATTGCATTCATGGTCATCTTAGATTACTACTTTACTGATGTTCTACTTCATAAACATGACACAAAATTCATTTACTATTAAAAAGTCCTAATATTTTGTTTCTATCCTAGAACTATCATCAGAGGATGCTGGAGGAATGGAACAGGACTAAAACCTTAGTTCCATTCTCCAGTATTCTCCGATAGTCTTAGGATAGGATTGAAATATTAGAACTTAATTACTCACAAGCAAATTTTTTGTCTTATATTTACAAAATAGTAGAATATGAATAAATTAATATTAATTTTAAGGTGGGGGTTAAAATTTCTCTTTTGAGAATTACTACTCTGCAACACTGATCTCTTTTATTTATACATTGGATCTGTTTTGACTGAGTGAAGGTCTTTAATTCTACAGGATCTTTTGGCATTTCACATTCATTCGTGTTTGTTCTACAACAACTGGAAAAATAACAGGGATAATTTTCATTTTTAATAAATAAATTATTTATGTAAAAGCACAGCTCAAATTCAAGCATGAAATTTACCTTTTTGAATACAGAGAGTGAGAAAACAAGGGACTGTTAGTATAACACACCATACAAAGATGTGTGAGAGATGTGAGATCTCAGCAGAAAGACTACATAAATCGGAAAGAAAACATCCACACCTTAACTGGACTTTGAACTAAGAAAAAACTGGATAACTCCAGGGAACTGCAAACATCAATTATCAGGTCTTTGGCAGATGCAACTAATGTGATTTTGTCACTAGTTAGCTACTTTAGCAATTCTACCATTCATCTGCCCAACAACTATGCTGCCTCTATAAATGCAAACATTTGGTAAAGTTCACATCTTTTCGTCTGGACACGCAAACAAAACATATGTAAAATGACCAAATCGTACTGTATATACTTCCAAAATATTTTTGAAGCGAGTAAAAAAAACAAAGAAAATGATATAAAAAATTAACTCATTTTCTATTTTACCTTTGAGAAAAGATTGAAGTAGCTATTTTATAAATTTTTATTATTTTAAAAAATAATAAAAAAATTAAAGCTTAAAATAAGTACATGCAACAAGTGAATAACAGATGTGAATGAAAGAAATGCTTTTCATGTTATTTATTCTTTAATCCTAATTAGAGGATTACTTCAGTTTAGCAACCTGCCAAATTTCCAAAAGATTCAAAAATTTTACAAATTAAGGAAAATACAAATTTTACCTTTAACAAAAAAGTAGAAATATTAGAAATTATTTTAATAGTATACAATGAGCTGGATGGAAGTCTCAATATATGTTACAGTTGTGAATACATTTTATGAATACAGAATCATGTATGCCTATTGCATATGGTGGGGGTGGCTCAGTTGCTACCATGCCAGGCTTGTAATCTATAGTTCCCAGTTTGAGTCCCAGCTGGGCCAACATTGAGATTTATCTCCACACAACTCCCCGCTCTGCCCATGGTCAGTAAGGGACACCAATGGGCTTGGAAAGGCCATCGTCTGTCAAATGGAATGTTAAACCATGGCCTTATGTGCAGGAGAGCCATACCCTTTGCACTTAAAAGAACACGCTGGATGCTTGATGAGAGGCTACCATTTGTCTCCCAACAGCTATTCCAGTGGGTCCCTTCCTCCCACCTTCTCTGAGCCCTCAGGGTCCGTGTGGCATGATCATTTAACCCATTGTGTGCAAAAAAGTGCCGCTCAGTGATAAAATGACCCAACCCTACTGTATATATTTTCAAAAGCAAGTGAATAAAAGATGCAGATGAAAACAGTAATTGATTAATGATGTTTAAAATTCAGATTTCATAAAAAATTGTGAGCATGTATTCAAACCCCCAAATATGCAGTTTTGAAACCTAAACCTAAAATACCAAGTTTTAACTTAAATTTGAAATAATTCTGCATAAATCAGATTATCTTAAAGCTGTGATTTTTTTTATCTTATCCTAAACATTTAGAAATCTCCAAATGTAAACTTTTAGTAGCCCCTTCAATAATTTAATAAGATTATTTTCAAAACTTTAAAATACTGATAGTACCTTTTCAGAAATAAAACTTTGCTATACTACATTGAAGAATTGTGTAGTGCAACTGTCAAATCATTTCACTTGTTTCCAAATGTGAAATCAAAATCGAGTAAAACTAAAACACATATAGCTTGCATGATTTTATATTTCATTTTGTTTTTCGAATTTTGATTTTATCAGTTAATTTAAGCAAGAACTGCCTTTACCACTTGGCAAAACTATTACCATAAGTTTATGTT
The DNA here is from genome assembly GCA_038380435.1 of Ryuthela nishihirai. Taxonomy (NCBI): domain Eukaryota; kingdom Metazoa; phylum Arthropoda; class Arachnida; order Araneae; family Heptathelidae; genus Ryuthela; species Ryuthela nishihirai. The sequence goes on along the minus strand of JAWZYU010000001.1, from coordinate 131,535,305 downwards.
TATTTTCTCATGACTGCTTTTTAAGTAGTATAAAAGATTGTCAGTAAGTTCACACTTATGTTGAACTAAAAATTATTGTCTTAAACTTTTACTGTATTTGTCTTCTATATTGAATGTTTTAAGAGTAACTACTACTCATTTTTCCACACATTTTGTAATGATACTTAAAATCTCAGTTTCAGATAATATGAATGATGGGCAAAATGCAGTCCTAATGTAGATACATTTATTTGTAAAAACAAATCATGATGTTAAGCTATCACATATTATATTTTCAAAAATATGTTTGTATATCTCCCTTTGTAGCTAAACCATTGAACTTATCCCCAAACCTTGACATAGTTGAAGAACTTAGGCTTCTGGGAGTGTGTCACAGCTATTGTTTTATAAATCCAACTTACCATCCAAATGAAAAATATATTTCAGTTCTACTATTAGTCTTAACCCCTTGGATTGTTAGACACGACTTTACCTCATTTGGCCACTGACTAAAAAGTACAGCTTTTGATTTTTTTAGAAAACCTACTCATGGCATTTCATTATTGGTTGGAAGTTTCTAGGAAACAGCTGCAATGGTTAAAATTAAAATCAATACAAGGCCATTTTATTGTATGGCTCAGTTCCTGATGATGCATTTCAGGCCTCAATTGAGTAATTTGTCAGATGTGTCAGGGATAACACATCTGACACATCTTTGTCAGGGATGACACAACCCTGACAAAGTAGTGGGTTACACCTAGGATTGTCTTCTTTGTTAAAAGTTGTGTGATTTAAATTTGGCATGTAACACTTTTTGACCTCGCAACATTTACAATACTTTCATAATACTTAGTAGTCAGTATAAAGAAGACAACTGCAGTGATATTTATAACAGTTTAACTTTATCTCTGATAAATAAATTTTAATGAATTATGCATAAGTTTAAATAGCAGAAATCCAAAATGTTTACTATGTGACAGTTTTACCTTTCTACCACTTATGTATGCTGATGACAGCCTGGCTTCTGCAAATGAATCATATACATTGGGATATTGAAAACTTTCAGGCAATGCTTTAGTTTTAGATGAAAATAATGGTGTGGTCTTTGCTGCCAAAAGCTGGGCTTCTCTGCAATGAAATAAATTAACTTTAACATTAACTTTTTTTACATTAACACTTACTTTACTTAGTTACTCACTTACTTCACATTACTTTTTACATTAACACAGTATTAGTGACAAAAAATATCAAATTATAATGCTTTTTTTTTATTAAGACATTATTTTTGTCTTTCTTTTCCCTATTGGGACATTTCATGAAATGTATAAAGATAAAAGTTAAAGGATTACAGTTTAATACTTAGATAAAAAAAAATTATGCAAAAACTGCTTATACATATTTTCCTCCACAACATATAGGTCAGAGAAAGGTTCTAGAAACTACTCATAGTTTGTACTGGTCTTCTCATTACAAGAACCTTCCCAACTAAGACTGAAGTCACTGCTGACTACTTTCTCAGTGAGAGCTAATAACATTTTGATTAAGAACTATGAAAAAGAATGCCTTAACTGGCATAGGGTTAAGGAGCTAGCTGCTGTTTCAGTAAGGCAAACTTTGTGTGCTGTGTTAGCTCTAACTTAGCAGTGGTTAGCAGTGACTTCGGTCTTAGCAGGACACGTCCTTGTAGGAGAAGGCCTGCAAAAGCTAGGAGTAACTTCGAGGATTCTTCTCTGTCCTATGTGTTACAAATGAAAAAAAAAGAAAAAAAAAATGAAGATATTCCTCCCACAAGCAAAATACTAATCAAATTTATCCCTGCATCACATTTCCAAATTATATTTCCACCTTTTATATTACCAAGTGTGTGTGTGTGAGATCATTTTGAGCCAAAACTTTTGTTTTGCAAAATTTTCAGTCATTTAAAATTGTAGAAATTTTCTTTAAAAAATGTTAAATGTTGCCTAAAACAGTGTACATTTTGCATTTTATATGTTTGGTGAAAATAATTTAACCTTTTGAAGTGCTGGGGATAATTTTGAAATGTTTTGAATATAAAAACTAAATGAACTATAGAACCTTATTATGAAGTAACTAAAAAAGAAAGGACATACAGCAGAATGTAAGTTGTCAATTTTCATGGTTAATTTAAGAAAACTTTTAAAAGGGAAATTTCTGTTGGAGAAGAAATTAAAACTTGCAACGAAGTTCTCTGCAAATTGTAGTATCTTCCAGCACTTTAATGGGTAAGCATATTTTATTAGATGCTTTTTTTTTATCCTGTTCTTGTTTATTTTATTTAAATATAGATATTACACTTCTACTGCATTAAGGAATTAAAACTCAACTGTAAATGACAAAAATACAAGAAACTATTATGCAATTTGAACAAAAAGAAAGGATTATAAGCAAATTTGGAATTTTTTTTATGTAACACTAAAATTCAAGATATAACAGCTGCCTGATATTGCTATATAAAAGTATGCTCATTAATAAAACTATAATCCATATCCACTTCTTTTTTCTCCCTCAACCCTATCCTTAAATTAAAAACTGGAGTAAATATCACCTCTAATGAATATGGGATGATTGTTTTCAAAGAGAATGCTTTTTCCTTTTCAACTTGTGCACTTTCTACACTTTTACACCCTCTAACAATGGAAAAAATTACTGAAAGATTTAAAAATATGAATCATAATATCTCATTAATACCCATTCAACTCAAAAAGAATTTTTATCTCTTTAAACAAAAAATTTTGGCATTTTCCCACCCCATCTTGATAAGGGGGCAAATTGTTGCTGGCAGTGTAAACCTCTGACCATTAAGCTCCACCATCAAAATTTTAAAATTTCTAACAAAACAGATTGCTTGCAATATTTGTTTAAAGTTTGTCATTTTTAAATTTTTTTCCACTGTAATAGAGGAAATTAATACTTTTAGATTTGAAAAATGGGATTCTTAATTTTTTATCAATGCATATCTCCCCCTCTCCTTCCATAACATTATCTATTATCTTCATCATGCCCATATTTTACATTTCAAGATATTACATGTGGTAGCCTAATGCATATATTTTTGCCACCTATTCTGCATCATTTAACTGACCGTGTTTGAGGTGTCAACATTTTAATTTAGTGACAATTTAAACAACAGTGAAGTATATGTTACTCTTTCATACATCTTTTAACTTCAGTGTTAAAAATTTGTCTTTTTCTCATGAAGAAATAAATGCAAATTTATTTAAAAAAATTTCTTTTATATGAATGCAATGATCTAACTTGTTGAAAGTACTGAGTTGGTAGAAAACAACTTCAACAAAATAAACTTTAATTCCTCAAATTGAGTTTGAACTTTTTTCATCAAAGGTACTAATTGAAAATTTAAATTATGATTCATTACAGTGCAATTATCAACAAAACTCATTTTTTAAATTATGGTTTTACAAACACATACTAAGAAAATGTAAATTAGGGGAAATTAGAATGCTAATGGGCTGCACAATATAATAGTGTATGGAATCATTGTAACAATGGCAACATTGCTAAATTACAATATCACCAGGCCTAGTTCTAGAAAAATATTAATGGGAGAGGGAGGGGCAAAAGACTGAATTTTCATTATACCCAGTATAATATTTCTCTCTCCATTTTAGAGATCTTTAAAAAATGTCTTGGAAAATGTATGAAAGATTCATAAGTTTAATAATTTTTTGCCTCTATTACCCTTACTAGCATTAGAATTCTCAAGTGGTGGATGTCCTCCTTGCTACCTCGCCCCCCCCCCCCCCCATATCCAGCCCTGAGTAGCACCATATGTAGTTATTTGTGTAAACAATGTGTGCAGGTAATTTGCATATTAGAATATATCTGAATTTTTTTGATTCAACATAGAATGCCACAGGGGACCTGTAATCTTACATGATGTGCGTGGAGCACATGTATGGTACCTTAAGACAATATCCTCTAAAAATAGAACAGTGATTTTACACAAAATCTAGCTTGCAAGCTTATGGAAATACTTGCAATACTTTATGGAATACAATGCAAATGGATAAGCTTATGGAATATTTGCAATACTTTATGGAATACAATGCCATAAATGACTTTATTATAAATATATATATGTGTGTAAATTTATATATGTATATGTTGTTTAAATATGTGTCTGTGATTTTAATTTGCTCCTCAGGGTGAAGGAAACTATGTAAAGTTGCTGATTTCACACAAATAAGAGATACTGGAAGTAGTAAGGCATAACAAAATTTGAAAGACTGCAGTGACTGATTCATAACAATGAGTCTAAAGCTGCTATATAAAGTGCTGTACAAAGTAAAACATACTAATTATAGCTGCAACAATGGTTTACCTCATGTTCTTTAAATATTGTGGATCAATAGCTACACCTCCTTCTTCAAGGACCTTCGCCTGCTCCTTCTGTAGCTTCTTCTCATCTTTTCGTATTTGCTTGGTTATTAGTTTCTCTGTTTCTGACTGTGAAACAGTATATTTTCAAAAACAGAAATACAGCAAAAATAATAAATAACAAAAGGAAGAATTGGTATTATTTATTTACCAGGAGGACAAAGATAAGCCCTGAAACAAAGACTAATGCAATAATCTACTGGTGAATAATTTAACAACAATTAAGTAATATTAGATTAACAAAATATAAAACATGGGAAGAATATGATCTAAATTTTTTAGACAGCATGTAGCACACATTTCTTGTCAAATTACATACAACAAATATGACTGAAGTGCTAATGCCATCTTATGTTGTTAAGAATACTAGATGAAAATCTTTCAAATACCTACTGATAAAAGTGAAAAATACAAACAAAAAAAAAACTATTGTCAACCCTCATGAATTATTCAAAATTCACATACTGTTAAATTTTTCTTGCAGTTGGAGTAAAATACAAATTATTGTTTTCATATTATGTTAGACACAGTAAAATGCATTTTTTTTACTTATATTAGCTTAGAGCCTACAGATTGTTTACCTAGAGCAGAAATGTCTACAAGGTTCTATTTCAAAAGTTACATTTTCAACTTTTACACAAGAGTTTGTTCTTCTACGATAATGAAAGGAGGAAGCAACACTTCAATTCTATTCAATATAATCTCAAAATCAATTTTGATTTGCAGATGTAAAAAATTTTTTCAAGGACTTTCACATAATACAATTTAGAATATAATATTTATAACTTCATTAAATTATGAATTTAAGCTATGAATAAAAATTTAAATTATGACTAAAATAAAGTAAAGACCCCCCTAACTAACCTATCCTTTCCACAAGCAGCATGCAAGCAATGCCATTGTGCTTCCAACCAAAAATCTATCTTTCTGGCAAGATTACTAAATTTTTTGTTTTTTACACTGGACAGCTGAACTGTCTGAAAAATAACATATTTTTTTTAAGTTTGAAATAATCTCTGAAAACATAAATTTTCTTTAAAGCAAATGTACAGCAGTAGTGTCTAAGACACTCTAAAATACATGCAACTTATGTATTTTGGTCAATCACTACCTCTAAAACACACTGCAATTAGACATGTAGTTGCTTGTACATTATTCTAATGATATGATTGCTTCTCATCCTGCAACATCTGATTGATTGATTGATTTGAAACATATAGGATGGTGAATGGTCCTAGAGTCTATTACTAGTTTGTACACCTTCTTATTCAAGGACAAAGCCCACAAAGACAGAAATCACTGCTAACCACTGCCTCAGTTAGAGCTAACAGTTAAAACAACCATACCAGCATGGGACTAAAACCTGGAACCTAGCAGTTACAGTGTCACTACAAACTAATGAGATACTACTGTACCACCAAGGTGGCGATATAAATAATTAGTGGTTTCAGGTGCTGTCACACAAATATAAGCATGGGCAACAGTATGTGTTTCTTCCCCAGCTTGGATTGGGTTTCCCCTGTGGCACTCTGTGTTGAATCAAAAAATTCAGATCACTACCAATTATAAAACAAGGTTTGGGGCTCTGAAATGTTTAGTGACTCCAGGGAATCTAGCAACAGTAGGGGATCTGACATTGCTAGAATGATTGCTTTCTACACTTTTCTGTGCTATGAAAAACTGCATTAGTTATGTGAATGGAGAAAGCAGTAGGGGTGACATAACTATACACTGCAAACTCTTTCATTGAATATAGCTAAAAAAGAATAATTTTGTCAGGAGGAACAGTTAAAGACTAGTTGCTCAAGATAGCTTACAAAGTCTCTACACCAGAGGTTGGGAACCTTTGTTGAATCAAGAGCTAAATCAGCAAAAAAATGAGCAAAAAGGGCAAATTTTGAGAGTTGCAACATAACATGATTATAAAGAAACAATTAACATAATTATTAAGAATCAATTAAACATGACAAACAATATAAGGAAAATACAATTGGCATTAATTATTTATTATGTTGTTTGTACTTAACTCTTCTAGACTAGCTCTGCATTTTAGTATTATAGAAAAAAAAACATATTTTGCATTTGCTTATTTAAATAGACATATTCAAATGAATATAATAATTCTGTATTAAACAAATTCATTAGTGTGACTTTTAAGTTTTGTCTTCTTGGCAAACTTATTCAAATTTTGAATATATTTACTGTTCTTTAATTGCACTAGAGTTTTCAAACTATCATCTGCCAACCTACTCTGGTATTTGTTTTTAATGAAATTCATGGATGAGAAAAATTGTTCACAATTATATATCGAATTAAAAAAAAGCTTCAAGATGCCAAATGCAAGGCACTTGGCATGTGTGAATAATCAGTTTGGGAATGAATTCCGGCATCTGAATATAACATCCTGTGGCCTGTCTTCCATTGTAGTTTGATTTATTTCAAATTGCACAACATTTCTTCATGTTTTACAGCCCAGATACTTTTATTTTTAATTTCCAAAACCTCTAATTGTAGTTCTGGGATAGATATTCCAGGAAATGTGTTGATATCTATCAATTTGAAATTGCACTGAGATAAATTTCAGTCTCGTGATGCTTCCGAAAATCTTGGAGATCTGTTCACAAATGAATTTAGAATTATACTGTTCATTGCTGTGAAAATTTTACAATCTATTATCTCAGCAGTTCCATGATTTAATCTCGACCTGTAATTTCTCTGAGACTTTTGAAATATACATATTCATCCTTAGAAGCATCTTGCAACACAAATTTTTGCTTTTGCTCAAAAGTAAGCACTTCTTAGTTAAAAAAAATGGTAAATATGCATTTTCTTTTCCTTGCAACTTTTTCATTGAGCTTGTTAAAATGCTTGGTCAACAAAAAATAAAAATTTTGAAGCCATGCAGAATTAGTGAGAAGTTTCAAATATTCTTTGTTATAATTTTCAGAATTTAAGAAAATTATTATTTCTTTCAAACACTACGAAAAATGCTTTAACACTGTCCCTCTTGGCAGCCAACACTCATATGTAAATGTAAATAAATCTCTATATTCAGTGTCGTTCTTCCAACGGTGCAGCAAACAGTCTGTGATTCAGCACTTTAGCTCCTCCAATGAAATTACTATTGGTATAGCAATGTCCATTACATACTATTCCTAAGATATAGGGACCAAAGCTTCTTAATGCAAAATACAATGAAATGGAATATTTCATGAGAAATTTCATTGGAGAACAATTTAATAAAAACCTTTGTTTTCTGCAATCATCCAACTGTCGCAACTGACACTATATGATCAATGTTCATATTTTTGTTCTTTAAGAAAACATTCTAAAATATACTCACCTCTGGTTTGCCCTTTCAGTGGTAATAATTCAATCAGTTCCACTTGGACCTTCACCCCATATATTTTAATGAAGTTTGGTACGTATTTAGCTCCCATATTTAAAAATGTGAATTTTTAGTTTTTTCAGATTAATACTCTTCAAATTATTGCCATTCAAAAACAACAGTAGATAGAAAAAAAAATCCACATAAAATTAATAAAAAAAAAAATGCCACCCATTCTCCTTTGGTTTTTCACATTTCAAGTTCCATTGAAGTTCATTAAATTTTGTCTCATTTTAGAGCTTTTGATACAAGTTTTAAAATGAGGTATGACATATGTGCATTAATACAGTGAATATTTTCAAGGTGAGATATTAAATTTGATCTTGAATTTCACAAAATCAACCTAATTATTATTTTTCGCAAAAACAAAATGGTACATATGCTACTAGCATTTGTTAAAAATTTCAATATGGTATCATATTTTAAAAAAATTAATCATGATGTTTAACTTTGAACTAACATACAATATTGGTAGTGAGGCATTGTATCACAAATACAACTGTTATGCAGTGCTATTTATAAAGGGTGTTTCCAAAAGGTGTAGTCAAACTTTGAGAACATTCCTCACATCTTAGATTTCATTGATTGCATAACAAGTAGTTTTTTGCCATTCCAGCCCCCATAAATAAGTATTTATAATATTTAACTATATAACATTTAGATCATAGTTAAAAGTCCTGCATTTTGTCTTTATAATACAATATATTAAACAAAAATAACTGCTGGACTTTTTAACTCTCATCTAACAGCAGTCCAGTTAAAGATTATGATTATTTTTCAGTTGAAAATGCTTCCTTTGAACTTTAACAACAATAATTAGCAGGAAATATGTTGCAAACATAAATAAGATTAAAAGCCAAAATATATATATTATATACTAAATGTGAAAATAAAAATATTACCTGAATAGTTACTTGAGTGAGGTAAGATGGCCTTGGCTCAAGAAGATATCGCTGGTTTAAGTTTACTTCAACATTAGCTGCTTGTTTGGAAATCACTATATCATTCCGATGATGAAAAATACTCTGTATCAAGTCATACCTTTCAAACCCAAGTAGATCAAAAAGCTAAAACAATACAATGAAAAAAAAAAGTTATCAAATATCTTCTAAACAAAGAAAGTTAGTGTGCAGCTATTTTGTTTGCCTATAACTGAATAAATTAAATCATTAAAATAAATGCACACATCATGAAAAATGAAACAAGAATGTAAAACAGGAAAAAAACGAAAGTTATATACATCATAATTACTTCCAAAATCTTGTTTTAAAAAATAGTTTGTTTGTTTTTATTTTCGGAATATTTTTGAAACTTTAAGGTAAAATTTGTTGATAATAGTTGAAATCAAACTTGTGAGCTTAAAATCAGGGAGTTGCTTTAACAAAGAACAACTTTAACAAACAAATCGGCAACCATATAGTGCTTCTAAGAAATGGAAATCGGATGGCTTTAACAACTTTTTTATATTGCATTTAAATAAAATACATATCAAATGAAAAAATAATATTTTTCAAAATGAATTAAGTATTTTTAAAAGTTATATGTAAAAAAAATTAAAATGCCAATTTCTATTTTTAAAAATTCGAATTTTTTTGTTGCACTAAAAATTAACATAGGCATTTTGGGTCTCTCATTTCAGATTCTGCCAATATCTGTATTTGTCTTGGAACCTGCATGGGTTAAGGCTTCACATTAAGCAACTATTATACAAGCTGTAATAGAATATTTTAAACATAGTATTTTTTTATCAGTATTTTGAATCTGCCAAAAAATGTTTACATAAAAGAGGTAGGTCCTAGCATCATAACACTATTCTTAAAATTAATTTCTCCTTCGAAAAGAAAACCTGTTAATCAATTAAATTAATAGTAGATTTAATGTCACGAGAGTACTGAAATCCTATTAAAATTTACATGCTTCAATTTTAACTTATTTTTTGAAATTAAGGTTTGCCCACTTCTCCTTATATTAAGTACCCCTGCTTTTCTTAGAGATTCTACTTTCTCAATCCATTTTATTTTCTCTATTTCTCTTTAGAGTACTGTTAGTTTCCAAAAAAGCCTGTTTAAAATGGTCCCATTCTTCCTCAACTTCAGCAGTAGCAAACCATGACTGTCATAATGACTAAGTAACCTATCATGGTAAGCTTTAGCTATAACTGGGTCCTTCACAGCTTCAGTATTAAAGGTAAATTTTTTAACCCTAGCACAACACTTTTTAAGTTTAAGTTGCAAGACACTTTTAACAAGACAATGGTCAGATCCAATTTCAGCTCCCCTATATGACCTGGTATTCCTAACAGAACTAGCCCATTTGCTGTTAATTAATATATAATCTGTCATATTCTCACACAGCCCATCAGGTGAAACCCATGTGTACTTATGTATGTTGCAGTGTTTGTAATAAGTGTTAGTTATTCTGAAACCATTGAGTTTACTTACCTGTAGGAGATGTTGCCCATTGCCATTGCAGCTACTAGTACCAAAAGGGCCTATCACCCCTCTCCAAAGGTCAGAGTCAGTACCAACTTTGGCATTGAAGTCACCTGGAACAAGGGTAATATCTCCTTTCTTGACAGAAATCAAAATATTCTGAAGTTGTCTGTAAAACCTATCCTTCTCATCCTCATCGGCATTCTCAGTGGGGGCATAACAGCAGATAACATTCAAGACTTTAATGCTTGTCTGAAATTTTGCTGTAAGAAACCTTTCATTAATGCACTCATATCCTAGAAGAGCATCACTAGCGTGTCTGCTGAGAAGCAGACCCACGCCTAGGTGATGTTTATTATTGTTCCTCCCTGAAAAGAGAAATTTAATATTATTTTTAAGAATCTGACCATTATCTGTCCATCTGGTCTCTTGCAAGCCGAGAATATCTAAATTATAAGTGGAATTCTTGTGTGAGGACATCAAGAGAAAAAGCTCTGTGCAGAGTCCTCACATTCCAACTACCTATGGAGAGAAAATGGTTAGTGGGATGTTTAAAGAAACTATGTTTATTGAGAGAGGAGATGGCGACAATATCAAACAGCCCTCTAATTGCAGATATGGAGCAAAGACCCGTTCCCCCACCACTAAAGGCTGAAGCCATCTACACTGGAAGACTTCCTCCAATGTAGAATTTGATGACGCCAATAGAAGCAAAGAATTCAGGTGTCTGCGATGACCTCTGCTCAGGATTATCCACCAGCTGATAAACATATCCTGTGAATCTATTCACTTGGGGCTGTCAACCCACAAACAAACAGAAAACACAGCGGAAGATTTTCCCTCCACAGAAGCCCACCAGTGCAGCAAATTCAGGATCCATAATTCAGTCCAGTGGGTTTATATGGTCAGCACCAGGACCCTGTGTGGTTGACCACTCCTCAGCAGGGTAGAAAAAAAAAAGAAAAGTATCCATAGTTGTCCAGATTAGTAGACCAGATCAGTAATCTGGCAGCCCTCCCCTTCCGTTCACTTTCACAAGAGAGTATCTCTTTTGAAAGGTACTAACAGTCTGCACCACGAGAAGGCAGGGTCGAACATTAGGTGCTAGGCCTGGCTGGTTCTATGCACCTACTAGTTCTAATAGAAAGCATTACATATAGCTTAATAAGAATGTAAAGGATCAGTCAGTTGCTGATAAAAATCTTTGTCTTGATGGCTTGGCTGACAAAGCCGAGGAAGCAGTTAGACAGCACAACAGCAGAGAGCTGCACCAGATAGTTAATGTTTTGTGTGGTAGAAAACGGACAGGTATACAGGGATTGAAGGATAAACACAGTAAGGTTATAGAAGGTGAGGATTCTGTCATGGCTAGGTGGGCTGAGCATTTCAGTGATATTCTAAACAATGTGGTTAGTTCTACTCCCATTGGTTCTACTTCCCAAAAGGTGATTGCAGTTCTTGTGATAACTATAGGGGTATCAACCTACTTTCTGTTCCAGGGAAAGTTCTTCGCATGATTGTACTTAATAGAATTAAGAATCTGGTTGACAGGCAATTGAGTGATGAGCAATGTGGATTCAGAAGTGGTAGGGGATGTGTAGATCAGATATTTTCACTTAGGCAAATTCTTGAGAAATGTTTAGAGCTTCCGAAACCTTTGGTTGCTAGCTTTGTTGATTTCAAAAAGGCTTTCGACTCTGTTGATCGTCGTAATTTGTGGTTGATTGTGAGATCATATGGTATACCAGACAAGTTAGTTAACATAATGAAAGCTCTCTATAATAACACTGAGTCGTGTGTGAGTTGGTAAATCTTGTAGCAACTGGTTTAGCATTACTTCTGGTGTTCGACAAGGGTGCATTTTGTCTCCTTTTCTCTTTAGTTTGGTTATTGATTATGTTATGCGAAATTAACCTCAAGGGCCTTAAATTTCTTTTGGCCTTAAATGGGCTGCAGATACGAAAATTTCTGATTTAGATTATGCTGATGATTTAGCCCTTTTGGCAAATGATGTTGATGAGATGAACTCTTTCATTCGAGCTGTTGATGAAACTGGACTAAACTAGGTTTGGTTATAAACAGAGAGAAAACTAAAATGATGAAAATTTGTCAGACTGGCTGTGATTCAGTTAATCTGAATGGTTGCAATCTTGAGCAGGTGTCACAGTTTAATTATCTTGGGGGTTATGTAACAGATACTGGTGATGTGCGGCATGAGATTAATAGACGGATAGGGATTGCTGCTGGGAATTTTAAGAATCTATGGAGAGTGTGGAGAAATAGGCGTATACACCTAAAGACTAAAATTTGACTGTATAATAGTTTGGTTCTTTCTAGGGTTAGTTATGGCAGTGAAACTTGGACACTTTGTAAACAAGGTAACAGGAAACTAGATGCTTTTGATTCCAGATGCTTACGCAGTATCTTGGGCATTAGGTGGTTCAACTTTGTAACTAATGATGAGGTTAGGCAAAGAAGTCGGCAACCTCCTTCAAGCAGCATATTGTGCAGAGAGAGACTCTGTTGGTTTGGCCACGTTGCCCATATGGATAATTATAGATTGGCGAATAGGGTTATGAACAGTGTGCTTAGAGGAGTCAGAAGGAAGGGTAGACCTAGGATGCGGTGGGCAGATAATGTTAAACAGGAACTTGTTAAAATTGATGTGCATTGGCCAGATGCAGCAGATGTAGCTCACGACAGACTTGCTTGGAGAACTAAATTGCAGTCTGGTGGACCTCCGTAACCCATGGCTGCTTGATGATGATGATTTCTCTTTATCTCTTATTATATATATTGGTTTCTTTTCATTCCTCTCCAATTGTTACCTTATAAATAATATCCCTGGTATTCACCAGTGTCCTCTGTTCTTATATTGCCATCTATCAAAAATTTTTCTTTTTCATAAGAGGGTAAATCAAACAGTAAAGATACAGGTGACATAATTTCTTGCATAGACAAGCAATCAATGTGCAATATGTTTTAACTTGTTTGCTGCAACTCTAGTGTCATTTGTCATGAGTACAGAGGCCAGTACTTTAGAGTGTCACAAGTCTCCATAAAAGATAATTGCTGCTTTATCAGATTGCGCTAAGGACGAACAATGAGTGGTAATATAATTTTTACACATTGAAGCCATATCCTAAGTGAAGATTCATAGAACAATGTAGGCACAATACAGGGATATTGTTTCAATCACTAAAATGCAATTAAGTGGGTAAACCACTTTAGAAATGGACAAACAAGTCTCATGCATGAAAATCATTCAGAAGGCCTCAGACATCCAAAAGAGATGACAATATTGAATATGTTGAAGCCATGATCAAGACAACAGACACATACTAGAAGAATTAAAGTTTGAAGAATTGGAACATCCACCATATATCCCTGATTTGTTGCCATGTGACTTCTTTCTGTTTGGATCAATGAAAGATGTGTTAAGAGGCAAACATTTTCCAAATTATGAACCAGTGAAAAAATAGTGAAAGATTTTTTAAATGTACAAAACAATTTTGTTTTTCTACAGTGATACAAAAGTTGGTTGAGAGATGGACCAAATGCTTTGAAAAGGACAGTAATTACATAGAAAAACATTTGTTTTCATCATAATCTTTAAAAAAAAAATTACAAAGCTTGTTCTTTACTTTTTGATTTACCCTCATACATTACTTATTTATGTTATGGCATGAAAATTCTTTTTTAATCTTTCATGTTTTAAAAGTTTATCTATAATGATATATAAGTTTTTATTTCATTTTTGTTACATCTACAGGTTTGGAACTTCTTTAAAAAGTGATCTGTATCAGTAAGACATTTTGTAGATTCTATATCACAACTTGACTATGGTGTTTATAAGAAAAACATAATAATGAAAATATAAAAAAACCACATTCAACCCTTCTGAATGGAAGAATCCATAACTAAGTGACTCTAATTTCTTCTGGACTGAATGTATTTACTTTATGCAATTGAAGGATATCTTCCGTGTTCTTCTACCAAAATGATATAGAGTTAAATACTACAACAGACTGACAAATCAGATATAAAAATTTAAGTTTGGAAATTAAGAATTTTTTTCTCAATACTTCATATCTAACAAAGAAAGCTGGTGACTTAAAAGTTGGTAATCATTTATAACAGATAATTTATATGTAGAAACTGGTATTGATAAAGGAAAATTAACTTAAATAGCTCTTATTTATACAAAATATACTCACATCATTTTGAAGCTCATCATTTGATTTTGAAGATTGGAGAAGTTGGAGAACTGAGTGGGCAATGTCTGCTGCTGAGAGACCTAACTGATCATTTTGTGATAAATAAAATGATTTTATTTCAGCTTCTAGCCAACACTGATCAAATTTTTTCTCAGTCTTAGGTTTACTTTTTATTTTATCTTCTTTACTTTTATTTTTTACATTTTCAAATTTAAAACTGAGACCTCTGAAAGAATCTTCATTTTCATTTATATCGCTATCATAAGGGAATAAATAATAGCTGTCTTCTAATGGTTTTAATTCAACAAATTTTATTTTTGTTCCGAATTCTTCATTTTGCATAACTTCGTCTTTTCCCTGAAAACCATCTTTCAAAATTTTCTCACGAACATCTTCATCTATTAAGTCAATGATATTCTTTACAACTTCAAATATTTTCTGAGGCATGGAAGGAGGAAACACTCCAAACATGCGTCTTAACTGATTAATTTGCTTCTGGCCAACTATATTACAATTCCTAAACACTTCCATGAAATAAACTGTGGCTCCTTCTACTATTTGTGTTGATGAGTCCGAGCCAACTGAAAAACAGAAAGAATGAGTTTAAAACTTTAGTCATTAGTCTCTTAAAGAAATAGAAAATGAAATAATACCAATTAGAATACTAATATTGTATATACACTGTTCATGATTGAAATTGCCCCAACTACAAGAAGTGCTCACTTTGAACTCAAAACAAGTGCAGTGTCAGATAATAAAAGTAGACAACAAATGAATATGTTTGTGTATCAAACCAGCAGTAATGAAAATGCAGTGTACATCAATAAGAAATATGGCTTCCATGAACAGTGAAACAAACAGCCAAATGTCAGTGAGTCGAAAAGGCAGTGAATGTTAACCTGGTATCATTGAACCATGCTTCATGCACCTGTGCATGAGTGGGCAATAATAGAAGGGGACTGAGAGATGGTGATTAGTGAACATCCCATTATATCCCAACACATTTGATGGATGAAAGATCTGGGGAGCATGCAGATCAAAGAGCATATCCACATCACATAGACACTGTAGAGATATAAAAACTGTATCTGGGAAGGTACTGTCCTGCTCAAAAATAACAATTGGGATGCAGTATAAAAAGGGCAGAAGCACTGATCCCAGAATGGTTTCAAAAAAATGTTTTGCCATAAATGCATTATCAATAACGACCAGATACGAATGGCTACAACTGATAGTTTCCCATACCATTATTCTGTATATTAGCCTGGTATGATGCTCCCTGATGCAAGCTGGATTACTTCTGTCCTTGGCATGTCACCAGATGTGCACATGTCCACAACTGGATCACAAACAGAAACATGATTTGTCACTACAGATGACACAAACCAGTCTTGTCCCCAAGTAGTCTCTCTGCCTGAACCACTGCAGATGCAAATGATGATGGGATGGCATCAGAGGTATACAAGCCAATGGATGACATGAATGCAGTCCTGTTTCTCACAGAAATCTTATAATTGCACTCCCTGGCATAGGCACAGACAGGGATGGCATTATGAGGTTGAAAATCTGGCAGCTTGTGACAAATCTGTCTCCTGCCACTAGTTGGCAGATCCACTGATCCTCCGATTCAGACATTCTTCTGATCTACGAGAGCCTTGGCAACACGTACAGGTACCTTCCTGTGTCAACTGTTGCTGATAGTTTGTGTCCAACAGTTTGGGCATCAGAATCCACATGAATAGTAATTTGGCATATTGACCATCCAGCTTCTGACAATCCAATGATTTGACTTCTTTCATATACCTTCAGCTGCACATAACACACCACCTTACACATATTAAAGGCACTGAATACTATTCACATGCCATTCACTCACCATTTTGTTTTCCCACTGATGTTTACCTCCACTTTATAGCCTCTTCACATTCCTCAATCAGTGCAGTTCCAGACACATTAGACATTCTACTGCACTGATCAGTTTGACATGCAAATTGTTTATGTCTTATATGCCACATTTCTGCACGCAAAATGTCAGAGCAATCTGTCCATTCTTTCTAAGTGGGGTAATTGCAATGATGAGTAGCATATATATGCAATAAATCAAACGGGTTTCAGATCTGTTCACCTGCTCGCCACAGATAAATTACTGGAGACCAATGGTGAGTAAATTTTCCACCTTGGTCTAAATCAGTGTTTCCCAACCTTTTTTGTGCCATGCCCCACTTAAGCCTTTCTAAAATTCTTATGTCCCCCCCCCCTATGTAAAATTTAACCACCATACAGTTAAACTCTGAATGATTCCATTTTCGAATTGCCCCCCTTGACAATCAAATTGCCCCCCTGCGGGGCGTGGGCCCCACGTTGGGAAACACGGGTCTAAATGCATTAATGACAAATGAATAAATTTTTTCAGCGGCTAGTAAATTTATATTTCATGAACTGTGCATATTACTAAAGGAAAAATATCCCAGAGGGCACACTAAAAATGTTTACATAATCCATTGCATTTTACGATATTACTACCCTCAAAGTCTTGTTTTGTTACATATACTGGTAAATCAAACATTAAATAACAACACAAAGCTTGAATAATTTGAAAACTGCACATTTTGATGAAATTACAGTGAGAGATACAATACAATAATGCACAATGACTGGACAAATACTGAACTGAAAATAAAGTTAAGCTAAAGAATTCATGAGTAGGCAAAAAAGGTGCATCAATAGTAGGGTTTCAATTTTTTTCAGAAATAAAAACTGGTTATTGCAGCAAGTGTTCCATTTTTAGCTTACTGAAATCAAGGCATGAGTGTCAATTGAAAACCAATAATTTTTTCCCCCTTTCAATTCTTCATATGCACAGTTTTTAAGATTTGTTAATGATGTGCTGCACAAAAAAATGGTACACATTTCAAAATATGTCTTGAAATTAGTTTTCCTGTAGGCGTTATAATTTTGGTTACCAGGTCTAAAGAGAAAAACACCATGGAATCTAATGGTCAACATACATTAAAGGGGATTAGGGTTTAAAATTTAGGTATGAAGTAGACATTTGTGTTCTGCTTATGAAAGCTGAAAAACATTTAACTTGTTTTCTAGGGTAGTAAGATCAGGAACAAAGTGCCCTGAACATTTATAGTCTTGTTAGCTTGTTTTCACTTTGTTATCTGTCCATTTGTCCATCTGCAGATTTTCACCTTTTTGCTTTTAGAAATAAATGAAAAATAATTTTTGGGTCAGATAGGCACTAATGGAATAATAAGATTGATAATTTCTGAGCTCCCAATTGTTTCAATAGTACCCTGTAATAGTGGGAAAAGTTGGAAAGTGACAAAACTTTAAATGACTGTTGTAAACAATCTACTTAAGTTAAAAATTTGAAATTTAGGTGGCAGTATAATCAAGGGATCAGATAATTTACCAGTATATGTAACTAAACACACTGAATAATGCAATAGCAGTGATTTGCCCTATTACTGAAGAACATTAAGAGTAATGAAGGCAAGGCTAGCAAACCCATATCAAGTGTTACACAATATCATCATGCAATGGTGTATTGCTGGAAAACTAACCTCCAAGGCACATCACAAAAGCAGTCAGTTCTGAGTTGCTCATCTGCCATTAAACAGTTTCATTTCACATAGCAAAAGCTTTCATTGTGAGACAGATCTGTTATCACAATAAGAAATGTGTTTTTGTATGAATAAGTAAAATAAGTATTTCTGTTTGATACAGGCATGGGATATGACTGAAAACATATCAAAGTGAACCAACAAGGAATGTGAAATCAAGTGTCCGACACTAAATTCTAACTTTCTCACAGCAGCAATAATTTTACTAAACTTCTCTAAATGAATGTAAAAATGTTTTAAAAGGTGATATTTTCATATTTTGAAACAATTAGAAACTAGGGCCAATCCAAAATTTGCATTTCTTTTGGAGACAGGAGACCTACTCTGTGTTGAGTTGAAGTGAAGCATTGAAATAACAGAAAATGAATGCTGTTAAGTTACTTTATACAGCTTTATAGTTTATACATGTAATCTTATTACATTATTAAACAAAATATAAAAATATCACATGGACATTTGTCTGACATTTGCTTTATAAAAAACATTAGCACTGAATTTTCACACTGTAATCAACAAGAAATCTAAAGTGCAGTGGTATGGTTTTGACTTATAACCAAATGGTCCTTGGTTTGAAACCAAGCATGTCCAAGCATTTTTTATGTGAACTCTCCTTTTTTAGTTTCTTTTTGCCTGCAGCACACAATAATTTGTAAATATTATATGTGGCAAACTTGCCAAATAAGCTTTCAGAATAACTTGAGGAAAAAGAAGTATATTTTTCTGTTGGAAAAACTGAAAAGTAGAAGCAAAAGTTAAAACTAAAAACTTATTATCCAGACAAAAGCAGAATGTTTGACTTCTCTGAGACACTTGTTGTATGAAGAAGTATAGCATCACTGCAATCATGTGGTTTACATTATGTCTAAGAAGTCATACCTTCTTTATGCTTGTATAATCTTTTAAAATATATCCATCACCTCAATTTACATGTAGGTATGTTCTGGAAAATCAATGTGTACACTGAAACAGTGCAAATTGAGACCAACAACTTATGGAAAAAAGGGAATAGGTTCCAAAAAAATTCATACCATTAATAAAGTGTATATTGAAAGCTTTATTTATACATATTTATCTCAAATTTCAGTTAAGCAGTAAAATTAAACAATAATATAATTTTGTTTAAACAAACATTTTGTGCTTTATTTTCAATAATTCAGAAAACCAAATTGATTTCTAATACAGTAATAAAGTATCACAGGAAAATGTCCTGTAGACAAGAAACACTTGAAATAATTAGTTGGGGAAAAATGGTTGTCCTCAATGAGATTCGAAACCATGTCTCCCAGAAACATGCCTGACATAACTGTTTCTTCATCAGAAACTAACCACTTTTTTCAAAAAAATTTTTTATTTTATTTTTATGTGACATAAGCATTCCTGCCTTTTTGTGTTGATTCACCACTGACACCATCTACATCAGGAATTTCTTCAACTAATTATTTCAAGTGTTTCTTGTCCTATAGAATGTTTTTCCTGTGACACTTTATTACTGAATTATTTATATAATGCTGTGAGCATGAGTAATGAATATTACTTCCATCATATGAGGCAGCCCAGCTTGGCTACCCGATTCCTGACATATATGGCACCAGTTGCGAATCAAGCAAAAATGCAGGAATGCTTATTACGTCACATTGTTGAAGAAATGGTTAGTTTTAGGTGGTCTAGCAATAATAATGCTTGGCATGATTCTGGGAGATGTGGGTTCGAATCCCACTCAGGACAACCAATTTTTTTTTCAACTAATTATTTCAAGCAATTTCTCATACATTTCTTTTTGGCCATGAAAAATTTTCATCATTAATGTAGATATATACTATTAAAAAAGTGAAATTTAAAAGGGTATTTATGAACTGAATATAAACATAGAAATTTAAACATTTGCACAAACACTTAATGCCGTCCCATGGCTGAGTGGTTAGTGCACTTGGCTACTGATCTAGGGGACCTGGATTCGAGTCCCAGGCAAGGCATGGCTGTTTGTGTCATTTTTCTGCTAAGGACCTGCCATCCTCTGACCTTCTACTATGGCATATAAACTGACAGGCTCCTGTCAGATCTCTCTGGCAAGCAGCTGCTTGAGGGGGGTATTTATTTTTTTATTACAAACACTTAATGCTTTATTTTGTAAAATTAGTATTTATATGATATTTTATGAAACAGTGTACTTACAAATCAGTTGTATTTAGCCAATATAATAATCTACAAAGCAAAACTTGATGCTAAAAATGAGATAAAACATGGTTTTTACTAGCCTGAAAGAGTTCAGTCTAGAAAAGTCAGATCTTGCTGTAGATCCAAACCAGGTTTTATCTTGTTAAAATGTCATGAGACAAATTGCATTACAATAGCAAGAATACAATTTTAGCCAAAGAAAATAAATATAATTCTTACAAATAACAATTTTATTAATATAGGATTTTACTATTATCTATTTATTCTAGAAACTAAATGACATCAATTAAAACTATTTAGTTGATTTTTACTTTGGGATGACAGCCCAATATTTCCACTGTTACTTCATAATATGTATTATTATCTCAAGCATAAAAAAACCTAAATCTGTACCATGTAAAAACAAGTCTATAATCATATAAATGACACTAGTTGCATTTTTTGACTGTGTAGAGCTGAATTATGTAAATCGAGTATTGTGTAAATCAAAGGATGGGTGTAAATTTTAATTTCTGCAATTACAGTGAAAAAAAATTAACTCATGAGTTCTTAATTACAATGACATTAAGAGGATACAAGTCTTTCTTACATACACTGGGAAATTATTATAAGCACTTACTATCCATTGTTCTAGTCAATGGAGAATTTTTTCCCACAGTGCTATCCACTGACAGCATCCATGTCAAACTACATTGTTTTTCCACATTGTGAAACACAGGCCTGGATCTAGGGGAAAAAATTAGGGAAAGGGGGGGAGGCAAGAGACAGGATTTCCAATGCAGCATAATATTTCCCCCCTCTGTTTTATAGGTCTTTGAAAAATTTCTTGAAAAATGAAACATAAATAATTTAAATAATTATTTGCCTCTATTATCCCTTACTGGAATTCTGAAGAAAAAAAAAGGGGGGGGGGGTATGGCTCCCTGTGCAGTTGCAAGATACATATAGAACCACTTACAGTTGCACCGGTACAAGTGGTGCTATATCACCAATGCTGACATGTCTCCATGTCTTTCATGATATTGGAAAGTCAACATGGATGCCAGTAACGAATAGCAGTATGGGACAATAATGCCCCATTGACTAGAACAATGGGCAGTGCTTATAACAGATCCCCAGTAGATGCATAAAACACTTGAATTCCTTTAATGCCATTTTCACTAAGAAATCATGAGTTAGGTTTTATTTAATAGTATTATTGTAGAAATGAAATTTCAATACTAACTACACTGTTTGTTTTAACTCTTGCGTATTCTTTGTTCTTACCTCCAGGAGGATAATTGGGTTGTTTTACCCAATGAGTGGCATTTTTTGCACACAATGTGCTAAATAGCCAGCTCACAAGGACCCCAATGGCTCAGAGAAGGTGGAGGGAGGGACCCACTGGACAGCAGTTGGGAGATAGATGGTAGCCTCCGGTCAAGGCTATCCAGTGTGTTCTTTAATGTGCATAGTGTATAGCTCTCTCACACACAGGGTCACAGCTTAACGTCCCATCCGATGGATCTTATTGTCCCTATAGTGTGTGGCTACTTTTAAAGAGATGTTTTTGCATATTTTTTACAGTTCATTACAATCAGCTCTTCTACTTTTCCTTTTACCCTTAAAAATACAATATAAAAATATGCATTTATCCTATTGGATTAACATTAGCATATTCGCTTTCACGCTATCTACAATTCCCTTAAACTGACTGTTCACAAATAACTTTACTAGCTACAGTGAATTCACTTATTCAGATTATCATCATTTTGTAGGAAAAATACATTTTTTAAGTAATATTTTTCAGCAAAGTGAATGTTACAATTATCGTAATAAACATATATTAGGACGAAAAGTTTGATGAGAAAAAAAAACAATCCTTTAACGAATATAAATAGTACTACACTACATTATATAACACTATACACACAGTCATATCAGAATAATATGACCACCTACCATTGTATATGTATGGTAGGTGGTCATATTATTTTGATACAACTGTGTATATAGAAACTTTTTCCTTTATATCAAAAGCAGCATTTACCATCTTTCATGCATCATATAAAGTACATTTAGTTGTGTCTAGAAACTGCTTACCTATAACTTTGGCAATAGAAGTAAGCTCTCTCAGTAATGTAACTATTTCATCTTTTGAAGTAGAATTCTGAACCAGAAGAGTTTTTAAGAAACTCATGTTGCATGATCTGAAATCAAGATTCATATTACACATACAAATATTAAAGATCAATATCATTTTAAAATTGCATTTTGATCTTACTAAAAGACATTTCAAACACTGACAAAGGTAACTATGAATTAACATTTTTGAGCCTGTGTGTTGTTCATAAAATATGCCCAACTTACAATTTTGAAACAAATCACAGAATTAAGCAGAGTTGGCTTTCCTTTGGAAGAAATTAGTGTTTTCCTGTACGATAAAAAATTTTGAAAAAACTTTAACATACTTTAAAAAGATAATGAGCTAATGTTTTCACTTTGCCATCTGTCTATCCATCCATCTGAAGACACTGAACTTTTTATAATTAGAAATAAATAAAAAAAAATTTTAGGTTGGATAGGCATAAATAAAAAAATAAATACCCCCTCAAGCAGCTGCTTGCCACAGAGGTCTGACAGGAACCCGTCAGTTTATATGCCATAGTAGAAGGTCTGTGAGGCTGGCAGGACCTCAGCAGAAAAACAACACGAACATCCATGCCTTACCTGGGGCTCGAACCCAGGTCCCTTAGATCAGTAGCCAAGCGCGCTAACCACTAGGCCATGGGACGGCTTGGATAGGTATAACAGGCATAAAATCATATTAACTTCATGTTAATATGATTTTACAAAATGAAAGAAGTAATCAACTTCATAATTCAATGAATAAACTTATAAATTATAAACATATTGTTGGCTCCCGTTTCTTATGAAACTATGCCTTACTCTTAAAAAGTTATGAAACAGTGCTGGAGAGTTTTGTCCATAACAATATTGCCTTTTGTTCTAAAAATATAGGAATATTTCAAAAACCACCACTTCCCATGATGGCAGTTGTGCTAATAGTTACCATAAAATAGCTATTGAAACAGTCAATTAACTTGCAAATTAACTTTCTAAAGAAACCATGGCTTGTACTTAAAAGTTGCAAATGACCATAACAAAGAGGTGGATACTACAATCATATTTAATATTTTAATATACAGAGTAAGTTAAACTCCTTGTAAAACATGCCATATATGGTTGGGTCTTTTAGATACTAAAGACACACATGCCTAACATTCTTTCTAGGTTTTAAAAACTTCTACCATTACACATGACTGCATGTTTTGCTGCCTCCTTAGAGTACTTATATGCATGTATACTAATAATATAATACTGCATGTACTTGCTGCCTCCTTAGAGTACCTTAGAGTACAGAGGAGAAACTTTCAGCATGATTGACACAGCAAGTAATAATATTGGTAAAACACTGATCTATTACATTATATATCATTTGAAACAAAACATAAAAATTCCCAACAATATACATACTAAATTAGAATAAGACTTTAAATATGTATATATAGTCTTAATAGCGATTTAAAAGTTGAGACTGTCATGTTCTACAAAATATCAGAAATTTGCAATGCAGACTAGGATCTTTAAGAATATTTAAAGAATGTGAACCTCTCCAACGATTTTACCAACTTTTGAAACTAAGGTATGCTTGCGAGTTTCAGCACTTGAATTTGGATAGCTGAATTTTTCATATTTGTCTAAATATAGCTGCCATATCATTTGTTCAATCAACTCATAATAAATAGGCACTTTAGCGTTAAATTTAAATTTTAGAGGAAAAATTGTCTTGAGCTGGGTGGGATACGAACCCATGACTTCCTGATAACATGTCAGGTGCTCTGGACCACTGAGCTACCAGCCGCCGATCAAGATCTCCTCTAACTAGCGCTATGAACATTCCTTTTATGCTTCATATTTCATTAATTATTTATTTGTTCAATAACCAGCCTCTCTCTCTTCCAAACATTCTATACAAGAAATTTTTCTTTCTGCATTTCTTTTAATAAATTCTTCTACAGTTACAAAAGCAAGTGCTGGTGAAAATCTTCTCCTGTAGATCAGCCACCCACAATGGGAAAACTTTGCAAATACATGCTGCTGGAATGAATGTGTTTACAACATAAATATATTCAATTAACAGACAAGGTAGCATTTCTAGATTACATTAAAAACACTCAGCAATAAAGAAACTAACATAATGGTACCTTTTCAGTTAATTTGCTTTCCTGTTCTTGAAAAAACACTGCAACATCTGTCTGGAAGTCTTTCCAAGCAATAACTTATTTAGATTGCAAAGTAGGGGCAAAGCAAATAGAGGATCTGATATCTTATTTCAATTCCCTTAATGCATAAATCATTAATTAATCATTAATATAATTCAGTAATAAAGCATCACAGGAAAAGTCCTATAGACAAGAGATGGTACATGTGTACTGGATTTCAGTTTAACAAAAAAATTGGTTATCCTGATTCTTACTCAAGACAACCAATTTTTTAAAATTAATTATTTCAAACGTCTCTTGTCTACAGGACTTTTCCTGTGATACCTTATTACTGAATTATTGATATAATGCTGTGAGTAACAGATTTTACCAACAACAAATGTGGCGGCTTGGCTGCCCCATTCCCTGATAATAGATGGCATTGCTGGCGAATCAGCAAAAATTGCAGGAATGCATAAAATGTCACTTCGTTGAAAAAATTGTCAGCTTCTAAAGGTGTAGTGATCAAGCTACCCGGCATGCTTCTGGAAGGCATGAGTTCGTGTCCCACTCAGGACAATCAATTTTTTTCAACTAATTATTTCAATCACCAATGCAATGTAAAAAAACTTACTTTTTTACACTACATGAAAATTAAAAAGCTTATATTACTTGAACATAGAAAACATAATTCCCCTTCAGAAATATTTACCTTGCATGTTTCTCAGCACATTCTTTCCTCTTCCTTACGAGCTCATTAGGATCATTTTCATCAGCTCCATTCCATGGTGCACTGACATTACAAAATGCTCTTAAAGTCCCAGTTAGGCGAGGTAAAGCTGCAGTTTGTAGCATAACTAGCTTTTTACTTAATCTACAAACACAAAGCAATAATATTAATACAAAATATATGTAAATATCTACATTACAACATTGATAATTGAATTTACAATACAAGCAGTTCTTGCTATAATGATTTAATTTGTTCCAGAATATCATTCATTAAATGAGAATAAAAGTCTTAAACTAATGTAGGAACAATTAATTTACTGTTGCTTGATATATTGCATAACAGAAAAATATAGAAAAAAATCAGAGTAACAGCATGATTATTAACACTAAAATGATTGTAGATACATTAAAAACTTAATTTAAAAATGAATATCTGTTTTGTTGATTTAAAATAATTAAAGAGATGAGTTGATGGTTTTTGAGTATCATGGATTACTAGATGATCTAATAGCAGCAACAGCTGGTCTCACTAGGAATTCAGGGTCATTTGTCTAGTCTTCCTTTTCATCTCACATAATATTTCTTGGTAGCATGTTACTTGTTGGTCAATGCCATTGCAAATCCTCATGCTTATTCCAAAGTCAGGGGTTTTCCCTCTCAAATATGCCTTTGGTTTGCTCCAAGAGACTGAACATTTAATTTAATCCCTTAGTCACAAGAGTGTTCATTGAAGAATCTATGGAACTAAAGAATCTACAATGACTCTCTGCTTTTAGTTTCATAGACTCATATTTATCCAATTCTTCAGCATCCAGAAGTTCCATTTCTAAACCCAGTTAGCCATCACCACAACATCTGCCACCACTGTTTCCTGATTGGATTTGACATTTTGGAATTTATTTATGAAAGCTAGATGTTCATCTGATGAATTCACTGCATCCAATGCATATTTGCTCTAGGATTCCCATGAGATTGGTGAATTTTTTCTATCAATTTAAGACTGCCTTTATAAATATCTCTTCAGTAAATGCTCTTTGAAGATGGTAATAACTCCTTGGTTCATGGGCTGCAAAATGGAGGCTGTGTTGAGAGCTCAAAATGCAACCTTCACATTGGGATCAAGATTATTGAGATAATGGGGATGTTCAAGAGCAAGTTTCAGGCTGTTCTCCTTGCAATAACATTTGACAGCAGGCACAAAATGCTCAGTTAGCCAATCAATGAAAAGTGAAGTGGTAACCCAAGCTTTTGCATTTAACTACTAAATGACTAGAAGGACTAGGTGGCTAGGACTAAATGACTAGGTGGACCCTATGTACCACCTTTTAATACCAGTGGTTTTTCAGCATAAGCAAAGGCTTACGATTGAAATCTCCTGCTGAATTGCTTCTTAGCAGGAGATCTCTATCCTTGGCAATTTCGTAGACAGGTATAGATTTTCTTCTTGAGAAATGTAGATTTGAAGGCATCTTCTTCCAGAAAACCCCTTTTCATCAACATTGAAAACTTGCCTAAAGCATTAGCTTCCTCTTTAATGACCTTCAGCTGTTCAGGAAATGTTTCAGCCACCAAAATATCTACACTAGCAGTTAGTAGCACAGGGATAACCAACATACAAAATTTGGGACTGGTCAGTCAAGTATCTGGGAAATTACATGTGGCCAAAATCTTTTAAAACAGATATAAAAGCTTTTTCAATACTTTGTATACTAATTTTCAATCAGTGTCCAGTGTGGTCTGCTAGTTCATCTATCTACACTAAATATTGATACAGTCAACTCTCATTAACTCGAAGCTCAAAGGAAACAAAAAACTTTGAGTAATCAAGTCTGTGCTAAAAATACACATAAGTGATTTTTAAACTAGTTACAGATAAGTTTATTCTAAAGTTTACTCACATATTCCACTTCAGTTACTTACATATTTACTAAGTTACACACTTACTTAAAAAAATTGATCAATACAGTTTGTCAACCAACAAAGTTTTACTTTACTTATGCAATGGCTTGCAAAAAGTTAATTATGATTTTATAGCCCTCATCAATATCACTTAAACATTTTCTCATAACTTCCACGCAATACATCATTTTAAATTTTCCCTTGATCTAACAGTTTTAGTTTGAAGTTGGGTTTGGTGATAGGAACACAACAGTTATGACATTTAAATTGGGATCTTATTGTGTGCTATACAACTACAGCCACAACTAGCTGTAAATTCTGTGTAACCAAATTCCTTGCTGTATTCTAATGTGGAGAGACCACAGTAGAGGTGGAATCTAATATAGTAGTAGGTGGGAATCTAATGTGGGAGAAACCACAGTAGATTCCCACCTACTAGAAATGTTTTCCTTCCCACAATGAGTACCCATTTTAGTAACACGTCAACATCAGGAAATTCTGCATGCCTCATTCTTCTACTTTTTCATTTATCACAATATAGCTGTTTCAATACCATATCTTTGTTCTTCAAAATGATTGACAGAGTACTGGTTGAATTCTGAATTCTTTTGCAATGTCTTTTTTCATCTTTCTATTACTTTCAACAGTTTGCTTTATCACTTAAATACAAAGCATTCACCTTATGCTTTGTTGCCTTTATAACAGTTAAACTTGTACCAAGAGAAACTAACTCTAAAAAAAAATTAAACTAACACTTTCTTCTAGGAATGGAAGGAATTGTATGATTTTCATAAGCCACGTGGTGGTGGTGATGGGGAACAGTGCATAACCAATACGAATCACTCTGTCTACCTGTAAACAGTGGGGATAATGCATAGTCAGTGAGAATTGCTTTATCCACCTGGCAAGAATTTCAGCAACTTACTTTCACCAGTAAGAAAAGAAAATTTTACGGGGGAAAAACTTATCAAAAAGTTTTTTTCCCACATATTTTTCATAAAATTTAGAGGTATTGAGGTGATGATGAAAAAACAGTTCCTGTTAAAGAGAGAGAATATACAATAAATGGATAATTTGTTGGGAGTTAAAAAGAATTTGAGTTAATAAGAAATTTGAGATATAGAGGTTTGAGTTAACAAGTGTTGACTGTATTATATTAGTTTTGTTATCACCCTTCAGTTTAAATTTTCACCAATGGGCTCCAGCATAGAGTTCATGAGTACATGTCTACACCTATGAGAAGTCTAGTAAATTTTTTGGAAAATATTATCTGCAGATCTACTTAAAGTACTAGACTAAATATTTCATTCAACAAAATGCATTATATTTCTCTATGTTAGTAGGCCTTGTGTTCCATTGATTTCCAAAAGGATACTTCACAAATAAAATTAGTTAATAGCAGTTGAATTATTTAACTTACATAATTAAAATAAAGTTTTGTTTGCTTAAAATAGTTTGAAAAATTAGTAACATTTTTATATAAATCTTATATATCAACACATAAAAGTTGCAGTTTCCAGAAGAGGATGGTGCAGTGGTTAAAGCATTGTTTCAATTTGATGTTTAAATCCTTGGTTTGACACCTCAGTGGGAAAGTGTTTTTCTTTTTTAAGTAGCATATGGACAAGTTTTCACCACTGCCCAACATCCATTCCTGCCCTATATAATTTAACATTGTACAACTACTAGGGTGACCAGATTTACAGAAGATTCAGGAACTTTTGAAAATTCTATCTGAAGGACTGACTTTTTTTAGGGTGACCAGATTTAAAGAAAAGATCCAGAAGCTTCTGAAAATTCAATCTGAATGACTGACTTTTTGTGAAATTATTTTTTTCTTCGTGAACATTTTTATTTTCATTTAGAATATATTCTATACATTGTTGCACATAATAATCTTAATATCTAGTAGCACAAAATGAAATTTCAATAATGTAGATTAATTAACAAAAATTGGTGTTATTGTGTGCATTTTTCATAAAATTTTCTGTAAAATATTTTTGACAAGTATTTCAGTAAAGATTTCACAAGAGACACAAAATTTAGATTTCACTTGCATAAAGATTTCATGATGTGCACTTTTATATATGATTTCTCATCTCTCCACATTCATGTTTAAAAAAATTCAATTCGATGGAAAAGGAAATTCTCCTGTAGAATTTTTCTGATTTCTTCATTCACAAGTGAGAAAGTCATGGCAGAGTGATGCCAGATGTCACACCATTGCCAGATCTCTCATACATTCACAAAGCTATTCGAGGTTTGGTTAGAACTCAATTTCTAAACCCAACACAGGGTTACATAGGGGAAATCTGTGTTCCAAATTTAAGACCTGCCAGTCAAATATCTGGGGAACTACAAAGCATCGAAATATGTTAAAACAGAGAAAAAACAACTTGCATAGTAATTAAGCCATCAACAACATAAGGCACATGGTGGTGTCAGCAGGTAAAAGAAAGACATGCATTCTCCACTAGTGCTAGAAAGACATGCATTCTCCACATGCATCATCATCTAGTGCCTGAAATGATGATTCTAGCCTAAATTTTTCAGTCACCTCTATTATGAAATAATTTTTTTATAACGTTGTCACCACTACTTTCTATTAGTAAAAATCAGCTCAAGCTGTGGTTATTTTAATATTTAAAAATATCTGAAACTTAATTCTGAGGGCACTTTCGGGGACATTTACCATTGGAGACAACTTTTAATCCATGGACTGTTACTGGAAAACACAGACATATGATCACCCTAGGAACAACACTTAACTGTGTATATGCTTTAATGCTTAATTAAGGCTTAAATCACATGTGAACAAGTATTTCCAAGCCTAACAATATCCCTTTGTCACCAAAGGCAGAATGGGTCCAATGTTTTAAATGCATCATACATTTGAAACTTATATTTTATATCATATTGACTTTATGATTAATTGAATTAAAATTTAAACAACTTCTGATGTAGTTTAATTTGCAGCTGTTACTGCGCCTATGTGGCTTTTGTACTGCTGAATTGTGGAATATTTTTCCTTTAAGTGGTGAACTATTGGGATTATAGCAAAGAAATAAAATCTTTGGCTACTGGATTTAGCCATCAGGAAATCGTATTCTTAACAAACACATTTTGCCATTTAAAATTATTAAGATTTATAATTAAAATTCGGAAATAACAAAATAATCATTAATATTCCTATAACAATATGTTACCACGTCTAACTTTTCATAGCTCAAATTCCAGATAAAATATATAACTAAAAATCTAACACAGAAAAGTTTCTTACCACTTTTACCATTTATCATAAATTACTCGAACTACTTTTTATATTGATTCAATAAACATATATTTTACAACAAATTTCGTTTTATTATCACAAATTGTTCACTTTCATTACTAAACATTTTTGTTTTCATGCAGCACATTCATAAAGTTGTGAAATTACAGTTCCGGTTTTGGTTTGAATGCCGTTTCGACAAAGAGCAAATAAGGCATGGGCGCCGTTCGGACTGTTTTATGTGCAAGGCACAATGGTATTGCACGAATACTCATGGATTCATTAAAAGGGTAGGGTAATATTTGGTACAGATTTCAGTTCTCACGATTGGAAGCACTTTAGAAAATGGCAAAGAAGAAAAGGTAATTTTTAGGACTTTTTTTAAAAAAAGTTGATAATTTTTGTTTTGCCGTCTGTAGACATTGGACATTTTCGTTTATACAGATAAATAAAAAATTCTTTTTGTGTTGGATAGCTATTAATGATATATTAAAAAAAAATACCCCCTCAAGCAGCTGCTTGCCACAGAACTCTGACAGGAGCCTGTCAGACTAGAAATTTTGGTGTTGAAATGTGAAGATTACGAAATTATCTTTGGCAACAATCACTTGACCTTGTAGACCCAGGGGAGGATGCAACTTTTTTTGTATTAACAGAAAATTGTATGTTATTAAAAATTAATTAAAAGTTCGGTACTTACGTATTAACGCCACCGCAGCGTGTAATAAATTAATAATTCCACACTTTAACTAGTTATTCTATGAAATAACTAATGATAGACAATTAAAGTGTAAAATAAACAATCTGACTGAATTATACAGCATACAAAATGTTATTTATATAGACGCAATAAAATCATTTGTTACAACAGGGATTACTAAAATGGCATTTGGAATTGCCCTAATGTGCGAAGGCCAAGTAAGAACGAATCCGTAAAGTGGTGAATCTCTTGAATATGAATCTTCGTGTCACGTGATTCACTCGTCCGCATTATAAAAAACGCCCCGGATGAGCGGAGGCCAAGTGAGAACGAATCAGTAAAGTGATTCGTTCTCACTTGGCCTGCTCATTTTGGGGGCGTTTTTTATAATTCGGACGACTGATTCATGTTGACAGAGGGATGACCTCGTTTCAACTCTACTCTCGGACACTAGAAATAGTCTTTTTTTTTACTTTTGAACTTTAACGATACGGAAGCCGTTAATGTGCACATTACCTAGGTAATAAAATGCGGAAAACTCTTGATTCCGCACTTTAACGGAGCAAATCAGTTAATCTGCAGATTAGCTAGGTAATGTGCACATTAACGGCTTTCGAGCTTTAGCGGTAACATATATATACAGTAGATATCTCAAATTTCAGTTCAGCAGTTAAAATGAACATTAATGTAACATTATTTTGTAATAGATTTGGGTACTTAGGTATTAACGCCAGCGGTGGCGTTAATACGTAAGTACCAAAAGTTCTTTTTGTTTGGACAGTAATTGATTAAATATTACAATTTGCATTTTCCGAGTCTCCCAAAAGCTATAATTGCGCCCTCTAACGGTGTGCAAAAATCGAAAAATTCCAAAATTTAAAACAAATATTGAAAACGATGTAGTTATGATAGAAATTTGAAATTTTGGTTCTGGAATGTGACAGTCTTGAAGATTCGTTGACAACAAAGAGTTGACCCCTATGACCAAGGTAGGTAGAAAACGAAGCGGTTTTGTATTAAGAGATGATTGGAAATCTCTTTAGTTGAAATATAATTAAATTATTAATGAAACATAATTCGCATTTTCAAAGGTAGTTTTAATTTATATTATTGAAGATCACTAAATATTTAAACGTCAAAACTTTTAATGGATGTTTCAGTTGATCTGTTTGTGATAGAATTTTCGACAGTAGAATTTTGTTATGGTAGAAATTCCTCTGACAGCAATGATCGACCCACTATTTTCAAAGGGGTGGGAGAAAAGCAACTTTTGAAATTTAAGAACTGAAAAACAAATACTTTTTATGTTGATAATTACTAATAAAATACTGCTATGTGCATTTCACCCCATCATACATTAGAAAAAATTCTCTCCAGCAACTGCATGCCACAGAAGCCTGTCAGTTTATATGCCATATTAGAAGGTCTGTGAGGATGGCAGGACTTCAGCAGAAAAGCAACACAAAACATCCATATTTAAAACTTCTAAATAGCAAGAAAATAAGCAAACGAAAAATGTCATTCTCTTTGAAAACAAAATTCCCTTATGCGCCAGAGGCAATATGCATGCTTCTAATTATTTTACACATTCAGTACACTCTGACACTGGAAATGCGAACAACTGCATAATTGGGAAAATAAACTACCGTATTTCTTCGATTCTAAGATGCACTTTTTTTCCCATATAAACGTCTCTAAAATCGGGGTGCGTCTTAGAATCGAAGAAATACGGGTATTTCTTCGATTCTAAGAACTTTTTTCTCCATATAAACGTCTCTAAAAACGGGGTGCTTCTTAGAACAAATGGCATCTTAGAATCGAAGAAATACGGGTATTTCTTCGATTCTAAGACGCACTTTTTTCCCCATATAAACGTCTCTAAAAACGGGGTGCGTTTTAAAATCGATGGCGTTTTAGAATCGAAGAAATACGGTATTAATATTTTATTAGTGCCTGTAGAACTTGGCTACTGTTCTAAGGTACCTGGGTAAGTCATGGTTGTGCGTGTTGTTTTTCTGCTGAGGTCTTGCCATCCTCTCAGACCTGCTACTATGGCATATAAACTGACAGGCTCCTGTCAGACCTCTGTGGCAAAGCAGCTGCTTAAGGCGGTATTTATTTGTTTATTTATTTATTTTACAACACAAAACATTTTTCATTCCTCTCTTAAAGCAGAAAACACCCCCTTGGTATAAGAGGACGAATCATTACTATTAGTGTAAACCACTTAACCATTACATTCTTTTAGGAAAATTTTAAGTGTCAAGCATTAATAGATCGTTTGCAACATTTGTTTAAAAATTTCGTTTTTTTTTTCAATCTTATTCCGCCGCTACAGGCCGTCTTTCGAGCTTCTATTTACTACCTTTCACACTTTCTAACAGTGGAAATTCCGATTGATGGGGATTCGAAAAATGTAGTAGCTGTAAAAGCTGTAAAACTTAAAGTTAGCTTAGTAGCTGTAAAAAAAAGAAAAAAAAAGAATTTTTCGTTTATTTCTTAAAATAAAAAAGATTCATTTTCCCACCCTCTTGGGGATTAGAGGACAGTCTTGTTGCCATTGTAAATCTTCTGACCATAACACTATACTATTAATATTTAAGATTTCCAATATAAATAGCTTCGTATTTAATTCGTTTCAAATTTCAGGATTTTCTACCACTGGAGGCTGCTATTAAAGCTATTGGAAGATTTCAAAATTGCGAATCACAATATTTCTTCAACACATATCCAACCCAAAATTTTTTTTTCATTTATCTCTAAAAGTGAAAATGTTGAGTATCTACAGATCGGTTGGGTTGGGTTGTTTTACTCTGAGCGGCACTTTTTTGCACACCATGGGTTAAATGGCCAGGTCACATGGACCCCGAAGGCTCAGAGAAGGTTGAGGGAGGGGACCCACTATAACAGCTGTTGGGAGACAGACCTCCCGTGAAGGCCATCCAGCGTGTTCTTTAACGTGCACAGGGTATGGCTCTCCCGCACACGGGGCCACGGCTTGATGTCCCATCCGACGGACAGCGGCCTTTCCAAGCCCATCGGTGTCCCCTACTTACCGTGGGCAAGGCGGGGAATTTTTGCGGAGATAAATCTCAACGCTGACCCAGCTGGGACTCGAACCTGGGAACTACAGATTACGAGCCTGGCGCGCTACCGACTGAGCCACCCCCGCCCCTATCTACAGATGGACAGACACACGAACAAACATTGGCATAAATAGAAGACATCATGGAAACATTAGCTCGTTTTTCAATCGAACCTTAAAATTAAATGTTTATTGGTTTTAAGTTAGTTCCTTTCACTTTTGCGGCAAATTGCCGTCTTCTGAGGGAGTTCCTTCGAAGAAATATTCATTAATATATTTCTACGAATGGAACATTTATGCCGAAATGCAGCGCAATGAAGCATTAATAAAATCATCATCATCATCATTATCCTCATGCAGCCATGAGCTACGAGGTCCACCAGATTGTGCAATTTAATTCTCCAAGCAAGTCTGTCGTGAGCTACATCTGCTGCATCTGGCCAATGCACACCAATTTTAGCAAGGTCCTGTTTGACATTGTCTGCCCACCACATCCTAGGTCTACCCTCCCTTCTGAGTCCTCTAGGCACACTGTTCATAACCCTATTCGCCAATCTATAATTATTCATACGGGCAACATGGCCAAACCAATGGAGTCTCTCTCTGCACAATATGCTGCTTAAAGGAGGTTGCAAACTCCTTTGCCTAACCTCATCATTAGTTACAAAGTTGAACCACCTAATGCCCAAGATACTGCATAAGCATCTGAAATCAAAAGCATCTAGTTTCCTGTTATCTTGTTTACAGAGTGTCCAAGTTTCACTACCATAACTAACCCTAGAAAGAACCAAACTATTATACAGTCTAATTTTAGTCTTTAGGTGTATACGCCTATTTCTCCACACTCTCCATAGATTCTTAAAAGTTCTGGCAGCAATCCCTATTCGTTTGTTAATCTCATGCCGCACATCACCATTATCTGTTGCATAGCTCCCAAGATAATTAAACTGTGACACCTACTCAAGACTGCAACCATTCAGATTAACTGAATCACAGCCAGTCTGACCAATTTTCATCACTTTAGTTTTCTCTCTGTTTATAACCAAACCTACTCTACTACCAGTTTCATCAACAGCTCGAATGAAAGAGTTCATCTCATCAACATCATTTGCCAAAAGGGCTAAATCATCAGCATAATCGAAATCAGAAATTTTCGTATCTCCAGTCCATTTAAGGCCAAAATCTTTCCCTTGAAGTGAATCTTGCATAATGTAATCAATAACCAAGCTAAATAGAAAAGGAGACAAAATGCACCTTTGTTGAACACCAGAAGTAATGCTAAACCAATTGCTACAAGCCTTACCAACTATCACACACGCCTCAGTGTTATCATAGAGAGCTTTCATTATGTTAACTAACTTGTCTGGTATACCATATGATCTCACAATCAACCACAAATTATGATGATCAACAGAGTCGAAAGCCTTTTTAAAATTAACAAAGCTAGCAACCAAATGTTTCTGAAACTCTAAACATTTCTCAAGAATCTCCTAAGTGAAAATATCTCATCCACACATCCCCTACCACTTCTGAATCCACATTGCTCATCAAGCAATTGACTGTCAACCAGATTCTTAATTCTATTAAGCACAATCATGGAAAGAACTTTACTTGGCACAAAGAGTAGGCTGATACCCCTATAGTTATTACAAGAACTACGATCACCTTTTTTAAAAATAGGGATAACAATAGCTCTGGTAAAATCGTTAGGAACCATGCCTTTATCATAAAAGATATTCAGAATTTCAGTCATCAAAGTGGTAACCGAAACATTCCCAGATCTAAGCATTTCTGTAGTAATTTCATCTATACCTGGGGATTTATAAAGTTTAAGTCTACAAACAGCCAAAATAACTTCATATTGTGTTATAGGGCCAACATTAAAGCCACCAATGCATCTATATCATTGCAAACAATGGGAGTAGAACTACCACATTGTTTAGAACATCACTGAAATGCTCAGACCACCTAGCCATGACAGAATCCTCCCCTTCTATAACCTTATCTTGTTTATCCTTCAATCCCTGTATACCTGTCCGTTTTCTACCACACAAAACATTAACTATCTGGTACAGCTCTCTGCTGTTGTGCTGTCTAACTGCTTCCTTGGCTTTGTCAGCCAAACCATCAAGCCAAAGATTCTTATCAGCAGCTAATTGATCTTTTACACGTTTATTAAGCTCTCTGTAATGCTTTCTATTAGGACTAGTAGGGTATTGATTAAGGACATACCTGCAGTTCTTTCTTCCGAAATAAGCTCAAGTGTCTTATCACTCAGCTAATTCTGTCTCTTCTGCTCCTTTTTTCCTAAAAGAGTACTGTTAGTGTCCAAAAAAGCCTGTTTAAAATGATCCCATTCTCCCTCAAATTCTGTAGTAAGAATACCATGACTGTCATAATGACTAAGTAACCTATCATGGTAAGCTTTGGCTATAACTGGGTCTTTCAGAGATTCAGTATTAAAAGTAAATTTTTCAACCCTAGCACAACACTTTTTAAGTTTAAGTTGCAAGACACTTTTAACAAGGTAATGGTTAGATCCAATTTCGGCTCCCCTATATGACCTGGTATTCCTAACAGAACTAGCCCATTTGCTGTTAATTAATATATAATCAATCATATTCTTGTGCAGCCCATCGGGTGAAACCCATGTGTACTTATGTATGTCGCAGTGTTTGTAATAAGTGTTAGTTATTCTGAATCCATTGAGTTTACTTACCTGTAGGAGACGTTGCCCATTGCAGCTACCAATACCAAAAGAGCTTATTACTCCTCCCCAAAGGTCAGAGTCAGTACCAGCTTTGGCAATGAAATCACCAAGAACAAGGGTAATATCTCCTTTCTTGACAGAATTCAAAATATCCTGAATTTGTCCATAAAACCTATCCTTCTCATCCTCATCGGCATCCTCAATGTGGGCATAACAGAAGATAACATTCAAGTCTTTAACGCTTGTCTGAAATTTTGCTGTAAGAAACCTTTTATTAATGCTCTCATATCCTAAAAGAGCATCACTACCGTGTCTGCTGAGAAGCAGACCCACGCCTGGTGATGCTTATTGTCGTCCCTCCCTGAAAAGAGAAATTTAAGATTATTTTTAAGAATCTGACCTTTGTCTGTCCATCTGGTCTCTTGCAAGCCTAGAATATATAAATTATTATGGTGGAATTCTTATGTGAGGACATCAAGAGAAAAAGCTCTGTGCAGAGTCCTCACATTCCAACTCCCTTTGGAGAGAAAATTGTTAGTGGGTTGTTTAAAGAAACTATGTTTATTGAGAGAGGGAATGCCGACAATATCAAACAGTCCCCTAATCGCAGACGTGGGGCAAAGACCTGTTCCCCCACCACTAAAGGCTGAAGCCATCTACCCTGGAAGACTTCCTCCAATGTAGAATTTAACGATGCCAATAGAAGCAAAGAGTTCATGTGTCTGCAATTGCCTCTGCTCAGGATTATCCACCAGCTGATAAACATATCCTGTGAATGTATTCACTTGGGCTGTCAACCCACAAACAAACAGAAAACACAGCGGAAGATTTTCCCTTCAAAGAAGCCCACCAGTGCAGCAAATTCAGGATCCATAATCAAGCTGAAAGCCATAATTCAGTCCAGTCCAGTGGGTTTATATGGTCAGCACCAGGACCCTGTGTACCCTGCTGAGGAGTTGACCACTCCTCAGCAGGGTAGAAAAAAAAGAAAAGTAGCCATAGTTGTCCAGATTAGTAGGCCACACTAATCTGGCAGTCCACCGCTTCCGTTCACTTCAACAAAAGAGTGCCTCTTTTGAAAAGTACTAACGGTCTGCACCACGAGATGGTGAGTTGGGCATTAGGTGCTAGGCCTGGCCAGTTTTATGGATCATCACAGGGGATTGGTGCATAGCTCTCCTTCCAGTGACTACCTAGCTATCATTTAGAGACCATTGATAAATTATGGAAGAGTTAATGGACAAAAAAGAGTGGTAGAAATGTTTAAACTAAAATAATTGAGGAGTTTTAACTAGGTACACACACTAACTCATAGGTACGATAAAACGTGGCAGCCATAAACCACGTGACTCAATCAACCAATCGCAGTCAATCACCTAGATGGCCAGCCTCTAACTATACAGGACCTCTATTCACGTGAAAAAGTACACAGTCCTATCAGAATGATATGACCACCTACCTAATAATTGGAATACCACCCTTGGCCTGGATGACAGATGCGAGCTACCGCGAACTACATGTGTTGCTTGATGGACAGCGTGATATGCACGCAATGAGGCCCTGGAAGGTTGCTACAGGCACACGTGCCCATTCAGACTCCAGCAGAGCACGGAGGTTCCAGTGATGACGTGTTTGTGAATCCGCACACCGAACCTGTCGATCCAAATGATCCCACAAGTGTTCTATGGGATAGAAGTTGGGCGATTCGATCGCCAGCCAAGGGAGAATGGAGACATCACTGTCATGTTCCTGGGACCAGTCACGCAACACCTTAGTGATAATGGCAGGTGCATTGTCCTGTCACCATCATCACCAGGGTAAACGTCCAACATGAAGGGATGCATATGGTCAATAGGCTGGACAGGTAGCCATTGGAGTTCAGGGACCCATCCAGTGGTACCAGCAGTACCAGGTCATACCAGGAAAACATACCCCAGACATGCACACTGACACTGCTGGCCTGTACTTGACTGGCAAGCGTGTCCAGGTGTTGGATCTCGTGTGCCTGATGTTGTATCCACCACCACCCATCACTTCTGTGGAGCAGAAACCTCGATTCGTCGGAGAAGGTAACCTTTTTCCATTCTTCCACTGTCCAATGACGGTAGTCCCGTGCAAACTACAGGTGTTGTTGCTGATGGACCTTGGTTAACATGGGTGCCTTTATGCAGCGTCGACTCCAGAGACATATGCGTAACAGGGTTCACTATACTGTTATCGGGGACATGTACCTGGGTGTGCCAGCATTCATTTGAGTACTCAATTGCTGCACTGTTGCATGTCCATTGCCCTTTACCAGTCGATAGAGGCGACGTTCTCCTCTGGGGTCGATGGCATTTTGGGCTCCACAATTATGACGTCGGGAGGTACTCAGTGTGCCAGCGGTCCATTCTTGGTACACCCTTACTATAGCACCTCCCAAACAGCCCTCTAAATCTTCTATTTCCGAGATGCTTCCACCCTTGGACAGTAGCCGATGATCATTCCTTTTTGAACGTCT
Organism: Ryuthela nishihirai; assembly: GCA_038380435.1. NCBI lineage: Eukaryota > Metazoa > Arthropoda > Arachnida > Araneae > Heptathelidae > Ryuthela > Ryuthela nishihirai. The sequence goes on along the minus strand of JAWZYU010000001.1, from coordinate 131,495,922 downwards.
GTCAGATCAATACCTCTGCCCATTGTACTCACGTTACGCACTATGGCTCATTTGTCTTGGCCGGCCGCTTATATCTCCATGTGGTCAACTTTATCATGTGCACTCTGTAACGTGCCTGGGCAAGTACACTGTGATTCCGTGGGTGGTCATATTATTCTGATACGACTGTGTATAACCTAGCTTCGCCATATTGTTCCTACTGACAAGCTTGTGTTTTCTGTGTTAACGAATTGTGCAAAAAAAAGTGGGAACCTTATATAGCATATTGCTGCAGAAATAAACCTGTGGAATAAATAAAAGGTTTACAACATTTCATTGCAAGAAGTTTAAGTAAATTTTTTCTTGCGGAATTTTTCAAAATTTTGCTATTTCAATTATATTGGAAAGTAGTGTAAGCTACTTCTACTACTGCTATACATTACTAAAATTACTCCTGATTTTAATTGTTCCCCTACACACCCTACTGCTTTTTTTTACTGGAGGGGATTATTGTTGCATTGTTTTATTTGCTATGTAATTTATTTTAATAAACGTTGAATTTCGAGGTCAACAACAGTTTTTAGAAACGAAAAGAAATGTGCAATCAAAGCGAAAAACCAATAAATTATAATTTTTGCTTTGAAAAAGAACCGTTTCAATTGTAAAAATGGTTCGATTTTATTCACAATATTAATAGAAATAATTCAGAAATTTGATCGTGGTATTCAACTACACATTTTGCAAACACATTCAAATACAAAATAGAAACAAAACAAAATTAAAAAAAAAGTAAATTCCTTTGTGCCTAACAATAATGTCTTCACCTACAGGAACTACTGGGATTTAATTGTGCCAGTTTTCGTGCAAAACATTCGCACATATGATGACAACTGAATTTCAGGGTAGGAGTAACCTATGGGAGTAACAATGCATTCACCACCTATGCTAACTGATAGTATGGGGTCTTTCCCCTATTCCTACCTCCATGATGGCTACAGAGGGTCAACTCTCACATTCCTCGTTCTTCAGCAGCCCTCGACAGGTTTTCATTTGGAGCTATTGTGAAGTAGCTTCATTTCTGCACATAGACACTGTTCAGCACCAGAGTTCCGATGAACGAGGTAATAATACTCCAAACAACAGATGAGGGAAGGAAAGCATTGAGCGCGATGCGCCGTGATAATTTAGTAGTCTTATCGTATGATACTGGCCGGTAGGTTTCTTAGAGAGAAATGAACGCTCACGATGCCATGCAAACTTATTGGGAAACGGTGAATGGTGCTAAATAGACTGATATATCAGTATAATGAAATTGAGTGTATGACTAAAATATATTCGTCATAATGAACCTAGCACAAAATAATCATTAAGATTTTCACTGTGTATTAGAGTGTCCTTAAAAATGTAAGTAACTTTAAACTGTCTGTTCCAACAAGCATTTCTCCGTGAATTCTAAAATGATGTCTCAACTTTGCAATATATTGTCCTGAATATCTCTCTATATTGGAAACGGCGAAGATTTCGTGCATCATATTGTCTGTTAATAACGAAAGTAAACTAACAAACTTAAGACAAAGAAAAATAATCTCTTAGTAAAAATTTACACTAAGTGGCCATTGAATTCTGACCACTCCAGTCCATGTTATATGAATGGGAAAGAAATTTTGAATTTCTATAACTTCTAACTATTACCTGATCAAAAGTTCCTTGCAACCGAAACTGAAGAAATGTGTAAAAGTTAAGAGAATTATGCTTTTACTGTGCTAAGGTTAAGAAGATGACTGAGTATAACATCCTTCTTTAAAAAACTGAACCATTTTGTCATTATGACAATCGTGGTTGGCTTACTACTTTTGAAACCAAAAGTAGTCGTTTGCGTAGAAGGGGATAGAGGAGACAAAATTATTTGACCAATAAGGCTGTGGAACGTATTTCTGAAAGAAGAATATGCAGGATTAAAATGAATGAACATCCTATTAATCCTAATAGATGGCATAACAATGAGCTTAATAAACGTGTAAAGGATCAGTTAACAGCTGATAAGAATCTTTTGCTTGATATCTTGGCTGACAAAGCAGAGGAAACATTTAGACAGCACAACAGCAGGGGATTGTACGAGATAGTTAATGCAGATAGGCACACAAAGATTAAGAGATAAACATTGTAAGGTGAGGATCTTCTGATGGGTAGGTGGGGTGAGCATTTTAGAGATGTTCTAAACAATGAGATTATCTCTACTCACATTGTTTGTAATAAGGATAGATGTATTACTGGCTTTAATGTTAGCCATATGTCCTATTCTGAAGTCGCTTTGACTATCTCGAAATTAAAACTGCATAAATCCCCAGGGGTGGATGAAATCACCACTGAAATGTTTAGAGCTGGGAAAATTTGCATTGTCACATGGCTGACTGAAATTTTGAATATTTTTTATTAAAATGTGTTGTTCCTACGGATTTTTTTGGAGCTATTATTATCCCACTTTTTAAAAAACGCGACCGTAGTTCTTGTTATAATCAGAAGGAAATAGTTTACTTTCTAATACGTAGTCCTCGTCAGAATAGAGGAATTATTTTACTTTCTAGTATGTAGTTTTTGTTACAGTTATTGGGAAATTAGTTTACTTTCTGTTCTAGGTAAAGTTCTTTGAATGATTACACTTAATAGGATTAAGAATTTGGTTGATGGACAACTGTGTGATGAAGAATGCGGATTTAGAAGTGGTTGGAGTAGTTTCAGAAACCTGTGGTTACTATTCTGTAGTGGTTAGTAACTTCATAAATTTCTAAAAGGCTTTTGACTCTGTTGATCGATGTAATTTGTGGTTGATCGTTAGATTCTATGAAAAACCTGACAGGTTAGTTAGCATTATGAAAGCTCTCTGTAATAATGCTGTGTCGTATGTGAAAGTCGATAAGGCTTGTAGCGATTGGTTTAGCATTACCAGTGGAGTTAGGCAAGGGTGCATTTTGTCTCCTTTTCTCTTTAATTTGGTTATTAATTATGTTAATGCGAAATTCTTTCCAAGGGAAAGATTTTGGGCTCAAATGGTCTAGAGATTTCAAAATTTCTGATTTAGATTATGTAGATGATTTAGCCCTGTTGTTTAATGATGTTGAGATGAATTTTCACATTAGGGCTGTTCGTAAGAATGGTAATAGAGTAGATTTTATGACAAACAGAGAAAAAACTAAAGTGAGGAAAATTGGTCACGAAAATAGTGCTTCAGTTGCTTTGAATGGCTGTACTATTGAGCAAGTCCCTCAGTTTAATTATCTTGGTAACAGACACTGGTGATGTGCGGCATGAGATAAATAGAAGAATAGGGGTTGCTGCTGGGACTTTTAAGAATCTGTGGAGAGTGTTGAAAAATAGGCATGTACACCTAAAGACTAAAATTAAGCTGTATAATAGTTTGGTTCTTTCTAAGATTAGTTATGCTAGCAAAACTTAGACTCTTTGTAAGCAGGATAACAAGAAACTTGATGACGTTGATTCTAGATGCTTATGCAATATCTTGGGCTTTTAGTTATTTTTAAATGGTTTGGCTTTGTAAATAATGATGAGGTTAGAAGAAGGAATCATCAACCTCCTTTGAGCAGCATATTGTGCAGAGAGAGACTGCATTGGTTTGGCCATGTTGCCTATATGCATAGCTTAAGATTAGCAAACAGGACTATGAACAGTGTGCCTAAATGTTTCCGGAAAAGAGGGAGACCTAGGATGCGATGGGCAGATAATATCAAATTGGAACTTGCTAGAATTGTAAGCAAATGCAGCAGCTGTAGCTCAGGATAGAATTTTCCAGAGAGGAAAATTACACAGTCTAGTAATTTTCCTCTCCAGACATGTCTGTATTACAAAGACCTCAGTGTTTGTTTGTTTATGTGTATGTGTGTGTGAATAAATTAATAAATTACACATTTCCTTTTTGAAGAAAAAATATATTTTGATATTACTGCGAAATCTTATTAAGGTAGTTTTATTCACAATGATCGTTACAGTCGAAATCAACAAAATCTTCTCTCATAATTATATATCATTACATATAAATGTTCTATAAAATACGATGATTTTAGGTACATTAAAATGTAGAGGAAGCCTGTTTTTGTATCTGTGCTCGGAAAAACCAAAGTGATACACCTATCCAAACTTTAAGGGCGCATCCACACTTTCCGCTCTACAAAGACGAATTTTCGAAGACTGCGCATCCTCTGGAGTCGGTAGTGAAGCGTTACTTCCCCTCCGCTGGCTACTGCACGATTGGCTAAAGTCGGTTCTATTTCTATATTATAAATAGCCACTGACAAATGACGTTAGAACAGCCCGAAATGTATACATTTCAAATTTTATGTGCGTATTTGTATTTTTTAAAATTTTTAGCTACTCATAGAAAAAATCATACTTCCAAACATATTTCCAAAACTTTATGGGTGGTTACAGAAGAAAAACTCGCTTAACGTTAAAGACTTATGTACTCAGATATTTCGTTAGTGTAATATCTCCAAATTGTCACTATCTACTTTCACCTGGCTTCTTCTTCTTCTTCAAACAAAACTCATCTTTCCCTGGACAAAGAGGTCCAGGGAAAGATGAGTTTTGTTTGAAGAAGAAGAAGAAGCCAGGTGAAAGTAGATAGTGACAATTTGGAGATATTACACTAACGAAATATCTGAGTACATAAGTCTTTAACGTTAAGCGAGTTTTTCTTCTGTAACCACCCATAAAGTTTTGGAAATATGTTTGGAAGTATGATTTTTTCTATGAGTAGCTAAAAATTTTAAAAATACAAATACGCACATAAAATTTGAAATGTATACATTTCGGGCGATCCCTCTCCCCTCTAACTACACCGCTGAGTATAAAGCCAAATTTTTAAAATTAATAACTGTTCCATTTGATGATAGGGAAATTGATTATTTACACTAAGAATGAAATGGAACACAATGCACTCCATAATAACATATATGAGTAATGTTTTGGTATGCTGATTTTAATGTATTATCATGCATTATTTAATTACTGTTTTCTCTAATGTAAGCGACATGTTTTCCTGACTACTATGCTGAATATCTGAAACTTGAAATAAATTTATAAATATTTATGCAATTGTAAAGTTGAGATGGTCCTGTCAAGACATTAATTTTTAGTGTAACAAATAATATGCAACACATTAGGCAGTTGGTGTGGACCTTAAGAAATTTTTTAAAAAGGAAATAATTTATCTATATATATTACAGTAATCCTATTTAAAATCCAATTTAAAAAATATAAAGGAAGAAGTGCTAGAGAATAATTTTATGAAAATAGTACAGTGTTCTGGTTTGAGCTTTACCCTTCAATTATTTTTTCGAAACAGTCTGATGGATTGTTTACTTCAAAAGAAATTATCAGTCGTTGCTGTTTGTGCAATATCTCTTGATACTCTACTGCCGAAATTTCGAATTTCTACTTAAATAGATCACTTGCAATATTCCTTTAAAGTTTCGCATTTTGCAGATTTAGCATTGTGCAAAGATGGCCGAGTGGTTAGCGCGCTTGGCTACTGATATAAGGGACCTGGGTTCGAGCCCCGGATAAGGCATGGTTGTATGTGTTGTTTTTCTGCTGTGGTCCTGCCATCCTCTCAGATCTTCTACTTTGGCATATAAACTGACAGGCTCTTGTCAGACCTCTGTGGCAAGCAGCTGCTTGAGGGGGTATTTATTTTTTATTTATTTTAAAGATGGAAACACTACTTGAGGATTTGAAAATGTGAATCGTAATATTTCATTAGTAATTATCCCACAATATTTTCTAATTATCTTTTAAAGCAAAAAATCCCTCCCCCCTCCGCTAACCGAAGATAATCTATCTAATCAATATTCAACTCATTGTTATCAATGCAAACCTCATGGCATTGACATTCCACTACCAAAATTTACAGCCTACATTCATATTAAAATTTTAGTTTTCAAAATTATCCAACGTTTATTAGAGAGCACCATTAACACTTTTGAGAGATTTGAAAAAGTGACATTAATAAACATGAAAAAAACTAATGTACCATAAATAAATTACTAATCGAACAAGAGTGATCATTGAGTGATTCGGGGCAAAATAAAGGCGAAAAAAAAAACTAATAATTTACCTAGTGCTAGCAGATGCTGGAGTGATAACTTATTTATTATCATTTATTTTGGAATTGATACAGAGCTATTTTTCTAAAATCTATTTGTACAGTTAATGGTACACGCACAAAAAAACCTTCTTGCCACCCGTCACGTGTTAGCATGTGAAAGCCATTTTTTGCAGACAAAAGGGGGGAGCCGCCGATGAGTAGGATCTCATTTTTTTTGGCGATACACATTTTTTCGACGAAAGTATTGGAAAGGTGACCTAGTGGACAGGAGAAATATGGAAGCCTCCAGTTAAGGCCATCCAGCGAGTTCTTTAACATGCATAAAAGGTAGGTTGCCCTGACCACAGCGTAACGTCCGATTCGACTCTCCCGCCGAGTGGTTAGCGCACTTGGCTACTGATCTAAGGGACCTGGGTTCGAGCCCCGGGTAAGGCATGGTTGTATGTGTCGTTTTTCTGCTGAGGTCCTGCCATCCTCACAGACCTTCTACTAGGGCATATAAACTGACAGGCTCCTGTCAGACCTCTGTGGCAAGCAGCTGCTTGAGGGGTATTTTTTTACTTTTTTTTTATTTCTTGAATTCTGTCAACGAATAATTTGTGCATTTACTGTTGAATGGGTCTAGTTGGAAACTCGTAGATTTATGCTGGTGAATGTAGTTTAAACATTCTTATTGAAAAAGTTTGCTCTTGACGGCGACCATGGTCGGAGGGTTGAAGGTTAAATGCTATCTCTGTAGATTTTTTATTTGATAATAAAATCCATTCATATATTTTTACCCGTGAATCTGTTTTTTTTAACCTACGAAAAAACCTAAAATGGCAATGGCATTTGCTTTCTTGCATAATTCATAAAATGTCATCTTGTTCATAATATTGCACAAAGGCACTCCGTGCCTCGAAATATTACTAGTGGACCAACTTGTTTATATACGAATTTATACACATTTTACAATTAGTTGCAATAATCATTTTAAAAAATTTGTTTCAGGTTTGCTGAATACCTCTCATGTAACCATTAGACTACATCTGGTTATGTCCGATATAAATATTATTTAAGTACAGGTAATGTGTAGTGGCGCTATTGACGCACTTAAACATCTGTCAGAAAAATGTCGATGTATTTATTAATGTTGCTTTATTGATATGTTTATTAAAATAACATTTTTTTAAAGAAAATAAATGTTTAATTGTGTGTTTAGGTAATTTTAAATAGTAGTGCAAAATTAAAAGCCAGAAATATTTGTATTCTCTGTAATTTTTGGCTTAGCTATGGCTGTAGGCTCAACGGGAATAAGATGGTTAGAATTATTAGAGAAGGAATTTGATAAAGCTTTTGTTGACTTGGATATGTTATTAGGGGAAATTGATGAAGACCAATGTGATATAATATATGAAGGGCGACAAAGAATGACTGCACTTAGTGCAACTTTTGCCCAACTTTCCCACAAGAGTCAAACTGTGTTTGAAAATAGCATAAGAATGGAGGTAAGTCTAGCAAATAAATACTTTACGTTTTTTGCTTCCTTCCAGAACTTAAATATTAAAATATTTATGATGTTTAGGTCTATTAGTTACACATTTAACAAATAGTGCATTTGTTTTGAAAAAGTAGAAATAAAAAGTAAACCTAAAATTTTTGTCCATATATTTACCATAAATTCAACAGGTAAAAATATATATTCCCTAACTATGCTGATGCAGTCAGAGAAATAGCAAATGAAAATAATGTCAATGTATTTGCTCTCAGCATTGGAGGGCTAATTGGGAGTAGTGCACATCACAGTCCTTGACCACCATTTTTTTTGATGCGACGTAACAAAACGGTCCTTTTCAATGATTCCCACAACCCACCAGACCCTAACCCAAACGAGGGTTTCTAAAAAAAAAAAAGATTTTTTTTCGTTACCATGGTAATGATAATTTGAGTTTTCATCAAATGCAAAATTACCATTACCATGGTAACAGTAATTTGTGTTGTAAACAAATGTAATGTAACCAAAAAAAACATGATTCCACTAAAAGCATCATAACCTAAACCACAAATTACTAAAAAAATTAAAATTGTTAAAAAAACACAACTAAGATAATACATTTGCCTTCTCATATTCTGCAAATTCCTGCAATCTCTCTCCCCCCCCCCCCCCTCTTTTCCCAATAGTTAAAACTCCACAAACATATTTCCACAAGCTAAACTAATAAATCAAGTCACACATTAAATAAACCACCAGAATTAATGAAATTGAACACAAAACCAAGATCATCATCAACAATGCATTGCCGACTGACATTAAGTAGATAATCTCTTCAGAGACAACACATACCAAAAAGCATGAAAATCGGAAAGAGTATATCTCTGATCTGAATTATTAAAAAAAACCGAAACTAAATAATATCAGAGACAACACATACCGAAAAACCTAAAAATCTGAAACAGTGCACCACTGATCGAATTATAAAAAAGCTCACGAAACTAAATAATGTCCTCACAGACAACACAAAGGAAACAACATGAAAATCAGAAACAGTGCACTGCTGACTGAATTATAAAAACCCATGAAACTAAATAATGTCCTCGCAGACAACACAAACTGAAAAACATGAAAATTGGAAACAGTGCACTGCTGACTGAAACATAAAAACCCATGAAACCAAGTAATATTCTTGCAGACAACACAAACCGAAAAACATGAAAATCGGAAACAGTGCACCACTGACCAAATTATAAAAAACTCCTGAAACTAAATAATTTCCTCACAGACAACGCAAACCAAAAATTGGAAACAGTGCATCCCCGACCAAATTATAAAAAAGCCCCTGAAACCAAATAATCTCATCAGAGACTACCCCCCCCCCCCCCCATCATATAGTTCAAATAACCCTCCCCTAAATTACTCAACCTTCCTGACTCCATCAAAAACTGCCATTTTTTCCACACCGATAATTCTACAATACCTAAAATTTCTGGGGCGGGGGTGGCTCAGTCGGTAGCGCGCCAGGCTCGTAATCTGTAGTTCCCAGGTTCGAGTCCCAGCTGGGTCAGCGTTGAGATTTATCTCCGCAAAATTCCCCTCCCTGCTCACGGTCAGTAGGGGACACCGATGGGCTTGGAAAGGCCGCCGTCCATCGGATGGGACGTTAAGCCGTGGCCCCGTGTGCGGGAGAGCCATACCCTATGCACGTTAAAGAACACGCTGGATGGCCTTGACGGGAGGCTACCATCTGTCTCCCAACAGCTGTTCCAGTGGGTCCCCTACCCTAACCTTCTCTGAGCCTTCGGGGTTCATGTGACCTGGCCATTTAGCCCATGGTGTGCAAAAAAGTGCCGCTCAGAGGTAAAACAACCCAACCCAACCTAAAATTTCTACATCAAAAAGCCATCAAATACTTCCACATATTAACAATAAATCATATAAGTAACTTTAAAAGACTCCTAAATGTATAACAAAATTAATAAATCACTATAATACACTAATAATTACCATACTACACATAACTACTAAAAATCACTCAATCCCAAACTACTATAACGAAATACACCTTTTTGTTACTGCCGTCATGTTCAGTCCCACATGGAAAAACTTCCAGCAATTTTTCCCCCAAGCTTATTCCACCCCGCCCCCATACTATATTAGAATCCTCTGAAAACTCACTTTATCACCAAAAACTATTCTCCTAAAACCCTAACACCCTGTTAAAGCTATCATTTTTTAAAGTTAATTGCTCCACATTTTAAACTTTTGCCATTTTCTTCCACACTCACAACAACAAAACACATACTACTACATCATACTGAACACAAAAAAAGATTTAAAATAATTCTATCTGGTTGTAACCACTCCTTCCTTACCCTTCAAATGCCCTCACTCCAAATAACTTGCAAAAACTTCCCCCCCCCCCACGCAGCCACAGAAAGCTACTGAACTCCCACTACCAAACGACTTGACCATAACATTACAAAACAGTTCACTAACACTTTCAACAAACAACCCTCCTAAATATTAAATAATTTCAATTCCAAAATATCTTAAATAACATTATTTATCATATTTTAATGAAATTTCGAAAAAACAACAGGAAAATGTTAATTATTCCTATTTTGGCTATCATTAAAAATCCCTCATTAAATATGTTATACATATGCACTTATCTCTAGCCACATAGGCATGTTATCTTAAGGAGTTATCAAGCAAAAAATGGTGAAAAAAGCAACATAACTTCACATCAAATCACACATGACTTCACATTACCTACCCAAAAGAAACAAATCATAGAAACAGGCTACCAACAACCAATGGTTACTTTTCTACATCATGCTTTATACTTCAACATCATATGCTTCTTGAGCAGTGCCATCTGTTGGTTGAGAACCGTGAACAACAAACTGACTGGTTAATTTTGATAGAGTTAGGAATTTGTAAATTTTAGAGTAGTGATCAAAAAGTGTATTTTTCTGTTACAGCATAAATGTAATTTATACATGTGATGGTATATAGGTTGGGTTGAGGCAAATATTTCCCATTATTTTCCCTAGTATGATAATTGGAATTTCTCTTTTTGCCTCCTTTTAAGCATAAAACCAAGATCAGTGATTTTGGAGACACTCAGGGCCAGAAGTTGACCTATTGAGACCCTAAGCTGTGTCAAGTTTAAGAAGCCCCCAAAATTTGGAAGTCAAAATATATCCATTATTCTGATTGAATACTATGAAAATTTATAATTTATAACCACTAATACAAATTTACACCTGCTACATAGTAAAATGTGAAATTCACTTTTTTTTAGGCCTTTCATATAGTGAGGTTCTAAGATGTAGCCTAATTAGTTTATGTGTAGGCCCTACCCTGGAGACACTATATCATTATTAGACAAAATTCCCGTATATGTACTGTAATTACTATGATGCAAATTCAATGAATAGATCCAAAGTCATGTTATTAGCAGTGATTTAAAAGTTTCTTGGGCAGACCTGCGTTTACGCCACTCAGGCAGCATATTTTTTTCTAAAGCAACACTTGACTTTTGGACTTCTAATAGTGAATGAGGTGACAAAAAAATTTCATTTTTCCTGATTTATACCAAGTTCTTTAAAATTACTTCTGTAGCCAAAATCCACTAAATATGCAATTTAAACTAATGAAAAGTGCATTTCAGTATCACTTTGAAAAGTTCTATGTACAATAATCTAAACAACGTATTTCTAGTAGTGAAGAGGTTACAATGGGAATATGGTGAGTAAAGAATATAATGATAAAGACTTTCTTAACCCTTTCCGTATGATGGCTCCACTGTTGGAGTCAAACAATGTTATACTGACTGCTGTGATGATTCCAAAGTTGGAGCCGTCACAGTTAAGTTTCTTTTGTGGCATATAATAATTCAAAATGCTCATTTATGAGTTCCTGGAGACATTTGTAATGCATATCAGTGATGTCATAAATTTTTCGACCAATCAAAATTTACCACACCATATAAGGCCTGAGGAAGGGAAGCTAAAAATCAGTTGCAAACAGGCATTCAGGCAAATATGATGTATGCTAATTTGTAGGTAATCACAATTTGATTGAATAAAAATACAATAAATATGTCATGTGAAGAGGAATTTGGTGATAGTGATGAATATATTCCTGATGAAAGTGATATGGATTGGAATGATACTGATTTTTCTGACCTTACTAATAATGAATTTGAGAATGAAGAATGAGAACTCAAGGAAATGGCAGGAGGCTGGAAGGGTATTCCTGAAGTGGTTGATGATGTCAAACTCAACAAGAGCCACAATTACAGCGTAAGTATGATGGTGTGAATCCAGCTGTTGATTTTTCAGAAAACATGACTGCTTTAGAATGTTTTGAACATTTTATTGCCAATGAAATTATACAGCGTATTGTTGCTTGTGTTAATGATAGAGCCAAATCTTTTTTTGAGGAAAATCCACAAAATAATGGTTTTGTAAATAGTATTTGTTGGAAGGATGTAACAACAAATGATATATTTACATTTCCTGCAATGCATTTTTATACTGGGTTATGCAAGCTTTCCAACCTAAATATGTGTTGGTCATGCAAGCCTTGTGAACCTATTCATTTTTTCAATGCATTGATCATTAGTAGAGACAGGTTTATGCCAATTATGAAATTTTTGTGCTTTAGTAAAGTAAATGAGGAAAAATAATGTATCTTCCACTCAACTGGGTCTTTTCTATAAATTGTTGTGGAAGTTTCAAGGAAGAATGTGGATATGGGAGAACATATTTCCATTAATGAAACATTAGTCTTGTGGAAAGGGCAGTTAGGATTTCAGCAGTATATAAAAAACAAGTGCTAGATTTGGCATAAAACTCTTTGTTATGTGCAATAGCAAGCAAAATTGGTGTAGATACAATTATGACTTTCGAGTGTATTCTGGAAAAGATAGTGAAAATCCCCTTTCTTTGCCAGACATTGAAGGAATAAAGGAACTTTCACAAAGTGAAAAAATAGTTGTATATTTTGTAGTGCCTGTTTTGGGTCAGGGGCAGCATATAGTAGTGGATATTTGGTATGCAATTATTTGGTTGGCACTATTCTTAAAGCATTACAATAACTGCAACACTTCATACCAATAGACAAATCCCAAAGGATCTTGTTGAAGAAACTGAAACAATATGATGCAGCTTTTGTTCTTATGGTCAATGCTCTTATTGTGAAGTGGGAAGACAGAAGATCAGAGTATGTAATAAGTATAAAGTATTTAGCCGGTTTTATACAAAAGGATATAACTTTCTTCAGTGGGGCCAGAAAGGTTTACAAAATGCCTATGGTCATTGAAATGTACAATGAATACATGGGACTGACAAGGCTGATCAGCTCTTAGAGCCTGTGATCCAAGACAAAAATCTCATGCCTGGTTCAAAAAATTAGGTCTACACCTACTGATTCATATGATGCTAAACAGGTTCATTGTTAACAAAATATTGCACAGAAGAAGACAGTTTTCAAGCAGTACATTTGACAGGAAATGTTGGAAAAGTATAATCCAGAAGGAATTGCTACAAAAGAAAAATACATTACCAACAACCTTCATGCAGGTTGCAAGCATAAGTGTGAAGAAGTTGTTCATGCACTGGTTCCAATTGAACAAATGCCAGGCAGTTCAAATAAATGTACAAAAAGGTGCTATCGAGTGTGCTATCCACAGTGTCAGCAAACTAGGAAGTGTTGCAGTGGATGCCCTGAGAAACCAGGTCTATGTAGCATAGAACATTTCAATAAATGGCACAAGCGAAATACTTCAAATTAGGTAAGTTTGATATATATACATACCACACACACATATATAGTCATAAAGATGTTATAAATAATAAATCACTACAGATATGCTATTTGTTAAAATTCCAATAAAATTCATATTGTGTGGCATGGCACTAATATCAAGACTTGTATGGAAAGGTTGAAGCATAAAATTTTGTTTCCACAAATAAAACCACCAAAAGTAATAGTATCTAAGGCATATTTTTCCAGCTGCACATATTGCTATGTGACGAATGTTGGTAAGTACCATACAATGCTAGTTGTTTCAACATACCACTAAACAATGAATTGCCATTCTGCAATTTAAGAAAGCCCCAGAACAAAATTATAGGAAACAACCATTTTAACCTGAACATACTGCTAAACAATGAACCACCATTATATATCTATAGTATGAAAAAAGGCCATGGAACTAAATAATCTCATTAGAGATAACAAGCCTAAAACAATATAATTAAATCACAGTGCTACATATACACATGCTATACACCAAACAGCCAAAAAATTATGACCAGCATGACTGATGTTATGACTTTATGCAAATTGAAGCAACTGCAAGTAAACAACAAGGTCATGAAATGGTATAAATAACACCTGATACTGAGCTCTGTTAATCAATGTTATTCACGTTCTTCAGATGGGAAAGGCAGTGGACTTAAGTGAGTCTGACAAAGGCCAAATTGTAATGGCCAGACGACTGGGTCAGAACATTTCCAAGATGGCAAGGCCTGTGCGATGCTCACTGTCAGTTGTGGTTAGTACCTTCAAAAAGTGGTCTGAGGAGGGAAAAACCATGAACTACTGGCAACTATCCCATATGGTACGAGCCAACAGAAGGGATGCTGTGGTGCAACTCACCCATAATTTGAATGCTGGTGACAGGAGTAATGTGTCACAACACAGAGTACATCGAACCCTGCTGCAAATGGGGCTGCGTAGCCGCAGGCCACTCTGAGTGCCCATGCTAACCTCGGTTCACCGCCGAAAGCACCTGCAGTGGGCAAGCGAGCATCAAAACTGGACTTTGATTGGAAGAAGGTTGCCTGGTCCAATGAATCTCATTTCCTACTGCATCATGTGGACGGCTGGGGAAGTGTTGGGATCAGGATGCGCCATGGGACAAAAACAAGCCGGTGGAGGAAGGTAATGTTTTGGGCAATGTTCTGCTGGGAAACCCTTTGTCCAGTCATGTGCAGGAAACTATGATGTCTACCACCTACCTAAACATCATTGCAGACCAGGTACATCCTTTCATGGCAACAGTAAACCCCTCTAGTAGTGCCTTCTTTCAGCAGGATAATGCGCCATGCCACACTGCTGGATTGTTCGTGAATGGTTCGTGGAACATGAGGAAGATTTCCAGGTATTGCTCTGGTCTCCAAATTCCTCAGACATCAATCAAGCATCTGTGGTTTGTGTTGGGTCCAATCTGGATTGGAGTATATCCAATCTGCGGCAGCTCAACTATGTAACTTACGAGAGTTAAAGGATCTACTGGTAATGTGTTGGTATCAGATACCACAAGACATCTTTAGAAATCTTGTAGCATCCATGCCTCACTGGGTCAGAGCTGTTTTGGCAGCTCATGGAGGACCAACATCATGTTAGGGCAGATAGTCATAATGTTTTTGCGCTTCAGTGTATATTACTTATATAGTGTTATCGAGTTTAATTAAATTTATGACAAGCCTAAAAAAACATGATTACGTACAAAGCCCTGCTGATCAACAGCATAAAAAAAAGCCCCCTGAACTAAATCCCATCAGAGACAACAAGAATGAAACACATGAATTATCTTAAACAATTCACTGACAATCTGCAGTATAAAAAGCCCCCAGAACTAAATAATGCCATCATAGACAACAAGCTGATAAAACATGAGTAGTTATTTAGAATTGCGTACTTCTGCTGCCATTTTGTTTTATTAAATTAGTCCATGGAAATACTAATTTCTTACATCATAATCTGAAAACAAAAATACTATCCTCACCAATGCTTTCTAAAAAAAAAAAAATTATTTTCACAAAATTTATAAAACTAAAGAAAATTAATTCTATAAATAGTTCAATTCGGTATCTAATATTCACACACTTTTTCACTGATACTAGCACAGAAGTTGTTAAAAGTTCATGTGAAAATGATGTTTGTAAGATAAACATACTACGTAGTGAAAGTCAAAATCAGATCAGTAGGCGGTACTGAACTGGCAGCCCTCCCCTTCCGTTTCCCTTCCAAAAGAGAATATCTCTTTCGAAAGGTACTAACGGCTGCACCAGGGCCGTGCGGTAGATTTTCTCATTATGATGCAAGTCTTCGAAATGCCGCCCCTTAAATGTTTTTTCTTTACAATAACCTTCGATTGTGATTTAAAAAAAAACTGCACAAAATGTACGAATACTATTTTTATTTTGAAAATATAAACTACTTTAAAATAATGATATCAACTATCAACTACAACAATCTACTACAGTTTTACTCTTCTAACTTTAACTTTAGCAAATTCATTAATTAGGGATGTGTAGTCTACAGTGGCAGCCAATGTAGATTCAATAGAAATTAATGACAGATTTCTAAGTTTTGTTTGGCTTATTGAACTTCTCAAGTAGTGTTTTATTAATTTTAATTTGGAAAAACTTCTTTCCCCACTAACTACAGAGACAGGGAGTGTTAATAAAATTCTCAGAGCTACAACAGTATTTGGATACAAAGTAATTGTTATTTTGGCACAAATAATTTAAAACATCCAAAGGTTTCATAGAATATGGTAGCATTCAGGATACATCACGTAATTCTTCTTGAAGATCATTTGCATTTATATCTGATTCATTTGTTGTAGTGTGGAAAAAAATTATCCGTGAGCACCTGCTGTTCAGAAAAGTGTGTGCATGTTGGGTACCAAGGGCATTGACATTTGATCAAAAGTTGTGTCATATTGCCACTTGCACAGACCTTTTGCATCGTTTTAAGTCTGAAGGAGATGCATTTCTGCAGCAGATTGTGACTAGTGATGAGTCGCACACATACTGGATGCGCTGAGCAGAAGTGCTTTATCATTATGTGCATCCATCAATTAGTAACAAAAAGCAATTGATAATCCTTCCATAAATAATATTTTGCCATTTTTCATGTAACGAAACTCCTTGGGTGCAGTAAGTCTTCTCTTCGTAGTTTTTTCTTTCTCTGTCAGCCACTAACCAATTTACATTTCACGCAAAAGGTATGTACTACCTTGGCCAACAATGATAGACTACAGGCCTGCACAATTGCTCGAAAAAGACACCTTTACGCGAACCTCCTATAATATAAAATCTCACTAGATGGCGCACAAACACTTTGCAAACAAACCGGTTTCTTCATTCGTTTTCGTGTAAAAGTAGCGAGGAAAAACTTCAAATTTCGTGAATGTAAAGAACCCTGGGGAAAAAAATATGCCACATTTATGTTTGTAACTTACATGCTATTAACATTTTTAAATGGAAGGTGTTTTTAGGAAGAAAAATCAGATAGGTTTGGATTCAAAAAATCATAATAAGTTTGGTGATTTCGCTTCTGTATGCCTTAATAATAAACTAAAATACTAATTTTTTTTAATTTTTTGGAAACGATGTACGATTAAAAAAATAAAATAAATACCCCCTCAAGCAGCTGCTTGCCACAGAGGTCTGACAGGAGCCTGTCAGTTTATATGCCAAAGTAGAAGATCTGAGAGGATGGCAGGACCTCAGCAGAAAAACAACACATGCAACCATGCCTTACCCAGGTCCCTTAGATCAGATATTCGAAATTATGTTGGTTGAAAGTGAATGTCCTGAAGTTTTCATAGGAAACAATAATTCACCTCTTAGACCCAGGGTGGGTGGGAAATTGCAATTTTTTTTTTTTCAGCGAAATTTCTTTATAGAGATAAAACTTTTTTTTTTGCATTGGATAAGTATTGATGAAATATTATGATTTTTCATTTCCTAGTCTCCCAGAAGCTATAAAATGCTATAAACTGTCGAAAAATGTGAAAATTCGAAAATTTCAAATGAATATTGCAAACGATGTATTTATGCTAGAACTTTGAAATTTTGATGGGGGAATGTGCAGGTCACGTTGTACCATTGGTTATTATGAGTTGACCACTTAGACCCAATAGGGTGGAAAAAGGCAATTTTTTTATGTTTTAAGAGAATATTGTTTCTTTATAGACATAAATTAAAAAATTATTTGGTGTTGCATAGTTATTGATGAAATATCACAATTTACACTTTCCGAAGTTAGTATTAGCGTGATCCCCTATCAGTCAATCATGCACAATTGACTATATTTTAGATATTACTCTGAGTTAGTGATTTGAATTATTACCGTGAATATAAATAATACTCTATGCATTAGTGGCAAAAGAAATTTGATGCCAAATAAATAAATACCCCCTCAAGCAGCTGCTTGCCAAAGAGGTCTGACAGGAGCCTGTCAGTTTATATGCCACAGTAGAAGATCTGAGAGGATGGCAGGACCTCAGCAGAAAACAACACGAACATCCATGCCTTACCTGGGGTTTGAACCCAGGTCCCGTAGATCAGTAGCCAAACGCGCTAACCACTCGGCCACGAGACGGCTTGATGCCAAAACCCAAAAACACGCAAAAAAAAAAAAACATGACTTCCTTTCTCCCGATTAACCTGTTCAGTCTGTTAAACTAGTCTTATTGATAATCAGTGCCACGAGCTCAGCGTCTGAGTGGAAAAAATTTCTGCCCTTGAATGCCAAGCACTCAGCATAATCGCGATTTCCTCTATTTTATTACCTCCCTAAAGTTCCCCGCCCTGCCCACGGTCATCAGGGGACACTGATGGGATTGGAAAGTCCGCCATCCGTCAGATGGGATGTTAAGCTGTGGCCCCGTGTGCGGGAGAGCCATACCCTGTGCACGTTAAAGAACATACTGGATGCCTTGATGGGAGGTTACCATCTGTCTTCCAACAGCTGTTCCAGTGGGTCCCCTCCCCCAACCTTCTCTGAGCCTTTGGGATCCTTATGACCTGGCCATTTAGCCCATGGTGTGCAAAAAAAGTGCAGCTCAGAGGTAAACAACACAACCCTCTATTTTATTTCTTGTGTTATTTTGCTTTCATCCTTTTGGTTTTCATCTGAAAATTACAATACATTTTCAGCTGTCTTTCTTATTTTTTTTTTTCAAATTGATATAGTTCATGGTTGTTTTAAAAATTGATTGTAAAAGGAATCTAATTTCTCTGCCAAGAGAACAAAGCAATCAGAGGCGCAAGGATATATACCAGTGACCTACGACCCAACTTTCTCCCTCACTCCGCTCCCTGTAGCTTCAGGGCACGGGGTTCTGAAGGTATTCCAATTTGCAGTCAGTTGTCTAACGTGGGAGGTGGGGGAGGGGGAGTCCCATCCATTTGAAATCGCACACACCCTTTGAACACGTGATACGTAGCTTTTGTGACCTTTGATCTTCAACTTTTGCCCCTTTGTTTTTATATCATATGCACCTGTTCTGGACCAACACTTCGGAAAACAGCATATCAGCATGTTTAGTAGAGAAAATTTGAAAAATTGTGTATTAAAAATTTTTAGTTTTGAAAAGATTGCAGTTTTGAATCCGAATGCAGAAATCACTCTAATGAAAACCTATGCAGACAATATGATTTGTTTGTTTAGTGTTTGCGCGCCATTTGGCAGATATTTTTTCATAAGAGTGCCTCGAGAAAACTCTAATTGGGCAGGCCTGTACTCTTATCATTGTTGGCCAAGATACTGCTAATCACACTCTTGTTTTCTTTTCGCAGCCACCAGGTGACATAGGTTATGGTACTTACATAAAATTGATGAAGCATTTGTTGGGATATTGCAGCTGTGGAAAATGAACCTGATTTCAGACAGCTGGGTGGTATAGACAACAATCGTTTAAAAGTCTGATCAGTGTCATCTTAGCAAATTTAAATAATGATTCTTTGTTTGGTAACAATGAGAGACCAGGAGTCACTGCAGAATTCACATAATTTTCCCCAGTATTTAAATACTAAAGCAAGCTGACCAAAGTTGTATTCCTTCTCTCATTAATCCTTTTTATAAGAGAGTTTTTTTACCTTTTTCGCTTATAGTGAGAAATGAAATACAGTAGGTGCAATCTTGTATTTAAACCTTTTGAAATAAAAATATATTTAAGAACAATGATTGTAAAAGTAAAATAAAATGTTCTTAATACAACAACAGTAAACTGTCAACAAAGCCCCAACCAATATTGCGAAAAACATACAGTTGGGGGACTAAGGTGAAAAACAAGTACATTTTTTCCATGTAGGCAACGGAGCAGTTGACTGGCCAAAGGAAGGAAGTTTCTTCAGGAGATATTTTCTCAGGAAATATTTTCTTCAGGAGATATATTCCCAAGAGACAATTTTCTTCACAACATATAAGACCAGTAAAATTGTTGAAACAGGTCATCCTGTTGCATGACAATGCTGGGCCTCACACAGCTCATATGACAATGACAGTTGTGGCATCAATGGGCTGGGAAATAATTGGCTATCCTCCCTACAGTCCTGACTTGGCTCCAAGTGATTTTCACCTGTTCAGCCCACTTAAGGAGCATTTAGGAAGAAAATCTCAAAAATAAGTCATCAAAAGGTTTCGACAGTAGTCTGGTACTTTAGTGGACAAACACGAATTATGGTTGTTGTATAGCAGTGAGCCAACTTGTGAGCTCTTTGTGCACAACACAAAATTATAAAATTTCCCATCATTACTGCTTGATAGTTTTGAGCATTATTTTCGCTGTAGAATAAACTTTTTTTTAGTAGTTGTGCCTTTTTATTCTACCCTAAAATTAATAGAAAAAAATTAACATTGTAAAAGTAACTTTACTTTTATTCCAATAAGTGGGGGTTCCAACACTTATCTTTTTATATATAAAAAGAAAAGGCAATGGGGAGGATTGGCCAGTCCTCTCTAATGCCTTTTTTTTTGTACTTTAGGACCCATGTATGAACAATAGTTTATCCAGAAATGGAATTATTGAAAATCGTATATTGTCTAAAAGGAATCATGAAAATTGACACTATATTTGGTTTATAATTAGTGGCGCATGAAGAGAATTCAGGGGGTTCTGCACCTCCTACACTGAGTTTTGGGAACTCGCTGAGTAACTAGGACTGCACTCTTAATCTTATTTGCTGTTATTTCAGTCATGGAAAGGACTTTTTATTGGTTCAAACAATATTCAAAAGTTATTATTTACTGTTCAAGATTACACTTTTTTTTTTTGCAATGTTACTAAATTTACTTACCACATTTGAAAACACAGTTACTTTACCATCTGCTCAAAGCAGCTTTATAAAATCCACGAGACGTCATTCTCATTTTTCTTCATATGTGACTTGTGTGATGGTGAAACAATATATGAATAACTATGTAAGTTATAACATTATGCCAACCAACTGCTGTCTACAGTGGCATAGCATGACTTGTTTGGAACACTGAAGTAGAAAGGATTCCTACCTTATGGTTTGAAAGGAGGAAGCAATTTCTGAATGCAATGCTGATAATGGATCTGAATTCCATCCCTACACCAGTTATGAAAATACTATAACTTTTATGTCAATAGGTTTATGTTTTGCATCATTACGAGTGTATTTAATATTTTTGTTTAATTATTAGATTTATAAAAGAATTATTACATCCCTTATATTTCTGATTGCATCACCACTGCTGGTCTCCAAAAGTTATTTAATTGTAAAAGCAGAACGAAACGAACCTAGTGTAATTATTCCCATCGATTATCCTCATGATATATTTAAATTCAACTTAAGATACGATTACCTTAAACTGATTGTTTAATAAATCGAAGTTGGGAAATGATTTGCCTCTCCCAATACCATAACGACTGTTCTAATTTAGAAGGATAATTTTCCTACATGTTACACTGGAAAAAGGCTTTTCCATATGTAGATAGCTTCAGCCTTTAGTAGTGGGGGAACAGGTCTTTGCTCCATGCCTGTGATTAGGGTGCTGTTTGATATTATCAGCATTCTTTCTATCTCAATAAACATAGTTTCTTTAAACATCCCACTAACCATTTTCTTCCCATAGATAGTTGGAATGTGAGGACTCTGCACAGAGCTTTTTCTCTTGATGTCCTCACACAAGAATTCCACTGTTATAATTTATTCTTGGCATGCAAGAGACCAGATGGACAGTAAAGGTCAGATTCTTAAAAATAATCTTAAATTTCTCTTTTCAAGGAGGGAAGATAATAACCATCTCCAAGGTGTGGGTCTGCTTCTCAAAAGACAGGCTAATGATGCTCTTCTAGGATATGAGTGCATTAATGAAAGGTTTCTTACAGCAAAATTTCAGACAAGCATTAAAGACTTGAATGTTATCTGCTGTTATGCCCCCACTGAGAATGCTGATGAGGATGAGAAGGATAGGTTTTACAGACAACTTCAGAATATTTTGAATTCTGTCAAGAAAGGAGATATTACCCTTGTTCTAGGTGACTTCAATGCCCAAGTTGGTACTGACTCTGACCTTTGGGGAGGGGTGATAGGCCCTTTTGGTATTGGTAGCTGCAATGGGCAACGTCTCCTACAGGTAAGTAAACTCTGGTTTCAGAATAACTAACACATTGTTACAAACACCGCGGCATACATAAGTACACATGGGTTTCACATGATGGGCTGCATAAGAATATGATTGATTATATATTAATTAACAGCAAATGGGCTAGTTCTGTTAGAAATACCAGGGCATATAGGGGAGCTGAAATTAAATCTGACCATTACCTTGTTAAAAGTGTCTTGCAACTTAAATTTAAGAAGTGTTGTGCTAAGGTTAAAAAATTTGCCCTTAATTCTGAAGCTCTGAAAGACCCAGTTATAGCAAAGCTTACCATGATAGGTTACTTAGTCATTATGACAATCATGGTTTACTTACTACTGAAGTTAAGGAAGAATGGGATCATTTTAAACAGGTTTTTTTGGACACTAACAGTACTCTTTTAGGAAAAAAGGAGCAGAGAAGGCAAAATTATTTCAGTGATAAGACACTTGAATTTATTTCAAAAAGTGAGAACTGCAGGAATGCCCTTATTCAATACCCTACTAGTCCTAATAGAAAGCATTACATAGAGCTTCATAAACGTGTAAAAGATCAGTGAGCTGCTGATAAGAATCTTTGACTTGATGGCTTGGCTGATAAAGCTGGGGAAACAGTTGGACAGCACAACAGCAGAGAGCTGTACCAGATAGTTAATGTTTTATGTGGTAGGAAATGGACAGGTATACAGGGATTGAAGGATAAGCAAGGTAAGGTTATAGAAGGTGAGGATTCTCTCATGGCTAGGTGGGCTGAACATTTCAGTGATGTTCTAAACAATGTGGTTAATTCTACTTCCATTGTTTCTAATGGTGATAGATGCATTACTGGCTTTAATGTTGGCCCTATAACACAGTCTGAAGTTATTTTGGTTATTTTTAAACGGTAACTTCATAAATCCCCAGGGGTAGATGAAATCACTATGGAAATGCTTAGAGCTGGGAATGTTCTACTACATGATGACTGAAAATTTGAATATTTTTTCTGGTAAAGTCATGATTCCTAAGGATTTTATCATAGCTATTATTATCCCTATTTTTAAAAAAAGTGATCAGTTTTTGTGATAACTATAGAGGTATCAGCCTACTTTATGTCCAGGTAAAGTTCTTTGCATGGTTGTACTTAATTGAATGAAGAATCTCTTCACTCAGGCAGATTCCTGAGAAATATTTTCAGAAACCTTTGGTTACTAGCTTTGTTGATTTCAAAAGACTTTGGACTCTGTTGATCGTCTGATTTGTGGTTGATTGTGAGATCGTGTGGCATACCAGTCTTGTTAGTTAACATAATGAAAGCCTTCTATAATAACACTGAGTCGTGTGTTGGTAAGGCATGCAGCAAATCGTTTAGCATTGCTTCTGGTGTTCGACAAGGGTACATTTTGTTCCCTTTTCTCTTTAGTTTGGTTATTGATTATGTTATGTGAAATTCTTTGCAATTGAAAGATTATGGCCTTTAATGATCTAGTGATTTCAAAATTTCTGATTTAGATTATGCAGATGATTTGACCTTGTTGGCTAATGATGTTGATGAAATGAATTCTTTCATTAGGGCTGTTGATGAGACTGGTTATAGAGTTGGTTTGGTGATGCACAGAGATAAAACTAAAGTGATGAAAATTGGTCAGGAAGATGGTGCTTCAGTCGCTTTGAGTGGTTGCACCCTTGAGCAAGTGTCTCAGTTTAATTATCTTGGGAACTATTTAACAGATACTGGTGATGTGCGGCATGAGATTAACAGACATATAGGGATTGCTGCCAGGAATTTTAAAAATCTATGGAGAGAGTGGAGAAATAGGCATATACACCTAAAGCTTAAAATTAGACTGTATAATATTTGGCTCTTTCTAGGGTTAGTTATGGTAACAAAACTTAGACGCTTTGTAAACAAGACAACAGGAAACGATGCTTTTGATTCTAAATGCTTATGCAGTATCTTTGGCATTAGGTGGTTTGACTTTGTAAGTAATGAAGAGGTTAGGGAAAGGAGTCTGCAATCTCTGAGCAGTATATTGTTCAGATACTCCATGGTTTTGGCCATGTTGCCCATATGGATAATCATAAATCAGGGAATAGGGTTAAGAACAGTGTGCCTAAAAGCCTTAGAAAGAGGGGGAATCCTAGGATGTGGTGGGCAGACAATGTTAAACAGGGCCTTGTTAGAATTGGTGTGCAGTGGCCAGATGTAGCTCAGGACAGATATGCTTGGAGAACTAAATTGCGCAGTCTGGTTGGACCTCCGTAGCCCATGGCTGCTTGAGGAGGAGGATGACAGTCATCGCCAGAAATTTTGAAAAAGTGTGCTTTCATGTTTTTCAGAACTTATGAGTACGAATATTATTACACTGTAATACTCAAATTGCTGTTATTACATGCCCAGCTATACTTAAACAATTTAAGTATTTAAAGGGCCAAGTGTAAAAAATGCCTATATTGCGAGGGCCGAATTTCATTCTTTTTAGTTGCAACCTTTCGATATCGTTCATATACCTCCTCAAACGAATTATTAGTGCAAATATATCAAACCAATCAGAAAACGGTACTTAAATATGAACAAAAAAATACTTCCTTGCAAGACCAAAGCAGGGACGTAGATGCAGATACGTACATACGTATATATACACAGTTGTATCAGAATAATATGACCGCCCACGGAATCACAGTGTACTTCCCCAAGTGTGTAACAGAGTGCACATGGCAAGGTCGACCACACAGAGATATAAATAGCTGGCTAGGACAGATGAGCCATAGTGTGTAACGTGAGCACAATGGGCAGAGGTATTGATTTGATGGACATTCAAAAAGGAATGATCATTAGCTACTGCACCAAGGATGGAAGCATCTTGGAAACAGCAGACTTTGTGGGCTGTTCGCGAGGTGCTATAGTAAGGGTGTACCAAGACTGGACCGCTGGCACACAGAGTACCTCCAGATGTCATAACTGTGGACCCCAAAGGCCATCGACCACAGAGGAGAACGTTGCCTCTGTTGACTGGCAAATGGCAATCGATGCACAACTGTGCAGCAATTGACCACTCGAATGAATGCTGGGACACCCAGGTAAGTGTCCCCGATAACAGCAAGGCGAACCCTGTTACGCATGGGTCTCCGGAGTCGACGCTATGTAAAGGTGCCCATGTTAACCAAGGTCCATTAGCAATGACACCTGCAGTTCACACGAAACTACCGTCATTGGACAGTGGAAGAGTAGAAAAAGGTTGCCTTCTCCGACGAATCGAGGTTTCTACTCCACAGAAGTGTTGGGTGGTGGCGGATACAGTGTCATCAGACACATGAGAACCAACACCTGGACACGTTTATCGATCAAGTACAGGCCGGCGGTGGAAGTGTGTATGTCTGGGGAATGTTCCCCTGGTATGACCTGGGACTGCTGGTACCACTGGATGGGTCCCTGAATGTTAATGGCTACCTGTCCATCCTTGCTGACCACATGCATCCCTTCATATTGGACGTTTACCCTGATGGTGATGGTGTCTATCAACAGGACAATGCACCTGCCATGTCGCTAAGGTGGTGTGTGACTGATTCCATGAACATGACAGTGATGTCTCCGTTCGCCCTTGGCTGGCGATTGAATCGCCCGACCTCAATTCCATAGACCACTTGTGGGACCATTTGGATCGACAGGTTCGGTGTGCGGACCCACAACCACGTCATCTCCGGGACCTCCATGCTTTGCTGGAGTCCGAATGGGCACGTGTGCCAGGGTTTCATTGCATCCATGCTATGCTGTCTCGCCAATGTCATCTGGGCCAAATTCCCATTATTAGGTAGGTGGTCATATTATTCTGGTACGACTGTGTATTTTCACTTTCGCGTTTTGTTTATTGTTAACTCGTGCCTTGCTCAGTGGTGCTAGACGTGCATATTAATCTTGAGATTTCGACTATTGCACTCAACGAAATGCAATGTGGCTGCATACTTGAACGTTCTAAGTAGATTTTACAATACGTAAGAAGCTTATCAAAATTTTTGTTTTTAACTCCCTCAAGTCATATTCTGTTTAATTTAAATTTTTTAAATGGGGGAAACGATTTAGTCTAAAAAGGGAAATTATTCTCAGGACCAGTAGGAAAAAAAATTATTTCTCTGGCCTTATATTTGCAAATAGATCTTTTAGAAACGTATAAAGTTCTCAAAGTACTGATCAATGATTTCATTAATGCTCCCTAAGAGAGAAAAATTGCATTTTCAAAAGTGCTCAAAAATTTCGTTTATTCGTAATTTTATTGAAACCCTTTTTGGTTTTGATTCTTCCACTGCTTTCACGAAATTTTGTAATTTATGAGGAAAAACAAACTGACTCTTAACACTGGAATATTCCGAAAACCCCCAAAACTACAGTAGTTATCATGGCATGCAGTAAAAAAGTGATTTTCAGAGTAGAGTTGGGAAAAAAAAGTATTGGGATAGAGGGAAATTTTATAAATTTAAAACTACCTTCCTCCGCTCATCCTTCTGAGGTTGAAATAGTACATACAACTCTTTGAATAGGGTGAAAATAGAAGAGTAAAGTTATTTTAATATTTCACCTATTTTTTTTTTATTTTTAGAGGCGGGGTCATGAACTGCAATGTTCCTTGCAATGCAAAAGAAGTCAGTTATACAGTATTTTTAACACCTACTATAATATTGCGAGTTATTAAAAAGAAATCATATCTTGTAGAGCAATGGTGTCAAACACGCGGCTTGCGCCAACATTTGGCAATTATTTATCAAATTATAAAAAAAATACTTAATTTTAAAATTAAAATACATAAATTTTCTTTTAACCTTAACTGTTCAGATTACAAATATTATAATATCTATTGTCCATATAATCAAACACGACGTAATGTATTTATTTATCTTTAGTATGTTCCGCCGAAACCAGCAGTTAATACAGTTTTATGGTTACGTACGTGCGTAATTTACTAGGTTTGTTAAATCTTACTTGTCAGCGTATTTTAGTATGGCGAAAGATACAAAATAATAATTGCTCTCTCTTTTTTATAGTGTCTTTGCGGCCCGTGTTCCTATTTGAATTTGACACCACTGTTATAGAGTAATAAGAAGATTTATAAAATACTGTTTGAAAAGAAAATTTATAGGAAATTTGAAATTGAAAATTTTTTGCAAATCGCACGATTAATTAATGCATTAAGTTTCCATTCATATTATACATAGTTTCTTGTATTAAAATTAATATTTTTTTTTATAACTCCCACACATGGGCGCCGGCGGGTAGGGGGGGGGGACAAATGCCCCTCTTATCTCTGGAAATTTTGATCGTAAAATGAATTTATCTGTATAATATCATATGTATCAAGAGTTAATGTTTTTTTTTTCTTTAAAGAAGTGTAAATCTTAATGAGCCGACCCATGGCCGAGTGGTTAGCGCGCTTGGCTACTGATCTAAGGGACCTGGGTTCGAGCCCCGGGTAAGGCATGGATGTTCGTGTCGTTTTTCTGCTGAGGTCCTGCCATCCTCACAGACCTTCTACTATGGCATATAAACTGACAGGCTCCTGTCAGACCTCTGGCAAGCAGCTGCTTGAGGGGGTATTTATTTTTATTTTAAATCTTGGTGGTTTTTTTTTACCTTTTCTTTTGTTGTCTGAAGTGTTTCATTTATTTTCAATTATTAATATGAGAAAAAGTTTTTTACATGTATTTTCAATAATAAATAAAACCTCAAGCAACTGCTTGCCATAGAGGTTTGACAGGATCAATAACTTTTTTTTCGTTTTGTTTTTCGGGCATCCTTAATTTTAGTATTATGGTATGATCTATGCATGATTTCTTATTTTCAGCTACACTCATTAATGAACGGCTTGACGTAAATATTTCTATCGTGAAACACTGATTTTTTTTTTGCCCCCGTTGGAAATATTTTACTATCCTAAAGCAAATTTGTACCCCTCCCCCGCTGGAAAAATTTCTTCCGGCGCCCAGGCTCACAGAACAGAGCAGGATCTAATAGGGATGGGCAAGTGGGCCATCCTTTCTCCTAGATAATGCTAGTAACTGGAACGGAGGCGAAAATATATGATATATACATATATGTGTTTTTCAAGAAATATTTTAAACAAAACTAAAGCTTTTCACATAGAACTGTGCGTGATCATCACTCTTAAGCCAAATCACTTTCCCATTATTGAAATAAAGTATCTAGTCAATCATGAAGTGCATGCCTTGATTCATGGAGGTTTAAATATTGATGTTAGTAATTTTTGTTTAATTCAACCATTATTTGTGATAATAATAATACAGAGTTCATTAACGTCTATATTTTAACTCCATTACATTGAATTATCTGTAAATTTGTGTCAGATACTCTTGGAAGCATTGGGATTTAAACGAGCTTTGCTTGTTAAATGGCAACAATTTTTATTGAAAGTTCTACGATTTACAGGCAGAGGTTCACGAAATGTGTATGGTTTTGGTTGCTAGTCAATTATTGTACTCATTACTTTAGACAAATATATAGCTACTTGCAAAAAATTGACAACACCTTTACAAATGAATTGTTTTTGTGTTTCATAACATCGTGAGTTGTAATTAAAAATATCCATTATAATGTACAAAACTATGTATATACATTTTTTAAACGGGAATTTGTTGCTAAATCGAAATCTTGTAGAGTCCCAATATCAGCCGGAATGAACTGAGACACCTTTCCGGTATAAATTTTCACTACGTTCTTTATCAAGAAATTTTTTAAAGACCACCCAGGTAAGGTATGAATGTGTTGTTTTTCTGTTGAGGTCCCGCCATCTTCGCAGACCTTCTACTATGGCGTATAAACTGACAGGCTCCTGTCAGACCTCTATGGCAAGTATCTGCTTGAGAGGGTATTTATTTTAAAGAGAAAAGAATCATATACCGAAACAGCGTTCCGGCTGTATGCAGTCGGCTGTTAAAGAACACGCTGGAGGCCTTGATGGAAGGCCACCATCTTTCTCCTAACAGCTGTGCAGCGGGTCACCTTCTCTCAACCTTTGAGCTTTGGGGTCGTTGTGACCTGGTCATTTAGCTCATTGTGTGCAAAAAAGTGTGACTCAGAGCAAGGCCGGATTTCCTATAAGGCACATTAGACTTTTGCCTAGGGGCGCCAGAATTCAAGTATTACATTTTATTTATTTAAGTAGTAACAAAATTATGTTCTTTTCATTTCTTAATAGGAGCAAAAAACTGCAAATATTTGCAGTTCAAAAACGATTCAAAACATTATCCTAACAATTGAAAGTAATCTTTTAAAGGATTTGTAGTGTGACGATGAACATTAAATCATTAAACATACTGGAATGTTTCCATTTGTTGTGAATGGGAAACCACATTTAAATCTCCATAATTTTAAAAATAGCTTTCTAGAGAAAAATTCAATTGCGAAAAAAAGTTTAAATTTGAAAATGAATATTTTATTTTTAAATGTTATTTCATAGTGATGTTATTATAACATATGCTACGTATAATATTGATTTACTGCATTTTTTTACAATATTAATTCCCACATCCATTGGATTACATTATTTCCTTTCTTCATGGTTGCGAAAGTAAAAGTTTTAAAACTGTTTATATAGAAATTCGACGAGTTTTTGTGCTACGGGTGTGTGAGGTGTAAATCCAGCCTTGCCTCCCCCCCTCCCCGCATTATTTTTTTTTCTAGATCCAGTCTGTCGCAGAATTCTGAATCACAAAAATAGCCCTTTTGTTTAAAGGTTTTGGCAGACTTTTGCAAGTATAAAGTAGCTAACTATGAAGCTAAAGGAATAACAGCAAGCACTTTGTCACCAAAATTGAATTTGAGCGCCATCTGTTGCCGAGTGGTTAACGCGCTTGGCTCCTGATCAAAGAAACCTGGTTCGAGCTCCGTGTAAGGCATGGATGTTTGTTTGTTTTTCTGTTGAGGTCCCGCCATCCTCACACTACTATGCGTATAAACTGACGGGCTCTTATGTCAAACCTCTATGGCAAACAGCTACTTGGGGGAATATTTATTTATTTAGGAGCGGGATATCTTATTTTTGGAAAGCTGGATTTGAACACCAAATAATGTGAAAACAATTTCGAAAAGGTTGGAAGTTTATCTAATGTTTACGAAAGAGAGTGGTTGTTTTTGTTCATTTTTTTTTTGTTGCTAATGACTTCGAGCTTGGTATAAAATTATATCACTTCAAAAAACAAAACTGCTAATAATTATATTAGTAATAAATAAAAATATCGTTTACTAAAGGGATAATCGGTGTAGGCACTTTAATTTTTTCCTCTGAGTATTTTATATGTTTTCAAACTAATGTTATTAATACTTAACACCATTTATTGCAATAATTATTGAAATAAGACCCACGCCTGCGTTTAGGATCGAATACTTGGATAATTGCTGCCTCGGATCATTTTACCCTGGATGATTTTTTCATTGTACGATAGGGCATTTAGTAAGTAACCCTGTCACAAGGATGTAAAAGGCTCTCTTTTACTCGAACCACTGCTTAAAATCATAACTGACGAAACAATAGCCTCATCAGCTTCACCTTTCTTGCCTAGAGCGGGCATGGACAAAGCGAGAAATTCTCTATATTAATACAATTTCAATAAGATGTGAACTATCTTCTATTGAATAAATTCCAGTCTTTTTGAAATCCTGTATAACAAATAATGATCCGAAACATTGGTTTTGTAGAGATATATATTTAATTCTCATTCACAAATTGTGCCTTATGACATTTTCATTTTAATAAGCAATTTCAATTTTTATTCAGTTTGTGTAACATGCATGGAATGATCTGAAAAAAAAAAAATCAATAAAATAAAGGCAATAATATGCGGCTAAAAATATTAAAGGACCTGAAGGCTTGTTTACTAACTATACAATAATTGGAGAACCTCATTATCAAGGTATTTAACTATAAGCTTGTATTCATGTTTGGCTCCGAAGATTCCGTGAACAATCCAACCAGTGCAATTTTTAATTAATTGCGTTGTATACTAAAAGTTTCTCAAATTAAAAATAATTACATGCTTTATTGAAGTGCAGTTTTTTTATTTCCTTGTATTATGTGGTTCATGACACCAAAGAATCCGCGGAACTAAATATATTTTCGTGTGATTGATTACTTGTTATTATACAACAGTTTTGTTTTATGATATGATTACATGTATTAAGTAATATTTTAATATCAGAAATTTTCGTACGGTTTGGCTTACGCATTTAGCTTTTAGAGAAATATTCTAATTTATGCAGTAAGAAACAGATGTATGTATTTAGGGTTAGTATATTCGACTTTAGTTTTTTTAACCTCCTCTCTTCTCGATGCGGACATGAATGACACTATCATGATGATCTTTATTGTTTATATGTATAAATTGTTACTTATGCGTATTAGAACTTGATTTCAGTTCTAATATTCGCGTTTACAGAAATAAGTTTTTCTTCAAGCATTTTGCACATGCTATGTATAGTCATTTGTCAAATATAAACAGATAAAAGGGAAAAACAGTTTTAAAAATTCTGGATATCTCTCCATTTTTGTGGTCTACTTCTGCTACGTATAATATTGATACAATTTGATAAATGGTTTGTAACGAAAATGGAATAATTCTGTATGATATTTGCATTTTCAAAATTTTTACTTAAACACGGTTTTTAAGTTGCATGCTAGGGTCCATTGAAAATTGAATAAAATCTGCACAAAAACAAACAACTTAATTCTTCTTTGATTCTATTATTCACACACTATACAATTGCACCAGTCCTGAATAATTTTTTTTTTTTGAAGTACATTTCGACACTGCACATGGAATAATGATTGTTCGGATATAATATTCACAAAAAAATTTAACAATGAAATATGTAACTTACGAATGAATACGAATCTTTCGAGATGAACCTTTATTTGTAAAAATTGACCCGGTACTGCTATAATGCTTAAACATTAAAAGAAGGTACTAGCCAGAAATGTTATGATTATTTAATCATTTAACAATTCACTATAATCACCATCCACCAAATGATATTCCTGGTCGTCATCTCCTGGGAACTGCGTTGAATTATCCACATTACTTCTTGCTAGTTGTTCTGTATTGTTATCCATTATCAGTGTCTGGTCTTCCTCAGTATTTGTTTGCGGAGATGGATATAATGGCAATGGTATTAAAGTTTTATCATTGCGTTCTGGTTCATTGCTGTATTTTTCATCCATCATATTTGCTGCTTCATCGTTGACCATGACAGGCAGGTCTAATGTAGTCTGATGACAAAGGGAATCGATCACTTTCCAATTAACATCATCCATTACGAGGACGCACTTATCTTTTTGATTCTGTAGTTGATCGAGTAGAGAGTTGTAATTCTGCATCACGTTAGTCGTTGTGTTGCCGACCATAAACATAGCAGTCAGTACATTTGCCAAAGAGTTGTTGATTTGAGTACCCTGTGTCTGGAGCTCTGAACTTATACGATGAATATCAGAGATAGACCTGTTACGCATTTCGTATACTATTTGTTGAAGAACTTGGTAAGTCTGTGTCTCCTCCTCCTGGATACGATTACATGAAGCAATAAAAGCGTTTTGTGCCACAAGTAGAGTTGCAAATCTGTTGTCTACAGTATCACTTAACTCCATAACTTTTTTATCAAGATTTTCACTAATATGTAGCAATTTAGGTTCGAGTTTTGGGAGTTGTTCAATTTGCTCATGAAGCCTGCGAAATTCTTGCCGTACCATTTCCCTCGTCTTGTTTCCTTGCTCAAAAGTATTAGACAAATGCAACTTCAGTTCATCTGATGTCTTCCATAATTCTTGTATGCCGTTAATTACTTTTTTAGTGTACAACTCAACATCTGAATCTAGCTCCTTGAATTTAGCTTCTCCTATGTTTAGAGCTTGCTGTAAAGTTGCTGTCAAATTATTAAGCTGTTCTTCAGTGTGCTCGTTAGTTTTCTCATGTTCACATGTTTCTGTCAGACTTCGTAATCTATCAGAGTTGCAGGCCGTTGAGAGGTCTACTATTTTTTCATTTATTTTTTGAAAATCTGTACGAATTTGCTCTTTTTCTACTAGAGCATTATGTTGTATTGCATTAAAAATTTTCTCACTGTGATTAGCTTCCCTTTGAGAATATTCCCAGACATCTTCTACTTTGGATCCGATATTGTTAGTTTTTCTCTCGATTATATTGACTAATTCTTCCTTAAGAAATAACTTCAGTTCGTTTACATTGTTAACGAACTCTTCAAAAATTCGAACTTTGTTCATGATTTCGCTTTCAAATGCAGCATGCCGCTCATCATTTCTAATGAGTTTCTCTAAAATATCTTCCACTGAATTTTGTAGGTCTCTATCTAGTAGTTCTAATTTGTTTGTAATACGATCAGTCTTGATGTCGATTTTAGCATCCAGAAAAGCAGCTTTGGTATTTATTTTTTCAATAAGATTTTCCATCCTTCTCGACAGATGCTCATTGGAGAGCTCTTCTTTAATATCTTTTCCAACAACGACTTCTTCAACCTTTTCCATGCGAACATCAAATTTCGTTTCTAATCTTCCCAACTTTGTTTCAATGTTCTCCATTCTTCGGACTAGTTGCTCTAGAGAGAAATCAAGTCTAGCTAACTTTAGGGTATAACTGAAAGTATCCAGACTTCGCAATTTATCATCGATAGACATCAGAACGTCTTGCATTGCGGTTGGAACTTGACTCCATCTTTCAGAACTCACATCAAGACTTCTGATCATCGCATCGTCCGCACTCTGTTTTTCACGTATCCGTTTCATCAGTGATGTACTTCCTGTAACTCTCACGGTGCAGCATAAGGAACATAATACTATATAACACACACTGTATAACACATACATGGAAGTCTGGCGTTTTGGCTTGAAACGCTTCATTAGTTTTACTATCCAGTCCGACTCGAACACAACACTGTAGGTAACGAACAGCGACAGTGTCTAGAACTACAGTTGAACGAAGAGCAAGAGCTACAAGACTCAAGTTTTCCAAGCCAGCTTTCGATATGTTGTGTCTCGTAAGTGACCGCTGATCTGGTGGTGGTCTGCCAGCTGTCGACATCTGAGAAGCCGACTAGAGGCACGTGTGGGGTCTGGTTAGTGTCGCGGCCACAAGCGCCCGCCGTTCCTTGCCATAGCACTTCACTGTCTTCAATATTGTTTTTAGAACGAAGACGGTGTCACTAGCTCGTTAAAAGACGGTTGGGGGATAAGGATGACGCACTGATGACTCGAATTAGTAAGAAACGGAAACAGTTTTTTTTATAAAGTTCATCATGTTGTCTTTACTGATAAGCTTGTTTAGTCTTGCTATAATTTAGTTTCTGCAGTGAGTTTCATCTTTTTAGTCGCCTTCGGAGTGGCTAATAAAAGTAAAAAACAGCAGCAGTATACTTGTAGCCATTATAACTAACAAGAACTTAAGTTTAAAATTATATGCTGGAAAAATTATGTAGCATTATATATAACTTTAGTTGTTTTACCTCCGCATCCATCTTCTTTTTATCTCGTTACACTGCACTAACGGCCAGGTTACAAGATTCCCAGATTGATGATTGAACAGTTGTTAAGACAAGACGTGAGCTTACCGGTAAATTATTCAGTGTGTTCTTTAACGTGTAAAGGGTATGATTCTTAACTAAGGTTTCCTTAGGAAGAGAATCTAGTAAAGGCAGAAACTGGCTTCAACCGCGAAAGCGGGAGCAATCATCACAGAAGGAGCACTTTTTGCGGTAATCACCACATACAATTTCAAACACCGGCAATGTAATCGGCAATAAGAACCGTCGGTTTTGCCTAGATTCTGCCCATGGCGGGAATGGGAAAAATACTGGAAAAAATTAACAGAAAATTAATTTATGTTGAATAATACAAGTATACCAAAAATTAATGTTTTTTCCTTAACGAAATTCAATCTTATTTTATTTTTTGCGTTTTCTTTTGTTTTCTGAAGCATAGCCTCTTTTTTATTAATAAGAAAAAACGTGTTTTTACATGTATTTTAAATAATGAGTTTTTCTTTTTACCCATCTTCTCATTGCTTTTCGTTTGTAAGTTTACGATTTTGTCAAAACAGTTGTTCCGCCATATCTTTCGAACGCAAGGAAAAACGTCGTTTATTTTTAAAGGAAAGCTTGTGACGCGGGGAGTGTCTTAGACTATAAAAAAGCTTCCCCCCTAAAAAGGAGAAATATGAAAACGATTATTCCGCTATATCTTTGGAAGGCGAGGGACGAAATTAACGAGCTATGCGTCAATGAAAGCTTGTGACATGGGGAGTGTCACAGGTTATAAAAATACTCCCATGCTTTCTCCCCCCTCCCCCCAAAAAACGGGAAAAACATGAAGAATTGTTCTTCTATATCTTTCGAACTGAAATAATAGGTTGTATGTCAAATGAAAGCTTGTGACGTGAGGAGTGTTGTGGGCAATAACAATATACCCCTTTCCTTTCTTCCCCCCTTAAAAGAGGGAAATGTAAAAGTCGTTCTACTATATCTTCGGAATGCGAGTTAGGCGTCAAATGAAAGCTCACATGAGGATGGTCGTAGACTGCTTTGAATTATGCCTCCCCCTCGAAAGGGGGAAGTACATTTCGCGGGGGGTCAACCTTAATGAGTTATATTTCAAATCAAAGTTGGTGATGTCTCCAGTGTCATGGGCTACTTCAACCACGACCCCTTCCGAATGATACGAAATGTAGTCGATGTTTATGAGTCAAATGAGTTTCTGAAGATAAATATTTTTTGTGACGAAAAAATATTTAAAAAATATTTAAAACACCTGTCTTTCTATAGGCAACCTAAAAGTAGAAAATAAACTTACAGCATTTCGATGGTGCAATCGGTTACTGAATTTGTATTCACTTCAAAGGAAGATAAGGAACCCATTTACCTACTCAACAAGATTGCTGTTGCACTGTTTTTCTTTGAAGGGAAAACAAATTCAGTGACTGATTGCACCATCAATATGCTTTAGATTTGTTTTCTACTTTTTAGTGTGCAAATAGCAAGAAAAGTTTTTAAAATTTATTTTGTTTTGTTTTCAGGCATCCTTAGTTGTGGTATGCATGATTTCTGTATCTACAACAGTGCTTATTAATGAAGGACTTGACCTAAATATTTCTGTCTTAAACATTTTTTTTTTGTGCTGCCCTCCCCATTGGAAAATTCCTGTTTATGACCATGATTTTGCCAATAAAGCCTCAAATCTTGGTGACAGCAACTGCGGCCACTAACCCCTGCACTTCCATCTATGGCTCCCTTGCCTGGGTTGGTTCAGTCGGTGGCGCACCAAGCTCATAATCAGCAGTTCCCAGGTTCGAGTCCCAGCTGACTCGGCATTGAGATTTATCTCTTTAAAACTTCCCACCCTTCCCATGGTCAATAGGGGACATTGATGGGCTTGGAAAGGCTGCCATCATCAGATGGGACTCTAAGCTGTGACCTCATGTGGGAGAGCCATACCCTGTGCATGTTAAAGAACATGCTGGATGGCCTTGACAAGAATTACCATCTGTCTTCCAGCAGCTGTTCAAGTGGGTCCCCTCCCCCAACTATCTCTGAGCCTCTGGGATCCTTGTGACCTGGCCATTTAGCCCATGGTGTGCAAAAAAGTGCCACTCAGAAGTAAAACAACCCAACCAAAATACCCCTTGCCCCCCTAGATCTGGCCATGATAGACAGTAATTTCTGTGTGCCTTATTTCAACATTTTACAGTGGTAACTATGCAAAAGTAACGGCAATAGATATCTAAAGAAGTTAATTTTTTAAAGGTTAAAGTTCGATGAAAAAGTTCAAGCAAGTAAAGTACAATACTGAATGAACAGGATTTTATATTTCTGTAGGATCCATTAGTTCTTAAGACAAATTCAGAAAAGTTTTCGTTTTTTGATGCATTTCACATAATGCTATTATAGTTATTTTCGCTCATTTAAAACATGCTATTTTTCATCTGTAGCCAACGTTTTGGTGTTTTGAGGCAAAATGAAATTTTTTTGGGTTGGATAGGTACTAAAAATGTATTAGGATTTGCAGTCTTCCAAATCATCTAATAGTTTTAATAGTACCCTCTAACAGTAGAAAAAGTTGAAACATGGCCATATTTTAAAATGACTGTTGTAAAGATGTATTTATGCTAGAAAAAATGACTTGTAAAGATGTATTCATGCTAGAAAAAATGTATAATGTAAAAAGAAAAATGTGTAATGTTGTAAAGATGTATTCATGCTAGAAATTTAAGTGGTAGAATCTGGTAGATGATTGAACCAGCTATTTGAGCCTTATCCCCAGGATCGGTGGGGGTAAAATGCAATTTTTTTGTTCTAAAAGATAAATTAAAAAATTCTTTTTTTTTGTTTTGGATAATTAATAAATAAATAGTAAATTTCCATTCAAGCATCTACTTGCCATAGAGGTCTGACAGGAGCCTGTCAGTATACTATACCATAGAAAAGATTTGTGAGGAAGGTGAAACAGCAGAAAGACAACACAAATATCCATGCCTTACCTGGACTTGAACCCAGGTGTAGCCAAGCCCACTAACCAATCGGTCACCAAGATTACTGATGAAATATTATTGGCATTTTCTGAATCATCCAGTAGTTCAATTTTCCACCTTTAAGAGGTTCTAAAATCAGAAAATGGCAAGCTTATTCTCTTTTAAAATATGCATACTCCATTCTCTAGAAATGATATGTTAATTTGTAGTTTTCATTCTGTCATCCATTGGAGGTACATGAAAAATCATTTTTGGGTCTGATAGATTAAAAAAAAAATACCCTCTCAAGCAGCTGCTTGCCACAGAGGTCTGACAGGAACCTGTCAGTTTATATGCCATAGTAGAAGGTCTGAGAGGATGGCAGGCACTCAGCAGAAAAACGACACAATCAACCATGCCTTACCCGGGGCTCGAACCCAGGTCCCTTAGATCAGTAGCCAAGCACGCTTACCACTCGGCCATGGGATGGCTGATAGATACTAATGAAATATTAGGATCTGCATTTTTGGAATCTCCCATTAGTTTTAATTTCCACCATTAGAGGGTGCCAAATTTGGAAAACATAAAAAATTCGAATGACTATTGTAAACAATTATGCTCATGGTAGAAATTTGGTGACAGACTATGATTGTCAAGGGATGTACATTGCTAAATGATTTTTTCCCCCTGACCCCAGTGTTGTGTTACCCAATAGACAGTGCCTAGAGACCCCATGACCTCTATTGGTTGAGTTATGTAGGTAATATTATTGAAATAATTAAATATTAGTTAAAATACCTGTTTGTTTTATTTGAAGGAATTAAAATGCAGTATTTAATAATTTCTTCATGTAATTTCAATATTGATTTAACCAGTGCAGTTCACTTTGCATTGATGATATAAAAATAAATACCCCCTCAAGCAGCTGCTTGCCACAGAGGTCTAACAGGAGCCTGTCAGTTTATATGCCATAGTAGAAGGTCTGAGAGGATGGCAGGACCTCAGCAGAAAAACGACACAAATATCCATGCCTTACTCGGGGTTCGAATACTGATTTATAGCTGTAGAGACAGACAAAATTTGTGCATTCACATGATTGATGATTGATTGTTAATTATTGACAAGTCATGTTATTTGATGGGGCGGGGGTGGCTCAGTCGGTAGCGCGCCAGGCTTATAATCTGTAGTTCCCAGGTTCGAGTCCCAGCTGGGTCAGCGTTGAGATTTATCTCTGCAAAATTCCCCGCCCTGCCCACGGTCAGTAGGGGACACCGATGAGCTAGGAAAGGCCGCCGTCCGTCGGATGGGACGTTAAGCCGTGGCCCCGTGTGTGGGAGAGCCATACCCTGTGCACGTTAAAGAACACGCTGGATGGCCTTGACGGGAGGCTACCATCTGTCTCCCAACAGCTGTTCCAGTGGTCCTCTCCCCCAACCTTCTCTGAGCCTTCGGCGTCCATGTGACCTGGCCATTTAGCCCATGGTGTGCAAAAAAGTGCCGCTCAGAGGTAAAACAACTCAACCAACCCATGTTATTTGACAAGTCAATATATTATTGACAAGTAGTATAATTAAAAAGTGATATCATCAATTAGCAATTGATGATATCACTTGTTAATTATACCTATTACATTATCCTCTATTCTGCAATAATATATCTATTCTGCAATAATATATATTATTCTATTTATTAATATTTTGAATGATAGTTTTTAAGATGTGGTAGCCATAAAATTTTTTGCCTGTATTATAATATACATCCTGTATAGCTGCTTGCAGTGGCTTGGTGATGCGATGTATGATGTGATTAATATGCTTTGAATCAATCCAATGTTAATAGAATAACTAAATGAACAAATAGAAAATAAAAATGTAATGAAACCAACTAATAATTAAGAGAATCCTCGTGCCCAAAAATTAAAGTAGAAAATAACTCGTGATTTTTGATTCGGGCTAGGCATAGCTTGAATCAAATGTTCGACTATGCATAGTATTTCTCTGAGCCCTTGGGGTTCTTCTGACCACAAAATGGACCATTTAGCCCATTTTGTGCAAAAAAGTGCTGCTAAGAGGTAAAACAACGATTATATTGTAATTAAACATTATATGTAATAATTTATACAATATTTGGTTTGTTATATTAGTAAATTACTTGTAAATGTATTTGATTTTAAGCTTATTGTTATATAGAAAGAATTAGTTGAAATACGAAAAGAACTATGTGATGCCCAGGCTTCCAGAACTGCATTGGAAAAAGAGCTTCAGCATTTGCTACTTCAGTTACATTCTGCCCAATTACAAGTCACTGCAC
This sequence comes from Ryuthela nishihirai, assembly GCA_038380435.1. Lineage (NCBI taxonomy): Eukaryota > Metazoa > Arthropoda > Arachnida > Araneae > Heptathelidae > Ryuthela > Ryuthela nishihirai. Next base: position 131,456,126 of record JAWZYU010000001.1, on the reverse strand, counting down.
AAATGGGTCATGCTGGAGATTCTGAAACTATAAAAAGAAAACTTGTAAGTATTACTGTATTATACATATTTGATCTTAACTCTTAATGTGCTGGCTTTGTAAAGCAGAATTCACTCTAGTGGCCAGGTTAATTTTAAGATATTTTTAGGACTGAAAATAACAAATTTGAAACTTTGTTCTGAAAAAAAAAAAAACAAAAAAAATTTACATGCCCTGTACCAAAATAAAGAGTATTTAATTGTGAAAATAAATTAAGAATAAATACCCCCTCAAGCAGCTGCTTGCCACAGAGGTCTGACAGGAGCCTGTCAGTTTATACGCCATAGAAGAAGGTCTGAGAGGATGGCGGAACCTTAGCAGAAAAACGACACATACATCCATGCCTTACCTGTGGCTCGAACCGAGGTCCCTTAGATCAGTAGCCAAGTGTGCTAACTACTCGGCCATGAGAAATTTTTAAAAATGAAATATTTCAGAAAAACGGCAAACAATTAATTTTAATAGCAGTTTTTTAAAAAATATATTGTTAAAAAAAGAGTAATTTCATTGGATTTGAACATCATTCTGAGCTAACTAATGAGCAGACTGTGACATGTAATATCTTGAAAAAGTAGCATTTTAGTTTATATAATAATATATGAATAGATTTCTGTGAAACATTTTAACAAACAGCAAAAGAATTTAAAACTGGAAATATAGTAGTAATTGCAACACAGATAAATAATTCTTATGAAATGATGCAAATATCTTCCATTTAAAATCATCCATTGTACCAGTTTCTTTTGATGTAATTCCTAAAGTTTAATAAAAAGTGGAATGGCAACAGTTCAGATAATGTTCTGCATGAAACTTCAGTTTGGAAACATTGCCTGAAAAGGAAAACAACTTAAATGTTCTGGTGTGAAATGAGGTTACAAAAATGGCTGCCACAGTAGTGTAATGTTTTCTTTCTTTTTTCAACTTTGGAAAACTAGGATATCTAAATAATCAAGCATCTTTTTATTATCAAATTTAATTTTTAAATTTTCAGGATTAATTTTAAAATATCTTAAAAATGGATGATTTCTATGGGAAATTTCTTGGAGCATATTCTCCTGGGAACTATAGTTCACACTGAATATGAGACTGAATTTGGGTCTGTGAATTGCAGTGTCTTTCAGAACGTTAAAAGTAAATAGCAACTGCAAAATTTATATTGCATACAGTTATTAGAATAAAGGAATCTTCTGGTAACAAATTCTGTAAATTCATAATTTAAACTTTTAAGGAGCATATATTGAAGTAGACATATTCAATTGAATAAAAATAATGTAAAGTGTTTGGGGAAAATTCTAATATTAATAAGTTATCTGTGTGATATGCAGGACCTGCATTTGACATCTGAAAGCCCTACATAAATTTAGTTTTTATTGACACTAAAGAGGACAGAAAACGAAAATAATGAGATGCCATTAAAGTAAGTCAGAACTGACTTAGAACACATGCAATAAACTAAAAACACATTCTGGTTTGTAAATTTGTTAAGTTTCATAAGACTTGCACATTATAAATTACCATTTTGGTGATCTGCCTCAACATAGACTGGACATGGGAAAGTTTTCTTTCATCTATTATGTGATTTTTTTAATTGTAGGCTCTTTTGGGATTAAGTTAATGATTCTTTGTTTTTTTCCTTTTCAATTTTGTGAACCATCATGTTTGATCCTTCTTGCAATTTATATTTGACAAAAATAACTCTATGTTGTGTTACAAACCTTCAGCATTGATGTACTCTGTTTCAATTTAAATTTAAAATAAAAAGCAATAATGTACTGAATTTATTTTTAATGAATAAGAACTGAGTAAATAAAAAACCTTTGAAATAATTAAATACATGGCTCTCTTAAAATGGATATTTATTTTCATTTCACTATAGAATAAACTTAAAACAAAGATAAATTTAATAAAACACTGTCATCATCATCATCATCATCCTCAAGCAGCCATGGGCTACGGAGGTCCAACCAGACCGTGCAATTTAGTTCTCCAAGCAAGTCTATCTTGAGCTACATCTACTGCAATACTGTATATATAAATAAAACATAGCAAAAGTACAGGAGCATTATGTAACAGTAATGGTAACAATGGCCTGTCAGGATATATGGTAACAAGAATTTACAAGATGGATGCCAAATGGCATATAAGAACTATTTGTCTATATTTCCAGTACAAAGGTATCCCTTTAATGTAAAATGACAATTTCTATATCTCTATAGAATGAAATTCTTTAAGTGAGATCATAAAAAAATTTTGTTTCAAAGTTTGGTTTAACAAAGTTTGCTATGTTTTATTTATATATATAGTGTTATAGTGTTTTATTAAATTTATGATACATACACTGTGATTTTGGTACATTGTGTTAAGACAAAATCTCACTTGTCATTAGAAACTCTTAATATTTCATTCCCTCCCTGAGATCATTTTCAGAGACTGCAGCCCTGTTGGAACATTAATTATTCTGTATCAGTGGAATCCAGAATTTGTGCAGTAGGGTACCTTAGACATTGTTCATGACACTATCTGTTAACTGGACTAGACATATATATAACAAAAACAAATCATATAAGAGATTGGAGTGCAATAAAAATAATTAAAAAGGAACAAAGCACATTGATAAAAAAAAAAGCCTACTGATACAATAAACAGATGGTGCCATGAATGATGCCCAAAGGTACTCTATTTGCAAAACCTGACTTTCTCTGATACAGAAAAATCAACATTCCAACAAGACTGCAGCCTTTGAAAATGATCCCAGGGAGGGAACAAAATATTATGGATTTCTAATTACAGGTAAGACACTCTTTATCTTAAATGTATTCTGTAGTCAAATGTAATAAAAAAAAACCTCTGAGTTAAAAACCAGTTTTTTTGTCAAACAGTTATTAGAATTATACAAAAATGATATTCTTGAGCAAACCTGTCCATACTAAGATAGTGGTTGAATGGTTAGCATGCTTGGCTTACTGAGTAAATTGATTTGATTTTGAAAAATAAAAAATAAATACCCCCTTGAGCAATTGCTTACCACAGAGTTCTGACAGGAGCCTGTCAGTTTATATGCCATAGTAGAAGGTCTGTGAGGATGGCAGGACCTCAGTAGAAATACAACACAAACATCCATGACTTATCTAGAGCTCGAACCCAGGTCCCTTAGATCAGTAGCCAAGTGTGTCTGTTGTCTTTATGCCTTTAGTCTTGTTTTCACAGATCTTCTCTGTGTGGTTGTTAAACTGACAAGCTCCTGTCAGACCTCTGTGGCAAGGAGCTGCTTGAGGAATAATTTTCTTTTTTACTTCCATTAGGTAAATATATTTTGTGTTTTGATGTGCTCTTACTGTGTCTGGCAACTTTGCTAACAACATCAGTAATTTAAAAGAAACACTACATATGCATAGACTCCTCATAAAAAAAATTACCTCAACCAGATGCAATAGAGCTCTTTTATGCAAATTTGTGGAAGTGCAGACAGTAATATATGCAAATAAAGGCAAAAATTGTGGGTCTGGCTATAGTTAAATTGTAGTGAATGGCATGGATTTTGTTAGTTGTTGAGAAGATTGTGTTTGGGGAGTGAACAGTGTAGATTAAAGAAACTGAACCTGACCTGTAAATCTGGTTACCATAGAAGGTAATGTCATTTGTACATTGTAGACAGATGTTTAATGAACCCAGTGAGTTTGAGTGAGGTTGCATCATAAGTTTGTGTGAAGCTCTGATGGTCTACACAATTAATTGAGTGCATTTGGTACGTAATGTGCTGACAGTAAATAGACACAGGAAGGTGTTTCATATTGTTGTTCAGGATTAGGTCGTCCTTCACTTACTATCAGGATGATTGGCAGATTTGCCAGATGGCTGTCAATGCCAGAAATGTGACTTCCCAACAAATACCCAGTGACAGAATGATTGATGGGGCACTTCTAGTGTCTGTCAGTATCATTCATCAATGCCTGTACAAAGCTGGTATGTGAGGAATTTGCCCTGTAATCTGCATGCCATTAACTCAAAGCCAAAGGGTTGGGTTGTTTTACCTCTGAGTGGCACTTTTTGCACACAATGGGCTAAATGAACAGGTCACAAGGACCCCGAAGGCTCAGAGAAGATTGGGGGAGAGGACCCACTGGAACTGTTGGGAGAGATGGTAGCCTCCCATCAATGGTATCCAGCATGTTCTTTAATTGTGCATAGGGTATGGCTCTCCCACGCATGGGGACATGGATTAATGTCCCATCCGACAGACGGAAGCCTTTCCAATCCCATTGGTGCCCCCTACTGACTGTGGGTAGGGCGGGGAGTTTTGCGGTAAAACCACAGGTATGCCATTAGTGGCATACCTGTGGCATGCCAGTAGTGCAATGAACAGGCATGCCAGTAGTGCAATGAACAAGCTGAGTGGTGTAATGAATGACAATATATTGTCTTCAGTGATGAGGCCTACATCTCTCTGGGATAGAATGATTGCTACGTTCATGTGTGGTGATGTACCAATGAAAAATCATGTATCGAGCTCCATACAGCACCCACTGCTGGTATCCTAATATGTGGTGCCATCTCTTATGACTCTCATAGTCACTGAGGGTAATTTAACCAGCCAGCAGTATGCAGATACTATTTTTCTGCCCTGTAGTTTTACCACTCTGGCAGAGCATGCCAAATGCCACATTTCAACAGGATAATGTTACACCACATACCATATGTGCTGCTCACTGATTGGTCACATCTGGGACACCATGAAATGACATTTGAGAACAGAACTGATTCCCAAGTGTACTGCGACAATTCTTCAGGCGCAAGTGCAGCAAATCTGGAGAACCATAGACCAGGACATTTTTAGGAACCTTTTTGACTCAATTCCTAACCATATTAGTGCTTGTATTGCTGTGAAAAGTGGGCACACTTCATACTGATGTTACCCTAATATCCAAATATCCTCTTCCCTAAACAGACTGCAAATGTGATCATTTGTTACACTGTTACCTTTTAGCATTTTACTTTGTATCATGTGCATGATGTTCCTTCTGGGTGGGACAGTTTTTTTATGAGTATATATAAAGTACATTTGCAATGGGCCTCTGCCATTGGAAGTAAAAATTATGCCTTATCATTGAAAACAACTAAAAATATAAATAACAGTAAATATTTTAATGTTTCTGAATATCACAGGATTTTTCCAGTAGTGGGTTAGAAATGCTGTTGTTTTCAATAAAAAAAAAATGCAAAAATGACATCCCAATAGCCACTGACATCATCATGATCATATTGTGAAGGTATAGACTTTTTATCATTTATACATTATATGGTCTGTAAATGGTAGCTAGGTAGTCACTGGAAGGAGAGCTATTATACCAATCCCTTAGGATGATGCATAAAACAGGTCTTGCCTAGTACCTAATGTCCCACCCCGCCTTCTCATGGTCCAGACCGTTACCACCTTTCAAAAGAGATACTCTCTTGTGAAAGAGGAGGGCTGCCAGATCAGTGTGGCCTACTGATCTGGACAACTATGGCTACTTTTTTTTTCTGCCTTGCTGAGGAGTGGTCAACCACACAGGGTCCTGGTGCTGACTATATAAATTTACCAGACTGGATTAAGTCTCTGAGCTTGATTATGGATCCTGAATTTGCTGCACTGGTGAGCTTCTGTGTTGACAGTCCAAGTCACTATACAAGAAATGAGTTGACCACAGCCACACAACAGTGCTACATTCATTTCATTCACTGCTGCAACCCGTTTTACTGATGACTTGCAAGTTCAGATTCAACAGCATAATGCTCTGTACTAAAAATTTGACATTAATTTTGATAATAATGTGAAAAAAAGCTTTTTATAAATCTAGTTTAATGCTTGAACTGACAATTGACTTCTGTGGTAAAAACCTCTTTATGCAGATTTTTTCCCAACTTATATAGTATATCAATAGACAATTATGCAGTAACTTTGGATGTGATAATAAAATTTTGTTTTCATATTGTTATTCAGATTATGATATAATTTTAGTTCCAGAACAGTGTCATCAACATTACCTCTATTTTTTAAAGCCAAAATTCATTTTCAATAATGTATTTATTAAGTTAACTAGTTAATCTTCCTTGCATTAACTTTTACAAAACTAGTTAATATTCCTTGCATTAACTTTTACAACAATTTTAAAAACTGTATTGTAATAGCTTGATAATTCTTCGTAAGTATTATCATCTTCAGTAATATCAAGAATCTTTGATGTATAACTTGTTATTATATAGACAATATTTCAGCCATTTATATAATTTATTACTTTCAGTAATTCTGTTACTTCATCCATGACCAAATTGTTTGAATCTATTTTTAATATTTGGCAAATACTAATTTCAATATTATTAATTTTGCCAAAAATATCTGTGCTATATATATGTCCATCATTAGTAATATCTGTATCAAAATTTTTATTCAAGTTCTTTTAAAATAAGTAACATATTTCTTATGTTGTACAGTATCTTTTTGTATCATATTATATGCACATTGGGTTATGCAGTTAAGAGCAGATATCTAATTTGTTTAATCATGTTTATTAATCAGGCACTTGCTTATTATAATTATTTTCTACAGGACACTGAAATGGAGCAATACCGCAGTAATGCCTACAAGGAAGCCTTGTTAGAAACAGAACTTCATCAGCTAAAGAAAGAAAATGATGGCTTACGACAATATGCAGTCGCACTTCAGAGTGAAGTGTTTGGTGCCAGGCTTGCTGCAAAGTATCTGGATAAAGAATTAGCTGGCAGGTTAGTCTATCAAAGATATGTAAATATGTAATAATCAGATTAGAATATTTAATTTTTTTCTTTTGACAGAACATAAAAGTAATTATTAAGATCAATCAATGCCCGAAAGCAACTGTGGGTCTTTGTCAATCTAACTGAAGTATGATATAATGTGTTACTTGGTGAATATCATGGCAGCAGTTACAGCCAGAGAATATGCTGTGCACTGACCAAACAAATGATATGCTTGCCAAGACTTAAGCAAGAACTAAGGACAATGTGCTGGGGGTTATGGCACATATTAGGGGGTGAGGGTGCTCAGTCAGTAGTGTACCAGGCTCATAATCTGTAGTTCCCAGGTTCGAGTCCCAGCTGGGTAGCATTGAGATTTATCTCTGCAAAATTCTCCGCCCTACCCACGGTCAGTAGGGGACACCGATGGGCTTGGAAAGGCCACTGTCCGTTGGATGGGACGTTAAGCCATGGCCCTGTGTGCGAGAGAGCCATACCCTGTGCACTTTAAAGAACATGCTGGATGGCCTTGATAGGAGGCTACCATCCGTCTCCCAACAGCTGTTCTAATGGGTCCCCTCCCCCAACCTTCTCTGAGCCTTCGGGATCCATGTGACCTGGCCATTTAGCCCATGTGTGCAAAAAAGTGCCCCTCAGAAGTAAAACAACCCAACCCAAATGACACATCTTAAAGTCGGTACACATGGTATATCAAGGAAGGTGGCAGAACAGCTGAAAACCATATTGTGATGAACTTGCAGCAATCCTGTTGAACTGCCCCATAATGTAATGGTCTTCTCCGCTTTGAATGTGATGGGCTGGGCCAAATGCCGTGGCCACCAGAGGACGATGAATTTGTTCCTTAATTATCTTCACACTTATGAAATGGACAGAATGACAGGTTTGCGGGTTGTTACACCCGTACTGACATATGCCTCAGACTTGCTGTGTCAAGTGATGTATAAAAGTGTGTTGTCCAACAATTCACGCACGAGAACTGAATAGGGACGACACAGTTTATTAACACTATATACAATTACATGCTGGGGATGCTCTCAACTCCGTAGGCCTTTGCTGCTGCAAACAATTATCCAATGAGGTGAAGAACGATACACTTTGCAGATTCTTGCTTTACCGACTTCAGACTCAGCGAAAGGATAATTAACCTTTGCCTACAATGTGTTTGACACAGAATCCACAGAACTGTATCAGATTCACCAAGAATCTTGGTTCTCACTTAGAATCAAACCCTCTCCTTAAGAATTTTGTTCAAGTAAGAGCGGCGTTCTTTTGACGCGTGTTCAAATGTCCTTCCTGCTTAACAACTCTGCTCAAAACTGTTGTTTTCTTAATGCTTGGCTCCTCTGCTGCACTGACCTCGTGCCCCAGGCTAGTTGTAAAAGGCCATAAAAGGCTTCTTGTCCACGTCAACCCTCACAGGCAGCCAGCTCAGACCCAAAAACAACATCTTATGAGTCACATCCCCACAATAGCACTTCCAAGAACACACTTAATACATAAAAATATCTGCAATATACCTCTAATAAATAAATTAGAGGGACATGACACATATCCAGCATTTTGTGGGTTGAAAGACTTCTCTGTACCATTTTACACAGGTCAAGGGCCTCTCTCTGGATGATTACCCTTCCAGTCTAGTTTACTGTACTTGGCTGATGCAATGGCAAACTGTAGATAACACCTTTATACACAGGATATTGTGAACAAATGAAGCATGGTTTATCTGAGACATCATCTGAAATCACCATAACACTCATTGTTTATTGCCACAGAAACTCTGTGTTCTTTGGCAAGATTAGCATCGAATGCAATGGTGCAGGCATTGTCAAAGATTGTCTTATCAGTCCATACCTTCAAGGTTCAAGGTGTTGTAAGTTCATGGTGAAATTAGCCTCCAATAAGGGGCTTCCTACCCAATAAGGTTCTCCTGGATCATTCTGGTGTCAAATTCCTGTGTGATGTACTCCAGAACCTGTTGAGGTTGTGCCATTAGTGGTATGACTATTTTTGTGGTTCCAGCTTGATGGAGTGCCTCTACATTTCGGTAGCGTGGTGTAACGGTATCTTGATATATCTTTTTCTGACCAATGGATCAGTTGTGGGAAGGAGGGGGGGGGGGAGCTGTTTCTTGGCCAGGAAAGTTTCCTGATATCAATCCAATGGGCTTCTTGTTATGAGGACATTTGATAGTGCTGGTTTATGAGACATCACTTACCTGCCCCGAAGACTAGATTGCATGTATCCATACTGCCATGATGACAGTTCACAGCATTATGCTTTGTCGTATCCAACTGAACATTACAATATAAATTCTGCATGTTCCTGGATGCAAGGTGTGCACTTCAAGCACCTACTCTGACTTTATAAACTGTACAGGTTCTTGCACTTTTTTGTTGTTGTTTTGTTTCACCTTTAGCAGAGTAATCATGCATTGTCAACACATTTTCTGATTAAATCACTGGATTCACATACATTGCATCCCTGTTGTTATTCATCATTTTGACTTTGTTATGTATCATACTGTATCTCTGACATTACTGCACCAGTCAGCCCAATTATCTCGAGAAGTATGGCTCAATTCACAACAGATGTCAGAGTAACTTCATTTCTTTTTTCCTTAAGGAATCAAATTTTGAGGTCCAAATGAGGCATAGGGAATACCCTGTATATTGAAAATTGTTATAAGTTTTCCACTTAAGTTTATACACAATAATGATAATACTTAAGTTTATACACAATAATGATTATACACAATAATGATATACTACATTCTGTGTAATAACTTAAGTTTATACACAGAATGTAGTCAACTTGATCGGTGGCCAAGTTGCAGAAGATTAACTAGTTATAAAAAAGTAGTATTTGGTGTTTGAAACAAACACACTCAAAAAGGACAAAGTATAGAAATGGCTAACCTTGTAAACTTTTTGGAGCTTCAGTTGATATTATTTTTGTTTAAACCGATCTGCAGTATAATTTTGTTGATTAAAATAATACTTTTAATCTATGGAATAGGCAGAAATTAATAAAAATGTATCATTCTCTTATGAAATTTTGCTAATTTTTAGTATCTGCATTAGTATCGCAACTAACCAATGTTTAAAATCGAAATAGTGATTGGTATTCTATTGGCAATGGTAAAATTAATGGAAGCCATTTTTTTTTTCAAGATTAACATAGTTTATATAAATGTGAACTTTAGGCAGAAATTTCAGATTCTTATGCAGTAATGGCTGTTTTTTTTAAAGCTCTTAGTAGCATAAGTAATATAGAAGTGGAATATCTGTGTTATTGCATAACATTTAATTGCAGGCAATTTTCAAGCTTATGCTTGATTTTTCTTTTAATTGTGAACTTTGAAAATGTTACATTTATGATAAAGAAATCAAACTGATCTTAAATTGTTCTTTCTTTAAACTGAAGAATACAACAGATTCAACTTCTTGGGAAGGATTTACGAGGAAGTGATCATGACCATTTATGGAATCAACTGGAAGCAGAGATCCATCTTCATCGTCATAAGACAGTTATTCGTGCATGCAGAGCACAAATGGGTTTAGGCACCAAATTATCATATCCACCTGGCCATGTAAGATCATTAATTTGTTTATACAAAAACTAATTCTTTTTTTTTTTTGAGGTTTAAACAACTGAAAAGCTTATTGTAAATGATGCATATAGATGCAGTACTTGCTTTAATTATATTGTATTTCTCAAAAGCTACAAAACTTTGATTACTCCCAAAAAATTGCAGTACAAAATTTTTATATAATTTTATTACAATTTTACCTTACAAAATTTCTATGTTTTGTAATACAATTTTTTAATTAATGATATTTTTATATTATTATAACTTTTTTCCTTTTTGGATACATTCTTCAACATTGACTTGAAAATTTAAATTTTGTGGACAATTTAATTTTGGATAAGACAAATTTTACACTTTACTAATGGCTAACCGAGTTTTGAATTTTAAGTGACAGGTAACATATGTTGAAAACAATATTATTATATATTTTTTATTATAAAGTTTATTAAACATTAAAAATGGAAGTTAAACTTTGTGACAGCAAAAACCACTTTTGCCTTCAGTTAATAATATAATGTTAATAATTTAATAAAAATAAAATAAAAATAAATACCCCCTCAAGCAGCTGTTTGCCACAGAGGTCTGACAGGAGCCTGTCAGTTTATATGCCAAAGTAGAAGATCTGAGAGGATGGCAGGACCCCAGCAGAAAAACGACACATACAACCATGCCTTACCCAGGGCTCGAACCCAGGTCCCTTAGATCAGTAGCCAAGTGCGCTAACCACTCGCCCATTAGAAGAAGAAAATAAAATCAGAGTAAAATTATCTGAAATAGATACTTTTTGCCATTGGCAACAAGAAAAAAAAAATCACATTAAGGATTCTGAAAAGATTAAGTGTTATTTTTACCAAACTCAATCCAGGTAAAAAAATGGAGTTGTGTTCAAAAGTTTAAATGTCAATGTTTCACAAAAGGTAATTAAATGAAGATTGACTGTATAAGTAATAAAATTGTGATATTTTATAGTATAGGCAAAAGATTGCAGAATTCCCATGTTATGCAAATGGAAACCAGATTTAAAATTCAATATTTTGAAAATAAACTTTTTAATGAGCCTGAGACTAAAAATAAATATTTAAATCAAATCTTAAATTTCATCAATATTCAATATTTAAAATATTTTGGCAGCTGGAATATTTAACAGCAGCATCACTCCTTAAAAGTTTTATCAGAATTGATGAAAACTTTTAATTAGATATAAATAATAAATAAAAAATAAATACCTCCTCAAGCAGCTGCTTGCCACAGAGGTCTGACAGGAACCTGACAGTTTATATGCTAGAGTGCAAGGTCTGAGAGGATGGCAGAACCTCAGCAGAAAAACAACACACACATCCATGCCTTACCCGGGGCTCGAACCCAGGTCCATTAGATCAATAACCAAGTGCGCTAACCACTTGGCCACGGGATGGCTTAATTAGATGACTTGAAATTAGATGAACTTTTAAATATATAATTAATTTAGTACATGGTTTGATTAACTTTTGGGAAAATACTTATGACTGAACACTTTTGCTATTAAATATTCCAGCTTAACTCTAAATACTGAATAAATATTGCCGAAATTCAATATTTAGAGAGACTTGATTTTGATCTTTAATTTACCTTCAGTTTCATTCCCATAAAAATTTCTTTTTCACAATATTGAGTTGTAATTTGTCTTTCCATTGCTCCTATGTGAGAATTCTTCTGTTTTTGTCTAGATACTATATAATGTTCTCACACAAATAGCTTATATATATGTGCTACAAGAATTACTGGACCATGTGCAGTGTTCCATGTAATATTTAAAGAATAAATGGACTATGTATTCTGTCTTTTACACAGCAAAGGTCAGATGTTTAATATAAAATCTACAGTCGTTTTCTCCAGCAGCAAAAGCCACCATAGCCATTCTGGTGATTAAAGTTTGGAACTGAAGTGTAATAGGTTAATTATGTACAATGTTTTAAAATACTTTTTTTTAAATTTATAATGGTGGTTTGCACTGATTGTCTTTTAATAATGTTTCTTTTACTTAAAAACAGGAGTTCCAAATGTTAAGACGTAAACAAGGTATTGGTGAAATTCGAACTGTTCACCTTGAGAAAGGAGAAAATGAGGGACTAGGCATTTCTATTACTGTAAGTTGCTACTCTATAATAAATTAAATTTTCATTTGGATAAAAGCCATTTTAACCTTTTGTTATTAATGTTGTGTATAATTATCTGTTCTATTTTCCATTCATCAATCTCTCTCCATCTCTCTCTCTATATATATGCATAAATAATCTTTAAGCAACCGTAGGCCAAGGAGGCTCAACCAGTCTAAGGGCTCTCCAAATACATTGTCCAGATCAACAATCTGTTTTATTTAGTCAAACTGCAAGTTCAACTGCAGCATACTAGTCAAATTACAAGATCATTGCAGGTTGCATAGTTTAATTCCTTCAGACAACCATCAATTCTTAATTGACTTAGTGCTACACTGTGAATAATGATCTGTATCCATTCCTGTGGGAGTCATACCGTAAACTAATATTACAACTATTTCTGCAATAAATGTGTGCCATTCCGTAAGCATTGTTTATGCCTAGTATTGCCTGTTACTCTCATGCACAGTGTGATCATTGTGTGTAATGTTCTCTAGGTTCAGTGTTTGTCATAAACAGTGTACTTTGACTTCTTAAAGCAAGAAGAGTTGCAACAAGTAATTATTATAGGTTAATTTTAAAAAATGAAGAACCTAATTCATATAAATCTTTATGATAACATCAGAAAATAATGTATATTTTCTGTTTTCTCCTTTTTTTATTCTTGTGTATTTAAATATATTGGGTTCATATATTTACAAAACAGAATTTTGGCTCAGTAGTCACCAGGAAATGTATATCCAGTTCTCCAGAATTCAACGATATCTAGTCTGCATGCATAGCAGATTGTGACTAGACAAGCATTCCACTGAAGTTAGATTGGCTTGGCTGTTAAGGGTTTTATGGCACTGAAGTCAGATGATCAGTAATAAACAATATGGAACACTGAGATAAATGTTGTCTGTTCCAATATCCCTGGTTCTACTTAATGTGAATAAATTGAGCAAAAAGCTTGAGGATTGGTAGACAAAAGATCAGATGGTCAACAGAAAAGATTGTGGGCACTTGAAAGGAAAGCATTAGATTTTTCAAAGATCCAATGTTCTCAATGAGAAGACAGATGCACATGGATTGAAGCTTCCTGTTCTATGGGTACCTAAGAAGCAAGTGAGGAGTAGCAAGATTCCAAAATGCCCTAAATTGTAGCTTATGCAAGTCCATCCAGACCTTAGTGTAAAACATAATAATCAGTGGCAGCCAGAGGGAAACTGAAGAACTAAGAGGCTAGGATTGATGCACACAGATTCAGTTTTGACAGAAAGACAAGAAATGTTGCATACAATAAACAATAGTAGATATAGCATTATCTCTCTCTCTCTGCCATGGGCTATGGAGGTCCAACCAGACCGTGCAATTTAGTTCTCCAAGCAAGTCTTTCCTGAGCTACATCTACTGCCAACATCTACTATACAACTCAGTGTATAATGGTACCAACCATTATACACTGAGTTATAGGGGGACTCTCATCACTTACTAGGTTTGAGATTCATCATCATCCTCAAGCAGCCATGGACTACAGAGGTCCAACCAGGCTGTGCAATTTAGTTTTCAAGCATATCTGACCTGAGTTACATCTGGCCAATGAACACCAATTCTAACAAGGTCCTGTTTGACATTGTCTGCCCACCGCATCCTAGGTCTCCCCTTCTTTCTGAGGCCTCTAGGCACACTGTTCATAACCCTATTCGCCAATCTATAATTATTCATACGGGCAACATGGCCAAACCAATGGAATCTCTCTCTGCACAATATACTGCTCAGAGGAGGTTGCAAACTCCTTTGCCTAACCTCTTCATTAGTTACAAAGTTGAACCACCTAATGCCCAAGATATTGCGTAAGCATCTAGAATCAAAAGCATCAAGTTTCTTGTTATCTGGTTTACAAAGCATCCAAGTTTCATTACCATAACTAACCCTAGAAAGAACCAAACTATTATACAGTCTAATTTTAGTCTTTAGGTGTATACCTCTATTTCTCCACACTCTCCATAGATTCTTAAAAGTCCCGACAGCAATCTCTATTCGTCTGTTAATCTCATGCCGCATATCACCAGTATCTGTTACATAGCTCCCAAGATAATTAAACTGTGACACCTGCTCAAGACTGCCACCATTCAGATTAACTGAATCACAATCTACCTGACCAATTTTCATCACTTTAGTTTTCTCTCTGTTTATAACCAAACCTACTTTAGTCCAGTTTCATCAACAGCTCGAATGAAAGAGTTCATCTCATCAACATCATTTGCCAAAAGGGCTAAATCATCTGCATAATCTAAATCAGAAATTTTCTATCTCCAGTCCATTTAAGGCCAAAATCTTTCCCTTGAAGTGCACTTCACATAACATAATCAATAACCAAGCTAAAGAGAAAAGGAGCCAAAATACACCCTTGTTGAAAACCAGAAGTAATGCTAAACCAATTGCTACAAGCCTTACCAACTCTCACACACGCCTCAGTGTTATTATACAGAGCATTCATTATGTTAACTAACTTGTCTGGTATACCATATGATCTCACAGTCAACCACAAATTATGATGATCAACAGAGTCGAAAGCCTTTTTGAAATCAACAAAGCTAGTAACCAAAGGTTTCTGAAACTCTAAACATTTCTCAAGAATCTCCTAAGTGAAAATATCTCATCCACACATCCCCTACCACTTCTGAATCCACATTGCTCATCACACAATTGACTGTCAACCAGATTCTTAATTCTATTAAGCACAATCATGGAAAGAACTTTGCTTGGAACAGAGAGTAGGCTGATACCCCTTTAGTTATTACAAGAACTGCGATCACCTGTTTTGAAAATAGGGATAGCAATAGCTCTGGTAAAATCCTTAGGAACCATGCCTTTATCATAAAAGATATTCAAAATTTCAGTCATCCAAGTGGTAACCGAAACATTCCCAGCTGTAAGCATTTCTGTAGTAATTTCATCTATACCTGGGGATTTATAAAGTTTAAGTTTAGAAACAGCCAAAATAGCTTCATATTGTGTTATAGGGCCAACATTAAAGACACCAATGCATCTATCATCATTGCAAACAATGGGAATAGAACTAACCACATTGTTTAGAACATCACTGAAATGCTCAGCCCACCTAGCCATGACAGAATCCTCACTTTGTATAACCTTACCTTGTTTATCCTTCAATCCCTGTATACCTGTCCGTTTTCTACCACACGAAACATTAACTATCTGGTACAGCTCTCTGCTGTTGTGCTGTCTAACTGCTTCCTTGGCTTTGTCAGCCAAGCCATCAAGCCAAAGATTCTTATCAGCAGCTAACCGATCTTTTACACATTTATTAAGTTCTCTGTAATGATTTCGATTAGGACTAGTAGGGTATTGATTAAGGACATTCCTGCAGTTCTTTCTTTCCGAAATAAGCTCAAGTGTCTTATCACTCGGATAATTCTGTCTCTTCTGCTCCTTTTTTCCTAAAAGAGTACTGTTAGTGTCCAAAAAAGCCTGTTTAAAATGATCCCATTCTTCCTCAACTTCTGTAGTAAGCATACCATGACTGTCATAATGACTAAGTAACCTATCATGGTAAGCTTTGGCTATAACTGGGTCTTTCAGAGCTTCAGTATTAAAAGTAAAATTTTTCACCCTAGCACAACACTTTTTAAGTTTAAGTTGCAAGACACTTTTAACAAGGTAATGGTCAGATCCAATTTCAGCTCCCCTATATGACCTGGTATTCCTAACAGAACTAGCCCATTTGCTGTTAATTAATATATAATCAATCATATTCTTATGCAGCCCATCGGGTGAAACCCATGTGTACTTATGTATGTCATGGTGTTTGTAATAAGTGTTAGTTATTCTGAATCCATTGAATTTACTTACCTGTAGGAGATGTTGCATACTGCCATTTCAGCTGCCAATACCAAAAATGCCTACCACCCCTCCCCAAAGGTCAGAATCAGTACCAACTTTGACATTGAAATATCTAGAAAAGGGGTAATATCTCCTTTCTTGACAGAATTCAAAATATCCTGAATTTGTCCATAAAACCTATCCTTCTCATCCTCATCGGCATCCTCAGTGTGGGCATAACAGCAGATAACATTCAAGTCTTTAATGCTTGTCTGAAATTTTGCTGTAAGAAACCTTTCATTAATGCTCTCATATCCTAGAAGAGCATCACTAGCGTGTCTGCTGAGAAGCAGACCCACATCTTGATGATGCTTATTGTCGTCCCTCCCTGAAAAGAGAAATTTAAAATAATTTTAAGAATCTGGCATTTATCTGCCCATTTGGTCTCTTTGCAAGCCGAGAATATCAAGGTTATAATGGTGGAATTCTTGTATGAGGACATCAAGCGAATAATCTCTGTGCAGAATCCTCACATTCCAACTACCTATGGAGAGAAAATGGTTAGTGGGATGTTTAAAGAAACTATGTTTATTGAGAGAGGGAATGCTGACAATATCAAACAGTCCCCTAATCGCAGACATGGAGCAAAGACCTGTTCCCCCACCACTAAAGGCTGAAGCCATCTACACTGGAAGACTTCCTCCAATGTAGAATTTAACGATGCCAATAGAAGCAAAGAGTTCAGGTGCCTGCAATGACCTCTGCTCAGGATTATCCACCAGCTGATATACATATCCTGTGAATCTATTCACTTGGAGCTGTCAACCCACAAACAAACAGAAAACACAGCGGAAGATTTTCCCTCCACAGAAGCCCACCAGTGCAGCAAAATCAGAATCCATAATCAAGCTCAGAGCCATAATTCGGTGTAGTCCAGTGGGTTTATATGGTCAGCACCAGGACCCTGTGTGGTTGACCACTCCTCAGCAGGGTAGAAAAAAAAAAGAGTAGCCATAGTTGTCTAGATCAGTAGGCCACACTAATTTGACAGCCCCCCCCCCCCCCTCCTTCTGTTCTCTTCCACAAGAGAGTATCTCTTTTGAAAGGTACTAACGGTCTGCACCACGAGAAGGCGGGGTTGGACATTAGGTGCTAGTCCTGGCCAGTTCTATGCATCATCACAGGGGATTGGTGCATAGCTCTCCTTCCAGTGACTACCTAGCTACCATTACCCATTACAAATATAAAAATTCATGTTTTTAAAGTATAAAAATTTAACTAGAATTGATAAATCAGTATTGACCCTTGTAATGATATTCCAGATATCTGCATAAGCAATCTTAATCCTCAGTTATCAGCACCAGTTTGCTCAAACCCCACTCAACAAATAAGTAAGCTATAGGAATCTACAATATATTTGTTCAATAAATTTTGTAAGAAGTGTTTTATTTATTGTTGAGTAGTTCATTTCATCTACAGCAGACTTCTAATTCAACATTAAAAGTTACCCTTCCATGTGACAATCTCATGATCATGCTAGAATATGGGTGTCATCTTAATCCTTGTAAGTAATAGCATTTTGCTGAAGTTAAATCGATATACACTTGCATACTTGATACTTTTAATTTAATTACAGTTTGTAAATGGTAGCTAGATAGTCACTGGAAGGAGAGTTATGCACCATTCCCCTGTGATTATGCACAGAACCGGCCAGGCCTAGCACCTAATGTCCGACCCTGCCTTCTCATGGTGCAGACCGTTACCACCTTTCTCAAAAGAGATACTCTCTTGTGGAAGGGGAGAGCTACCAGAGCAGTATTGCCTATTGATCTGGACAACTATGGCTACTTTTTTTTTCTACCCTGCTGAGTAGTGGTCAGCCACACAGGGTCCTGGTGCTGACCATATAAACTTACCAGACTGGACTGGATTAAGTCTCTGAGCTTGATTATGGATTCGGAATTTGCTGCACTGATGAGCTTCTGTGGAGAGAGAATCTTCCGCTGTGTTTTCTGTTTATTTGTGGGTTGACAGCTCCAAGTGAATAGATTCACGAGATATGTTTGATCAGCTGGTGGATAATCCTGAGCAGAGGTCATTGCAGGCACCTGAACTCTTGCTTCTATGGGCATTGTCAAATTCTTCGTTGGAGGAAGTCTTCCAGTGTAGATGGCTTCAGTCTTTAGTAGTGGGGACCTTTAGTAGTAGGGGCTGTTTGAAATTGTTGGCATCCCCTCTCTCAATAAACATAGTTTCTTTAAACATCCCACTAACCATTTTCTCTCCATAGGTAGTTGGAATGTGAGGATTCTGCACAGAGATTATTCGCTTGATGTCCTCATACAAGAATTCCACCATTATAACCTTGATATTCTCGGCTTGCAAAGAGACCAAATGGGCAGATAAATGCCAGATTCTTAAAATTATTTTAAATTTCTCTTTTTCAGGGAGGGAAGATAACAAGCATCTCCAAGGTGTAGCTCTGCTTCTCAGCAGATAAGCTAGTGATGCTCTTCCTGGATATGAGTGCATTAATGAAAGGGTTCTTGCATCAAAATTTCAGAGGAGCATTAAGGACTTGAATGCTGTCTGTTGTTATGCCCCCACTGTTGATGAGGATGAGGAGAAGGATAGGTTTTTACTGACAACTTAAGAATATTTTGAATTCAGTCAAGAAAGGAGATATTACCCTTTTTCTAGATATTTCAATGCCAAAGTTGGTACTGATTCTGACCCTTGGGGAGGGGTGGTAGGCATTTTTGGTATTGGCAACTGAAATGGCAGTGGGCAACATCTCCTACAGGTAAGTAAATTCAATGGATTCAGAATAACTAACACTTATTACAAACACCGCGACATACATAAGTACACATGGGTTTCACCCGATGGGCTGCATAAGAATATGATTAATTATATATTAATTAACAGCAAATGAGCTAGTTCTGTTAGGAATACCAGGTCATATAGGGGAGCTGAAATTGGATCTGACCATTACCTTGTTAAAAGTGTCTTGCAACTTAAACTTAAAAAGTGTTGTGCTAGGGTGAAAAAATTTACTTTTAATACTGAAGCTCTGAAAGACCCAGTTATAGCCAAAGCTTACCATGATAGGATACTTAGTCATTATGACAGCCATGGTATGCTTACTACAGAAGTTGAGGAAGAATGGGATCATTTTAAACAGGCTTTTTTGGACACTAACAGTACTCTTTTAGGAAAAAAGGAGCAGAAGAGACAGAATTATCCGAGTGATAAGACACTTGAGCTTATTTCGGAAAGAAAGAACTGCAGGAATGTCCTTAATCAATACCCTACTAGTCCTAATAGAAATCATTACAGAGAACTTAATAAATGTGTAAAAGATCGGTTAGCTGCTGATAAGAATCTTTGGCTTGATGGCTTGGCTGACAAAGCCGAGGAAGCAGTTAGACAGCACAACAGCAGAGAGCTGTACCAGATAGTTAATGTTTCATGTGGTAGAAAACGGACAGGTATACAGGGATTGAAGGATAAACAAGGTAAGGTTATAGAAGGTGAGGATTCTGTCATGGTAGGTGGGCTGAGTATTTCAGTGATGTTCTAAACAATGTGGTTAGTTCTACTCCCATTGTTTGCAATGATGATAGATGCATTACTGGCTTTAATGTTGGCCCTATAACACAATCTGAAATTATTTTGGCTATTTCTAAATTTAAACTTTATAAATCCCCAGGTATAGATGAAATTACTACAGAAATGCTTAGAGCTGGGAATGTTTTGGTTACCACTTGGATGACTGAAATTCTGAATATCTTTTATGATAAAGGCATGGTTCCTAAGGATTTTATCAGAGCTATTGTTATCCCTATTTTCAAAAAAAGTGATCTCAGTTCTTGTAATAACTATAGGGGTATCAGCCTACTCTCTGTTCCAAGTAAAGTTCTTTCCATGATTGTGCTTAATAGAATTAAGAATCTGGTTGACAGTCAATTGTGTGATGAGCAATGTGGATTCAGAAGTGGTAGGGGATAGGTAGATGAGATATTTTCACTCAGGTAGATTCTTGAGAAATGTTTAGAGTTTTAGCAACCTTTGGTTACTGAGACCTTTGGTTAAGCTTTGTTGATTTCAAAAAGGCTTCTGATTCTGTTGATTGCCATAATTTGTGGTTGATTGCCAGATCGTGTAGCATACCAGACAAGTTAGTTAACATATTGGTAGACAAGTCAGTAGCAATTGGTTTAGCGTTTCTTCTAGTGTTCCACAAGGGTGCATTTTGTCACCTTTCCTCTAGTTTGGTTATTGATTATGTTTTGTAAAATTCACTTCAGGGGAAAGATTTTGGCCTTAAATGGTCTGGAGATACGAAAATTTCTGATTTTTGATTATGCAGATGATTTAGCCCTTTTGGCAAATGATGTTGATGAGATGAACTCTTTCATTCGAGCTGTTGATGAAACTGGACTAAAGTAGGTTTGGTTATAAACAGAGAGAAAACTAAAGTGATGAAAATTGGTCAGGTAGATTGTGATTCAGTTCATCTGAATGGTTGCAGTTTTGAGCAGATCTCACAGTTTAATTACCTTGGGAGCTATGTAACAGATACTGGTGATATGCGGCATGAGATTAACAGACGAATAGGGATTGCTGTCGGGACTTTTAAGAATCTATGGAGAGTGTGAAGAAATAGAGGTATACACCTAAAGACTAAAATTAGACTGTATAATAGTTTGGTCCTTTCTAGGGTTAGTTATGGTAATGAAACTTGGATGCTTTGTAAACCAGATAACAAGAAACTTGATGCTTTTGATTCTAGATGCTTACACAGTATCTTGGGCATTAGGTGGTTCAACTTTGTAACTAATGAAGAGGTTAGGCAAAGGAGTTTGCAACCTCCTCTGAGCAGTATATTGTGCAGAGAGAGACTCCATTGGTTTGGCCATGTTGCCTGTATGAATAATTATAGATTGGCGAATAGGGTTATGAACAGTGTGCCTAGAGGCCTCAGAAAGAAGGGGAGACCTAGGATGCGGTGGGCAGACAATGTCAAACAGGACCTTGTTAGAATTGGTGTTCATTGGCCAGATGTAACTCAGGTCAGATATGCTTGAAAACTAAATTGCACAGCCTGGTTGGACTTCTGTAGTCCATGGCTGCTTGAGGATGATGATGAATCTCAAACCTAGTAAGTGATGAGAGTCCCCCTATAACTCAGTGTATAATTGTTGGTACAAATCCAGCAATTGATCTTCAAATTCATGTGGAGCAGGATAATCATTTTCTGTTAGTAATAATTGTATGTATATGTAAATATTGAATACAAGATAATATAAAAGTGATATAAAAAGTAAAAAATAGTAAGTATTGTGAACAAGATATATAAAAGTGACTTTTTTGGGAGAACTTTATGAAAATGCTTGTTCAAATATATATTTGATGTATTGGTGATTTAATTACATGCCGAGCGATATTCTATGACTACATGCTGTCTTTCATGATTCTCTGCATTGAAAAGTCACATGAAGTAAGGTCACATGATCTTCATGGACAATTAACCATTTCACATTATCTAATGAATGTTTTAAAATTTTCCACTCTCATGCATTTAATTCTTAGTGTTGAAATGCCCCCTCTTGTTGCCAACTTAGTGTGACATCTTTGTATTCCAGATGGTTTTCTGACTTGAATAGCACAACATTCCTTAAAATTTTGAGGTATGTGTTAGCAGTGATGGTTTCTTAAAAAAATGAGATCTCACTATTCCTTGACTCCATATGCTAGCCCATACAATAACACCTGGCATATGCAGCTCTTGAATTATCTCATGGGGGGTTGCACCACTCCAATAGGCATTATTGTGTGTGTTGAAACATTCATTTAATTTGAAGGCTGCATCATTGGATCATGGGATTAACTTGAAAAATTAAATCAATAAACTTTGCTCTATAAATGGCATATGGACCACATTGCACATTGATGCTAAAAATAACTTTCAATCCCATAAGTGGGATATTTTTTTGATCCATCCCTCCATCTCTGAAGATATACAGTGGTAATTAGGAGCAAGTAATGCACATAAGTTATTAATGATTAGCTGCTATTAATAATTTAATAACAATTAATAATAAAATTATTTATTGAAATCCAGTTAATTTTTTTAAAATAAAAAGCAAGTCACCCCTTATTCAGGTGGGCATTTGAATTAAATGTGAGTTTCTTATATCAGAAATCATATATCTGGTATTGTTATGTTTTTATTTTTCACAAATCCAATCATAGGGTGGTAAAGAACATGGAGTTCCTATTCTTATATCTGAGATTCATCCTGATCTTCCTGCTTGGAGAAGTGGAGGTCTCTATGTAGGTGATGCTATTCTATCAGTTAATGGTGTAGAACTTAGAGAAGCAAGACACATAGAAGCTGCTAAAATTCTTTCAAGTCAGGTAAGTTAAAAAAAAAAATCCATATTGTTAATGTTCTTTATATTAAAAAAAAAGAAATAGTAATGCTATTTTTTTTGCCTCACCTGTTTTAAATTTATGTTTGGTTAAATAGGATTAGGATTTATATGTTTATACAAATGGGGAAACTTATCATTTACCAATATAATGAGATTTTGGTATATTTAAGGAATTGTCACAAAGCAAGAATAATATCAGATAAACATTTATTAATGGGCTATTCTTGCTTTGGTCAAGTTTAAGGAGACACATACCTATTTTCATGTGATATTATTATTTATATGAATTAATTGCAACACTACAAATTTAAATCATGTAAAATAAATAAGATTCAAGTAGAACAGTATAAAGTATGAGGGTTGATCCAAAAATAAGTTTGCAAGTCATATTTCCTGGACTATTTATTCGTAGTTATAATAAAAACTACACATGCAATTTTATGACTGTCAGTTTACTTTTCAACATAGTTCCCACCTGACTGAGGCATTTATATTCCACCACAATTAGAGCTTTTTGATTCCCTATTGATAAGAGGTCTGTGTCCTGCAATTTTGACCACTGTATTACAGCTGTCTTCATGTTGTTATCACTTTGAAATTTGTGGCTGCAATAGATGATTCCTTTGAGAGGAAAGAGATGGTAGTCACTCCGTGCCAAATCAGGGCTGTATGGCACATGTACCAAGATTTTCCACTGGAAGTGCTGCAGGAGTTATCAAGTTGATATTTTGGCGCTGTATGGCTAAGTATTATCATGCTTCTGCATGATGATGTGAAATACCCTTCATAAGCAGACCAGACCATTTTTGTTTAATGGCAGCTCTTAACCATTCCATTGTTGTACAGTATGAAACTGCATTGATTTGTTCCTGTTGCACGAAATCTACCAACAACACACTTTTATGGTCCCAAAACATGGCAGCCATCTATTTACCAGCAGACCTCTCAACCTTGAACTTCTTAGATTTTGGGAACTCAAGATGGTTTTCTTCTCCATGCATACACATTTCATCTCCAGAATATGGTGATAAACCAATGTCTAGTCTCCAGTGTAAATGCACTATAGAAATTTGTGGCCACACCTCTTGGAAAATACTGTATTTGGTGCTATAACTTGATATAAACAAATGTATCGATCCATATGTATTAAATTATGAAAGTATGATGAGATACATGTCAAGAAATGGAGAATGGGAATTTGATGTAAAAAAAATTTATATTGTGCATAAAAAACTCTCATGAGGGAAAAATTAAAAGCTGAAGTATTAGTAATAGTTGTAACTGAAGTTGTTTTAGGTAAAGATGTAGCTTTTTTTTTGGTCAAAAAAAAAATCCCGATATTATTCTTATTTTTTACAACCATTTTCTATCATAAATAAGGAGCTCATAGTAAGCTTTAGCTGCCATGATTCCACAATCAGTGAAAAAGGGCATATGGGCATGGAAAAGCCATTGTTCATGTATTATGGAAATAATATAGAATATATGCAGGAGAGCCAGTACACATTAAAAAATATAGTAGATGCCTTTGTAAGGAGACTTAAATCTGCTGCTAACAACTGTCCAAATTAAAACAATGTAATATTTATTAATCCATGTATCATATGCAACAAAACGGAACTTTAGTGCGATAGATTCTTAAACTTGTTTCATAAGCACTTTAGTAATGGTTTGCAAGGTTAAAGTTAATATTATGGTCAGCTAAATTTTATTTCAACAGCTGTTGCAGATCACTATAAAAATATGATTTTAGTAATGAGAAATTACACAATGGAAAAACTAATATATTAATTAAGAAGTGAGAATGTCTATGTCAACCAAGTTTAAAAACTGTTAATTAGTGGGTTTCATTTTCTATTTCAGCCTTCTCTAAGTTTTGGGGTACTAGTGATTTGGTCATTTATCCCATTGAGTAACCAAAAAAAAAAAATGCTTCTTGAGGTGGAGCAGATCAATTCAAAGCCTTACTAAAACAAGTAACATTTTGAACTTGCATTGACAATTTTAAATTTGTTATAATATTATACTTTAACAAGGTAATGCTCTACACCAGTGGTTCTCAACCTTTTATACTTCATGTACCCCCTGGAAATGTGTATGTAACTGGAGTACCTCTTGTATAGATAGATAAAACTATAGTTATAGTATAACAATGGTTATTTTTTACTTTGTTACTAGATCTAGTGACTTTGGAGCTCTCATGGCATACCCCAAAAAATTTCAACGTGTACCCCACATTGAGAACCCCTACTCTACACTATTATTATTTATTAATTAGTTAATATTTAAAATTTTTAGATAAATTATAAAGCAGATTGTTTTAGTAACATTTTCTGTAAAGTAAGTTTTGCAAAAAAAATGAAACTATATCCTCTATCTATTGATAGAGGAATAGATCATATATATATAGAAACTATATATATATATGATCTATTCCTCTATCAATAGGGAATCATATGTTTAAAATGACACTAATATCTAATACTTAATTTACATTTCATGGTTTCATGTGTTTAAGGCTGAGAACTAATGAACAATGACAATTAAAAATTTTTTAAATTAAGTATGTGAGGTGAACGCTTTTTTTAACCTCCTCTGCAAAAATCTAGATTAGAGAAAGCTTTAATCGGTTTACTACAAAGGAAGTATATATTTTGCTTTTTTTTAAAATGGGTTGTCTCTTGTACCCATTTATTTCTCAGCCATTCATTTATAATATATTGGTTTATATCTTTTTGTTATCATAATCTTTTCTTTTTATATATCTGTAG
This sequence comes from Ryuthela nishihirai, assembly GCA_038380435.1. Taxonomy (NCBI): domain Eukaryota; kingdom Metazoa; phylum Arthropoda; class Arachnida; order Araneae; family Heptathelidae; genus Ryuthela; species Ryuthela nishihirai. The sequence goes on along the minus strand of JAWZYU010000001.1, from coordinate 131,430,550 downwards.
CAGGGTGAGATTAGTATGGAAGTAGTTTTTGTAGCTCCTGATGAAGATAGTGAAGATGAATGTCAAGAAAGTGACCCTGGTTTAAGGTGCAGTATTTTTTGTTTGAGAGGGAAAATATAATGATACAAGTTTTGATGCTTTTATTATTTATATTTTTTGTATGTAAAAATAACAATAGTAATAAAAATATTAAGATGTCAAAAAAAAAAGATATTTAAGCGTTTATAATCAAAATAATTAATTAAATGTAGCTCCTTAATTTTAATAGTAAAAAAAAGTTATTTTTATTATCGTGAATTTTTTCCTATTAATACTTATTGCATTAATTAGTGTGTTGTTAGTTTTCAAATGCTCATGATAGTTCATTGCAATAATAGATTTGCATATGGTGCAAATGTTCTATGAAATGCAAATTTTGTTTGATTTGTTTCAGTAGGCAATAATGAAAATAAAATTTATATATATATATTTTCAGGTATCGCTTTTTCGATTGTGATATGATCAACCAAAGAGCTTATTTATTGAAGGAAAACAGAAAAGATATAGATGGTGCCAGTTTATCTTCAGAACATTCTGCACATACTACTAGTAATAAACTAAATGGTACAGACAGCACAATTTCTGGAAATATTCAACTAGAAGACTCAATGAGTACAAAGACAATAGCAAATTGTTCCTTAAATAATAGAGAAAGTCTGTCAAATTTCTCAAACCAAAAGAATGTTCAAAATGAAAACTCTGTTGTTGATCCTTCAGCATCAGAAAGTCTGAATTCACTAATTCCTGACAGGTGAATAAATATTAAAAATTACTATAAACTGTTTATAGATATACAATTGAAACTTATCAGTAAACAAACATTACTTAACCTTTCCACTTTGTAATGATAAATAATAAAAAATGTTATGGATTACTGCAAAATTGGCTTATTAAAATGGTATGAAGGGTTTAAAAAACTTATATTTTCAAACAGAACTATACATCATTGTTATCCTTTATTGTGCTAGCCATTGAAATCATTGATATGCTTATTTTTCCACTGTTTCAAAAGCAAAAATTGTGTTTCCAGAAATTATAGAAGGAAATGAATGATACTTTAAACAACAAAATTTGCTATCGAATGACCATCTAATATGATGTGATGAGAAAAAATTTATTTTGGAGCAATAATAAAATTTCAAATAGAAATATTTTTGTTTTTAACAAAATTAAAAGTGTATAATGAATTAAATGAATTCCATTTTGTTCACAGTAATTTTGGCAAATTATGATTCTTTATGTTTACAGAAAAATTGACATAGTCTAAAAATAATGATGCATAGTATATATGAATAAAATTAATTAAAGAATATTTCATTTTATAACTTTTGGGACATAGCACTTTTAAACTCAAATACATAAGTTTATTACAATGATACAACTGATTATGATGTATTATAAACCTTCTTCATCCTTATCACTTTTGCTTTTTGTATGGTAAATTTTAAAATAATTAAAGAAATAATAATCATAACATAGGTAGGTTTTTGGATAACAGAAGAAAGTTACAAAGGTTGAAATGGCTACCCTGGGTCATCTTACATACATTCAGTTTATATTCTATATCAACAGACACAGTGATTCAACATAAGCATTCTTTCAGCTTGTAGGCATTTGATGGTCAGGGAACAACACTCCTGCATGTAAGACCAGTGTATCCACACTGGGTATGCAAATTTTCCTAAACTAATGGCCATAGCTGCAGTAAAGTTGATCAGAGTAATTATGATCTATTTTCCAACAAGATGACATAGAATTATAAAAATGATATTAACTTTAGCTAAATTAATCATTAATTGCTAAGAGCATACTGGAGAAAGAAGCAGTGGAGTCCAAGTTCACCCCAGGTAGCAAAATAGCTAGCTGACCCTGTTGATGTTAATGGTGGTGTATAAACTTCATCTTTCACAAACCCAAGAAAGAGTTTAATGGGGTTAAGTCAGATGACCGAGGGAGTCATGATTTTGAGCAAACTTGCCTAATCCCTCTTCCCTCCAGCTTTCATTGAAGAAATTCCTTACAGCACACAAAAAAGGTTTGTAGCCTTGTCTCACTAGAGCATATCCTGAGAGGAAAGTACTCTTCAAATTGTTGCATGAGCCATATCTATAACATTCATGGTCTTGAGAGGATGCAAAACATGTTCATTTTAGGGTTGTCTATTGCATATTTCAAAATTTTCCTAGTATTTTCAGTGCTCAAAATTCTATTCTAACATTGTGGTGATTGACCTTGCCATTGATATAAAAGTTGTTTAAACAGAGAAGACTAATCATCATTCTTGAGCCATTCCTAGAAAGCACAGCAAAAACTTTACCATTTTTTTTTATCGGCTTGATGACATGTAACAATTGCAGTCTTAACTGTGGCTTTTTATGGTGAGGCATTTACAAAGGGGTATCATGACTGTCTATTTTAGTACATCTAATTCCCTGCTTGCTCACCTTGTCAATTTATATGGACTTTATACGAAGGATGAGTGGACACTCAACATTTTTTCCTCTAACACCAGGCTTACGTGTACTTTTCTTTTACATAAATATTTCTCCTACTTGGAAGTTCTATGTTAAACTTTGTTCTGTAAGCACACTGCAGTGTAATCCAAAAAATTTTTTCATGGGAAGATAGAACACAAAATGACTTTTGACAGGGTTGCCATCTTTCAGTTAATGGAAATCTACATAGCTACCTCTGTGATGTGCTGCCACCTATCAGTGGTAACATCTATTAAAACCTAATAAGTTGTAAAACAAAATTTTTATTTCTTCTTTCAAAACATGTGATTTGTGTTTTAGGCTTTTTATAAGGAATTCATAGAATCGTTAGGTTCATTTGCAATCACCCTGTGTAATTTTAAGTTGACAGAAAGGAAAAATTTATCATTTTGGCTTAGTAATAATTCTCAATTTTAAATGTAATTTTTTCTCTTGGCAGTATGCAAATTTAAAGGAAAATAAATATTTGTGTGACTTTCCTGTCACAGAATTATATTAAACTTTTTCATTATGCATGAAATATATTAGATTAAAACCCACTAGTGAACAAAATAAAGCAAACTAAAGTACTTCTAAGCAGCAGATATTTTATGCAAAATTTATATTTTGTTCTTCACTTATGGTCATTATGTTTTTATGTGTTTATTTTTATTTTGACTTTTAATTTTGCTCAAACTTTTAACGATTCTACAGAAAAGTCCTGGCTGGTATGTGGCGTTCACTGATGCAAAAGAAGGCAGAAGAAAGGTAGAGTTTTGTTGACAAAATTCCTATTTGTCTTTCTGTGTTCTTTCCAACAATTGCCTTTGCTTATGGGATTTTATTTTCTGCTATCAAGTATACTATTTTGGTGATGGGTCTTCAGATTCAAAAATAAATTTAGAAACTGTATAGTAAGATATGGACTTTATATATATGATTCATGTACAGATTTTACACAGTATAAACACTCAAAAATGATGGTAGAAGCATCATCTTTAACTTAATTGTAAAGAGGAATCAAACAGATTTTTTAAAAAAAAAAGCATGAAAATCAATGTTACTAGTGCTTTTTTGTAGTCAAAGGACATAGCATTTTGGTTGCTAAAGGGGCCAAGTCTGTTTCTCAAAGTTTTCAAATCCCCATTGTGTTAGTTTGTCGTGTAAAATTAGAAGCAAATTGCCCTTATTTAATCTAGTATTATTTACAATCGGTTCATAACCCTTACTTTCAATACTAGTATTAAGAATATTTCTTGCATTACACCTGAGTGCTCATTTCAACTGCTGTTGCAATATCTTCTAAAAGTGTAATTTTAGTATCCTTCCTGTTATATATTTAAAGCTTGGTGTTTGAGCATCACTCGTTTTGTGTTTACTAATCCATTTGCATTGTGTGTTTATGTGAGTTTAAGAATATTACTGGTAATATAAATAGGTTTTGTTTAATGTTTTATTATGTCACTTTATAACTGATGTTAAAATGCACATAGATATTTTCTTGAAAATGTAAAGAAGTGTCCAAGTGAAATATCCATGAGTCATCAGGCTATATTCTGTTGAAGACAGGGGGCTGTCTTCAACAGAATATAATTAACACAACAATCATGGCTCTTGAAGTTTTTTTATGCATCCCTCAAGCAATGTGTTCTATCTTAATCATGGTAGTGAACTGTGATTTACTAGTTTTGATCGAATGTGATGATCTCACATGAATCTAGAGAATTGGTAATATTTAACTGAATATTGAACATAATAAATAATAAAGCCACTGCAAATGAAATTTAGATGTATGTTTTGGTATCAAAAGTATGTAACATAGAATTAAATAAAAAGAACTACAAATTTAGTAATTACATTTTGCTTAAAATAAAATGCAGCCTACCATGTTCTGAGAATCAACTGATTTGCCCCCTTAAATGATTCCTTAAAGTAGAATGCAGCCTACTGTATATTGAAAAGTAACTGATTTTGTACTTTATATGATTTGAACTTGAGACCATGGTTGGTGGTTTTACAAAATAAAATTTAGTTAATAATGAAATCTTTATTATTCCTTTACTAATATATTTTATATATTACTGCTATAAATTCAAAACTTTGTGAGCTACAAAATGATAAAAAATAATCAAATCATGTGCCTAAACCTGTCAGTCAGTATCACAGTCATGAGAAGAAAATGAGTTAGTGAGTATCCATGACTGTACATCTTTCTTTATTACCATAAAACATCTAATTGTGGAAATGAAAATGCAGATGAATTGTGAGTGATATAATGTCAAAGGATTATGAAAAAATTGCTGAGGAGAGAGAATAAAGACAAGATTCACCAAATGTGAAATGACTGTATATTCAAGCATGTTCTTTTTTAAACTGCATGCAGAAATACCACCATGGTTTTCTCATGAGTAGTTTTAATTATACCAAGTTTACTCTTAGGTCTTATTTAGCATATTATAATTGAGTCAAGAAATGTTTCTTACAATGCTTGTTGCATAAACACAGGTAAATTATGTTAACTCTTTGCAAAACTCAATTCATCTATATCTGTTGTTTGTTTCTCTCTGAGAGTCCAACTAAGGTTTCTTTAAGACAGTGGTCTTCACTGTGGATGATAGAACTAACCAGTGGTTATTTTAGGGTTTTTGATGGGTGTTAAGTTAAAGAACTCACTAAATGCAGTTCCCAGTTCGAGTCATGGCTGGGCCAGCATTGAGATTTATCTCTGCAAAACTCTCCATCCTACCCTTGGTCAGTAGGGGACACCAATGGGCTTGGAAAAGCTGTTGTCCATCGAATGGGACATTAAGCCCTGTGGGAGAGCCATACCATGTGCACGTTAAAGAACACGCTGGATGGCCTTGATGGGAGGTTACCATCCGTCTCCAACAGTTGTTCCAGTAGGTCCCCTCCCCCAACCTTCTCTGAGCCTTCGGGGGTTCTTGTGACCTGGCCATTTAGTTCTTTCTGTGCAAAAAAGTACCGCTCAGAGGTAAAACAACCCAACCCAAAAATTATCCAGTGGGTCCCCTCCCCCAATCTTCTCTGAGCCTTTGGGGTCCTTGTGACTTGGTCATTTTGCCCATTGTGTGTGAAAAAGTGCTGCTCATAGGTAAAACATCCAATCTATAAGAATTTTTAATGATATACACACATATTCTCAAATGAGAAAATGTTCTATTCTGAACTAAAAGGTGACCTGATCTACCTTTAAGTTCAGAATGTGTTACTGGATGAAGCCACTCTATTATGTTTCGTAGAATTATGAGTGTGATCATTGATTGTCTTCACCTTTCCATAAATGGCCAATACAATCATAGCTCCATATACATTATAGCTACTCGCAAATGTTGGTTGTGATAATTTGTATCATTAAATTTAATATCATTTGGTTAAACAGGGTTAAATTTTATATCTTTTTAAACGTAAATTTTAGCAAAAATTTCATTGTTCAATTGATATGGAAAGTGGGCATTGAAATCATTTCAGATGGCAAAATATCGTAAAAGGGAGTGGTGAATCAAAAAGGGTTATAGACCTATGTTCTAAGATTAGGGGTCTAAGGAGTGCATCTTTCTTCATCCTCATCTTACACTTCTAGAAATATTGAAAAATATCTGTTAGTATGGAGTTTCTTTCCTGGGAACAGCAAAAACCCCTCCACTCTACCTGGAAATCCAGTTATTACTGCCTTAGTAGAATGCTTTATTTCAAGCAGCTGACTATGATAGCTTCGTACATAACAATTAAAATATCTGAATGAATCTTAACTGCATATGCAGTGAGAATCATAATATTTCCCACTCTCTTATGTGCATCCATCACTTCTACATGTGTGGGATCACTTGGTCTCTGAGGGACTTTAAACACATTCCTGTATATGCGTGCATCCATCATTGTATCCTAAACAAGAGTAAGATTTATCACTGAGTATATGATACCATTCTCCATATTACTGAGCTTTCTCTTGATCTAAAATGGTAATTGACAAGATACCAAATGAATGTCTAGGATGCAAGCTAGCTTTCCTATGATGTATTATTGCTTTTAGTATGGATTGATGGTATATATAATTTTGGCAGCAGGGATGAGACAGCCACTTATGAGCATTGTATTTTTTCTGGAAGCATTGATTGGCCTTATGTCATTTTCTATTTTCTTCAGAGTCTTAAACTCGGTTTTGTTGCCAACATCTATAAACTGCTCCTGCATTCCACCAACACAAACTGTGGTTTGGTATGTTGGTTAATGTGTCTCACAGAGACCCTTTCTCTGACATATTTTAAAAGAACTGGTCCCTACATAGGATCTTCTGCCATGTTCTGGACATTTCACAGTGCCTCTAAAGTGAGTTCTGAACATTCTGCTTTTTATCAACCATATAAGTAGCAGATATATGCACTGTTTGAAGCTTGGAACTGGATATAATGACATTGATCCTTGAAGCTTGGATCATATTTTCATACCATTTTTTGGCTATTAGTATATCTCATGTCAGCAAGAAAAGTGACATGTCAAAAATTGCCATTTTTTTAATTATGGTTTGTAAATTACAATAACACAAATAATGTGTACTTCAAGCTGGAAAAATGACACCAATGTATTTACAATACTGACCACCAGAGGGCAATATAGCTCTTCCCGTATTCAGATATTTTTTTTAATTTCCTCTCCTGAATAAAAGGCATTTTTTGATGTCAGTTTTCTTGCCGATGTGAAAGATGATGTATCTATAAGCAAATCTTCAGGCAAACCCATCTACTCATTTTAGGATCCCCCTCAGTTTTAATGTTGTAGTGTGTTTTGCCTTTCATTCATGACTAATTATTAATAAACTGAAATTTATGATAATTTCTTTTATTTTGCAGGAAAGAAAATGATAATGACACCTTTGAACGTGTATCATGAGTTAATTTAAACTTAAGAAGAAATTATACTCCTTTGAAAGAAGACATCAAAGAATCTTGTATTAAGAAGATTATGCCAATATTAGCATAATGTTTAAAATTTAGTATTTAATGTTTCAACAATAAATATATAATTTTGTTTTATAATTTGATGTATAAAATATATTTTAACTTTGTTTTGAAAGAACTTTCATATCACTGTATTTTTCATTAAGTGTAATTTTTCCATGGAGTTGTAGAGCAAATGTAAATTATTGCATTGGGTCTTATATGTTTGGGTTTTTAAATTTTAACAGGGAAATCCAGGCATAAGGTTAGCATACATATGGTAACCATTATATTTGGATAACCAGGCTATATTATAATTTTTTAAGGTTTTAATATAAAGCTAAATATGTTTGGCAATAGTATATGTTCAAATTAACATATTCTCATTAAAACCTGAAGTGGAAAATTATATCACTGACAATAATTTATAACATCTGAGAAAATGGAAATTATCTGTTGCAAAGTACACACAAATTATAATGTTTTTGCATATTCTGTAGGTTATTAATATATATATTATTTCCACTTTATATAATGCACATTCTGTATCCATATATTTTAGCTGCTTTTTTTAATAATTTTGATCTTTTGAAATACCAGAGAAGAGTAAATGGAATCCATGCAATATTTTTGTTACATCTTAAGAGTGGTGTATAGTTTAGCATAAACGATATCAGTTGTGTCATGTAACTAGTCATGAATGTTTCATAATCTTACACAAGTTTTATTTAGACATTCAATAAATTGCAGCACTGCTGTGATTAATTTTTCATTAAGTTTTTTTTTTTGAAACAAGAAAAAAAAAAATGAGTATGAAAAATAGAAAGCAGCCAATGTTGTAGTTAGTGTTTTTTAGTAATAGGTTCAAAATTTTAGAAATGGTGTGAATTCATTTTTTTTTTTATCGTTTTTATGCTTGTATGTATATGATGTAGGTGTTTGTCCGGAATATAAAATAGGAAATGCAACAAAATGTAGAATGAGATGTTTTTCTTGTTATGAAAATTGTATTTTTTATTGTTTAAAATATATTTTTGCATACAGTACACTCATGGCTTTTGAAATGGTAATTACCATAAAAAAATGAGCATTGAAAAAAAAAGTATGTTATTGAATAAATATATGTAAAAAATGAATATGTAAATGATGACTCTGAATGACAAAAAATAAATGGGCTAATGTGGATACGGGCACTATATATTCTTAAACACTTTTTCAAACAGCAAAATATTCCATCAAAGTTGCAATCTTTATCCAATCAAGGTGAATTTACATATTCATACATTGTTATTGATTAGCAACAATTAAAACTTTATCATTTACAAATAATTATGTGCTATACCTGTTTAAATAAATGTGAAAAATCTTTTAAGTATTGCCAAAATTATGAACAAGGATGGGTCAGATAGACGAGACAAGGAAAGCATACAAGATGTCTTCTTATATGGTAAATTCAATAATATAAATGCTTGTAGAGAAGTAGTGGAGAAATAGTATTAAATTGAAAGACCAGTTCTCCCTCTGAATGAGCTTTATTCATTGAGCAGAGAACTGTTCACAAAATTATTGTAGTATATATATGTAAGAGGTTTAGAATGTTACTGATCACTAAGATCACTATTGATTTACTGTATCACTTAATATGGATGATATATCATTAGTTATTTAAGTAAATAGGAATAAATTTTGTATTGTGTCTCTATGTTAGCATACTTATTTTGAGCAACAGTCTAACAAAAAATAGTAATTCACTAAATTATTGCACACTTTTTTAATAAATGTCCATCAACACATTCCACACTAATGTGCCATACTTCATACCTCGATTAGGTACTTTTAGTGCTTCAGCATATACCCAGTCTCTGACTAATAAAAACTCTACCATTTTTAGTTTTAGATATTTATTTAAAGGAGAGCTGGTTTTCAACTAACATGACTGCTCTTTCAATTTAACACAATTTCTCCACTACTTCTCTACAAGCATTTATATTTTTATATTTACCATACAAGAAGATATCTTGGTTGCTTTACTTGTCTCACCTGTCTGACTTATCCTTGTTCATAATTTCAGCAATACCAAAAAGATTTTTTGCATTGTTTAAACAATTATAATCTTTTTAATACATGTAATATATTTGTAATGTAAAAGAACATATTAATTGTCACTGACTGATAACAATGTATGCATATGCAAATTCATCTTGAATGGTTAAAGATTAAAACTTGCCTTGTGTAGAGTAGAAATGTTTGTAAATATATAGTCAGTTATCTTTATTGTTTAACAGTAATTTCTACAACAATTGATTTCCAATTTTCAACCTTCATTATTTGACAATCTATATGTACCATGTATTAAAATTGCATTTAGCTTTTTTTTGTTTCTGTATTTATCATTGTTTCTTTTCTGTAAGAATGAATTACATGCATGAAATATATATAGATAAATAAAAACAAACATTAACCGAAGTATAATGATAATAAAGGACTAAAATTAAAAATATGTTATCAGTTAGTATTCCGGAATGCATCCTCCCTATTTACATAAAATTCTTAGAAATTCCTGTCCAACTAACATTATTTCGCCCTACATGATTTTTTTTTTGAAGAATGCATGCATCATGTTAAACTATTGGGACTGGGTTTACTAGAAATGTTTTATGTGGTATATCTTTCTGTACCTAGAGCCTTAAACCTTAGCTTACTTAGCTTTGCAGAGTATGAATACAATGTCTCCAATGCATATTAAAAAATTGTAGCAATATCTTACTGGGAAAGGATTTTTTTAATCTTGGAAATAAATTATCTTCCATTCAAAATCAGTTGAACTCTTGATATGTTTGAAGGTATTTTTGTATTCTTTTTACCATTTAAATAATTATGTTTTCATGAAACAGATTTGTTTATATAACCTAGCATGTTTGGCAATTTTTATACTTTATATGATAATGGTGATATTAGTAGAATCACAATACACCTAGCAATTTTTGGAGGCTTTTGATGCAGTGTTAAATGTAAAGAAAATTTAGTTTGTTTAGAAGCTTATGTAAGAATAAGTGATTTGAGGTATGAGCTAGATTGAAGAGCCTCATCAAGGTATTGTATATTCTGTTTGCTTGTCTGGGTTCATGATGGGAGCCTTATTTACTATTGCTGTAAGATAACTGTGGAAAAAACATGTGCATGAAGAAAGATGAGGATAGTACTGCAGTTTAAATTTTAAATGTGATAGCTTGATCTCTGTATATAAATCCCTACAACAGAAGTGTCCTTGCCTACTGGACGTGGATGCATATCAATTGCTACCTCGGTATGTTGTTTCATGGTGACTCTGATGGTGTCATTACTGGGTCTGAGTTATCTCCTATTTGCACGTTCTGTCATAATCTGCAGATAAGCTGCTAACTTTGTGGTTGGGATCACAAATTAAAAAGACTGTCAAGAATTAGATGGCCAGGTTTGTAAAGGGAATCTGCACTCATGGAAATGCATGCATGCATATTGGCTTAATTATTTCATTAATACAACCTGTGCCACTTTCTGCTGCAATAATCCACTTGTATTGAAATGAAGTTATACATGGATGTGAGAATGGAAGAGGTCTGGAAGTAGAGGAGTAGAGAAAGCTTTCCTTTTTAATATGTGCTAAATTTCATATACTTTTCAGTATTCATCCATTTTTATGGAAAGAATAATTCTTATGGTTATCGTTATATTGTTATCCTTATCAAAACACAAACCAAAAACATCCTTAACATAGAAATCATGAATTAGTTTCACCTGCAGGCTAGATTTGAAAGGTAATTCTGACACATACCATTGAAAGTAGATTTATACCATTCAAAACCACTCATTTTAGATTTATCGTGACATGTTGTATGCATTATTTATCTGGCTGATTAATTAATTAAATTTTAGATTTGTGTTTTTCATTCATTTTTGACTCAACATAGAATTAAGAAAAAAAAAAGTGAGAAAAAGCTTACTTTTGAAAAGGAAGAAATCCCCATTCAGTCTAAAATTTAATTATTTCACCAATTGTATTTTACTTAATTTTAAATTGATAGGATAGTTTTAAAAATCAAATATTCAGAAAATCATATAATTAATTTTTTGAATTTTAATGTTTGTCTAAGAATGGCATAAAACTTAGACATGCTTATATATATATATACCAAAGACAGGCTGTCCCGTTTAGTGGCTACATTAACAATATCTCTAATATGGAAAGTCATTGAATTTTTAGGCTTGGCAACCTACATTAATTTTGTAAACTTAAAAATTTTGTTGAAAACTTTTTACTTTTTGTTAGCTTTTTCTAAATTTGAAATTTAGCATGAGCCATATTCAGTACTTATGTGAGCTATATGTTGCAGACCTCTGTTCTTCATCACAGTAATTATGTCTTGCATTTGTGCACAAATTTTATGTTTAGAATTCACTAAATTAATTTTATGTTGTTCATACTAACTTGACTAATAAATTTGAGATTAATTAATAGCTAATACAATAGAGAATAATTAATAGGCTATGTATATATGTTGTTTGTTAATGTAGATGCCCAAATATTTGAATTGCATTCAGGTCACCATGATATATACAACCTATGTCCAGAAAGTTCCAAGACTGAATTTATTGCAGACAAACCAGGAATAACTGGTCAAATCTGTTTCTGTGGCAGTAAAGTAGGATTATTCCCTGACTGCTGTGCAATTTTGACATGTTCGGACCTGCACTGCTACTTGCTGCAACAGCTCTCAATTATGCTATGTGACACGTTTCCACGAGCATAGTCCGAGATCTTTTGCAAAAAAAACCCCATCACTGTTCAAATGTTGTCAGAGGAGCTGCACATCAGCAAGACACTGTCATGAAATTTTGCTTAACATATCTTGTGGCATTGGATTGTGGATCTAGGTAAGAGAAAACTGAATGTCATCACTATGCTGACATTCAGGCCATTCAAACAGCTGTGACAGAACAGCTCCACAGTATTCCAGAAAGTGTTTTCCAGGACTTCTTCAAAGACCACCAGAAACACTGAAATTGGTATATTGATGCAGGAGGAAACAATTTTGAAGGAGATCCTTAGCACCAGAGTGTAAGTACACTGCACTCATGCTTATACCTTCAGTCTCAGAACTTTTCAGACATAGGTCGTAATTCTGCTTCTGCCATGTGATATATTCTTTTCAGATTTAGATTGTTTACATATGTTTCTTATTCTTGTAATAATCAGATAAGTGTCAGTAATGGATGGCATTTTTTTTTACTATTTACCTTGAGTGTATTGATGTAAATTAGTAATATTTTCAAACCTGTTTTGGGATGTAATGATTTTATTATTTCTGATATAAATATATATTTTTTTGGTTTAAAATCATTACTTTTAGTATATAATAGATGAAATCTATAGATCTAATGTTTTTTGGTGTTCTGTAACTGCAAGCTAGGTTCCATAGTATGATGCTGTAAGATAATACAGTAATGTATATACAAAAGTAGACACATATGTAGGATTTTCTACAAAGTATTAGCCTGTAAACTGCATAAATTTATTTAACTGCTCCTAATAACAAAAGTCTTCACTGATGTTTTTAATATGATGATGAAATTTTTGATATTTTTTTTATCTGGCATCCTAATTGGTAACGCAGAGCATATTTGTGTATAGCATTAAATATATTTCCATAGTTCTTAGAATAAAAAAAAAAAATTGTTGAATTCTTCATCATTGGTTTTTAAACTAGAAATGTCAGAATGTATAGTGCTCCAAGCAGAAAACCAAATAATCAATCATTTTAATTTGTAACAGTAAATAGTTGCATTGTACACTAATATATTATTGTTCAAGTTTGACAGCTACCTTTAAGTAGGTGTACCTTTTGTAAATTTTAAATGCTGGCATTCAGAACTTGAACAAGGTATTGAAAAGTCAACTCATAATAAATAGGCACTTTAGCGGCGATTTAAATTTTAGAGAAAAATTGTCTTGAGCCGGTTGGAATACAGAACCCATGACCTCCTGATAACATGTCAGGTGCTCTGGACCACTGAGCTACCGGCCGCCGATCAAGATCTCCTCTAACAAGCACTATGAACATTCCTTTATGTTTCATATAGGCGCTATTCTGGCAATATTTTTTAGCCACAAGTGGCATTTATATTAGCCAATAGATGGAAGCATGTATGACAAGTATGCAGATAATAAATAATTACTGAAATAGGCTCGACGTATTTCAAATCAACTCGTAATAAATAGGCACTTTAGCGTTAATTTATCGACGCTAAAGTGTCTATTTATTACGAGTTGATTTGAAATACGTCGAGCCTGTTTCATTAATTATTTATTATCTGCATACTTGATATGCATGCTTCCATCTATTGGCTAATATAAATGCCGCTTGTGGCTAAAAAATATTGCCAGAATAGCGCCTATATGAAACATAAAGGAATGTTCATAGTTCTTGTTAGAGGAGGTCTTGATTGGCGGCCGGTAGAGCCGACATGTTATCAGGAGGTCGTGGGTTCATATCCCACCCGGCTCAAGACAATTTTTCCTCTAAAATTTAAATCGATGCTAAAGTGCCTATTTATTATGAGTTGATTGAAATACGTCGAGCCTATTTCATTAATTATTTATTTAGTATTGAAAAGTGCACACTCATGCTGTAAAGAAATTGTAATTCATGCCTCAAAGTGTTTTTGGTGTCATTTTACAATGTGTCTTGATTAAGAATGATGCACCTATTGTTTTAGAGAAGGGGTTCCCAACTTGGCTCATAGAATTTTTGTGAATTGTCTGTGCATTGGGTTGGGTTGTTTTAACTCTGAGTAGCACTTTTTTGCATACAATGGACTAAATGGCCAGGTAAGAGGATCTCGAGGGCTCAGAGAAGGTTGGGGGAGGGACCACTGAATAGCTGTTAGGAGATGGTAGCCCCCCATCAAGGCCATCCAGTGTGTCCTTTAATGTGCACAGGGTATGGCTCTCCTGCACACAGAGCTGTAGCTTAACGTCCCATCTGATGGACAGTGACGTTTCCAGGCCCAGCAGTGTCCCCTACTGACCAAGGGCAGAGAGTTTTGTGAAGATAAATCTTGATGACTATCCCAGCTGGGACTCGAACCTGGGAAATGTAGATTACGAGACTGGAATGCTACCAGCCGAGTCATTCCTGCCCCTGAATTGTCTGCATTAAAATAACAGAAGTAAATGTAAATAATTCACAGAAAAGTACATATTTCTTTAAAAATAAATGTTAGGGTAGCTTGAATTGTAGCGTTAATTGCAAAATACTTATTCATCTAAGTGACCATATATTTTTTAAATGATCTGTGATTGTTAAAGGTTGGGAACCACTATTTTAAAGGATTTCACTGCTGTATCAGACTTCAATTGATGCTGAAATATTTGTGTTGAAGAATGTCAACATGTTTAGATTTATATTAGAGTATTCTGTCATTATTCATTCATATCATGTATATGCATTCGATATGAGAGATAGATTTATACAATATCTATAGAGCGCTACCAAATAATTAGAAAGCGTTTGAAGAATGAACTTTTTATGAGACTGAAGGTAAAATCTAAACTTAGTTTATTTAAACCTTGAATTTCAGCAATATTTTTTAGTATCTAAAGAGTTATGGAAGCTTGAATAGTTAACAGCATAAGTTGCCAATTATAGGAATTTACCTCTGAAGCCAATCAAAATGCAGTAATTGTTATATCAAATGGTTTAAGAAATAATTTTTAGAACACTATCGAATCATTTTTCGTTAGTTTGACAAAATGTTTGAAGGAGGAGATAATGTTGCTATTAACTAGCTCTACCATAAGTCTTTAAATACTGAATGAATATCGCAGAAAGTCACGATTTCGATAGACATGATTCAAATCTTTAATATATGTTCACTTATTCCTGCAAAATGTTTAAGATTAATTAAGATATTGATTTTTTTAATTGATATAACAAGGAAATTATCTAAATATTTGATAGAGCTCTGTACATTGCGTATGTGAAATTGTGTTGGATCAGCTATACAGTTAATTAGGTGAGGTAGGCTTAGAATTACTTTTTTGGCATGAAAGTAGTACTGAAAAACATATAGACTTTTTCATGTATGCTTCAAAAAAATTCTTCAGTGCACTAATGATATCAACAATTATAATATATATCACATTTTTATGTAAATCAAAATTTCCCTTGGATCATTAAAAAAATTGATCATTGATATTTTATATAGATTTGTATATATTCAGCATTGTTTTTTTTATCCTCAATTAGATTTGTTTTTTGAAAAATTTCATTTAAGAATTACATTTTATAAGCTATTTTTGTGGCTTTATAAATCTGCAAAGAGTTATATTCACAAAAAGTAAATGCTAATTACAGTTGCATTTTGTGACATTTTCAACCATTTTAAATTTAAAAAAGTATATTTCATTCATCACACATTGTACCTAATGTGGTTTATGGCCCTTTTATTAACTCTGCAGAAATGTGGGTAGGACTTAGCTCTAATGTGTCCCCACAAGAAATCCAGTGGATTCTTGTGGGGACATATTAAAAATGTCATTTACAAAACTAAATTATGTGCAGTAGTGTTATAACTTTAATAAATTACAAAATATTTAATATACTTGTCAGTAGAGGGATGAGAAAATTTGCATATAAAATCCCATCATGCTTTAATTTTCAAATTCCACATTCTGTTGAAACGTAAGAAATGTAGCATCCTTTATGGTTGTAAATATTTACATATATTAATAGAAGTTGGTTAATGTTAAACTAGATTGAATCAGTATACTCCACAATGTATAAATTTTTTTTTTTAGCAAATCAAAGGAATTGGATCTTGAAAGTTTCTTGTTGAAGAATAAATGAAACTTTGGTCTTTCATGATTTCTGCCATTAATTGTGCTAGAACTTGGAAGGGAATGTTTCTGGCCCAATGTTCATAAGAACTTTTTTCATCACCACACACAGTAGTTCACACAGTACACAGTTCACATGTTCTCAAAGTTTGACTAGACCTTTTGGAAGCACCATGTATAATATCTTAAAATCAGTATTGGAGCATGAGAAATAAAGCCACTGTTATCAGAAACAAGTAACAACACAAAGCAGTTTAGATTATAGTATTGCTGAGTTATGCATTCTACTGCAAACAATTTAGGTGCATTCAAGAGATTGTGAATTAGTACATTCCCCACCACCCTTCCTTAGATTGCAGATAATCTTAATCTGTTTAGAACTTGTACAAGATTACATTGAGGGCTGAAGAGATTTTGTTTCACAAATTTTTATGCTAACTTTTTAAGAAATTATCAAACAACATTAAATGTAAACTTTATGAAGAATTAGAATTATTTTTCACTCATCCTTCAAATACATATGCAGAAATAATAGTTTTTGACCCCCCCCCCCATATAAGAAATAACAGCTTTGCTATTTTAGCACCTCGTTATGCTTCAAAGTAAATTCTTTGATATTCTAAATCAGTGCTTCTCAAACTGCATATGGAAATTTTTTTCCCAGTATGCCAGGGTTGAGTTGGGTTGTTTTATCTCTGAACAGCATTTTTTTTGCATACAATGGGCTAAACGGCCAGGTCACCAAGACCCTGAGGACTCAGAGAAGGTTGGGGAAGGGGACCCACTGGACAGCTATTGGGAGACAGGTGGACCTTCTTTAATGTGCACAGGGTATGGCTCTCCCATACACAGGGCTTAGTATCCCATCCATATTTATGCACATAGATTTACAAGTCCTGAATATTCTGCTGTGATGTCACTAATACAACCAAAGCCTTTACAAATGATTAAGCATAGTTTAAGTTTTAGTAAGATATATTGAACTTTATTTTTAAATGTAGAAGATAGAGATTTTAAACTTTAATGCCAAGCATTTAATACATTTTTGTTAAATATCAAAATCATATGTGTATATAACCACCGTGATGTTGAAATCGAAATATACTTTAGAAGTTGATAATGTACTAACTTTCACTGTTTTAAGAAATGATGACAAGACATTAACAATCTATATTTTCCCCCCTACGAACTCAACCGTTTTACCATAAAAATACAACTTGTAGGACACAGACATTGTGACTTTGGCAAAAGTGATTTCTTCCCTGTCATATTTTGGTTGAGGAAATACTCCAGTTTTACGTTATTTTATGCCATTCTTCAAATATCATACTGATCACAGAAACATTGCAATTTTGCATCTATTTTAGCAGATATTGCAAATGCAAAATTTCTCTACCTCTAACTGTAGATAATCAGCTGTTTTTTTTTATTAAAGGGCATAGTGCTGGTACTCAGGAAATTATTTTAAAATTCCTTTCTATAATAAAATTGTTTGTTTTACCTATATAAGATGTGAAAATGAAAACTAGACGCAGGAAGTAGAAAATATTGTTTTTTGTTCAGCTGTGGCACCTTAATTGTCAATGACAAAATATAAAGTAGCATAGGAACTGTAATTTTTAGGTATTTAGTGACCTTTTAATTTAATTATTCAGTTAATATTTAACCATGTATTCCAGAGTTAATTTAATTATTCAGTTAATATTTAACCATGTATTCCAGAGTTCCAGTATTTAATACAGGATGTTTCCAAAATGTACCAAAAAAAAACTAAACTTTGGAAGCGTATTCTACTGCACATAGTGATGAAAAAACTTTCTATGAACATTGGAGCAGAAATACTTCCTTTCTGAGTGACATTTTGAGAGTGCAAGTAAAGAAGCTTAATTATCAAAAGGTATAGCTAGGTAAATTTGCGTGTCTGATGGCATATAGATGTATGCAAATGTTGGATAAAATCCCACCATTCCTGAGTTATCTCAGTTTTACGATACTGCCCGTAGGATTGGTAGAGATAGACCAACTGCATGGCCTTCATGTTCTCCCGATTTGAATCCACTGGATTTCTTGGGGGACACATTAAAGCTAATGTTTACCCTACCTACATTTCAAATGCACAAGATCTGCAAACCTCTGGTTGTCAAATCTGGAATATATAGAAATGCAAATACTAATTCTATTGCTAGTATAATATACATTAAATTTCCTAAATGCCAATGTAGAAGGTACTTTAAAAACTAGAAATAAAATTATGTACTTACCTTTGAAAAAAAAATCCAATACTTCTTTGCTATTTTGCTTATGCGTTTTTTTTTTAGTTATATGTCGAATTATAACCTCCCTGGAATATGTATAAATAGCATTTTGCTGTACTAACTTTTTCGTTTTTTTCGTTGGAAACAGTTGTCTGAACAGCCTTAATTGCACATTAATGACAATAGAGCTCTACCTGGTATAAAACAGTATAATAAGATTATTTTCTTTCAAATTGCAATTTGAATTCTTTTTCAAAGTAAAAATATTTGTTTTTAAAATAGAGGTAACTGAATATTTTCTGGAAAAAAAAACGCTGAAGTATTATTCTGAGTATTATTTTCTCTAGTTTAAAAGTAATGTTTCACAGATTTCTTTTTCGTAATATTTATTTTGTTTAAATACCGAAATTTAACAACTGATATTTATGGAAATGAAATAAACCTGATTTTTTTTTCGTCTTTAGGTACGCTTATTATAGGTTGAAAGCTTTAATGGCACCCCTAGGAAGTTACTGTTTTCGATGGCATACCAAAGGATGTGTGGGGTTAATAGGCTTCGAACACCTCACCTTGAGGGCTTGAATAGCATATTTTCTGAGGTATTCCCTAAGAATCAGAAACTCATGCTCCCCTCCCTTTTAACACATTCTGTAAACACAAGCATCCATCATCCATGACTTGGTTCGAACCCAGGTCCCTTAGATCAGTTGCCAAACGCACTAAACACTCGACCATGGGAGGCGTAACCATTTTATAAAAATAGGAAAACAAGTCTGACGATCATTAAATTTTTTTCTTAATAAAAGTTTGCACTAAGAAATCGTGTTTTCTTGCCTACAAGAATAATCGAGTGCATGATATGCGAAGGTATTCTGGTAAAAATTTGATGTGTAAATGTTTGCACGCATAAAGTTATGCGATTTCCAAAATGGTAAAATGCAAATTTTGATAGATGAATTTAGATTTTTCTCACAGTTGTAAATACATGAAAAAGTGCTTAAATAACCCACTTTGCTATAGAATACTGACAGGAGTCTGTTCCTGCAACAGTCGCTATTGAAAAGACGAGCCCACAGCAGAAATACTATTTTGCTCCTGACTTTGTATCGCTTTTTTCCACGGCTTTTCTGGTGGATTCCGGAGATACATTCTAAAACCTTTTCAAAACAGAGGGCAAAATGGATTTTAAAAAAATAATATTCAATATAGTGTATCTTTTATTTTTAAAGGTTAATACAAGTTTCACTCAAAATACTGTACGCTACATATTTTTAAATACATAAAATCATTGATCAGTAGATTGTAAGAGGTAGGCCATTAGTAGCTCGACAAATGAAATATAATGACTTGTGTCAGCACCAGTAT
Organism: Ryuthela nishihirai; assembly: GCA_038380435.1. Taxonomy (NCBI): domain Eukaryota; kingdom Metazoa; phylum Arthropoda; class Arachnida; order Araneae; family Heptathelidae; genus Ryuthela; species Ryuthela nishihirai. Next base: position 131,410,584 of record JAWZYU010000001.1, on the reverse strand, counting down.
ATAGATTATGCAGAGATGCTGAAGTACTGCTAAAATTCGTGTAAGGAGGTTTAGTAGAAAAGCTGATTAAAAGTACATATTTTTTAGTAATTTTAGAGAGATTTTCTGTGGAATACAAGGTTTGTGTTTTAGAACAAACCTCTCTAAAATATGCATATTTTTGTAACTTTTAGACAGTAATGCTACCTCGTCTTCTCTGCATAAGAAAGTAATATACGTTGTTAACGTCTTTCTGATGTGTGTTCGTGTTCCAAAGGGGGCGGGGGTGGCTCAGTCGGTAGCGCGCCAGGCTCGTAATCTGTAGTTCCCAGGTTCGAGTCCCAGCTGGGTCAACGTTGAGATTTATCTCCGCAAAATTCCCCGCCCTGCCCACGGTCAGTAGGGGACACCGTATGGGCTTGGAAAGGCCGCCGTCCGTCGGATGGGACGTTAAGCCGTGGTCCCGTGTGCGGGAGAGCCATACCCTGTGCACGTTAAAGAACACGCTGGATGGCCTTGACGGGAGACTACCATCTGTCTCCCAACAGCTGTTCCAGTGGGTCCCCTCCCCCAACCTTCTCTGAGCCTTCGGGGTCCATGTGACCTGGCCATTTAGCCCATGGTGTGCAAAAAAGTGCCGCTCAGAGGTAAAACAACCCAACTCGTGTTCCAAACATGGGCGGGTGGCGACAAGAGCAGTTGCCGTCCCCTGGAAATATTGATTGAAAGATTCATATTGAATACTATCAGTTGTACGAAACATTATTGTTTTTTCCTTAAGAGAATGTGTTTTTTACGTTTTGTTTTCTAATTATATTAGTTTTGTTTATTAATATGAAAAGCATTTTTTACCTGTATTTTCAATAAGATTTCCTCTTTTCGTTTTTTTTCGAGCATTCTTAGTTGTATTATGGTATATGCATGAGTGCTGCTTTCGGAACTGCACTTATTAATGAATGATTTGGCGTATATATTTTTATACTAAAACATTGATTTGCTCTTCCTAAAAAATATCTGCCAACGCCCATGGTTGCAAACTGGAGTTATACATTTTATCAATTATTAATCACTGGTTTTATGCATTTTAAATATATATCGTACAGTGTTTTTTAGTAAACTTTACTTTTGGTATTTTTACTTGTTTGTAGGAAATTTTGAAGAGTACTGATTTATTTTCCTTCTCATAGTGCTTAGTTATGAGTATTAATAGCTAAAAGTGGAAATGCTATTATTTTTTTCTCTCCGTTGCATAGATTAACACATAACAGTCTTCGTATGGACCACCAACTATATTTCTTTACAGATCGAGGGCCTAAAAAAATTATGCCGATTGTGTGAATTCAGACATTTGTTGTTACTCATCATTCTGAAAATGAATTTCGTAAGAAAAGCACCAGTCACAACTATTGATAAACATCTACTAAACTCTCTCAACTACCTGCACAATTTTTACTCTGACGTGGCAAAATTATTGAAATAATATCGTTCTTTCGCACCAAGATTTTAACTATTTTTGAACAGTCCTTGATAATTTTTTTTTAATTTAACACGTACACTATATAGGAAAAAGTGTCCGGACACTTCCATGTTATGTGAATGGAAATCCACTTTCAAAGCTCTCTAACATAGAAAAACCTTTTACGCAAAAACTGCTATTGGCGATAAATTGTAGATGTCACTCAAATCTCTCTAAATATATTTCCCGCAATATTCGTTTAATATTTAAAGAATGAATGGAAGCTGAAGCATGTATCTTCAACTTTTGGCAATTGTGAAAAAATACTTCAATAGATAAAACACAATGCTTGTAATAATTTGTTCACTAACATAAATATCTGAAGTTTGCATGATGAATTTTTAAGATTTCATCAATTTGGAGGCAATGTGACAGTGTCAATTTTCAACAATCTTCGATCAATATTTAAAGAGTCATTGAAGCGGGACCATTTAGCAGCAGACGACACTGTCATATTGCCTCCAAATTGATAAAATCTTAAAAAAATTGTCATGCAAAGTTCAGATATTTAATTTACGTTAGTTAACAAATTGTGACAAGAGTTGTGTTTTATCTACTGAAACATTTTTTCACAAGTGTCAAAAGTTGAAGATAAATGCTTCAGCTTCCATTCATTCTTTAAATATTAAACGAACATTGCGGGAAATATATTTAGAGAGATTTGAATGGCATCTACAATTTATCGCCAATAACAGTTTTTGCGTAAAAGGCTTATTTTTAATGTTAGAAAGCTTTGAAAGTGACTTTCCATTCACATAACATGGAAGTGTCCGGACAGTTTTTTCAACATAGTGTATATGCAAAAAAAAAAGTTGATTTGTTTGTAAACAATATTTTCATGAATAAATTTGTTTATATCGAACCAGCTCATCACTCTGCCGTTTCTCATTACCGGGGAGTTGAGCATGTTTTCTATTGTGGTTCTGAAGAAAAAAAAAAATCAGACTTTCTCTGACATCATAAAAGGCTAGTCACGTAAAGTTACAATTCATTATAAGATTAAATTATATGTCTGTGATATTTTTTTTAGAAATTTAAAAGCCATTAATAAAATTTTATAAGAAATATGTTCAGCTTATATACATTTATTCAGTATGAAATTGGGGAATAAGTTTCTGTTATTGCAGCATTTGTAAAGATTGTGTATAAATTGTTACGATATTTGTACGTTATGTGAATTGCCTATGTGAGTCACTGGGCTGTTTAGTAATTATAAATGAATTCTGCTGTATTAAAAGTTTTATGCCAGTGGTGCCTTGGTGTCTTTTGCATGCATTGTTTGAAAGAGATTTAAACTAATAAACACCAGTAATGGTATATTAGTAAGCAAGGTGCTTTTTCGGGAAGGGGTTAATTCCAATAACGTGAACTCGCAGTTAATGCCTCGACAGTTCTCGTGGGCAGGACCATTAAGGGAGATAATAGCATCAGACGCCTGTTAAATGCCTGAAAAACTGTTGAAAAGGGTTTTCTCATCGGAGCGCATACATTGAGCCAGCTGGCCCTTCGCATAGGTCACTGGCAATTTAGTCTGTGAGAACTATCGAAACACTAATCTGTAGTTCCCAGGTTCGAGTCCCAGCTGGGTCAGCGTTGAGATTTATCTCCGCAAATTCTCCGCCCTGCCCACGGTCAGTAAGGGACACCGATGGGCTTGGAAAGGTCGCCGTCCATCGGATGTGACGTTAAGCCGTGGCCCCGTGTGTGGGAAAGCCATACCCTGTGCACGTTAAAGAACACGCTGGATGTCCTTGACGGGAGGCTACCATCTGTCTCCCAACAGCTGTTCCAATGGGTCCCCTCCCCCAACCTTCTCTGAGCCTTCGGGGTCCTTGTGGCCTGGCCATTTAGCCCATGGTGTGCAAAAAAGTCGCTCAGAGGTAAAACAACCCAACTATCGAAACACCTACTGTGCAGTAATAAGACTCCCCAGTTGTCATTCACGTTATTAATGCATTGTGGAAAACAATTGGGAAGTTATCAAACTGGATATTTCAGTTCCAGTTTTTTACTTGCACTGTGCTGTCAAAAAACATTGCCTCCCGTGTACCTGGAGAAAAACTCGATGTGGCGTAGATTCGATGCATGGTTCATATACAAAGCCATTCCTGTTGCAATTAAGCATGTTTCTTCAGAGTCGAGTATGTGCCCATATGCAAAGTTCTCCAGCATCCAACAAATTTTCAGTGGGATTAAGATAAGTTAACTGGGTGACTAGGAAAGATAACTGATTTTTCGATCATATGCCTCAGATGCTCGAATTTCATAAGATGGGCAGCTGCAGTGTCTTCTTGAAAGTATACGTCTATATCAGGAAAGAAATTAATATTTAATTATTAGTCATTAAAAACCGTTGGACATTTCTTTTACTCGCAAACATTCATCACACCTTAAGCGTTTGCAAAACTTAGACGGTTACAGAGTAGCCGTTATTATGCCGATGCTGACAAAGTTTTGCATTTGCAGAAGACCCGGGTAGAACTTTTATCAGCACAGAGGTTCTATTCTTGGTTATAAACTTTTCCACCGAGTCCTCGAAAGTGGGAGTAAAAATAATGAGCGATAAAACTTTACAACATAAAATGCAATTATGTGCCTTTTGATTTCAAACGATTATTTAAAAGTGAATCATATCGTGTAAATTTTATTCCTTAAAGAACTAAGGCTTTGAGACAATTCTGCTTACCTTCCCCCTCAGACAAAAAAGGTTAGAAATCCGTCCAAAGTTATTGAAAAAAAATTTAGGGCTATTTCTTTAAATAATTGTATTATCAAATTTCCTCAAGTTTTGAAACAATATTTTGCAGAGCCCCCTCCCCCCACCAACACATCGCGGGGCTTATCAGTATACCTGTGATTTCAGTCATTTCTCCAAAATGCAGGCTATGTTAAAATATGTGACGATTATTACTAATGTGCCGTCCCGTTGTAGAGTGGTTAGCGTGCTTCACTGCTGATTGAACGTTTTTCCTAAATAAGACCTTAGTATACCATTTTTAACCACTAACCAATAGATGGCGTAGCGGTGTCTCTCGGCTTCTACATAAAGTTTTGTGATCGATCCCCACCGTGGATAAACGATTTTTTTCTCCCAATTTTGCTTTTACTTTTTTCCCTTTAACGTGTAAGAACTTGATGACAGAAAACGTAAAATCGCAAAGCTCATGCGCATTAGCAACGAAGTTAGTTGCTACCTGGTGCCATTCTAGCGCTGAATACCCGGAGAAGGCCACCATGGGCCCTATGGGAGTGCCGTATCTTTACGTTGGGTTGTTTTACCTCTGAGCGGCACTTTTTGCACACCATGGGCTAAATGGCCAGGTCACATGGACCCCGAAGGCTCAGAGAAGGTGAGGGGAGGGGACCCACTGGAAAAGCTGTTGGGAGACAGATGGTAGCCTCCCGTCAAGGCCATCCAGCGTGTTCTTTAACGTGCACAGGGTATGGCTCTCCCGCACCCGGGGCCACGGCTTAACGTCCCATCTGACGGACGGCGGCCTTTCCAAGCCCATCGGTGTCCACTACTGACCGTGGGATAATTTGCGGAGATAAATCTCAACGCTGACCCAGCTGGGACTCGAACCTGGGAACTATAGATTACGAGCCTGGCGCGCTACCGACTGAGCCACCCCCGCCCTGTGTCTTTACGTAGTTATATTAATCTATGGCATAGCATCGGGCTGGATTATTGACTGGATTAAACACATTATAGCAGTGGCACTGAATTAAATAATCCTCGAATCTCAATATAAATGTTTAACGTCCTCTACCCTTACCACTGAAGGCCAACGAAGTACGACATCTAACTGACCACTCGAGAGTGAGGAGACGCGACATATATTCTCTAAACATAAAAACGGATAGACATACATGGAGTGCAAAAGTTGCATTATTATCCCTTTTTATGTTAATAGTAAACGAGCTTCGAAACTGCAACTTTTAAAATAAGCGTTTTATGGTAAAATGTGTGAAGATAATCTCAATCAAACTGTTCAAATTTTAGCAATATTCGTTGGTATTTAGAGTTATTGGATTATAACAATGGCATTAATAAGAGTTTACCTCAGAAGTTAATTAAAATCTAAAGTATTGCTTTGGGGCCTCTAATAAAATAAGGGTATGCTTTAGATGTTTGTGTCAGTAATTCAATATTTGTTAATATTGTACGAGTTTCATAGCAGTGCAATATTGATGTTAAATATTGATGTTAAACATTCGAGCCTTCTATAACTCTTTAAATACCAGCTATTACTGCTGAAAAACGAGATTTACATAGAGGCGAGTGAGACTTTTAATTCATCTTCAGCCAGATTTTACCATAAAAAGCTTATTTTAGAAATTAGTCTCGAAGTTGGTTTCCTATTGACATAAAACTGGGTTGTAACTTAACTTTTGCTCACCAGTGTATATTTTTATATATAAACATCCGTCAATTTTTATGCATTTGATTTTAATCAAGATGAAATAATGACATTTTTTGAAAATGAATGGGTTATGATTGTTTCAGAGTAACTGGGTTTGGTATGGTTTCCCAAACATAAAAAAATCGGAAAATATAAATATGGAACGCGTTTAAAGATCTGAACAAAAATTATGTATGTTCGAAAATAATAAACAAATATCCATATAAAAATGAAAATCCAATATTTTCTAGAAAGTCGCAAGCTTTTAACTATTATTACGTTACCTAATCAACATTTAAGTGACTTGGGATTAACTCGAAATTAAATTAGCGAAATATAAATGAAAAAGTAATTATATCAAGAAATCAGAAGCACCAAAGAAAAGAACATATGAAGATGGTGTCTAATTTCAAAGTACCACACCGTCTCAAAGTCTCGCACCAAATTTGAAATCAATCACTCAGCAGCTGCGGAACTACATGGAAACCGAGAATTTCTGCCATCGATGACGTCACAAGTCCCCCCTCCGTGGAATTACGGCTATTATACAATATAATGATTAATATAGTATTTAGTTTAATAACCAGGATGGAGAGATTGAGAACCTAATCCTTCTTCATTAGGAAAATTTATATTTAAGAAACTATTTGTACACAATTGACATTAACGAAAATGTTAACAAACGTTTTGGAAATCGCATATTTTGAAAATATTTTAGCTAATCTTGGCCAAAAATATTAGATGCTCTCTTTCAAAGAAAATGAGTTTTATTTTCAGTTTTTAGCACCCTCTAACAGTGGAATTTCAAACTATATGAGGATATGAAAATCGCAAAGAGTATAATTTTACTTTAATTAATACCTATTAAAGACTAATGTTTTCTTTATTATCATAAAACTAAATTGTTGTTGCGTTTTCCCAGTCCTTTGGGGTAAGGGGGAAAATCATTGCAGTCAAATGTACCTGACCTTTGTACATGACAGTCTACGTCAAAATTTAAACCATAAATATATCGTTTGCAATATCTATTGAAATTTTTGGCATTCCCATCATTAGAGGACCTTATAGAAAGTTTTTATTTTCGACCTTTAGCACGCTAACAGTGAAAATTTGAATTAATGGATAATTGGAAAAATGAAAATAGTAATATTTTATTAGTACCACTGTTGGATATAAAGTGGGAGGAGAAGGGGCCATACCGCCCCCCTTTGAGAATATTAATCGAAACAGTGGCGCAAAAATTATCAATGTACAGGGTGGTTATAGTTAAACTGACACTACTAAGAGCGATGTATGAAGGATCTACTCGAAGAATCAGCGAAAAGTGGTGAATACCTTAATAAGAATATGGGGCAGAGAATTTGAATATAAAAAAATTAGTTAATGTTAGTGCCACCGTATGTCGTGAGTGCCCTAATACGAAGGAAATACTAAGTTGAACAAACATAACCTTTATTTTACAAATCAAGATCCTCAATATGTGAACCATTCATATGCAAAATGTGCTCGAAACGTAATGCGACATTGTCCACAGTTGCTTGAAACATGTCTGCAGCATGTTGTGTTATTATTGCCTTCAGTTCAGCAAGCGATTCAACGTTGGCTTGGTAAACTCGACTTTTCAAATACCCTATAACCGAAAATCACATGGGTTTAGATCGGGGGAACGTGGTGGCCAAACATTGGAAAGCAGAAATATTATTGTCCTCACCAAATGTGGTACGCAACAATTGCGTTGTCGTACGTGCAATATGGGGTGGCCCAGTGGTTAGCTCGCTTGGCTACTGATCTAAGGGACCTGGGTTCGAGCTCCGGGTAAGGCATGGATGTTTGTGTGATTTTTCTGCTGAGGTCCTGCCAACCTCTCAGATCTTCTACTATGGCATTTAGCCCATGGTGTGCAAAAAAGTGCTGTTCAGAGGTAAAACAACCCAACCATCACTTCAGGTTGAAGTAACTCTCAGGGTGGCTTTGCTCAGCTCTTCTGGTAACGGTTCCTATACAAAGTCTGAAATGATTTCGAAAGTTTCCATACCACCTTTCGACACGTTGAATAATCTTTCCTGCTTCAAGTATTCCAACAGCATACTGTCATAAGGAATCATTTAAACGATAATGGCTTGCCATCTTCAGTAGGAATAATGAGATTAATCCTTCTTTCAAGCAACAACTTTGAAATGGAGTGATCGGGTAGCAGCCAGTGTTTTTATAGTCATCAGTAATTTGTGTGTTGCAAGGAGATGTGGCGTCGTTGCATGTCATGTTGCCTATAATGTCGTAGTTTTACCTTCCGAACAGGTGTTAGAAGGGAAAATTCTCGAAGCAGACGCATTCGGGAATCGAACTTGTGAAATGTCGATTACGAGCCTGATGCGCACCAACTGAACGAGCCACATCCCCACTTCGAGGTGTGTATTGTTTCCGGCCTTAAATAGTTCTTTTCTTCCTTCTGAATCCTATTCATAACCATTTCCTTGCAACTCACCTGTGGAAGATTTCTAACGACAGACATGGGCAATTCCAGTTCCACCAGAAGAGTCTGCGTATGTTTTTTAACCTAGTCACATTTCATATAAACCGGCAGAAATTGAAAAAAGAACACCATTAACAATTGAAGCGTAATCTATGAGATTTATTTAGTAGAAACAACTTGTTGAGAAAGGACAGTTATCACACGTGTGAAGTGATTCGATGTTTATTTTACCTTTCAATGAGTATTACATTTTACAGAAGGCACATTTTAATAAGGTGTTGAATCTCTTCGAGCAGCAATACAAGCTTCCAATCTGGCATGCAATCGGTCGTACAAATGCTGGATATCACGTTGAGGGATTCCATTTCATGCGCTTTCAACTTGGATGCGTAATTCAGCGATGGTCGTTGCCTGCCACGGTCCGCGGAAGAGTCTTTGTCCGATCCTCTCCCAGACATGCTCGATTGGAGACAAATCCGGAGAGAGTGCTGGCCAAGGGAGACCAAGAGGTTCTTGTACCAAGGGGCTCGTACAAAGGCGTACCAAGCCGGTTCTTGTACTTGGTTCGGCCAAGTGTGTACCAAGGGGTTCTTGCAGACACCCTTGGTACGACAAAGGATCGAATTTGCGACGCCACAGCCATCTGCTCTGCCACCGCCGCTCTCCTAATACACCGATCCTCTCGTGTATCTGTAACTCTGTTTTGCCCGGAACCAAGTCTGCAAGTGTGCGAATGCTCTTCTGACCATCGACGCCACCATCGTACCATTGCCGATACCTCTCGTCGAACACGGTGTGCAATTTGACGAAAAGACCAATCTGTTTCCCAAAGACCCACTATACGACTTTGCTCAAACTCTGCCAACTGAACAAATGTTGTGCGCCTGCATTGTCCAGGCATGGTAGCTTCTTCAAAGAGCACTGAACATGGCACAAGACGAATAACTTCTTTCTTCATGCCCAGTCCTTAAATATGTATTACATATATTTGCATGTTGTCGTCCTCAGTGACGTCATTATTTCATCCAATGACTGTCAATCTTGGATCAACTATTAACGTATTATAATATGACGTTCCTAAAGGAATTCCTTCTGCGTGTTCTTTTTTCAATTTCTTCCACTGTAGTTCTTTCAATAATTGTTAGTTTTACACAAGTGCTTTGCTGCTGTTAGGTATTCAAGCTTCCATAGGTCTTCAAATAAACAATAAATATTGAAAATAAATGGCAGTGCATGAGAGATATTTATCAATATTATGTCTGCAGTACATTAGTCAATTGCAAAGCTTGTTTAGGCGGAATAAAGTTTGCTAATCTATTCTTCGATGGCACCCATTTTTCACAAAATTCCGAGAGTTGCATCACTGTCTTAGACACTGAATCGAATTATCTAATTATCCAGATAATTGGAAGAAATTAAAAGAGAAATCAGGGTGGTGTTTCTTGCAAGAGATTAAGTTGAAGCTCTCAATCGTTTGGGCCTGTTTCATCAATCATCTGTTCTAGGTAGGGTTTCACTCGAAAAAAGTTGAGAAGACGTCTCGATATCAGAAAAACTACTATCACTTGCAATTTATCTCGGAGTCACGATTATGAGTAGAAACATCGTTTGTACAAGAAAGGACATCGGGTGTGTCCACAAGAAATAAATAGAATCATCTATATGGAAATATCTGGAATCATATCTAGAATCATCTACATAGAATGTCTAAGAACATCGATATATAATGCTAGAATTATCGATGTCGATTATCTAGATTGATCGATATGAAATAGTCATCGTAGAGAATGTCCAGACTCATCTAGATATTCTCTATCGGTAGAATTACCGATGGAGAATATCTAGAATAATCGATATAAAATATCTACAATCATCGATAGAGAACGTTTAGAATAATCGATAATATAACTAGTCATCGATATATTGTAGAATATTTAGTCATCGATATAGAACATCTAGAATCATAGATAGAGAATATTTTAATCATCGATAGAGAATATCTGGTGGTCTATATATTGTAGAATGTATAGATATAGAATATCCAGAATCATCATCTATAGAGAATGACTAGAATCATCGACGTAGAAATCTAGAGTCATCAATATAGTAGGATAGAGAATTTTCTAAGTTTCTATTGAATATTTTCCACAATCTTGAACTTTAAGGAAGCTATGTCCCGTATTGAGTCGGTTTCTTCGCAAATAGCTCAGAATTTTTTTCATCTTCAGAAGAGAGAGAGGGGTGCGTTGTCCTCTTTAAAACTGTTGTCGGGCACTTCGGTTTTGAAGAGGAAACCTCGCTGTTCCCACTCTTCCCCTGAAGATGGAAACACAATCTGGGAGAAAACAACTGTCATGCGACTTGAGCAAAAACACTTAAAATTTGAAAAAGATTAACACGAAATTTTTTTAATCTACCTAGCAGTGAAGCAGAAGAGATGAAAATGCCAAATCCTAAGCACGAAGATGAGATATACGCTATTGCAAGGCCGCGTTAAATGCCTTTGTGTGTGGCAAATTTGCCATCGCTAACTATCTAGCCTATATGAAGATGACGAATTCTCTTAATCATTTCTTCAACGTAATGCCTTACTCGTCTGAAGTGCAGACGCTATCTTCTTCGAGGAAAATGTATTCCGTATTCAGCAGTTTCTCAAAATATAAGCAAACTACTTTTTATTAACGAGGTTTTTAGTGACTGTTGTCACGATTCGAATATAAAAAGGGTAACTGTAAACAGATCTTTCGATCAAGGACGAGAAATACGTACCTGATCGAATTTTGAACGTTCCAGCCCCCCCCCCCCCCAAACGAATCATCCGGGTGAAACCATGTTATGGCCTGAATATTTCAGACTGCAACTTACAATATCCATATATGAAATGGATAAGAAAATCTACGTTCCAACAAACCAGCTTCACCCCTTAGCGGTTTCTTCAGAACGAAACCCTTTCTTTGGTGTAGCGGTGCCTTTACGGATTCAATGCCACCGATCCAATGCTCTTCGGATCATTTTCTCAGAAAAGTGAAAAACTTTCCTGATAGATTATGATCTGTACATCATGCGGAGTGATCAGACAGAATGAAAGGAACTTGTTATGACCTGAAGACTCCAGATCAGAGCCCATACCTCTTCGAAGTAAGATAGCATCTGCTGAAATCAAAATTACCCATTCCAGCTCCTAACGAGAAAACTGTAATATGATCTCTATAGAAAAATATCCTAAAATAGTTAACACCTAACTCTTGTATATGGCGAAAAATTTGCTTTTTGGGTCTAGTGGGTTTCTTTTGAGAATCTAGTGGGATTTTCTTTTAAGGTTGGCAACACTGTCAGACTTTCACGTAAAACGAAGTAAACAATATACTATGTAATGAATGCTAATTTAAATTTTGGTGAAAATCCGTATATAGAAAATTTAAAGTTTCTGTCTCAATAGGAAATCTATTTTCACCTTAACCTTTTCCCACTAAATTCGGTTTATGGGTTTAACTATTCTAAAGTGTTTCCTCCAAATGAACATATGTGTACAAATCGAATTATGAAAAGTTGATTGGTGTGTCAAACGTTTTCTATGTCATATCGCAAACTAATCGGATCGACTACTGACCAATCAGACGCCTGGATTCGACAATGGAATGATGAAATCACTCATTTCATACTCATTTCAAAAACCAAACAGTTGCCAAAACTTTTTTTTCCTTATCATTTGTAAAATAAAAGAAATAATCGCTAGCGCGGAATCTTTTTTTGAATTAAATGATTCAATCGTTGTGATATGATTTACTATTTTTTTTTTCGTGGGCCCATATCGGCAGATATTTTTTGTTTACGTTTTGTTTACTTGTTTATTTTGTTACAATTTTTTTGTTTTAGTAGATAATTATTTGTATTTAGAGAAAAATGAAAAATCTTTTTAGGGTTATATTGGAATTGATAAAATATTATCATTCGCACTTTCTGAATTTTTCGAACACTGTAATTGCGCCCTCTAACGGTGAAAAAGACTGAAAATTCCAAAATTTCAAACGAATATTGCAACGATGTATTAATGATAGAAATATGAAATTTTGGTGGTGGAATGTGAACGCCATGAAATTTCCGTTGGAAACAATGAAAATGATAATTAGAAAACTCTTTTTTACTTTCACTGGTACTAATGAAATATTCTAATTCTCATTTTTGAAATACAGTACTTGGTAATTTTAATATATATATCTTTATAGGTCACTGAAACGATGAAACGGCCAGTTATTATTATTTTACAAATAACATGTATAGAATAAAAATTAGAAAAATTAGTGGTAGTTTTTAAGAATATTCAACTGACAGCAATAATCTACCCACTTTTCTGAGAGAGGTGTGGGAAATGCAACTTTTTAGATTTAAGAATTAAAAGATGAATGCTTTTATGTTATAATTATTAATGAAATACTATTTGCATCTTTTCCAGTCATCCGCTAGCTCAAATTAAAACTTTTAAGGAATGAAAGAATAGGTCAAGGAAAAACTTCTTTCTCTTTGAAAACGGGTTGGGTTGCATTGTTTAATCTCTGAGCGGCACTTTTTTGCACACCATGGCCAGGTCACAAGAACTCCGAAGGCTCAGAGAAGGTTGGGGGAGGGGACCCACTGGAACAGCTGTTGGGAAACAGATGGTAGCCTTCCGTCAAGGCCATCCAGCGTGTTCTTTAACGTGCACAAAGTATGGATCTCATACACACGGGGCCACAGCTTAACGTCCCATCCGACGGACGACGGCCTTTCTAAGCCCATCGATGTCCCCTACTGACCGTGGGCAGGGCGGCGAGTTTTGAGGAGATAAATCGCAACGCTGACCCAGCTGGGACTCGAACCTGGGAACTGCAGATTTCGAGCCTGGCGTGCTACCGACTGAGCCATCCCCGCCCCTCTTTGAAAACGAAACTCTCATATGCGTCAGAGGCGATATGCGTCCTTCTAGTCTTAAATTCAAATGACACTCTATTCCTGATAAGCACTATAGTACGGTCGTGTCTAGACAATTTTGCGCCCATGACAAGCATGAGGAATTGTTCATAATCAGGGCTTTGGGTTATTTTACCTCTGAGCGGCAGTTTTTTGCACACCATGGGCTAAATGGCCAGGTCACATGGACCCCGAAGGCTCAGAGAAGGTTGGGGGAGGGAACCCACTGGAACAGCTGTTGGGAGACAGATGGTAGCCTCCCGTCAAGGCCATCCATTGTGTTCTTTAACGTGCACAGGGTATGGCTCTCCCACACACTGGGCCACGGCTTATGTCCTATCCGACGGACGGCGGCGCTTTCCAAGCCCATCGGTGTCCCCTACTGACCGTGTGCAGGGCGGGGAATTTTTGCGGAGATAAATCTCAACGCTGACCCAGCTGGGACTCGAACCGGGGAACTACAGATTACGAGCCTGGCGCGCTACCGACTGAGCCACCCCCGCCCTCATGATCAGGGCAAGAGATATTTTGAAATCTATTGGATAGTTTTTCAGCACATAGTAATGAAAATTGATCAGAGGGTTCGATTTTAGCCCAAAGACTACGATAAAATTGTTCCATCAGTAATATTGGTAACGAATGCATTTTTTAAGCCACATTTTAAAATAATTTTATTTCCCTTCAATTTGACACACAAAACCGCCAGAATGGTAACTGTGTTCGAATAAATGAATAAGGATAAAATTTTATAATGGAAGTCCTGAATTGTGAGCTGTTAAACTAGGGTGATCAAAAGTCCCTGTTTTTCGGTAAGTCTGGTCAAACTTTCAAATAGAATTAAAAAAAAAAAAATCCACGTATATTTTCTAAAAATCTGGTTAGCCTAATTTAAGTTAGCGATTAAACCACGTGCTACTGAGAGTCCAAGGGGCGGGGGTGGCTCAGTCGGTAGCGCGCCAGGCTCGTAATCTGTAGTTCCCAGGTTCGAGTCCCAGCTGGGTCAGCGTTGAGATTTATCTCCGCAAAATTCCCCGCCCTGCCCACGGTCAGTAGGGGACACCGATGGGCTTGGAAAGGCCGCCGTCCGTCGGATGGGACGTTAAGCCGTGGCCCGTGTGTGGGAGAGCCATACCCTGTGCACGTTAAAGAACACGCTGGATGGCCTTGACGGGAGGCTACCATCTGTCTCCCAACAGCTGTTCCAATGGGTCCCCTCCCCCAACCTTCTCTGAGCCTTCGGGGTCCATGTGACCTGGCCATTTAGCCCATGGTGTGCAAAAAAGTGCCGCTCAGAGGTAAAACAACCCAACTGAGAGTCCAAATAATCTCGAGAAAATTAATTTTAATGATCCGCTGCGAGTTACTGCTGCCAACCAGAGAAAAACAAATAATTATCGTTTCTTTCCTCTAGGTTTTAAAAAATGTCACGATTGAATTTGAATCGTTCATTTTTCATATTGTTTATTACCTTTTAGAATCTTTGAAGTTCATTGTTAAGACAGATCATCGTCAACAGAGCCAATAACTAAAATTGGAAAATTATATTTATAATAAGATTATATTCGTTTCCATTAAAGAATTTTTTTAACAATTTCCTGTTTCATGTTATTTCCGTCATGCAAAGTGAGTCAATCAATGCTGCAATATCGTGTTCGATTTTATTCGTATGATTTTGATAAACAGCAAAAAATATTTAATAAGATTTGTGCTAAAAATTAGTTGTTTTTCAGTTTGATGACGTTTTAATATTTTTAGTACCAGCTAAAATCAATACACTTTCTGTCTAAAAGCTTTTTTTTATCCATTTGTGCCCGTTTTGAATTGTTTCTGGGTTTCAAGAAAATTATTAACAAGGAGCAATACTTACTGTAATAGGTTTTTTTTTATGTTTTTAAGTCTGATTTTAGGGAATTTATTTATTAGAGTAGATAATACATTTATTTATATGGTTTTCAAGATTATAATCCACTGATAGAATGAAATCCTGTCATATTATTTCAAATAAGTTGAGTTTTTATTTTAAATTTGTATTCTTTTTATTCTTATGCATAAAACGAACAAGAATCAACGTTTCGAATTAATATTTTTATGCTAATATTACCAGAAATTGCAATTTCGTCTAGGATAAATTATTACCCTGAACTGCATTTAAGGCTAATTTGTTTGTGACAGTAAGGACTCGAACTGATAATACCAGATTATGAGCCTATCACGTTGCCAATTGAGTAGCTTCCAACCGAAATACAAGGTGGCTACTGTTGCTGGAAACAGTGCACTCGTATGGATTTCCATGACTCCAGATTCTCTTCCCAACAAGGACTAGGGTTATCTTTTGCCATACCCAAAGTAGGAAAAGCTGAGGGTCCGCGATTTTTTTTTTGTGGGGAGGGGGGACATTTTCATTACCACATATAATCATACCCCTTAAAATAATTTTAAAGGTCTCATATATATATATATTTTGCCTAGGTGCCCAGGTAAGGCTTAAGATGGACATGTAGATTCTCGACGGCTTCCTTTGTTGTTAACATTGACTTATGGTTGGGTTGTTTTACCTCTGAGCTGCACTTTTTTGCACACCATGGGCTAAATGACCAGGCCACAAGGACCCCGAAGGCTCAGAGAAGGTTGGGAGAGAGGGGACCCACTGGAAGAGCTGTTGGGAGACAGATGGTAGCCTCCCGTCACGGCCATCCAGCGTGTTCTTTAACGTGCACAGGGTATGGCTCTCCCGCACACGGGGCCAAGGCTTAACGTCCCATCCGACCGACGGCGTCCTTTCCAAGCCCATCGGTGTCCCCTACTGACCGTGGGCAGGGCGGGGAAATTTTGCGGAGATAAATCTCAACGCTGACCCAGCTGGGACTCGAACCTGGGAACTATAGATTACGAGCCTGGCGCGCTACCGACTGAGCCACCCCCGCCCCATCATTGACTTATGTCCAACCACTAGCATCGTATCTATTTAGCCCCCAGTTACGCTGTTTTCTTGCCGCACTCCGTGGTAGAACACATGAAATATTATCAGGAAGTCAAGGGATCCCATCAAGTTAAGATAATTTTCTCTACTGGAGTAAATTTATATTAAAGATATTCCTGATGGTGGTGCCTGGCTCAGTCAGTAGCGTGCCAAACTGATAATCTGCAGTTTCCAGGTTTGAATCCCAACTGTGCCTTTACTGACAATTTTCTCTGCTAACTCCTGTTCTGTCTCCGTGAGAAAGAGGAACCACTGGTAGTGGAAAGGCCACCAGCTGTTGGATGAGCTGTTGAGCCATGGCCTCGTGAGCACGAGGGCCATACTCCAACATGTTCTTTAACATTTCACAGGGTTGCACGTTAAAGAATACACTGGATGATTTTGACGGGAGGTTTCCATCTGTCTCCTAACAGTCGTCCAGTGGATCCCTTTTCCCAAACTTGAAGTGATGACCAGGTCGCAAGGACCTCAAAGTTCCTTGCAGCCTGACCATTTTGCCCATTGTATGCAAAAAAAGTGCCCCTCAGAGGTAAAGCAACGCAATGTTCTGGATAGCCTAATTGCAGCCGACTAGTGAGTAAGCCTGAATAAGTTTCGGCTTTGTGGTATTTTTTTTATATAAAGTAATTATAGATTATACTTATTGAAATAAATTTGAATTTGAAATTTGAATTGAATTTGAATGAAAGTTTTATTCTCTCTCGTTTAGAAACTATTTCAGTTATGCCAATGTAACTCTATCATTTGATTTCTTTGTGATATTATAAATGGTGAACAGTTAATGGCAAATGTTTAATTTTTCTCTCGAATTTCTCTTTACCAGTGGGATACGCAACCTATTTATTTGTAGCCTCGGCATCTTTCCTGATTTGTGTCTTTCCAGAAAACGGTAACATAGCATACAATACTTTTTACCAGCCCAATATTAAGTATAGTAGATTTTAATACAGTGGACCTTCGTTATAGCGCTGCTCGCTATACCGCGCACTCGGTTATAGCGCTGGCGATGTTCGCGATAAGTTCAAACATGTTTATACAGGTCCGTGCGGCGTTAGTGAGTATCGCATTTTATTGTTACTGCGTATTGAGTAATTGTGTATGTATTGAGTTCCTGCATGTATTTTGAATAGTGTTTAATTATTGTATGCATGATGAGTAAAAGAAAAGCTTACAGTGTGAAATTTATTGTGTCGCCACCGCGCCGTTCGGTATAACGCGGTTCACCTTATAACGCGGGTGTTGTTTTCCGCCCGACATGCGCGTTATATCGGGGATCCACTGTATTCAAATTCGAAGTCTGAATTAGGGATAGATTAATGATCTATCGGCCACTGGGTGGTTAGGCATATGCTTTCCCTACCATAGGGATATATGAATATTAAGAAACAGTACTTTAAAAAGTAAACTTTTGATGATAAGCTTGCCAAATACGTAGAAGTGGAAAAGCAACGTACCATGTAAAAGATTGTTGTTATGTTACACCAGTTCACAGTGGCCACCATTTTATGGTGTAAAGGTTATGTGTATGCATTGCATATTATTTCGATGTAAGGTTATACCCAAAAAATGTATTGTAATACCTGAAACAAATGTAAGGTAACACCATATTTGGTATAACGATACGCTCAAAAAGCGAAACTTGACATTACGGAAGAGAGTTGTTGGGTTGTTTTACCTCTGAGCGGCAATTTTTTGCACACCATGGGCTAAATGGCCAGGTCACATGGACCCCGAAGGCTCAGAGAAGGTTGGGGGAGGGGACCCACTGGAATGGCTGTATGGGAGACAGATGGTAGCCTCCCGTCAAGGCCATCCAGCGTGTTCTTTAACACAGGGTATGACTCTCCCGCACACGAAGCCACGGCTTAACGTCCCATCCGACGGACGGCGGTCTTTCCAAGCCCATCGGTGTCCCCTACTGACCGTGGGCAGGGCGGGGAATTTTGCGGAGATAAATCTCAACGCTGACCCAGCTGGGACTCGAACCTGGGAACAGATTACGAGCCTGACGCGCTATCGACTGAGCCACCCCCGCCCCACGGAAGAGAGTAAAATAGCAGTATATTATATCTAGCACCAAAAATAGGTTAATGTAACACCAAATTATTATAAAAGTTTACACCTGAAATGAGAAAAAGGTATCAAATTAATAATTTTATTAATCCTTTTTCTCGGTACTTCATCATCATCATCAGTCAAAAATAAATGTTTCCTCTGGTTATGGTCGAGTCTTTGAATTCTCTCCTCCAGATGACTTCATCATCATCATCAGTCAAAAATAAATGTTTCCTCTGGTTATTGTCGAGTCTTTGAATTCTCTCCTCCAGATGACTTCATCATCATCATCAGTCAAAAATAAATGTTTCCTCTGGTTATGGTCGAGTCTTTGAATTCTCTCCTCCAGATGACTTCATCATCATCATCAGTCAAAAATAAATGTTTCCTCTGGTTATGGTCGAGTCTTTGAATTCTCTCCTCCAGATGACTTCATCATCATCATCATCATCATCATCATCATCATCATCATCATCATCATCATCATCATCATCATCATCATCATCATCATCATCATCATCATCATCAGTCAAAAATAAATGTTTCCTCTGGTTATGGTCGAGTCTTTGAATTCTCTCCTCCAGATGACTTCATCATCATCATCATCATCATCAGTCAAAAATAAATGTTTCCTCTGGTTATGGTCGAGTCTTTGAATTCTCTCCTCCAGATGACTTCTTCATCATCATCAGTCAAAAATAAATGTTTCCTCTGGTTATGGTCGAGTCTTTGAATTCTCTCCTCCAGATGACTTCATCATCATCATCAGTCAAAAATAAATGTTTCCTCTGGTTATGGTCGAGTCTTTGAATTCTCTCCTCCAGATGACTTCATCATCATCATCAGTCAAAAATAAATGTTTCCTCTGGTTATGGTCGAGTCTTTGAATTCTCTCCTCCAGATGACTTCATCATCATCATCAGTCAAAAATAAATGTTTCCTCTGGTTATGGTCGAGTCTTTGAATTCTCTCCTCCAGATGACTTCATCATCATCATCAGTCAAAAATAAATGTTTCCTCTGGTTATGGTCGAGTCTTTGAATTCTCTCCTCCAGATGACTTCATCATCATCATCAGTCAAAAATAAATGTTTCCTCTGGTTATGGTCGAGTCTTTGAATTCTCTCCTCCAGATGACAACATTGGATAATACCAAGAAGCTGATCACGTTTATGTTACATACCATGATAAATAATTCTTAAATCATATGGGAAAGATTCTCATCTTGTAAAAATTGGATTGTTTCATTGTAGCAAATTTTGCACTTAGTCAGATCCTCTTGTCCAATTAAAGTGTGCAGATTTAATTCAAAGATGTTTTCATTTTTTAATCTTGCTGTTAAGGTGTTAATTTGGATAGAGTAAGAAACTACAATTCAGCGAAACATGAATCACCGTTTCGTTTATTTTACACGTTTGACAATTCGGGGATGGAACTTTTCTCATCTTGAAAATGAGTCGTTCAAGAGCGCTGCACCTGTTCTGAGTCTGGTGAAGCAAAAATTTTTTCTTGAAAGGTGCATATCGTTTAGTGGAAGGATCTTGTTCTCTGTTAATTGTCGATGATTGGTATTTCTTTCTGCAATGGTTTGGAAGTGATGTAGTAATCTTTCTTTTAGTTTTTCTTTATTTAACTTAGAAATATATAATTTCCAAATTTGCAACTGGAGGTATTTTCCATTGTTAAGAGCCGACTTTGCTAAAAAAATCAGCAATTTCATTTCCCTGGATTTTTCATTCCAGGGATCCATTGAAAAATAATTGTGAATCCTTTTTCAAATATTTGATCGATGGTCTCGAGGATGTTTTGGAAAAGCCCATTATTCCTGGGTTGGGTTGTTTTACCTCTGAGAGGCACTTTTTTGCACACCATGGGCTAAATGGCCAGGCCACAAGGACCCCGAAGGCTCAGAGAAGGTTGGGGGAGGGGACCCACTGGAACAGCTGTTGGGAGACAGATGGTAGCCTCCCGTCAAGGCCATCCAGCGTGTTCTTTAACGTGCACAGGGTATGGCTCTCCCGCACACGGGGCCACGGCTTAACGTCCCATCCGACGGACGGCGGCCTTTCCAAGCCCATCGGTGTCCCCTACTGACCGTGGGCAGAGCGGGGAATTTTGCGGAGATAAATCTCAACGCTGACCCAGCTGGGACTCGAACCTAGGAACTACAGATTACGAGCCTGGCGCGATACCGACTGAGCTACCCCCGCCCCCATTATTCCTGGATTGACATGGGTCTTCACTAAGAAATAACAAAGATGAGCTATTATCTGTAAGTACAACAAAATTAGACTTTGGCTGCTTAAAATACCACTTTAGAGCCATTTCAATGGCAATCAACTCAGTTGTCATAACATCTGAGGTAGTTTGCAGCCTGATAGCTTCAAAGTGAGACATTTCTGAGACGCAGAAAGTTGCTCCGGCTCTTTGTGTTAACTTAAACTTTTTGTTTAAAGATCCGTCAGAAAAAATCTTAATATGATTTTCATATTTATGTCCTATGAGCTCCTGGGCAACAATCTTTTGAACTGAGCTTTCAAGTTCTTTTTTTGATGTGAAACTTGGAATGGAAACAAAACAATCAAATTGTTGAAAGGCCCAAGGAGGTTTTTCAGAAAGTTTGCCTGCCTCATTACATTGTGTTGAAATCAAATCAAATATGAGATGTCGGCGGATTGAAGTACGTACATCACTGATCTTCTTTCCTGATCCAAAAAGGATGTTATCGGTCACTGGGTGATATTCTGCTTGAAGAGAAATCTTGAAAAGTGTGAAGAGAACATAATGTCTTCTGATGGAAAGAGGGGGAACATTAGCTCCTCATCATTGAGAGAACTAGATGGACAAAGACTTAACTGGCCCAAGCAGTTGTCAGTACTGATACAACTTTTATTAAGTTCCTGGCCTTAACCTTAACATCATTATATATAGCTCCTATGGCAATGAGAGTAAAATAAAACAACCGAGAAGGGCCCAATGGACAAAAACAAAGTGTTTACTTAAAAATAACAAAAAAAAGTAGATAGGTTAAAAAGGACCATCATAACAACAAAAGTGTAGATTACATCATAGTGTAAATACACGGTCCTCAAAAACCATTAATTTTGGGCGTTTGAACTTGTTCAGCACCAAAGAATCATAACTGAGTAAAGTATTTATAATTTCGTAAGAGTGGTCTCCTATTGCCTGGAAAAAGGTCTGCGAGAGTTTCCTGATATATGTGGTCAATGACCAGGTCATTGAGAATGGTTTTATTCTTCAGAAACCATGGTGCATTGACTACTGATCTTAAAATTTTGCTTTGTAAACTCTTCTGTCTCCTGACGTGTTTGTGTTGGTGGTGATGCCCTACACTGGTGAGGCATACGTCAGGATAGGCCGCATAATGGTTTCTTACAAGAATAGTTTCTTTTTCGGAGGCAAAGTAGAGTTCCACCCTATCAAGGGGCCGCGTTTAGATCTAATGATATTGGCTTTGGAAAGGACATTTGTTACGTGTGCATCCCATTTTAGCTTCTTATGTAGAGTGACACCAAGGTATTTAACCATTGGTGTCCATTTAGTTTGCATACCAAATACAGTTGGAGAACCAGGATTAATGATTCTTTTACTGGAAAAGAGAACTGATTGCCCTTTTTTAGGATTAACCCTGATTCTCCATTTTGAGTACCATCGCTCTGCTTTGTCCAATCCCAGCTGCTGTCGTTTAATAGCCAAAGGGCTGAGGGATGAATAAAGCAGAGCGACATCATCGATGTAAAGTGCCTGTTTGAGAAATAAAATTAAAATTGTGATCGGTTGAAGATCAAGAATATCAATTCTCAGTACTCGTAGATCGTGTATGGATATGCGATGTTCCAGGTAAAACATTACCCATTACCATCTCCAACTGAGAATATGTTCAGTTGGCATAAGTAAAAACATATAACAAATAAATCACCCGTGGGTGGGTCCCTAAAGGTTAACATAAAACACAAGCTAAAAATAGCATATATCTGCACAAGAGATCTAAAACGAGTCGCCTTCCTCAGAGAAAGACGTCATTTCAGGCCTCTTGTACTTATTAAGAACATTATGATAATAATTAAGCAAAGAAGAAATAATCTCATTCGGATTATCTTATTAACAGCCTCAAAAAACCTTTTTGAGAGGCATTTAATATGAGTATATATATGTGGTCGATGCCCAAGTCTTTATGAAGTTGTCTGTTGGTAACAAACCACAGATCTCAAAATTCTCAGTACGTAGATCGTATAATCATATTCGATGTACCGGGTAATAATTTTACCCCTAACCATCTCCATCATAAAGATATGCCTATTTGGCATGAGTAAGAACAAAATATATAAGTAAACCACCCTTAGGTGGATCCCTAAGGGCAAACATAAGAAAAGCTAAAAATAGCAGTAAAATTGTATAAGAAACCTAAAACGGGTAGGTCTCCTCAGAGAACGCTACCGTTTTAGGTCTCTTGTACTTGTTCAAAACAGTATGATCGTAAAGAATCGGAGAAGAAATAATCTCATTGGGATTATTGCTTACAGCCTCAAAAAATCTTTTTGAGGTGCGTTTTATATGTGTATATATATATGGTCGATGCCCAGGTCTTTATGAAGTTGTTTGTTAGTGACAAACCAGGGGGCATCGACCGCAGTTCTCAAAATCTTGTTTTGTAAGATCTGAATCTTACGAATATTGGTTGGTGCAATATTTGCTTATATGAATGAAAATTCACAGTATTAGGTACAAAGACACATTTTATACAATCATCTCTTATCATTTAGACTGGTAGGTATTAAACATTATGAAATAAATACAGAATTAATAATAAAATTGTTTATTGTAGTATTTAAAATGTTAAAAAATTTCTATCATTCTTATATTTTAAATATTTTTAATTATTATATAATATGGAAATAAAAATAAATGCCAAATTCAAGGGCAGGATATGAAAATATAAATGTAAATCTTTGAAGGGCACCATTGTTATTGTTTAGATAATGGACGTGACATCTTAGTGTACGTTTAATCACATTTAGTGTCGAGCCAAAATAGGATAATTTACATGGTTCAATAAAAAAAAATTATTTTATCTAAATACAACTTGGTTTAAAAAATTTCTTGCATGTAAAGTCCTTTTAATACAAGCCAGAAAAACAAGTAATTCTCCAGTTTTCCTATCTTATAAAACATATTTGCAGCCTCCTCCCCCAAGCTCAGCCTCCTCCCCCAAGCTCTTCCCTCCACTCGTAATCCGTCACTGATCAGAATTACTTTAGAACAGTACCAGCATTCGAAACCGTCGAAGTTCCGACTCTGGTAGTAAGTAGAACGACAGAAATTTAGAGCTAATCTTTCAAATTTATTTTCAATAGTTCTTGTGGAAACCGCCAAGCATGCAGTGATCCAGCTCTTCCAAATTCTGACCCCAAATCAATGGTTTGTTCAGCTAATGTCGGACGATAACAGAGACTCGACCAGGGACGATGACAAATGCAGCAACCACACCTCGCCACAATACTCATTGACTTCATCGGCATTTAAAAGCTTCATCCACACCTGCGGATTTCTCTTCATGGCTTATCTTTTCAACAAAGGTGAGATATACTTTAAATAATTGTGGGAAGTTTTGAGAGAGGTACACTAGGCGCGGGAAGGATGGAATGCAGTCGATAATTAGAGAGATGGAATGTAATGGAAATTGGGACATATGAGGCATAGCTGGGATATGGTGGACATTCTGTGTATGGGTTGGGTTGTTTTACTCTGAGCGGCACTTTTTTTTTACTCCATAAGCTAAATGGCCAGGTCACATGGACCCCGAAGGCTCAGTGAAGGTTGGGGGAGGGGACCCACTGGAACAGCTGTTGGGAGACAGATGGTAGCCTCCCGTTAAGGCCATCCAGCGTGTTCTTTAACGTGCGCAGGGTGTAGTTCTCCCGCACACGGCTTAACATCCCATCCGACAGACGGCGGTCTTTCCAAGTCCATCGGTGTCCCCTACTGACCGTGGACAAGGCGGGGAATTTTGCGGAGATAAATCTTAACTCTGACCCAGGTGGGACTCGAACCTGGGAACTGACAGACTACGAGCCTGAAGCGCTACCGACTGAGCCACCTCCGACCCTTCAATGTATGGTATTCAATGAGCATTGGAAGAGATAAAGTGCGGGTTGGGTTGTTTTACCTCTGAGCGGCACTTTTTTGAACACAATGGGCTAAATGGCCAGGTCACATAGACCCCGAAGGCTCAGAGAAGGTTGGGGGAGGGGACCCACTGCAACAGCTGTTGGGAGACAGATGGTAGCCTCCCGTCAAGGCCATCCAGCGTGTTCTTTAACGTGCACAGGGTATGGCTCTCCCACACACGGGGCCACGGCTTAACGTCCCATCCGACGGACGGCGGCCTTTCCAAGCCCATCGGTGTCCCCAACTGACCGTGGGCAGGGCGAGGAATTTTGCGGAGATAAGTCTGAACGCTGACCCAGCTGGGACTCGAACCTGGGAACTACAGATTACGAGCCTGGCGCGCTACCGACTGAGCCACCCCCGCCCCGATGAAGTGCGGTGGACATTGAGAAAGATGAAATACGGCGGTTATTCGGATAGATGGAATGTTAAGCAGTGGCTTCATTGCGTAAAAAAATGCTGCTCTGAGGTGTTAAGCCATGTTTCCGTGTGCTGGATGGTCCTGAAAAGAGGCTTTCATCTGTCTCTTAACAGCTGGCCATTGGATCCCTTTCACTTATCTAGCTCTCAGCCATTAGGATATTTGTGGTTCTGTCATTCAATGGGGCGGGGGTGGCTCAGTCGGTAGCGCGCCAGGCTCGTAATCTGTAGTTCCCAGGTTCGAGTCCCAGCTGGGTCAGCGTTGAGATTTATCTCCGCAAAAATTCCCCGCCCTGCCCACGGTCAGCGGGGGACACCGATGGGCTTGGAAAGGCTGCCGTCCGTCGGATAGGACGTTAAGCCGTGGCCCCGTGTGCGGGAGAGCCATACCCTGTGCACGTTAAAGAACACGCTGGATGGCCTTGACGGGAGGCTACCATCTGTCTCCCAACAGCTGTTACAGTGGGTCCCCTCCTCCAACCTTCTCTGAGCCTTCGGGGTCCATGTGACCTGGCCATTTAGCCCATGGTGTGCAAAAAAGTGCCGCTCAGAGGTAAAACAACCAACCAACCAACTGTCATTCAATCTATTGCGTAAAAAATGTTTCTCTGAGGTAAAAATTCTTAATGATTTGTTGCGTAAACGATAATTTATTCCGCTTTTGGAAATTGGGGATCCACAATGCTGAAATTGGAAATCTAGAGGATTTCGTAATTTAAAAAAAAAAGTGGCATGTTTGGAGCCGTAAACTTGGGTTGTTTTACCTCTTAGTGGCCTTTTGGTATGCAGTGGGCTTAATGGCCAGATCTCAAGGGCCTCAAAGGCTCTGAGGAGGTTAGGGGAAGGCGATCTGCTGGATAGCTCATAGCAGACAGTTGCAAGCCTCTCGTTAAGTCCATTCAGTTTTTTCTTTAAAGTTTCAGTGTATAACTCTTGTGTACTCGGTGCCATGGATTATCGTCTCATCCGACTAAGGCGGCCTTTCCAGGCCAATCGATGTCCCTTTCTCGCCGAAGAGCAGGAAGGGGTTAACAGTGATAAACCTAAACGCATGGCCCATTTTGAATTCTAACCTAGGAACTACAGATTATGATCTTGGAAACTACCGACAGACAGAGGGCGGGGGTGGCTCAGTCGGTAGCGCGCCAGGCTTGTAATCTGTAGTTCCCAGGTTCGAGTCCCAGCTGGGTCAGCGTTGAAATTTATCTCAGCAAAATTCCCCGCCCTGCCCACGGTCAGTAGGGGACACCGATGGGCTTGGAAAGGCCGCCGTCCGTCGGATGGGACGTTAAGCCGTGGCCCAGTGTGCGGGAGGGCCATACCCTGTGCACGTTAAAGAACACGCTGGATGGCCTTGACGGGAGGCTACCATCTGTCTCCCAACAGCTGTTCCAGTGGGTCCCCTCCCCCAACCTTCTCTGAGCCTTCGGGGTCCATGTGACCTGGCCATTTAGCCCATTGTGTGCAAAAAAGTGCCGCTCAGAGGTAAAACAACCCAATCGACAGACAGCCACCGGCCTCGTAAGACTTGTAAATTAATGATCACTACACGTATTAAATTAACAATAGTTGTGAACTTCTTATACAAGGGTACTTTCAGCATGACAAGTAATGGCTGTCATGCGCACCTAGTCAGGGAATATTCCTTTTGGAAGATAGCAGACTTCCCAAGTTCATCGCTACCTCAAGTATATTTTTTCACTCAACTTTATTTTCTGATACGTTGGTGTCTAGAGTCTCATTATATAGCACACAAATGGCTTTTGTTGAAGGAAAGTTAGATGGTACAGTCGCTCAAAAAAATATCCGAACACTATGGTTGATTACAGAATTCAGAAAAATATCTGGCAACGATTTTTTTTTAGAAATTAGTGTACTGGCAACCTTCGTGTCACGGACAGAAATTAGTATTATCTGGCAACCTTCGTGTCCGTGACACAAAGGTTGCCAGATCACTAATTTCTAAAAACAATCGTTGCCAGTTATTTTTTCTGAATTCTGTAATCAACCATAGTGTCCGGATATTTTTTTGAGCGACTGTACACTAGGATAAAGACTACCCACAAAAGTTGTCTTACTAAGAAGTCTATCAACTATCTTTTTAAATAATCAAAGGATATTTCTGTGATTGGAGATGTAAACAGATTTAAGTGAGCTCTTTAATTTATCTAAGTTGTATTTTCCAATAAAAGGCTTATTATTTTCAAATAGAATTTTAAAATAATAAATGTTCAATCTTGTACATATATATTTAAACCAGGGGTGCACGAACTCCGGCCCTTGCGACGATACTGCTCATTTAAAAATTTTATACGGCGAGCGTGAAAATTGGGTAAAATAAAATAGCATTATATAATCTAGTTCTACTAAAGGGAATGGTG
Organism: Ryuthela nishihirai; assembly: GCA_038380435.1. NCBI lineage: Eukaryota > Metazoa > Arthropoda > Arachnida > Araneae > Heptathelidae > Ryuthela > Ryuthela nishihirai. Next base: position 131,383,242 of record JAWZYU010000001.1, on the reverse strand, counting down.
GTTTAATAAGCTGAGAATTTGAATAAAAATATACAACTAGCTACAATAATATATATATATCAATAATATAAATATCAGTGAATAGTTCAGCAGCTCATTTCTGGCATCGAGTCCTATCCTTCACATCTATTTCGACAAGCCAACTTCAGTTTTCACGTCAAAACAAAATTTTTATTAATATATATGTCACCGGCAAAGTTTGAAATCCGGCATTCTATAGAATGCCTAGGCATTGTATATAATGCCTAAAACTAGCCGGCAATGTATGAAACGATTCATATTTCACACATTTCCTAGGCATTCTATAGAATGCCAAAAGGCAAATCGGCAAAGTATAAAATACTCCCGGCAGTGATGTTTAATGTCGCAATGCGAGTCACGTGACTCTCGACGCTCGCCTCAAACAGAGAGCCAGAGCACTCACAGTAAATGTTCCCCTGGGTCACCTGTCCCTAGTTTCGGTAAAAAAGAGCGCCGTAGTTGGTCACTTTGGACACCAAAAAGACACCCTTCCATTCGGAAAAGCGCCCCCTAGCGTTGTAAGAGTGTAAAAGAGGGTTGCCTCAATAGGGATCCCAAAGTTTGAGAACCCTAGCTTCCATAGAAAGAGAGTTAAGGTCAAAAAATAGATTAAAAAAAGTCATCAAAAAACGACATATCACAGGCATCTCGGAACTCCACTGAAATAGATTTGACAAGTAGTAAAGTGAAATACGAGTATCCTAACTCGAATTGCAAACTTCGAATATTCAACACTTTACTGATTCGTTCTCACTTGGCTTTACCTCATTTGGGGCGTTTTTTATAATGCGGACGACAGACTCATTACAGGTTATGATGTTAATATTTCTGGCGTAAGTTCAGCAATGGTATTTTTCTCTTTTCGTAGAAAAATCCCGTATCTTATATTTTGTACTTCTTACATTTTCACATGCATCTTTTCAATAAAAGCCTTTTTCATACTTTGCCGAAATAGTATTTGTCATTCTATATAATGCCTAGGGAAAGTATGTAATAATTCTCATATTTCATACATTGCCTAAAAACGCCGGGTATTCTATAGAATGCCGGCTTTTCATACATTGCCGGTAACATATATATGTTTTTATTATTTTGCATCTTTACATATAACAAGTAAAATGAGATAAACAATTTTAAATTTTCAGTTTTTCTTTTTATTACACCCCCCCTCCCGCCCAACTATTGTTCCACAGCAAAAATTATATTTTTCTCTTCAGCCCGATGTGAAAAGAGTTTGTTCACCACTGCTTTAAACATTCAACGAAATTTGTTAAAAAATCGAGATTTATTCATTTATCTTCAGTGACATTTTCCTATTCTAGGACACTTGTTTTCAAAATCAGGGAGCTTTGAGTTGGGTTGGGTTGTTTTACCTCTGAGCGGCATTTTTTTGCACACCATGGGCTAAATGGCCAGGTCACAAGGATCCTGAAGGCTCAGAGAAGGTTGGGGGAGGGGACCCACTGGAACAGCTGTTGGGAGACAGATGGTAGCCTCCGGTCAAGGCCATCCAGCCTCTTCTTTAACGTGCACAAGTTTGGGTTGGGTTGTTTTACCTCTGAGCGGCATTTTTTTGCACGCCATGGGCTAAATGGCGAGGTCACAAGGATCCTGAAGGCTCAGAGAAGGTTGGGGGAGGGGACCCATTGGAACAGCTGTTGGGAGACAGATGGTAGCCTCCGGTCAAGGCCATCCAGGGGGTTCTTTAACGTGCACAAGTTTGGGTTGGGTTGTTTTACCCCTGAGCGGCACTTTTTTGCACACCATGGGCTAAATGGCCAGGTCATATGGACCCCTAAGACTCAGAGAAGGTTGGGGGTTGTTGTTGGGTTGTTTTACCTCTGAGCGGCACTTTTTTGCACACCATGGGCTAAATGGCCAGGTCACATGGACCCCGAAGGCTCAGAGAAGGTTGGGGGAGGGGACCCATTGGAACAGCTGTTGGGAGACAGATGGTAGCCTCCCGTCAAGGCCATTCAGTTTGTTTAACGTGCACAGGGTATGGCTCTCCCGCGCATGGGCCACGATTTAACGTCACATCCGACGGATGACGGTCTTTCCAAGCCCACCGGTGTCCCCTACTGATCGTGGGAAGGGCGGGAAATTTTGTGGAGATAAATCTCAACGCTAACCCAGCTGGGACTCGAACCCGGAAATCAGGGAGCTTTGAATGTAGCTTATCATTAACATAACATGGAAGGATTTCAATACTTTTCATAATGCACTGTTTATTAAAATATATTTACATAAAATGATCGTTATGATTTATTATTATTTTCAGTATGTTCTCTTAGGAAGCTCTGCTCAAAGCTGAAATCAAATCGCCATTATTTAGCATCTGGTGATTCTTCATTCATTATGGACAACTCAGAGGGTGGTACCAGCAGTTACGGCTTCGAGACAGGAGTTCTGAAACAGGTAAAGGCTTTCCTAATTCCTAACCTCTAAGAATACGGCCACACATTAAACCGATTGAAAATTATTAACGTTTTCAAACTCTGACGTCAGCAAACTGTTATCAATCATAATCAACTAGGTTGTTGTGTTGGGTTGTTTTGCTTCTAGGCGGCATATTTTGGCACAGCATAGGCTAAATGGCCATGCCAGAAGGACCTCGTGCATGGAGTATGGCTCTCCCGTAACGGGGCCACGACGTAACGTCACATCCGAGGGACGGCGGATCTTTCCAAGGACGTCGGTGTCCCCTACTGGCCGAGAGTTGGGTTGGGTTGTTTTACCTCTGAGCGGCAATTTTTTGCACACCATGGGCTAAATGGCCAGGTCACATGGACCCCGAAGGCTCAGAGAAGGTTGGGGGAGGGGACCCACTGGAACAGCTGTTGGGAGACAGATGCTAGCCTCCCATCAAGGCCATCCAGCGTGTTCTTTAACGTGCACAGGGTATGGCTCTCCCGCACACAGGGCCACGGCTTAACGTCCCATCCGATGGACGGCGGCCTTTCCAAGCCCATCGGTGTCCCCTACTGACCGTAGTCAGGGCGGGGAATTTTGCGGAGATAAATCTCAACGCTGACCCAGCTGGGACTCGAACCTGGAACTACAGATTACGAGCCTGGCGCGCTACCGACTGAGCCACCCTCGCCCACTGACCGAGAGCAAGGCGGAGAGTTTTGCGGACCCCCCACCCCCACCCCGTTAACTGGCACGCGTGAGCAGTTAATTCCTGCTCCTCCGTTGTTGGTAATGGTTTTCTTTAAGAATCCAGAAAGTGTGGATATCTTCATAAAGCTGAATCACTCAAACAGCTTTCTTTTCCGCCGTACCATAAATCAATGCTCTTAGTCCTAAATCATTCTTTCCAAAGGAACCCGCTGCTTTCATCTGCATGTAAGATATGCGATTCTCGAAAAGGAATCTGTAAAAGTATATCATTACATGTAAGTAGGAGGATAATGAGAGTTCTAACTCAGAGGCCGGTCAATGCTAATTCTATGGGACTCGCCTCCCTGTGTTCTAAAGCGGAGGTGGGTCTTTTTTTTTGTCACCCATACAGGTCACCAATACATATTTCCACTCAATATTTTTCATAATTTCAAATAATTTTTTTAAATCAGAGATTTTGTTTCTTTTCACTTTTTTTTTAATTCATATATTTTTTTCTTCATTTTTAGCAATTTTTTTAATTCATTTTTTGCGCAATTATGTCATTCGAGATCTCGTAGAATACTCTTCGGACAGTGACTCTCATCAGATTGGTGCCAACTCGCTTGATGGGTTTGGAAAGGCCGTAGTCCGTCGGATGGGGCGTTAAGCTATGGCTCCTTGTGCGGGAGAGCCATACCCTATGCATGGTAAAGAACACGCTGGATGGCTTTGACGGGAGGCTACCATCTGTCTCCCAACAGCTGTTCCAGCGGGTTCTCTCCCCCAACCTTCTCTGAGCCTTCGGGGTCCATGTGACCTGGCCATTTAGCCCATGGTGTGGAAAAAAGTGCCGCTCAGAGGTAAAACAACCCAACGTTAAAGAACACGCTTAATGGCCTTGACGGGAGGCTACCATCTGTCTCCCAACAGCTGTTCCAGCGGGTTCTCTCCCCCAATTTTCTCTGGGCCTTCGGGGTCCATGTGACCTGGCCGTTTAGCCCATGGTGTGCAAAAAAGTGCCGCTCAGAAGTAAAACAACCCACAACAACTCTCTCGATGGAGACATTTTTGCCATCAACGGTTACAGAGCCTTTGGCAACTATGCGATGCATGCCATTTGCTCCATTGTGCTGAACGTGAGGTACAGGGTGTGTGACGTCCAGGATATTGAGGCTTGGAAGCACCCTTCCTCCAGAAACTTCCGAAATTCCATCATCGTGTTGAAATGACTGGCTTCAATCATCGTGCAGTTAATAGCAAATGGGATGTGGTTCGGTATCGTTAATTACTACTTATTAACACTAAGGAGGAAATCTCTCTCGTAACAGGAATTGTGAAGTATTCAACAAAGAACTTTCGTAGCCAGAATCCTGATTCAACAAAGAAGGCAACTAACCGACCAGCAACAGAGACAAAGAATTTCTACGTGGAATCTGCATGAACTCAATGATCAGGGCCGTTGGCTCGCGGACCATCGCTTTGAGAAGTACGGTTTTGAAAGGTTTACATAAAAAATGTTTTTTTTTTTACATATAGGAAAGAGAAGAATCCTAGAAGCTACTCCTAGCTTTTACAGGCCTTCTCATACAAGGACATGCCCTACTAAGACCGAAGTCATTGCCTTAGTTAGAGCTAACACAACACACAAAGTTTGCCTTGCTGGAACAGTCGCTAGCTGCCTAACCACTATGCCAGTTAAGGCCAGTTAAGGTTTTCTGAAGGTAAATAGTCAGGAATATGGCTAGAGCTTTCCTTGTTGACTCATTTCCCTTCGATGGTAAACGTTATTTTTTTTTCTGCAATATTGTGTTGATAGAATTCCGAGGTTTAGTGCACTTTATGGTCGGTAGACGGCGCACTTACCGCTCTATTTGATGATGATTTTGTTGGTAAAAGAAATATCGATATTCAAGTGAGGTATTCATGAATCATTGATTTACACGAATCATTCATTTAATTTCAAAAGGTCCGTGTTTTTATGTCATGTTGTTGTATTTAGTTAATATATGTTGGTATGTTTTGTGTAAAACCCAATTTAAATGATAATAATATGGTTAATAAGAATATGTTTTTTTACCATCTGCACGATTTTACTGCATTAGCACTATTGGTCCATTGGTAACATATATTTGGTATTATAGAAAGATATATAGTGGCCTTATATACTCAATAGTAGAGAATGTAGTCAATACATTCTCTACTATGTCAAAAGAAGAGAATCTATCATCCGTTATATAAACGGGAATAATACAGAAAAATTCGGTTCGTTTATTGTAATAGTTCTGGGTTGCTGCAAGTAAAGATTTCTAGGATGCAGGATTATTTAATTAGTTCTTCAGAATAAATCCAATGAGAAGCATCAGTTCGTGTGTTTCAAAGATATATGTATTTTTGAGGGACAGCTGGCAAGAGCATTATGTTTTGCTGAGGTCGTCTCGCTAATCACTAGGATGCGAACTATCCATTTTTTTACAATCGACAGTCATCGATTTTTTGGAAAACAATCGATACATTGATTGCACTATCTATAGTTGTTTTATAGTGTTGTCAGCTTATAAAAATAAACTTCTTTGTGAAGTTTAAATGATTTTAAAAAAATTATAAAAAATTATTTTCGGTTAAATAAATACTAATAAAAAACTCTTCGTGTTTGCCAACATTTATATTGCACAAATTTAAACTTTTACCTTTTGATGTCGAAATTTTAGAAAGCGGAACAAATATAATTAAATATTATAAAGTTTCATCGAGAAACTTCGCATTCAAGTGGTAAAGTGTGGCAGTTAAGAAGTTTACACTGACTGCTGCCATTTGCTTTTTTCCTAGTTGAGAAGGTGTAGTAAATATTCTAAATGGTGCTACCATTCGGGAAATAAAATGAATATTTTTTTCTATTCATGCCCTTGGACAGGCTGACTACACCAAGCAGCCAACAAACTCACAAGTGTTTCGAGCTCAATAATTATCAAATTAGCTCAACGGAATTTGAGCCCAAATCATATCTGTTAGGAACGTCATACGATACGGAAATGATTGTGTCACCCAGTTGCTGCAAATTAGACGGCAGCACAATCTCCCTGCAAACAGCCGTTAACACCTCATCCCAAAGATGCTGGATACGATTTAGATCTGGGGACTTTGCAGTGCAGGCCAATGAAGCAAAAAAAAAAGTCGTTGGCATGTTCGTGGAACCATTTGGTGATAATATGTGCCTTGTGAGCAGATGCATTATCATGCTCACAACGGCTTGCTAATACTTTTGCGTTTTTTTTTTTGAAAAAACTAGCAAACTGTTTTTTTTTTGGGTGTTTGTGTGTGTGTGGAGAATGAATCGCAACATGGCTTAAGGCCCTTGATACTTCTAAAATGATCTAATCATTGTAAAGTGTATATATATATATATAAATATAAAATTTTAAAAATATTAAAACACGCCCTTTTGAGCAATATGTATTTACTTCCTTCACAGAATATTGAGAGGAATGAATTAGGTGTTCTGGGCATTTCTCTGAATGGAGATCGCAAAGACGATCAGGAGAATCTGAATTCAGAATCCGTGCAATCTTCCTTGGATTATATGTTTAAGAGGTGGACTTGCAAGGAAAAACAAGATAATTTCAGTTCCCAATCAGTTAAAGTTTCTGCTCTGCCAGCTGATCCCGACTGCGACCTCAATCACTTCCTCATCTCCGAGTACAACTCCATGCAGAAGCGAATGAATGAATTGCAAGAGGAGAGCGACTCCCTCAGGAAGATGATCAGAAAGATGACAACGGAGAAAGAGGAGGAGATGAGCTATTCTAAGCTGGAGATGATGGAGAAGATGAACGGGATCATTGAAGGACTGGCATGGGAGAAGGACACGTTGGAAAGATTCTTGAAGATGAAGCACGAAGAAGTTGAACTGGAGCAGGAGAAATGTGCCGAGGTCATTGCTTTCACTAAACAGCTAGTTCCTGTTGAACTGGCACCTTTGGTGGAAGACCGTCTCTTGGATATACGGAGATGCGCTGATCCGAACTACGTCCCTGAAGGCCACACTGCTAGTATGGTACGTCTTGTTTCCGTTCTACCCTCTAGTACTAGTGCATCTTGTGATCTTATAATTCTAGATTGTCTAGTACAGTCGCTCAAAAAAGTATCCGAACACTATGGTTGATTACAGAATTCAAAAAAAAATATCTGGCAACGATTTTTTTTAGAAATTAGTGATTTGGCAACTTCGTGTCACGAACACTATGGTTGATTACAGAATTCAAAAAAAACATCTGGCAACGATTTTTTTTAGAAATTAGTGATCTGGCAACTTCGTGTCACGTCACGAAGTTGCCAGATCACTAATTTCTAAAAAAAATCGTTGCCAGATATTTTTTCTGAATTCTGTAATCAACCATAGTGTTCGGATACTTTTTTGAGCGACTGTACAAGTAAAATGCAAGGTGGTGGTATAGGTAGGGCAAAGTTTTCCAAACTTTCTACATTGGCACTCCAGCGGCAATTGAGACAATGAGACTGCGCAATTGACCAATCAAAACATCTTATATATCATTAACGAATTAAGCTACGAATTAGATGTCAATAAGCTAATCATCTTTGATGTATGAGATCATTGGTTGCTTGACCAGTGATTGATAGATAAAATCAGCCAATGACTTGTGAGAATATTCGAAATTACTTTCATCCATGTTTCGCCACTTTGGCGCCCCCTTAAATGAATGTGCAATGGGAAGGAATGTGAACTGTTGTAAAAAAAAATAAATACCCCCTCAAGCAGCTGCTTGCCACAGAGGTCTGACAGGAACCTGTCAGTTTATATGCCACAGTAGAAGGTCTGAGAGGACAGCAGAAAAACGACACACACACATCCATGCCTTAACCCGGGACTCGAACCCAGGTCCCTTAGATCAGTAGCCAAGCGTGCTAACCACTCGGCCATGGGACTGTTGAAACGTGGGGAAATACAAAGCAACTCAAATGCACATGGCAATGTTGCCAACTGTAAAGAACTAACAGTACCGTTTGTGATATAAAACTTCAATTCAAATTGTGCAAGAGATGTGATGACTGAAGACAGCTTTCAATTGAACAGTAGCGATTTTATAGTTGTGTGTTTCTCAAAGGAATGCACGAAACTAAATTAATCGATTTCTGACATTTTTAAAATTACAATTAATTCAATTTTACAATAAAAGTTTCCTAAAAAAAAATGCCGCGTCACCCTAATCAACTAGCTGCACATCTCCAACTAGTCGCGCCTTACATTTTGGAAACTATTGAATAGGGGGTTTGGATGCTCCCCAATTAAATATATTTTAGGGCAATTATGGAGATTATGAGACATATAGTCGACACTTTAGCAGTTTTTTTTAGACTAAAGAGCGTTAGTTTTATTTCTCTCCCATTCCGTATTTGGGACGGGGGTGGCTCAGTTGGCAGTTCGCTAGGCTCATAATCTGACCTTCGGAGGTTCGAGTCCCAACTGGGTCTGCGTTGAGAATTTTTTCTGTTAATCCCTGCTCTTCTCTTAGTGAGATGGAGATATCGATGGGCTTGGAAAGGCCACCATCCATCGGCTACGACGTTAAGCGGTGGCCCCGTGTACATACACTGTGCATGTTAAAGAACATCATGAATGGTCTTTGCAGGAGGATATACTATCTGTCTCTTAATAGGTGTTCAGCTGATTTCCTTCCCAAACCTTCTCTGTGCTCTTAGGGTCTTTGTGACGTGGCCATTTAGGCTAGAGATGAGTTAAAGATCAATTTTTCGAGCCCGATTTGGGAAAAAAAATTCTCTGACGCATCATAATACAGAAATGCACGTCGCTAATCATTTATTTAATTCCAATATTATTAATTATAATCATTTTATGACAAAATTAATATTTTAATGTTATTTGGAATAAAATATATTAGAAATACTAATAGAAACTGGAAGTTCGTGGGTTGGGTTGTTTTACCTCTGAGCGGCACTTTTTTGCACACCATGGGCTAAATGGCCAGGTCACAAGGACCCCGAAGGCTCAGAGAAGGTTGGGGGAGGGGACCCACTGGAACAGCTGTTGGGAGACAGATGGTAGCCTCCCGTCAAGGCCATCCAGCGTGTTCTTTAACGTGCACAGAGTATGGCTCTCCTGCACACGGGGCCACGGCTTAACGTCCCATCCGACGGACGGCGGCCTTTCCAAGCCCATCGGTGTCCCCTACTGACCGTGGGCAGGGCGGGGAATTTTGCGGAGATAAATCTCAACGCTGACCCAGTTGGGACTCGAACGTGGGAACTACAGATTACGAGCCTGGCGCGCTACCGACTGAGCCACCCCAGCCCCGAAGTTCGTGGGTAACATCATTATAAATGTAAAGAGTCATTCATTTGCTAAAGATAGAGAATACGTATAAAAATAATCCAAAATCTCATAGCGCTTATTTTTAATATTTAAAGATGATTAACACATTGAAATATTGAAATTATAATAAAAAATTAACATGTTTTGCTTATTTTTTTTCAGAATTGCAAGGAATATTGGATATTTTTAATTACTTCCCCCGAAAAAGAAGGGGATATTTTATTCTTCTTTTTCGAGCCTGAAGTCGGCTGTTGCCATGTTGAGTCCGACAAAGCCCGAACCTGATCTTGTGCAAAGAGGTTCTGCTTAGTGATTGGTTGGTTGTTTTACCTCTGAGCGGCACTTTTTTGCACACCATGGGCTAAATGGCCAGGTCACATGGACCCCGAAGGCTCAGAGAAGGTTGGGGGAGGGGACCCACTGGAACAGCTGTTGGTCTCCCGTCAAGGCCATCCAGCGTGTTCTTTAACGTGCACAGGATATGGCTCTCCCACACACGAGGCCACGGCATAACGTCCCATCCGACGGACGGCGGTCTTTCCAAGCCCATCGGTGTCCCCTACTGACCGTGGGCAGGGCGGGGAATTTTGAGGAGATAAATCTCAACGCTGACACAGCTGGGACTCGAACCTGGAAACTACAGATTACGAGCCTGGCGCGCTACCGACTGAGCCACCCCCGCCCCTCTGCTTAGTGATAAAAGAACTCAGTGGGCCAGAAAGTCGCCACAGGATTCGATTTCTTGTTCCGAGTTAAAATTTTAAATAAGAGTAAACTGTACACATTTCACACGTTATTTAACAAGAGCATTTTCAGTTATGAATATATATAAACCTATTAGCTAAAATTGGTTGGGAGAAATAATGATAAATGTTTACTTTTATTAGCAATCAGAATCCATTATGCGGCACTGATATTTCTGATTTGCAATCAGGATCACTTTTTCTTGTTTGGTCTAATTTCTGCGACTGCCAAAAGAATTGCAAGAACTGTAAAATTCTGTTGAGGAATCTATTACAGCATTTTGATTCGTTAAATGCCCATAACGCGAAATGTATTACAACAATAGAAACGAAAACGGATTTGATGCTAAAATTTTAGAAAAATCGCCATTATGATCAAAAGTAAGCGGTAAACTACACGACTTAAAAATGTAGAAAAAAACTGTTAACTTTTTTTTTTCATTTCTTTTTCACTTAATTTGTTCTTCTTTTCATTTATTATTTTATGTGAATTTGTGGTAGTACAAAATGGTACAGTCGCTCAAAAAAACATCCGAACACTATGGTTGATTACAGAATTCAGAAAAAATATCTGGCAACGATTTTTTTAGAAATTAGTGATCTGGCAACCTTCGTGTCACGTGATTACAGAATTCAGAAAAAATATCTGGAGCGTGTACAGCAACTGTACACGCTCCAGTTACCGTTCACAGCAAACTGGAGGGTGCAGTTTGCTGTGAACGGTAACTGCACACGCTCAATATTTCCGTGAGTGAGCCCACACGATTTAGTATCAAAATAATATGACCACCTACAGTCGCTCAAAAAAACATCCGAACACTATGGTTGATTACAGAATTCAGAAAAAATATTTGGCAACGATTTTTTTTAGAAATTAGTGATCTGGCAACCTTCGTGTCACGACACGAAGGTTGCCAGATCACTAAATCTCCTGTAACTATAGATGTTTTAAAATGAAATATTTATTCACGACACGAAGGTTGCCAGATCACTAATTTCTAAAAAAAAAATCGTTGCCAGATATTTTTCTGAATTCTGTAATCAACCATAGTGTTCGGATACTTTTTGAGCGACTGTATGATGATCTTTTGTGATCGAAAAAAAAATGTTTTATGGATTGAAATATCTGCTATAAAATCTCCTGTAACTATAAATAAAAAATAATAATAAATACCCCCTCAAGCAGCTGCTTGCCACAGAGGTCTGACAGGAGCCCGTCAGTTTATATGCCATAGTAGAAGGTCTGTGAGGATGGCAGGACCTCAGCAGAAAAACGACACACACATCCATACCTAAATCCGGGGCTCGAACCCAGGTCCCTTAGATCAGCAGCCAAGTGTGCTAACCATATAGATGTTTTAATCGGCCACCCTATAGATGTTTTAATCGGCCACCCTATAGATGTTTAAAACTCAAATGTAGAAAAAAACTATTAACTTTTTTTTTCATTTCTTTTTCACTTAATTCGTTCTTCTTTTCATGTATTATTTTATGTGAATTTGTGGTAGTACAAAATGGTACAGTCGCTCAAAACACTCGGCCACCCTATAGATGTTTTAAAATGAAATATTTGTTCAAAAGATATTACTATCAATACAAATCGAGATATACTTAAATTTTACTGTATTATTTTTTCCAGGTATCTGCTGGCAGTGGCGATTCCGTGCGAAATTACATTCTTTTCTGGATGGTTGTACCTGAGCGTTTGTAACTGAATGTAGCTTGTTGATTTTAGAAAGTTGCATTTATTGAATAAATTATTTTGAGCATTGCTTATGTATCTGATATAGATCTTCACGTGTATGTATATCAAATTCAGACTTAAATGCACTATTTGTGAAGAATCTGGTTCTAAAAGATATTCACTTCTAAAAGTTCCTGGATTTTAAGTTGATTTCTCTCTTACAGTTGATCTCACACTTTCGAAATAGATCTTTTACAAGACATTTATTCTCTGTTGTTGTTGTTGTTGTTGTTTTACCTCTGAACGGCACTTTTTTGTACACCGTGGGCTAAATGGCCAGGCCACAAGGACCCCGAAGGCTCAGAGACGGTTGGGGGAGGGGACCCACTGGAACAGCTGTTGGGAGACAGATGGTAGCCTCCCGTCAAGGCCATCCAGCGTGTTCTTTAACGTGCACAGGGTATGGCTCTCCCGCACACGGGGCCACGCCATAACGTCCCATCCGACGGACGGCGGCCTTTCCAAGCCCATCGGTGTCCCCTACTGACCGTGGGCAGGGTTGGGTTGGGTTGTTTTACCTCTGAACGGCACTTTTTTGCACACCATGGGCTAAATGGCCAGGTCACATGGACCCCGAAGGCTCAGAGAAGGTTGGGGGAGGGGACCCACTGGAACAGCTGTTGGGAGACAGATGGTAGCCTCCCGTCAAGGCTATCCAGCGTGTTCTTTAACGTGCACAGGATATGGCTCTCCCGCACACGGGGCCACGGCTTAACGTCCCATCCGACGGACGGCGGCCTTTCCAAGCCCATCGGTATCCCCTACTGACCGTGGGCAGGGCGGGGAATTTTGCGGAGATAAATCTCAACGCTGACCCAGCTGGGACTCGAACCTGGGAACTACAGATTACGAGCCTGGCTCGCTACCGACTGAGCCACCCCCGCCCCAAATAACCCTCAGAAATCTACCCTAGGCCTGACCTTGATAGGACAAATAATTTCTTTGCAAAGAGGTATTATTTTCTACCAACCCAAAAAGACAGTAATGGTTCTTCTAATCTATACCGAAACGTTTTCGGTTGCCACTCCAAATTCGTGGCGGCTTGGCTGACCAACCTTTGATAATAGATGGCGCCACTGGTGAATCAAATAGGAAGGCTTACATGTCACTTAGTTGAAGAGTTAGCTCCTCGGTGGTCTAGCGGTTAAGATACCTGGCATGCTTCTGGGTTCGAATTCCAGTCAGGACACCATTTTTCTTCAAGTCTTTCTTGTCTACAGGACTTTTCCTGTGAAATTTATTACCAAATACCCATTCCCCTCGCGATCCAAAATTCAAATGTCTATACGCCTCGCAACCCAAATTTCAAATACCTATTCTCCTCAGAACACAAATAATAGCAGTACCATCAAGGCTAACTTGCAGGATAAAAGCCTTCACTACTCCTCAGAAGGCCTTTCGATCCTAGTTAAGGATTAATAATTATTAATTAATTCGAGTTGTTCCAGTTATCATTTTGGGGGGGGGGTGGAAAATTGGATTGAACGGAACCAACCAGAACAAGGGTTCCGGGTTCTTTTATTGTTCAAACTAATTGTCCCCGAAAAACACAATGTATACTTTTTACAATGATTTTTAAAAAATTCTTCAATCTGTGTCTAATATACACTGCTGATGTTTAACCATCTCCCATTTTTTTTTTATCTCACCTGTTCTGCATCGAAACGGAGCAATTTTGACAAAGCAACCTTATGTAGATGGGTCCATATGGACTCCGATTCAATTTGTGAATTTAATTATCAAAATAGATCAAATCACCGCTATAACAGTTGAGAAAGTTTATTTCAATGTTCAGGCAAGTGAACACCATAAACTAAAATTTTTCATTATATTAAGAGTCCCCGTGAAAGAAAAACGACGCGTTATGAGAGCAGGTCACTGGTACGGAAACCAAAACGGCTGGTATTGTCAAGCAAATAGGGATTAAATTGTTAACAAATCACTTTTTTTTATCTACGAACGCATAACTTACACACATTAAAATGGAATTATTATTTGGAATTGATGAGTTTCAAAGTTATTTGGAATTGATGAGATTAGAATTGATCCATCCTGACTTAGGATGGTCCAGATGGAACTTCTCTGTCTTTACGTGTTAATCGAGTTGGGTTCATACAGATCCCAATTATTTTTATATGAATAATATGAATGGCCGTCCCGTGGATGAGTGGTTAGCACGCTTGGCTACTGATCTACGGGACCTGGGTTCGAGCCCCGGATAGGCATGGTTGTTTTTCTGCTGAGGTCCTGCCATCCTCTCAGACCTTCTACTTTGGCATATAAACTGTCAGACCTCTGTGGCAAGCAGCTGCTTGAGGGGGTATTTAATTAATATGAATGAAGGAGAGGAATATGAAAGAGATCAATGGAAAAATAGAGAAAAATAGTCTTGAATTCTTTAGACGGGCACAACACCGATGTGGGAAATGTCTGAAAAATGATGATAACGGTATATTTTCCCATTTGGCATAATAACCCCAGGTTCAAATTCTCAACGTGACTGCGATGCAATTTTCTCCTCTAATCCCAGTTTGTCTCTCGATGACAAAGGAATATTAATGAGATTGAAAATACTTCTGTCCATCAAATGGTATTTTTAGCCTTTGTCCCGTGTGCAGGAAAGTCATTCCCTGAGCACATTAAAGAACAGGAAGGTAGTCCTTGACAGGAGGCTACAATCTGTTTCCTAACGGCTATCGACTAGACCCCCTTCCCCGCCCTAGCTCTGAGCTCATCGTGTCCTTGGGTCCAGACCATTTAGTTCTTTGTGTGCACAAAACTGTCTCCCAGAAGTAAAATTGAGCCTCAGTAACTCTGCTTTTACAGGGTTGGGTTGTTTTACCTCTGAGCGGCACTTTTTTGCACACCATGGGCTAAATGGCCAGGTCATATGGACCCCGAAGGCTCAGAGAAGGTTGGGGGAGGGGACCCACTGGAACAGCTGTTGGGAGACAGATGGTAGCCTCCCGTCAAGGCCATCCAGCGTGTTCTTTAACGTGCACAGGGTATGGCTCTCCCGCACACGGGCCACGGCTTAACGTCCCATCCGACGGACGGCGGTCTTTCCAAGCCCATCGGTGTCCCCTACTGACCGTGGGCTGGGCGGGGAATTTTGCGGAGAGAAATCTCAACGCTGACCCAGCTGGGACTCGAACCTGGGAACTACAGATTAGGAGCCTGGCGCGCTACCGACTGAGCAACCCCGCCCCCGCCCCCTGCTTTTACAGCCTCCACAGCTTGTAAAGCAGATAAGTCTGAGCCTAACTAGTTCACCGCGCTCCCAGAGTCATGTAATGTTTTAAATAAATAAAAAATAAGTCTGAGCCCCAAGCGACAAAATAAACAGCTCGTGACTTCTTCAGAATTCGAACCTAGGTCTTCTATTCAGCAACCAAAGAAACGCTATTCTTGTAGTCACTGGAACGACAATTATGTCATTTGAATTGTTCTACCTCTGACCGGCATATATTTTGCACACAATGGCCTAAATGGTAAAGTCAAGAGGATCCCGAGGGCTCAGAGAAGTTTGAGGGGTACTCACTGGACTGCTGTCAGAAGACAGATGGTAGCCTCTCTCGTCAAAGCTATCCAGCGTGTTCTTTGATGTGCACAAGGTATGACTCTCCGGGGTACTCACTGAACTGCTGTCAGAAGACAGATGGTAGCCTCTCTCGTCAAAGCTATCCAGCGTGTTCTTTGATGTGCACAAGGTATGACTCTCCGGGGTACTCACTGGACTGCTGTCAGAATACAGATGGTAGCCTCTCTCGTCAAAGCCATCCAGCGTGTTCTTTGATGTGCACAAGGTATGACTCTCCGGGGTACTCACTGGACTGCTTTCAGAATACAGATGGTAGCCTCTCTCGTCAAAGCCATCCAGCGTGTTCTTTGATGTGCACAAGGTATGACTCTCTGGGGTACTCACTGGACTGCTGTCAGAATACAGATGGTAGCCTCTCTCGTCAAAGCCATCCAGCGTGTTCTTTGATGTGCATAAGGTATGACTCTCCCTGCACACGGAGCCACGGCTTAACCTCCCTTCCTACAAACGTCAGTTTTTCCAAGGCCATCGGTGTCCCCTAATGACCAAGGGCAGGATGGAGGATTTTCGGAGATTAATATCATCGCTGAACCTGAACCTGGACTTGGGAGTTGTACTTTTTTCCTTCTTGGAACTTGAACCTGGGAACTGCAGATTATGAACCGGCGCACTACCTACTGACCCCCCCCCCCCCCCTCAAACCTCCACGACAATTATATCATGAATAAGTGACAAAACTGGAACCACGAGAATTATATCATGAACAAATGAAAACTTGTGCTTCGCAAAAGCTGCTTTCCCACTCCCATCATTTACCCACCGTCTCAACACATATTAAGGTTTGTTGCCACGAATGCTAACTTCTGAAATCAGCAATTTTTCTCAACAATCAGAACAATTTGATATTTACGAGGAAGCGCTAACTGAATCACTCAGCCAGCTGTTTGTTCCATAAGTTCATATAAGCAATTCACATATTTCTCGGTACTTTTTCAGCAGAAAAGCATAAAGTCATCATCAATATCAGAAAAAAAATTATTCAACCAACTGGGATACGAACTCCTAATAACATGCCATGTGCTAAGATCACTGAGTTATCAACAGAAGCTCAATAATCCCCCTATTTAGCGATAAGAATCATTCGTAGTAAAATAATGAATAAAAATGCCTTTGATGTACAGTCGCTCAAAAAAAAATCCGAACACTATGAGTGATAACAGAATTCAGGAAAAATATCTGGCAACGATTTTTTTAGAAAGTAGTGATCTGGCAACCTTCGTGTCACGTGACACGAAGGTTGCCAGATCATTACTTTCTAAAAAAGAAAATCGTTGCCAGATATTTTTTCTGAATTCTGTAATCACTCATAGTGTTCGGATATTTTTTTGAGCGACTGTACATAAGCCCATCTGGGTCAGCGTTTAGATTTATCTACCCAAAGGCCCCACCCTGCTATCGGTCAGTAGAGAAATGGGTTTGGGAAGGCCGCCGTCCGTCTAATGGGAAGTAAAGCCGTGGTCCCTTCTAAAAACTCGTTAGATGGTGTTCAAGGGAGTCTACTATCTGTCTTCTAACCCTTCAGTACACAACTCAAGTATGTGTGCCACTTAAAGGCATTGTCTTCTCAGCTTACAAAACAGCATCGTGAAGAAGATGGCAATGTATGCAACGTATATATTCATTCAATTAATAAATTTTTCGATATTTCTACAGTTGAGAGGCATGCAGTCATTATTAATAGGGATATCAAATTTAAAGAAAAAATTGTCTTGAGCCCGATGGGATGCGAACCCCCATATTATTAAAGGCATCTTGATCGGAGGCTGGTTGCATACTGGTAGCATCTGGCACGTTATTAGCAGTTTGTGTGTTCGTATTCCAATCGGCCCAAGACAAATTTTTACCTCTACATTTGGTATCGATGCTAAGAGTGACTTCATACCTTTGGATTGGGTTGTTTTACCTTTGAGCGGCACTTTTTTGCACACCATGGGCTAAATGGCCAGGTCACATGGACCCCGAAGGCTCAGAGAAGGTTGGGGGAGGGGACCCACTGGAACAGCTGTTGGGAGACAGATGGTAGCCTCCCGTCAAGGCCATCCAGTGTGTTCTTTAACGTGCACAGGGTATGGCTCTCCCGCACACGGGGCCACGGCTTAACGTCCCATTCGACGGACGGCGGCCTTTCCAAGCCCATCGGTGTCCCCTACTGACCGTGGGGCAGGGCGGGGGATTTTGCGGAGATAAATCTCAACGCTGACCCAGCTGGGACTCGAACCTGAAACTACAGATTACGAGCCTGGCGCGCTACCGACTGAGCCACCCCCGCCCCTAACTTCATACCTTTCACATAGATAAGTTTGCATGATAACAGCCAAATTTGCGGGCGGGAAGCACGAAAATTCCACCGCTGATTTTTTTGGGTCGAGTATTTAGCGTGCTTGGCTACTGATCACAGGAGACCTGGGTTTGAGCCCTGTCTAAGGTATGGATGTTATCTGTCGTTTTTCTGTTGAGGTCCCGCCATCCTCACAGACCTAAATCACTATGTCATATAAACTGACAGGATCCTGTCAGACCTCCGTGGCAAGCAGCTGCTTGAGGGGATATTTTTAAAAAAAATTATTTGCTTCGTGTATGCGCATATCATTGTGAAATTAAGAAGAACGCAACCATCGAGGTAAGTTTTGCTTATTTATTAATTTCGAAGGTTAAGATAAAAACATACGCAGATGTGAAAACTGAATCTCTTTCTAACATCAACTTTTACAGGTTCACAAGAATCCGCTACGACGAACAATTAGGTGAATTTATTAATTCGTCTTACAAAGACGAATTTGGAAGCTATTGTCAATGATAATTCAGAAGAACCAGGCAATCTGAAAAGAAAAAATATTTATTTCTTTAGTCGAGGTACAAGCTCTGATTAAAGACAAAACAAACATAGCGAACATAATAGCATGTTCAATATCTGCTTAATCAGGAACACAAAACAGTGTTTAAAAACTCAATTTACATGCATAATAGAGCATAGGTAAAGGCGAAGTCACTCGAATAATTTCTAATTATTAATATTTATTTTGAAGTGATAGAATTCTATCAATAATTTGATAGAACAGAGTAAAACAATGAGAGATTCAAGAAATGAATCTGTTGTATATTGTTTAAAATATTTACTACTTAATTGTACGGTCTGTTAATAAGCATGTCTTTTATTTATCCACCTAACTGCCATGGTGAAGTTAAGGCCAAGCCTTTCTACACCATGTTCATTTAAATATGGATTAACTAGAATTCCGTTAGTTGACCTGTTCTATCGTTCTCGAATGAAGTTGCCTCTGATTGCTTCTTCGCAATGTAGTATGATTTTCAACTATTCTGCGTGTCAACCAATAAATGTTATTGTTTTCTATCTACATTAGTTGAGGGTAGCAAATAAATGCTGTCACACGAACTCTTACTTGTGGCCCTATACGTTAACGTAAGCAGACTTGCTGCCAAGTACACGAACCGCACGTTATATCTCCAGTCGATAAACTCACCGAAGCAATCTTTATGCCGGAAGATAAACATAGTCTCGCGGGATAAGATGCTCTTATTCATCGCTTCACCAAGTGCATTAAAGAGACGATGATTACATGGCGGAAATAAGGAAAAACCGTAACTGTGTCAAAGTTCGTCTGTGCAAAATTAGTAATATTATTAGCGTTAAAGAATATCTTTGAAAACCTTGATTGACAGGTGATTGGTTGGCTTGGGTTGTTTTACTTCTGAGCGACATTTTTTTGCACACCATGGGATAAATGGCCAGGTCACAAGGACCCCGAAGGCTCAGAGAACGTTGGGGGAGGGGACCCACTGGAACAGCTGTTGGGAGACAGATGGTAGCCTCCCGTCAAGGCCATCCAGTGTGTTCTTTAACGTGCACAAGGTATGGCTCTCCCGCACACGGAGCCACGGCTTAACGTCCCATCCGACGGACGGCGGTCTTTCCAAGACCATCGGTGTCCCCTACTGACCGTGGGCAGGGTGGGGAATATTTGCGAAGAAAAATCTCAACTCTGACCCAGCTGGGACTCGAACCTGGGAACTGCAGATTACGAGTTTGGCGCGCTACCAACTGAGCCACCTCCGCCTCAGTTGATTAGTAGATTATTGACTATGACATAAGACAGGATTTTTTTAACTTTTCTTTTGTGGGATTGGCTCAGTCGATAGGATGAAGGCTAGTAGTCTAATATTCGCAGGTTCGGTCCCTAGTGTGCCTGAGATTTTTTCGCTATACCCACCCTGTCTCATTTAGAAAGAAATCTACGAACTAGAAAATGCTATCATCCGTTGGTTAGGACGTTAAACCGTGGCCCCATGTGCAGAATAGCTATACCATATTCATGTAAAAAAATACACTGGATGGTATTGATCAGAAACTTCTATCTGTCTCCTGACACCTGTCCAGTGGATCCCCTCTCCCTACTGGATTCTGAGCCCTTGGAACTTGACCATTAACCCTATTGGGTGAATAAAAAGTGCTGTTCAGAAATAAACCCAACATTTGAACCCTAAATTCCCACCCATTAAAAAATAGCCCCACTCACCCCCATCTACCTCTGCAGTTCTCCTTTGGCGAAACCCTGTCTTTGTAACCTCTTTGGCGAAACCCTGTCTTTGTAACCTCTTTGGCGAAACCCTGTCTTTGTAACCTCTTTGGTGAAACCCTGTCTTTGTAACCTCTTTGGCGAAACCCTGTCTTTGTAACCTCTTTGGCAAAACCCTGTCTTTGTAACCTCTTTGGCGAAACCCTGTCTTTGTAACATCTTTGGCGAAACCCTGTCTATGTAACCTCCTTTGGCGAAACCCTGTCTATGTAACCTCCTTTGGCGAAACCTTGTCTTTTGTAACCCTATTTGGTGAAACCCTATCTTTGTAATCATATTTTGGTAAAACTATGTCTTTTTCACTCTCTTTTAGTGAAATCCTATCTTTGTAACCCCCTTTTGTTGAAACCCTGTCTAAGTAACCCCCTTTTGGTGAAAATCTGTCTTTGTAATCTTCTTTTGTGAAACCCTGTCTCCGAAACCTTTTTGCTGGAACTCTGTCATTTGTCAACTTTTTAAATGAAACCCTACCTTTCAAATCTTCGTGAATGATCATAGAACACACAGACACAAGAGAAACATATCTTTACCTCTCAGTTAAATCGGAGCATTGTCCCCGGCACTAATAGCGCTGTCAGGAGCTGCTTCTGGAAGCGAAGTTTTCAGTTGTTTGACCTGCTTCATTGCCTCCAGGAAATTTTCGCATTTCTTCTGCACTTTCTCGACTTGCTCTTGTTTCTGTTTGAGGACATCATAGAAAGTCTTGTTCTCGTTTTCGAAAACGTCGACGTACTTCTTCTGATGGTCAACTTTCTCGTTGATGTAGGATAGCTTTTCTCTGATCTCCTCCTGCTTGAGGTCCATCTCGTGAATTTTATCCTCCATCAGCTCCATCACCACGCTGATCTTTCGGAGCCGTTGGTTTATGGAGTAGAAGAGGGCATCTTCTTGGGAGGTAGCTCTCTCTCCTAGAGGCTTCTCGGCCCTGATCATATTTTTGTCCTCGTTGTAAGAGGAACTATGCGAATCGGTGTCAGACCAATTGCCCTCCATGGCCTGCTTCCTCTCTTTCTTTGAGAGGGCAGAGGAGAGTTTTTTGATCAACTTATCTTTCTTCGTTATACTCCTCTGCAGATCATCGATGATACTCTGCAGTTTGCATTCCTGTTAACGGAATTAGAAATATTAGAAGACAGCAGTGTTAAAAGCAAGAACATTAACTGTAGCCTATTTTCAGTGAATGCAAAACATGAACTGTAGGCCTTACTTGAGCCTTAAAAAATGAAGTTTTCTTTTTATTTGTACGTAATTTGACTGAAGAGTGATTATAAGAGTTATGTCTAGTGAGGAGCATCCTAACAAGGAGCGAATGCTTTGGTTCGGCCATGTTGTCCGCATGGAACAGATTAGTAGAGTTATAAAAGTGTACTTAAAGGTCTCATAAAAAGAAGGAGTCCTAGAATGCGGGGAAAAAAAAAAGGAGTCCCAGAAAGGTCTCAGAAAAAGAAGGAGTCCTAGAATGCGATGGGCGGACAATACCAAACAGGATCTTGTTAGAATTGGTCTGCAGTGGCCAAACGGAAGAACAATACCTCACGATAGACATGTATAGAGAACTAAATTGCGCAGTCCATGGATGTCCATGGATGCTTAAAGAATATATAATATGTGTGTGTGTGTATGTGAGTACGCAGTATCTTGGGCATTATAATTAATTCAACTTTATAATTAATGATGAGGTTAGGCAAAGGAGTTGTCAACCTCCTTTAACTTGAACCACCTAAGCAGCATATTGTGCAGAGAGAGACTCCGTTGGTTTGGGCATGTTGCCCGTATGAATAATTATAGGTTGGCGAATAGGGTTATGAACAGTGTGCCTAAAGGCCTCGGAAAGAGTGGGAGACCTAGGATGTGGTGGGCAGACAATGTCAAACAGGACCTTGTTAGAATTGGTGTGTAGTGGCCAGATGCAGTAGATGTAGCTCAGGATAGACTTGCTTGGAGAACTAAATTGCACGGTCTGGTTGGACCTCCGTAGCCCATGGCTGCTTGAGGATGATGATGATGATAATGTGTATGTGAGAGAGAAGGGAAGGGGAAAAGAGTAATGAGGTCCCCTCTTTTTAAAGCGAAAAAATTGCAAAATTAGTGAAATATTAATAAAGACAGCAAGTTTTCTTTATTAAGTATTTAATCACTGTTATGCATTCAGCGTCATGACGACAGTGGGTGAAGAAGAAAAACTATCACGAGCGGCGTGATCTCTGAGTCCATGACCATCTGATGTTAGGTGATCAGGAGGAGGTCGTGAGTTCGGATTCTACCAGATTCAAGATACCGTTTCCTCTCCCATTATCGTCAGGATGTTTGAATGCCTAATAGTAATTAAATACTTAGCAAATAAATGATGTGGATTAATTTGTGTAGTTTTCATCACTTTTTAACTATTTTGCCTCATTTAAATAGTTATAATTATTACGACCTTTAAAGGGAGAGAGAAGAGCAAACAAGGAATGAAATATTATTTTTGAATATCAAAAACTTTCCATCTTATTAATTTTCCACGTTTTGACCCAAAGATCTTTATATTGTATGCCTTGATATCTTTTTTACCAGGATACGCCCCTTCAGCACATAAACCGTAGGAGCATATACAACTCGCCATCCCGTGGCCGAGTGGTTAGCGCGCTTGGCTACTGATCTACGGGACCTGGGTTCGAGCTCCTGGTAAGGCATGGATGTTCGTGTTGTTTTCTGCTGAGGTTCTTGCCATCCTCTCAGACCTTCTACTATGGCATATAAACTGACAGTCTCCTGTCAGACCTCTGTGGCAAGCAGCTGCTTGAGGGGGTATTTATTTTTTATTATATACAACTAGAAAATCGCCTGTGGCGAATGTGGGTTAATCATTTTCAAAGATAATAAAGTTTTTTTTTTACTTTCCGCTTTCAGCCCCCTCTAATAGTGAGAATTCGAACTAATGGATGATTGGGAAAATGCAAATACTAATATTTTATTAGTGCCTATAAAAAAAAATAAGTTTTTCAACGCCTTCTGGTGGTAAGAGGGTAAATCATTGCTGACAATGACCTCTTGACCTTCACCTTCTACCATCCGAATTTTAAATTTCTAGCATAAATAGATCGATTGCAATATTCGCTTAAAATTTCAGCAATTTCCAATTTTTCACACCGTTAGAGAGTGGGGCGGGGGTGGCTCAGTCGGTAGCGCGCCAGGCTCGTAATCTGTAGTTTCCAGGTTCGAGTCCCAGCTGGGTCAGCGTTGAGATTTATCTCCGTAAAATTCCCCGCCTTGCCCACGGTCAGTAGGGGACACCGATGGGCTTGGAAAGGCCGCCGTCCGTCGGATGGGACGTTAAGCCGTGGCCCCGTGTGCGGGAGAGCCATACATTGTGCACGTTAAAGAACACGCTGGATGGCCTTGACGGGAGGCTACCATCTGTCTCCCAACAGCTGTTCCAGTGGGTCCCCTCCCCCAACCTTCTCTGAGCCTTCGGGGTCCATGTGACCTGGCCATTTAGACCATGGTGTGCAAAAAAGTGCCGCTCAGAGGTAAAACAACCCAACCCGTTAGAGAGCGCTTTTAAAATTCTTGCGGAAATTATGATTTACAGTTTTCGAATTTCCGCAAGAATTTTAAAAGCGCTCTCTAAAATCATAATGTTTCAACTATACCTTTCTAGTGTAATTTGGGTTTTAAGGGTATTTATTTGTATTATCACATGTAGATTAATTTGAATTGTTTTTAAGGCTGTAAGTCCGTCCTCCTATGTCAGAAGGTCGTACAACTAAACTACGACGTCAGCATATCTAGTCCGAAAAAATTAGACATTTCTTATATATTTATTTCTATTACGGGTGTATTTAAAAACTAATATTTACACTAATGTTCATTTACAAATTATACTTTTTTTAGAGGGAAAATTATTCGTATTTTTTACATTAACATAATGCTAATAATCTGAATAAATAATATTTATAAATCAACATTATTGTAAGCATTATTAAAATTAACGAGTAATAATAATTGAAATATATATATAAGAAGTGTCTAGATTTTTAAAACTACCTACGTGACATCATAACTTAGTTGTACGGCCTTCTGTTATAGGAGGTGTTGGTTGCGCCGATGTTAAAAGCGCCAATGGCTCAGTCGGTAGCGCGCCAGGCTCGTAATCTCTAGTTCCCAGATTCGAGTCCCAGCTGGGTCAGCATTGAGATTTATCTCCGCAAAACCGTTGGGCTTATAAAGATCGCCGTCCATCGGATGGGACGTTAAGCCGTGGCCCCGTGTGCGGGAGAGTCATACCCTGTGCACGTTAAAGAACACGCTGGATGGCCTTACCGGGAGGCTACCATCTGTCTCCCAACAGCTGTTCCAGTGGGTCCCCTCCCCCAATCTTCTCTGAGCCTTCGGGGTCCATGTGACCTGGCCATTTAGCCCATGGTGTGCAAAAAAGTGCCGCTCAGAGGTAAAACAATCCAATCCAAACCCTAAAGCTAATGGCTCAGTCGGTAGCGCGCCAGGCTCGTAATCTCTAGTTCCCAGGTTCGAGTCCCAGCTGGGTCAGCATTGAGATTTATCTCCGCAAAACCGTTGGGCTTAGAAAGATCGCCGTCCGTCGGATGTGACGTTAAGCCGTGGCCCCGTGAGCGGGAGAGCCATACCCTGTGCACGTTAAAGAACACGCTGGATGGCCTTAACGGGAGGCTACCATCTGTCTCCCAACAGCTGTTCCAGTGGGTCCCCTCCCCCAACCTTCTCTGAGCCTTCGGGGTCCATGTGACCTGGCCATTTAGCCCATGGTGTGCAAAAAAGTGCCGCTCAGAGGTAAAATAATCCAATCCAATCCCTAAAGATAATGGCTCAGTCGGTAGCGCGCCAGGCGCGTAATCTCTAGTTCCCAGGTTCGAGTCCCAGCTGGGTCAGCATTGAGATTTATCTCCGCAAAAGCGTTGGGCTTAGAAAGATCGCCCTCCGTCGGATGTGACGTTAAGCCGTGGCCCAGTGAGAGGGAGAGCCATACCCTGTGCACGTTAAAGAACACGCTGGATGGCCTTAACGGGAGCCTACCATCTGTCTCCCAACATTTGTTCCAGTGGGTCCCCTCCCCCAACCTTCTCTGAGCCTTCGGGGTCCATGTGACTGGCCATTTAGCCCATGGTGTGCAAAAAAGTGCCGCTCAGAGATAAAACAGCCCAACCCAACACTAAAACTAAGGTCTTGAAGCTTTCTTACCGAGAATGTTGTTGCCGTTTGCTGCTTGCAGATGTTGTTTTGTGGAGTCGAATCTCCACTCTCGAGACAACGAACCTCCTTTATCTGAGCTTTCCGTTTACAGATCTGCTGACCTGGAAATAACGAAACATTATTTTATTACGGACGCACAGCACGTTTTAAAGATGCATACTTTCAATCAGACCCGGATGCAGAAAAACAAGAGACTGGATCGCCATTACAATACGAAAATTTCTCTCTGCATTTCAGCGGTCTTTAAAAATTTATTGAAAAAGGGTTGGGTTGTTTTACCTCTGAGCGGCACTTTTTTTGCACACCATGGGCTAAATGGCCAGGTCACATGGACCCCGAAGGTTCAGAGAAGGTTGGGGGAGGGGACCCACTGGAAGAGCTGTTGGGAGACAGATGGTAGCCCCGTCAAGGCCATCCAGCGTGTTCTTTAACGTGCACCAGCGTCAACGTGTCAGCGTTAACGTGCACCCGTCAAGGCCATCCAGCGTGTTCTTTAACGTGCACAGGGTATGGCTCTCCCGCACACGGGGCCACGGCTTAACGTCCCATCCGACGGACGGCGGCCTTTCCAAGCCCATCGGTGTCCCCTACTGACCGCGGGCAGGGCGGGGAATTTTGCGGAGATAAATCTCAACGCTGACCCAGCTGGGACTCGAACCTGAGAACTACAGATTACGAGCCTGGCGCGCTACCGACTGAGCCACCCCCGCCCCATTTTTGGAAAAGGCATTATGCATATGTTTAGTCAATTTTAGCGTACATTTCGTTTACTAAGATTTTCAATGGCGAGGGGGGATGGCACCCTACTTCCCCTTCCTTCATCCGGCCCTACTTTCAATTAAACTAGATTTTGCAATTTTTTTTGAACAACGGTGGTCTGACATTTATCGAAATTTGAAGGCATTTACGTTTGTTTCTTCTACTCTCAAACTTTTGCATTTTGAAAACACTTCTGAGCGATCACCTATATGTTGTGGGTAATGTCTTAAAGACGGTCGACGCCAAATGTAGCATTCCCTAAATTCCCTAATGCTAAACTCCAAGCAGCTATTTAAATAAGTAAAACGAAATAAATTTCTTCTCAATCAGCTGCTTGTTACAGAGGTCTGTCAGAAGCTTATCGGTATAATACGCCATAGACAAGGTCTATGATGATGTAGGCGAGATCTCAGCAGAAAGACAACATAATGAATAAAGACACATCCATGTGTTACCAGGTTTGAGTCCCAATTGTGTTTAGCACGCTTGGCTACTGATCTACGGGACCTGGGTTCGAGCCCCGGATAAGGCATGGATGTATGTTTTGGGGCCGGGGTGGCTCAGTCGGTAGCGCGCTAGGCTCGTAATCTGTAGTTCCCAGGTTCGAGTCCCAGCTGGGTCAGCGTTGAGACATTATCTCCGCAAAAATTCCCCGCCCTGCCCACGGTCAGTAGGGGACACCGATGGGCTTGGAAAGGCCGCCGTCCGTCGGATGGGACGTTAAGCCGTGGCTCCGTGTGCGGGAGAGACATACCCTGTGCACGTTAAAGAACATGCTGGGTGGCCTTGACGGGAGGCTACCATCTGTCTCCCAACAGCTGTTCCAGTGGGTCCCCTCCCCCAACCTACTCTGAGCCTTCGGGGTCCATGTGACCTGGCCATTTAGCCCATGGTGTGCAAAAAAGTGCCGTTCAGAGGTAAAACAACCCAACCCAACCCAGTTGTGCTATCGTTGAGATTTATTTGCCCTACTTTGCCCTTTGTGAGAAAGGGAACACTGCTGGTATTAGAAAGTCCTCTGTCCATCGGATGGGACGTTAAGCTGTAGCCCCGTGCGCAGGAGATCCATACCCTGTGCACGTTAAAGAACACGCTGGATAGCCTTGATGGAAGATTCTCATCGGTCTCCTAACAGCTGTCCAGTGGGTTCCCTTTCCCAATCTTCTTTGAATACTTGGGGTCTTTATGACATAGCCTTTTAATTCATTGTGTGCATAAAAGAGTGCCGTCAGAAGTAAACCAACCCTATCCTTACTCTACTCTTAATAGGGTAAGTTAAGTTCTCTAATTAAGCACTAACCGTTGGCAAAATAAAAAATTCTTACCCAAAATCATGAGGAGGACAACGAGAAAGATGGCTGCATACGCAACGTGGTAGAAGTTGACGAGTGTGTTAAACGAAGGAAAATCCAATGGGCAGATGTCCTGCACAGGATCATGGGCAAACATCGCTTTCGATGTAGGAGCCAGTGGACGGGAAAAGTCGGCCTCCTTGGCATCGTCGTGAGATTGGAGAACTGGTGGAGGAGTCACATTTCGAGGCTCTGCGGTCAGCAGAGGAAGATTGTACGGATTTTTGCAGAATGTTTCCAGAATTTTATTATTAGCGATAATGGGGAAGTAGCAGATGAGCAACTTAGAAAAGCGAACGAAGTAATTGAATACATGAAACATGATGGTGGAGTCGTCCCCTTCTTCCTCCGTACGTTCACCTGAAATAAATAAGCAGTCTTTTTTACACAAACTGCGGAAGTAGTCATTGAACAAACATACTTTGTGGACAGGCTCTGATCTAATAAGGGGCGGGGGTGGCTCAGTCGGTAGCGCGCCAGGTTCGTAATCTGTAGTTCCCAGGTTCGAACCCCAGCTGGGTCAGCGTTGAGATTTATCTCCGCAAAATTCCCCGCCCTGCCCACGGTCAGTAGGGGACACCGATGGGCTTGAAAAGGCCGCCGTCCGTTGGATGGGAGGTTAAGCCGTGGCCCCATGTGCGGGAGAGACATACCCTGTGCACGTTAAAGAACACGCTGGATGGCCTTGACAGGAGGCTACCATCTGTCTCCCAACAGCTGTTCCAATGGGTCCCCTCCCCCAACCTTCTCTGAACCTTCGGGGTCCATGTGACCTGGCCATTTAGCCCATGGTGTGCAAAAAAGTGCCGCTCAGAGGTAAAACAACCCAACCCTGATCTAATAAAAATAAGAGGGGGAGGGGGATGCAAGTGACTGGATTGCCATTACACAATAAAATTTCCCCTCCGTTTTGTGTGTTGGGTTGTTTTTACCTCTGAGCGGCACTTTTTTGCGCACAATGGGCTAAATGACCAGTTTACAAAGACCCCTAGGACTCAGAGAAGATTGGTAGGGGGGGACCCACTGGACAGCTGTTAGGAGACATTTGGTAACCTCCCGTCAAAGCAATCCAGCATGCTCTTCAACGTATAGTATAAGTTTCTACCACACAATGAGCCATAGCTTAACGTCCCATCCGATGGACGGCAACCTTTCCAAATTTTGCGGAGATAAATCTCAACGCTGGCCCAACTGGGACTCGAACCTGGGAACTGCAGATTACGAGCCTGGCGCTCTACCGACTGAGCCCCCTCCGTTTAGTAGTGTCGAAAAGATTTCATAAAAAGTGTGTTTAATGTTTGTAATTGCACAAGAAAGTAATGAGACTTAAATAAGAATAAGAATATGTCTCATAAGTAGCATACTCTTTACATTTAAACCCGTAAAAGTGTTGGATTTTTAAAAATAAAAACAGCTGTAGTATATATATAAATATATTTAACGATAAATTATCTTTTTAAAAAAAAATCATCGATAATTATCTAATGAGACTTAAATAAGAATAAGAATATGTCTCATAAGTAGCATACTCTTTATATTTAAACCCGTAAAAGTGTTGGATTTTTAAAAATAAAAACAGCTGTAGTATATATATATAAATATATTTAACGATAAATTATCTTTTTTTTTTTAAAAAATCATCGATAATTGTCTAATGAGACTTAAATAAGAATAGGAATATGTCTCATAAGTAACATACTCTTTATATTTAAACCCGTAAAAGTGTTGGATTTTTAAAAATAAAAACAGCTGTAATATATATATAAATATATTTAACGATAAATTATCTTTTTAAAAAAAAATCATCGATAATTGTCTAATGAGACTTAAATAAGAATAAGAATATGTCTCATAAGTAGCATACTCTTTTTATTTAAACCCGTAAAAGTGTTGGATTTTTAAAAATAAAAACAGCTGTAATATATATAAATATATTTAACGATAAATTATCTTTTTAAAAAAAAATCATCGATAATTGTCTAATGAGACTTAAATAAGAATAAGAATATGTCTCACAAGTAGCATACTCTTTATATTTAAACCCGTAAAAGTGTTGGATTTTTAAAAATAAAAACAGCTGTAGTATATATATATAAATATATTTAACGATAAATTATCTTTTTTTAAAAAAAAATCATCGATAATTGTCTAATGAGACTTAAATAAGAATAAGAATATGTCTCACAAGTAGCATACTCTTTATATTTAAACCCGTGAAAGTGTTGGATTTTTAAAAATAAAAACAGCTGTAATATATATAAATATATTTAACGATAAATTATCTTTTTAAAAAAAAATCATCGATAATTGTCTAATGAGACTTAAATAAGAATAAGAAAATGTCTCATAAGTAGCATACTCTTTATATTTAAACCCGTAAAAGTGTTGGATTTTTAAAAATAAAAACAGCTGTAGTATATGCATATAAATATATTTAACGATAAATTATCTTTTTTTTTAAAAAAATCATCGATAATTGTCTAATGTTGAAATAAACCAAACTCCTAAAATATATATTTGATTGAATGGTTTGAAAACAATATTTATTAAGCTTTAATTATTTCTTATGACGCATGACTTTTGTGAATTATTCTAGCATCCACAACTCTTTAAATACTGAAAGAATATTGTTGAAAACAATCGAGATTTAAATAGATTTGATCTTTATCTTAATCACATTTTCTATGATATTTATATTTTAGAAGTTGTATAGTTTCGAAATTAAATTCCCATTAACAATATTTTTGTAGAGCAGTGTATATCTTCGAGTTAGCCCTTGGACGTCGTTTACAGTGTAGAAAGTGTCGGTTCCTTAAATTTGATTTCTATTTTTGCATATTTGAATATTTTACCCCTTGCCCCGAAATTTGGTAAAATTTCGCGCTTGGCGAAATTGCATTGTATTATCATATGGAATAAATCTAAACCACTTAAAATATCAATGGTTAAAAAACTAAGCTAAGTAATATTACTTACTGTATGCTCCTCAGTGGATATGGGAAAACTTGCTTTCTGTTAAACAGAAAAAAAAGGAGGATTTTTTTCAATTGTTGAGAACCAACCACACGCAATAATAACGAGTGCTATTAATTATCGTTTCATGGGGTGGACTATTGCAAATATTGTTACGTTTTTTTTTCTTTATGCATTTCGTCAAAGTAAAATACAAATAATTTGAATTTAAGGACTTTTTAATCTCTAGACCAGAAACCTTCAAATGTTTAGTTTTTTTTTACCCCATTAGAGGGCGCTAAACGTGGAAAGTGGCAAAACTTTAAGTACCTATGTTTCTCAAACGCAATATTGGGAAAAACACTCAAATAAAATAGCTCTCAAGCAGCTGTTTGCCAGAGAGGTGGGGCGGGGGTGGCTCAGTCGGTAGCGCGCTAGACTCGTAATCTGCAATTCCCAAGTTCGAGTCCCAACTGGGTCAGCGTTTAGATTTATCTCCTCAAAATTCCCCGCCCTGCCCACGGTCAGTAGGGGACACCGATGGGCTTGGAAAGACCGCCGTCCTTCGGATGGGACGTTAAGCCGTGGCCCCGTGTGCGGGAGAGCCATACCCTGTGCACGTTAAAGAACACGCTGGATGGCCTTGACGGGAGGCTACCATCTGTCTCCCAACAGCTGTTTCAGTGGATCCCCTCCCCCCAACCTTCTCTGAGACTTCGGGGTCCTTGTGACATGGCCATTTAGCTCATTGTGTGCAAAAAAGTGCCGCTCAGAAGTAAGACAACCCAACCCAGCCACAGAGGTCTGACAGGAGCCTGTCAGTATGAAAACGGCATTGGAAAGCTATGTGGACGAAATTGAAACCTGAGCAGAGAGACAAGACATGAAACATATTGAAACGCAAAAAATATTACTCTTTGCAGGATGGTTGCTGATTGGAAGAGTAATTCAAATGCAAAGGGTTTCTGTGAGAGCTAGCTTGAACAATTGCATTTCTTTTGACTTTGTGCTGCTCAAGGAAAACACCAAGTGCTTCTTAGTACAGAATACAGAAGGCTTGGCTTGGGTTGGGTGGGTTGTTTTACCTCTGAGCGGCACTTTTTTGCACACCAAGGGCTAAATGGCCAGGTCACATGGACCGCGAGGGCTCAGAGAAGGTTGGGGGAGGGAACCCACTGGAACAGCTGTTGGGAGACAGATGGTAGCCTCCCGTCAAGGCCATCCAGCGTGTTCTTTAACGTTTTTACCTCTGAGAGACACTTTTTTGCACACCAAGGGCTAAATGGTCATGTCACATGGACCCCGAAGGCTCAGAGAAGGTTGGGGGAGAGGACCCACTGGAACAGCTGTTGGGAGACAGATGGTATCCTCCCGTCAAGGCCATCCAGCTGTTCTTTAACGTTTTTACCTCTGAGCGGCACTTTTTTGCACACCAAGGGCTAAATGGTCATGTCACATGGATCCCGAAGGCTCAGAGAAGGTTGGGGGAGGGGACCCACTGGAACAGCTGTTGGGAGACAGATGGTATCCTCCCGTCAAGGCCATCCAGCTGTTCTTTAACGTTTTTACCTCTGAGCGGCACTTTTTTGCACACCAAGGGCTAAATGGTCATGTCACATGGACCCCGAAGGCTCAGAGAAGGTTGGGGGAGGGGACCCACTGGAACAGCTGTTGGGAGACAGATGGTAGCCTCCCGTCAAGGCCATCCAGCGTGTTCTTTAACGTGCACAGAGTATGGCTCTCCCGCACACGGGGCCACGGCTTAACGTCCCATCCGACGGACGGCGGCCTTTCCAAGCCCATCGGTGTCCCCTACTGACCGTGGGCAGGGCGGGGAGTTATGCGGAGATAAATCTCAACGCTGAATACAGAAGGCAGAATTGTGCAATCGAGAGAGAACACAGAGGGCGCTCAAGGTGCTATTTTATTGAACAGAATGTCACCCGGCGTTATATGGAAGGGAACAGAAAAAGCTGCACAAGGTGTTATCTAGCAGAGAACACTTTGGGCAGCAAAAGGTATTTTTAGAACAGAACACAAAGTATCGTATAAGGTGTAATTTAGCAGGGAACAGAGAAAGCTGCACAGAGCGCTGTTCAGCAGAGAACAGAGAATGGTGCACAGAGTGCTGTTTAGCAGAGAACAGAGAAAACAGCACAGAGTGCTGTTTAGCAGAGAAGAGAGAAAGCTGCACAGAGTGCTGTTTAGCAGAGAACAGAGAAAGCTGCACAGAGTGCTGTTTAACAGAGAAGAGAGAAAGCTGCACAGAGTGTTGTTCAGCAGAGAACAGAGAAAGCTGCACAGAGTGCTGTGTAGCAGAGAACAGAGAAAGCTGCACAAAGTGCTGTTTAGCAGAGAACAGAGAAAGCTGCACAGAGTGCTGTTTAGCAGAGAACAGAGAAAGCTGCACAGAGTGCTGTTTAACAGAGAAGAGAGAAAGCTGCACAGAGTGCTGTTCAGCAGAGAACAGAGAAAGCTGCACAGA
This sequence comes from Ryuthela nishihirai, assembly GCA_038380435.1. NCBI lineage: Eukaryota > Metazoa > Arthropoda > Arachnida > Araneae > Heptathelidae > Ryuthela > Ryuthela nishihirai. Next base: position 131,350,328 of record JAWZYU010000001.1, on the reverse strand, counting down.
GTGCTGTTCAGCAGAGAACAGAGAATGGTGCACAGAGTGCTGTTTAGCAGAGAACAGAGAAAGCTGCACAGAGTGCTGTTTAACAGAGAAGAGAGAAAGCTGCACAGAGTGCTGTTCAGCAGAGAACAGAGAAAGCTGCACAGAGTGCTGTTCAGCAGAGAACAGAGAATGGTGCACAGAGTGCTGTTTAGCAGAGAACAGAGAAAGCTTCACAGAGTGCTGTTCAGCAGAGAACAGAGAAAGCTGCACAGAGTGCTGTTTAGCAGAGAAGAGAGAAAACAGCACAGAGTGCTGTTTAGCAGAGAAGAGAGAAAGCTGCACAGAGTGCTGTTTAGCAGAGAACAGAGAAAGCTGCACAGAGTGCTGTTTAACAGAGAAGAGAGAAAGCTGCACAGAGTGCTGTTCAGCAGAGAACAGAGAAAGCTGCACAGAGTGCTGTGTAGCAGAGAACAGAGAAAGCTGCACAAAGTGCTGTTTAGCAGAGAACAGAGAAAGCTGCACAGAGTGCTGTTTAGCAGAGAACAGAGAAAGCTGCACAGAGTGCTGTTCAGCAGAGAACAGAGAAAGCTGCACAGAGTGCTGTTTAGCAGAGAACAGAGAAAGCTGCACAGAGTGCTGTTTAACAGAGAAGAGAGAAAGCTGCACAGAGTGCTGTTCAGCAGAGAACAGAGAAAGCTGCACAGAGTGCTGTTCAGCAGAGAACAGAGAATGGTGCACAGAGTGCTGTTTAGCAGAGAACAGAGAAAGCTGCACAGAGTGCTGTTTAACAGAGAAGAGAGAAAGCTGCACAGAGTGCTGTTCAGCAGAGAACAGAGAAAGCTGCACAGAGTGCTGTTCAGCAGAGAACAGAGAATGGTGCACAGAGTGCTGTTTAGCAGAGAACAGAGAAAGCTTCACAGAGTGCTGTTCAGCAGAGAACAGAGAAAGCTGCACAGAGTGCTGTTTAGCAGAGAAGAGAGAAAGCTGCACAGAGTGCTGTTTAGCAGAGAAGAGAGAAAGCTGCACAGAGTGCTGTTTAGCAGATAACAGAGAAAGCTGCACAGAGTGCTGTTCAGCAGAGAACAGAGAAAGCTGCACAAAATGCTGTTTAGCAGAGAACAGAGAAAGGTGCCCAAAGTACTGCTTAGCAGAATGCACAGAGAGGAGCTCAAAATCTTGTTTAGTATAGAACACAGAGAGTTGCTCAAATTATTATCTAGTGGAAAGTGCAAAGGTCCGGACAAGATGTTATATCAAGCAGAGAACATAACGGGCTGCAAAAAGGGCTTTTGGTGCAGAATACAGAGTGCTGCACAAAGTGCTATTTAACAGAAAAAGTACAGGACACTGCAGTTTTCTTAGCGGAGAACTCATCGGGTCGCACGAATTATTATTCAGCAGAGAACATAGAAAGCAACGAGACTGCGTTGTTGGCAGCTAATTTATTTCTTATTCTTACATAGAATTATATACAATTACGATATCAGGAACAAATGAAAATAATCGCATAAAGCAAAATTTCCTCCGTTACTGATAAAGCATATTGGCACGCGATCTCCCTCTTTGTGCGGCAATCGATAATGCTTTAGTCACTTCAAATAGATTTCTAATATCAACAGCAATGTGCGCCAGCGCCAAACAAGCCTGACCTCTCATTGTCGAGTTGTTGTCCACCCCACGGCACGACAGGGCGGGGGGGGGAAGGCGACACTTCGGTCGGCTCACTCTGTACAATCGGACAAATGGAAAGAGAATGGCCGAATAAAAAACGTTCTTCGATTATGCATTGGTCGAGGCACAATGGACGACCGGCGGGTGCGGTGGGGGGGGTGGGGGGGGGGGGGCAAGCAGGGCCAAAACCCATAAATTTCTGACGCTGAAAACCGACATTGTCGTCCGTGAGTTCTGTGGTGGCTTTCGTCTGAAAAGATGTGATTTATTTATTATCGAAGGCAGGAGGTGAACAGGACGTCATGTTTACCGCCACCGACCCAGGAGGTCAGAGCGAAGCGCTGTCGAACCTCGCGCACTCCGCAAACACCAGAGAAGACTCAAAATGTGGCCCCTAGATGGCGCTGCACAATGTTTCTTCCGTTGGAGAAAATTTGTGGAAAGTGTAAAATACTTAAGTGTGAAGATCTGATTGATAATGATAACAGTCTCAGGATATTTTTTTTTAAGTTGGAAAATTATTCAATCAGATTTAGTTATTAAAATAACGGTAACTTTTGTTTGCCAAATTGCAGTATACAAGTAGAAAGGAGAAAAAGTTTTGTTCACTCAGTTCCAGTACGGGAGAAAGAAAAAGTTCTGTTCACTCAATTCCAATACGAAAGAAAGAAAAATATTTGTTTACTCTATTAATAATAATAATTTGACTATTTTTTTCCATAACATTTTTAATACAAAATCAAGTCCCACCCAGTATGGAAGAAAATATTTTGTTTACTCAATTCTAGTATGGAAGATAGAAAAATATTTGTTTACTAAATTCCAGTATGGAAGATAGAAAAAGATTTATTTGCTAAATTCCAGTATGAAGATAGAAAAAGATTTGTTTACCAAACTCCAGTATGAAGATAGAACAAGATCTATTTGCTAAATTTCAGTATGAAGATAGAAAAAGATTTGTTTACTAAATTCCAGTATGGAAGATAGAAAAAGATTTGTTTACTAAATTTCAGTATGAAGATAGAAAAAGATTTGTTTACTAAATTCCAGTATGGAAGATAGAAAAAGATTTGCTTACTAAATTCCAGTATGGAAGATAGAAAAAGATTTGCTTACTAAATTCCAGTATTGAAGATGGAAAAAGATTTGCTTACTAAATTCCAGTATGAAAGATAGAAAAAGATTTGTTGATTAAATTCCAGGAGTAAGGGAAGAGAATGTTTTGGCGACTGAATTTCCAGGGGAAAGGGAGTGAAATTTTCCTAATTAAATTGTAGAATTCAGAGCAGAAAACTTATTGTTTTATAAATTCCAGTGTTAAAGGTTGGGTTGGGTTGTTTTACCTCTGAGCGGCACTTTTTTGCACACCATGGGCTAAATGGCCAGGTCACATGGACCCCGAAGGCTCAGAGAAGGTTGGGGGAGGGGACCCACTGGAACAGCTGTTGGGATACAGATGGTAGCCTCCCGTCAAGGCCATCCAGCGTGTTCTTTAACGTGCACAGGGTATGTCTCTCCCGCACACGGGACCACGGCTTAACGTCCCATCCGACGGACGGCGGCCTTTCTAAGCCCATCGGTGTCCCCTACTGACCGTGGGTAGGGCGGGGAATTTTGCGGAGATAAATCTGAACGCTGACCCAGCTGGGACTCGAACCTGGGAACTACAGATTGCGAGCTTGGCGCCCAGTGTTAAAGGAGAAAGTAGCTAGAATTTTCCAAGGGTGTGGGAGACAATGTTTTCTTTTCTATATTCAGGAGCCAGATATTGTAGCCAATAATATTTCGTGGGTGGTAGAGGGGAAACCAAGGTTAAATGACTTTGAGTCTAGAAGTAAAAAACGGTATTTATAAATGAAATATTATTTACTTATTACTTTTATAATGCTTATACTTATACGAGTTGCATAGTTGGGATTTTTTTTGGAGTATGCATGTGATGATGGTGATAGTGCGTTGGAAAATTTTTTGTTAAGGTAACCCACCCTCTTCGTCTTATTTTTCCGTACGCTACTGAATTTTTTATTATTAAGAAAGTGGGGAAGGAAATCAAAATATTCCCGGGGGTTAAATTTAGCGGGGGGGGGGGACACAAGGAAAGAATTTGGTTTAGTTAAGAACATTATTAAAATTCAAATTATTAATTAATTATAATAATTTTAATTAGTATAAAAATTGTGTGTACATTAGCTTTACTGTAACCTCCTGGCATAGAATAAAATGTAATGTAATAATAATAATACAACACTCCAACTCATGATCTGCAGTGACGAGGTTCGAATCCCACCTGTGCCAGTGTCGAGATTTGTCGCCGCTAACCTTCATTTTGCCCTCGGCGAGAAAGGGAACACCGTCGGACCAGATGTTAAGTCGTGGTACGTGAGTATTGCTCTCTCCTGAACACCTGTGTTCAAGAGAGAGCAATACTCTGTGCATGTTAAACAACACACTGGATGGCTTTGACGGGAGGTTTCCATCTGTCACCTAACAGCTGTCCAGGGGATTCCCTTCCCTTAACCTTCTCTTAGACTTTGTGACTTGGTCATTTAGCCCATTGTGAGAGAGAAAAAAAGTGCTGCTCAGAGATAAAACAACCCAACCTCTGCACGTTAAACAACATGCAGACTGGATGGCTTTGACGGGAGGTTTCCATCTGTCACCTAACAGCTGTCCAGGGGATTCCCTTCCCTTAACCTTCTCTGAGACTTTGTGACTTGGTCATTTAGCCCATTGTGAGAGAGAAAAAAAGTGCTGCTCAGAGATAAAACAACCCAACCTCTGCACGTTAAACAACATGCAGACTGGATGGCTTTGACGGGAGGTTTCCATCTGTCACCTAACAGCTGTCCAGGGGATTCCCTTCCCTTAACCTTCTCTGAGACTTTGTGACTTGGTCATTTGCCCATTGTTAGAGAGAAAAAAAGTGCTGCTCAGAGATAAAACAACCCAACCTCTGCACGTTAAACAACATGCAGACTGGATGGCTTTGACAAGAGGTTTCCATCTGTCACCTAACAGCTGTCCAGGGGATTCCCTTCCCTTAACCTTCTCTGAGACTTTGTGACTTGGTCATTTAGCCCATTGTGAGAGAGAAAAAAAGTGCTACTCAGAGATAAAACAACCCAACCTCTGCACGTTAAACAACATGCAGACTGGATGGCTTTGGCGAGAGGTTTCCATCTGTCACCTAACAGCTGTCCAGGGGATTCCCTTCCCTTAACCTTCTCTGAGACTTTGTGACTTGGTCATTTAGCCCATTGTTAGAGAGAAAAAAAGTGCTACTCACAGATAAAACAACCCAACCTCTGCACGTTAAACAACATGCAGACTGGATGGCTTTGACAAGAGGTTTCCATCTGTCACCTAACAGCTGTCCAGGGGATTCCCTTCCCTTAACCTTCTCTGAGACTTTGTGACTTGGTCATTTAGCCCATTGTGAGAGAGAAAAAAAGTGCTACTCAGAGATAAAACAACCCAACCTCTGCACGTTAAACAACATGCAGACTGGATGGCTTTGACGGGAGGTTTCCATCTGTCACCTAACAGCTGTCCAGGGGATTCTCTTCCCTTAACCTTCTCTGAGACTTTGTGACTTGGTCATTTGCCCATTGTTAGAGAGAAAAAAAGTGCTGCTCAGAGATAAAACAACCCAACCTCTGCACGTTAAACAACATGCAGACTGGATGGCTTTGACGGGAGGTTTCCATCTGTCACCTAACAGCTGTCCAGGGGATTCTCTTCCCTTAACCTTCTCTGAGACTTTGTGACTTGGTCATTTGCCCATTGTTAGAGAGAAAAAAAGTGCTGCTCAGAGATAAAACAACCCAACCTCTGCACGTTAAACAACATGCAGACTGGATGGCTTTGACAAGAGGTTTCCATCTGTCACCTAACAGCTGTCCAGGGGATTCCCTTCCCTTAACCTTCTCTTAGACTTTGTGACTTGGTCATTTAGCCCATTGTGAGAGAGAAAAAAAGTGCTGCTCAGAGATAAAACAACCCAACCTCTGCACGTTAAACAACATGCAGACTGGATGGCTTTGACGGGAGGTTTCCATCTGTCACCTAACAGCTGTCCAGGGGATTCCCTTCCCTTAACCTTCTCTGAGACTTTGTGACTTGGTCATTTAGCCCATTGTGAGAGAGAAAAAAAGTGCTACTCAGAGATAAAACAACCCAACCTCTGCACGTTAAACAACATGCAGACTGGATGGCTTTGACGAGAGGTTTCCATCTGTCACCTAACAGCTGTCCAGGGGATTCCCTTCCCTTAACCTTCTCTGAGACTTTGTGACTTGGTCATTTAGCCCATTGTGAGACAGAAAAAAAGTGCTGCTCAGAGATAAAACAACCCAACCTCTGCACGTTAAACAACACACTGGATGGCCTTGACGGGAGGTTTCCATCTGTCATCTAACAGCTGTTCAGAGGATCCCCTTCACTTAACCAACCTTCTCTGAGACTTAGTGACTTGGTCATTTGGCTCACTGTGAGCAAAAAAAAAAAGAAAAAAAATGTGCTGCTCAGAGGTAAAACAATCCAACATCTGCATGTTAAACAACACACTGGATGACTTTGACGGGAGGTTTCCATCTGTCACCTAACAGCTGTCCAGGGGATTCCCTTCCCTTAACCTTCTCTGAGACTTTGTGACTTGGTCATTTAGCCCATTGTGAGACAGAAAAAAAGTGCTGCTCAGAGATAAAACAACCCAACCTCTGCACGTTAAACAACACACTGGATGGCCTTGACGGGAGGTTTCCATCTGTCATCTAACAGCTGTTCAGAGGATCCCCTTCACTTAACCAACCTTCTCTGAGACTTAGTGACTTGGTCATTTGGCTCACTGTGAGCAAAAAAAAAAGAAAAAAAATGTGCTGCTCAGAGGTAAAACAATCCAACATCTGCATGTTAAACAACACACTGGATGACTTTGACGGGAGGTTTCCATCTGTCACCTAACAGCTGTCCAGGGGATTCCCTTCCCTTAACCTTCTCTGAGACTTTGTGACTTGGTCATTTAGCCCATTGTGAGACAGAAAAAAAGTGCTGCTCAGAGATAAAACAACCCAACCTCTGCACGTTAAACAACACACTGGATGGCCTTGACGGGAGGTTTCCATCTGTCATCTAACAGCTGTTCAGAGGATCCCCTTCACTTAACCAACCTTCTCTGAGACTTAGTGACTTGGTCATTTGGCTCACTGTGAGCAAAAAAAAAAGAAAAAAAATGTGCTGCTCAGAGGTAAAACAATCCAACATCTGCATGTTAAACAACACACTGGATGACTTTGACGGGAGGTTTCCATCTGTCACCTAACAGCTGTCCAGGGGATTCCCTTCCCTTAACCTTCTCTGAGACTTTGTGACTTGGTCATTTAGCCCATTGTGAGACAGAAAAAAAGTGCTGCTCAGAGATAAAACAACCCAACCTCTGCACGTTAAACAACACACTGGATGGCCTTGACGGGAGGTTTCCATCTGTCATCTAACAGCTGTTCAGAGGATCCCCTTCACTTAACCAACCTTCTCTGAGACTTAGTGACTTGGTCATTTGGCTCACTGTGAGCAAAAAAAAAAGAAAAAAAATGTGCTGCTCAGAGGTAAAACAATCCAACATCTGCATGTTAAACAACACACTGGATAGCTTTGACGGGAGGTTTCCATCTGTCACCTAACAGCTGTCCAGGGGATTCCCTTACCTTAACCTTCTCTGAGACTTTGTGACTTGGTCATTTAGCCCATTGTGAACAAAAAAAGTGCCGCTCAGATGTAACCCAATTGATTACATGTAATATTATGTTTATATGCCGTCCCATGGCCGAGTGGTTAGCGCGCTTGGTTACTGATCTAAGGGACCTGGGTAAGGCATGGCTGTTTGTGGCGTTTTCTGCTGAGGGCCTACCATCATCTCAGATCTTCTACTGTAACATATAAACTGACAGGCTCCTGTCAGACCTCTGTGGCAAGCAGCTACTTGAGGGGGTATTTATTTATTTTATTATGTTTAACAGATTAAAAAGTCAATTAATAGAAATACAATCATGGCATTTTGTAAGCACCGCTTTACGCTGTAGCATCGTAACCACTCGACCGTCAGTATGGTGCATGGAAAATAAATTAATTACCATTCTAGACGAGATCTCAGCGGAAAAAAGACAACAGAAGAAATACGATATCCGTGCCTTATTGAGTACCCGAACCCGAGTCTCTTTTATCAGTAGCGAAGCACGCTAACTACTCGGCCAACGGGACGATGCATAGTTGGATTGTTTTACTTCTAAGAGGCATTTTTTTGCACATGATGGGTTGAATAGCCAAGTCCTCATAAGAAGGTTGGGGGAAGAAGACCCACTGGGCAATTCTTATAGGAGACAGATAGAAGCCTCCCATCAAGGCCATCCAGAGTGTTCTTTATCGTGAACAGGGTATGACTAGCCACACATCTCATCCGACTGTCAGTGGCTAAGTTCTATAATTCGCCACCAGGGGGTACTGCAACCATGCTCAGCGGGAAGAAACATTTTCCTATATGCTTTCATCACTACCACATGCAAGGGCTCGATTGGTCTTGAGTTATTGCCCTGGAGATGGACTTTTATTACGGACTATACGTATATTACGTATAGAGTATATATGTCAGGGTGTTTCAAAAAGGATGCGACCCTAAATATAAGAGAGTAGAACTTACGCACATGTACATTATATGCCATAATATTAGCCAGTTGGCATTACTGTACTGAAGGTTAACAGCCTTTAGCAGTTGAAATGACCTTGTCACTCAAGCATTCATTCCTTTGTGTTGTGTCAGCCATATCGATTTCCAAAAACGAACGTGTATTTATTGTTGAGACTTATTGTGCGTACAAATCTTACAAACTTGTGAGAGAGAAGTTTGAGTTGAAATTTCCTCAGTCTGCAGTTCCCAACAAGTCGACAATATCTCGTTTGATTGATAAATTTCGTGACACTGGGTCTGTACAGGATCGAAAGAGCCCAGGCCGGCCATCACTCTTAACTGCCGAAGTTATTGATGATGTCTCAGTGTTTAACTCACTCACCCAGAATATCTCTTAGAAAGTTATCTTCACAGGTTGGACTGTCACCAGCTACTGTTTTCAGGGCTATAAAGAAGTTAAAATTTCATGCCTACTGCATTGGTGTCGTTCGTGAACTGAAAGAACCAGACCATGAAAAACGTTTACGGTACTGCTGTTGGTTTCGTTCTTTTGTTGATGAAAATGGAATTGAGATGTTGGACCATGTTTATTTCAGTGATGAGACTTGGTTTCACTTGGATGGGTATGTGAACAGTCAAAACAGTCGAATATGGAGCAGTGAAAATCCTCACACTGTACACGAAGGACCATTACACGCACAGAAAATTGGTGTTTGAGTGCAATTTCCAGCAGTCGTGTGATAGGACTTTTATTTTTTGACTCAACTGTAATTGGTGAAGTTCATTGTGACCTCATCCAACAGTTTATTGCACTATTGGATGTGAATGAACGAGCGTGTTGGTTTCAACAAGATGGCGCGACTGCCCATACTGCAAATGACACAATGGTCATGTTGCAGGAATTTTTTGGTGATCATTTGATTCAAAAAAATGTGTGGCCCCAAGATTCCTATATCTTCCACCTCCAGATTTTTTCCTTTGGTGATATCTCAAATGTGTAGTGTTTAAAAATAATCCTCATACACTTGAAGGCTAACATTGACTTTAAGGCTAACATTGAAAGAGAGATTTTAAACATAAGAAAACAAACATTACGAAAGGTGGCTGCAAATGTCATGAAACGGACACGAACCTGCATCCAGGTTGCAGGAAATCACTTTCAACATTTGTTGTAAAGGTAGATATATGTATAATTTGAATCTTTTGAAATTTGTGTCTTTTGCCAAGTATAAATAGAAAAATACAATAGAGGGTTGTGTCCTTTTTGAAACACCCTGATAATTCTAAGTTCCAGTCAGCCATTTTGGATTTTGACGTCATCACCCAAGTAAAACCTCGACATTATTCTATGCCTACCATCTTTGAGTCTAATGTCATCACCCTAGAAAACAACCCTTACTATATCGTATAATATATATACGTATAGTCCGTATATGGGGCAGGGTTGGCTCAGTCGGTAGCTCACCAGGCTCGTAATCAGTAGTTCCCAGGTTCGAGTCCCAGCTGGGTCAGCGTTGAGATTTATCTCCGCAATAATTCCCCGCCTTGCCCACGGTCAGTAGGGGACACCAATGGCCTTCGAAAGGCCGCCGTCCGTCAGATGGGATGTTAGGCCGTGGCACCGTGTGCGGGAGAGCCATACCCTGTGCACGTTAAAGAACACACTGTATGGCCTTGACGGGAGACTACCATCTGTCTCCCAACAGCTGTTCCAGTGGGTCCCCTAACCTTCTCTGAGCCTTCAGTGTCCATGTGACTTGACCACTTAGCCCATGGTATGGAAAAAAAGTGCTGCTCAGTGGTAAAATAACCCAATTCGAACGTATGAAATAATACAATTCATTGGTTGGAGGAGCAGGATAGATTCATCCATGGTCAAAGCAATTCGAGGACATATCTTTTTTAATAATGATAAAAAATAGAACGATAACAAATCAAAATAACAGAAAATTAGAAAACTCTTGAATGAAAGGAATACATGAAAGCTCATAATAGTTATAAAATAATATTTTTAATTACTTTGAATGTTTTATAACCTTTGACCCAATTAAAAATGGAACCACAAGGAGCGAAGAAACAATTAAAATTTAAAGAGTTATTGAAGCTACAACACTTTTTAACAATGTTGCTAGTCTTAAAAAACAGTTTCTTCGAATTATGATTTGATTTTCCTTTAAATGCAAAATTAAATTTAGTATAGCATGACTATAAGAAAATTAGATATAGATGAAGTATATATATATACGTCTTTATATTTGTTTCTTTTTTTCTAGCAACCTAACATAAAATTTCTCATACTGAGTATTTCGCTGAATGTGTTCATACTTTGTGTATATTTCTTGATTCATAACTACGGTAATAATAGATAAAACCTGAAAGTATTACACAACTTCAAAAGTGTGCTTGTTTTAGTTGGGTTGGGTTGTTTTACCTCCTAGTTGCATATTTTTGCACACAATGGGCAAAATGGCCAGGTCACAAGGACCCTTAGGGCTTAGAGAAGGTTGGGGGGCAGTGGACCCAATGGACAGCTGTTAGGAGACAAATGGTATCCTCCCGTCAAGGCCATCCAGTGTGTTCTTTAACGTTCACAGGATATGGATCTTCCACGGACAGGGACACGGCTTTGAGTCCCATCTGACAGACGGCAGTAATTTCAATGCAGAATAGCATACCCCCACTAATGCTTCCCCCTACAACGTCACCGACCACGCCCACTCCTGGTCGCGTGATATGACCATGCCCCCTATTAATATTCATAATAATTAATTAATTAATTAATTAATTAATAATTAAAATGATTAATTCCCCTTTATTAAACCCCCTTATTAAAAATTCCTTCCCCCTTTATGAAAAGCCCGTGGCGCCATCTAGTGTCTATGCTGAGTACAATTTTTAGAAAAACCCTAAATTTTAGTCATAATTTTTCAAATTTTTGACTCCCCCTCATTAAAACCCCCTTATCAAAATTACTCCCCCTTTATGAAAAACCCGTGGCGCCATCTAATGTATATGATGAGTACTATTCTTAGAAAAAGCCCTCTATTTTAATCGAAAATTTCACAATTTTTGACTTCCCCCTCATTAACACCCCTTATCAAAATTCCTCCCCCTTTATTAGAAACCTGTGGCGCTCTCTAGTGTATATGATGAGTACTATTTTTAGAAAAAGCCTCCAATTTTAGTCATAATTTTTTAATCCCACTCATTAAAGAACCCTCCTTATCAAAAGTTCCACCCCCTTTATTAAAATTCCCTCCCCTTTATTAAAAACCGCCTTATCAAAAGCCCCCTCTTTATTAAAACTCCTCCGATCACAAACTTACGTCCCTGGGTATCTAACCTCATCTGAAATTTTCCAAGTCCACTAAACTTTTTTTGGTGGCAACTCGCTCTCCAAAAGGTTGATGCAATTATTGAACAAAGTCTCATATTCTGCGAATTCGACCTTCATCAAGTCGTGTGATGTACATGTCGCAACAAACACGCAGAATGGAGGTCCTCTTATCGGGGGTCAAGAGGTGATTGCAAACAGAACAGAGCAGCACAGTATTTGCATTTAGTAGATACAATGCAAATATTGTGCTGATTGCAAAACTGTGCTGATTGCAAACAGAACAGAGCAGCACAGTATTGTTGTGACATTTGTTGCTGATAAGATTTGAATTCGTATTTTAATATCTACAAGCTTTAACCGCACCAGAGTGAGTGACGGTTCTTATCACTACATTGTCAAAGGGTGAATGCCGCTGCACGCTATCTGTTTACATTTGCTACTGATAAACGATTTGCTCCATTAAAAATAGAATCTAAGTAAATAATTCGGACAGCACTTTAGCTCCCGTGTTTACTCCGAACGTATCTCACGAGGGTCTTATCAGATATTGGTATAGGTCGTTTAACCTTGATCATGTAGAAAGATGTATCGAGGGTGTTTATGAGATAACACCTGTCGGAATATAAGCTCACACGCCACTTGCTACGTCATTCCTTGCTACTGGTCAGAAGTTTTTGCTCTTAGTTTGCTCATAGTTTTGAAGTCTGTCTTTGTGAGATGTCTCTCATCCGCGAATACGTTCAATCTGTGGAGATGGACGCTGAGAGGAAGGACGTAGCCCGTTCCTTTGACGACCTGCTTGCATCGGTACATCTGTTGGATGGTGTTGCCAAGCGCCCTTCATTACCTGAGGCCCCCTCGGCGAAGCGTGTCTGCCTGCCAGCGATCCAGAAAGGTGGGAAGGCGCCTTGGGAGCCCTGTAAGCTCTCCTTAACTGCACCCTGTGCAGCATTCACCGCTGGGCAGGCTGGTAGCCGCCCATACGTTCCTGCACACCTGCTGGATGGCTGACTGGTGGGACTTTCATCTACCTCCAAGGACATCACTAATGCATTTGAGGAACTGTTGTCCAGGATGAATCAGCTAGAGGCAACTGTCAAGTGCCCTTCATCACCTGAGACCCTCGCAGCAAAGCGTGTCTACCTGTTGGCAAACCAGCAAGCTGGGAAGGCATTTCAGTGGACCCGGAAGCTCTCTTTAACCGCACCCCATGCAGCATCCACTGATGAGCAGGTTGGTAGCTGCCCCTACGTTCGTGTGCACCCACTGGACGGCTCACTGGCGTGGTCTTCATCTACCTCCAAGGGCGTCAACTCATCCCAGCCTCGCATTGCTTCTACCCCAAATTCGTCCTCTGCTGTGCCGCATTTAATGAAATGTAACTTGTCAGTATCCAATTTTCCACTTAGTCTTAGGGGTTGTGCTAGACGAACCGTGAAATCACTCTGCGAATTGTTTGGGTAAATATTCTGACTAGCCGTGGAAGGTAGGGTTAGGTAGAAACTATCCATTTTTAGGAATCCACGAAGACTTGGGATAACCGTGAAATTTAACCAGTGCCTTTTAGCCTTTTCTCTCGATTATTTTCTCAACACTGTAAAGTTCGGGTTCGGTCACTTTTTGAAGTTCCGATTTATAGAATGTTCCCTTCACACATCTCCCTCGGAATTCCGTATGATGTATACAGGGGGTTGACATTGTAACACCTTGTCGACTATAAAAATTTCTTCGGTCCACAAATGCGTACCTGCCTTCTTGAAGGGTACTTTTAGACTGGCTAGTCGAACCATTGTCCCCCACTTTAAATGCCAGTTTTTCTTTTACTTTGGTTGGCTTGCTGTATAGTCGAACCCACAAACATCTTCATTGTGTAAGGTCACGTCATTGTGAGCCATATCGTGTGTACTATGAACTGTGGCATTGTATCCTCGTACAACACGTTGCAGCACGTCCAAGTACCGGTATGTGTTATTACATGTATAATATCTCCCCAGTCTCTCTCGTAGTGTGCGATTCCATCTCTCCACCAAAGCTGCTTTTTTGTCAGAGTAGGTGACGAAGAACCAAATACCTTTCTTTTTCAGGAATTTCTGGAACACTCTGTTGGTAAATTCGGTACCTTGATCCGTGTTTAAATTCATGGGAGATCGCCCCTTGGAAAGGATCTTTCTGAAAGCCGACACAAATGCTTTCCCTGTTTTTGTCTTTATAAGCACCGCCCACCCATACCTTGAGAACACATCGATGACCGTTAATATGTAGCGATAACCGTCGTTGAAGCGGATTTTTCCGTTGAAGCGGAAGCGTGAAAAATCTAAGAGTTAGATTTTTCACAAACATGAGATCGGCTTGTCATTGTTCGTCTAAGCCTATGACGTAAACTTTGTTATGGGGGAACTTTCTGTGAACAGGTTTATGTAGCGTGTAGGCGGGTTGCTTTTCTAACCATTCTCGGATGAGTTTCAGTGGCAGTCCCCGTATTCTGAGCTAACTTTTTTACACTACCAAATCCTCTTTCAGGATCGAAATAATGGGAATTCCAAAGTTTTGTTTTCTGCTGCACCCAAACGTCGTATCCCACCAGGTTTTGCCATTGGTGTAGTGAAAGTGTAACACCTGTAACTGTAGGGATGTCTCCTATAAACTGTCTGATGTCCACTTAAGTTACACACACGAATTTTGTATTCACTGCCTAAGGCTTTTGACTCTCCACACTGATACAAGCACCACTATACAAGCACCACTATACTAATACAAGCACCACTATCATTAACACGGTTATGATTACACTTCCAACACTAGCTAACACCTTCTTTCTCCTGTCCATACCAATACTAAAATGACATAGGATGTAAAGACAGACACATTGTATGGGTTACAATTATTTATTTAATTTATACATTTAATTTTTTGCATCGTCCACAATAGTATTATATTTCAGAGTACACACAAATCCAGAATCTACATAATTCAGCAGACCTCGTTTCCAGGCCGTATCCACAAAAACTTGTGCCAAGGCGTTCATGTCCAAGTCACCAGACCACCCCACGATGATCGGTAGTTTTTCTTCAGGGTGAAGTCCATCTAACGGAATCAGACATGTTAATTCTTGTTGGAAAATGTTCACTAACAGCTGATAAACACACTCGGGTCCCTCGAAAACAGGACCCAGCAGGAAGGGTAGAACTGATTCAGAATGTTCTATAATAACAGTACAGAGATAGTGATCTTTGAGAGTTCCACACATATTATGCACGACACGCATCACTTCATCTACGTGGATAGCCAACGTAAACCACTGTGACGCGTTCAGAGTTATACTGCGACTCACAACACTGAACTGTAGAGTTCTCGTAGCAGCTGATTCTTTGATGAAGTCGACACAGCGTTCACCACCTTCGTTGCGATACATGTAGGCACGTAAACCAGGCATCATGTACCATGTCTGTTGATCGGGACCGATTTTCACTTGGTCCTCTATGTGGGGCACTGTGGCACACAAAGCTTCCCATTCAGGTATGGAGAGGGTAACCTCCGCAGGTGTAGGGTAGATGAGCTCACCATTTTCATATTTCTTGTAGCGACGTATGCACTTTTACACATCCCCCTACCAGATAAACACGTGATACGATCAAAGAACACGTGACACAGGACATGAGCAAAATACGGGGACCTTGTAATTATTTTTGAGGATTGCATCAGCTATTCTGATCGTTGCCACCAAAGTTTAGTTGGACTTGGAAAATTTCAGATGAGGTTACATACCAAGGGACGGGAGTTTGTGATCGGGGGAGTTTTAATAAAGAGGGGGGCAGTACTTTTGACAAGGGGGTTTTAATAAAGGGGAGGGAATTTTAATAAAGGTGGTGGAACTTTTGATAATGGGGGTTTTTTAATGAGGGGGATTAAAAAATTGGAAAATTACAACTAAAATTGAAGGTTTTTTCTAAAAATAGTACTCATCATATATACTAGATGGCGCCACGGGTACTTGATAAAGGGGAAGGAATTTTGATAAGGGAGGTTTTTAATGAGGGGGAGTCAAAAATTGGGAAATTTTCGATTAAAATAGAGGTTTTTTCTAAAAATAGTACTCATCATATACACTAGATGGCGCCACGGGTACTTAATAATGGGGGAAGGAATTTTTAATAAGGGTTTTTTAATAAAGTATTACGAGCCTGGTGCAGTACCGACTGTGTTTTTTAGTGAAGTGGTTTAATTGATAATAATAATAAAAAAAATAAAAATAAATAAATACCCCCTCAAGCAGCTGCTTGCCACAGAGGTCTGACAGGAGCCTATCAGTTTATATGCCAGAGTAGAAGGTCTGAGAGGATTGCAGGACCTCAGCAGAAAAACAACACGAACATCCATGCCTTACCCGGGGCTTGAACCCAGGTCCCGTAGATCAGTAGCCAAGCGCGCTAACCACTCGGCCACGGGACGGCTAATACCATTATTATTATTCTTTAATTTTTAAGATAATAAAACTTTTGAGCGCTGTTAAATGTTGCAGCTTTAATAACACTAAATAATGAACCAGGGACGAATCTAGGGTGGATGGGAAGGGGGCCCTGCTACCGCGCTTTGAGGAAGCTGGTAACTGGATCAGAGCGGAAAAAATATTATATTATTATTTTAAAAGGAAATAATATATTAACCGTTCCGTGGCCGAGTGGTTAGCGCGCTTGGCTACTGATCTAAGGGACCTGGGTTCGAGCCCCGGATTTAGGCATGGATGTATGTGTCGTTTTTCTGCTGAGGTCCTGCCATCCTCACAGACCTTCTACTACTATGAGCATATAAACTGACAGGCTCCTGTCAGACCTCTGTGGACAAGCAGCTGCTTGAGGGGGTATTTATTTATTTTTATTTATAATATATTATTAAAAAAATAATATATTATTATTTTAACAGAACGAAAAAAAACATTACATTGTTATTTTCAATGTAATATTTTCATATTATTATGAAATAATATTTTATCAAATAATAATCATCATATTATTATTATTATTTTAACAGAATAGAAAAAATATTATATTATTACTCTAAAAAAACGGAAAAAATATTATATTATTATTTTAACAGGACGGAAAATTATTATATTATTACTTTAACAGAACGGAAGAAATATTATATTATTACTTTAACAGGACGGAAAAAATGTTATATTATTACTTTAACAGGACGGAAAAAATATTTAATTATTATTTTAACAGAAAAATATTTATTATAAAAATATTATTAATCAGAACAGAAAAAATATTATATATTTATTACCTGTATTTTTCAAGAAGTCTTTGAAAGGGAAAACAAAGGAAGATTTAAAAAAAGAGACTAGAACGGAGGGAAACATTTTATAACAGAACGGCGTTCCTGCTCCATCTTTGCTTCTCCCCCCCCCCCCCGACTTTTATTATTTTTTCTCTAGATTCAGGCATGCGCTGAACGAATATTATTGGAACAACGAGTTTTGGATACATTTAAAAAAATTTTTTTAATTTCTGTTTCATTAGTTTATTAAAAGCCTATTTTTAGAATTTAATGTTTTCAGGAAATGCTCTCCATTAACTTAACATGGCAGTTTTTAACTAACAGTGCTAATATAATTGACAATGTTGAGATATGCATAAGAGACTTTTCGGAAACGTAGTTTGTGGAATTGTCCGAATGGTTTTGAGAGCTGGCCAAAATATGGAGAGAAAAATAAAGAGGGCTAGTAACTGAATCGAGCTGGAAGGAACCGGAACGCCACTCCGTATAAACCTTTTTCACCTTTGTTTTAGTGTTTTTTTTAGCTTCTTTAACTTAAACCTAACTTCCTGCTTAGAGGTTTAAAGGGGCTCATATTTGATTTTTGCCTAGGGGCCCAGGTAAGACTTAAGATTACCCCGTGACTGCTGAGTTTACATAAATTAAGGAACAACCCTATATCATATCAATGGGAAGCTAACTTCGAAGCTGTATAACTTCTAACATAAACTTTTTGTTTCTTAAAATGTAATAGCAGATAAAGTTCATAATCAAATATATCAATATCTCGATTTTCAACAATATTCGTTCAATATTTAATGAGTTATGGAAGTTTGAATATTTAGCGATAGCAATGCCAGTCTTAAGAAACTTACACAAAACTGAAGAATAGGAAAAGTATTCTTTACACAAAGTTCTAAAATCCAAACTCATTTTATTAAACACTTTGATCCAATACTTATTATTAAGTTTCAATTAACTTCTGAAGTCATTTTTTGTGGCTGGCATTGTTATCGCTAAATATTCAAACTTCCATAACTCATTAAATACTGAAAGAATATTGTTGAAAATTGAGATATTGATTTATTTGATTGAGATCTTTATCTGCAATCACATTTTTTAAAACAAAAAAAAAACTTATTTTAGAAGTTATAAAGCTTTGACGTTAGCTTCCCAATGACTTAACATAGGAATTTTCCTTAATTTATAGAAACCAGTGTATTTTTTTCGTCTACTGGCATTTTCAATAATGGGGAGGGGGTCATTGACCCTTTCCCCCCTCTAGAACCGGACCTGTTTGAAAGCGTAATATCTATCGGTTCTTATTAGAAATATTTTTTTATAATCTGAATGTCTCGATTCATGCGCTATTTTCAAAGAAAGAAACATTGCAAACTTGAAAAGAAAACATCTGAACAATCTTATCTAATTCATTGGCTTGTCCCATTCCGCCAGAGGGGAAACTTTATCATAGCAAAAGAGTCCATTTTATTTACTTTATTTGTCTTGTTCCCTGATTCCTTCTCCCTTTTTTTCCCCATCTCTGTGTTTTCCTCCACGCCATTTCTTCGGATTTGTGTTTTCCTTGTTTGCAGTAGATTAATGTTACGGTACAAGAACCTACTACGTTACAGAGAGTATATCTTTAATTATAGAGAACCAGTCGCGTCCAAACTTTGCGGTTCAGTTTCGACTTCTTGTAATACACGGCTCGCATCTCCCTCTCGTTCCTCCCCCGTCCCCCCCTCTCCAGTTCCATCTCAATCCTCCGACCCGCTCGCGGTTGCCAACGCATTTCTAGCACACGAGCACTCAGTTCTACTTCTCAAATATTTATCTTTGTAACAACTAGCTTCCCTCTCAGTTGTGTTTAGTTTGGACAGAATAGCATTGCTCTGAAATCAGGTGGATATCAAGAATTAATAACCGCGACGGTAGAGAGCTCGGCTCTTACTCTCCGCTGTGCTGCGAGAGGCAGAGATAGACTCGCGAAATTAAAGTTGTATATTACTTAGTTACTTTTCTTGATTTGTAATTTTGTTTCCGAAAGGCAAACGCTGCAGTTGCGCACACAACCACTTGAAAGCTCGGATGCGCCAGTCGAAAGTGGAAAAGGTACATAAAGGAAACTGATGACCTCCTCACTAGGATGCAGGGGATGCTCGGAGGAGAGGAATAGGAGCGATGTGAGAAGAGCATCACTCTTAAGTGATGGGTTTAAAATGGGATTCGGGGGATTGAGATAGGTTTTAGATGTTCTTTTATAGATGTCGCTTTATCGAAAAAATAAGTGTTGCTGTCTACGTAGGAAAGATGGTTGGCTCAGTCGGTAGCGCCCCAGATTTACCTCCGCTGAATCCCCCACCTAGTTCTTGGTGAGAAAGGGGACTATCCGTCGGATGGGACATAAAGCCGTGGCTCCGTGCGATGGAGAACCAAACACTATGCATTTAAAAAAAATTCTGGATGGCCATGTCGGAAACTTCCATCCGTCTCCTAATATTTGTTCAGTGGATCTCCCTCCACCCAACTATCTCGGAGTCCTTGTGACCTGGCCATTTAGCTCATGGTGTGCAAAAAAGTGCCGCTCAGAATTAAAAACAACCCAACTCTTCCATACAAATGCGTAAAGCATTATTGTGCTTTCTCTACAAATATTAAAAGCATCATTTTTCTTCCCCAGAAAATATGCAAAGTAGCATTTTCGTCCTTCTCAGAAAAATACATAAAATTTCATTTTACCTCCTTATAAATACATAAAGTAGCACTCGCCAATCCTAATCCTTCTCCTTAAAATGGTTTTGACGACACTAAAACATTACGTGCTTCAGCTTAGGAAGTAAGCATTGCGACAAAGTACAAGAGCAGATGGGTTTGCCAAACCCTTTCTTAATAGGTAAACCAAACAAAATGGTTGAACACAATGTCGGATTAAAGGCCCAATATATACGGGTTCCCTTATGGGATGGGGCCCTGAACCATGATTGTGCGTTTATCTGATTTTGCCATGACATTCTTTTTATTTCACTTATTTAAGGTTTTTTTTTATTTTATTTCATAATTACTTCAATTGACGATTTTACATAAAGTAGAGCAATTTTCATTATATTAGTCGTAAGTTTTAAACAAATAAAAAAAAATATGTATATGCACGTGTAAACGTAATTCTGCTCCTTGTAGGGACCCCATTTCGAACTTGGCTCCAGGGCTCCAATTGCTTTATTCTGTATTGGTTGAACATCACTCGTTTAGTGAACTTATACTGAACTCTTTGGTGCAATTTGGCTCAGTCCATAGGTTCGAATTTCCACTGTGCTAGTGTTGAGGTTTATCTCTGCTAAACCCCCACCCTGCTCTTTGTCAGAAAGGGAACACCAATGGTCTTGGAAAGACCGCTGTCCGTCGGAAGGGACGTAAAGCCGTGATTCCGTGTGCAGGTGGGCCATATCCTGTGCTGCATGGCTTTGACGGGAGGCTTCCATATGTTTCCTAATAAATGCCCAGTGGTCCCCATTCCCCCAATCTTCTCTGAGCCCTTTGGGTCCTTTGATCTGGCCATTTAACCCATTATGTGCAGACAAGTGCCGTTCAGAGGTAAAACAACTCAGTTGCAGACCTTCTGTGCCCAGAATCACGGCTGAACCTATCATCCAACTGCGAACAAGGAAAAAAACTCGGGAAAAAAATTTCTCCTCTAAAATGAAAAGAGGAAAACTCAGAGAAAATAAAGAAAACTAATAATAAAGTTAGAAAAAAAAATTTAAGCAGGGAAAAAATCAAATTAATTGAAGAAATACTACAAATTGGGATTAAAAAAAAATCAATATATAAGATGTATCCATAAAAAAGGGGGGGGGGGGATACCAACTGGAATGATCAAAGGGAGAAAAAAAATAACAGAGAAAAGAATTAAGTAAAGAGAAAAATATTATTTTCCAGTCGACTGATTGTAGTCAAATATAACGGATGAATCCAACAAAACGAACGTTTCACCGCACACGAGTGGAATACTAAAGGAATGAAAAAGCGCCATCCCCCACCAGAGACTTTCACAACTTGACAGATGATGATCTATAGATCGCCGTTATTATTATACTTTTATATATAGAGGTTGAGCGGCATAATTACAATAATGTGTAACACTCTTTTTATGGAAGGTTTCTCTTGTAATGCCGCTGAATAAATGAAGAAGCGTTTAGTCATTCATCAACGACCAACAGACGAGATCAGAAGTGCGATTACCTGGAAAGAGGCGCTGGGGGAGGGGAGAAGGGGAGGGGGGGAAGGGCCGCTAAGACTCATTGCTTGAACCGAAAGTTCCTTTTTTTTTTCTGCTTTTTTTTCGCATTAGTTTCAACCTGCATTGTAGCGAAAAACTCCACCCAGACAGATAAGTATGCTTCGAGGAATATTCTAGCTCAGTGGTTCTCAACCTTTTATGCTTCACGTACCCCCTGGAAATGTGTATGTAACTGGCGTACCCCTTGTATAGATAGATAAAACTATAGTTATAGTATAACAATGGGAATAAAATGAAACATATATATCAGTGGCTCTCAACCTTTAATGCTTCACGTACCCCCTGGGAACGTGTATGTTACTGGCGTACCCCTTGTATAGATAGATAAAACTATAGTTATAGTATAACAATGAGAATAAAATAAAACATATATATCAGTGGTTCTCAACCTTTTATGCTTCACGTACCCCCTGGAAATGTGCATGTAATTGGCGTACCCCTTGTATAGATAGATAAAACTATAGTTATAGTATAACAATGGGAATAAAATGAAATATACATATCAGTGGTTCTCAACCTTTTATGCTTCACGTACCCCCTGGAAATGTGTATGTAATTGGCGTACCACTTGTATAGATAGATAAAACTATAGTTATAGTATAACGATGGGAATAAAATAAAATACTGACTTTGTTACTAGATCTAGGGACTTTTGAGCTCTCACGGCGCACCCCAAAAATTTTTACCGCATACCCCACGTTGAGAATCCGTATTCTAGAGCATCGCTTCTCAACGTTTTGAATGATTGGTTCTGAGCAATTTTATAGCAGCTATTTAGAATGACATTGGTCGTGTATTATAATAGTTATTTAAAGGATTGTGACTCATTTCATAGTAGCCATTAGAAGGATTGCGACTCATTTTATAGTAACCATTAGAAGTTCTGAGACTTATTTTATAGTAGCCATTAGAAGTGCTGAGACTCATTTCATAGTAGGCATTATAAGGATTTCGACTCATTTCATTTTAGCCATTAAAAGGATTGCGACTCATTTCATAGTAGCCACTAAAAGGGTTGCGACTCATTTCATAGTAGCCATTAAAAGGGTTGCGACTCATTTCATAGTAGCCGTTGAAAGGATTGCGATCCATTTTATAGTAGCCATTAAAAGGGTTGCGATCCATTTTATAGTAGCCATTAAAAGGGTTGCGATCCATTTTATAGTAGCCATTAAAAGAGACGCGACTCATTTTATAATTGACATTAAAAAGGCTGCGATTCATGTTATAGTAGCCATTAAAAGGATTGCTACACGTTTTTACAATGGTCATTAAAAGGGTTGGGCCGTTCCCCACGGTTAGTGTGTGTGTGTGTATATGGGGGTGGGGGATTTAACATTATGTTGGGGTAAATAATTTATTGTTAACTATTCCAGTTTCCTGTGGGAGGTCTCTGGCAGTGCGGGGGTACTTATCAGTACACCACTGTTCGAAGTTTTCTACAACTTCTAAAATATGCATTTAATAGAAAATTTTTTGATTGAAGATAAAATAATGATCATAAACAAATCTAGATTTTCAACGCTATTCGTTCAGTATTTAAATAGTTATAGAAGACTAGATTTACCCCAGGAATTATTTAAGACTTATTTAACAAATATTATTTCAGATCATTTAATAAACTAAATACACATTTCAGAAGTTTTCGTAACGATTATTTCAATGTTAGACAAATATGAATTCATTTCTTGTTAAATATTTCAACTTCCATTGTTCTAAATACTGAACGAATATTGTTGAAAATCGAGATTCATAAGTTTCATTACGATCTTCATCTTCAGTCACATTTTTCCACTAAATGCATATTTTAAAAGTTAGAGGGCGTCGAAGTTAGATTCCCATTGACATAACACGGAGATTTTCTAATATTTTGATAGGGCAGTGTATTTCATCATTTACCAATGATTCTTTGTATTTATGATAAATATTTATGAATGCTTTATTCCGACAGAAAAACTTAGAAAATGATGGATACACTATAAAAATTTTCGTAAATTTTTAAGCAAAGTAAATATATTTTAAATTAGTTTTATGCTGAAAAACGTTTTTTGATTCCAAGAGGTGGGCGTTAGGAAATATTACCTGGAGAAAGGGGCGTTGGGGTGAAAATTTGTATTAACCGCTGAACTAGACCAAACGAAACAGAGTAGAAGTAATTAAACAATAACCAACGCAACACTAGGAGATTCTTGTCAATTATTTGAAGTCACTTTTAGTTTTGAACAATAACAGGATTGTTAAAATGGATTAATATTTTTCGGTCTTTGTTGATCAGATAGCTTTAGCCTTTGGAACTGTTGGGTTGGGTTTTTTTTTAATCTGAGCATCATTTCTTTGCTCCGTAACGAGCTAAATATTTAAGTCACAAGGACCCTCATAAGTCTCAGAAAAGCTTTGGGAGTGAAATAATAGGAAGCAAACATGCTCCTCTAACTTTTATGCAGAGTTGTTAGGGGAAGATATTTGCCGCCCATTAATGCCATTCAAAATGCTTTCAAACGTGTACAGAATATGTGGCTTTCCTGCACACAGAGCCACAACTTTAAGGAAATCTTTTTAAGTCTCTCTTTTCTCAACATGGGGAGGGAATAGGTAAGTAAAGACACTCTTCATCAGCAAGCTCTTCTGGGTAAGTATAGGTAAGTATATTTTATTTTTTCTTCACGGTTGACCCTCAACGAGAAAACCAAAATTCCAAAGTGGCTGCTCACTTTGGGACCATTCATTCCGGTGACTTAGCAGTACCTTCTGATCACCGGCCACTAGTGGTGAAAGCCCTAGTGGACAGTCGCCTGCCGTGCAGGGAAGGTGCATCATTCGAGGATTCTGCCACTGGAAGCGGATGGGAGCGAGTTCTAATCTTTTTTTTCAATTAGATCTTGCACAAGATGCTGCAAAATATTCCATTAAATACGCTCAACAGAGAATGCTGATTGACGATTTAATGCAACTTTGTGGTGTCTTGATCCCTCTTTTTCCTTCCACACTAGCTGCCTATGTGTGGAGGGGTTTTCTCCTGGTTAGAGCAAAACCCTCTGACATGGATGGTGCCTTGACGTGGCGTCAGAGCTTTTCACTAAACCATCTGGCAGACATCTTTCTATGTAACAGAAAATATTGATTGACATTTAATGCAACCTTTGTGGTGTCTGGATCCCTCTTTTTCCTTCCACACTAGCTGCCTATATGCGGAGGGGTTTTCTCCTGGTTAGAGCAAAACCCTCTGACATGGATGGTGCCTTGACGTGGCGTCAGAGCTTTTCACTAAACCATCTGGCAGACATCTTTCTATGTAACAGAAAATGCTGATTTTACGATTTAATGCAACTTTGTGGTGTCTTGATCCCTCTTTTTCCTTCCACACTAGCTGCCTATATGCGGAGGGGTTTTCTCCTGGTTAGAGCAAAACACTCTGACATGGATGGTGCCTTGACGTGGCGTCAGAGCTTTTCACTAAACCATCTGGCAGACATCTTTCTATGTAACAGAAAATATTGATTGACATTTAATGCAACCTTTGTGGTGTCTTGATCCCTCTTTTTCCTTCCACACTAGCTGCCTATATGCGGAGGGGTTTTCTCCTGGTTAGAGCAAAACCCTCTGACATGGATGGTGCCTTGACGTGGCGTCAGAGCTTTTCACTAAACCATCTGGCAGACATCTTTCTATGTAACAGAAAATGCTGATTTTACGATTTAATGCAACTTTGTGGTGTCTTGATCCCTCGTTTTCCTTCCACACTAGCTGCCTATATGCGGAGGGGTTTTCTCCTGGTTAGAGCAAAACCCTCTGATATGGATGGTGCCTTGACGTGGCGTCAGAGATTTTCACTAAACCATCTGGCAGACATCTTTCTATGTAACAGAAAATACTGATTGACCATTTAATGCAACTTTGTGGTGTCTTGATCCCTCTTTTTCCTTCCACACTAGCTGCCTATATGTGGAGGGGTTTTCTCCTGGTTAGAGCAAAACCCTCTGACATGGATGGTGCCTTGACGTGGCGTCAGAGCTTTTCACTAAATCATCTGGCAGACATACTTCTATGTAACAGAAAATGCTGATTGACCATTTAATGCAACTTTTTGGTGTCTTGATCCCTCTTTTTCCTTCCACACTAGCTGCCTATATGCGGAGGGGTTTTCTCCTGGTTAGAGCAAAACCCTCTGACATGGATGGTGCCTTGACCTGGCGTCAGAGCTTTTCACTAAACCATCTGGCAGACATCTTTCTATGTAACAGAAAATACTGATTGACCATTTAATGCAACTTTGTGGTGTCTTGATCCCTCTTTTTCCTTTTACACTAGCTGCCAATGTGTGGAGGGGTTTTCTCCTGGTTAGAGCAAAACCCTCTGACATGGATGGTGCCTTGACGTGGCGTCAGAGCTTTTCACTAAACCATCTGGCAGACATCTTTCTATGTAACAGAAAGTGCTGATTGACGATTTAATACAACATTTTAGTACCTTTATCCCTCTTTTTCCTCCCGTACTAGCTTCCTATATGGCTGAATCGGTAGCGCGTCAGGTTTGTAATCTGTAGATCTCAGGATCGAGTCCCACCTGGGCCAACGTTGAGATTTATTTCCACAAAACTCTCGGTCACTAGGGGCCCCATGTGGGTTTCGTTTTTTTTCATATTATCTAGCGTTATTAAATGAATAGCTCTTTGCGTTTAGCAGGAGGCCTACAAATTTTCAATTTCTACTAGTATTTCCATTTTTTCGTTCCAAATAGCATTAACATTTTAATTTTATTATAAAATGATTATAATTAATAAGAATAAAATAAATGATTAGCGACATGCATTTCTCTATATAGGTCTTATGATACGTCAGAGAATGTTTATTCCAAGTCGGTCTCGGACTCAAATAATTGACGAAATTGTTCAGGCTCTGACGGACTCGGACTCAATAATTGACGAAATTGTTCAGGCTCTGACAGACTCGGGCTCAAATAATTGACGAAATGGTTCAGGCTCTGACGGACTGGGCTCAATAATTGACTAAATGGTTCAGGCTCTGACGCACTTGGGTTAAAAAATTGACGAAATGGTTCAGGCTCTGACGGACTCGGGCTCAATAATTGACGAAATGGTTCGAGCTCTGACGGACTCGGGCTCAATAATTGACGAAATGGTTCAGGCTCTGACGGACTCGGGCTCAAATAATTGACAAATTGTTCAGGCTCTGACGGACTCGGGCTCAATAATTGACTAAATGGTTCAGGCTCTGACGGACTCGGGCTCAAATAATTGACAAATTGTTCAGGCTCTGACGGACTGGGGCTCAATAATTGACTAAATGGTTCAGGCTCTGACGCACTTGGGTTAAATAATTGACGAAATGGTTCAGGCTGTGACGGACTCGGGCTCAAATAATTGACGAAATGATTCAGGCTCTGACGGACTCGGGCTGAATAATTGACGAAATGGTTCAGGCTCTGACGGACTCGGGTTCAAATAATTGACAAATTGCTCAGGTTCTGACGGACTCGGGCTCAATAATTGACGAAATGGTTCAGGCTCTGACGGACTCGGACTCAAATAATTGACAAATTGCTCAGGCTCTGATGGAATCGGGCTCAATAATTGACGAAATGGTTCAGGCTCTGACGGACTCGGGCTCAAATAATTGACAAATTGTTCAGGCTCTGACGGACTCGGGCTCAATAATTGACTAAATGGTTCAGGCTCTGACGGACTCGGGCTCAAATAATTGACAAATTGTTCAGGCTCTGACGGACTGGGGCTCAATAATTGACTAAATGGTTCAGGCTCTGACGCACTTGGGTTAAATAATTGACGAAATGGTTCAGGCTGTGACGGACTCGGGCTCAAATAATTGACGAAATGATTCAGGCTCTGACGGACTCGGGCTGAATAATTGACGAAATGGTTCAGGCTCTGACGGACTCGGACTCAAATAATTGACAAATTGCTCAGGCTCTGATGGAATCGGGCTCAATAATTGACGAAATGGTCCAGGCTCTGATGGAATCGGGCTCAATAATTGACGAAATGGTCCAGGCTCTGACGGACTCAGGCTCAAATAATTGAGAAATTGTTCAGGCTCTGACTGACTCGGGCTGAATAATTGACGAAATGATTCAGGCTCTGACGGACTCGGGCTCAATAATTGACGAAATGGTTCAGGCTCTGACGGACTCGGGGTCAAATAATTGACAAATTGTTCATGCTCTGACGGACTCGGGCTCAATAATTGACTAAATGGTTCAGGCTCTGACGCACTTGAGTTAAATAATTGACGAAATGATTCAGGCTCTGACGGACTCGGGCTCAATAATTGAAGAAATGGTTCAGGCTCTGACGGACTCGGGCTCAATAATTGACGAAATGGTTCAGGCTCTGACGGACTCGGGCTCAAATAATTGACAAATTGCTCAGGCTCTGACGGACTCGGGCTGAATAATTGACGAAACGGTTCAGGCTCTGACGGACTTGGCTCAATAATTGACGAAATGGTCAGGCTCTGATGGACTCGGGCTCAATAATTGACGAAATATTTCAGGCTCTGACGGACTCGGGCTCAAATAATTGACAAATTGTTCAGGCTCTGACGGACTCGGGCTCAAAAATTGACGAAATGGTTCAGGCTGTGACGGACTCGGGCTCAAATAATTGACAAATTGCTCAGGCTCTGACGGACTTGGGTTAAATAATTGACGAAATAGTTCAGGCTCTGACGGACTCGGATTCAATAGCTTTAAGCTCGGGCTCGAAAAATTGATCTCGTCCTGAACTTGTTTCTGCTAAGGTTCATTGCAACTGTACCAATGAGAAATTTGATTTGGTGAAATCGGAAACCGTCTCAAGCGGAATGGGATGAGTTGTTTACGCTTTGTATAAACTTTTATGAGCAAAAATTCTTTGAATTCCTCTTCCAGATCCATAACCATTGTTAGTTTAGTAAAGTGTCTCAAGACAGACAACAGTGGAATACGATTTTGGCGGAAGAATAGAAACATGATTCATTACAGCTCACAGAATTTTTAGTTCATTTTCAAAAAAAAAAAGCCGCCAGTGTTTTCACTTTGTCGTCTGTAGAGATTCACTTTTTTTTAGAGATAATTTCTGTTGAGTTGGATAGATATTGATTATGTAGTACCGATTCGTATTTTTCGAATATACCAATAGTTTTCATACCAAACCCAGGCACATAATACAAACAATGAAAATGACGATTCTGATCCATTTTTAGAACATTTTTTTACCAATACTTTTCATCATCATCATCATCATCATCATCATCATCATCATCATCATCATCATCATCATCATCATCATCATCATCATCATCATCATCAAGCAGCCATGGGCTACGGAGGTCCAACCAGACCATGCAGTTTAATTCTCCAAGCATATCTGTCCTGAGCTACATCTGCTGCATTCGGCCACTGCACACCAATTCTAACAAGGTCCTGTTTGACATTGTCTGCCCACCGCATCCTAGGTCTCCCCCTCCTTCTGAGGCCTCTAGGCACACTGTTCATAACCCTATTCGCCAATCTATAATTATCCATACGGGCAACATGGCCAAACCAGCGGAGTCTCTCTCTGCACAATATGCTGCTTAAAGGAGGTTGCAGACTCCTTTGCCTAACCTCATCATTAGTTACAAAGTTAAACCACCTAATACCCAAGATACTGCGTAAGCATCTGGAATCAAAAGCATCTAGTTTCCTGTTATCTTGTTTACACAGCGTCCAAGTTTCACTACCATAACTAACCCTAGAAAGAACCAAACTATTATACAGTCTGATTTTAGTCTTTAGGTGTATACGCCTATTTCTCCACAATCTCCATAGATTCTTAAAAGTCCCGGCAGCAATCCCTATTCGTCTGTTAATCTCATGCCGCACATCACCAGTATCAGTTACATAGCTCCCAAGGTAATTAAACTGTGACACCTGCTCAAGACTGCAACCATTCAGATTAACTGAATCACAACCTGCCTGACCAATTTTCATCACTTTAGTTTTCTCTCTGTTTATAACCAAACATACTCTACTACCAGTCTCATCAACAGCTCGAATGAAAGAGTTCATCTCATCAACATCATTTGCCAAAAGGGCTAAATCATCAGCATAATCTAAATCAGAAATTTTCGTATCTCCAGCCCATTTAAGGCCAAAATCTTTTCCTCGAAGCGAATTTCGCATAACATAATCAATAACCAAACTAAAGAGAAAAGGAGACAAAATGCACCCTTGTCGAACATCAGACGTAATGCTAAACCAATTGCTACAAGACTTACCAACTCTCACACATGACTCAGTGTTATTATAGAGAGCTTTCATTATGTTAACTAACTTGTCTGGTATACCATATGATCTCACAATCAACCACAAATTATGACGATCAACAGAGTCGAAAGCCTTTTTGAAATCAACAAAGCTAGCAACCAAAGGTTTCTGAAACTCTAAACATTTCTCAAGAATCTGCCTAAGTGAAAATATCTGATCTACACATCCCCTACCACTTCTGAATCCACATTGCTCATCACGCAATTGCCTGTCAACCAGATTCTTAATTCTATTAAGCACAATCATGGAAAGAACTTTACCTGGAACAGAGAGTAAGCTGATACCCCTATAGTTATCACAAGAACTGCGATCACCTTTTTTGAAAATAGGGATAATAATAGCTCTGGTAAAATCTTTAGGAACCATGCCTTTATCATAAAAGTTATTCAAAATTTCAGTCATCCAAGTGGTAACCGAAACATTCCCAGCTCTGAGCATTTCTGTAGTAATTTCATCTACCCCTGGGGATTTATGAAGTTTAAGTTTAGAGATAGCCAAACTAACTTCAGATTGTGTTATAGGGCCAACATTAAAGCTGCCAATGCATCTATCATCATTACAAACAATGGGAGTAGAACTAACCACATTGTTTAGAACATCACTGAAATGCTCAGCCCACCTAGCCATGACAGAATCCTCACCTTCTATAACCTTACCTTGTTTATCCTTCAATCCCTGTTATGCCTGTCCGTTTTCTACCACATAAAACATTAACTGTCTGGTACAGCTCTCTGCTGTTATGCTGCCTAACCGCTTCCTCAGCTTTGTCAGCCAAGCTATCAAGCCAAAGATTTTTATCAGTAGCTTAACTGATCCTTTACACGTTTATTAAGCTCTCTGTAATCTTTTCTATTAGGACTAGTAGGGTACTGATTAAGGACATTCCTGCAGTTCCTTCTTTCTGAAATAAGCTCAGTTGCCTTATCACTTAAATAATTATGCCTCCTCTGCTCCTTTTTTCCTAAAAGAGTACTGTTAGTTTCCAAAAAAGCCTGTTTAAAATGGCCCCATTCTTCCTCAATTTCAGTATTAAGCAAACCATGACTGTCATAATGACTAAGTAACCTATCATGGTAAGCTTTAGCTATAACTGGGTCTTTCAGAGCTTCAGTATTAAAGGTAAATTTTTTAACCCTAGCACAACACTTTTTAAGTTTAAGTTGCAAGACACTTTTAACAAGATAATGGTCAGATTCAATTTCAGCTCCCCTATATGCCCTGGTATTTCTAACAGAACTAGCCCATTTGCTGTTAATTAATATATAATCAATCATATTCCTATGCAGCCCATCAGGTGAAACCCACGTGTATTTATGTATGTCGCGGTGTTTGTAATATGTGTTAGTTATTCTGAAACCATTGAGTTTACTTACCTGTAGGAGACGTTGCCCATTGCCATTGCAGCTACCAATACCAAAAGGGCCTATCACCCCTCCCCAAAGATCAGAGTCAGTACCAACTTTGGCATTGAAGTCACCAAGAACAAGGGTAATATCTCCTTTCTTGACAGAATTCAAAATATCCTGAAGTTGTCCGTAAAACCTATCCTTCTCATCCTCATCAGCATCCTCAGTGGGGGCATAACAGCAGATAACATTCAAGTCTCTAATGCTTGTCTGAAATTTTGCTGTAAGAAACCTTTCATTAATGCACTCATATCCTAGAAGAGCATCACTAACATGTCTGCTGAGCAGCAGACCCACGCCTTGGTGATGCTTTCCCTCCTCCTTCCCTGTAAAGAGAAATTTAAAGTTATTTTTAAGTATCTCACCTTTACCTATCCATCTGGTGTCTTGCAAGCCTAGAATATCTAGGTTAAAGCGCTGGAATTCCTGCATGAGGACATCAAGAGAATAATCTCTATATAATGTCCTCACGTTCCACGTTCCTGCAGAGAGAAAATGATTAGTAGGATTTTTAAAGAAATTAGGTTTATTGAGATTGGTAGGGCCAACAATATCAAACAGCCCCCTGATCGCAGGCATGGGGCAAAGACCCGTTCCTCCTCCGCTAAAGGCTGAAGTCACCGATGCTGGTAGGAACTTCAGGCACCACCTTTTCAAGTGGACTTTTTCAAGAGCCACATGGCCTGCCTGAGACGCATTACTCCAGTTTAGGCTTGACGATGCCCAACTAGCTAAGTAAGGTTCAGGTACCTGCGATGGCCTCTGATTAGGATTATCCACCAGCTGATATAAGGTATCCCATGCCTCTGTTCACTTAGAGCTGGCAACCCAGAAGCAAACAGAAAACACAGCGGCAGACTCTCCCTCAACAGAGGCCCACAAGTGCAGCAAGCCCAGGATCCATAATCAACTCAAATCCATAAACAAGTCCAGTCTGGTAGGTATAAATGGTCAGCACCAGGACCCCTGTGAAGTTGACCACTCCTCAGCAGGGTTGAAAAAAAGAAAAAAAATTTTTTTTTTCTTTTTTCAAATGCTTTTAGGTGCATAATAATCAGTTCATAGTACTCATCAAAAATGGATATTTTTGGTTCTTAATCAAGATATTTTATCTATTGCTTAAAAATAAAATGTTTTTTTTCCAATTCATTATTCATTAGAAATGCATTTTTTCGTTTTTAGAGAGAGAGTTTTTTCTGCGACTCTTTCAGAATATAGTTTTTTTTTTCCCTAGTGGCTATTCACT
Source organism: Ryuthela nishihirai (assembly GCA_038380435.1). Classification (NCBI taxonomy): domain Eukaryota; kingdom Metazoa; phylum Arthropoda; class Arachnida; order Araneae; family Heptathelidae; genus Ryuthela; species Ryuthela nishihirai. The sequence continues at coordinate 131,318,126 of JAWZYU010000001.1, read as the reverse complement.
AAGTTTGGATTGGACACATTTTTTAACAGAATATCGTAAAAATCGAGGTCAATGAACCAATAAAGCCGCAAAATTTACAAAAAAATTAAACTGAATTTCACATTTCCTATTCGTCCGGCAGATGCCACTAGTTCACTTTAAAGTTTACGCAGTCTGATGCTCTGATGACGTCACCGCGTACTCAGCTTCTACTGGCTGCTTGGCGGCTGGCACGCGTCACATTGTCGGGCGCGTGGGGTTCGCGAGCCTTTACGGCAGGAGGCCAATCATCTGCCTACAGAACATGATGGATGCGATTTTCTTGTTTTAAAGAACTTCCGGAATATATCAGAGAATGGCTTTTTTTCGTTTTTATCTCCTCTCTTGTTGTTGTTGCTCCTTTGGCGTTGAAGCTCCCCGTGTGAGGGCTATTGTGGAGTCTGCTGGCAGCCAACACCTGCTGTTTAGGCTTTGCCAGTATCAGACATTCTGTTATGGGTGCAGTGGAATCTATAGATTAACTGAGTTGATGACATGATGGTTGGTGATGGAGTTGACCTCTTTTTCCCGTTGTAACCTGTTCGGGTTGGGTTGTTTTACCTCTGAGCGGCACTTTTTTTGCACACCATGGGCTAAATGGTCAGGTCACATGCACCCCGAAGGCTCAGAGAAGGTTGGGGGAGGAGACTCTCTGGAACAGCTGTTGGAAGACAGATAGTAGCCTCCCGTCAAGGTCATCCAGCGTGTTCTTTAATGTGCACAGGGTATGACTCTCCCGTACACGGATCACGGCTTAAAATCGCATCCGACGGACGGTGGTTTTTTCAAAGCCCATCGGTGTCCCCTACTGACTGTGGGCAGGGCGGAGAATTTTGCGGAAATAAATCTCAACGCTGACCCAGCTGGGACTCGAATCTGGGAGCTACAGATTACGAGCCTGGCGCGCTACCGACTGAGCCACCCCCGCCCCAACCTGTTAGGTTGATGGAGAAAATATTGAATGGTGCTAAGTACATTTCTCCGTTTTTTTTTTTTGGCAATGGAGAATCTGTTGCTGATTTGATGTTTTGATTTTCAGCTCGTTTTCTTTTTTTTTTCACTTTGTCGTCTGTCTATCTGGAGATTTTTATTTTTCTACAGAGGAAAATAAAATGTTCTTTTTTAGGTTGTATGAGTCTTAGAGAGGTTTTCGGATCAGTGCTTTGTTGTACTCAAAGTAATGCAGACGATTTCGGATTCAGTTTTGATTTAAATTTCTATTTTTTTCTCGTAATTTGTGGCAATCACTCTGTGTGAATCATGAAATGGATGTAAGAAACGTGAAACGAATAATTTCTATTGATTGCATTTGAATCTTTTAATCAGTCTTTAGCAATTGGAAATAAGCGCCGTCGGCTTTTCATTTTTTTAAAGGTATTCTCTCTCTTATATTAATGAATATCTCTTAGCGTTTGTAGGGGCGGGGGTGGCTCAGTCGGTAGCGCGCCAGTCTCGTAATCTGCAGTTCCCAGGTTCGAGTCCCAGCTGAGTCAGCGTTGAGATTTATCTCCGCAAAATTCCCCGCCTGCCCACGGTCAGTAGGGGACACCGATGGGCTTGGAAAGGCCGCCGTCCGTCGTATGGGACGTTAAGCCGTGTCCCGTGTGTGGGAGAGCCATACTCTGTGCACGTTAAAGAACACGCTGGATAGCCTTGACGGGAGGCTACCATCTGTCTCCCAACAGCTGTTCCAGTGGGTCCCCTTCTCTGAGCCTTCGGGGTCCATGTGACCTGGCCATTTAGCCCATGGTGTGCAAAAAAGTGCCGCTCAGAGGTAAAATAACCCAAACCCAACCCTTAGCGTTTGTAAATAATGTTGATGAAGAATGTTCAGCTTTTACGAATTATTTTTACCTTTCTTTGTTCGGAGTAACATTCATTGTAATTATTTAAAGTTTGTTTTAACCTATAACATGAAGATGCAAAAAAATTGTTTAGTTCACGTATTTCACGATGTAAAGAGAATTTTTTGATTTATTTATTGGGTTGCTTTACCTCTGAGTGGCATTTTTTTTGCACACAATGAGCTAAATGCCCAGGTTTCAAGGACCCCGAAGGCCCAGAGAAGGTTGGGGGAAGGCTCTCTCGCACATGGGGCAAAAGAGACATACCCTGTGCACGACTTGCAAGGGCCGCCGTCCGTCGGTGGGCTTTACGTTTCACCGATGGGTAGCGGCTTTTCCAAGCTACCGATAGAGCCACCCACGCCCACCGTTTATCGGGTTGGGGCTCTATAAAAAACGAAGTGGTTCGGGATGAACCTCAATAAGTCCGTGCACGGAAATATGAACACGAACTCATATCTAATAGGTCGTAATGAAATACTCTTAAGGGCGCTCAGTCTGAAAAAAATAATAACATATAAATTAATATTGTAGACGGGTCATTTTGATAGGAATTTGATATTTAGGTGGCTCATATGATAGTCAAAGGTTTAAACTGATTATCGTACCCCCAAATTGATGAAAACTGCAAAAATCCTTACACAAAATGGGGCGGGGGTGGCTCAGTCGGTAGCGCGCCAGACTCGTAATCTGTAGTTCCCAGGTTCGAGTCCCAGCTGGGTCAGCGTTGAGATTTATCTCCGCAAAAATTCCCCGCCCTGCCCACGGTCAGTAGGGGACACCGATGGGCTTGGAAAGGCCACCGTCCGCCGGATGGGACGTTAAGCCGTGGCCCCGTGTGCGGGAGAGCCATACCCTGTACACGTTAAAGAACACGCTGGATGACCTTGACGGGAGGCTACCATCTGTCTCCCAACAGCTGTTCCAGTGGGTCCCCTCCCCCAACCTTCTCTGAGCTTTCGGGGTCCATGTGACCTGGCCATTTAGCCCATGGTGTGCAAAAAAGTGCCGCTCAGAGGTAAAACAACCCAACCCTTACACAAAATTCAAATATCGTATTTATATTGCGAACAACTTGTTTTAACAGTTGTGATTTAACTTTTTGAAATAAATTTTAAAAACTAGCAAAAGTTTCACTAAATGTTTCAGCTTCCATAACTCTTTAATATTAGATTAGCATTATAAAAAATAGAGATTTAGAGAGCTCTGACCGAGATCTTCAATTTATGTCTAGTGACTTTTTTCAGTAAAATATTTACTTTCAAAGTTAGGTAGATTTGAATGTGGCTATTCGTTCACTTAACATGAAAGTGTCCGGACACTTTTTGCAACATAGTGTATAAAAGTAATTGATAATGCCTACATAAAAGAGAAACTGTTTGGAAGAATCTATTTAAAATTTAGAGCGCAAAATTTTTAGAATTTCGCAGGTATAATTTAATATTAAAGTGGTGACTCATAAATAATTCTACGTCGTTGTCGAAGGGTTGGGTTGTTTTACCTCTAAGCGACATTTTTTTGCACACATGGGCTAAATGGCCAGGTCACATGGACCCCGAAGGCTCAGAGAAGGTGGGGGGAGGGGACCCACTGGATCAGCTGTTGGGAGACAGATGGTAGCCTCCCGTCAAGGCCATCCAGCGTGTTCTTTAACGTGCACAGGGAATGGCTCTCCCGCACACGGGGCCACGGCTTAACGTCCCATCCCACGGACGGCGACCTTTCCAAGCCCATCGGTGTCCCCTACTGACCGTGGGCAGGGCGGGGAATTTTGCGGAGATAAACTCAACGCTGACCCAGCTGGGACTCGAACCTGGGAACCACAGATTACGAGCCTGGCGCGCTACCGACTGAGCCAACCCCGCCCCAAAGTTAGAATGAAAGGCATATCCCACTTGGGGAAATGCCTTTCTGTTGTCGAAGGCGAAGGTGGGATCTAGAAATGTAGCGAGTAAAAACAACCCTCTCTTTAAGAATTTTTTTTCTCGTTGAGTAATGATTTTCCTAGCCAGTTTAAAGGCAAATGCTTCAATATTCTATCAAACACCTGCCATTCAACAAATAATCTAAGAGAACTTGCTGAAGTATCAATTGAATAGTCTCATAGTCACCAACTGTTTCCGGGGCGGGGGTGGCTCAGTCGGTAGCGCGCCAGGCTCGTAATCTGTAGTTCCCAGGTTCGAGTCCCAGCTGGATCAGCGTTGAGATTTATCTCCGCAAAATTCCCCGCCCTGCCCACGGTCAGTAGGGAACACCGATGGGCTTGGAAAGGCCGCCGTCCGTCGGATGGGACGTTAAGCCGTTGCCCCGTGTGCGGGAGAGCCATACCCTGTGCACGTTAAGGAATACGCTGGATGGCCTTGACGGGAGGCCATCCAGCGTATTTGCGGGGAATTTTGCGGAGATAAATTTCAACGCTGACCCAGCTGGGACTCGAACCTGGGAACTACAGATTACGAGCCTGACGCGCTACCAACTGAGCCACCTCCGCCCCAAGATAATATGTAATGCATCAACTGACAGTCTCATTGTCTCAATATTGTTTTCATCCATGCTTAGCCACAAATAGTAGTATTCCCTGCCCTGCCCACGGTCAGTAGGGGACACCGATGGGCTTGGAAAGGCCGCCGTCCGTCGGATGGGACGTTAAGCCTTGGCCCCGTGTGCGGGAGAGCCATACCCTGTGCACGTTAAAGAACACGCTGGATGGCCTTGACGGGAGGCTACCATCTGTCTCCCAACAGCTGTTCCAGTGGGTCCCCTCCCCCCAACCTTCTCTGAGCCTTCGGGGTCCATGTGACCTGGCCATTTAGCCCATGGTGTGCAAAAAAGTGCCGCTCAGAGGCAAAACAACCCAACCCAACCCACAAATAGTAAATCAGTCAAAGTCAAAACCTTGCTCCAACCATTAATAGTTTTCACTAACTGTGCATCTAGAATTCTGAACGGTGCGTGGACAAACTTTCTTGTACCTCCGCAGTGACGTCATTGGTGGCGTAAGTTTTCAGCTCCCTGGAATTCCGCAGGTATTTGACCGATCAGTCTCAAATTTGGTGTTGCTGTCTCCCTTGTGTCTTTCTGTGTAGAAGTAAGAGATCGGGTTCCTAGTTGCTGTGGGTCGGGAGTAGTATAGTCACAACCTACGGATCCCCCACTAGTGCTTTCCCCCCTATGACGTCACCGACCACGCCCCTATGGCGTCACCGACCACGCCCCTATGACGTCACCGACCACGCCCATATGACGCAACAGGCCACGCCCCTATGACGCAACATGACGTAATCATTACATAATCATTACGTAACCGACCTTTATTAATAATTCCCCCCTTTATTAAACCCCCCTTTCCCCCTCAGTGGCGCCATCTGTTGACAGTGAGAAGTACTATTTTCCCAAAAAACCCTTTATTTTCACTCTAATTTCTCGTTTTCGGACCCCCCGGTCGCCCTACCTATATTTTAAGCCCTCCCCCTTATTAAAAACCCTCCTGGCGCCACCTGTCGACAGTGAGAAGTACTATTTTCCCCAAAAACCTCTTTATTTTAAGTCTAATTTCTCGTTTTCGGCCCCCACGGTCGACCTACCTATATTTTAAGCCCTCCCCCTTATGAAAAACCCTCTGGTTGACCATTTTAAGGCCCCACTCCTTCACTCGGCTGATGCAAGTCTCAGAATAATTGCATGGAACGATTGACTGGTCTTAGAATAATTGTACAGAAAAGGATGATACAAAATTCCTTAGTAATTAAACACTCATCAAAATTCCCTTACCTCTATTAAAAATCATCCTACAGTTGAAATTCATTTTACTCTTACTGTTTCCATAGAAAATACCATAGGGTGAAATTAATAATGGTTTAAATTATTCGTAGGGATGACATGTTAAATCTGCTTTTAGAACACACGTCTGCAGTGGAAAAATTTTCAAACTCCGTTAATCAACTCCCTAGTAATTAAACACTCGTCATAATATTCCTCACCTTTATTAAAATCACGGTCGAAATAAAAAATCAGTTTTTCTGTAGATGTGTTTCACCGGAAAAAAAAAATCGTCCCTCGCTCTGTGGATTCCGTCCGACCTACCATTCTTTATAACTAGCTTTTTCTATGTATTTCTTACATCAAAGCCAACACTAGCACTGAACTCTTTTGAATGCAGATCTCAAATTGTAAATCAACTCACAGAGTTGTATTTATTCCTTAGTAATTAAAATCCTTTGCTATTCATTTAGCCAGGACGACTAAACGATTCCTTTATAATTAAAATTCCCTGCTATTAAACTCCCTAGTAATTAAGCACTCATCAAAATTCCCTTACCTTTATTAAAAAACCACCGTACGGTTGAAATAGTCTGTAGATGCGTTTTATCGAAAAAAAAAAACTTCTTCTCGGCAACGAGAGTCGAACGCACTACCCACAGCTTCATTCTGTCAACTCCTAACAAGAACCAACCTGCAATGGAAAAGGCATTCCTGAAGTCGTACGTGGAGTCATGCCCACACGTGTCCGTTTACCGGTCAGGTAGCAACGAAACATCTCGTGACACAATCGCCCTGGGAGGTTGAGTGTCCAGCGCTCAGCAGTGTGATGACTCATACGATGTTGTTCTCTGAGGGTAGGTGACGTCACAACAAGGGGAAAGTAACGTGGAGTGACCAGCGAGTGACACGTATCAGAAGACTGAGCACTAGGGATGTTTAACCTTCAGTATAATTTTACACAGTGTGTTAGGATTAACAACTCTTATAGCATAGTTATTGCGGGTAGGCTCCCTCTCCACTTTTAAAATTTAGATCTTACATCGACAGTCTTTTCATATACGTATTTTTATAACCATTTTAAAACCAACACTTATTTCTTTTATCCCTAGCGATTACTGGTTGTTGCATTTTTTACTAGAAGAAACCCTACCCCTGCAGTAACAGCCCCCGCAGAAAATGAAAAATGCTATCGGGCGAAAAATTAATAAAAATCTGATTTTATTTGTCGTGATGAAAAATATTGATGGGGTAATAGGGTTCGACTTAAAAGACTTCGTGTTCGGATCCTCACCACGGACAACCTCTCGCTGACGGACGGTTAAACCCTACGAAATTATTCCAAACGGGGAATCACAAGGTTTTTATTGACGAATGAATCTTGGACCTGTACTGCTTCCGTACATCGTGAAAACCCACACACAGCCTTGAACCGTGTTCCCAATTTCCTTTACTAAGTCACTTCAAAAAACATTGTGATTGCAAAAGTATGACTAACTGTTTTATTACGCCGCGTTTTAAAAATACTTATTACTGCTGTATCCGCGGTACGGGAGAGTAACACTGTTCGAAGAAAAATCAGGTAAAACAGTTTTTAAAAAAAAATCGTTTCCTCCGTCGTTTGCGTATGTCTCATCACGCGGGTGAAAAAATATTTTTTTTTGTACGAGGTAGAATGTTAAAACTACGTCGCGTGCAAAAACTTTAGTACCATCACGAATGCACATTAATGGAGTAGGGAGGTCGTAGTTTAATACTTCAGCTATAAAATAATAATACAATGTCTCACGCACCCCTCTCAACTTGTCTACGCTAATCCGCGGAAATTTTATTTGCAACGGGTCCCTAGCGATTACTGGTTGTTGCATTTTTTACTAGAAGAAACCCTACCCCTGCAGTAACAGCCCCCGCAGAAAATAAAAAATGCTATCGGGCGAAAAATTAATAAAATCTGATTTTATTCGTCGTGATGAAAAATATTGATGGGGTAATAGGTTCGACTTAAAAGACTTCGTGTTCGGATCCTCACCACGGACAACCTCTCGCTGACGGACGGTTAAACCCTACGAAATTACTCCAAACGGGGAATCACAAGGTTTTTATTGACGAATGAATCTTGGACCTGTACTGCTTCCGTACATCGTGAAAACCCACTCACAGCCTTGATTCGTGTTCCCAATTTCCTTTACTAAGTCACTTCAAAAAACATTGTGATTGCAAAAGTATGACTAACAGTTTTATTACGCCACGTTTTAAAAATACTTATTACTGCTGTATCCGCGGTACGGGAGAGTAACACTGTTCGAAGAAAAATTAGGTAAAACAGTTTAAAAAAAAAAAAATCGTTTCCTCCGTCGTTTGCGTATGTCTCATCACGCTGGTGAAACCGGGTGAAAAAAATTTTTTTTTGTACGAGGTAGAATGTTAAAAGTACGTCGCGTGCAAAAACTTTAGTTCCATCACGAATGCACATTAATGGAGTAGGGAGGTCGTAGTTTAATACTTCAGCTATAAAAAAAAATAATACAATGTCTCACACACACCTCTCCACTTGTCTACACTAATCCGCTGAAATTTCATTTGCAACGGAGGCTGATACTTCGAATCCGCTATATGTTCCGGAGCTGCAGTGGCCCCTGCTGAATGCTACGCTATCAGAAGTCCATGTGGCTGTCACGTTCTCCAAGCGCTCAGAATATTACTATACTTATAACTGATCTAATATTACTTATAACTGATCTAAAGTCCGTTTTAATCAATACTTATTTCTTTCAACTCTGCGACTATTGGGCTGGCACATTTTCACTAGAAGGATCGCCTCACAGTGGCAATCCCACAGAAAAAATTAATAAAAGGAAAAAATCTGATTTTATTCCCCCTGATGAAAAATATTGAAGGTAATAGGGTCGACCTAAAAGGCCCGTGTTCGGATCCTTGCCCCGAATGGTTTTTAACAAAAGTCCTACGAAATTAAAAACTATCCCGTTACACGACGGCGTTGTTTAAAAATACTTATTACGGCTGTATCCTCAGCAAACTCTTTCCTAGGAAGTAACGCTACTCGATGCAGCCCCAGTTACATGCTTTTACCGGGTAAAGACTGTGCGTCAGAATGTTAAAAGTAGAATTCATACGTTTCCGTAAAAAAAAAAAAAAACTTTAGTTCCTGCTTAAAGGAGTATGGTTCGATTCAGGAAGAATAGGATTTGACCTCGTGCATTAGAAAAAAGAACAAATCCGTCCCCGGTGTCCTTTGTTAGGTTGTAGTATTAGTATCCTTATACAAGCTCACTTCAAATTTTCATGTGACATTCTGGGGTTGAGTTTCAACCTTTTTATTTTTTCCAACCGCGATAATGCGCAGTTTTCTGCGGAACGCGAGCGACTTCGACGCCAAGGACGACCCGCACTAAACGGTACGACCGTGCACTAGAAAACCGTGAACGGACTTGTGTGAAACGTAATGTACAGAGCTTGACAACAGTAATGTAGACTGGGATCCTCGCTCACTATACTATCATAACCCTCGAGAAATTATCAAATATGAATAGACCTCTGTAAAGTTCCGACCCCACAATCTTCTGAGTTCATTCCCCGGTCGATGCTGTCAGGATCACAAGGGATGTTTTACACATTCAACGACTTTTTCTGACATTCGCTAATCAAAGTGTCTATCTACACATCAGACTTGTCATTACATCGACAAACTACGTGTCCATAGGCTGAGTAAGCATTTAGAATGAAAAATTGAGTCTGCTTCACGACACACATTCGTAAAACGCTCATTAATTATTTTGTGAGAGAAAAGCATGCATAAAGTTCAAACACTATACATCTTCCCTTTCTAAAAAATCTGAAAAACTCACTGGAAAACAACAATATTTCCGTGAAAAATTAGGTCCCTGAATCGAGCCCTAGTTCGCGGCGTTCATTGACTTCAACCACCGATGAAACTTAACGTAAGCTCTCTCGCTGTTAGTTCAAGGTGCTTTCACACGCTCTTTTCAGAGTTCCTGGCCCACCTACTACGTTTCAATAAGCGCATAAGTGTGTGTGTGTGTGATGGTGGCTAGCTACAAACACAAGTTTCGCTACAATATAACACTGAGATGTCTGTTTAGTTATTTTTCTCTATTTCTATACTAGTGGTACAGTGCGAAAGTAGTTAGCACACGTTTTTTATATGTATCCTGTTTGGAAATAACACTGTCTATGGACCATTACTCCTGTACATACCATAAGCATAATACCTCGCGATTCTAAGAGTCCCCCGAACCTTTATCTAATATTATGATATTATATTATGGTATATTAGGTATTAATCTTATTTTTGTAGTTCAACGGAGTGCTTTGAGCTTGCTCGACCGCTGTCATGGGTTGGACCGCTAGCGGCCCGCATATTTAATCCAGAATTAGTACATGCAAACATTTTCTTTTGTAATCGTATCAGGTGTAGAGCAGGACAAGATACATCAATCATCAGGACAAACAATATTGCAGAAGTGAGAAAAAGAAGCGACAGGAAAGCACACTACCTGCAATCATCACCTCAAAACAACTAAGACAGAGGGCGCCACGTGCAGGGTTGAAAAGCAGTTCATAACAATGGTTTAACCATTCATTTTTTTTTAAGTATTAGGATATTCATGTTACAATTTCTTACAACAGCGTTCATAGCTAGTGAAGACACAAGTCAGCAACATTCACACCTCTGTGTAAGCACACGAATATTACATTTCAACAACGTACACTTTTCGTGTGAGTATGTGAATATTACATTTTAGCTGTATGTGCACTAGACGTTCAGTTGCGAAGAATATTTAAAAACATCAGTGCAAACTCACTGAAGCGTGTCTCTTTCTTGTGTCTCTCCATATCTATATACTATTCTTATGAGCACAAAAGATAGAACTTTCGAAGTAAGATGAAGCATGTATCGGTTTAAAAAAAAGATTTTGAGCTTTTCACCAACGCCATCTAGGGACAACAATGTTGACTGTCTTATTCAAGCAAATCTATGAATATGTAGGAGAATGTTTCTCTGATCTTATGCAAAGTATATTCTTGTGTGGTGTATGGTATTATTCAACGGATGTCTTTCTAAGTGTATGCACATATCCGTGCGATGGATTAAGTTTTTTCTCACATACTTGTTTCGCCTCTGTAATTGTATGCTTTCACGTTTGTGAGTGTGTGCGTATGTTTCTGTGTGCGGGCGAGTGTGTGTGTGTGTGAGTATGTTTCTGTGTGCGGGCGACTGTGTCCGTGAGTATGTTTTCATGTTTGTTTCGCTGAATCTGATATGTGTATACGTCTTCATGTCTCTCTCGGTGTGTCTGTATGTGTATATGTTACCGTATGCAAGAATAAACATATTGTCTTACGGACACTTGCTCGCTACAGAAGAAGCTAACAATTTACAAACCTCGTCAGATCGGTATTATAGCTCTATTAGGAAATCTCATCGAAAAGTCACTAAACAGATAAGTTTACTAAAGATGCACGCTTGTATACAATTTTTCAGATTCTTTTACCTTTCTCGATTCTGTTAAGTAGAACAATGAAATAGCATTGCAGGAAAAAATCTTTTATTCATACACTAAGAAATTACAAGGACGACCCATCAGATATAGAACAGAAATTAGTAACACTATTACATTTATTTAGTATATGTTCAGAGGCGCGCACCAGTTCGTCATACACTTCGTTTAGTAATATAGGAAAGTGTAGCATGTAGGAATCTTCAACTCCTGCCTCTTCCACAAAAAGTTTAGCGATATCGCTTAAATGAATGTTTCTCACTGCTTCGGCGAAACGGGATATGGCCACACACGAATGGCGAAGCTGACTTGAATGATCTACTTCACACCCAATACAGTTCGTACGTAGAATCCGAAAAATTTCTTTTCTGACCAGTGTATTTAATGTTTTTCTGAAACCTAGCTTTGCTCTCTGATCGTGCAGTTCAGCATTAGACAGTCTTCGAGTAAGGGATGTCGAATTATCTACATCCCTTACTCGAAGACTGTCTAATGCTGAACTGCACGATCAGAGAGCAAAGCTAGGTTTCAGAAAAACATTAAATACACTGGTCAGAAAAGAAATTTTTCGGATTCTACGTACGAACTGTATTGGGTGTGAAGTAGATCATTCAAGTCAGCTTCGCCATTCGTGTGTGGCCATATCCCGTTTCGCCGAAGCAGTGAGAAACATTCATTTAAGCGATATCGCTAAACTTTTTGTGGAAGAGGCAGGAGTTGAAGATTCCTACATGCTACACTTTCCTATATTACTAAACGAAGTGTATGACGAACTGGTGCGCGCCTCTGAACATATACTAAATAAATGTAATAGTGTTACTAATTTCTGTTCTATATCTGATGGGTCGTCCTTGTAATTTCTTAGTGTATGAATAAAAGATTTTTTCCTGCAATGCTATTTCATTGTTCTACTTAACAGAATCGAGAAAGGTAAAAGAATCTGAAAAATTGTATACAAGCGTGCATCTTTAGTAAACTTATCTGTTTAGTGACTTTTCGATGAGATTTCCTAATAGAGCTATAATACCGATCTGACGAGGTTTGTAAATTGTTAGCTTCTTCTGTAGCGAGCAAGTGTCCGTAAGACAATATGTTTATTCTTGCATACGGTAACATATACACATACAGACACACCGAGAGAGACATGAAGACGTATACACATATCAGATTCAGCGAAACAAACATGAAAACATACTCACGGACACAGTCGCCCGCACACAGAAACATACTCACACACACACACACTCGCCCGCACACAGAAACATACGCACACACTCACAAACGTGAAAGCATACAATTACAGAGGCGAAACAAGTATGTGAGAAAAAACTTAATCCATCGCACGGATATGTGCATACACTTAGAAAGACATCCGTTGAATAATACCATACACCACACAAGAATATACTTTGCATAAGATCAGAGAAACATTCTCCTACATATTCATAGATTGCTTGAATAAGACAGTCAACATTGTTGTCCCTAGATGGCGTTGGTGAAAAGCTCAAAATCTTTTTTTTAAACCGATACATGCTTCATCTTACTTCGAAAGTTCTATCTTTTGTGCTCATAAGAATAGTATATAGATATGGAGAGACACAAGAAAGAGACACGCTTCAGTGAGTTTGCACTGATGTTTTTAAATATTCTTCGCAACTGAACGTCTAGTGCACATACAGCTAAAATGTAATATTCACATACTCACACGAAAAGTGTACGTTGTTGAAATGTAATATTCGTGTGCTTACACAGAGGTGTGAATGTTGCTGACTTGTGTCTTCACTAGCTATGAACGCTGTTGTAAGAAATTGTAACATGAATATCCTAATACTTAAAAAAAAATGAATGGTTAAACCATTGTTATGAACTGCTTTTCAACCCTGCACGTGGCGCCCTCTGTCTTAGTTGTTTTGAAGTGATGATTGCAGGTAGTGTGCTTTCCTGTCGCTTCTTTTTCTCACTTCTGCAATATTGTTTGTCCTGATGATTGATGTATCTTGTTCTGCTCTACACCTGATACGATTACAAAAGAAAATGTTTGCATGTACTAATTCTGGATTAAATATGCGGGCCGCTAGCGGTCCAACCCATGACAGCGGTCGAGCAAGCTCAAAGCACTCCGTTGAACTACAAAAATAAGATTAATACCTAATATACCATAATATAATATCATAATATTAGATAAAGGTTCGGGGGACTCTTAGAATCGCGAGGTATTATGCTTATGGTATGTACAGGAGTAATGGTCCATAGACAGTGTTATTTCCAAACAGGATACATATAAAAAACGTGTGCTAACTACTTTCGCACTGTACCACTAGTATAGAAATAGAGAAAAATAACTAAACAGACATCTCAGTGTTATATTGTAGCGAAACTTGTGTTTGTAGCTAGCCACCATCACACACACACACACTTATGCGCTTATTGAAACGTAGTAGGTGGGCCAGGAACTCTGAAAAGAGCGTGTGAAAGCACCTTGAACTAACAGCGAGAGAGCTTACGTTAAGTTTCATCGGTGGTTGAAGTCAATGAACGCCGCGAACTAGGGCTCGATTCAGGGACCTAATTTTTCACGGAAATATTGTTGTTTTCCAGTGAGTTTTTCAGATTTTTTAGAAAGGGAAGATGTATAGTGTTTGAACTTTATGCATGCTTTTCTCTCACAAAATAATTAATGAGCGTTTTACGAATGTGTGTCGTGAAGCAGACTCAATTTTTCATTCTAAATGCTTACTCAGCCTATGGACACGTAGTTTGTCGATGTAATGACAAGTCTGATGTGTAGATAGACACTTTGATTAGCGAATGTCAGAAAAAGTCGTTGAATGTGTAAAACATCCCTTGTGATCCTGACAGCATCGACCGGGGAATGAACTCAGAAGATTGTGGGGTCGGAACTTTACAGAGGTCTATTCATATTTGATAATTTCTCGAGGGTTATGATAGTATAGTGAGCGAGGATCCCAGTCTACATTACTGTTGTCAAGCTCTGTACATTACGTTTCACACAAGTCCGTTCACGGTTTTCTAGTGCACGGTCGTACCGTTTAGTGCGGGTCGTCCTTGGCGTCGAAGTCGCTCGCGTTCCGCAGAAAACTGCGCATTATCGCGGTTGGAAAAAATAAAAAGGTTGAAACTCAACCCCAGAATGTCACATGAAAATTTGAAGTGAGCTTGTATAAGGATACTAATACTACAACCTAACAAAGGACACCGGGGACGGATTTGTTCTTTTTTCTAATGCACGAGGTCAAATCCTATTCTTCCTGAATCGAACCATACTCCTTTAAGCAGGAACTAAAGTTTTTTTTTTTTTACGGAAACGTATGAATTCTACTTTTAACATTCTGACGCACAGTCTTTACCCGGTAAAAGCATGTAACTGGGGCTGCATCGAGTAGCGTTACTTCCTAGGAAAGAGTTTGCTGAGGATACAGCCGTAATAAGTATTTTTAAACAACGCCGTCGTGTAACGGGATAGTTTTTAATTTCGTAGGACTTTTGTTAAAAACCATTCGGGGCAAGGATCCGAACACGGGCCTTTTAGGTCGACCCTATTACCTTCAATATTTTTCATCAGGGGGAATAAAATCAGATTTTTTCCTTTTATTAATTTTTTCTGTGGGATTGCCACTGTGAGGCGATCCTTCTAGTGAAAATGTGCCAGCCCAATAGTCGCAGAGTTGAAAGAAATAAGTATTGATTAAAACGGACTTTAGATCAGTTATAAGTAATATTAGATCAGTTATAAGTATAGTAATATTCTGAGCGCTTGGAGAACGTGACAGCCACATGGACTTCTGATAGCGTAGCATTCAGCAGGGGCCACTGCAGCTCCGGAACATATAGCGGATTCGAAGTATCAGCCTCCGTTGCAAATGAAATTTCAGCGGATTAGTGTAGACAAGTGGAGAGGTGTGTGTGAGACATTGTATTATTTTTTTTTATAGCTGAAGTATTAAACTACGACCTCCCTACTCCATTAATGTGCATTCGTGATGGAACTAAAGTTTTTGCACGCGACGTACTTTTAACATTCTACCTCGTACAAAAAAAAATTTTTTTCACCCGGTTTCACCAGCGTGATGAGACATACGCAAACGACGGAGGAAACGATTTTTTTTTTTTTAAACTGTTTTACCTAATTTTTCTTCGAACAGTGTTACTCTCCCGTACCGCGGATACAGCAGTAATAAGTATTTTTAAAACGTGGCGTAATAAAACTGTTAGTCATACTTTTGCAATCACAATGTTTTTTGAAGTGACTTAGTAAAGGAAATTGGGAACACGAATCAAGGCTGTGAGTGGGTTTTCACGATGTACGGAAGCAGTACAGGTCCAAGATTCATTCGTCAATAAAAACCTTGTGATTCCCCGTTTGGAGTAATTTCGTAGGGTTTAACCGTCCGTCAGCGAGAGGTTGTCCGTGGTGAGGATCCGAACACGAAGTCTTTTAAGTCGAACCTATTACCCCATCAATATTTTTCATCACGACGAATAAAATCAGATTTTATTAATTTTTCGCCCGATAGCATTTTTTATTTTCTGCGGGGGCTGTTACTGCAGGGGTAGGGTTTCTTCTAGTAAAAAATGCAACAACCAGTAATCGCTAGGGACCCGTTGCAAATAAAATTTCAGCGGATTAGCGTAGACAAGTTGAGAGGGGTGCGTGAGACATTGTATTATTATTTTATAGCTGAAGTATTAAACTACGACCTCCCTACTCCATTAATGTGCATTCGTGATGGTACTAAAGTTTTTGCACGCGACGTAGTTTTAACATTCTACCTCGTACAAAAAAAAATATTTTTTCACCCGCGTGATGAGACATACGCAAACGACGGAGGAAACGATTTTTTTTTAAAAACTGTTTTACCTGATTTTTCTTCGAACAGTGTTACTCTCCCGTACCGCGGATACAGCAGTAATAAGTATTTTTAAAACGCGGCGTAATAAAACAGTTAGTCATACTTTTGCAATCACAATGTTTTTTGAAGTGACTTAGTAAAGGAAATTGGGAACACGGTTCAAGGCTGTGAGTGGGTTTTCACGATGTACGGAAGCAGTACAGGTCCAAGATTCATTCGTCAATAAAAACCTTGTGATTCCCCGTTTGGAATAATTTCGTAGGGTTTAACCGTCCGTCAGCGAGAGGTTGTCCGTGGTGAGGATCCGAACACGAAGTCTTTTAAGTCGAACCCTATTACCCCATCAATATTTTTCATCACGACAAATAAAATCAGATTTTTATTAATTTTTCGCCCGATAGCATTTTTTATTTTCTGCGGGGGCTGTTACTGCAGGGGTAGGGTTTCTTCTAGTAAAAAATGCAACAACCAGTAATCGCTAGGGATAAAAGAAATAAGTGTTGGTTTTAAAATGGTTATAAAAATACGTATATGAAAAGACTGTCGATGTAAGATCTAAATTTTAAAAGTGGAGAGGGAGCCTACCCGCAATAACTATGCTATAAGAGTTGTTAATCCTAACACACTGTGTAAAATTATACTGAAGGTTAAACATCCCTAGTGCTCAGTCTTCTGATACGTGTCACTCGCTGGTCACTCCACGTTACTTTCCCCTTGTTGTGACGTCACCTACCCTCAGAGAACAACATCGTATGAGTCATCACACTGCTGAGCGCTGGACACTCAACCTCCCAGGGCGATTGTGTCACGAGATGTTTCGTTGCTACCTGACCGGTAAACGGACACGTGTGGGCATGACTCCACGTACGACTTCAGGAATGCCTTTTCCATTGCAGGTTGGTTCTTGTTAGGAGTTGACAGAATGAAGCTGTGGGTAGTGCGTTCGACTCTCGTTGCCGAGAAGAAGTTTTTTTTTTTCGATAAAACGCATCTACAGACTATTTCAACCGTACGGTGGTTTTTTAATAAAGGTAAGGGAATTTTGATGAGTGCTTAATTACTAGGGAGTTTAATAGCAGGGAATTTTAATTATAAAGGAATCGTTTAGTCGTCCTGGCTAAATGAATAGCAAAGGATTTTAATTACTAAGGAATAAATACAACTCTGTGAGTTGATTTACAATTTGAGATCTGCATTCAAAAGAGTTCAGTGCTAGTGTTGGCTTTGATGTAAGAAATACATAGAAAAAGCTAGTTATAAAGAATGGTAGGTCGGACGGAATCCACAGAGCGAGGGACGATTTTTTTTTTTCCGGTGAAACACATCTACAGAAAAACTGATTTTTTATTTCGACCGTGATTTTAATAAAGGTGAGGAATATTATGACGAGTGTTTAATTACTAGGGAGTTGATTAACGGAGTTTGAAAATTTTTCCACTGCAGACGTGTGTTCTAAAAGCAGATTTAACATGTCATCCCTACGAATAATTTAAACCATTATTAATTTCACCCTATGGTATTTTCTATGGAAACAGTAAGAGTAAAATGAATTTCAACTGTAGGATGATTTTTAATAGAGGTAAGGGAATTTTGATGAGTGTTTAATTACTAAGGAATTTTGTATCATCCTTTTCTGTACAATTATTCTAAGACCAGTCAATCGTTCCATGCAATTATTCTGAGACTTGCATCAGCCGAGTGAAGGAGTGGGGCCTTAAAATGGTCAACCAGAGGGTTTTTCATAAGGGGGAGGGCTTAAAATATAGGTAGGTCGACCGTGGGGGCCGAAAACGAGAAATTAGACTTAAAATAAAGAGGTTTTTGGGGAAAATAGTACTTCTCACTGTCGACAGGTGGCGCCAGGAGGGTTTTTAATAAGGGGGAGGGCTTAAAATATAGGTAGGGCGACCGGGGGGTCCGAAAACGAGAAATTAGAGTGAAAATAAAGGGTTTTTTGGGAAAATAGTACTTCTCACTGTCAACAGATGGCGCCACTGAGGGGGAAAGGGGGGTTTAATAAAGGGGGGAATTATTAATAAAGGTCGGTTACGTAATGATTATGTAATGATTACGTCATGTTGCGTCATAGGGGCGTGGCCTGTTGCGTCATAGGGGCGTGGTCGGTGACGTCATAGGGGCGTGGTCGGTGACGTCGTAGGGGGGAAAGCACTAGTGGGGGATCCGTAGGTTGTGACTATACTACTGTCGGGATTAAATCCGCAGCAAGAATAGGAAATCTCTGGGGGAAATCTCCAGCGCCTACCTTATGAATGGAGTAATAAGTTATCGAGAGAGCGTTGAAAGTTATGAATGTAATGGTGCGACATCAATGGATTGACGTTTCGCGCCGTTTTTTTTTCTTGTGGGGCTTAATTTTATGGAGCCCAACCACGCCATAACTTAGTTCCTTACAGTGCACTAAGGTGAAATTGTATACTAAATTTGGTGGTTCTAACTCTCAATTTTTAGGAGTTCAGGATGATTCACATTTTTTGTGATCACAACAGTACTTTGAGTCCTTGTAGCCTGCTTTAAATGCAGCGTAAATAGAACTTGGAAGGAACTGGAATCTTTCCATAGACAATAAGAGGGGCGGGGGTGGCTCAGTCGGTAGCGCGCCAGTCTCGTAATCTGTAGTTCCCAGGTTCGAGTCTCAGCTGGGTCAGCGTTGAGATTTATTTCCGCAAAATTCCCCGCCCTGCCCACGGTCAGTAGGGGACACCGATGGGCTTGGAAAGGCCGCCGTCCGTCGGATGGGACGTTAGGCGTGGCCCCGTGTGCGGGAGAGACATACCCTGTGCACGTTAAAGACAACGCTGGATGGCCTTGAAGGGAGGCTACCATCTGTCTCCCAACAGCTGTTCCAGTGGGTCCCCTCCCCCAACCTTCTCTGAGCCTTCGGGGTCCATATGACCTGGCCATTTAGCCCATGGTGTGCAAAAAAGTGCCGCTCAGAGGTAAAACAACCCCACCTAATCCTAACTGACATGGCTAGGACAGTAAATATCCCCAACCAGTGCTTTCAAGACTTTAGAAATGGTTCCAACAATAGGACACGTTAGCCATAGGAGAGTTAAAGTCGTCGAAGAAGGACAATAGCGCAAGAGGACCTCTACTTTGTACTAACAGCCTAACATTATAGGATTATGCCAACCAGGCAACTCTCTCTGGAGCTTTCTGCAACCACTAAGAGGACAGTTTCAAGGCAAACTGTTAATAGAAGGCTTCACTAGAGAGGACTCTATGCCAGATGACCGACGGGGTATTTCTCCTCTGTCCCTCCCACAGGACAGCTCGACTAACATGGTGAATACAATATTGTGACTGGACTCCAGAACAATACGTGTATGTACTCTTCACTGACGAATTGCTGTTCAGGCTGATTCTCGAAGTGTTTTGATCTGAAGATCTGAAGAGAACAAAAGAACGCGTTACCAAACCCTCTAACATCAGATATGACACAACTATGGTGGCGGAGTCTGGAGTGACATTATGTCAAATGAATGCACACTGCACCATATCTTTGATGGAGACACCGATTGGACGGGTTGGGTTGTTTTACCTCTGAGCGGCACTTTTTTGCACACCATGGGCTAAATGGCCAGGTCACATGGACCCCGAAGGCTCAGAGAAGGTTGGGGGAGAGGACCCACTGGAACAGCTGTTGGAGACAGATGGTAGCCTCCCGTCAAGGCCATCCAGCGTGTTCTTTAACGTGCACAGGGTATGGCTCTCCCGCACACGGGGCCACGGCTTAACGTCCCATCCGACGGACGGCGGCCTTTCCAAGCCCATCGGTGTCCCCTACTGATTACTGACCGTGGGCAGGGCGGGGAATTTTGCGGAAATAAATCTCAACGCTGACCCAGCTGGGACTCGAACCTGGGAATTACAAATTACGAGCCTGGCGCGCTACCGACTGAGCCACCACCGCCCCCCACTGATTGGACGGAGGCATAGGGACGATATCCTTCATCGTTATGTGAGGCTTTTCAGGGATGCTATTGTTCCCAGTTTATTTTGATGGATAATAATGCTAGTCCTCTTAAGACTCAGTCAACGAATTCCTTGTGAGGATATTCAGCAGATGGAGTGGGTAGCCTCTTCTCAAGACCCAAATCCGATAGAATAGGTGCGGGATGCGCTGAGGAGACACATCGCAGATCGTCGACATCCTCCAAGAACCCTCCACACATTCCAATCCTCTGTACTGGAAGAGGGGAATATACGCTTACAGACATCATGACTGACTTGGTAAACGGTATGAGAAGTCGTTGCGATGCTTATATATAGCTATTAGATGTCAGTATACTCTGTATTAACCTCTGTCGTTCAGTGTCACGGATTCCTAACCTATGGATACTGATGCATTCATATGCATACCCCAAGGATTGGCTTGCTCTGTCTCACCGTTTATTGCATTATATTACAATCACATTGCATCAAGCGGTGGGGGTGGCTCAGTCGGTAGCGCGCCAGGCTCGTAATCTGTAGTTCCCAGGTTCGAGTCCCAGCGGGGTCAGCGTTGAGATTTATCTCCGCAAAAATCCCCGCCCTGCCCACGGTCAGTAGGGGACACCGATGGGCTTGGAAAGGCCGCCGTCCGTCGGATGGGACGTTAAGCCGTGGCCCCGTGTGCAGGGAGAGCCATACCCTGTGCACGTTAAAGAACACGCTGGATGGCCTTGAAGGGAGGCTACCATCTGTCTCCCAACAGCTGTTCCAGTGGGTCCCCTCCCCCAACCTTCTCTGAGCCTTCGGGGTCCATGTGACCTGGCCATTTAGCCCATGGTGTGCAAAAAAGTGCCGCTCAGAGATAAAACATCCCAACCCACATTGCATCATATGCCATCACTCCATATCTCCTAGTATTTCATTGTGGCGTTTTTTGAGATATCTCAGAATTTGTATGATTCACATACTATTTTTCGAAACAGCCAAATAGGGAATTTTCTGTTTTAAACTTCTGCTATGTAATGCTTTTAAAATAAGTGTTAACGAAGCAATCAGTAAGACTGGTAGATTTTAATGTCATCGTGAAGAGTTTGGTTGGGTTGTTTTAACAAAGGCCACCTTGCTCCTGGGGTAAATACACGAGCCATCGGGGGGGGGGGGGGGGCAAAAAGTGCACAAAAATGTAAATATTCAAGAAATATGCCGCAAATTTCTTGTCATTTTACGATTTTTAAATTTCCCCATATGAATTAGAAGAAATCAATGAATATGCACATTTGAAAGTAGAACACAGATAAATATTATATAACCAATTTGTTTTTGTTGGAATTATTAATAATAAATGCAAAAATATCATTATTTTGTTTTGACAATAGAGAAAAAAATCTATATAAGGAGAAATTCTAGCAAAGAGTGTCTTAATGGGGAGTCAAAATTCTAGTGTACAGTCGCTCAAAAAAGTATCCGAACACTATGGTTGATTACAGAATTCGGAAAAAATGTCTGGCAACGTTTTTTTCAGAAATTAGTGATCTGGCAACCTTCGTACCAGATCACTAATTTCTGAAAAAAAAAAAACGTTGCCAGACATTTTTTCTGAATTCTGTAATCAACCATAGTGTTCGGATACTTTTTGAGCGACTGTACGTCGAGCGGCGAAATATCTGGAGCCGACGTTTAACCCTGTTTTTTTAGCCCACGATAGTATAAATTACCAGGTTTAAAGCATCACAGGGTGTCAGAGATGGTTAGAGGATCTACTGGGTAACTGTTAGGAGATAAATCCCTGAAATCCTTCCCTTGCCCTCAGTCAGAAATGGGACATCGATGGCCTTCGAATGGTCCATATCCGTCGGATGGGACGTGAACTCGTGGTTCTGCGTGCACATGTTAAAGAACACTCTGGATGGCCTTGATGAGAGGCTTCTATCTCCTAACAGCTGTCCAGAGAATCATCTTCCCTCAACCTTCTCTTGAAGTCCTTGTGGCCTGCCCATTTTGTGCAAAAAAAAAGAGCGCCCGTCAGAAGTGAAACAACCAACCTAACTGATTTTAGGTTTTTTTTTTGTAGCATTACTCTTTCCCAAGAGATAAGCGTTTTGCTCCCATGTCCACAGTACATCTTTTATGTCAGTGTAACATTAATCAGAAGAAGAACTAACCTTTATTATTATTATTAAAAATAAGTCACTCTCATAGAAACAGACAAGAACGGTATCTTTTTTGTCTAAGAACTTTATTGTGTCTGGATACAAATGGGAACACTTGAGGATGACCGACTCTGTACAAAAAACTCTATCACTTACACGGTAGATAAACAACAAAGTTCTGTCAAAGGTAAAATTCTTACAGACAAATGCTGATCGGCTAGGCCATGGCTAGTGTGACGTCATCATCGGCTAGTATTGGCACAACGCGTTTGAGAATTCATGTTTGATGGATGACGCAGAGAGTGTAAGAAAAAGCGGCAAGAACAGATGATCCGACGCTGAAATGAAAGCAGCTTTCAGGTCTTCACATGGTTGTGACACATCACACACAAAAAACACCCGAAATGAATACATTTGGCATTTATTTACAGTGTGATACTTCACAGTATAATGTCAACAAAAGAAATGGTTTCTTTATATTTGTTTTTTAAACTATCTGAATCATTTCAAGGGATGATGACAGACGTATTTTTTAAGGCTTTGTCACTGAAGCCTTAAGCATTCCATTCATTTCGGAGACACTTGAAACAAAAACTAAACTTTATCAAATTAATCACAAGATAAACCTCTTCTTTAAGAACTTCTTTTAGGAACTTATTAAGTCAGTGTGAAAGGGAAAGAGGGTGTGATTTTTTGTTTATTACTCAGTTACTCGTTATTGGTGAAGGTTTAAAGTGATTTGATTATTTTTCCATGAATACAGTGAAAAATGATTCTAGCTTCGTAATAAAGAGTCACATGATATTATGTCCTGTAGACATGTAACTCGTGAAATAATAAGCTGAAAAAATTTGGTTTTGCGGTGAGTTTGTTAATAAGGGGAGAGACCAGGCCGTTTCAAAATGTGAAATATAAATCTGCAATATGATGCTGACTTTGGATGAGTTTGTTAAGCGTTTTTGAAGCCTGGAGGAAGTAGTCCGAAAAATAATAGCTAGCTGTTAAAGGTTTAGTTTTTTTGTTTCACCATTTTGGCTTTCATGATTTTAGGATAAAACTGATTTTGAAAGGAATAAGAAAAAAAAAATTAAAGAGTTTGTATTATAGTTGGTGAGCATAAATTTTTTTCTTTACAAATCAATCAAATGATTTTCACGTATTTGATACCATCAATTTACCCATGTGATGATTTTTAGATAATGATAGATAAAAAATAAGGGGGAACATCACAAGTTTTTTCAGGAGGAATAATACAGCATAGTGACAAAGCGTGCCTGGAAGCAAATTGGGATAAGAAACTGCACAGTTAAGGGATCACAGACCACTTTTTTTTAAGCTATCAATTATTGTTACACAGTATTATGGCAGCTAGAATATTAATTAAGGAGCATTAAATTTATTTGGATAGCAGATATTTTAATGCTATTTGAAGGGATCTGATTTTGAAGTTTTGGGATCATCAGTTCTTGAAAGAACTTTGGTTAATGAATAACAATACTGAAGATTTATTTAATTTCAAATTTGTATCCCAATTTAGATTCGTTGGAAGTTTTTTTTTTCAAAGTTAGCTTATTAGTGTGAAAACTCTTGTGGATTTCGAGCTATTTCTTTCTATGTCTTGTATAGAGTTGCCTTATTACCATGCTTTGCTCAGTGATTTCTTTTTAATTTGGTGTTTAGTACTCTTCTTGTCTCATATGTTGCTGTATTCTACATTGACTGTTGTATACATGAATATCTGTGTATATAATAAATAATAAATTATCAGTAAAAATAATCCACGCTATTTTTGCTTGATCTATGAGGCTGTTGACTGATTAATAAATAATTGTTAGCTTAACTAACCAATGCGAGACCTTCATTTCATCAACTGCGCAAGAGGGGCGGGGGTGGCTCAGTCGGTAGCGCGCCAGGCTCGTAATCTGTAGTTCCCAGGTTCGAGTCCCAGCTGAGTCAGCGTTGAGATTTATCTCCGCAAAATTCCCGCCCTGCCCACGGTCAGTAGGGGACACCGATGGGCTTGGAAAGGTCGCCGTCCGTGGGATGGAACGTTAAGCCGTGGCCCCGTGTGCGGAAGAGCCATACCCTGTGCACGTTAAAGAACACGTTGGATGGCCTTGACGGGAGGCTACCATCTGTCTCCCAATAGCTGTTCCAGTGGGTCCCCTCCCCCAACCTTCTCTGAGCCTTCGGGGTCCATGTGACCTGGCCATTTAGCCCATGGTGTGTAAAAAAAAGTGCCGCTCAGAGGTAAAACAACCCAACCCAACATCAACTGCGCAGACTCATCGTCTATTGCTTCCACTCACTCTTCGTCGTTGATGCAATAGTTCCATTTCTTTTCACATGCAAAATTGAAGGATGATTAACGCTTACGAAAAACTGTGGTACAACTATAGAGATATTTGCTTGACTAAATCAAACTAGAACATTAAATTTTTTTTGTTGTAGGAGTAAACCGCTATGAAGCATAAAACACTTCTGGAATTCTTTAAGTGATATATATTTGTTAGAAAAACCCTTATACTTTTATACTTGCGCGGCAGCACTGATGGCCAAAAAGGTAAAAGACTGATTCAAATATCTGAGACATCACCAGTGCAATTTTTTTGAGACACCAGAAAGGAACTTGAAATGTAAAACGAAGTAATGATGGAAACATTTTGTTCCTAAATTGCTAACAAGTGATTTGATCTTTGTTTCTTCAATATATTAAAGTAGATTAAGGAATTTGTTTTTTATTCTGACATTACTGCTAAGGTTCGGAAGAGTGAACGGATTATATTTTCGACTGCTCTTAGGTCCCAAACAGTTCGTGGTATACTCAAAGATTAGTGTTGCAGAGAAGACAAACGTACAGGACAAACGTTTTGTTTGGACGATGAGTCATTTTTGATTCAGCTTTGCATGTTTTTAGGAAAGTGCAAAATATACACCTCTCCCTCGATTTACATGGTACTCAGTTCACACAATTTTGGCTTTGCACGGTCAAAAAATGCAGCCAGTTTCGATTTACACGGTACTGACTGAGACGTACAGTCGCTCAAAAAAGTATCCGAACACTACGGTTGATTACAGAATTCAGAAAAAAATATCTGGCAACGATTTTAGTTTAGAAATTAGTGATCTGGCAACCTTCCTGTCACGTGACACGAAGGTTGCCAGATCACTAATTTCTAAACTAAAATCGTTGCCAGATATTTTTTTCTGAATTCTGTAATCAACCGTAGTGTTCGGATACTTTTTTGAGCGACTGTACATAGAAAGGAAATCTCAGTCAGTACCGTGTAAATCGAAACTGGTTGCATTTTTTGACCGTGCAAAGCCAAAATTGTGTGAACTGAGTACCGTGTAAATCGAGGGATAAGTGTACTCATTTTCAGGAGTAACGAAGATCAGTTGTTAATAACATGCATATTTAAAATGTAACTGAGTTTCATAATAAACAAAAATCACAGGCGACATTTAGATGACGACATTACATTACAAAACATAGTTTTCATACAACATATTTCGAGTATTAAATATTTCTTACTCTTGACGTTTTGGTATCAAAATTATAAACTTTACAAATAAAATAAATCTGTTTCAGTTCTTTATAAAATAAAAAAGTCAGTTTCTAAATCAATGTAATTAACTCATAACCATTTGATTAAAAAAAATATCAACACTTTTGTAGTCGGGGTTGTACTTTCACAAACAACCACTTAGTACACGGAACTGGAAACAGGATATTATTGAATTTTTATTTCTTAATTATTTAACAAGATTAACTTCAAACAAAATTAGTAATCGTAATTACCATTTCAAATATTAAGACCCAACCTTTTTTCCAAGAAGAACAGATTAAGAGTTTATATTGAAAATCATTTTCCATATATTATTGTGACTGACTTGTTGAATTTAATGTTGTGTTTCAACAACAAATGATATTTAAGCCAGGAAAAAACGTGGTAAGTAATATCCAAGAAAATGTTTCCAGTAATTCAATCTAAGTTTTTCAATTACTTTTATGATCACGTAAACTAATGTTAAGTACAAAAACTATTTTAAACTTACAGGATATCATCCCGTAAGATGGCTTTCAAAAAAACCACTTAGTAATATATCTATCTCTCTATATATAAATATAAGGCAATTTTTAATGTTGTCGTGTAGTATTTCTCCTATTTGGAAGTATTTGTTTAAAATTTTTGTCTTCTGAAGACACAACACCAGGTTGAGTGACTGGTTGACCGCCGTCTTACGATCATGTGTAGATGGATTAACGCCGAATACTTTTCGGCAACTAGAAATCTAAATAACGAACTGTACAACAACAGCGTGTTGTTCTACGCCTGTTAAGAGTAGTTTTGCACCGATTTAAAACGAGAGTTGTACTTTACTCATACACACACTAATAAAGATGTAATTATCTCCTTATAGTTTAAGTCGCAGAGTTATTCAGAATGTGAGAACAAGTTTAACAACACCAAGGGAGGTCCTTTTGTTAACTGGTTCCAATTGAAAAAAAAAAAAACCCGACGAAGGCTGTCTCTGATTTTGAGAAATCGATACCAAAGAAGAAATGAACAGAATAATTTGCTACCTATGAGTAAGAAGTTTGCAATGTAGAACGATTGAGTTTCATCAGAATAACAATCACAGAAATGGGGAGTTTTTTTTGTTTTACTGTAGACACACAAAGCTTATTTCTAGTCGTTAAAGGATTACATTCGCAACTTGAAGTTTAGAAATTCTAATCCCACGTTAATAAGTTTCGAGATGTTTTTTTATCTTGTAAATGTGCTGATTTTGTTATAAAGCGGCAATTAATGGTCTTGAAAAAAAACACTTTCGTTCATCAGATGACACCGTAAGCATGAATCCCACATAAATGGAGCAATACGTATTAAAGAGCCTTGTGAATGTCTTCGACAGGTATTTCCCATCTGCCAATAAGGTCTGACAAATAAGTGCACTTTATGCATAACGACCTGAAATTTGTCGGCCTTGTGGCATATCCATTTAGGTTTTTTTTTCCATTTGCAAATCATTTATCAGTGATTAGGCCTGTTCGACCATCTGCCTCGGGCTGTTGTGATGAAAATATTAGATCTTGCTGTATAAAACGTATAACCTTTCTTCTGATTTCAGTATATATTGTGACTAAGTGAGCCCAATAGTTTGTTAGCTGATGAAAGCGAAGGATGAATTTTTGAAAGCAGAATCCATTTAGACCCTTGTGCTTGAAACAAAATGTACCTCAGAAATGAAGGAAAAAGAACCCGACTTTATTATCTTAAAATTTACTGAGGTGTAAAGAAACTAAAGCGTTTATCCCGCATCTAAACATTCTTGAGAAGAGCAGACAGAAAAGAGAGAAATCAAGAATTTGCATGAAAAATTTCTATGAATGAAATAGATAGAGTTTGAACACAAGTAGCAAACCACAAAGAAGCATTAAAATTTTAGCTCTGACTATGGCTTTCGGTATTTACGAACTCATATGGGATTAGAGAATTATTTTCAGTTATACAGTCGCTCAAAAAAGTATCCGAACACTACGGTTGATTACAAAATTCAGAAAAAATAATTGCCAGATATTTTTTCTGAATTTTGTAATCAACCGTAGTGTTCGGATACTTTTTTGAGCGACTGTACAAGCATTAAATAGCATTTTTTATGCTTCCCATATGAACGTGCAATATATTTTTAATAAATAAAGGTGCATATTTGATCCAAATAAGAGTAAGTACATTCTCCAAGTTTTAATAGAGTAACCGAATTAAATTGGGATTGAAAGCAACAAAAATGTAATAAACCACTTCATGGTTGAAAAGCTCAATCTTGGTGACGTATGCATTAACATAGGGAAAAAATAAATTTGCTTTTCGAATAAAACTCGACGATGAAAATGAGATTGGACGCCGCTTCTTTTCTCAGCACATAAAAAAAACTATTGGACAAAATAATATTTAACTTATAAGCGAAATAAACACAAATAAAAGTGTAACAAACCGAAATTTTGTTTTTTGTTCACACATTTTCGAACAACTCTGCGCATGATTATTATACACGATGGTTACTCCGAAATATTTTCGATTCCTATCATCGGTATCACAAATGGCAGCATCCTAAGATATCGGAATTGTGCGTTGTGGCAGAAACAGAAGATTTGAAGATCGATTACTGTTGACACTGACGATAACAGGTGCTCATCAGCTGGGGTGAGGGTGATCGTCTTTAGCAAATAAATCTGATTTCATTCGAAACTGCAAAGAATAATAAAAAAGGAAACATGATCGAAATCGTGCATTTTTTTTTTTGGCAAATTCTGCATAATCTTGAAACGAAACTTTTCAAAATTCGAACTCGTAAGAAATAAAAAAAAAATAAATACCCCCTCAAGCAGCTGCTTGCCACAGAGACTTGTAAACTAGTCATTAAACTGACATTCCTATTTTTTTTTACCTTTCTTTTAATCACGTGTTATTTTAAAAAAAAAAGTCTAACAAATACAAAAAGCTAAGACGACTTGCCTAGAGGAAGAAATGCGTTTCTTATAATTCTGGTAATTGAACCAATATAGCAAATATCTTAATGATTCAAAAAAAGTACCTAATAATATAACTAATATGTGTGTGGAGCGGTATTCCGGTTCATTATAAGCATTGCTTTCAAAAATCACATTCCACTGTTAAAAATCCATTTTTGGCCTTTATGAATTTGAATTTGGCGTTGAATTATACACGTACAGTCACTCAAAAAAAAATATCCGAACACTATGGTTGATTACAGAATTCAGAAAAAACATCTCCCAATGATTTTTTTAGAAATTAGTGATCTGGCAACCTTCGTGTCACGTGACACGAAGGTTGCCAGATCACTAATTTCTAAAAAAATCATTGGGAGATGTTTTTTCTGAATTCTGTAATCAACCATAGTGTTCAGATACTGTTTTGAGCGACTGTACATGAATGTTGATAACGAACAGTGCCTATTAAAAGTGATATTCGTAAGGGCCTTATTTTTTCCTGTTAAATCACTTTCTGTTTAAAGTTTCAGGACAACTTATTAGTGATACTTGAGGTATAGCTTTTGACATTAGTTGAGTAGTGCTCTGTTCTCTGAAGAAATTAATTCTTGCACTACACCTAAAAAGGCTAAACGTCTTTTATTCTGCATTTTTTAAATGTTTTTAGAGAATGAAGAAAATAAAAAAGATCTATTTTTAAGATGCCAAATAAAAACGATAAAATAAAAGCAGAATGTACTCTTTCAATAATCATAAAGGTTGGATGTTTTTTACATAAAGCTAAAAGTAGATATAAGGATAATAATGATGCTGCATGTATGCAATTTGGAAGGTGTGATTAACATTCATTTAATAGTGGTTGCTTGAGAGAATGAATAAGTAAAACTTAAGGCAAGCATTAATCATTTCGAACTTCGATTATAGACAGTATATATATATAACGTATGTAGGAAAAGACTTTCACAGATGCAGAATATAGTGCTCCAGTTAAACATTAATAAAGCAGAAATATTTTCAGCTAAACAGAAACTTCGTCATTCCCTTATTCAATAAGGTTTCGTTGTGATCGTAGCTAAAGATTTTGAGAAAAAATTTCTTGTATGAATCAGGAAGAATTGTTTTTTTAACATCTCTGCACTGCAGAGCTTCTTGCATTGAAATAAAAAAATATATTGGAGTAACCATCGTGTTTCTCCTGTTAAAAAATGATGTTTTTCTAAACAAAAATAAAAAAGATTGGTGTAATTTGCCTCCATATGTATGTGATACTTCTCCTTCAGGATGTTTTGTCTCCTAAAACTGTTTTAAATACTCCGAAAATATGAATGTGAATTTCAAAGGAATGTAGTTCAAAATACACACTATGCTTTCCGAGTTATTCTCAAGTTCAGTGTTGTTGTTTTAACTTCTGAAAAAAGAAATGTTTCGACAGCAATTTCTCCTAAACTTCCAAATGCATTTTCCAACTAAATGTGGAAAATTTGTTCCCTCATAGTTCCACGATAAATATTAGTTGATGAAGTCCCTCTTCAAATCTACTTAGAGAAATAAAAACAGAACTCGCCACACGGTCAAAGCCAATAAACCAAGCTTCTGACGTAGGCAAGACCATGTGTCACAGGATCCACATATTCCAGGTAGCATGACGAAAAAAGGTTCAAAAGTGCAGTAAAATTATTTAAAAGTGCAGTAAAATTTCGTTTAATTCGGTGACCCCTGGATCGTGATAACGTCGGATACAGAGGAATGATAAAAAAATATGAAACAAGCTTTTTCTAGTCGTTTAGTGGGGCGGGGGTGGCTCAGTCGGTAGCGCGCCAGGCTCGTAATCTGTAGTTCCCAGGTTCGAGTCCCAGCTGGGTCAGCGTTGAGATTTATCTCCGCAAAAATTCCCCGCCCTGCCCACGGTCAGTAGGGGACACCGATGGGCTTGGAAAGGTCGCCGTCCGTCGGATGGGACGTTAAGCCGTGGGCCCGTGTGCGGGAGAGCCATACCCTGTGCACGTTAAAGAACATACTGGATGGCCTTGACGGGAGGCTACCATCTGTCTCCCAACAGCTGTTCCAGTGTGTCCCCTTCCCCAATCTTTTCTGAGCCTTCGGGGTCCATGTGACCTGGCCATTTAGCCCATGGTGTGCAAAAAAGTGCCGCTCAGAGGTAAAACAACCCAAATTCTACAACTGTTTCCAAAAAAAAAAACCCATTAAGATTTCTATATCTTTATTGGATTATGGGATCTTTTATGACACATGGAAATACCAAAGATTCTGATGGCATGTAGTTGCTTTGAACCCTGTCCTTTTACTTTCACGAATACATCTCTTTGGTATCATTATGAACGATGCTACAAAGCTTTCACTTGCAGCCGAAAACATTCAAGTGTAATTCTTACTCCGAATAATAAGTTAACGCCTATGTATTGTAACATACTTCTTTAAATTATATTATAAATAAACATATTATCTTAAATTCTTAAATATAAGAATTTTTCATTTTTTGTTGTAGTTCTAAATATTCATGAAAACTTTTTTACACAAAGTTTAGGTAAATACATAGAGTACGGAAAATTCAACACATAAAGTTAAAGACGATATACACTTTTTTTTTTATCAGACATACATACAGGGATATACATGGAACAGATTTCGTACATAATTTCCTCTTCTCATTTGTTCTATCTGATAACTTTGTTCTTTCTATTCGCTTTACGACCGAATTTCTGAAAGCGTGTCTTCGTTTTCTAATTCATACACATAAGAAAGTTTATAGGACACAAAACATATATTTTACAATTAAGCAAACTTTACAAAATCATATTGTGTAACACTTTGCGGTTTAACAAACACAAACCATGTAATAGGAGTACGAAATAATTTCTTTGCCCAGATCGAAAGTGAAATATAAAGTTAAAAGCAGAATTATATCAGATATAAAGAAAAGGGAGCCATATATTTTAAAATTAGAATTTCTGTTTGGTTGTTCGATAAAAGGTGTAGTTCAGATCAGTGGTTTTCAAGCTTTCTTGGATAAGGAACTTTATACCATGTCGGGAAATTGTGCAAAAATCTCAAATGATATCTGAACATTAGACAGAGCAAAAATCGGTTTCTGAAGTAACTTTCTTTTTAAAATACCAGTTTTTGAATAATCCGTTTAAAATATATATACTTTTTATAAGTAATAAAACTTTCAGTAGTTATCGGTGGCAAAGCATGAGTGGAAGCAATTTTTTTTTATTTTTTTTTGATTTGGGACATATAGGACAGAGAAGAATCCTAGAAGCTACTCCTAGCTTAATACAGGCCTTCTCATACAAGGACATGCCCTACTGAGATCGAAGTCACTGCTGACCACTGCCTTAGTTAGAGCTAACACAACACACAAATTAGATAATGAGACTGCGCAGTTGAGCAATCATAATTCTCACAGAGAATTGGTTTTTTCAGTTACCAATTATAAATCAATCAATAATCTACGATATTATTGAGTGATCGATGATCCCACAGGTTTCATCAACTGCGCCATTTCGTTGTCTTAATTGCTTCCACCCGTGCTTCGCTGCATTTCAATATCTTTTTAAATTCACGCGAAACATTAATTAAAAAATATTGCAGTATCCATAGAGAATTTAATTCCCTAATTTAATTAACAGGATTTTGTTTAACAGTTCAAATTTAGAATATAAGAAAACAGCAATATACAACGGATAATACCGGGAAGCAAATACCCCTATATGCTACAACTCTTACTATTCGATTATACTTTTAAAATTACTTGTATCGAGAAAACAAATCTACAATTTGAACACTGCATATGCAAAGTTGTGCTTTTTCTAAAGATAATGATAATCATTTATTATGATTATATGGAGAACTAGATGGCGTTATCACACTTCCAGTTGCCATTAAACACTTTGAAAATAAAGGAAAATAAATGTAAAGCAAAATACATTGGCAAATTATTAAAAGTTTCGTGATTTCGCTCTGTTGCACCTATTATTCATGATTGACTATTTCATCGCTTCAGATTCAACACATTATCTGTTTTGTTTAATTTTTGGCTGATGTATAAGATGTATTTTAAATATTTTTGCAAATTTTCCAGTTCAAATATCCAATTGAATTCCTGCTTGATGCTGCGATATACGGCAATAGAAAAAGAATTTGAAATGGAGACTTATTAAAGTGACTTATAAAGCAAAATTATATTTTTCCGTTGAAAATAAAAACAATTTTAAAAATTTTAAAAATATTTTCCACTTAGGATGTAGCTTTTTCTACTCAAACAAATTTGGCAACTATATTTCATTAATGACCAATATTTTGGTCTTGTCGAGATGGTTTGTGATAAATATAACAAAACTAAAATGTTAATTTTAAGGCACTTTCATTACTTAATTAACACATTGACTAAAAATGAAATTAAACCATTTGGTTGATGAAAGCAAACTACTAAATTATGAATTAAAAGAGTTAAGGAATAGCTTCTTGCACATTATCCTTTTAGTGCCTTGTAATACCTTTACAACCATATTCAAGTAATATTTTATATTTTTTATACAAACAAATTCAGAAATATATTTCTACTTTTTTAAAAACGCTGCATAAATGCAGAAACAATGGCGAAATGCTAATGGAAGC
Source organism: Ryuthela nishihirai (assembly GCA_038380435.1). NCBI lineage: Eukaryota > Metazoa > Arthropoda > Arachnida > Araneae > Heptathelidae > Ryuthela > Ryuthela nishihirai. The sequence goes on along the minus strand of JAWZYU010000001.1, from coordinate 131,284,832 downwards.
AATTCAGAAAATTGTCTGCAGTAGAGGTAAAAAGTTCGTCTGTTAATTGAGGTAAAACGTTCATCTGCTAATTGAACTATCCATTACTTGTTTATGAGTCAGTGGTTTCATAGATCAACCAATGATATCATACATTTTTTTGTTGATCAATGTGTTAATGATAGCTCAATAAACCAATGAACTGCGAAAATCACAGATGCCTCAACTGTACAATCTAATTCTCTCAGTTGGTTCCAATCAGTTTTCGCCACTGATAAGCGCTAATCAATAATCGCCTTTATTTACTTTTAATTTTCCTGCTTATTTTTTTTTCTTCACATTTTTAGACCAAATCGTTACAGTGTCATATAATAAATTATTAAAAGAACAAAATATTTTTATTTATATTAAAAAGAATTATATTAAAGCATTTCTAAATATTATATTATTTATCTATCTCTTTATATCGGGAAAAAAACAACTACAAACAAAGTTCATAATGATGAATACAAGTTCATAATGATGAATTGCAAGTCTCACCATTTTAGCCTTTCAAGAACAATAATATCCATTCGTAATGTAATAAAAAAAACGCTAGAAGCAATAAGAGACTAAAGATATGTTTAACTGAGTCGTATTTGATATGCACAGAAACATGAGAAGAAATTTATGATGCGGTTGATAACTATGCTTGTGGTGGACTTTGCAGAGAGGTTCAATATTTGTAAGAAGTGGCGAAGCACGGATGAAAGCAACTGAGACAATGAGATGGTGCAATCGACGAATCGAAGATTCTCGTACATCATTGGTCGATTCATTTACTAGTCTCTGGTCAATCAATTAAATACCTGATCGATAAAAGACCGTTAGATGATTGATAGCTAAAATTAACCAATGACACACGAATCAGTTGCTTCCACACACACACTTCCCTGATGTTGGTAGTCACAATAAGGGTGGTGGTGGGGGGAGTTGAATGTTGAATAATTCAGTTTTATTTTTAAATAGTCCATAAATTATACTTAAAAAACAGAAAATTGGTTTCATTCATTTTTTTTTGATGAAGTCAAATTATGTTTGAAATAATTGTTCCCTAAAGAAACCTGATAATCGAAAAATTTTATCTGAGAAATTTAAAAATAATTTGCTGCTCCTAATAGTTCTTTCTGCTAACAACATTTAAAAAATCATGTTTGAGCATGTGAAACTTACAGTTTGTAAATCAAATTTCATCATGGCTCTGTCAAAAATGCTGGATACTAGAGGACTATTAGAAAGCCAAAGTTTAGGATTCTTTAAACCCACCATTTACGAATGAACAAGACCAAGAACTTAAATGCAAATGTTTTGAACTGGACACAATTTAAGCAGTTTCAAAATAACAGTGATAGTTGCATTTTAATGCTTTTTAAGTTTTTTTTCCTGTTTGTGACTTAAAATTTTAAATAAAATATCGAATCTGTAATTCTAGTTATGGACAACCAATTCAGTAATCTTAATTCTTTTGCAGTATAAAATTAATATTTCGATTTTCATTTAGCCGTTTTAACTGAAATATTTAAAATTAAATAGACAGTTGCATTAATGAATAAAATTTTGATTTTTAAAGAGTGTAGTTTAAGAGTAACTGAGCTAAAAATGAATTAAGATTATCAGAAACAACTGTCTGCTACACCCCTTGGCATTAATTAGGATATTAGTAAGTACTCTGAAGCAGGGCCGCCGACAGGGGGGGGGGGGGGGGCAAGGGGGACTAATGCATAGGGGTCCGTCAGCAATATGGGCCCGTCAGATTAAGTGACTCTACTTTTTCTTACAAAAATTATTCTTAGTTAGGCTATATATCGATCCTATGCTAAAACGTTTTATGTGACACAAACTGTGTAGGTCTATATTTTTGCATGCCTGACTGCGCAACAGGCTTTTTTTCCTCTGTATGTCATCATTGTGTCCAGAATAATTGCTATTAATGATTTGTAAAGATAAAAAGTTTTCAAGGGGGGCCCCGAGCATAATATTACATAGGGGCCCATAAATTCTCTCGGCGGCCCTGCTCTGAAGTATATATAATGAAAAAAAATTGCCTCCACTATGAGATCAGTATACTTAATAAAAGCCACATTTTACATACACTACGTTAACGATAATTTCGGGCATATGTTAATAAAATAAAATAAATTAATACCCCCTCAAGCAGCTGCTTGCCACAGAGGTGTGACAGGAACCTGTCAGTTTATATGCAATAGCAGAAGGTCTGAGAGGATGGCAGGACCTCAGCAGAAAAACAACACGAATCCGGGGCTCGAACTCAAGTCCCTTAGATCAGTAGCCACGCACGCTAACCATTCTGCCACGGGACGGCTAAATGTTAATAGGAGAATAAATTTAAATCTTTGTATTTTTTTTAAAATATTTTTCAACGAAGTTCAATTACTGCTTAAAGAATTACACTGGTTTCCATAAATTAAGGAAAATCCCTATGTTACATCAATGGGAAGCTAAGGTCAAAGCTCTATAACTTCTAAAATAAGTTTTTTTTTGTTTTAAAAAAAAGTGATTGCAGATAAAGATCTCAATCAAATAAATCAATATCGCGATTTTCAAAAATATTCGTTCAATATTTAATTATGGAAGTTTGAATATTTAGCGATAATAATGCCAGTATTAAGAAACTTATACAAAACAAGAATAGTGAAAAAATTCTTTACACAAAGTTCTAAAATTCAAACTTACTTTATTAAACACTTTGATACAATACTTATTACTAAGTTTTAATTAACTTATGAAGTCAATTTTTGTGGCTGGCATTGCTATCGCTAAATATTCAAACTTCCATAACTCATTAAATACTGAACGAATATTGTTGAAAATCGAGATATTGATTTATTTGATTGAGATCTTTATCTGCAATCACATTTTTCAAAACAAAAAAAACTTATTTTAGAAGTTATAGAACTTCGACTTTATCTTCCCATTGACTTTTAACATAGGGATTTTCCTTAATTTATGGAAACCAGTGTATGATGATGAAATATTAAAATCAAAGCTGCAATTCATAAGATTCTTTTCTTCTAATTGAAATGCGAAAACTTATTGTACTAAATTGTGTGCTAAAATTTTATATATCCATGGATTCTATTACTTTCCTCAATTTTAGAGAAAAGTTTCTAAAGAACAAGGCATAATATTTTTAAAAGTTTCAGCTTTTATAATTCATGAAAGAGTAAACGAAAATCAATAAAAATTCTGATTTTCTTCAGTCTATGATTTACACAAAACGACATTTTTTAAGAATTTATATAGTTTAAAATTTAGCTTTCCGATAATATATTCACGAATGTGTAGGAATTTGATACTAGATTTAAAAAAAAAATCATTCCCCGACAAGGGACCAATCCTTGCGAATTTAATATCCCTAAAACAAGCCGAAAACAGAAAAAAAAAAAATGAAAAACGGATTTCATTTACTCGATTGTGGATATTTTTACTTTGATCTTTGCTCATAAAGCAACTTGTTTTAGATGATCTTGGGAGGATGCTTTTGATATGTTTTAATGTTTGGTGAGCACACAAGAGATGAAGTGAGGGGGAAGGGAACGGAAAGACCCGAAAAAATGTTTCGGAGGGATTAGCAGCAAAATATAGGAGTTGAAGGCAAAATTCCGGTTTCAGAATTGATTCTCTCATTATTTCACTTTTGTTCAGCACTATTTTCTCAGCACTTTTGTCACGCAGTTTCATACTCTCTTTCAGAGGCTTATGTTGACACGATTTGCACAGAAGCGAAGCGTAAGTGAAAGCAATTGAGCTAATGAGACTGCGAACGTTGACTCGTCAGTGGTTCTCATAGCTCACTGGTTGATTTGAGCTATCAATCACTCGTCAATCAACCAATGATGTATGAGCTTTATGGTGTCTCACTGCGCAGCCTCGTTCCCAGGTTCGAGTCCCAGCTGGGTCAGCGTTGAGATTTATCTCCGTAAAATTCCCCCCCCCCCTGCCCACGGTCAGTAGGGGACACCGATGGGCTTGGAAAAGGCCGCCGTCCGTCGGATGGGACGTTAAGCCGTGACCCCGTGTGTGGGAGAGTCATACCCTGTGTTAAAGAACACGCTGGATGGCCTTGACGGGAGGCTACCATCTGTCTCCCAACAGCTGTTCCAGTGGGTCCCCTCCCCCAACCTTCTCTGAGCCTTCGGGGTCCATGTGACCTGGCCATTTAGCCCATGGTGTGCAAAAAAGTGCCGCTCAGAGGTAAAACGACCCAACCCCTGCGCAGCCTCGTTCATCATGGTTTCATCCACAATGAACTGAAATGTTCTCCTTTTAATTTTCGAGTTAATTTGCAAGCAAAATTTAAATTGAAACATTTTGTGCTTTTAAAAAGCTATCTTCGACTTTGAAAGCACACGAAAAAAAAAAGGTTACCTGATTTGATACTTTGATTCCGGTTAGATATTTAATCGGATTAATGAGTTGCTCTAGCTATCATTTAATCCTCTTCTCAAGAGTAATAGTGCCCCTTCAAAATGTATATTTACCTTGTAACTGAAAAATTAGTTGAGAGCAAGAAAAATTTATTATTTTATGGTAAGATACTTACGCAGTTTCTCTAATCAGGGTGCATTCTGAAGCAGTGGCAAAATGTGTGGGTGGAAGTAACTCAGACAATGAGACTACTAGGCTGAGGTATCAATGTTTTTCACAGATCATTGGTTCATTGAGATATCAATTCACCAATGAAGTCTGATATCATTGGTTGATTGGCAAGTAATAGAAAAAGAGCAAGTAACCATTGATCTATGAAAAGCATCGTTTCTTCAACTGCACAGTTTCATTATCTCAGTTGCTTCCATTCATGCCTTGCCCCTGACCTAAATTTTTGTGGTTTATTCTCAATTGTTTCCACTCACTTTGCCGCTGATATGCCATATATTACAAAATACTTCTTTTAAAAATTCAGATAACACGGAGCATCAGTAGCTAATAGATGTTTAAGTAAGCATAAATAATATATGTGTGATTTAATGAAGTTTTCAAGGAATGGGGAAATGGGGCAGTTATTTTGTTTATAGGAAAGTATAATTCATCAACGAGCATTAAGAAACATGATATTTAACCATCATTTCTCTTACTCTCAATTGAAGTATATTGGGTTTCATTTCAGAGCATATTTTTTATAACTGGATAGGAAGAAGAGTTAGGTATGTAGGATAACACTGAACATCCTCACTGCTATTAAATTTTCAGGAGTTTAGTACACTTTTAAGTATCGGTGAAACCATTTAATGCTCTCCTTTTAAGTCAAGAAATGTAAAAATTTATTTGGGTACTTTGGTGAGTCCGTCTCAATTAGTTAAAACTAGGTGAAATACTAAACTTATACGCCATGAAAAATATATAAATTTATAAGATGCTGAGAAAATTCTTTACCTTAAATATACAGTCGTTAAAAATATTTCGCAAAATTCTTAAACCAACGGTAAAGTGTGAATAGATGCAACTGAGACAATGATACTGCGCAGTTTATAAAATTATGGCCCTTATAGGCCATTGGTCAGTTGAACTATCAACAGTATCATACATCATTGATTGATAGCTCAACAGAACAAGGTTTGAAAGCTCAAAATATCCGTCGTAAATAAATGTTCTTTACCAATAGATGTGAGAAATGAATCTAATCATTTAAATTTTTTGTTAATTAATACTATTGTATTACTTTCTTATATTATTAATGTATTATACTGATATCAGGAATTGATTCGTTGTCTATTATTTGTTGCCTAAAATATGCTAAATACTTTGGATATCAAACGAAATATGGGAAGGATGAGTAGACACTTGATTCCGGATGAGTTAATGTTTAAACTTTTGTGTTTTGTGTTTACACTATTTAAATATTTATATGCGTAAAACGTTTTCCGATGTATATGTTAATTACAAGTGTAAATAAAATCTACTACAACTTCTGCTATTGATATCTCAACTGTGCAGTCTCATGAGCAGAATTGCTTTCACTCAGACTTCGCCATTGTCTTAAATAATAGACTAAAAGTGGACTGGGTTAGCAGAGATCATATGCAATACCTAGAAAATGAAACAGTTGCATTGATTTAGCTTGATCAGTGGATTTTAATCCTTTACTTTAGTGTTAGCCATCTAATATTTATGTGGCAGACTCGATATTATTTTAGCCAATATGTTTAAAAGACTAGAACTAACAATTAAAGTGCACCAGTTTGAATCAGTGGCGAAGCGTGGATGAAAGCAGTTGCCACATCGGAGATTCTCACATAAGCCATTGGCTGAATTTAGCTATCAGTCACTAGTTAATGAACCAATTATCTCATAGATCATAAATCTTTATCTTATTGAAATCTGAACGATAGCTAAATTCACCAAATAAAAAAAAAAATACCCCCTCAAGCAGCTGCTTGCCACAGGAGCCTGTCAGTTTATATGCCATAGTAGGAGATCTGAGAGGATGGCAGGACCTCAGCAGAAAAACGAACACACATCCATGCCTAATCCGGGGCTCGAACCCAGGTCCCTTAGATCAGTAGCCAAGCGTGCTAACCACTCAGTCACCAAAGATTTAGGAAAATGTTTGACAGTATCATTGACTCAATTGCTTTCATCCAAGCTTGGCCCCTGGTTTGAATTAAATGTATTCAAAACATAAAGAATATTATTAATTGTTTGGAAAGTTTTCCAAGTAAAATAATATTATTTGTCCATCTCTTAATCACATTACAGATAATGGCTCGATCAAGCTCAAAATCAGCTCTCATTCATCATCAATGATCTGCTATTTTAGGTAAAGGAAACACACAAGATTCTTGAAGATTAAGAAAGGCAAAAAGACAATAGCCAAGCAAAAACCTGAAGAAGATGATGAAGATAAATATCCGTTTTCTTCTTCACAAGACGATAGAAACGAAAGAGAAACAAAAAGAAACAGAAAACGGAAAAATCATTTCGTTACGTCCTATCTTCAACGTTTACACCGGAGACGAAAATACGCTAATGTACGTGACTTCGACTATTTCCTATTGATTCAGTCCTACCATCATTTTTTCCTCTCCAACTTAGTAAACCATCTTCTTGGCAAAGAGCCCAAGCAAAAGTTTCATTTAACTTCAAATCTCAATGTTCTTGTGATTCTTGAGAGTGAGGACCGAGCTCGTTTATCTCGGGCCGAAGCTGGTGCGCAACAAAGTTCGTGACCCAAGGCAGGGCCCTACCGGAGCGCACATACATATACTTACACGCACACACACGTAAATAACACTTTCTATTGTGGCAAAGGCAGTGCCCCGTTGTAGGTACATATATATATTACTTCTCTTTTAAGGTTTTGACTCCGGTGTTTTTATGTCTACCGTTAAGGGTATATTCTGGGCGGACTTGGATGGACTGATCGGTCCAAGAAGTCTAGCAGCGTCCCAACGATAGGTTGAGACCAAGAACTACGTGATGGCGCTCAACAAGCGCCAGAGGCCATCATTCCGGCGGGTTGTGACCCGACGTATCCCGGGATGCTGACCAAGTCCTGATGTTGGGGAGAGGGACACTTTGTTTTAAGAGAATGCAGAGAGCAAGAGGTTAGAGCTTCCTCTTTTCTACGGAGGATCCACTGCCGGTCCCACAGGAGGACGACGATGAGGAGCAATCTTGACGATGTTCATCAGCATCTGCCAGTTCTTGATCTTCATCCTCTTCTTCGTCGTCGTGCCTTCCATGATGACAGTCGCCACCACCACCGCAGCCACCGCCTCCCGTGTGGTTGGCCCCGTCTTTGGTTGCTGCTGTGGCGTCCCCGTTCTTCGTCTTGGAGCTCCCTGGATTCTTCTTCCTCTCCTCTCGCAGCGGACAATCCGCTATCAGGTGATCCACTGACTTACAGTGGTGGCACCGCTTTGGCTGTGGTCCCAACGTGCATTTGGCAGCAATATGATTGGCAAATTCGCCGCAGTTGTAGCACCTGGATGTCGAGGATGGAGAGGGAGGAGAAAAGAGAAACAAAAACTTTAAACGATTGGCACTTGAAGAAATATTTAAGTAAAATATTTTTAATAGAAATTACTGAAAAGCAAATGACATAACATTGAAAGCACAGCTGAAAGAGAAAGTATATGGCAAGCATAATTATTCAATATGTACTAAAATGGTAGAACAATTCAAAAAAGATCGAATGGTAAAAAAATCGCTCCGATCTCTAGCGTTAAACCGTCTACGAAATGTGAAAAAAGAATATGTTATTCTAGAATAAAAATGCTTTTAGAAACATTTGAGGTTAAACGTGAATATGCGCAAGTCTGGAGCGTATTATGTTAAAATTATCTTTCAGATTGTAAAGAAAACTATAAACTTCTGATACCATTATATAAACTTTTTTATTTAGTTATAGAACAAGATCTAAAACCAAGACAACTTAAAATATTAAAAATTAACCCCACGAATTACCATCATCACTTTTAACAACATCAAACATCCAATAAACAACATGTGGCGGAAATTACGCCCCCTGAACCAAGCTTTCTGATTCGTTACTTCTTCTGAATGCCAAATAAATGATCCCATTTATCTTCTCCAATCTTTGAATTCGGACTGTGAAAATTATTTTGATTTTATTTGCGAATCAAACTCCTCTAAGTAAACGTATACTCATTCACACAAACTGATTTTTTTTAAAACTATTTTTTATTTATTTATTCTAATAAATAAATAATAAATAAATACCCCCTCAAGCAGCTGCTTGCCACAGAGGTCTGACAGGAGCCTGTCAGTTTATATTCCATAGTAGAAGATCTGAGAGGATGGCAGGACCTCAGCAGAAAAACGACACATACATCTATGCCTTATCCGGGGCTCGAACCCAGGTCCCTTAGATCAGCAGCCAAACGCGCTAACCACTCGGCACCCCAATCAATTCATTATTGATACACCCAACTGCGAAAGACGGCCCCTGTTTATCAATCCCTCCGCACTACATGCCTGTCCCCGAGGAGCGGCAAGTAAACAAGCCTCGTCACCCACCTTCCCAAGACCACCAGCTCCGGTAAGGCATTGTGCTTCAATCGATGTCCTCCCTCTTATTCTCCCTCCCCAAACAACGGAGGGCAGATGTGTCTCCCGTGACCGTGACCTACTGTGGTCAGTGGTCCAAAAGAGGTCGAACCCGAGACGCCAGGTGGCGGCACGCGCCACGTGAGAAGCCGCGCTGAATGGGCAGTGGCGAGGGAGTGCGAACAAACAAGTCGAAGGGAGGACACAACAGCATTACGGGGAGACGAGAGATTGGCGAGCACTGTTGTTCCGACGACTGTGACAGAGAAAATATGGCGACAGAGGGAAGAAAGGCATTTCGATTCACAACGGTTTCTTTGGTAACGGACAGGCAACAGTTATTCAGACAGCCAATGATTTCGAAATTCGTATAGCGTTTCATTCTTTGAGCTGCAGAAGTAAGTGGGTCAACGGCCAGAAACTGTTTACTCCTTGAAGGGCAATTATCAAATCGTTGTTAGAGTCTAGAGAATGTTAGGCGGTTAAAAGAACAACAAAGACTGAAAAATTTACACGCAGAAATTTAGAAAGTAATGCTTGCTTTTTTTTTATTTGTCGGAAAACATCGAAACGCCATTTTGACATGCTTTCTGACTCTCATTTTTGCACTTGGTACTTCCAGGCGCGTATCCTGGGGGGGGGGGGGGGTTCTTAGGGTGTTACCTTTGAAAGCTCGAAACTGAGAAATAAAACTGTTCACAGGTTTAGTTCAAAGGTTTGTAGGAAATGCTCTGTTTACCGAAACAGCGTAATTATACTGTAGGAGTTGCGGCTTGTCGGGTACAGAAAACGGGGCATGGCCGATTCCTTATTTTTAATCTGTAACCAGGAAAGATTAAGCAAAAGTCACACACTAATCAGCAAGTAGTACAATTATCAGTCAATTTTGGAATTTCATTTTTGGAGCCATCAGAGCAGACAGCATTGTTTTCAACATACAAACCACCCTTTGCATTTGAAAGAAGAGAGAAAGTTTATTCTATACAAACTTCTTCGCATGCACTGGTGCGAAAAAGAGCCCCCCCCCAACCATGCCACATTTTTTTTTTTCAAATTTACTGAGAAAATCTTGGGTTGATTCTCCCTCTTCTCCTAAATAAACCCTAGACACGTCCCTGATTACAGATGTCTCACACGAAGATTTTTGTAATAATATGGAGGGCTTTCAAAAAAGTTCTTGCCACATGTCTGTAGATTTGCATTCGTTCCATCGAAGTCAACGAGATGCGACTTGTTTGAAAGCCTGTCTAAACTTGTTATTTCTCTCTTCGTTTGCGGTGTGTAAAGTTTGGTGTGCGAAATCTGTGCATTGTTGCTATGGAGCCTACTAAAGACTACGTTTTCACAGGGATACAGCTTGGGAACGACCGAAAAAAAATCATGTCGATTTACCGTGTGTTGCCCTCAGGAATCTTGCCAGATATTTTTTCCGAATTCAGTAATCAACCATAGTGTTCGGATATTTCTTAATATATATAATGCGTATGAATATATAATGCAATGAATATGGAGCGTGTGCAGTTACCGTTCACAGCAAACTGGAGCGGTTGCGGTTAATGTTCACAGCATATTGGATCGTGTGAGCTCACAAAGACCTGGATGGTGTGGGCTCACTCACGGAAATATTGAGCGTGTGCAGTTACCGTTCACAGCAAACTGGAGCGTGTACAGTTGCTGTACACGCTCCAGATATTTTTCCTGAATTCTGTAATCACGTGACACGAAGGTTGCCAGATCACCAGATCATATTGTTCATATGGCACTGTTCAACATTTAAACCTCTGAAAGTTCTGTGTCAAATGGGTACCCCACAAACTGACGGAAGAGCAAAAAAGGGGTAGAGTCGACTCGTGCAAGGAGATTCTGGCAATGCTTATTATACCTAGTGGACTCAACCGATTAACAGACATTGTCACAGATGACGAGACGTGATTTTATTACAAATCCTCTCAGACCTTCTACTTTGGCATATAAACTGACAGGCTCCTGTCAGACCTCTGTGGAAAGCAGCTGCTTGAGGGGATATTTATTTTTTTAATTTAACTCCCAGGAAGATCGACAACTATGTTTGGATTGCGGAAGATGAACCGTGTTCCCACATTCTCCGACAAGACTTTCACTCAAGGAAGAGGATGTTCACAATTTTTTTCAATTTCCAAGGAATGGTAGCCGTGGACACCTTACCAGAAAAAAAAAAATGACTATAAATGGCCAATACTACACCAACATTGCTTTGCCCAAAATGTTTAAGGAGATGAAGGCGCAGTGTCCAACACCAGGCGTGTCAAGGGTTCTCCATCTTCATGATAATGGCATTGCTCACTGAACCCGGCCTATCTGGAGAAGGAAAAAATTTGAACTGCCACCTCATCCTGCATATTCACCTGATTTTGCACCATGCGATTTTTGTTTGTTTCCAAAAGTTAAAAAGGAACTTGCTGAGAAGCCTTTTGTCAAGGATGAAAGACCTTGCAAAATACGTTCATTCAGAGTTGCGGAGTTACGTGGTCCCAACAGGATTACCACGTACTCAACTTTGCATAGATGCTGGAGGGTAGCACTTGAAGGAAGTAAAAGTTTTGTTGAGGTAATTGCAATCAGTAGTTTTGGTTCTGTAGATGCATGCCAAGAACCTTTTGAACACCCCTCGTAACACAGAACGGAGAGGAAAAAAAACATATATAAGAAAAATATTGCATGGGAAGAGATAATTATTGAATTAAACCGGAATCCTTTCCGAAATTGCTTTATTTTTTCGAAATATTTCGCTAGATAGTACATTTAGAGAATAGCTGAAACGAAAAGAATACATGCATCAGAGAACATCGTCTCGGTGCGATACAGTTCAGTTAGGCATCAAGCATCTTCCCAAAAACTTTTCCTACGTCCTGCCTGCATTTATCAAAGTATCCACCGAAAGGTTTAGGCCCGAGCCCCGCTCTATACATTAGCTAAAATTGCACAAATCTTTTGGTTCACCTATATCCACTTTAGAGAAGAATTAACAGGATGGATAACATTACATTAATGTCGTACACGAGTACGTATTAGTTCCTGGAATATATAATTCTCTTGATTCATCATCATCATCATCCTCAAGCAGCCATGGGCTACGGAGGTCAAACCAGACCGTGCAATTTAGTTCTCCAAGCAAGTCTATCCTGAGCTACATCTACTGCATCTGGCCACTGCACACCAATTCTAACAAGGTCCTGTTTGACATTGTCTGCCCACCGCATCCTAGGTCTCCCCTTCTTTCTGAGGCCTTTAGGCACACTGTTCATAACCCTATTAGCCAATCTATAATTATTCATACGGGCAACATGGCCAAACCAACGGAGTCTCTCTCTGCACAATATGCTGCTTAAAGGAGGTTGCAAACTCCTTTGCCTAATCTCATCATTAGTTACAAAGTTGAACCACCTAATGCCCAAGATACTGCGTAAGCATCTGGAATCAAAAGCATCTAGTTTCCTGTTATCTTGTTTACAAAGTGTCCAAGTTTCACTACCATAACTAACCCTAGAAAGAACCAAACTATTATACAGTCTAATTTTAGTCTTTAGTGTATACGCCTATTTCTCCACACTCTCCATAGGTTCTTAAAAGTCCCGGCAGCAATCCCTATTCGTCTGTTAATCTCATGCCGCACATCACCATTATCTGTTACATAGCTCCCAAGATAATTAAACTGTGACACCTGCTCAAGACTGCAACCATTCAGATTAACTGAATCACAGCCTGTCTGACCAATTTTCATCACTTTAGTTTTCTCTCTGTTTATAACCAAACCTACTCTATTACCAGTCTCATCAACAGCTCGAATGAAAGAGTTCATCTCATCAACATCATTTGCCAAAAGGGCTAAATCATCAGCATAATCTAAATCAGAAATTTTCGTATCTCCAGCCCATTTAAGGCCAAAATCTTTCCCTTGAAGTGAATTTCGCATAACATAATCAATAACCAAGCTAAAGAGAAAAGGAGACAAAATGCACCCTTGTCGAACACCAGAAGTAATGCTAAACCAATTGCTACAAGCCTTACCAACTCTCACACATGACTCGGTGTTATTATAGAGAGCTTTCATAATGTTAACTAACTTGTCTGGTATACCATATGATCTCACAATCAACCACAAATTATGACGATCAACAGAGTCGAAAGCCTTTTTGAAATCAACAAAGCTAGCAACCAAAGGTTTCTGAAACTCTAAACATTTCTCAAGAATCTGCCTAAGTGAAAATATCTGATCCACACATCCCCTACCACTTCTGAATCCACATTGCTCATCACGCAATTGACTGTCAACCAGATTCTTAATTCTATTAAGCACAATCATGGAAAGAACTTTACCTGGAACAGAGAGTAGGCTGATACCCCTATAGTTATCACAAGAACTGCGATCACCTTTTTTGAAAATAGGGATAACAATAGCTCTGGTAAAATCCTTAGGAACCATGCCTTTATCATAAAAGATATTCAGAATTTCAGTCATCCAAGTGGTAACCGAAACATTCCCAGCTCTAAGCATTTCCGTAGTAATTTCATCTACCCCTGGGGATTTATGAAGTTTAAGTTTAGAAACAGCCAAAATAACTTCAGATTGTGTTATAGGGCCAACATTAAAGCCACCAATGCATCTATCATCATTGCAAACAATGGGAGTAGAACTAACTACATTGTTTAGAACATCACTGAAATGCTCAGCCCATCTAGCCATGACAGAATCCTCCCCTTCTATAACCTTACCAATGAAATAATCTTACATATATCTGAAACCAGATGCCTTTTAATAGTTATAAAGCATCATTTTATTACTTTCGTCATTTCGGAAGCAAGCTACATCCTAATTTTCGTGTATACTCCAGAGAAAGCAATGAATAAATAATAAAAAAAAATACCCCCTCAAGCAGCTGCTTGCCACAGAGGTCTGACAGGAGCCTGTCAGTTTATATGCCATAGTAGAAGGTCTGAGAGGATGGCAGGACCTCAGCAGAAAAACGACACGTACATACATGCCTTACCCGGGGCTCGAACCCAGGTCCCTTAGATCAGTAGCCAAGCGCGCTAACCACTCGGCCACGGGACGGCTGAAAATAAATACCCCTTCAAGCAGCTGCTTGCCACAGAGGTCTGACAGGAGCCTGTCAGTTTATATGCCATAGTAGAAGGTCTGTGAGGATGGCAGGCCCTCAGTAGAAAAACGACACAAACAGCCATGCCTTACCCGGGGTTCGAACCCAGGTCCCTTAGGTTGCAAATAAATGCCCAGTATACATCATTGATTGATGGGTTGTTGCGACTTTTCGCAAATCACTTCCCAATCAGTAAATAATTCTCAAGTGCCAACAGGCAAGTTTCAACGTGGCAAATGATAGTGTGCTTTGGACATTCTCAATAGGCCAATGAAATTCCTGAGGGCAACACACGGGAATTTTGAGCCTATTCGCCGAATACATATTTGATGGAAATGAAGATAAAATATTTTATAAAATAAATATTCAGATGAAGTATGGTATTTGCTATTCTTTCTAATTCAACAAATTTAAATTACTATTTTAGTGCACATTGCAGAAGCGTTGTGAGGTCCTGTCCCAGTGTCCTATAAACGACAAGTTGGCGCTGAATTCAACACAGAAATTTCTTACAAATGCCAGAAGCAGTCTTTACACTTACAAGAGCATTTACTTGCTAGTTTCCAAATGAATACGAATATAATTGCCGCTAGAAATTGCCGAACAGTTTAAATCCGACTACGACTAGTTCAGCTGAACTGGTGTCATTACACATACATTTCACTCAAGAATTACAAAAACACATCAATATTGATAAATGAAATTCATGTGTGAGGTAGTGGAGAGCTCCTACATTTCTTCTCTGTCCTACATGTACTGATGAAAGAAAAAGAACCACAGGAGGTTACGACAATTGGATATAAGAAAATATTTCTTCTCTTTCATCTATTTCAGTCCAGCTGTCTCCTGTCATCATTTTAGGTCTCATCAGATACAATGTGATCCCAGTCGTGCTGCTTTAGCTAATGTATAGAGTGGGCTCGGGCCTATTGTCGATATTTTATAATGCTGCTTTAGCTAATGTATAGAGTGGGCTCGGGCCTATTGCCGATATTTTATAATGCTGCTTTAGCTAATGTATAGAGTGGGCTCGAGCCTATTGCCGATATTTTATAATGCTGCTTTAGCTAATTTATAGAGTGGGCTCTGGCCTATTGCCGATATTTCATAATGCTGCTTTAGCTAATGTATAGAGTGGGCACGGGCCTATTGCCGATATTTTATAATGCTGCTTTAGCTAATGTATAGAGTGGGGCTCGGGCCTATTGCCGATATTTAATAATGCTGCTTTAGCTAATGTATAGAGTGGGCTCGGGCCTATTGCCGATATTTTATAATGCTGCTTTAGCTAATGTATAGAGTGGGCTCGGGCCTATTGCCGATATTTTATAATGCTGCTTTAGCTAATGTATAGAGTGGGCTCGGGCCTATTGTCGATATTTTATAATGCTGCTTTAGCTAATGTATAGAGTGGGCTCGGGCCTATTGCCGATATTTTATAATGCTGCTTTAGCTAATGTATAGAGTGGGCTCGGGCCTATTGTCGATATTTTATAATGCTGCTTTAGCTAATGTATAGAGTGGGCTCGGGCCTATTGCCGATATTTTATAATGCTGCTTTAGCTAATGTATAGAGTGGGCTCGGGCCTATTGCCGATATTTTATAATGCTGCTTTAGCTAATGTATAGAGTGGGCTCGGGCCTATTGCCGATATTTTATAATGCTGCTTTAGCTAATGTATAGAGTGGGTCTCGGGCCTATTGCTGATATTTTCAAAACGGTTCACAATTCTATCAGTGTTTTTTTCACGTTTCTGATGCATTAAAAGAAAGGTCTGAAAATAAATATCGACATAAAGGAAACAGAGGTTTCCCAATATTCTGAGTGTTGTTCGCTGATCAAGGAAGGTGATTAATGTCCATATTTTCAAACGATATACAATTCGATCCATATCGTGTGGAAGAAAGTTCTACATCCAGTGAGAACTTTAGATTCCTGATGGTTTAAATGTCAGGCCATACGTGAAGTATTTTACACAATATTACAAAACGTTTCCAGATACTTCCATGTTACCTGAATGAAAGTCACATTCATATCTCCCTAACTTTGAAAAATAAGCTCTTGACGGAAAAATATCGCTGGAAATAAATTGGAGATAGCAATGAAATTTTTAAAATTCTCGATTTTCAACAGTATTCGTTGGATATTTATAAGTAATGGAGACTGAAGCATTGAAAATCATGGTCAGTGATCATAGCAATTTACTTTAAAAGTCACTAAAACACAAATCATAATTGTTACAACACAAATCGCTTAGCAAAATAAATGCAAATTTAGAAGTTCGTGTGATAATTCTTTCAATTAATTGTGAAAATATTAGAACGAGTAACATCTGTGTTTGCTGTTAAATATTTCCAAATTAATATTCTCGGTTCCACTGAGGCTTAGGCATTTTTCATATCTCAAATCACGTTACTGTCATTTTATGCATTAATTTGGTAAAAGTAAATGCATTTATTTGATTAATTTGTTTATGCTGGAAAAAAAAATTAATTCAGCGAAACAAAATCAGCGTTTTTCTTTGTCAGAACCAAAAGACAGAAATTTCTGCCAGAAAACTTCATGAATTTAATGACATTTCTAGATCAGTAGTCTCGGGGGGGGGGGGGGGTATTTTCTCGTGACCCCATAAAAAAAATGAAAGGGAATTTTAAGCATATATGTAGAGACTTGTAAAGTAAACGTAGAGAAAAAAAATTTTTAAGCATAAAAAAGTATTTATTTTTTTTTTTTGAATACATAGTCAATCATCATGCAATATGCACAGATTATGTACAGCCACCATATTTTACACGGTATTTACAAAGACAGGCTTTTGTAGTAAAATAATGAACAATTCTGGTAACATCTTATTGACGGTAAGGCTTTCGCTGATGAAATTTGGGAAGTAAATTAACTCCGTTAGAAGATGAATGTCCAAAATTCGCATTAGACCGAAACAATATCAGTTTGACTTTCAAATGCTTAATCATTATGCATATGATTTTTTTTTTTTAAATATACGTGTAGCATTTTCTAGTAAAATTATATTTAATTCTGTTTTCATAATCATTTTCTTTATCTTAATATTTTCCTGAACTATACAAATCTCAAATTTGTTTTCGCAATAATGCGAAAAGGCCATACATGTACAATCGCTCAAAAAAATATCCGAACACTACGGTTGATTACAGAATTCAGAAAAAATATCTGGCAACGATTTTTTTTTAGAAATTAGTGATCTGGCAACCTTCGTGTCACGTGATTACAGAATTCAGGAAAAACGTCTGCAGCGTGTACAGCAACTGTACACGCTCCAGTTACCGTTCACAGCAAACTGGAGCGTGTGCAGTTACTGCACACGCTCCAGTTTGCTGTGAACGGTAACTGCACACGTTCAATATTTTCGTGAGTGAGCCCACACGATCCAGGTCTTTGTTAGCTCACACGATCCAATGTGCTGTGAACATTAACCGCAACCGCTCCAGTTTGCTGTGAACAGTAACTGCACACGCTCCATATTCATTGCATTATATATTCATGCGCATTATATATATTAAAAATATCCGAACACTACGGTTGATTACAGAATTCAGAAAAAATATCTGGCAACGATTTTTTTTAGAAATTAGTGATCTGGTAACCTTCGTGTCACGTGACACGAAGGAGATGAAAAAGAGATACCGGATAAGCTTGAAAAGATAGTCATCCGTCGGATCGAATGTTAAGCCGTGGAACCGTATGCAGGAGAGCCATATCTTGTGCACCTTAGATAATATGCTGAATGGTGTTAACGGTAGGTTTCCATCTGTCTCCTAACAGTTTTCTAGTAAGTTCCCTACCCCCAAAATTCTCTGAGCCCTTGGGATCAATGTGACCTGGACATTTAGTTCATTGTGTACAAAAAACTGCCGCTCGGAGATAAACAACTCAGCCGTTTATATTAGAACCAATTAGTGAGACATTTTTGAGCGTCAAAGACTAACGTCTGTTGTGAAATGATCCCCACGGCGGTGAAGATGCTGATCATCTTCATCAATAGACAAATATCTCGCCAGCTGCTTGCTAAGTGGAGCGAAACGTGAAGTGAAAGGTGAGCGAGAATTTGTGAAAAAGAAAACAAGGTGAAAGAAACTACTTTCCTCGAAAAGGCAGATGCACTGAGATTCATTCGGAGCAGAATGAGGCTCAAGGCCTTCACAATCGCTGCGGAAAACCTCGAGACGCGTTCCCTGGGGCAGGGAGGCGTGGTCAGGTGGCGCGGCACGCGAAATGCACAACACATGGCACGCGCACACCACTCACCAATCAATAGGCGTCACTGCCACGTAGTGCCCACCCTCCCTCGTGTTTGCGCTTTTTTCTCCCTCCTCCACTCCCTCAGTATTCTTTCTCCTCTTCTTCTCGCTTCAGATTTCTTTTTCTACAGCTTCCCAGTTTCTCAGCCACTTCGTTGTCGTCCCCACTCCTCTCGGAATCGGCGCCAACCAAAGAGCCCAATAAGAGATGCTTTATCTCTGAAAACTTCGACCTTTTCGAGGCAAACAACAAGTTCGGAATAATCGCTGGATGAGGATTGTCAGAGGAGAATTAGACCAAAGACAATGCATGTGGGGTTGGGATTTTTCCGACCTTTTTTTAAGATGACAATGTTAGATAAATGAAGTGATGAAGAATTACAACGACGAAGCTTGAGTGAGACAATGTTGAGACAATGAGACTGCGCAGTTGAGGATCAGTGATTCTGAAAGGTCATTGGTTTATTCAGCTATCAATCACTTATTAATCAACCAGTGATATCATAGATCAATGGCCGATTAATAAGTGTTTGATAGCTCTATATACCGGAGTGGGGGTGGCTCAGTCGGTAGCGCGCCAGGCTCGTAATCTGTAGTTCCCAGGTTCGAGTCCCAGCTGGGTCATGTTCATTTTTTTTACTATGACATGAAATTAATGATGTATGGATGCTTTCTATTTGATGTATGTTATCTTTCTGCTGAGGTCTTATGTTCTTCCTAGAACTACTTGATGGAATTTTAAACTGACAATGCTCTAACCAGACTTTCGTGTCAACTGGACTGCTTGAGGAGTGGCTTTTTTATATTAAAAACTAAACAACCACTTCATTGACGTCATTGCTCTTCCTCCATTGGTGTCGATGCTGGTGCCAAAGACAATGGCCTCAAATCGAAAGGGGCGGGGTGGCTCAGTCGGTAGCGCGCCAGGCTTGTAATCTGTAGTTCCCAGGTTCGAGTCCCAGCTGGGTCAGCGTTGAGATTTATCTCCGCAAAATTCCCCGCCCTGCCCACGGTCAGTAGGGGACACCGATGGGCTTGGAAAGGCCGCCGTCCGTCGGATGGGACGTTAAGCCCTGGGACCGTGTGCGGGAGAGCCATACCCTGTGCACGTTAAAGAACACGCTGGGTGGCTTTGACGGGAGACTACCATCTGTCTCCCAACAGCTGTTCCAGTGGGTCCCCTCCCCCAACCTTCTCTGTGGCTTCGGGGTCCATGTGACCTGGCCATTTAGTCCATGGTGTGCAAAAAAAGTGCCTCTCAGAGGTAAAACAACCCAACCCAAAAGCTCTATAAACCATGACATGCTAGAACTGCTTTTATTTCAACTACGAACTCTCGTTGTCTCATTTGCTTCCACTCACACTTCTTCACTGATGGATTGATAGTTTTGATTATGAATGAAGAAAGACTGCTACAGTGGATGAGAGTTTCGACTTTAGCTCTCCATTAACATAAAGTGAAATATTTTCAGTGAATTGACAGGGCTCTGCAGTATGCGCAAAAATTAACGAAACAGGGTGTATCTGTTGGTCCGCTATTCGCAAATATTGGTAAAGGAATCCCTAATGATAACATATGCCAGTGGCGAAGCTCTGAGAAAAGAGACTGAGCAATTCACGCATCAAATATTTATTATGTGTTTGGTGAATCAAGCTATCTGTCACTTGCCAATAAGCTAATAATCTTTCATCTGTGAGATGGCTGATTGGCAAGCGATTGATAGCTCAATAAATCAATTATTTATGAGAATCTTAGATAAGTCTAATGCATCATTGTCTCAATTGCTCTCATTGTGTAATGTAATGCATCAAGTCTCATTGTCTCAATTGCTTCTATCCATTCTTCGCAAAAGATATGTGTATGCACGTGTTATTGAGCAAAACCAATTCAACAAGGTTTGCTCCAATGAAGCAGTGTTTGCCAACCAGGATTCGTAATCTGTAGTTCCCAGGTTCGAGTCCCAGCTGGGTCAGCGTTGAGATTTATCTCCGCAAAATTCCCCGCCTTGCCCACGGTCAGTAGGGGACACCGATGGGCTTGGAAAGGCCGCTGTCCGTCGTATGGGACGTTAAGCCGTGGGCCCCGTGTGCGGGAGAGACATACCCTGTGAACGTTAAGAACACGCTGGATGGCCTTGACGGGAGGCTACTACCTGTCTCCCAACAGCTGTTCCAGAGGGTCCCCTCCCCCAACCTTCTCTCAGCCTTCGGGGTCCTTGTGACCTGGCCATTTAAGGGGCGGGGGTGGCTCAGTCGGTAGCGCGCCAGGCTCGTAATCTGTAGTTCCCAGGTTCGAGTCCCAGCTGGGTCAGCGTTGAGATTTATCTCCGCAAAACTCCCCGCTCTGCCCACGGTCAGTAGTGGACACCGATGGGCTTGGAAAGGCCGCCGTCCGTCGGATGGGACGTTAAGCCGTGGGCCCAGTGTGCGGGAGAGCCATACCCTGTGCACGTTAAAGAACACGCTGGATGGCCTTGACGGGAGGCTACCATCTGTCTCCCAACAGCTGTTCCAGTGGGTTCCCTCCCCCAACCTTCTCTGAGCCTTCGGGGTCCATGTGACCTGGCCATTTAGCCCATGGTGTGCAAAAAAGTGCCGCTCAGAGGTAAAACAACCCAACTCAACCCAACCAGGATTCCGCAAAAAAGCTGGATTCCAGAGCTAAAAAATATCTTGCAAGTATAAAAAAAATGCTACCTATCTTTTATTTAAATTTTCAACCACATATTGACGTGAAACAGTTTTTTCATATCTGACGAATATAAAAACAAACACAAAAATCGCGCAATGCTAGTGAAAGAAAAATAGAGTTGTTTGATCCAAAATTAGACCAAGAATTCATGACCTGTGCAAGGAACAAAAAAGGCTCAAGTCTCATACTAAATAATTAATAATTAAAACAGTCTCCTTACAGTTCTATGGGGCTATTATTAATTATAATAAATATAAAAAGAAAATCTCCTTCTTTTATTTGGGAGGCTGGTGGTGATTAGATGTAGGGTGACGGAAAAGAAGCAAAGGCCTGCTTTTCATATATGGGAGTTACGTAGGACATCACTATATCATTTAAGATGGTCTGGGACAGCGACGAAGTGTATGTGAAAGCAACTAAGTCAATGAGGTGATGGTTCTCAAAAAGGTGGTGTATGCGAAAGCAACTAAGTCAATGAGGTGATGGTTCTCAAAAAGGTGGTGTATGTGAAAGCAACTAAGTCAATGAGGTGATGGTTCTCAAAAAGGTGGTGTATGCGAAAGCAACTAAGTCAATGAGGTGATGGTTCTCAAAAAGGTGGTGTATGCGAAAGCAACTAAGTCAATGAGGTGATGGTTCTCAAAAAGGTGGTGTATGTGAAAGCAACTAAGTCAATGAGGTGATGGCTCTCAAAAAGGTGGTGTATGCGAAAGCAACTAAGTCAATGAGGTGATGGTTCTCAAAAAGGTGGTGTATGTGAAAGCAACTAAGTCAATGAGGTGATGGTTCTCAAAAAGGTGGTGTATGCGAAAGCAACTAAGTCAATGAGGTGATGGTTCTCAAAAAGGTGGTGTATGTGAAAGCAACTAAGTCAATGAGGTGATGGTTCTCAAAAAGGTGGTGTATGCGAAAGCAACTAAGTCAATGAGGTGATGGTTCTCAAAAAGGTGGTGTATGTGAAAGCAACTAAGTCAATGAGGTGATGGCTCTCAAAAAGGTGGTGTATGCGAAAGCAACTAAGTCAATGAGGTGATGGTTCTCAAAAAGGTGGTGTATGTGAAAGCAACTAAGTCAATGAGGTGATGGTTCTCAAAAAGGTGGTGTATGCGAAAGCAACTAAGTCAATGAGGTGATGGTTCTCAAAAAGGTGGTGTATGTGAAAGCAACTAAGTCAATGAGGTGATGGTTCTCAAAAAGGTGGTGTATGCGAAAGCAACTAAGTCAATGAGGTGATGGTTCTCAAAAAGGTGGTGTATGTGAAAGCAACTAAGTCAATGAGGTGATGGTTCTCAAAAAGGTGGTGTATGCGAAAGCAACTAAGTCAATGAGGTGATGGTTCTCAAAAAGGTGGTGTATGTGAAAGCAACTAAGTCAATGAGGTGATGGTTCTCAAAAAGGTGGTGTATGTGAAAGCAACTAAGTCAATGAGGTGATGGTTCTCAAAAAGGTGGTGTATGTGAAAGCAACTAAGTCAATGAGGTGATGGTTCTCAAAAAGGTGGTGTATGTGAAAGCAACTAGGTCAATGAGGTGATGGTTCTCAAAAAGGTGGTGTATGTGAAAGCAACTAAGTCAATGAGGTGATGGTTCTCAAAAAGGTGGTGTATGCGAAAGCAACTAAGTCAATGAGGTGATGGTTCTCAAAAAGGTGGTGTATGTGAAAGCAACTAAATCAATGAGGTGATGGTTCTCAAAAAGGTGGTGTATGTGAAAGCAACTAAGTCAATGAGGTGATGGTTCTCAAAAAGGTGGTGTATGTGAAAGCAACTAAGTCAATGAGGTGATGGTTCTCAAAAAGGTGGTGTATGTGAAAGCAACTAAGTCAATGAGGTGATGGTTCTCAAAAAGGTGGTGTATGTGAAAGCAACTAAGTCAATGAGGTGATGGTTCTCAAAAAGGTGGTGTATGTGAAAGCAACTAAGTCAATGAGGTGATGGTTCTCAAAAAGGTGGTGTATGTGAAAGCGACTAAGTCAATGAGGTGATGGTTCTCAAAAAGGTGGTGTATGTGAAAGCAACTAAGTAAATGAGGTGATGGTCAATGAGGAGGACGACAGGAGGAGGACGAGAGAGCAGCTTTGTTTACTTCCCAAATTTCGTCATCTTATCGGCATCTCTCTTTCATCTCCTTCGTGTCACGTGACACGAAGGTTGCCAGATCACTAATTTCTAAAAAAAATCG
This sequence comes from Ryuthela nishihirai, assembly GCA_038380435.1. Taxonomy (NCBI): domain Eukaryota; kingdom Metazoa; phylum Arthropoda; class Arachnida; order Araneae; family Heptathelidae; genus Ryuthela; species Ryuthela nishihirai. The sequence goes on along the minus strand of JAWZYU010000001.1, from coordinate 131,261,496 downwards.
TTGCCAGATATTTTTTCTGAATTCAACTGATTAAACTATCAATTACTTATGAATAAACTAATTATCTTCTGGTTCAACCAATGACATCTTGGATCATTAATTGATTGACAGGTGACTGCTATCAAAATAAACCAAAGATTTATCAGAACCACAGATCAGTCTCATTTTCTGACCTGCTTCTATTCCAGCTTTTCCGATGATCAATTTACGAAAAAAACGCCCGTATTTCTCTGTACTGTATATTGCGAAATTACTTAACAATATCCTAGCTCATTATCGTACGACGGTCCATAAAAAAAAACCCTTAACGGGTTCATAGTAGATTCCTTAGAGGGAGTGTATTGTACTCACATTTTGAGACCATCAAAAATACGATAGGAAACAAAAAAGGACTGAAAATGGGAGTAAATTACGGATGGACTGGGGGGAGACGAAAGTAAAACAAAAGGTAGACAGACCCCCTGCAGACAAAAGACAAAATAAAAAAAAAGAAGAAACGATACCATCAAGCATCAGAGCCACAATAATAGAGAGAAAGTAAGAAAAATGTGCGCCGAAAAAGAATAAAAAAAATGAGTCAGAGAATGAATCTATATACCTTAGAGTCAGGATTTCTTGCTACCGTTTGCGCCCCTAGATGGTGGAAAATTTTATCTCGACGTCTCGAGTTGCTGAGGAGGACGAGAGAGCAGCTTTGTTTGTCCCTCGAAAGTTGCTGATTCAGAGTTCGCTGCTGTCAAAGCCTGCGTGCAGTTGTGTGGAGTGAGAGTTAGGGAGGAGGAGGAGGAGTATAGAGGGAGGGGGGGGGGCCGTCGTGTCGAGAGGGGCTCCAGCGATGTCGGCACCAACTGTTCCCAGATAGGGTGATCCTCATCGTCTTAGTCGGTCATATTTCTTCTTCTAGCGAGCCCCCATTTTGACTCCCCCTCATCCCTACCCCACCCACATATCCGTATCTTTGCGGCGCGTGCGGCCTGCGCCACGTGCAGTCCACTTTTTCTTCTCTCTATCTCTCTTTCCCTCCTTCTTTCTGTCTCTCCATCCTGTGGCGTCGTCGCTACCGACTTTCGGAATTTTTCCCCCCTCCAAGTACTTTCTTTCTCTCCGTTTCATAAGAGGCTTTTTTTTGCTCTTTATCCGCTCTTCCTCGTCTTCTTGAAGAAGGCAGTAATTGTGACAAGTGGGTGTTGTGGCGGAGACGTTTTCGATTCAGGTTTCGCCACGATATTCGACATGAAGTACTTCCTTAATCCGACAGCGGCAGGATCGCTGTGTGACAGCTATCGCATTTGGGCCATTGGCATCGTCGTTTCGTAGTCTTGATTTCGATCTTGCGTTTTCTTACCGATGCGAAAGGAACTTTTCGTTTTGAGTTGGGTTGTTTTACCTCTGAGCGGCACTTTTTTGCACACCATGGGCTAAATGGCCAGGTCACATGGACCCCGAAGGCTCAGAGAAGGTTGGATGAGGGGACCCACTGGAACAGCTGTTGGGAGACAGATGGTAGCCTCCCGTCAAGGCCATCCAACGTGTTCTTTAACGTGCACAGGGTATGGCTCTCCCGCACACGGGGCCACGGCTTAACGTCCCATCCGACGGACGGCGGCCTTTCCAAGCCCATCGGTGTCCCCTACTGACCGTGGGCAGGGCGGGAAATATTTTCGGAGTTAAATCTCAACGCTGACCCAGCTGGGACTCGAACCTGGGAACTACAGATTACGAGCCTGGTGCGCTACCGACTGAGCCACCCTCGCCCCTTTCGATTTGAGGCCATTCTCTTTGGCACCAGCATCGACACCAATGGAGTAAGAGCAATGACGTCAATGAAGTGATTGTTTAGTTTTTAATATAAAAAAGCCACTCCTCAAGCAGTCCAGTTGACACGAAAGTCTGGTTAGAGCATTGTCAGTTTAATATGCCATGAAGTAGTACTAGGAAGAACATAAGACCTTAGCAGAAAGATAACATACATCAAATAGAAAGCATCCATACGTCATTAATTTCATGTCATAGTAAAAAAAATGAATATATTTGTGTCCCAGTGGGAAGGTGGTTAGCTTGCTTGGCTACCGACCAAAAGGACTCGGGTTCGACTCTAGATAAGGCATAGATGTTTGCTTTCTTGCCTTGTCTTTCTTCTGAGGTCTTGCCTTCCTCACAGATCTTCTCTATGTCATATTAAACTGAAAGCCTCCTGTCAGACAGCTCTGACAAGCAGATGTTTGAGGGTTGATAAATTTCAGACATCCCGGTGGCCGCGTGGTTAGCGTTGGTTGGTTGGTTGTTTTACCTCTGAGCGGCACTTTTTTTGCAAACCATAGGCTAAATGGCCAGGTCACATGGACCCCAAAGCTCAGAGAAGGTTGGGAGAGGAGACTCACTGGAACAGCTGTTTTGGTCAAGGCCATCCAGCTTGCTCTTTAACGTGCACACGAGGCCACGGCTTAACGTCCCATCCGACGGACGGCGGCCTTTCCAAGCCCATCGCTGTCCCCTACTGACCGTGGGTAGGGCGGGGAATTCTGCGGAGATAAATCTCAACGCTGACCCAGCTGGGACTGGAAACTGGGAACTACAGATTACGAGCCTGGTGCGCTACCGACTGAGCCAACCCCGCCCCAGTGGTTAGCGTGATTTGTTACTACTGATCGAAGGACCAGGTTCGGTATCGGATAAGGCACGGATGGTTTCTATCTTGTCTCACCTTCCTTAATGATCTTATCTTTGGTGTATTATATTGAGTCTCCTGCCATACTTCTATCTCAAGTAGCTGCTTCAATGGAATTTATTTTAGCCATCAGGTAGCCTAGTGGTTAGCGTGCTTGTATAAGGGCATGTTATGTTTCGTTTCTTGTGTTGTTTTTCTGCTGAGGTCTCGTCTTCCTCGTAGCTCTTACTATGATATAATGAACTGACAGGCTGATGTCACGTCACATAGACCTCTATAAAAAACGGTTGTTTGAGAGGAATTATTTTATATAAAAATTTATATAAAATAATCTGTCACGGCGAAGCTTGAGTGGAAGCAGTTGACACAATGTTACTACGTAGCAAAAGAAACGATAGTTTCGTATGCTGTTGGTCAGTTGACCTATTAATTACTTGACAATCAACCAACGCAGGGAAGTACAGTCGCTCAAAAAAATATCCGAACACTATGGTTGATTACAGAATTCATAAAAAATATCTTGAAACTTTTTTTTAGAAATTAGTGAACTAATTTCTAAAAAAAGTTGCCAGATATTCTTTATGAAATCTGTAATCAACTATAGTGTTCGGATATTTTTTTGAGTGACTGTAACCGGGGGGTACTAGGAGGTCCAGATTCCTTTCCCCCCCCCCCGAAAATCAAATCGTGTTATACGAAATCTCGAACTTTTCGTCTTATTTTGAAATCCGAAACAGTTGTAGTGGTATTATTTTGTTTTAGCCCCATATTTTATGTCAGACTCTAAAATTAGATTTAGAAAAACAACTATAAAGTCTGATTACGTATAAAATATAATTTTAACCTTTTCGTTCCGGTTTGAATAATTAGGAAATTCTACACTCCCTCCGATCCGAAACTAAATTCTCGGGTCTCGCCAATGAGGTCTCTTTCGCCATTCTCGCAGAATTTGTCTACAGGGTATTATACTGACATGCTGAATCATTCATTAATCAAGCAATAATCTATTGTTTGATTGGTTGATGTATGAGACCATTGATATGATTGAAAAGTAATTGGTAGATGAAAAATAACAGAGTAATGATCTCTCTAAGATCATCAGAGAGATTATTCCTTACTTAGTTTGGTTCTTTCTAGGATTAGTTATGGTAGTGAAACTTGGACACTTTGTAAACAAGATAACAGGAAACTAGATGCTTTTGATTCCAGATGCTTACGCAGTATCTTGGGCATTAGGTGGTTCAACTTTGTAACTAATGATGAGGTTAGGCAAAGGAGTTTGCATCCTCCTTTAAGCAGCATATTTTGCAGAGAGAGACTCCGTTGGTTTGGTCATGTTGCCCGTATGAATAATTATAGATTGGCGAATAGGGTTATGAACAGTGTGCCTAAAGGCCTCAGAAAGAAGGGGAGACCTAGGATGCGGTGGGCAGACAATATAAAACAGGACCTTGTTAGAATTGGTGTGCAGTGGCCAGATGTAGCTCAGGATAGACTTGCTTGGAGAACTAAATTGCACGGTCTGGTTGGACCTCCGTAGCCCATGGCTGCTTGAGGATGATGATGATGATGATGAAAAAGATAGTAAGAGTAAGGAATCTCTTACTATCTTTTCAAACGAAGATATAATATTTCGAATTCCCTCTTGTAAATGGACTGTCAATACACAGGGGGCGGGGGTGGCTTAGTCAGTAGCGCGCCAGGCTCGTAATCTGTAGTTCCCAGGTTCGAGTCCCAGCTGGGTCAGCGTTGAGATTTATTTCCGCAAAAATTCCCCGCCCTGTCCACGGTCAGTAGGGGACACCGATGGGCTTGGAAGGGCCGCCGTCCGCCGGATGGGACGTTAAGCCGTGGTCCCGTGTGCGGGAGAGCCATACCTTGTGCACGTTAAAGAACACGCTGGATGGCCTTGACGGGAGGCTACCATCTGTCTCCCAACAGCTGTTCCAGTGGGTCCCCTCCCCCAACCTTCTCTGAGCCTTCGGGGTCCTTGTGACCTGGCCATTTAGCCCATGGTGTGCAAAAAAGTGCCGCTCAGAGGTAAAACAAACCCAACCCAACTGTCAATACACAACAAAGGATATCTAATTCTCTTATTGATTAGGCAGAAAAAAAAAGGTTTCTTTGGGTTTGTAATGCGAGATGTGAGATTCGTAGCATTGCAAGATTCGAACCTAGGTTCCTTTACTGTGCAAACAACTACGCTTGATCAGGATATATTCACAACATATTTTCGATCAAATCTAATGATAAATCTTTTTGTAATCCTATTGATTAATCATTCAAGGCTGACGTTTTTAATGTTAAGTCTAAGTTGTTCTTTGAAGAAATGCAGAAAACGTTAATAATATTTTATTGTAATTTGCAACAGGTTAAGTGTTTTAGAAACTATTACACCTATCCCTCGATTTACACTGAAGATAAGTTCCGCACAAAACCGTGTAAATCGAAATCCGTGTAATCGAAATCAAAACCGTGTAAATCGAAACTGAAAATATGCACATTTTAGTGTTTTTTCCGTTGTACACGGTTTTACATAGCAAAATCCAAGATTTCGATTTACACGGTTTTGTGCAGAACCTATCTTCAGTGTAAATCGAGGGATAGGTGTATTAGTATTAGAGAGGGAAAAACTACACCCTCTCTCACACAAGGACATGCTCACAGAAGTCACTGCTGACCATTACCAAAAGTTGGAGTTAAAGTCATACAAGTTCAGAGTTGGATTTTCAATCAAGCGAAATACGTATTCACGACCTCCTGTTAACATTTCGAGACGTCTCTAACGCCTTATAAGGAGATCACGAATTCGCATTCCTCTCGAATAAAATAAAAACTTTCAGTAAATACCTAACAAGTTCACTCGATGAGCCACATATCAGTGGAAGAAATATTCAACTTTGTTTACAATTTTGATTTATAGGTATATTTATTTTCAAATTTTGTTAATTTCACTTAAAAGACTAAAAACTCATTGTAGCAAGAAGTGGTATTTCAAAAAGATCATATCACAACGTCCAAGTGGTGCGAGTGATTGACTCATTAATAACCCCATCATATTCATTACCTGATATCCAAAGCGTTTCATTTTCTCTACTAACTCCCATTCTTTTCTCTTTGAGAAAGGATGGATTTCGAAAATCTGCCGTCCGTCGAACAGAACATTAAGCCGAGGCTCAAGTGCAGTGCAGGAGAGCCATATCCTACGTACGTTAAAGACTATGCTGAATAATGTAGATGGGAGGTTTCCATATGTTTTTTAAAAGATGTTTAGTGGAATCCCTTCCCCAATCCAGCTCTTAAACCCTGGAGTCTTTGTTACTTTGCCATTTTGCCCACTGTGTGGTAAAAAGTGCCTCTGTGATGTCACAATAAAAGAACACCCAAGTAGCATTTACAGGAATTCTGTTCAAGTACATTTAGCAACAGATGCAATGCAGGAATGTTTATTTGTAGGGGAATGCAACAATTGAAGAGATAGAAGTCTTCATTTATTCGTTCTCTCTAATTGAAGGCTGCACCACTCTTGGAATAGGATGAAGATAAATGCCTCCCAGGCCAGCCACTTGTACTGGACACGTGACAGGACACTGGGACCGTATATCACATTAGAGAAAACGTATGACGGATAAGAGACCTCATCAAAAAGATAGCTCAATTATTCAAGATTTATCAGGATTCCAGTGCAAATCAAAAGCAGATGAATAAGACATCTACTTTTAATTTTATGTGCGAAATCAGGAAAAGTGTTTTGATCGAAAAAAAAGTACCCCTTAAGTTTTTGATGAACAGTGTTTCAAAAGCCACTAAACGCAAAAAAAAATGTTTTCATAGTATCAGGTTTTGTCTGTGTGGGAATCTGACTTGAATCTCAACCGCTCGATCTGTTCAATTTAAACTTTCGATTTAGATATATTTCTAACAGGTCTAATGACACTGGTATTGTATATTTGGCAGTAGCGAAGCGTGGATGTGAGCGAATGTGAAAATGAGGCTGTGTAGTTGTCACAACGAAAATTTTCATAAGTCATTGGCTGATTTTAGCTATCAATCACTCGTCAATCAATCAATGATCCCGCAAATCAAATATCATTAGTTGATTGACATCTAAATCATAGCTTAATTCACCAATAACTTATAAGAATTTTTAATGTGCAGTCTCATTGACTCAATTGCTTTCATCCATGCTTCGCCACTGTATTTGACAATGCATTGAGCGAATGACAACTGCTAGACTAGGCGAACCTACAAAAACTGTGCAGTTGACGCTGCACAGTCCTCATAGCTCAGTGGTTGACGCTTGTTTCGTTCTCTTCGATCATAGGTCGATTGGCAAGTGATTGATAGGTCATTGACCAATGATCTGTGAGAACTATAAAGCACAGAGTGATTAAAAAAATTTTTTTTTTCATAAATGGCTCTAATGATACCAAATTTGGTCTGTTTATGTGATGCAATCGACCCGGTCAATTTATGAGGTGCAATCGACCCTTAAATGTTCTTGTATAGGCTGTATTTTCCACAAAAAAAAGAAAAAAACACACTGATAATCCTTCCCATTAGGAGGCCACAGAGTACCTTCATCCATTAGAGATATCCTTATCCAAAGGCCTATTAAAAATGAGAAGGAAGAAATTGCTTTTAATGTAGTAAATTTACGGAATGCTTTTTCCTAGTATAAAGAGGGCGGGGGTGGCTCAATCGGTAGCGCGCCAGGCTCGTAATCTGTAGTTCCCAGGTTCGAGTCCCAGCTGGGTCAGCGTTGAGATTTATCTCTGCAAAATTCCCCGCCCTGCCCACGGTCAGTAGGGGACACCGATGGGCTTGAAAAGGCCGCCGTCCGTCGGATGGGACGTTAAGCCGTGGCCCCGTGTGCGGGAGAGCCATACCCTGTGCACGTTAAAGAACACGCTGGATGGCCTTGACGGGAGGCTACCATCTGTCTCCCAACAGCTGTTCCAGTGGGTCCCCTCCCCCAACCTTCTCTGAGCCTTCGGGGTCCTTGTGACCTGGCCATTTACCCCATGGTGTGCAAAAAAGTGCCGCTTAGAGGTAAAACAACCCAACCTAACCCAACCTAGTTTACTATTGAATGGGGGGGCGGGGCTTGCTTCAGAGTTAGAGCACCTGTTCAGCTTGCGTTATCAGCTGTTTTTAATAATATGTGGCAAGCAACTGCTTGAGGGGGTATTTATTTTATTTTATAAGCACTCAAAAGTAACGACAGACAACGACGAAGCGTGAGTGGAAGCAATCGATGAAACGATGGTCCTCTTAGGTCATTGGTTGATTGAGCTATTATTTGTCAATCAACTACTATCTCGTGAATCAACCAATGATAGGGTTGGTCATTGGTTAACCAATAAATGATCGATATATCAAAAAACTAATGGCCTATCAGGAACATTAATTCCTCAATTGAGCAGTCTCATTGTTTTAATTGCTTCCACTAACGCTTCTCCACTGAAATTATCCTATTTAAAATAAGCCCTGATTAAAACTCTTTTAGCGGGCGCAATCTGTGTTTCAACAAGTATGCATGAATGGGCTTCGGCATGAATATTTTTGGGAAGGTGAAGTAGTGGTAGTGGGTGGAAACAAATCAATATTTCGAGATAGAAATATTTAGGTCGTCTTCAACATTCATGCACACTTCATATTAATAAATGAAAAAAATAAATAAATACCCCCCCAAGCAGCTGCTTGCCGCAGAGGTCTGACAGGAGCCTGTCAGTTTATATGCCACAGTAGAAGATCTGAGAGGATGGCAAGACTTCAGCAGAAAAACAACACTTACCGTCCATGCCTTACCCAGGGCTCGAACCCAGGTCCCTTAGATCAAGTAGTCAAGCGCGCTAACCACTCGGCCATGGGACGGCTAAATAAATACCCCCTCAAGCAGCTGATTGCGACAGAGGTCTGACAGGAGCCTGTCAGTTTATATGCCATAGTAGAAGGACTGTGAGGATGGCAGGACCTCAGCAGAAAAACGACACATACATCCATGCCTTATCCGGGGCTCGAACCCAGGTCCCTTAGATCAGCAGCCAAGCGCGCTAACCACTCGGCCATGGGACGGCTAAACGAAATAAAGGGAAACTTTATTGAAAACAAAACCAAATTAAGGGAAACTTTATTGAAAACAAAATTTTTCCTCTTCTAATTTTTTTATATTAAATATAGAAACAAATGTTATAGTCCAAAAACAGTTCGTTAAGGTAAAAAATATTAAATTTTGATGCACGTTTTTTTTTATCGTAAATTAATTTCGTTTTCCAGGGCAGAACCCTGCCGATCCCAATGTTTATACACAGTCGTATCTGAATAATATGACCACCTACCATACATATATTACGGTAGGTGGTCATATTATTCTGATACGACTGTGTATATCTCAAGCAGTAAAACTGAATAAGCTAGCGGCAGCTTTAGAAATTATTGACTCATAATTCATTGGTTGATGGCCAAGTAACTGATATGTCGTTGGACCAATGAGAATTGTAGAAACATCAAATGCACAGTCTCATATTCTTCCCGTTTGGAACTAATCCTTAGCTTTATTTCACATAAAGAATGCAGCGGCAAAATCTGAAAATCAAAGACAGAATAGAACCAATGAAAAGATATCAAGCCCACACGAGTTCTATCAAGAACAACCGCAGATGTAATATTCCGTCACAGCAAATAGTTCCACACCTTATGTAAGAAATAATTACTTTTTCGTACGTAATTATTGTTACATAGAGCTTAATAAACGTGTAAAGGATCAGTTAGCTGCTGATAAGAATCTTTGGCTTGATGGCTTGGCTGACAAAGCTGAGGAAGCAGTTAGACAACACAACAGCAGAGAGCTGTACCAGATAGTTAATGTTTTATGCGGTAGAAAACGGACAGGTATACAGGGATTGAAGGATAAACAAGGTAAGGTTATAGAAGGTGAGGATTCTGTCATGGCTAGGTCGGCTGAGCATTTCAGTGATGTTCTAAACAATGTGGTTAGTTCTATTCACATTGTTTGCAATGATGATAGATGCATTGGTGGCTTTAATGTTGGCCCTATAACACAATATGAAGCTATTTTGGCTGTTTCTAAACTTAAACTTTATAAATCCCCAGGTATAGATGAAATTACTACAGAAATGCTTAGAGCTGGGAATGTTTCGGTTACCACTTGGATGACTGAAATTTTGAATATCTTTTATGATAAAGGCATGGTTCCTAAGGATTTTACCAGAACTATTATTATCCCTATTTTAAAAAAGGGATCGCAGTTCTTGTGATAACCTACTTTCTGTTCCAGGTAAATTATTCCAGGTAAATTATTCCAGGTAAAAGGTTGAGAACCACTGCTCTAAGACCATTTAAGGCCATTTCATCCAAAAAAAAAAAGTCAAACATAAATGGAAAGGGCTTGGAAGTTCCTGCAAAACGTAACTATAGGTAGATCAGCCTACTTTCTGTTCCACGTAGGGTTCTTTGCATGATTGTGCTTAATAGAATTAAGAATCTGGTTGACAGTCAATTGCGTGATGAGCAATGTGGATTCAGAAGTGGTAAGGGATGTGCGGTTCAGATATTTTCACTCAGGCAGATTCTTGAGAAATGTTTAGAGTTTCAGAAACCTTTGGTTGCTAGCTTTGTTGATTTCAAAAAGGCTTTCGACTCTGTTGATCCTCATAATTTGTGGTTGATTGTGAGATCATATGGTAATACCTGACAAGTTAGTTAACATAATGAAAGCTCTCTGTAATAACACTGAGGCGTGTGTGAGAGTTGGTAAGGCTTGTAGCAATTGGTTTAGCATTACTTCTGGTTTTCAACAAGGGTGCATTTTGGCTCCTTTTCTCTTTAGCTTGGTTATTGATTATGTTATGCGAAATTCACTTCAAGGGAAAGATTTTGGCCTTAAATGGTCTAGAGCAGTGGTTCTCAACCTTTTATGCTTCACGTACCCCCTGGAAATGTGTATGCAACTGGCGTACGCCTTGTATAGATAAATAAAACTATAGTTATAGTATAACATTGGAAATAAAATAAAACACATATATATAACATATATCTAGCGACTTTTGAGCTCTCACGGCGTACCCCAGAAACTTTTACCGCGTACCCCACTTTGAGAACCCCTAGTCTAGAGATTTAAAAATTTCTGGTTTAGATTATGCAGATGATTTGGCCTTGTTGACTAATGATGTTGATGAGATGAATTCTTTCATTAGGGCTGTTGACGAGACTTGTAATAGAATTGGTTTGGTGATAAACAGAGATAAGACTAAAGTGATGAAAATTGGTCAGGCAGTTGGTGCTTCAGTCGCTCTGAATGATTGCACCCTTGAGCAAGTGTCTTAGTTTAATTATTTTGGGAGTTATGTAACAGATATTGGTGATGTGAGTCATGAGATGAACAGGCGAATAGAGAGTACCTCTGGGACTTTTAGGAACCTATGGAGAATGTGGAGAAATAGGCGTATACACCTAAAGACTAAAATTAGACTGTATAATAGTTTGGTTCTTTCTAGGATTAGTTATGGTAGTGAACTTGGACGCTTTATAAACAAGATAACAGAAAACTAGATGCTTACGCAGTATCTTGGGTATTAGGTGGTTCAATTTGTAAGTAATGAAGAGGTTAGGCAAAGGAGTTGGCAACCTCCTCTGAGCAGTATATTGTGCAGAGAGAGACTCCGTTGGTTTGACCATGTTTCCCGTATGGATTATTATAGATTAGCAAATAGGGTTATGTACAGTGTACCTAAAAGGCCTCAGAAAGAGGGGGAGACCTAGGATGCGGTGGGCAGATAATGTCACACAGGACCTTGTTAGAATTGATGTGCAGTTGAGAAAAGCAACAGATATAGCTAAGGACAGATATGCTTGGAGAATGAAATCGCACGGTCTGGTTGGACCTCCGTAGCCCATGGCTGCTTGAGGATGATAATGATGATAGTTTAAGGAAGTGAGAAATTTAAAATGTTGCTTTTAAATCGGAATATTGTAAAGTACATGATGAAGCATAATTCCTGAAACACTTGCAGTATAAGCTCCCTAACGAGTTGAGGACTGATACATTTTTAGGTTCCATCCTGCTTTTCATTGGCTTTCGTTGTCAAGAATATTAAGTCATGATTGGATAGGAAACGTTTTGTAGGAGCATTTTTGGAGGACATTTTTGGCCTTTTTGAAGGACCATTCCATTCTTTATGTGTAACAGAGTACAAGCGAAGTGTAGTCTTCCTTCCGAATATGGGGCATAGAAAGAGCTGAAGAGTGTCGACCACAAACCTTATCATTACGCGTTCTGCAAAAAAAAATTAAAATCATTACGCTTTCTGGAAAAAGAAAATTTCTTGCTTTCTTTATTTTGGCCCTTTTAATTAGAACAATTTAGATTCTGTTGCACATTTAGAACAATTTAGATTCTGCTGCACATCAATTTTCTACGAAACATTATTCGTGGTGAATCAGATGAACGTGTTTTGTGGGGTTTACCTTCGACGTCTTTGGCTTAAATCAACTGTAATCAGTCGCAAGGAAATGATATCCGCCTATCTTCCCGAGCTATTTGATGAGACTACAAGACTATGTTAAGACAATGTAGAAAACCAACGTGTCAGTTTCAGTGCGATTAAACTTTGGATGGGTTATCTTTTTATCTTTGAGTGAAACGTTCTTGGCACACGATTGTATAAATGGTTAAGTTCAAGATTCTAAGGGCTCCAAGTAATAAGGGAAGGGACAGCTATTAGACAGCTATTAGACAGCTATTAGAATAGAGAAGCAAGCTTTCCATTAAGGGCATCTAGCATGCTCTTTAAGATTTACATGGTATGGTTTCTCTGTACAGGGTCCCTGCTAACGGTAGGTACTAACGGGCTTGGAAAAGCAAGGGTCCATTGGGGGTACTAACGTCCCATCCGATGGACCATTGCCTTTTCAAGCATATGCGTGTTTCCCTTTTCACCGATAGAAGAATGAAGGAGAAAATCTCAAAGCAGGTACGTGGGGACTCAAATCTGGGAATGTTATGTTAAGAGCCTGGCACTTTACTGACTGAACCAAATCTCCCTCTTCTTTACAAATTAGATAGGAATTGATAGTTTTTCGGTTGGTTGGAGACAGAGACAGTTGTATGAGAGAAAATGTAGCATAAGTTTGAGAAAAGGGAAGGATTCTTGGCGAGCAAACAGGATGCTCTATAGAATGAATATTTAGCAAACAATGAATAAAAAAAATTCTTTAGAATGAATTTCCTGAAAATTGTGCCATTCTAATTAAACTTTACAGTCTCGTGGCCTAATGGTTAGGTGTTTGGCTACTGATCCAACAAATCCAGATTCAAATTCGAATTATGGCATGGATGTTTACTATTTTGTGCTGTTATTTGGTCGCCTTCTTTAGTGATTTTTCGCTACATATTTTGACTGGCTGCTGTCAAATCTCTGTGGCAAGCAGGTGCTTCAGTTTTTTTTTATTGTATTTGTATTCTGTATTTAATTCACGTTAAGTATAAACAGGTGGTACTAAAATCATTTGACTATTGATCAATGTTAGCAGTGCAGTGGTAAATCTTTAGCAAAGGATAGAAATATCTCCATGATAAAAAAAAATCACAGACTTCGTTCGATTCATGATTTAATAACTATAAGTGGACAAAGAGAAGAAAATGGTTCGAGAAAGACACGTTCAAAGTTTTTGCTGCCAACAAAACAACATCCAGCTTGTCAAAAGTTTTTCGCATCGCGTCCTACATTTCTTTATGTTGTTTTTTTCCTCTTGTTTTCCGTTTTTTTCATCCTCCTCTTTCTGTGGAGCTTCTCTCCATCCTTCGTCCGCATCCTCCCATCCAAACGCCTAACAATACAATTAATGTGTCTTTTCCTTCGCTCTCTTTTCCTCCTCTTCTTTTTCTTCACGAAAAACACACACGCAGACATACGACAATGGCTCGTCGAACCCACGTACCTGTCACTTTCCCAATAACTTCTAAAATTGAGAACAAGGCAAGGACAGCAGAAGAACGAGAAGAAGAAAAAAAAGAAGAAGATCAGTCGAAAAGAGAGAAAGAAAGGGAGAGAAAGAAAGAAAGAGAAATGAAGGCGCTCTGTGGAACATCGAGACATCAGCTAAGTTGGGTGCGGCGTGCAGAGAGAGAGAGAGAGCCGAGCCCGGCCCCCTGCACGTCTTCTGTGACGAGGCCTTGCAGTTTGGGGGACAATGGCTTGTGACAGTTGGCCAGCCTCCCTTCTTCTAAATGGCGCTGAGTCCTGTGTCCAGCCCAACACACGAGCACAAATACAGACACTCACACACACACAACGCAAGAGACAGAGAGTTGTGCTTGTTACGCGAGCATTACTGTGCCCTCGCGAATTTCCATCCCCCCCTTCTTTATCCCACCTCCAATCTCTTGCCTTCTCTTCATCCTCCTCCTCCTCCTCCTCTTGGTTCTCTTCCCTCCCTTCCAACTTCTCAGTACTCTGCTGACCTTTCTGACCTTTCAAAGTTCGCATCCTCGTCAATAGCGTCCAGAAAAGAATTCAATAACGACGCTGAAGCGATGGAATGGCTCGCAGTGATGGTCTGAGTGGTTGGGAAGAAATAAAGAGCCATCATATACACTGAGAGGGAAAGAGAAAGACAGATAACAAGACGTTCTCTTAAAAAAAAGAGAGAGATCTGAAGCAAAAATGGGGGTCTAAAAAAAGGAAAAGCTGACGTGGAATTTTTTTTTGACTGGTTAAAGGTTGCTGATGATTAGAGTAGAAAAGGTTAGGCTCGTTAGCAGAGTGATAATTAGGAACTAATATCAGATATTTAATCAGTGAGTTCTGACTTCTTCATTCATTCAATAAATATCAAAACATGGATCACGAGCAATAAAGTGATTCTTTACTTTTTCGCTTTACTGAAGTTGGGTTGGGTTGTTTTACCTTCTGAGCGGCACTTTTTTGCACACCATGGGCTAAATGGCCAGGTCACATGGACCCCGAAGGCTCAGAGAAGGTTGGGGGAGGGGACCCACTGGAACAGCTGTTGGGAGACAAATGGTAACCTCCCGTCAAGGCCATCCAGCTGTTGTTTAACGTGCACAAGGTAAGGCTCTCCCGCACACGGGGCCACGGCTTAACGTCCCATCCGACGGACGGCGGCCTTTCCAAGCCCATCGGTATCCCCTACTGACCGTGGGGCAGGGTGGGGAATTTTTGCGGAGATAAATCTCAACGCTGACCCAGCTGGGACTCGAACCTGGGAACTACAGATTACGAGCCTGGCGCGCTACCGACTGAGCCACCCCCGCGCCTTTACTGAAGTGAAACGAGTTTAGTAAAAAGTACAAAAAGTAAAAAAAACACAAAATAAATGTTTTTCTTAACCAATTGGACTCGACTTTCAAGATAGTTTGGGATAGTGTCAGTGGAAGCAACGGAATCAATGAGACAGCGTAATTGACAAAATGATGGTTGTCATAGGAAATTAGCCATTATAAAACCGAATAAATAATACTTATAGATTCTCTCAATTATCAATTACTTGTCAACAAACCCAATGCCTCTTATCCTCAGCTAAAGATGACATAAATCATTGCTGATAAGTGATTTGCATCATTATAAACAAAGATCTGTTAAAATAACTGAAAACTCTCTGTCGTTGAGCAATAAACCTTTTAATTTACCTTTCAAACTTTTTGGACATGTCTCAACTGATCCTTCTCATTTACAAACTGCACATCTTTAAATGTGCTCTAAAGTTAAAAACCTTATTTGGTAAAACCCTCCCTGATGCTACTAAGGGTCTCAATTGCCTCCTATCAAGTTTCGTGCTACTAAGGGTCTCAACTGCCTCCTATCAAGTTTCGTGCTACTAAGGGTCTCAATTGCCTCCTATCAAGTTTCGTGATACTAAGGGTCTCAATTGCCTCCTATCAAGTTTCGTGCTACTAAGGGTCTCAATTGCCTCCTATCAAGTTTCGTGCTACTAAGGGTCTCAATTGCCTCCTATCAAGTTTCGTGCTACTAAGGGTCTCAATTGCCTCCTATCAAGTTTCGTGCTACTAAGGGTCTCAATTGCCTCCTATCAAGTTTCGTGCTACTAAGGGTCTCAATTGCCTCCTATCAAGTTTCGTGCTACTAAGGGTCTCAATTGCCTCCTATCAAGTTTCGTGCTACTAAGGGTCTCAATTGCCT
Source organism: Ryuthela nishihirai (assembly GCA_038380435.1). Lineage (NCBI taxonomy): Eukaryota > Metazoa > Arthropoda > Arachnida > Araneae > Heptathelidae > Ryuthela > Ryuthela nishihirai. The sequence goes on along the minus strand of JAWZYU010000001.1, from coordinate 131,245,644 downwards.
CCTATCAAGTTTCGACACCGATAGTATTCGATCGACGATAGTTTACGATCCCAATAGTATTCAAAGAGTTCAAAGACTTATGTACACAAATATGTAAAGACACGATAGATATATTTTAATTTGCTTGAAAAGTACAGATAATTTAGAAAAAAAAATGTTATTTAAGCAGCAGATGCGCCATGAATATCTGACAAGAACCGAAGAAAGTTTTAAACATTCTCAAGTAGACAACTGACTTAAATTTTTTTTATGAAATGTACCAATTAAATTATCCCACAGAGAGATCTTACTTTTCACACAAGTTCTCAATGAACTCATTTGATAACCGAACAAGTAATACTTATAGATTCCCTCAGTCACAATGGTGATGGGGCGGGGGTGGCTCAGTCGGTAACGCGCCAGGCTCGTAATCTGTAGTTCCCAGGTTCGAGTCCCAGCTGTGTCAGCGTTGAGCTTTATCTCCGCAAAATTTCCCGCCCTGCCCACGGTCGGTAGGGGATACCGATGGGCTTGGAAAGGTCACCGTCCGTCGTATGGGACGTTAAGCCGTGACCTGTGTGTGGGAGAGCCATACCCTGTGCACGTTAAAGAACACGCCTTGACGGGAGGCTACCATCTGTCTCCCAACAGCTGTTCCAGTGGGTCTCCTCCCCCAACCTTCTCTGAGCCTTCGGGGTCCATGTGACCTGGCCATTTAGCCCATGTGTGCAAAAAAGTGCCGCTCAGAAGGTAAAACAACCCAACCCAACTCAGAATGGTGACACTGATAGGAATGGAAAAGTCGTCATCCTTCGTATGCTGCTTAAGTCATAGACCCGTGTTTCAGGAGAGCAGTACCCTTTACATGTTAAAGAACACTCTGAATGGCTTTGAATGTAAGATGTAAACTAGAAGTTTCCATCTTAACAGTTATTACAGTTCTGGGATTTTTGTAACTAGCCATTTAGAGAATGGTGTACAAAAAATAGTTCGGAGGTAAATTGATGTATGAAATTCACATCAGCTTTTACTTAATTTCCGTCTGTTTTGATCATCTTCTCCCGACATCCCTTTCTCTGAACACGGAGAGCGAGGAAGATGCTCTCGAAGAGTCAGCAAGTTATTCGGACAAGCGCCTAATTGCTCTCTCTTAGCAGTGACAAATTGCCCTGTACATCGGTTTTCTCTGTATCAATCCAGCGGTGTGCAGTGGAGAAGCGAGTCCGCTATCGCGTCATCTATCAGAGGTAAGAGTTCTTTCCCATGATAAGCTGACGGAAGGAGGCTCCCATCTCCCATTTCCGTTTCACAGCCTGCAACCAGCCGCACGGAAAACCGAACTTCCCATATTCGATCCTAGAGGTCAGTGCGACTTCGGTAGACAGCTAGCCCATCCAGTCAACGTGTGCTCTTCTTCACGCGTTGGCAAATCCGGGAATGAGAGGAGATGAAGCAGTCCATACTTACAGGCAGGAAGGGAATAGGAAAACCTCCTGTGAAAATCTTCGTGCTGAAGAAGCAATCATCCTGCCATCTTTTTTAAATCCCTCAGTAACATCAAGGTCAGGTTCAAGGGCAAATTACATTTTCAAAATTAGAGCACAATTGAAAAGATAATTTGATATTTATATGAGGAGATTATTTACATTTCTCTCTTGTTGAGAATGATCGACGATTTCTATGCGACATCTCCTAACTCTCCACTTTCACTTATTTTAAAAGAAACGATGCATTTCTTTAACCCTTTGAAGCTTATTGGGATCGTGCATTCGGACCACGCTTGAGTGGAAGCAATTGAGATAACGAGGTTGCCCAGCTGAGGTACAGTCGCTCAAAAAAGTATCCGAACACTATGGTTGATTACAGAATTCAGAAAAAATGTCTGGCAACGATTTTTTTTAGAAATTAGTGATCTGGTAACCTTCGTGTCACGTGATTACAGAATTCAGGAAAAATATCTGGAGCGTGTACAGCAAATGTACACGCTCCAGTTGCCGTTCACGGCAAACTGGAGCGTGTGCAGTTACTGCACACGCTCCAGTTTGCTGTGAACGGTAACTGCACACGCTCAATATTTCCGTGAGTGAGCCCACACGATCCAGGTCTTTGTGAGCTCACACGATCCAATGTGCTGTGAACATTAACCGCAACAGCTCCAGTTTGCTGTGAACGGTAACTGCACACGTTCTATATTCATTGCATTATATATTCATACGCATTATATATATTAAAAAAGTATCCGAACACTATGGTTGATTACAGAATTCAGAAAAAATGTCTGGCAACGATTTTTTTAGAAATTAGTGATCTGGCAACCTTCGTGTCACGTGACACGAAGGTTGCCAGATCACTAATTTCTGAAAAAAAAACGTTGCCAGACATTTTTTCTGAATTCCGTAATCAACCATAGTGTTCGGATACTTTTTTGAGCGACTGTATCAGTGGTTTTCGCAAGTCTTTGATTTATTGTACCAATGAACCATGATATCAGTGATATCATATCACTGATAGAACAAAGAGATAATTTGTTTATTCACAAGTAACTGATAACTCAATAACTAATGACTTATGAAAATAATTTTTCCATCAACTGCTCAGTCTCATTGCCTCAGTTGCTTCTATATCAACGCTATTCCACTGTCTCAGAACAACCTAATAATCGGATTAAAATATATAACGTTATTTAAAATCGGATTCCTCCTAATTTTAATTCTTTGGGAACACAAGGATCGTGACTTAATGATGCCCAAAATTCCGAAAAATATTTAAACCTTTATTTTAGAGATTTTACCCATTGTTTTTTTCCATTGCTATGATATTTGTTTGGTTGTAACGTAGCCGTCCCGTGGCCGAGTGGTTAGCGCGCTTGGTTACTGATCTAAGGGACCTGGGTTCGAGCCCCGGGTAAGGCATGGCTGTTTGTGTCGTTTTTCTGCTGAGGTCCTGCCATCCTCTCAGACCTTCTAGTGTGGCATATAAACTGACAGGCTCCTGTCAGACCACTGTGGCAAGCAGCTGCTTGAGGGGGTATTTATTTTATTTTTTTTATTTAACTTCTTATTTAACCCAACTCTGAGGATAGTTGAAGCGTCAGTGGAAGCAATTGAGACAATGAGACTGCGTAGTTAGTGAAACGATGGTTCTCATAGGTCATTAATGATTGAACTACCAACTGCTTGTCAATAAAACCAGTGGTCTCTTAGATCAACCAAATGATATCATAGAACATTTGGTTGATTGTTAGGATTTTGGTGGATTGATAGGAGATTATTACCACCAGTGTCGAAGCGTCAATGAAGACAATTGAGACAATAAGAATGCGCAGTTGATACGTCACAGGCTCTTCAAAGTCATTAGCTGAATTTAGCTATCAGTCACTTGTTAATCAACCAATGAACTCATACATCAAAGATCATTAGCTTACCGACATATAATTGATAGCTCAATTTACCAATGACGTATAAGAATTTTTGAGGTGTTAATTGCGCAGTTTCAGTGATTAAATTACTTTCATCCACGCTTTGCCATTGGTTAATGTAATAACCAAAGACCTTTGAGAACCATTCATGCTTCCCTCAACTGAGAAGTCTTATTGCTTTCACAAACGCTTCGACACTGTTAAATTAAATTCTGGGATAAATTTCTATGAGTAGCAATGTTCTATACTCCGTTTCCATAAAGAATGGATCGGCAAAATCTAAAGATCAAAGAAGGCATCAGCCAGTGAAAAGAGCCCACACCCATATGAGTCCTTGCAAGAACAACCCACAGATATTATTCCGCCACAGGAAATAGTTCTACACCTTATGCAAGAAATAAGTCCTTTTTCTAATGTTTATGGACGTGAGCAATTAAAAATGCTGTTTTTTACTCCGGATTCTTGTAAAGCAGGGGTTCTCAACTTGGGGAACGCGGTAAATTATTTGGGGTACTCCGTGAGTCGCTAGATGTAAGTTAGTACAAAATTTAATGTGTACATATATATGTTTTATTTTATTCCCATTGTTATACTATAACTATAGTTTTATCTATCTATACAAGGGGTACGCCAGTTACATACACATTTCTAGGGGTACGTGAAGCATAAAAGGTTGAGAACCACTGATATATATGTTTCATTTTATTCCCATTGTTATACTATAACTATAGTTTTATCTATCTATACAAGGGGTACGCCAGTTACATACACATTTCTAGGGGTACGTGAAGCATAAAAGGTTGAGAACAACTGATATATATGTTTCATTTTATTCCCATTGTTATAGTATAACTATAGTTTTACCTATCTATACAAGAGGTACGCCAGTTATATACACATTTCCAGGGGGTACGTGAAGCATAAAAGGTTGAGAACCACTGATATATATGTTTTACTTTATTCCCATTGTTATACTATAACTATAGTTTTATCTATCTATACAAGGGGTACGCCAGTTACATACACATTTCTAGGGGTACGTGAAGCATAAAAGGTTGAGAACCACTGATATATATGTTTCATTTTATTCCCATTGTTATACTATAACTATAGTTTTATCTATCTATACAAGGGGTACGCCAGTTACATACACATTTCTAGGGGTACGTGAAGCATAAGAGGTTGAGAACCACTGATATATATGTCTTATTTTATTCCCATTGTTATACTATAACTATAGTTTTATCTATCTATACAAGGGGTACGCCAGTTACATACACATTTCTAGAGGGTACGTGAAGCATAAAAGGTTAAGAGCCATTGTTGTAAAGTACACAATGAAGCATAATTTCGTTTACACCGGTATATTAACTACTAGAAAAATTGTACGGTGTTCTTCAGGTCGTAATTGACGTCAGCGCAGCTCACATAGCCGGTTGCTTTGTTTCTACCCAAATTATCTAAGTTTTATTTCCGTTTCGATAAACTTTGGATGCCTATAATTCCCGAGATACTTGACCGAATGGTACGGAATTTCGTAGGCGTATTCCCCCTGTCTTATCCCATATCGCGTGAAAATATCAGGTTTGTACCTGCAATGAGACGATTAATATAATGTATTTAGGGATGTAAGGGATCTGTAAACGGTTGGAGGCTCTCTCGATTAGGAATTGAGAACAGTAAACAACTGCTTTTTTTTTTATCTCGAATACAGATTTTCCATTATTAAACCTCTTGAGTTAATTTCTGCACAACCTCGTGGTACAGTCGCTCAAAAAAGTAAAAATATCTGGCAACGATATTTTTAGAAATTAGTGATCACTAATTTCTAAAAAAATCGTTGCGAAGATATTTTTTCTGAATTCTGTAATCAACCATAGTGTTCGGATATTTTTTAATATATATAATGCGTATGAATATATAATGCAATTAATATGGAGCGTGTGCAGTTACCGTTCACAGCAAACTGCAGCGGTTGCGGTTAATGTTCACAGCATATTGGATCGTGTGAGCTCACAAAGACCTGGATCGTGTGGGCTCACTCACGGAAATATTGAGCGTGTGCAGTTACCGTTCACAGCAAACTGCAGCGGTTGCGGTTAATGTTTACAGCACATTGGATCGTGTGAGCTCACAAAGACCTGGATCGTGTGGGCTCACTCACGGAAATATTGAGCGTGTGCAGTTACCGTTCACAGCAAACTGGAGCGTGTGCAGTAACTGCACATGCTCAGTTTGCTGTGAACGGTAACTGGAGCGTGTACAGTTGCTGTACACGCACCAGATATTTTTTCCTGAATTCTGTAATCACGTGACACGAAGGTTGCCAGATCACCAATTTCTAAAAAAAACCTTGCCAGATATTTTTTCTGAATTCTGTAATCAACCATAGTGTTCGGATACTTTTTTGAGCGGCTGTACTCTTAATCTTCTGCTAAGTTTCTATCCCCTCTGTGGAAGAGTTATGGCGATCACACAGAGACAGTTGAGGATTCATACATTTTCAGACGTAGAATCTTACTTTTCACTGGCTTACTTGTTTAAGCGTAGTAAGCCACAATTGGACAAGAAACTCTTTAAGAGAGACTTGCCTCCCCATTCTTTATGTGAAACGCAGTAGAGTTAAATATTTCATTTCCCATAACTTTTTAAAAACTGATCGAATGTCGTTGAAGGTCATTATCGATATAGATTTGATTTTTCTTCAGTTTTATTGCCCAGAAAAGTTAATAAAAAGCTGAATATTTGGCTTAACACTGGCGTAGCATTAAAGTTCTTAAAAAAATGTTTCGATTTGATGTAAATTAAACCGTTCAATTAGTTAGCGTAAATAAAAAACAACTCGCTAAAATGCATTTAAAGCATCTTTAGATGAACTGAAAAATCCATCGAAATCCGAAGAAAAATACAGTTGAAATAAATCTGTTCGAGTCATATTCGAGAAACGAAATCGGAAGCATATCTGTTTCAGAATATAATTGCATTTACATGTCGCAAAAACGCATGAATTCCACATCTCCGCGCGGTCTGTAACCATAAATCATAATGCACATTTTGTCGTATTTAGCAATATAATGCTCATTTCCATAAACAAATCTTCAGTAGATCCTAAAATCTTACTATTCACAAAAGATGATTTTTATTTTCAGGCACTCCACTTGCCACGGAAGGTTTCTGCAAAGTGAGACGCTTTGGAGAAGATCTGTGAAGAAATTGAGGTTTCGGTAGAAAATACGTAAAAAATGAAATGGAACATCCGTTCCTTACTTGGGACTCGAACTATGGTCTCTTTGCTCGTCAGGCAAGAACACTAATCATTCGACCTCTCTAAAGAGGTATGCGAAAACATCTTAGTTCGAATTCTATAAGTGAAGTAACCATCTTTTCAGTTGTCACATGTCTAAAGAGATGGATGGATGAAAGGACGGAAGGATGAATGGATGAAAGGATAGATGGATGAATTAATGGAGGGATAGATGGATGGATGAAAGGATAGATGGATGAATTAATGGAGGGATAGATGAATGGATGAAAGGATAGATGGATGAATTAATGGAGGGATAGATGATGGATGAAAGGATAGATGGATAAATGAATGGAGGGATAGATGGATAAATGGATGGATACCTGCCTACCTCTGCACAAATATATAACCTTCTCTACACAAGATGTTGCATAAAGTGGCTCCTTAAAAATTACTGCTTCATCCAACTTCTTTACTTACAAAGTCAAACCACCTAATGCCCAAGTTACCACGTAATTTTCTGTTATCTTGTTTAAAAAGGGCCCAAGTTTCGCTACTTTATCAAAGTTTAGGAAGGACTAAACTCTTATAAAATAATTTAGTCTTCAGATATATGCGCTTATTTTTCCAATCTCTACAGATTTTAAAAGTCCTAGCAGCAATGAGTATTCTCCTACTTATTTCACACACCCCATGATTGGATCGAAGTTTTAAAAAGGCTACAACTATCAACTTAATAATACATATAAGATTCACATAACTTTTTTTTTTAAAAGTTACACACACTTTTCGCATTCTCTATGCTGCAGTCTCCGAACATACCAAGGTACCGTCCGTTTACAGCACATTTTTATCTTCTCCAGTTTTTCATTTCATCCCCGACAGAGCCATTACCGCAGCGCACGTAAGCCAGCCACCTTCTTCTGTGTTGGCATGCGAGCTCCTTCTTGCTGAGAGGAAACACTTGGCAGGCTGGCCGATGAGTAGTTGATCTATAGAGGCTGCACGTGGGGTGCTGACGGATTGCACGCGATGCGCGCTACCACGTGCTGTGCATCGACGGGTGCAGCAGCACGAAGTGCTCTGAGTGACAGAGCGTGCAGGGTGTTTATGTCTCCATCTTTTCTGTCATCATATGAAGTGAGAGGAGTTGATGTTTCGATTCCACGCACCAGGTGAACACGATGCCACGGCCATAACCGCAGTTTACCCGAAACAAGGCTCTATTCAGTATTTCTTTTTTTGTCTTCCAGTGTTGGCCGAGGGGTGTGCTTGTCGAAACAGGGACTGAAATCAAACATAACGCTAGGACAGTAGCTTGGGTTGGGTTGTTTTACCTCTGAGCGGCACTTTTTTGCACACCATGGGCTAAATGGCCAGGTCACATGGACCCCGAAGGCTCAGAGAAGGTTGGGGGAGGGGACCCACTGGAATAGCTGTTGGGAGACAGATGGTAGCCTCCCGTCAAGGCCATCCAGCGTGTTCTTTAACGTGCACAGGGTATGGCTCTCCCGCACACGGGGCCACAGCTTAACGTCCCATCCGACGGACGGCGGCCTTTACAAGCCCATCGGTGTCCCCTACTGACCGTGGGCAGGGCGGGGAATTTTTGCGGAGATAAATCTCAACGCTGACCCAGCTGGGACTCGAACCTGGGAACTATAGATTACAAGCCTGGCGCGCTACCGACTGAGCCACCCCCGCCCCGTAGGACAGTAGCAGAGGGTGAGTTTAGTTGTTTTCATCTCGGCGCAGCACGTTTTTTGAACACAGTGAGCGAAATGGCCAGGTGACAAGGACCACAAAGGTTCAGAGAATGCTGGGGAGAAGGAGACCCACTTGAACAACTTTTAGGAGACAGATGGTAGCCTCCCGTCAAAGCCATTTAGCGTGTTCTTTAACGTGTACAGGGTAGGGTTTTCCTGTTTATGGGGCAGCGGCTTAACGTCCCATTCGACGGACGGCTGCCTTTCCAGACCCATCGGTGTCCCCTTTCTCGCAGAGGGAAGGAGGTTAGGGGTTTAGCGGAGATAAATCTCGACACAGGCCCAGCTGGAACTCGATCCTGGGGACAATGAGATCACGAGCATGACCGGCTACCGACTGAGCCAACTTGCTCCAGGAAGGATAATTAGAAATGTTAAAGGAATGAGAGACAATGCGACTGCGCAGTTGACGTTTTGATGGTTCTAATAGATCTTCGATTGACCAATGGCGATTCATAGCTCTTTGAAATTTGATCGGTTAATTGGATACGTGATTCACCTATGACTGTTATTGAGAAAACAACTTAAAAGGAATCTGAAGATCTGAAAAACAGTTGAAAACATGAATTTTTGTAGAATTCATAGAGAGCTGGGTTTACTTTTGACAAATTTGTCACCACTGTCTCGTCAGAAAATGAAATTGGCAGTCAGGAGTGGCAGGTGTTCTAAATTTAAGAGTGAGTTAAAAAAATTTAAAAGGGTGAAATTGGGAATAATGGCGTGAGCAAATGGATGAAATGAATAATAGAAACCTCTTCCATTGCCTTCTCACTTGAGAGACGGAACAATTTGAAACAAAAAGATTTAGTGTTGTAATAAATTCCTTAACCCTCGATTCGTTTGCTGATATTGGTGTACGAAGATGTACAGTCGCTCAAAAAAATATCCGAACACTATGGTCGATTACAGAATTCAGAAAAAATATCTGGCAACGATTTTTTTAGAAGTTAGTGATCTGGCAACCTTCGTGTCACGTGACACGAAGCGCCAACGAAGCAATTTTTTTGCGTCCTGTATGCAATGCGTTCTGCCATAATCATGATAGCGAACTTTGACTTATTAGCTTGATGCTATTAGCTTATTTAGCTTATGCTTATTAGCTACGATGATCTCGCAATAGTATGGAGAGTTGGGTTGGGTTGTTTTACCTCTGAGCGGCACTTTTTTGCACAGAATGGGCTAAATGGCCAGGTCACAAAGACCCCGATGGCTCAGAGAAGGTTGGGGGAGGGGACCCACTGGAACAGCTGTTGGGAGGCAGATGGTAGCCTCCCGTCAAGGCCATTCAGCGTGTTCTTTAACGTGCACAGGGTATGGCTCTCCCGCACACGGGGTCACGGTTTAACGTCCCACCCGACGGACGGCGGTCTTTCCAAGCCCATCGGTGTCCCCTACTGACCGTGGGCAGGGCAGGGAATTTTCGGAGATAAATCGCAACGCTGACCCAGCTGAGACTCATAGTATGGAGAATATGGTCAGAATCAACCGAAGATAAAGTCACTACAAATGAAGTTTATATTTTGGTATTAAAAGTATGTAACATTGAGATGATTAAACGACATAAATTATTTTGTTATGCTTATTATTACCTAAAAAATTTTTTCGCTTTCAGTTTGTTCTTTGATGTGCACAGGTTATGGTCTCTCATGCACACGGGACTGTGGCTCAACATCCCATCCGACGGACGGTGGCCTTTTCAAGCCCAGATGCGTCCTCTTTCTCACCGAGGGAAGATCGAGGGTTAGCGGGGAAATCTCAACGTAGGCACAGAGAAAATTCCAGCTTGGGAAGATCAGATTACGAGCCTGGCGCGACTATATGTCCCAATATGTCCGGAGGAATGCGATCGACTGAGTCAACCCCTATTCCTCTTAACGTATGAGACTTAATAAATTCATTTAAAACAAGATAAACAACACTTAAGTGACGTCATTACCTTATTTTTCTGAACCTCTTCTTGGACATGGGTCTTCTGTGCGAGCCTTTGCAGCTCTCCCCTTCAGGGCCAGTGACCGCCGTTGCCTCGAGGCCCTTATCGGATACTTTGCATTCGAACTCTACATCCTCGTCGTCGCCGAGGCTGCGAAAGCCGGGCATGTGGATCACAGACTGTAAAAAGAGATGAAAAGGTTAGGCTTAGCTTGCGCATGGAATGTAAGACTTATTGATTGTAAGGTGATGTGAGAGAAATAGAAATTCTTATTGGAAACACTTCATGCATATATTGAACTTCTTATGAAGCCCATTTGAAATAAAGATAAGACAGAAATTTCGCAGTATACTTCTCTTTGATGAGCATGTTTTGCAAGGGAGCAATGAGACAATGAGGCTGCGCAGTTGTCACATCTAAGATTCTCATAAGTCACTGGCTGATTTTAGCTATCAGTCATTCGTCAATCAACCAGTGATCTCACACATCAACGATCGTTAGCTTATAGACATCTGATTGATAGCTTAGTTCACCAATGACATATAAGATGTTTTGATGCCTTAATTGCGCAGTCTCATTGACTCAATTGATTTCATTCACACTTCGACATTGTGATACGAATAGTAATTGCACCGAAATTTCTTACTGTAATTAAAAACTATTTCTCTACTGAGGTACGCGAAAAAAAGACGCAACTTTCTTCAAAAAAAAAGCGTTCAAAACAGAGGTGATGATTCTTTAATTTGAAACTATTTCAATCATTCAGCGTAAAATGATAGCAATGAGACAATGATTATGTGCATTTGACGAAGCGGTGATTCTCATAGATCATTGGTTAATTGGGATATTAATTACTTGTCCGTCAACCAATGATCTTGTAGATCAGCCAGATACATCATAGATCATTGGTTCATTAACAAGTGATTGATAGCTGAATAAACCAATGGCATGTCAGAACAATTGATGCCTCAATTTCTTCTACTTACGCATTACCGGGGCGGGATGGCTCAGTCGGTAGCGCGCCAGGCTCGTAATCTGTAGTTCCCAGGTTCGAGTCCCAGCTGGGTCAGCGTTGAGATTTATCTCCGCAAAATTCCCCGCCCTGCCCACGGTCAGTAGGGGACACCGATGGGCTTAGAAAGGCCGCCGTCCGTCGGATGGGACGTTAAGCCGTGGCCCCGTGTGCAGGAGAGCCATACCCTGTGCACGTTAAAGAACACGCTGGATGGCCTTGACGGGAGGCTACCATCTGTCTCCCAACAGCTGTTCCAGTGGGTCCCCTCCCCCAACATTCTCTGAGTGTGACCTGACCATTTAGCCCATGGTGTGCAAAAAGTGCCGCTCAGAGGTAAAACAACGCAACCCAACTTACGCATTACCACTAAAATTATTTCCTTCTTCAAAGCTGATTTATCGAATTACAAAACTGGAAAAGTAGGAATAAAAGAAATCCAGAAAAAAGGAACCCAAAGAGACAAGGCTAAGAGAAAGACACTCTTCATCCAAAATATTAGATTCCCACTGACATAACATGGCAATTCTCTAATTTCTCAGCTTTATAACTTCAAAAATATTCATTTAATGGAATAATATGACTGATGATTAATTAACGATCATAATCAAATCTATTTAAATCAGGATTTTCAACAATATTCGTTCATTATTATTTTCTGACATGCCATTGGTTTATTTAGCTTTCAATCACTTATTAACCCTTTCACGACCAAGGGAAACATTTTTCCCATTTTAAAATTGGTGATTGTCGTATTTAATTATAACCTTATCTGCATTTTTTATACAGAATGTCAAAATAGAACGTATGCCGAACGCAATTACGTAAACGGGAAAGTTTAGAAAAAAAAACAGAACTGTCAGGACGCATAATATATGTACTATGTGCAATGTCCATCTTTGCCTCACTACCAAAAGAAATTGCTTCGCAGAATATCATAATTAGCACATCATTTTGTATAGTAATTTTATTTCATAATTTTGTATTATTTTAGTTAACATTTTGTTCTAATAAACCAATAAATAAAAGACATTGCATAATAAGCCTAACTATAATTTGTGTTACCTTTATAGTCCATTGGGAAAAATATTTCCCATAAAATTCCAAAAAAACTACACATTGTTATGTATTTTTATTATGATTTTTATTTATTTTACGTCTAAACAAACTAAAATAAACAGTTACATACTAATATTTACTCTTAGAAACCTTATGGTCCTGAAAGGGTTAATGAACCAATGATCTATGATGTATCTATGAGATCATTGGTTGACGGACAAGTAATTATATCCCAATTAACCAGTGATTTATGAGAACCACCGCTTCGTCAACTGCGCAGACTCTTTAAAAATAAATTATCTATTTTAAAAAAAAATCCGTAATTGAATAATTTTGAAATAATCATTATCCAAACTCCTAAATATGTATATTTTATTAAATGGCTTAAAACAATATTTATTATTTTTAAGTTTCAATTAATTTCTGAGTTAGTCTTATGATGCATTAATGTTACGAATTCTAGGTTACATAACTCTTTAAATTCTAAATGAATATCATTAAAATTTAAATATATAAATAGATCTGAAATTGTATTTACATAGAGTGCATTGTACATTATATTGCTATAATATATTGTCAAAATGAAATATAAAAATATTAAAATGATTCCTGTAAGCAAATTGCAAATATGAAATGTAAAAATGTCACAATGCACTGTACTCGAAAATTGTAAAAAAATTCTATTATATGATCTTTAATTTAGGTTCAGTGCATTTTTCCATGAGGTGCATATTTTAGAAGCTATAATACCCACTCAAGCAGCTGCTTGCCACAGAGGTCTGACAGGAGCCTGTCAGTTTATATGTCACAGTAGAAGATCTGAGAGGATGGCAGGACCTCAGCAGAAAAACAACACACACATCCATGCCTTACCCGGTGCTCGAACCCAGGTCCCGTAGAGCTAAATTAAATAAAATAATTACCCCCTCAAGCAGCTGCTTGCCACAGAGGTCTGACAGGACCTATCAGTTTATATGCCACAGTAGAAGATCTGAGAGGATGGCAGGACCTCAGCAGAAAAACAACACACACACATCCATGCCTTACCCGGGGCTCGAACCCAGGTCCCGTAGAGCTAAATAAAATAAAATAATTACCCCCTCAAGCAGCTGCTTGCCACAGAGGTCTAACAGGAGCCTGTCAGTTTATATGCCACAGTAGAAGATCTGAGAGGATGGCAGGACCTCAGCAGAAAAACAATACACACATCCATGCCTTACCCCGGACTCGAACCCAGGTCCCGTAGAGCTATAGAGCTTTGAAAATAGATTCGAATTGACATAACATGGGAACTGCCTAATATTTCTTAGTCTGGACAATTTAAAATTTCACAATTAGCTAGTGTTATTGTTTCTCTTAGAAAATATCTTGTGTTGAATTTCTTGAAACAAAATGGCGATTTTTTCCATTTATTTTGCAAATAACAGCGTGGTACCTTCACACAGCTTGGTCACTGGCGTGGTCACAGCGCCGCTGACCACGCTTCGGACTACTCCTTCATATTTCCAATGAAAAACATCGAAGAGCAACGTTACGCCCAAGAGTTTACTAAAGAGCAGAATCAAATAATAAAAAAAATGCTGAACGAAAGCAGAGGCAACTTTAAAGTGCGTTTTCTTTGTCAGTCGTAACCCAAAATTTGATTCTGAAGATTTATACATTTATGGATTTATACATTTCGTCGTCGCTGGCTTGAAGCCATCAAACCCCCGATATCGAGGTCATTTCGAAGAATTTCGTTCCTGAAAGAAAATTAATTTCGTTTCGGAGGGAGGGGGGAAATCTTTTTCTCTCTTCCCTCCCCCTTTCTTTGCCCGTTTCCGCTTTTATCGAAAATTAATCTTATTTCACCAGGCCCGTTCCAAGATATTAATTCGATCTTTTACGATTTCAGTTTACATGGACGAAGAATTGGCAGAAATCCAACGAACTTAAACTATACGAATAAACGATGGAATAAAAAGACGAAAAAAGCATACACAAGAAAAACTTATTTATCATTGTCAGTCGTCTTTTATACGAGCCTGGTTCTTTTCAGTCTTTTTTAAATATTCGGGATTTATTTCAATATTTTTTCTTCCTTCCTAAATGTATTAAAAAAAAGTTCGACAGCTGTGAATGCTTTACTTTGTATACTGTCGCCAACTTAAATAGCTGCTTATCTCTTGAGCAAGGATGGAGCACGAAAGAAAAGAAGGGAATTCTGTACAGTGGAAGCAATTCAGAGAAAGAGACTGCTGACCAGTGATATCATACATCCACGCCGGGATCTAGGAAAAAATAAAGGAGCGAGAGGGGGGAGCCATACAATTGAGACTAAAGGGGGTGGGGGAAGAGAGCGGATTTCCATTGTAATGTAACATTTTGCCCTTGAGTTTGTAGGTTTCTAAATATTTCTCTAAAAATTTGTGAAATATAAATAGTAAAAATAAAATAAATACCCCTTCAAGCAGTTGCTTGCCACAGAGGTCTGGTAGGAGCCTGTCAGTTTATGTGCCATAGTAGAAGAGGATGGCAGGACCTCAGCAGAAAAACGACACATACATCCATGCCTTATCCGGGGCTCGAACCCAGGTCCCTTAGATCAGTTGCCAAGCGCGCTAACCACTCGGCCACGGGACGGCCTGTGTGAAATATACACATGTTTAATAAAATTTGACTCCCACTCCCTTTACTAGCATTCTCAAGAAGGGGGGGGGAAGCTTGTCCCCCTTGTCCCCTTTCCTATCCCTTCGCCACTGATGTAAACAACCACGCACAAAATGAGACGCATACCCAAAACATGAAATCTATTCTTGCCCTAAGATATGATGTAAAGAAAAGTCCAAAATCTTTTTCCTACTTAAATCCTACGAGTCTGGAGCGCTATCCAACTATATCCGTCTCATAGTCTCTCTATATCCGTCTCATAGTCTCTCTATATCCGTCTCATAGTCTCTCTATATCCGTCTCATAGTCTCTCTATATCCGTCTCATAGTCTCTCTATATCCGTCTCATAGTTTCTCTATATCCGTCTTATAGTCTATCTATATCCGTCTTATAATAGTCTCTCTATATCCGTCTTATAGTCTCTCTATATCCGTCTTATAGTCTCTCTATATCCGTCTCATAGTCTCTCTATATCCGTCTCATAGTCTCTCTATATCCGTCTCATAGTCTCTCTATATGTGTCTCATAGTCTCCCTATATCCGTCTCATAGTTTCTCTATATCCGTCTTATAGTCTCTCTATATCCGTCTTATAATAGTCTCTCTATATCCGTCTCATAGTCTCTCTATATCCGTCTCATAGTCTCTCTATATCCGTCTCATAGTCTCTCTATATCCGTCTCATAGTTTCTCTATATCCGTCTCATAGTCTCTCTATATCCGTCTTATAGTCTCTCTATATCCGTCTCATAGTCTCTCTATATCCGTCTCATAGTCGCTCTATATCCGTCTCATAGTCTCTCTATATCCGTCTCATAGTCTTTCTATATCCGTCTCATAGTTTCTCTATATCCGTCTTATAGTCTCTCTATATCCGTCTTATAATAGTCTCTCTATATCCGTCTTATAGTCTCTCTATATCCGTCTCATAGTCTCTCTATATCCGTCTTATAGTCTCTCTATATCCGTCTCATAGTCTCTCTATATCCGTCTCATAGTCTCTCTATATCAGTCTCATAGTCTCTCTATATCCGTCTCATAGTCTCTCTATATCCGTCTCATAGTCTCTCTATATCCGTCTCATAGTCTCTCTATATGTGTCTCATAGTCTCCCTATATCCGTCTCATAGTTTCTCTATATCCGTCTTATAGTCTCTCTATATCCGTCTTATAATAGTCTCTCTATATCCGTCTTATAGTCTCTCTATATCCGTCTCATAGTCTCTCTATATCCGTCTCATAGTCTCTCTATATCCGTCTCATAGTCTCTCTATATGTGTCTCATAGTTTCTCTATATCCGTCTTATAGTCTCTCTATATCCGTCTTATAATAGTCTCTCTATATCCGTCTTATAGTCTCTCTATATCCGTCTCATAGTCTCTCTATATCCGTCTCATAGTCTCTCTATATCCGTCTCATAGTCTCTCTATATCCGTCTCATAGTCTTTCTATATCCGTCTCATAGTTTCTCTATATCCGTCTTATAGTCTCTCTATATCCGTCTTATAATAGTCTCTCTATATCCGTCTTATAGTCTCTCTATATCCGTCTCATAGTCTCTCTATATCCGTCTTATAGTCTCTCTATATCCGTCTCATAGTCTCTCTATATCCGTCTCATAGTCTCTCTATATCAGTCTCATAGTCTCTCTATATCCGTCTCATAGTCTCTCTATATCCGTCTCATAGTCTCTCGAATTACCACTCACGCGAATCAGTGTTTCGCGTGAGTGGTACATTGATTCGCGTGTTCGGATATTTTTTCGAGAGACTATGAGACTGCGCAGTTGATGCTTCGAGATTCTCACAGATCATAGCTCAGTGACCTATCCATCACATGACAACCAAACTATGAGCTACAAGAATTGTTGAAGAGTCAATTACTCCGTCCTAATTGCTTCCACTCAGGCAGACTTCGTCACTGTGATATTTTTCTCTGATGTTACGCTTAAAACACTTAGTCAAGCGCATCGCAGTATAGAAATAATTGATACGCATCACCTTAACTTTAATGAGCTTTGAATGATTTTTGAAGGGTGAATTCCAGTAACGAAGCATCAGTGGAAGCAACTGCAGCAATGAGACTGTGCAGTTGATGCATCAACAGCTGTCGTAGATCACTAGCATATTGAGATATTAATCACTTGCCAAATCAACCAAAGATTTATGAGACCACTGGTTGATATGAACTTTTAAGGAGCTGTCTGTAGAAGTTCTCACAGAGAATATACTAAAAATCACATTTCCGAGGTCGTGAACTAAGTAAATTGAGATCGCAATGCTTTGTCCACAGGTCATAAGAGAAAAAGATGCTAAGAATTGGGAATATTTCATCCTACGATGGCTCGATGCCAGACAACGTGCATCTTTCAAAGTCAAGGAGACAATCGTGAATTACATGTCGAATCAGGTGCGACATTAAAGTTCATTAATGATAATTATATACAGTCGCTCAAAAAAATATCCGAACGCTATGGTTGATTAAAAGAATTCAGAAAAAATGTCTGGCAACGATGATTTTTTTTAGAAATCAGTGATATGGCAACCTTCGTGTCACGTGATTACAGAATTCAGGAAAAATATCTGGAGCGTGTACAGCAACTGTACACGCTCCAGTTACCGTTCACGGCAAACTCGAGCGTGTGCAGTTACTGTACACGCTCCAGTTTGCTGTGAACGGTAACTGCACACGCTCAATATTTCCGTGAGTGAGCCCACACGATCCAGGTCTTTGTGAGCTCACACGATCCAATGTGCTGTGAACATTAACCGCAACCGCTCCAGTTTGCTGTGAACGGTAACTGCACACGTTCCATATTCATTGCATTATATATTCATACGCATTATATATATTAAAAAATGTCCGAACGCTATGGTTGATTACAGAATTCAGAAAAGATATCTGGCAACGATTTTTTCAGAAATTAGTGATCTGGCAACCTTCGTGTCACGTGACACGAAGTTTGCCAAATCACTAATTTCTAAAAAAAAAATCGTTGCCGGATATTTTTTATGAATCCTGTAATCAACCATAGTGTTCGGATATTTTTTTGAGTGACTGTACATTTCTTGAATCAAGTTAACAACGAAGAGCGAAAGTTGAATGCTCCTTATACATTTTACATCCTTTAAAACAAATTATTCATTTCTTTTTTGATTAATTGATAAAGGACCGTCCTTTGCTTTTTCTTTTCATCAATGTAAATAAAAAAAAAAATTTTTTTATCTTCGACAGTCCCAAAATGGCGATTCACGATCGTTCGACCTTCAAGATGCGATTTTGCTCCAAACAGAATCAATGCTGCGAATGTTACCACGTTTAAACAAAATATTATATAGTTGCAATAATCACTAAGTCTGGAAAAATAAAATCTGCGATAATCACTTGCAGTTAGTTTTCTATTTCTGCATCGTCTCTACTTCACAAAGCTCAGCTATCATTTGGGGAAAAAAAAGATCCCAAGAAGACATTTTCTCTGTTCATCGCTTTTTCTTTCAACTACAAAACACTTTCTTTTCTTCCTACACATCTTCGGCGTGTCTGAGTTACAGCTCAAAGTCATCAAAAAGACATTAAAAGAACTCTACCTTCACGATATCAGACTCGGTTAAAAGCAACTTCATTGAATACCACAGTTCAGCCAGCAGAAGGTTATAAACTTAACGAACACCAGTACGCCAATCTCGTATATTGCACTGGGCCTAACTTTTTTTTTCTTTTGCTCTCTCTTTCGTTTTCTAGCTTCTCAGGTCGAACCCCAACCCCGGAGGCGACTGCTCTAACCTTGAGGGTAAAGACACTGCACAGGAGCTAGAACTGAAACCAAGATGCCTATATTAACCGGTTGACCACATCCCAGAGGCAGTCGTTCCCTCGAGGGGAGAGCCCGACCGCACCGGCAATCTGGAGTCCATTAAGCTGCGCCGGCGGCCGCACGGGTCATTATGGGCTTATCAGTCCTGATCAACGGCCTCATAAACGTGGCCCAGTGAAGTCTTGAGAAGTGGCCCGGAGCTGTGGCGCGGTAGAGGATGGCTCCTGGAGCCGGAGATAACATCTCGGTTGGGTGGCACCGGTGTGCAGATTGGCGGAGGATCTTTCCTCTTCTGTCGACTGCGTGCTCCAGGTGTTCGGGATGCCCTGGCTTCTTGCTCTCGTTGCTGCATCTGGACGGCCACCAGTTACCTGTCTATCAGGTTACCGATCTGGAAATTGCTTATCGTCTGATCTGTTTGTTTGGCTGAGGAAGAGAACGTGAAGCGGTGAACTTCGCGTGGGAGACGTTGCTTTATTTAGCAAACCGATATCGGTTCTTTTTTTTTAAACGAAAGTTGAAAAGGAGAGCTGTGTCAATAGAATTTCGCAAAGTTTTAAAAAAATAAAATAGGTACTTAAAGACTTGAAGTTTTCTGTTTATATTAATATTTTCATTTATCTATTTATTTAAACCGTCCCGTGGCCGAGTGGTTAGCGCGTTTGGCTACTGATCTAAGGGATCTGGGTTCGAGCCCCGGATAAGACATGGATGTATGTGTCGTTTTTCTGTTGAGGTCCTGCCATCCTCTCAGACCTTCTACTACGGCATATAAACTGACAGGCTCCTGTCAGACCTCTGTGGCAAGCAGCTGCTTGAGGGGATATTTATTTTTTTTCTTTATTTATTTAACATTACATCCCTCTGGGGGAGGGGTGTTTAGTTGTAACTTCTACCACAGTTTATATTGATAAAAATATCACTGATGGAATGTCTCATGCTCAACTAATGCAGCATGTTTATAAGTACTTCATTAGATGGATTGCCGGCGTTGGCTATTTTGCCTCCCGGAGCGAATTTGGATATCTGCCGCCCGGAGAGATCTTAGACTCTGCTGCCTCTTTCTCTAAGTCTGATTTTAGATATTAAAGCCTAATTTAGTTAAATTTAATGTCATTAAAAAAATCGAAAATCATATGTTGAAAAATTGATTGTACTTGCTTCTAAAAAAATAAGTACAACCAATTTTTAAACGCATGATAACTTTAACATTTGCGAACTATACCATGGTTCATACGACCAAGAATCAGGTAGCTGTTCATAATAATTTGACCAGATAGTGTGTGTTTATATACACACACACATATATATAAACTTTATTGCATCTTGCTCTTTGATATATTTATTAGTTCAGGTCTTGTCAATGAATTTTATTATCTCATTACATAGGATCTATACTTTTTAATCTTGTTCCACACAATTTCCAATACGGTGCTTACTGTAAAATATTTAAAAGTAATGATGCTAAAATTTATGTAGCTGAAAAAATGCTTGTGGTCTTGCTCAAAAGAAACAGTCGCTCAAAAAAATATCCGAACACTATGGTTGATTACAGAATTCAGAAAAAATATTTTTTTTCTGAATTCTGTAATCAACCATAGTGTTCGGATTTTTTTTTGAGCGACTGTACACATTTGAGGAGAAAAACTCAAAATTATGGTTGAGCCTTTAGTAGCCTTTTATTATTGAAAATTTCGATCTTTTGAAGGAGATTGCTGATTGAAGGATACATTTAGTGGAATTAGAGTCATTTATGTCATTCTTTCTTTTATTCAGAATATAGTACTCAGGTATTTTGCATTCTTATGGCCGAGTGGTTAGCGCGCTTGGCTACTGATCTAAGGGACCTGGGTTCTAGCCCCGGGTAAGGTATGGCTCTTTGTGTCGTTTTTCTGCTGAGGGCCTGCCATCCTCTCAGACCTTCTACTAAAATAAAAAAAAATAAATAAATACCCCCTCAAGCAGCTGCTTGCCACAGAGGTCTGAGAGGAGCCTCTCAGTTTATATTCTATGGCATATAAACTGACAGGCCCCTGTCAGACCCTCTGCGGCAAGCAGCTGCTTGAGGGGGTATTTATTTATTTTTTTATTAAGATCAAAGCAGTTTCCTAACATTCCTGATTATCACATCATATACATAATAAAAAAGCTTTTGTATTAATGATTCCTTAACTAATTTTGGCGACTTTCTTTCTCCTATGTACTCTAATCACGTTGGACATGAGTATCAAGAAAACCAGGCCAATACTCTATAATGGTAGCAAGTGAATCAATATGTTAGCAGGTTATTCAGTGATCATCATCATCATATTATATGTGTTACTTCATCAGTGGCAGAAATCTTCATTTCCCTGTGGTTCCGCGGATACTCGAGAGATCGGTCCCAAATTTGGTAAGGTGGTTCCATTTAGTTCTAGCCCTTTGGCTTAACAAGTCGGGTTCCTAGCTGCCTTGGGGCGGGAGAGATCCTAGAAAAGTTTCCGAAATTTCTGGGGACATGGCCGTCGCTTACTTTGTAAATGGGTTGGGTTGTTTTACCTCTGAGCGGCACTTTTTTGCACACCATGGGCTAAATGGCCAGGTCACATGGACTCCGAAGGCTCAGAGAAGGTTGGGGGAGGGGACCCACTGGAACAGCTGTTGGGAGACAGATGGTAGCCCCCCGTCAAGGCCACCCAGTGTGTTCTTTCACGTGCACAGGGTATGTCTCTCCCGCACACGGGGCCACGGCTTAACGTCCCATCCGACGGACGGCGGCCTTTCCAAGCCCATCGGTGTCCCCTATTGACCGTGGGCAGGACGGGGAATTTTTGCGGAGATAAATCTCAACGCTGACCCAGCTGGGACTCGAACCTGGGAACTACAAATTACGAGCCTCGCGCGCTACCGACTGAGCCACCCCCGCCCCACTTTGTAAATGAAGTAGTACGTTGTGAGTAGTACGGTGGAAAGTTGTGAATGGAGTAAGAGTTATGAATGGACATACATTTGGCGCATCACTGATTATATACCACATTATTTATTTTGTTATAAACAGCAGAAATTTCTGTATCACTTTTAATATCACTGTTAATATCATCATTTCCAGAAGTGGTATGATAATAGACAATATTTCCGTGTTTATCAATTTCATTTATCTCATTTTGGATGCTGGGAGGGAGGAGGGAAGTGATCTGGATTGTTGGAGAAAAACCGATCGCTTTCAGTGATATGCTACGCGTATTCTACGGCTTGCTTCTCTCATGACAGAGCGTTCGGCAAACAGCGAATCAATAGAAGATGTGGAGCTGTAGGCGTTGCCATGGCAATGTGTGTCACCAATGAGTAGATAGATAGAAATAGCATAAACTGTTACGTCTGCCTCATCCTTACCGCACACCTTAAAAGATTTTGTTCTCCAGTTGCAACAAAATATTTCTGTTCGACGAAATCGTTAAATTTGTTTCAAGTGGCTTATTTTTTTTTCCCGTTAACATTCGAAGAAATGCATCAGAGGTGATCTTCGGAGAGAGGATTCGTGATGAGCAACTGGAACGGGAAAAACATTAAAATAATAAAAAATTCTGTTTAAATAGACCTCTTGCGATAGAAGTATGTCAAGAGCTTGTCAGGGTAAATACACCTAAAAGAAAATCTGTGAGAAAGGTGAGATATCAGTAGAAAAAAAAAACACCCACATCGGTGCTTTATGTGGGTTTTCATTTTTATCAAATAAAAATCAGTGGTAACTAGTGATACTGTGAATACTGTGAAAAATCCCAAAAACATAAATGATGTTTTTGGGATTTAAGAATGTGTTAAGGGACCTGGGTTCGAGCCCCGGGTAAGGCATGGATGTGTGTGTTGTTTTTCTGCTGAGGTCTTGCCATCACTCACAGACCTTCTACTATGGCATATAAACTGACAGGCTCCTGTCAGACCTCTGTGGCAAGCAGCTGCTTGAGGGGGTATTATTTATTTATTATTTATTCATTTTCTGTTCAACTACAATCTCTGAGGTATCATCATGTCAAGCTTTTAGATTTTTTTCTCTAGTCTATAAAGGAGATTTTTTTTCCAAGGATTTTCTCTCAAAACCTGGTTGAGTTGTTTTACCTCTGAGCGTCACTTTTTTGCACACCATGGGCTAAATGACCAGGCCACATGGACCCCGAAGGCTCAGAGAAGGTTGGGGGAGGGGACCCATTGGAACAGCTGTTGGGAGACAGATGGTAGCCTCCCGTCAAGGCCATCCAGCGTGTTCTTTAACGTGCACAGGGTATGGCTCTCCCGCACACGGTGCCACGGCTTGACGTCCCATCCGACGGACGGCGGCCTTTCCAAGCCCATCGGTGTCCCCTACTGACCGTGGGCAGGGCGGGGAATTTTTGCGGAGATAAATCTCAACGCTGACCCAGCTAGGACTCGAACCTGGGAACTACAGATTACGAGCCTGGCGCACTACCGACTGAGCCACCCCCACCCCCTCAAAACCTGGTGGAGAAGGGCAATGAACTTTGGTGTTTCCACATTTCAGTATACTTCTGAAAATCGTTAGATAGTTTCAGTACTTTCGCTATTCGATAGGTAGTTTCGATATAATTTTGTGACCCAGTAGATAGCGGCCGTGAACTTTTGCGACTGTAAATTTTCACTTTCTCCACTTCTCTTTCCTATTCATGAATAAAATTAATAAAATAACAACTAAATGTTATATTAAACAAAACGAAACAGGAGACACTGTGTTATATCGGATATAGCAATTAATAAATGTAGAAATATATATGAATTTAACTGTTTTGAAGAACAATATTTATTTTAATATTTATCATCGGCCGAGTGGTTAGCGCGCTTGGCTACTGATTTAAGGGACCTGGGTTCGAGCCCCAGGTAAGGTCATGGATGTATGTGTCGTTTTTCTGCTGAGGTTCAGCCATCCTCTCAGACCTTCTAGTGTGGCATATAAACTGATCAGTCTCCTGTCAGACCTCTGTGGCAAGCAGCTGCTTGAGGGGGGAAGCGAAAGTGGAAACAGTTGAGACAATGAGATTGCGCAGGTGACGAAACATGGTTTCTATAGGTCATTGGTGATTGAACTGTCAATTGCTTGTTAATAAACCAATGATCTTGTAGCTCAACCAATGATATCAAATATCATTGGTTGATTGATGGGTGATTGTTAGTAGAATAAGCCAATGACCTGCGAAAACCACTGATGCTTCAACTACACAGTCTCATTGTCCAATTGTTCCCACTCTCACTTCACCTCTGGTATATATTATAATAGAATGATTCGTACTTTGGATGGAAAACAATGCCTATTCAACTACATAGAACGTCTGAATTCTGCTTAGGAAAATTCGTACTTCAATGATGCTGACAATTTGTTATCCCTTAATTGCAATAGCTTGGGGAATCTCACTCAGAAATCTATTCGCAAACTGAATCACATAGAAAGATAAGGTCTTTAAGATCTTCATTGCATTCTCCAACAGATGGATCGATTAAGACGTCGGTTGGGATGCTGAGCCATTCTCCCCTTGCAAGGAAATCAACACAGTTGTGAACGTTTAAGGACCCAGACGAGATGCTTTCCCATTGTTCAGCAATGTTGTGGAATGAGTGGCAACTAAGAGACTGAGCAGATGAAGCTTCGACAGTTCTTACAGATAATAAACCAATGACATATCAATCACTTGCCAGTCAACTAGAATTGTCGAAGCATCAATTGCGATATCTAGCATTCTTCAACTGGCACAAAATACGGCTCTTCTGTGCATTAAACCCCGGCTTAAATCCAATGACGGACGGTCGCCTTTGTGACCGACATATGTTCTATAAAAACTTTCGAAGTACTACTGCACAGTCCTGAAAGTCTCCTCAGTTATCATTCACGCTCAGATGCAAAATGTCGCAACCCAATAAAATAGAATTAAAGAAAAAAGTTTAATTGACAAAAGTATGCATATTACAATCGTAAACTTCAAGGATGTTTCAAAGGATTCTAATTCTTTCAAGGATGTTTCAAAGGATCTATGTCTAGATCTATCTAGTCCTTTGAAACATCCTTGAAGAATGTCTTCAAGGACTAGGTAGATCATCACAATTACCTTTAAGATCTCGCAGATTTCTATATTACCAATTTTGTACGTTTAAACTTCTTAATAAATCCTCTCCTACTGAATGTCAAAAGTTGTCTGTCCTGTCTACGTAAGAAGTATTTGGCAGACACATGGAATCAATTTAAAGCAGGTAAACAGATCTCCTGGCAAGCAAAAGGAGAGAGATAAAAAGAAAACTTCCTCACGGCAAACCTTCACCAATAAAGCAAGACAGGGTAAGAGACTTCTCAGCCTAGTTGTGTGAAAAATACCGCAGTAGACGAATATCGATTTCGCAATGTACATTAAATTAAATCTTCCTCATCTAACAAAATAAGCCTCACGTCACCCACCTTCCGTTATTTCTCTATCAATTGCCCTCGCTATTAAGCTAAATCGGATACAAGAAATGCTAAAGCTTCTTTCCACTCATAAAAAAAAAGAAAAAAAAGATAGAAAAAGAAAAAAAAAAGTCTAAGTACAGTTAAGACTTTGCAAGACGTGGAATGGGCGGCCAGCCATCAAGTACCTTTCCCTTTACTGGAAGGGGATCAACACTTCAAGACGCACATTTGTCACCGGGAGATGTGGCACTAGAGTTGGGGAGGATTAAGTCTCCTGACCGATAGGACGAAGTGTGCAGTTTAATTTCCTCGACCCTGTCACCTGCGAGGTGTGCTGTAAATACTGCAGAGAATCCCGCCTCTCAGGGGCGGATGGAGACGCAGATAGGGCGACAGAAATGCACGTGTTCTTCTCTCTGTTGTTGACAGGGGTGGGGTAAAGACAGAGAGAGAGAGAATTTTGGTGGGGGGGGAGGGGTTGGACTAACTGAAGAGAAATGCTCTTTGAGCTGACACGAAGAATTTGTTGTTGCTCTTGGTCGTCGAAATTAAGTTGAGAGCTTAAAGATCTGGCCAAGAGAATCTAGAGAGATTTTTCTGTAGAGCTTTGCTTTCGTGACGTGTTAGTTTAGGATCTAGCCCGTCAAATAATTCTCTTAGTGGATTTTGTTTACATCAATCACGTGGAGCCCAGTGGCATTGTTTTCTTTTTATATAGGAGTTAGAACTGGATAGAAAATGGAGAAACTAAGAGACTGCGCTGCTTGTCCTTTGACAGTTGAACTTTGACAGACACTTTTGTGCATACATTGGAGTATACATAGGAGTTAGTGATACATAGGAGTTAGAACTGGATAGACAATGGAGAAACTAAGAGACTGCGCTGCTTGCCCTTTGACAGTTGACCTTTGGCCTTTGACAGTTGACCTTTGACAGACAGTTTTGTGCATACATTGGAGTATACATAGGAGTTAGTGATACATAGGAGTTAGAACTGGATAGACAATGGAGAAAAAGAGACTGCGCTGCTTGCCCTTTGACAGTTCTCATAAATCACAGGTTGATTGATAAGTGAATTTTAAGCCGTTGATCTATGATCTACAGGTACTGTTGGAGACTGAACTGCGCAGTCTCATAGTCTCCCCAATTGCCACTGACAATACACCACTGCTGTATAGCTTTAAATGAAAAGATTTTGTCTACTGTTAAAAGAGAACAGAGTTTCGGAAATTCGATAATAATTATGAGTTTGAAAGCATTAAAAATATTTCCCATTCTTAGAAAGACACATTTTTGTGGTTCGAAGAAAATTCTAGTCTTTAAAGCTTAACTTTGTTTGAAAGAAACTGAAGAAGGTGGGTGACTTTGTGGAGTGTAAGGACTTGGGTTCATAGAGTCTGCGCTTGTTAAGTAAAAGTTTGGAAAGATGGCCACAAATCACGGATTTGGAAAGGCCAACTTCTATCGGACGGTCCCTTATCTTACTGAGCTCTGAGATATTGGATCCTTGCAACCCGTTTTTAGCCCATTGTGTGCACAAGAGTGTTTGATGAAAGTCAAAACAACCTAGTTCAATCCAACCCGGAGTCGGTTTCCGGATAAAGCATTGATATCAGCGTTGTCCTTCGACTTAGTTCTCCGCAAAATTCCCCGCCCTGCCCACGGTCAGTAGGGGACGCCGCTGGGTTTGGAAAGGCCGCCGCCCGTCGGATTGGACGTTAAGCCGTGGCCCCGTGTGCGGGAGAGCCAATCCCTGTGCACGTTAAAGAACACGCTGGATGGCCTTGACGGGAGGCTAAAACAACTCAGAGGTAAAACAACCCAACCCAACCATCAGACTCGAATACTCTAATTTCTAAAATTAATTAATACTATAGAATATTTGTTTTACAATTTGCCATTTCTTCATATTCGTTTAAATATTTGACATCTTTATCGGCCTGTGCTAGGTGGAAATCAAGGCCATTTAAAGATTCAAAAAATATTTCCGGAAGATGTATCTAACTCAAAGAATATTTCTTTCTTCCTTGAAGTCAAAAATGTTGAATGTCCACCGATGGAAGGAGGACAAAGTGAGAAAATTAACTATGGTAGTAAAACAGTGATGTACAGGGAATGGCAACTGGGGAGATTGTGAGGCTGCGCATTTGACGCTTCGACAGTTCTCATTGATCATTGGTTGATTGACAGGTCACTGACATGATTTATGAGAACAGTATTGTTCTCGGTATTTTTTTTTTCGTGTGGTTGTTCACGCTTTGCCACCGCCGAGAGCCTTTCTTCACCTAACAGTTGCCCGGTGAATTTCCTTCCCCTATCTCAGACCTAGGCAAAATTATATCTGAAGAGCTGCATAAAAAAACAGAAATGGAAAGGTGGGCCGCATAGAAAACTAAAATGTAAAGGTAGATCGCATAGAAAACTGAAATGGAAGAGTGGGCCGCATATAAAACTGAAATGGAAGGGTGGGCCGCATAGAAAACTGAAATGGAAGGGTGGGCGCATATAAAACTGAAACGGAAGGGTGGACCGCATAGAAAACTGAAATGGAAAGGTGGGCCGCATAGAAAACTGAAATGGAAGGGTAGATCGCATAGAAAACTGAAATGGAAGGGTGAGCCGCATAGAAAACTGAAATGGAAGGGTGAGCCGCATAGAAAACTGAAATGGAAGGGTGAGCAGCATAGAAAACTGAAATGGAAGGGTGAGCAGCATAGAAAACTGAAATGGAAGGGTGGACGCATATAAAACTGAAACGGAAGGGTGGACCGCATAGAAAACTGAAATGGAAAGGTGGGCCGCATAGAAAACTGAAATGGAAGGGTAGATCGCATAGAAAACTGAAATGGAAGGGTGAGCCGCATAGAAAACTGAAATGGAAGGGTGAGCAGCATAGAAAACTGAAATGGAAGGGTGAGCAGCATAGAAAACTGAAATGGAAGGGTGAGCAGCATAGAAAACTGAAATGGAAAGGTGAGCAGCATAGAAAACTGAAATGGAAGGGTGAGCAGCATAGAAAACTGAAATGGAAAGGTAGATCGCATAAAAAACTGAAATATAAGGGTGAATCACATAGAAAACTGAAATGAAAGGGTAGATCGCATAGAAAACTGAAATATAAGGGTGGGTCGCATAGAAAACTGAAATGGAAGGGTAGATCGCATATAAAACTGAAATGGAAGGGTGAGCCGCATAGAAAACTGAAATGGAAGGGTGAGCCGCATAGAAAACTGAAATGGAAGGGCAGATCGCATAGAAAACTGAAATGGAATGGTGGGCCGCATAGTAAACTGAAATGTAAATGTAGATCGCGTAGAAAACTGAAATGGAAGAGTGGGCCGCATAAAACTGAAATGGAAGGGTGGGCCGCATAGAAAACTGAAATGGAAGGGCAGATCGCATAGAAAACTGAAATGGAAGGGTAGATCGCAAAGAAAACTGAAATATAAGGGTGGATCGCATAGAACACTGAAATGGAAGGGTAGATCGCAAAGAAAACTGAAATATAAGGGTGGATCTCATAGAAAACTGAAATGGAAGGGCAGATCGCATAGAAAACTGAAATATAAGGGTGGATCGCATAGAACACTGAAATGGAAGGGTAGATCGCAAAGAAAACTGAAATATAAGGGTGGATCGCATAGAACACTGAAATGGAAGGGTAGATCGCAAAGAAAACTGAAATGGAAGGGTGGATCGCATAGAAAACTGAAATGGAGGCGCGGGCCGCCAATGAATATATAATCAATAACTATCTATAACTAAGACAAAAAAAGAAAACTAAAATGGAGCACAAGGCATTTTTTTTTTATTAAAATTAATTATTTTAATGAGAATCTGCTTCCCCGAAGTTGGATTTCTTGTCGTCTGCACGTTCTTTTCCTCTTTTACAAATTTGTCATCATTAGCTCGAATTGGCGTGCCGTAGTTTGCCCACCTCTGCCCTTCTCAGTTCTGTACCTTGGGGTCCTTCTGACCAGGCAATTTATTCCAATGTATGCACAAAAGTGTCTCTCTCTAATTCTTACGGAAATTCTACGGGGCAAAAACTTGCTCAGTTTTAATGTAGATAGAAATTTTCTGCTTAAACTATTAGACTTGAGTTTGCTTATGATTTGATGGCATCGGAAGAGAAAAATGCAATCAATTAGCAATAAGTTCGGGCTCTAGTCATTGGGCCTCAGCTCGAACCATTTCTGTGATTACTTCGGCCAAGCAGGCTACACGGAAAAAAAATTCTCTGACAAATCACATCTAACATATAAATAAATACCACCTCAAGCAGCTGCTTGCCACAGAGGTCTGACAGGAGCCTGTCAGTTTATATGCCAGGATAGAAGGTTTGTGAGGATGGCAGGACCTCAGCAGAAAACAACACAAACATCCATGCCTTACCCGGGGCTCGAACCCAGGTCCCGTAGATCAGTAGCCGAGCGCGCTAACCACTCGGCCACGGGACGGCACATATAAATAGCAATGCATAATTCTAAATCATTATTTTTTTCTTCTTCTTTTTATAGGTTGTGGCATATTTTAAAATAATCATTTAATGTCCATATTAAAATTTTAATGTTATTTGAGATGTAAAAATGTTAGAAATAATTCTCAGAATTTTATGGGTAGTTAGTTACATACTATTCATACACTATTATGGTTAGTTATTCATATGATGATAAAGATATGGAAGAAATCCCGACTCACGACCTCCTGATAACAAATCAGGTGCTCTGGCAGCTGAGCTACCATTATAGATAGATATTAAGCCTCACACCATAGGTTCAGTCCCAAGAAGCCGTCTTTGTCTGTATTTGGAGGCTCTTGTGTCGTTTTTCTGCTGAGGTCCTGCCATCCTCTCAGATCTCCTACTGTGGCATATAAACTGATAGGCTCCTGTCAGACCTCCTACTGTGGCATATAAACTGATAGGCTCCTGTCAGACCTCTGTGGCAAGCAGCTGCTTGAGGGGGTATTTATTTCTTATTTTTATTTATCCTTAACAGCTATCGAGAAAGTGACGGCAATGTGCAAACCAAAGAAATATTCATAAATTCCAAATCCTAATATCTTATTAGTCACTATTCGACCTAAAAAACATATTTTAATTTATTGCTTAAAACAGGAAATTTGAATATCTACAGACTATCATGACAACAAAGCGAAAATAATAGTTCTTTTTTTTTTGTGGACCTGCTAAAAATGACAGTAAACTTCATTAGTTTGAAGTCACGAATAAATTATCCTTCCTGTGATGCACAGACCAACGTAACTCTTCTGATTCCTATCCAACTTTAAAGCAACATCAATTTCTGCCGACGTGCAGACAGCCAGGCACAAGAGAGCGTTGTTCAGCACGCAGTCACCACACGCAGGCACCAAGACGGTGCTTGCCCAGCTGTGAAAGCTCAAGAAATTTAGATTTAATATGTTTACGTCTCCTGACCCCAGACGCACCCCCCCACCTCTCCCCGAAGCAGTCCCTCCTCCCCTCGCTAAAAACTGTCAAACACCGGTGGCGTGTGCGCACGTGGCGACGCGTGCCACGGCCGTTGTGCTTAATCCTCGGCCCGGGACAGCCTCCTCCCACGACTAATGTCTCGCGCTTTACACAAACGTTTCAGTCGTCGATTCTAGCGCCATCTCTCGGCGGTAATATTAAGACAAAGTGTATTTTTTTTATTATAACCTTTGAGCGACACTTTTTTAGTTTAAATGATTAACCTTGAGGTTATTTTGGCGCCTCCTCTCTTAAAGGTTTCATAGATCAAAAAATAACATCATAGATGTTTGGCTGATTGATTAAGTGAGTTATAGCTCAGTCAGCCAAGTGAGGACCACTGATACTTCAATTATTTCGTCACACTTCGCCGCTGCATAAATACGTAATAAGACAATAAATGAATATTAACATTAGTCCAAAGAATGGGGTTAAATATTCACGGTTTATAAACAAATGATCAATCAGACAAGAGTTAAAAATTCTTCTAGCCATCTCCCAGATCTGAACAAAAAAACTCTTGGCTATGTGCCAGTTGAGCTAAGGTAGATAAGAGTTCACATTTTCGAGTCACATGACTTAAAGTGAAACAACATATTCCAGGTTTTCTTCGCAAACCCGATGCACATTTAAATGCCATTCCCCTTTGGGAGAAACACAAAGCAACACATTGACAAGAATAGATAAAAAAAATTTCAGGTATTTTCTATAAATAATCATTGACGAATTTCTTCCATTTTGCCTACTCACGACTGATTATTAATGTCACGTATCGTGCGTCTATGATTATTTCTCACACGTACGATTATGAGCAAATGTTTGACAGAGTCAGTGAAAGAAATGTTTATGGTGTTTAGTTTCCGTGTGAAAGAGTTGGGTTCGGTTGTTTTACCTCTGAGCGGCACTTTTTTGCACACCATGGGCTAAATGGCCAGGTCACATGGACCCCAAAGGCTCAGAAGGTTGGGGGAGGGGACCCACTGGAACAGCTGTTGGAAGACAGATGGTAGCCTCCCGTCAAGACCATCCAGCGTGTTCTTTAACGTGCACAGAGTATGTCTCTCCAGCACACGGGGACACGGCTTAACGTCCCATCCGACGGACGGCGGCCTTTCCAAGCCCATCGGTGTCCCCTACTGACCGTGGGCAGGGCGGGGAATTTTGCTGAGATAAATCTCAACGCTGACCCAGCTGGGACTCGAACCTGGGAACTACAGATTACGAGCCTGGCGCGCTACCGACTGAGCCACCCCCGCCCCCCATCCCCTCCGTGTGAAAGAGATCGAATGGATTTATCTTGCATTTGTGTTAATGCTTCCTTAGCTCTTTGCTGAATTTCTTCAGAGCGATTTGTGTTGAGATACACTTTGAGTGACGGGAAACAATTTACAAGCATATTAATGAAGAAACAGCTTTAAAAACTCCCAAATTAACGTCATTCAGGCCCGGATTTAGAAAGAAATCAAGGGGGGAGGGGGTATGAAACAGAATTGAGCCGAAAAAATATAAAAGGCCGGAATTTCTATGCAGTATAACATTTCTCCCTCCGCTTTACAGCTATTTAAAAAAAATCATGAAAAATGCATGAAATATATATCATTATCATTCTCAAGCAGCAATGGGCTACGGAGGTCCAACCAGATCACGCAATTTAGTTCTCCAAGCATATCTGTTGCATCTCTCCACTGCACACCAATTCTAACAAGGTTCTGTTTGACATTGACTGCCCACCGCATCCTAGGTCTTCTCTTTCTGAGGCCTTTAGGCACACTGTTCATAACCCTATTCGCTAATCTATAGTTATGCATACGGGCCACATGGACAAACCTACGTAGTCTCTCTCTGCAAAATATGCTGCTTAAATGAGGTTGCCGACACCTTTGCCTAACCTCATCATTACTTACAAAGTCAAACCACCTAATACCCAGATACTGCGTAAGCATCTAGAATCAAAAGCATCTAGTTTCCTGTTCTCTTGTTTACAAAGCATCCAAGTTTCACTACCATAGCTAAACCCTAGAAAGAACCAAACTATTATACAGTCTAATTTTAGTCTTTAGGTGTATACGCCTATTTCTCCACAATCTCCATAGATTCTTAAAAGTCCCGGCAGCAATACCTATTCTTCTGTTAATCTCATGCCACACATTACCAGCATCTGTTACGTAGCTCCCAAGATAATTAAACTGTGACACCTGCTCAAGACTGCAACCATTCAGATTAACAGAATCACAGCCTGCCTGACCTATTTTAATCACTTTAGTTTTCTCTCTGTTTATAACCAAACCTACTCTACTACCAGTCTCATCAACAGTTCGAATGGAAGAGTTCATCTAATCAACATCATTTGCCAAAAGGGCTAAACCGTCAACATAATCTAAATCAGAAATTTTCGTATCTCCAGACCATTTAAGACCAAAATCTTTCCCTTGAAGTGAATTTCACATAACGTAATCAATAACCAAACTGAAGAGAAAAAGAGACAAAATGCACCCTTGTCGAATACCAAAAGCAATGCTAAACCAATTGCTACAAGCCTTACCAACTCTCACACACGACTCAGTGTTATTATAGAGAGCTTTCATTATGTTAACTAACTTGCCTAGTATGCCATACGACCTCACGATCAACCACATATTATGACGATTAATAGAGTCGAAAGCCTTTTTAAAATTAACAAAGCTTGTAACTACAGGTTTCTGAAATACTACTTCATATCTCAGGAATCTGCCTGAGTGAAAATATTTGATCCACACATCCCCTACCACTTCTGAATCCACATTGCTCATCACGCAACTGACTGTCAACCAGATTCTCAATTCTATTAAGCACAATCATGCAAAGAACTTTTTTTTTCTGGAACAGGCTGATACCCCTTTTTTAAAAAAATAGAGATAATAATAGCTCTGGTAAAATTCTTTGGAACCATGCCTTTATCATAAAAGGTATTCAAAATTTCAGTCATCCAATGCTCAGCTCACCTAGCCATGACAAAATCCTCCCCTTCTATAACTCTACCTTGTTTATCCTTCAATCCCTGTATACCAGTCTATTTTCTATCACACAAAACATTAACTATCTGGTACGGCTCTCTGCTGTTGTGCTGTCTAACTGCTTCCTCGGCTTTGTCAGCCAAGCCATCAAGCCAAAGATTCTTATTAGCAGCTAACTGATCCTTTATACGTTAATTTAGCTCTCTGTAATATAATAATATAAGTTTAATAATTTTTTGTCTGTGTCCCATGGCCGAGTGCTTAGCGAGCTT
Organism: Ryuthela nishihirai; assembly: GCA_038380435.1. Classification (NCBI taxonomy): domain Eukaryota; kingdom Metazoa; phylum Arthropoda; class Arachnida; order Araneae; family Heptathelidae; genus Ryuthela; species Ryuthela nishihirai. The sequence continues at coordinate 131,211,589 of JAWZYU010000001.1, read as the reverse complement.
GGCTACTGATCTAAGGGACCTGGGTTCGAGCACCGGGCAAGGCACTCTCTCTTCGCCCAACTACACATCTACAAAATACTCCTGCACCTACCTATACGGGACGGGGGTGGCTCAGTCGGTGGCGCGCCAGACTCGTAATCTGTAGTTCCCAGGTTCGAGTCCCAGCTGGGTCAGCGTTGAGATTTATCTCCGCAAAATTCCCCGCCCTGCCCACGGTCAGTAGGGGACACCGATGGGCTTGGAAAGACCGCCGACCGTCGGATGGGACGTTAAGCCGTGGCCCCGTGTGCGGGAGAGCCATACCCTGTGCACGTTAAAGAACACGCTGGATGGCCTTGACGGGAGACTACCATCTGTCTCCCAACAGCTGTTCCAGTGGGTCCCCTCCCCCAACCTTCTCTGAGCCTTCGGGGTCCATGTGACCTGGCCATTTAGCCCATGGTGTGTAAAAAAGTGCCGCTCAGAGGTAAAACAACCCAACCTACCTATACAGAATCTTTAGCTATCTCTATAGTGAACACCAGTGAAGTTTTCTGATTCGGTATATTTAACGAAAGTAGCTAAGAACCTTTTACCAGCTTTGCAAAACTTTTAACAAAATTTGAATCCACAATCCTTAAGATTTCACGAAAATTTTTTCAGTTTATTGAATTTAGCAAACAAACTTTTATAGGGTTTATCAATAACGACCAGACAGTGCAAATGGTTGAAAGATTTTGATGGAAAGAGGTAATGATTGACAAAAAGCGGGTTTTCCAAGTATCTAAGCTCAGAAACTTGTATGCTCTACTACATTATATCAATCAGTGGTGTATCAAGGCTTGTAAAGCTGGTAAAAGATGGATTATTAAAAACTTACAGAGTGCAATTGCTGAAAAAAGTATCCGAACACTATGGTTGATTACAGAATTCAGAATGATTTTTTTTAGAAATTAGTGATCTGAAATTAGTGATTAGAAATTAGTGATGAAATTAGTGAAATTAGTGATTTAGAAATTAGTGAAATTAGTGATCTGATTTAGAATTTCTGATCTCTGATTGGTGAATTAGTGAAATTAGTGAATCACCAATCAGTGGTGATTTTCTAAAAAATCACCACTGATTGGTGATTTTTTAGAAATTAGTGATCTTAGTGATTAGAAACCTTCGTGTCACGTGACACGAAGGTTGCCAGATATTTTTTCTGAATTCTGTAATCAACCATAGTGTTCGGATACTTTTTTGAGCGACTGTAGGTGGTCATATTATTTTGATACTAGATCGTGTGGGCTCACTCACGGAAATATTGAGCGTGTGCAGTTACCGTTCACAGCAAACTGGAGCGTGTGCAGTAACTGCACACGCTCCAGTTTGCTGTGAACGGTAACTGGAGCGTGTCCAGTTGCTGTACACGCTCCAGATATTTTTCCTGAATTCTGTAATCACGTGATACGAAGGTTGCCAGATCACTAATTTCTAAAAAAAATTGTTGCCAGATATTTTTTTCTGAATTCTGTGATCAACCAAGTGTTCTGATACTTTTTTGAGCGACTGTACATGTAAATTTCCTACATATCTAGCTTTCCTGGGACCAGGGTGATTAACGAGTTAGACCAATAATGAAAGGTACCCGGGTTCGAGTCCTATATAAGCTGTAGATATTTCTTTTAAATGTTGTCTTTCTAAGTGAAGGCTCGCAATCTCCACAGATAAGTATCTGTGGAGATTGGGAGCCTTGCACTAGAAAGATAACATTTACAACTTCGAGATTACACTAGAAAGACAACATTTAAAAGAAATATCTACAGCTTATATAGGACTCGAACCCGGGTGCCTTTCATTATTGGTCTAATCGTGTCTATCGTGGGTCTATCGTGTAAGAACATTGACAGACTCCTATCAGTTTTCTGTAGCAAGCAACTGCATGAGGCGTAATTTATTTTTTAACTACAAATATAAAAAAAATCATTAAAAATAATAAATACCCCCTCAAGCAGCTGCTTGCTACAGAGGTCTGACAGGAGCCTGTCAGTTTATATGCCATAGTAGAAGATCTGAGAGAATGGCAGGACCTCAGCAGAAAACAACACGAACATCCATGCCTTACCCGGGGCTCGAACCCAGATCCCATAGATCAGTAGCCAAGCGCGCTAACCACACGGCCACGACAAATACAAAAAAAAATCATTAAGTAACATTTTTCCACCCAACTGAACCCTTCAATTATAATACACGCATACGAATTACTGAATGCGCTTCAACTGATAATAAGCAAAAACAGAAAAAAAAAGAAACCCCCCCTCAATTCGCGCAAAGTTGTAAATCTCTCCCTGCATAGTCAGAGTACCTGATCCTCCGAAGAGCCTGCAGCTGCTGTGTTGATATTGTTGCATTTAGAGGCAAATCCGTTTGCAAAAGAAGAGCCAGCCTCTTACAAGGGTGGCAGCTATGGGGGCGGCTAGTTATTTTCCGACAGATGTAGCCCTCGATGCGGGGGAGGTTGTGTTGCCCCTCCGTTGTTACACGCCTGCTCTCGCATCTGGTGCTCACACCGGAATGTCTTTATGCCCCTCGCTCCGACCTCCTCATGCCCCTCGCCACCTTTCCTCTTCCACTCCTCCTTCCTTTTTCCAGCTGAGAGCCCCTTACCCCTCTTTCCCTCACTAGTTCCTTTTTTCACAACTTTTCCGGGGTCTTTACCTTTTTTTTTTCCTTTTCTCCCTTCCCTTTCTTCTTTCAGTCCTCTTTCACCCCCCTCCCCTTCACTTTACCTTCCTCCCCAACTCCCTCTTTAAATTCTAGGTCAGATTCCTTCTCTTAACTTACACATGTTATCAAGTGGTAGCCATGTTTGTGACAACTGGGTATGGAGCGACGGCGGGGTCTTGAGATCTCGGTCACTAGAGCGGAATTTGCCCTTCGTTATATTCATGAGGGTAGTGAGGGGGGGGGGGGGGGAGAAGACTCGAGTTTTACAAGCAGATCACGATGTCTTGTACTCTTGACAGACAGATAAGTTTTGATTTCTAGTTTTTTAAATTCTCCAGTAGTTGACACCGGCAATCTTACTGGCATGTTCAAATGGGTGCTTTTCTCTGTCAATCATTCTACAATGTCTCTGCTTTCCTTGTGCTTAGGTAGTTTAACTTTGGCCAAAAAACTGACAGGCTCCTGTCAGACCTCTGCGGCAAGCAGCTGCTTGAGGGGGTATTTATTTTATTTTATTTTTAAACTTTGGTGCTTCGTGGAAACGCATAAACTTTGTTGTGAAAAATAAATTAATAGTGTCTTTATACTTCTGCTATTTGGACCGCCACGGTCTTTAAATAAATAAAATAAATACCCCCTCAAGCACCTGCTTGCCACAGAGGTCTGACAGGGACCTGTCAGTTTATAGGCCTTAGTAGGTCTGTGAGGATGGCGGAACCTCAAGCAGATAAACAACACAAACATTTGCCTCTCTAATATTTATTTTCATGAAGTTTATTTTTATTTCGAAGGATTAAAAAAAATTTAAAAAATCTATTTTGTATCAATATCTTGCTGTTTGAACTAATTGATATGTCTAAGTATTTTCCTATATTCAGGTTTAGTTGATCTGACCTAGCTTTCGATTTTATTCAGAGGCCTGTAACGATAAATTTTGACTCGATAAATTGAAATCGCTGATAGTTTTACAGTACTGTGCGAATTAGTTGGGACAAGCGAAGCCTGGAGAACCTCTTCAATCCGGCCACATCCAGCAATCCCGCAAACACCCACCCAAGGTCATGTTTTGGGGATGTTTTACAGCTTCCGGGTCACAGACGCTTCACCCCATTGAAGGAATGATGGACAGCAAAAAGTACATAGGTGTTCTGGAGGCGAAAATGGTCCCAACACTGCACAAGCTGTTTCCTAACGGCGATGGGGTATTTCAACAGGATCTGGCTCCATGCCACAATTCTAAGCTTGCTAAGAGCTTCTTTACCCAGCAACATTTGAAGGTATTGGAGTGGCCAGGAAATTCACTCAATCTAAACCCCATTGAAAATTTGTGGGCCATTATTAAAGCACGCATATCTAAGATGGATTGCACGACGAAAACCAAAATGATAGAAAGTGTCATGAAAGTGTGGTACCACGAACCTGAAGTGAAGGAGATGTGTGGAAAGCTAGTGGCATCAATGATTGAGAGGGTGGAAGAAGTAATTAAAGCTAAGGGGGGTCACATTCACTATTAACCACACTATTAAACAAATAAATACTTTAGTTGTGTCTTTGTTACTGCATTTTCCTATTGTCCCAACTAATTTGCACAGTACTGTAAGGGTCTTCTTATATTTCCAAGATGTTGCATACATACTCAAAGATCAGAACAGAGATGGAAAAGAAGGCTAGTAGTGGTAAAAAGGATCCGCTAAGTGGGGAAAAAGACCAGTCAAAAGAGGTGGATAAAAGAACAACGAGAGATGGAAAAGAAGGCTAGTAGTGGTAAAAAGGATCCGCTAAGTGGGGAAAAAGACCAGCCAAAAGAGGTGGATAAAAGAACAACGAGAGATGGAAAAGAAGGCTAGTAGTGGTAAAAAGGATCCGCTAAGTGGGGAAAAAGACCAGCCAAAAGAGGTGGATAAAAGAACAACGAGAGATGGAAAAGAAGGCTAGTAGTGGTAAAAAGGATCCGCTAAGTGGGGAAAAAGACCAGCCAAAAGAGGTGGATAAAAGAACAACGAGAGATGGAAAAGAAGGCTAGTAGTGGTGAAAAGGATCCGCTAAGTGGGGAAAAAGACCAGCCAAAAGAGGTGGATAAAAGAACAACGAGAGATGGGAAAGAAGGCTAGTAGTGGTAAAAAGGATCCGCTAAGTGGGGAAAAAGACCAGCCAAAAGAGGTGGATAAAAGAACAACGAGAGATGGAAAAGAAGGCTAGTAGTGGTAAAAAGGATCCGCTAAGTGGGGAAAAAGACCAGCCAAAAGAGGTGGATAAAAGAACAACGAGAGATGGAAAAGAAGGCTAGTAGTGGTAAAAAGGATCCGCTAAGTGGGGAAAAAGACCAGCCAAAAGAGGTGGATAAAAGAACAACGAGAGATGGAAAAGAAGGCTAGTAGTGGTGAAAAGGATCCGCTAAGTGGGGAAAAAGACCAGCCAAAAGAGGTGGATAAAAGAACAACGAGAGATGGGAAAGAAGGCTAGTAGTGGTAAAAAGGATCCGCTAAGTGGGGAAAAAGACCAGCCAAAAGAGGTGGATAAAAGAACAACGAGAGATGGAAAAGAAGGCTAGTAGTGGTAAAAAGGATCCGCTAAGTAGGGAAAAAGACCAGCCAAAAGAGGTGGATAAAAGAACAACGAGAGATGGAAAAGAAGGCTAGTAGTGGTAAAAAGGATCCGCTAAGTGGGGAAAAAGACCAGCCAAAAGAGGTGGATAAAAGAACAACGAGAGATGGAAAAGAAGGCTAGTAGTGGTGAAAAGGATCAGCTAAGTGGGGAAAAAGACCAGCCAAAAGAGGTGGATAAAAGAACAACGAGAGATGGGAAAGAAGACCTACTGACAGATGAGGAAACAATTCACTGAGAAATGATAAAAAATAATCCTCTTAGAGTGGAGAAGGAGACCAACTGAGGGGTAGAAAAGAAGACACACAAACAGACAAGAAAGAAAACCAATTGAGGAAAGAATCAGTTGAGAAGACCAATTGAGGAAAGAATCAGTTGAGAAGACCAATTGAGGAAAGAAGACACACAAACAGACAAGAAAGAAAACCAATTGAGGAAAGAATCAGTTGAGAAGACCAATTGAGGAAAGAAGACACACAAACAGACAAGAAAGAAAACCAATTGAGGAAAGAACCAATTGAGGAAGACCAATTGAGTAAAGAATCAGTTGAGAAGACCAATTGAAGAAAGAAGACACACTAACAGACAAGAAAGAAAACCAGTTGAGAGGTGGGAAAGGAGACACATTCAGAAATGGAAAAGATCCACTGAACAGAAGTAAGAGACAGATGGAATTCGCCCATTCAAGCCCATCGAGGTGTATAATTATTATCTAGTACAAGGGATCACGGCTTAATGACCCATTTGATGCAAAACTGCCTCGCTATGATCAATTCTTTTTCTTACCGAAGTAAGAATTTATATAGGGTAGAGGTTGGGGTTTAGCTGAGTTTGAGCATGATAAGCTCGCATTCTGGTGTTCAATTCCCTACTGTGCCTGAGCTGGAATTTTCTCTGCCAGCCTCTCCTTGCTGTCGATGAGAAATGAAATACCAATATGGGCAGAAGTACCACCGTCGGTCGGATGAGACGTTAAACAAGCAGTCCCATGTGTAAAAGAATAATAACTTGGGCACATTAAAAAATGTGTAGATGGCTTGGACAGGAGCCTTCCATCTGTTCTCCTAATAACTGTTCAATGGGCCTCTACTTCTACAAGCCTTTTGGTCCTTATGATCTGGACATTTAGCACATTGTGTCACTCAGAAGTTAAAACAACTCAACCCAGAATGTATAGAGAACTGGAAAAAATCTGAGCTCTCGCAGAATTGAGTGGGAGTGATTATTTAGAAAAATTTTGTTCTCCTTCTCCTTCTGAACGATAGCCGAAAAATGTGGCGCAGCCAAACTGCTGCACCAAGAAGGAGAAATTCTCTCTCTCTAACACCTGATGGGTTGGCATTCTTGCGTCACTGCTGCTCCATTGTTGAGCATGAACTGCACCTGCACAGCACGGGAGGCAAAGAGGAAGCCAAAGGGCTGCAGAGGGTGATGCCCAAACAGAGAGAGTGAACAAGGAAGGGGCAGGGAACAAAGATGAAAAGGAACCTTCAACTCTTTGGCTTTCTTTCTTAAAATCTTTCTAGGGAAGTGAGGACCCGAGGTCAGACTGATAAATATTTCATATTAAAGGATTTTAGTTTGCAATGATTTTATTTTTCGTTTTGGTTCAGCTACTTGTGTATCTGCGAACCAAATACTCTCTGCGACTTATTGACTAAGATCTTATCAGATTTCTATCGTAAGTCAAAGGAATCATATTTTCAGTAAGACTGGAAAACAAATGGGATAAAATAAATATCAGCTTCTTGATTTATATAACAATTCGTAAAGAAAACCCACTGGAAGTTGGCAAGGAAGACCCACCGAGAAATGGTAAAGAAGACCAACTGAGAGATGATAAAGACTCATCGAGAGGTGGTAAAGATTTACTGAGAGATGAGAAAGAAGACCCATTGAGAGATGGTAAAGCAGATTTACTGAGAGATAAGAAAGAAGACCTATTGAGAGATGGTAAAGCAGATTTACTGAGATATGAGGAAGGAGACCCATTGAGAGATGGTAAAGCAGATTTACTGAGATATGAGGAAGGAGACCCACTGAAAGATGGTAAAGAAGATTTACTGAGAGATGAGGAAGGAGACCCACTGAGAGATGGTAAAGAAGATTTACTGAGAGATGAGAAAGAAGACCCATCGAGAGATGGCAAAGAAGATTTACTGAGAGATGATAAAGAAGACCCATTGAGAAATGTTAAAGAAGACCCATTGAGAGATAGTAAAGAATATTTACTGAGAGGTGATAAAGAAGACCCATTGAGAGATAGTAAAGAAGATTTCCTGAGAGATGAGAAAGAAGACCCACTGAAAGATAGGAAAGAAGACGCATCAAACGATGGTAAAGAAGAGACACTGAGAAATGCTGAAAAATGGAAAATCTAAACTTTTACGAATCACATATTTCTTTTTTCAGCGAAATCAAACACATGAATACTTCGGGTTATCAAACCCTTAACATGCTTATTCTGTCCTTTGGTTATTATATCTGTAACACTCAGTATCTAATTCTAATCCTATCAATATCAAATTTTGCACATAGACTTTCATTGTGGTCCTCACAAAACATTAATTTTGGGTCAGCTCACAGCAGAAGTCCTATTTTAAGACTTCAATTTGCTTTCATATGCAGTTGAAAGACTGTAAAACAAGGAGAATGAAGGTGACTACTTCTGGTGATCACAAAGCATTTGCGAATTACAATTAGATAATTAATGTTGTATTAGATTTAGAAGATTCCAAATTTGAATAAAGTTTTATGAAAGTAAAAAAAAAGCAAGTTATATCCTTAAATACTGACTACAAGTTTAATGATACCAAAATATTAATGGCCCTGTTTAAGGGCTTTGCTCTGCTAGTACTAGTTATGTTATTCTAAGGCTTAAAACTCGACGGGAACAGTTAATAATTGCATCTGTATGACTGAAACAAAACAGAACAAAATTTTTCTTTGATAAATTTTATGATCAATTCAGTTGAAATTCGATATGTAAATGCTATCGGAATGAGGCAAAGCAGAAATTCAATAAGACGTTTCCTTTTAAGGAGAAGAAAAAGACGTTTAATGAAGTTCTTCTTTTTCCGAAGAGAACGAAATAGAGACAGGGAGATAGAAGATGCTGCTCTTCTTCCTCCTCCTCCTCCTCCCTCCCTCTCTCCCTAAGATGTGTCCACTCTCCCGTACGAGGCTGAAAGACAGAAATCGATGTCTAGTAATGATCTGTCTTCGGCCATGATCTGAAATTAGCTACGAGCTCTCAAAGTTCAACGGCCTTTACACTCCGGCAATTATTTTTTTCCAGACTGACGTTTGTGTAATGATTAGAAGCCATTTTTTTGTAATCCCAGAAGAGAAGAACAAGAGTTAACGATGCACCCTTGGTTGATCGATGTGTCCGATATTTTTGACCACATTTTTTGAATGAAAAAACAAAAGTGTAAGTAACTTGACAATAAATTTAAGATCTATAAGGTTCGTAGGTTCCAGACTGTGGAATGACGAAATTCCAGATATTGTCTTATCTATTGATATTTATTATAAGTTTAAATATTCTCGCGAAAATTATTTATTATTAATGCAGAAAATTGAGTGATGTATTATTTGAAATGTTCATGTAGTACGATGTTGGTGATTGTTTACTCTTACATTGATATAAAGGATTGTCTAGTAGGACATATTTAATTTCGATGTGACAGATTACATTGATGTATTGAGAATTTGATATATGCTTTGGGAAGTGGCGAAGCGTGCATGGAAGCAAATGAGACAATGAGACTCCGCAGGTGACATATTGAAGCTTCTCAACAGTTACTGGCTGATTTTAGCTATCAGTCATTCGTCAATCAACCAATGATCTCGTAGATCAAAGATCATTAGCTTATTCACATCTGATTGATAGCTTAATTCACCAATGACGTGTAAGAATTTTTGATGCAGTCTCATTAGTACACATTTCTCAACTGAGCACTTTCATTGACACAATTGCTTTCATCCACGCTTAGGCCCTGGTTTTGGGAAACATCGGTTTAAAAGTTTTTGTATTCTTTTGTAGTCCCTTTTCACTTATTTTTGAATTGTAAAGTTGTGATGTTTTATTTTTAACATTGTAAGTGAATAAAGTTCCCTCCTTCATTTATTGATTCAAGTTTTTTTTGTATTTAAAACAAATTTTATCCTTAACGAGTATATCTTTTAGTGTTATTGAAGATCGACTATGATCCACATCTATGAGAACTGTTCAGTCTCATATATATATGGATAATAGCATCTTAGATGTTACGAGATGATAAAAAAAAGTTAAAAATGACAACTACAGTTGACAATGATGTCAATAAAATGATGAGAATAATTCTTATATGACTATTACATTGAATTATGATTCATTACAAGTGCACGATTATTTTGACAGTTGGGCTAGGTTTAAGTGGAAAAGTGCAATTAACTATTTGATAATAATCGTTCTGATATTGTGAATTGAACAAATGGATTTAGAAATATCGAGCCTGGCTGTGTTGATCCGATATTGCTATGCTCAGAAGGAAGGGGCATTAGCTCAGTCAGTAGAGCGCCTGGCACGTAATCTGTAGTTCCCTGGTTCGAGTCCCAACTTTGTCAGTCTTAAGATTTACCTCTACTAAACCCCCTCCTTGCTTTCGGTCAGAAAAGGGACATCGATGGACTTAGAAAAGTAACTGTCCGTCAGATGGAGCGATAAACCGTGGAAATGTGCACGTTAAAGAACACAATGGAAGGCCTTGACGAGAGGCTACCATCTGTCTCTTAACAGATGTCCATTCGTCAACAAATCAGTTCCATTTTCCCCAACTTTCTCTGAGCCCTCAGGGTCATTGTGACTTAGTCATTTAGCCCACTGTGCACAAAACACATTAGCCAGAGGTAAAACAACCCCCACCCAATAACGCTATAGGACCGGTTAAAAGTATGTTTGCACCCCCCCCCCCCCCCATGAGAAGTCCCTTTTCAAATACTTGAATGAAGGAGTTACTCACTTAGCTGTGCTGATAAATCGGGTTTGCTTCTAGACAGGAAATATATGACATATTCCTTATTAGGAAAATCTATAACGGTAGTAATCGGCACTCAATTTTAACAGAAATTCATTTTGTATCGATACCGCTGTTATTTATTCGTACGTCATAATATCAGTATCACTTTCGACACAGCATAACTTTCTACCAGTTTTTTTTTAAAAATTTTCAAAGAGTTTTATAACAGGTAGCTTCACTGCTGCACATTTGAATAGTGTTATTTTCGAACGAGAAAAAATAAAAACGCACTCACACACAAAAAGCAAATCAAAAATCAAAATTGAAATGAGTTCAAGAATTCGAGATTGACAAAACATGAAAAACGAAATAAAAGTTCTTCTTTCTTTCTTTTTTCTGCCTTTTGACGAGGCAAGACTCACAGAGGAAAAATGGAAAGCAAGGTTCGGCATCCAGGCTCGAATGGCTTTCAGGAACTGCGGAATAAATCATTGTAAAGTTAGGCCTCATTCTAAGCAGGAAACTAGGAAGGAAATGTGAGGCAAAGAAAACTACCGAGATTGTTCTAAGCATCTCTCTGTGCTCCTCAACTTCTCCTTCTCCAGTGGACGGCCACCACTCGAGCTTCCTCTTGATAGGGAGGCCTTCAACTCCGTTTCTTCATCCACACTTCGCCTCGTTGGTTAAGAACTTTTTCTCTTTTCTTTCTGACGGGATTGACAAGGAGAACGATGGACTTCTAAAAGTCCATTTAAACTCGGCACGACTCAGTGAACTACCTTCCGAAGCTTCAATTAACACGCCACCACGTGTCAGATCGTTGCAATGCGGCCATGCATGAGGTGAGGACGAAGGAAGACCGGGAGCGATGTGGGGGGAGGGGGGATGCGGTGATGGAGAGAACGAAAGAAGGTGGTGGCGATGGTGGTGGTCGTTCCGGCGCCACAAGTGCATGGCAATGAAGCTTCTTGAAGATGAAAGATACCAATCACGTGATAAAAGGTACCAGTCATTTGATGAGGACCTGATATTGCTCTTTAAACATCGCTCTGTTACACGTGGGTTACATGATGAGAGGATGACGAGATGGAACTGAAATAGTTTATGTTTTTCAGGCGAAAAATAATGATAAATACCGATTCTCGATAATTCAACAGTTTTATTTACAAAGATATTTTGTTCCTTAAATATATCTTAATTTTCACAAGAAAAATAGTTCCTTATCTTTTTTGGAAATTGATTTAAAAAATTTAAAAATGGAGTATTTAAAAGCGAATTTTTGGAGATTTTTTAGCTATTTTTTAAGAAAATTGAGTACCTCAGTTACGATTCACACAAGAAACTTCTTTAGCAAAGATAATTATGATTGTTTGTGACTAAAAAAAAATACCCCCTCAAGCAGCTGCTTGCCACAGAGGTCTGACAGGAGCCTGTCAGTTTATATGCCATAGTAGAAGGTCTGTGAGGATGGCAGGACCTCAGCAGAAAAACGACACAAACAGCCATGCCTTACCCGGGACTCGAACCCAGGTCCCTTAGATCAGTAGCCAAAGCCTGCAGAAAAATCTAAACTGTCAGTATGATGTTCTAAAGTCTACTCCTGGCAGTGGCGAAGGATGAATATGGACGCAATTTGCGACAATGAGACTGCGCAGATGAGGCATCAGTGGTTCTAATAGGTCATTGGTTTATTGAACTATCATTGATCTACGACATCATTGGCTGATCTATGAAACCATTGATTATGATTGATACCTGAAAAACCAGAGTTATCAGAACCACTGATCCTCAATAACATAGTCTAATTGTCTCAATTGTTTCCACTTATGCTTCACCGCTGATTCCTGAGATTAAAGTCTAGTCTCTGACATTCCGTCAAGGAAGATGCCTGGATCGATCGCAGTGGTATAACTTGAATGCTAACTCGAGAGACTATGAGACTGCGCAGTTGACGCTTAGACAGTTCTCGTTGTTCATAGGTCAATGAATTATTAATCACCTATCAATTAACTGACGTCAACTGCTCAATCTCAAAGTCTCTCCTTAGTCACTAGAGTTATCCTTAACGACTCTGATGGGCCTATGTCCCGTAAAGATCCTTCTTTCACTGTTCCCAAAGCATTGGGATTTTTTCTATAACCTATATTTCACGCAGCCGGAAAAGAATGTCATTCAGAAGTAAAGCATCCCATCCGTGATCAGACTGCGCCACAGTTGTTCGCAGAGCGAAATTTAGGTTCCTAATTTCATTGGCCATTTCGGCATTTCTCGATTATCGGTTTGTGTGTATTTTGCTCTTTAGTAAACTCTTTAACTGCTACAACAGACAGACTATAAACAGACTACTATAAACAGGGGCGGGGGTGGCTCAGTCGGTAGCGCGCCAGGCTCGTAATCTGTAGTTCCCAGGTTCGAGTCCCAGCTGGGTCAGCGTTGAGATTTATCTCCGCAAAATTCCCTGCACTGCCCACGGTCAGTAGGGGACACCGATGGGCTTGGAAAGGACGCCGTCCGTCGGATGGGACGTTAAGCCGTGGTCCCGGGTGCGGTAGAGTCATACCCTGTGCACGTTAAAGAACACGCTGGATGGCCTTGACGGGAGGCTACCATCTGTCTCCCAACAGCTGTTCCAGTGGGTCACCTCCCCCAACCTTCTCTGAGCCTTCGGGGTCCTTGTGACCTGGCCATTTAGCCCATGGTGTGCAAAAAAAGTGCCGCTCAGAGGTAAAACAACCCAACCCAAGCTACGTAAACATTCTCTTTTTTTTTTCAATGAATAAATTCTTTAAATTTAAGAACGTCTGAAGTAAGGAAACGAACTTCATCTCTTTGTTCTTCTTGTGAAGTTATAATGAAGAGACGAAATGTGAGTGGAAATAGTTGAGACAATCAGAATGGGCAACTGATGGAATCAAGGTTCTCATAGATAATTGGTTGAGTTATTGATTTGAAATGTTACCTGTCTTCAAAGCATGTTTCCAAAGTATTTTTTAATATTTGATGTTTATAAAGAGTAAGGGGTTGGAATGTTTAACAGTAGAAAAGTCGGTCCTAAAAGTTTTAAACAAAATTGGTAAATATTGAAAGAATAATTTACACAAATTTCTAAAACATACACTTATTAAACGATTTCAAATGTTATTTATTTAAACTTTAATAAACTTCCGAGGTAAATTCTTACGACTGACATTACTGATTGTTAAATATTTTACTAAATGTTCTTCAAATAATGAACAATGCTGTTGAACATCAAGATTTAAATTTGATGACATCATTATCTTTTGTGGTAATTTTTCATAAAAATTTATTGAAGATATTAAGGAACTTTACGTTGTTTCATATGTTATGAAGAATTTGACCCCGCATTAATACAGAATGCGGGTGTCTATGTTTTTATATCTAATACCTGTACGTAACGATTTAGAATATAAGCAACATTAGGAATTCGAAGCATTTTTCTTTGAAATGCATTCTGGATTTTCAAAGTTCGTTTATTTCTTTGTGTAAGAGGAAAACAGAGTAAAGAAATCAGTGTTAAAAGACAAGAATCAGTGTTAAAAGACAAGAATCAGTGTTAAAAGTAAAGAAATCAGTGTTAAAAGACAAGAATCAGTGTTAAAAGACAAGGATCGGTGTTAAAAGTAAAGAAATCAGTGTTAAAAGACAAGAATCAGTGTTAAAAGACAAGAATCAGTGTTAAAAGTAAAGAAATCAGTGTTAAAAGACAAGAATCAGTGTTAAAAGATAAGATGACTTGAAACACTGGTTGCCAAAGTGGGGGGGGGGCGACCGGTTGGTTAAAGTGCCGAGGGATTTCCTAAGAAAGTTTTATGGTAAAATTAAATTGATTATATTTCTCAAAACGCCAGATATGGATTACTTAATTTCTCTCATTGTTTTTAGAAACACAACCCTTGCATCTACCAGATATTTTCTTTAAATTAAAAGCATTATTTAATCATTGCATCTCTCGCACGGTTTTAAGTTAATAGCAGAAACAAAAGCTGTTGTGTCTTGACAGTTGGTAACATAGTTCACGTACATTTTGAGTTGCTTCGTTTGCCTGCGATGTCGAAACAATTAACATTCCTTGACATTGCAAAATAGTTTTTTTTTATTCAGGGAAGGTGGTGATTTTTTGCTAATCCAAGGCCGCTGCCTTAAAAAAAATTAAAAAATAAAACCGAGTGGTTAGCGCGCTTGGCTACTGATCTAAGGGACCTGGATTCGAGCCCAGGGTAAGGCATGGATGTATGTGTCGTTTTTCTTCTGAGGTCCTGCCATCCTCTCAGATCTTCTACTTTGGCATATCAACTGACAGGCTCCTGTCAGACCTCTGTGGCAAGCAGCTGCTTGAGGGGTGTTTATTTATTTATTATTTTATCGTTGTTTAAAGAAAGCTAGCTACTATTATGCATATATGAATAAAATTGCAACTTTTTGATGCAATGACGAATAAATCACGCTGTAAGAATCAATAAATATCTCAATTCCCTTCCTCATGTGATAAGTGCATTTTTTTTCGTTTTCACGTCTATTGCTCCTTCTGCTGCACACAAATTAGCTGCAGTTAGTTTATGAGCAGCCATCAATTGCCGAATCTTTCTCTGCCAACGAAAAAACGAAGAGAAAAAAACACCAACCGATCAATAATTTGAAAAGCACCACGGCTACCAACAAGTAGGCTAAAGAATAATAAATGTAACCCCATGTGCATCTGCCCCTGACATTACAAAACTCCATTCCCGTTAATGTTTCAAGGCGGCCTTACATCAACAAAAGAGCGCCGCCGGCCAGTTATGAGTTAACAGTTGATTGAATTGAAACCTCCTGTCTAAACATCGTCATCTTTCACCTCCCCTCAAGTCGTGGTTGACATTTTATGACGCTGCGCCATTGGTCGGGGATTCTGTTGGAACGCTCTTAGAAGCAAACGAGGGAGTTGGCTTTTTTTCCCTCCCAGCGTGGCTCAGTCGTTCCGAAACTTACGATTTCAAGTGGTCCGAAGAGATTAGGAAGATATCTGGCTTTCCAGTCATACCGCGCCTTTTACTGTGTATACACACTTGAAGTCACCGGCATTTTCCAAGACTTGGCACATCCCAATACAAGGGAAGACAGCAGCCGGATATTTATTGCCCAAGTGGCTGGCATTAAGGCCTCGGTGAAATGAGGGGAGAGGAGATATAATTTTTATTTGTACGGTTCGCTGGAAGAAGAGAAGTATAAATTTTATTTGGGCAGACAGTTTGAAAGGAGAGATAAACCGTTGGGTAATGGAGGCTCACAAATTTCTACGCTCCGTTGCGCACCATCCGCAGACCATCATAAGATAGTCAGCCTCTGGGAATCCCATTCTGCTCCTCCTCTTCTTCTGCAGCTACTTTTCTTTCCTTTTTTTCAGTTTTTAGGAGTAATATTAAACTTAAATGAAGTGTATTGGTGTAGGAAAGTTTCGTAAACAAGCAGCATGTATTTAAAGTTTTTGATTTAAACTCATATATACGATGTTTCTTTTTAATGCAATGTGTGCTTGTAACGTGAATCTTTGACTAATGATCTGCAATAAAAAGAGTTTTAAAAGCAAGTTTAAATGAAGGAATTGTTCTTCAAAATTAGTGACTTTTATAGATTTTCTTTGAATTAATCAACCAAACTGCCTGAAATGAGTTGCTGAACATTTGGCTTGGATTGGATTGTTTTACCTCTGAGCGGCACTTTTTTTGCACACCATGGGCTAAATGGCCAGGCCACAAAGACCCCGAAGGCTCAGAGAAGGTTGGGGGAGGGGACCCACTGGAACAGCTGTTGGGAGACAGATGGTAGCCTCCCGTCAAGGCCATCCAGCGTGTTCTTTAACGTGCACAGGGAATGTCTCTCCCGCACACGGGGCCACGGCTTAACGTCCCATCCGACGGACGGCGGCCTTTATCAAGCCCATCGGTGTCCCAGACTGACCGTGGGCAAGGCTGGGAAATTTTGCGGAGATCAACGCTGACACAGCTGGGACTCGAACCTGGGAACTACACATTACGAGCCTGGCGCGCTACCGACTGAGCCAACCCCGCCCCTAGAACATTTGGCTATAATGACGTAGACATTTGTATAATGTTATTCAAATTTTTGTCTTTCGTGTTGCTAAAACATCATTCACTTCAGAGGAGACAGATTTTAAAAAATATGCATTAAATTGAAATTGATTCTGTATGGAGATCTCACTCTTGTGAGACCTCAAAATTTTTTGTATACCGTGAAACATCATCTGAAATAAAAATTATCTATCTATCATAAAAAAAAATTCCAATTTTCTTGCGGCAGGAGAGTTTGTGCACGCCTTCTGTAAACGAAATTAAGAAACGTCTGATTCATACGCAAATATCGAATGCAATTGTTGAATAAATGAAAAAAAGATATTAAGAGATTAATTATTGAGATGAAAATATCATAAATTGATTGATACATCTCACTTTTGTGTATCACACCATTTTACTTCAGTTTTTAAATAATAAAAAAATAAATAAATACCCCCTCAAGCATCTGCTTGCCACAGAGGTCTGACAGGATCCTGCCAGTTTATATGCCATAGTAGAAGGTCTGAGAGGATGGCAGGACCTCAGCAGAAAAACAACACATACATCCATGCCTTACCCGGGGCTCGAACCCAGGTCCCTTAGATCAATAACCAAGCGCGCTAACCACTCGGCCATGGGACGGCATGCAAAATAAATACCCTCTCAAGCAGCTGCTTGCCACAGAGGTCTGACAGGAGCCTGCCAGTTTATTTACCATAGTAGAAGGTCTGAGAGGATGGAAGGACCTCAGCAGAAAAACGACACATACATCCATGCCTTACTCGGGGATCGAACCCAGGTCCCGTAGATCAGTAGCCAAGCGTGCTAACCACTCGACCACGGGACGACATTTTTCAATAAGGGGTCCCGTGGCCGAGTGGTTAGCACGCTTGGCTACTGATCTAAGGGACCTGGGTTCGAGCCCCGGATTAGGCATGGATGTGTGTGTCGTTTTTCTGCTGCGGTCCTGCCATCCTCTCAGATCTCCTACTGTGGCATATAAACTGACAGGCTTTTGTCAGACCTCTGTAGCAAGCAGCTGCTTGAGGGGGTATTTATTTATTTTTATTATTATTAAGAAAAATATCTGAATGTCAAATGAAAAGACGTCTCCACTGTCATGTAATGAAATCATCATAATTTGATCGACACATTTAAATTTTGTGCCTCACATTTTTCATTCTCATCTTTTGATAAGGAGAAGAATAATTTGTAAATAGCAAATGAAAAGAAAAAAAGCCTCTACTCTTACGTAAGGAGTAGGTGTGAGTAGTGAAATTATCATAACTTGATTCACACTTCTCCCTTTTATGGCATCGCCTCATTCCTCTTCATTTTTTGATAAGGGGAAAAAAGAATTTCTTAATGCCAAATGGAAAGAAAAGAAGTCCCCCCACTGTTGTGTAATGCGGGTAGCGATAGCAACGATCACCAAAGCCTCCACAGGGTTCTAAGTGATGTTATTCACTCACCCCTAAAAGCGCCTCCAACAAGGCTCCCCCATCCTGGAGCTCGTGCGTCGTGTCACCATAGCAACACACTGCTGTTGATTGGCTTTGTAAAAGAGCACGAGCCACTGAGTGGTCCATGAAGAACCTTTTGTTATGGCCATTTGCTCTTTTTAAATGCCGGGGATGTTTTTTTTTTCCGGGTGGTGTACCTTTCATTTTTTTTTTTGCGATTGTATTCTTGGTCCTTTTATTTCGCTCAGCAGGTAGATAGATCCCATATACCTGAAAGGACGAGAGTGAATATGAACGTTCATATTTTGGTGTCGAAAATATCGTCTTCGCGTTAAAAAAAAGAATTGAAGATCAGGTTGCATTTTTTCCATTTTAAAATTTCAGTTGGAATCTTAAAAAATGAAAAAAATACCCCCTCAAGCAGCTGCTTGCCACAGAGGTCTGACAGGAACCTTTCAGTTTATATGCCATAGTAGAAGGTCTGTGAGGATGGCAGGACCTCAACAGAAGCACGACACACACATCCATGCCTTAACCCGGGGCTCGAACCCAGGTCCTTTAGATCAGAAGCCTAACTCGCTAACCACTCGGCCATGGGACGGCTATCATCTTTAAAATCAATCATTTACTGGTTACTAACTACGAAGTATGCATGGAAGCACAATGAGGATGCGCAGCAAACCCTTCGACGATTCTCAGTGGCTATTCATTTTTTGAGTCAATCAACCAATGATTTCACATATGAAAGATCATTGGTAGACTGACAAGTGATTGATAGCTGAATCAACTAGTGATCCGTGCGTCATTTCCGCTTTCTCTTTGTATCAGTTCTTTCATGCACTCTTTATAAAGCTATTGTGTGTAGTAATATTCTTAATTGCATATATTAATATTTCTTAAATCCAATGTAGTTGAATATAGCGTCGTAGTATGAATGAAAGCAACCGATGATCTGGCAACCTTCGTGTCACGTGATTACAGAATTCAGAAAAAATATCTGGAGCGTTTACAGCAACTGTACACGCTCCAGTTACCGTTCACAGCAAACTGGAGCATGTGCAGTAACTGCACACGCTCCAGTTTGCTGTGAACGGTAACTGCACACGCTCAATATTTCCGTAAGTGAGCCCACCACGATCCAGGTCTTTGTGAGCTCACACGATCCAAATGTGCTGTGAACATTAACCGCAACCGCTCCAGTTTGCTGTGAACGGTAACTGCACACGCTCAATATTCATTGCATTATATATTCATACGCATTATATATATTAAAAAATATCCGAACACTATGGTTGATTACAGAATTCAGAAAAAAAATCGCTGCCAGATTTTTTTTCTGAATTCTGTAATCAACCATAGTGTTCGGATACTTTTTTGAGCGACTGTACATTACTGATTGATTGATAAGTGATTGATAGCTCAATAGGCAAATGATCTTTAAGAACTGCTGATGTTTCGACTGCCCAGTCTCATTGTCTCAGTTATTCTATTCATGCTTCGACACTAGTTGAATAGTGCTTAGCATAATAGTCAACTAGGGAGACTATGAGACTGCACAGTCGATGCCTTGACAGCATTAATAGATCATATGATAACGCCTATTAATAGCCTTTAATTAACCAATGAGCTGCAATAGAGTCGAACCATCACTGCTTAGTCGCTTAACCTCTGCAGTTGCATTCATACTAGGCTTCCCCTACACACATGAAAAAGGTAAAAGCTACGTAATTGATTGCTCAATCAACCAATGATGTGTGAAAAGCCGTCGATGCATAGACCGGACAGTTTCATTGTCACAACTGCTTCCACATCGGCTTGTGAGGATGTTATCTGTTAGTAACGCGACTGGTTCCTAATCTGCAGTTTCCGATTTCGAGTCAGGGTTTAGATTTATCTCCGCTGACTCCCACCATACCTCCGTCAGAAACGGCACATCGATGGGCTTGGAAAGGCCCCTTGGGTTCGAATCCTTGAAAAGAATGAATGAGGTAACGTTTATCTCACAGCTATTCTTCATGGAATATCAGGGGCGAAAACAATTGTGGCAATGAACCTGTGCTGTAGAAAAAACCATGGTTCTGATAGACATTGGTTTATGAAATATATAAACCACTTTGTTCACTTATGAGACTACTAGTTGATTGAGAAATGATTGATAGCTCAATTAGACAGTGGCGTGACAAGCAGCTGCTTGAGGGGGTATTTATTTTTTTTATCTATAAGAACCATAGTTTCATTAACAGGGCAGTCTCACTGTCTCAATTACTTCTTCTGAAGCTTCTTCGTTCAAAGATCTTTTTTTCAAGTGAACTGTTTGAGCGGCAATTTATTTTTTTATTTTAATCAATCATTTAAAAAAAGTTCCATCCTATATATTGTTATCTTTTAAAAATTAGTTTCTTACCTGTCTTTCATTACTTGTACTTCATGCAGCAAGTTTCAAATCAAACACACTTCTATAATATTTCTATTATACAAAAAAATTCTGACTTCCTTTGGCGTTTCAGCGAAAGGAATTCAATGTTTCTTCCACTAAAAAACACAAGGAATAAAAAAAAAGGAAAACAGAAGGGAAAAATATAATATTAAAGTTTGCTCTTTTCTTATCTTCTTTTCCCTAGTCACACCACATGCGCAACCCACACAATAAAGAGCGTGCGTAAAGCGTTGTGCAGGGGGAAAATATGCTTTTACATCGTAGGGACTGTTTATGGCTCTGCCATTAAACTTAGCGAACTACGGCGACAACAGAAAAAAAGTGTACTTTTTTTTTTTCCATTTCGCTTGATGTTAGGAGAAATGCGGTAATGGCAAGAGTCGGTCGAACAGCCTGTGTTGCAGGCATAGTGATGGCTCCAACAATGGACGCACCCAGGGACTGTTATGTATGGTCGTCGGGCCCTCCCCACACCAGCCAATTACATTCCGAGTTGAGAAAAACGGCGCGGCTAAAAGGAATTTCGAGTATCTGGCTTTCGATTTCAGCCAATGGCAGTTAAAGTGTGGTATAAATCTGCCCAGTAAGCCTTGATTCCAGCGGTGAGTATCGATTTTTTGGTTGGAGCTTTCAAAGCGTGAGTGGAGGTTGGAAAGCAGGGAGAGAGAGAGAGAAAACGAGGGAGAGTAGAAGAGGAGGGGGGGGAGTGTTGGTGAGGGGGGAGGGAGGGAAAGGAGGGAGGGAATCGAAGGAAAGTGTAGTGATGGAAATGTACAGCAAAAGTCTTCTAAAGCCAAAGAGAAACAAGTAAAGGCTGTACTTTGCAATCAAAGCTTAACTTCAGCAATTGCAGAAAGCAAAGAGAAAACGCCCTCTTCTTGCTTTCAAGAAAGGAAAACATTGCTTTCGCTTTTTTTTTTGGCTTTCGGAGAATTGGAATAATCATGGGGAAAGTAATCTTAAATTCTTTTCTTTTTTAGTTTCTCTACTTATTAAGCCGTTCCATGGCCGAGTGGTTAGCGCGCTTGGCTACTGATCAAAGTGACCTGGGTGGAGCGCAGGGTTAGCTATGGATATTTGTGTTGTGTTTCTGCTGAGGTCCCACCATTCTCATAGACCTTCTACTACGGCGAATAAACTGACAGTCTCGTGGCAGACTACTGTAGTAAGCAGCTGCCTGAGGGGTGTATTTATTTTTAAGAGTGAATTGCAAACAACAGGAATAAAAGAGACTATATTGTATGCACGTAATTTCTGATATTCAAGACATTTTGATGAATAATAACCAATGATAGACCATGGAGCATATTTAAGAAAAGAAAAATTAGTGTGGAATGCATTAAATTTTCTCTCAAATGAATATTGTGTGAAGAAGAAAATTAGGCGTTAAGAACAATATCCAGTTAGTTGCATATCAGATATTTAGAAATGTATCCAGTAAATGCTAGACATTTAGAAATGTATCCAGTAAATGCTAGACATTTAGAAATGTATCCAGTAAATGCTAGACATTTAGAAATGTATCCAGTAAATGCTAGACATTTAGAAATGTATCCAGTAAATGCTAAACATTTAGAAATGTATCCAGTAAATGCTAGACATTTAGAAATGTATCCAGTAAATGCTGGGCATTTAGAAATATAACTAGCAGGCTACGTGTTTATATAATTCAGACATAAAATGTGCTATTTTAATGTTTTTCGTGTTAGATTGTAGAAAGTCATTGTACCGTTGCATCTGTCTTATGCTATATCAAAATACAATATACACGGTCATTATAGAAGAATACCCATATTTTAAGTGTTATATTTTATTAAATAATTACGTAACAAAGGTAAATGAATGTTTAAAAAATATCAAGAAACTCTCAATGTTTCCTTGATATGACGGTTGGAGTTAGTATCACATGATGTGCTAGCTAGTTTCTTTAGCTTTTTAGCTAGTTTCTTAGTTTCTAAAAAAACTAGCTAAAACGTTAGTTTCTTTAGTATCCCATATAATATTGTCTCCACCCAAATTTTCTCAATGTGATTTTTCTTGTGATTTTTTGTGATCCCAGAAAAGTTCCAATTCGACGACATTGGACTTCTTGCTTTTTGGGATAAATAAAAACATTGTTTACTCCAAAAATATTTCGTAATTGACAGCATTTAAAGAAAAGAATCACTGCATTTGTTGCAAGGGTTACACCATAGAGACTGATCGGAATGTGGACGCAACTGTGTTTGAATTGTGAAGAATTTAGTACCTGTGTCATATACTTCCAAACTGGTTTTATATTCAAAGCAATTGCAGTTTGAGAGCAACTTTAGTGTCTACGTGTATCTGAATCAGCCTCATTAGCTTTCAAGAGACTGAAGAAAGATGTTAAGTGAGACCGAAATATTGATGCGGCTATAATTACGGTAATAAGAGCTGTACTTATTTTGCCAGAGAAGTGAAACAACGAAGATATTGTTAGTAAAAAGGTTTTAAACATATTTCAAAAAATTAAGAAGAGGAAGTTCTAGATTCAATGAGTTTTGGTTAAAGAAACAATACTTACGGATTTTTAAATCACGTTTATGTTAACAGAAGGGAAGATATTCTGAAGGAAGAAGCGAAGAAGTAGTTAATGAGAACACAATGAGCCACGACGAGCATCGGTGAGTATCGATTACTAGAAGGAGCCCTCCACTTCCTTCATTTGTAGTCGCGTTTCTGGTTAAATTATGTTTCCGATGTGAAAACATAATAGTGCCACCACATGCAAGGTTGTTTTTGGGTTGTTTTACCTCTGAGCGGCACTTTTTTGCACACCATGGGCTAAATGGCCAGGTTACAAGGACCCCGAAGGCTCAGAGAAGGTTGGGGGAGGGGACCCACTGAAACAGCTGTTGGGAGACAGATGGTAGCCTCCCGTCAAGGCCATCCAGAGTGTTCTTTAACGTACACAGGGTATGGCTCTCCCGCACACGGAGCCACGGCTTAACGTCCCATCCGACGGACGGCGGCCTTTCCAAGCCCATCGGTGTCCCCTACTGACCGTGGGCAGGGCGGGGAATTTTGCGGAAATAAATCTCAACGCTGACTCAGCAGGGACTCGAACCTGGGAACTACAGATTACGAGCCTGGCGCGCTACCGACTGAGCCACCCCTGCCCCCCCACATGCAAGGGAAAAAGTTTGTGATTAAGGCACTCATTTTGCAAACCGTTCTGATGAAACTAATGCTAACTTTAAATGTTGCTAAAATTATCTCAATTGCCATCAAGCGGAATTCCTTGTGATACAAAGTTGGTGTTGGTTCTGTGATATAAAGTTAGCAACACTAAAAAGACCTAGGCGATTTATCAAGAGTCTTCACATTTTTTTTAACATTCAGCGTGAAGAAAAGTTGAAGAACTTTTTGTTACATTCGTTGGATTGTAGAAGAATCATGTTAGACTTAAGCATTTGTTATGCGTTCATTTATGAAATAATTCAGTGATGAGTATAGTTAACAGAGGATTCTTTTCGCTTGGAAAAACTGCACATATCATTTCTTCGCATTTCATTCCACTGAGGATATCACTTTTAGAACTACTGATGCTTCCTCCTTTCAAACTGCAAATCTTTGCAGAAAATTAGTTTCTTTTACCTCTGAGCTGCACTTTTGTGAAGACATTGGGTTAAATGGATACTTCACAGCAACTTCAACGACTATTAGTTGTGTAGGGACCCATTGGATAACAGAAGGCAAAGGGAAGTCTGCCATTACAATTATCCATCGTGTTCTTTAACTCTCACAGGATGTAGTTCTCCTGCACACGTAACCACGGTTTAATCTCACATCCGACGGATAACGGCCTTTTCCAGTGTATCGATGCTCTCTTTCTGACTTAGACAGGATGGAGATTTAGCGAAGTAAATCTCAATGAGTCGTCTCGTGGCCGAGTGGATAGCGCGCTTGGCTACTGATCAAAGAGACCTGGTTTCGGGCCCCGGATAAGGCATGGATGTTCGTGTTGTTTTTCTGCTGACGTCCCGCCATCCTCACAGACCTTCTACTATGGTGTATAAACTGTCAGGCTCCTGTCAGACCTCTGTGGAAAGCAGCTGCTTGAGGGAGTATTTATTTTTTAAATCTCAACGCTGGCATAGTTGGGACTCGAACCTAGATTACAAGCCTGGCGCGATATGGACTAAAGCAACTCCCGCCCTCTCGGCAGAGGATAGTATGATAGGCTGACCTCTATATAACATGATTTTGTGAATTTTCTTGCTAATTTCGTCTTTGCAAACTAAATAACAAGAAAAATAACTCAATCCAACTGCGGTTTAAACGCTTCGGAGATATATATATATAAAAGACGGATATGTTCCAAAATGGCTCATTAACTGCGCAATAGACTTTTAAACGAGTCTCATTAAACGTTCGGCTTCTAGCATGTCCTCTCGGCAGCACAAATCATGATGATGACGTAGTTAATGTAAAAACAGCATTAACTATTGATGTAAAAGACTACGCTTTTTGGAAAAATCAGAAACAGAAAGCGGAGAGCCTTGAAATTGTCTCCGGTTTCATGGATATATCTTTGGTAATGGAAAAGCGTGCAACTGTGACCGACAAGAGAAGCGTCGATGAACGGAGAGCACTGGCGCGTATTGATTAACACAACTGCTCTGAAGTCTGTAGCTGTTCATACCCCTTTATGGATGTCGTTCTCACATAACACTGAAGACATACACTAAGCCCACATATACAGGGGTAACAGACTACAGAGTGTAGTATGAGAGGAATCAATTGTTTTCAACGGAAACAAATCTTTATCATCGGGGTGGAAGAAATAGGGTGGGGTGGGTTGTTTTACCTCTGAGCGGCACTTTTTTTGCACATCATGGGCTAAATGGCCAGGCCACAAGGACCCCGAAGCCTCAGAGAAGATTGGGGGAGGGGACCCACTGGAACAGCTGTTGAGAGACAGATGGTAGCCTCCCGTCAAGGACATCCAGCGTGTTCTTTAACGTGCACAGGGTATGGCTCTCCCGCACACGGGGCCACGGCTTAACGTCCCATCCGACGGACGGCGGGCTTTCCAAGTCAATCGGTGTCCCCTACTGACCGTGGGCAGGGCGGGGAATTTTGCGGAGATAAATCTCAACGCTGACCCAGCTGGGTCTCGAACCTGGGAACTACAGATTACGAGCCTGGCGCGCTACTGACTGAGCCACCCCCGCCCCAGGAAGAAATAGGATTAAGGTTGGAGAGAGTGGGAGGAATATAGAAAAGCATTTTAAAACTCAAAAGTTATTTAAAATGTAAATTTATCGGCTGGAAAAAATTCAGATGTTGGCAATTAAAAAAATGAAATTATGGATTCTATCCGAAAAATTATTTTCTGAGAACCAAGCAATATTTATAAAAAAAATAGAGGAATACCTTCATCGAATATGGGAATCTCGTTTTCAAAGCGAATGTAGTTTTTCTTTGAACGTTTTTTGCGCTCTTTAAAAGATTTAATTTGAGCAAATGGATAATGGAAAAAAAATGCAAATAGTAATGTTTTATAAGTTTTTATACAGCATAAGAAGTATTTGTCTTTTAATCTTTAATTTAAAAAGTTGCTTTTCTCACACCCCTCTGCCATTAACAGATCACTTACAACATTCATTAAGCCTTTGCCTTTTACCTATTTAGTGATCTCCATTGATTGAGATATATATGAAAAAGACGGATATGTTCCAAAATGGCTCATTAACTGCGCAATAGACTTTTAAACGAGTCTCATTAAACGTTCGGCTTCTAGCATGTCCTCTCGGCAGCACAAATCATGATGATGACGTAGTTAATGTAAAAACAGCATTAACTATTGATGTAAAAGACTACGCTTTTTGGAATTGATTGAGATATATATAAAAAAGACGGATATGTTCCAAAATGGCTCATTAACTGCGCAATAGACTTTTAAACGAGTCTCATTAAACGTTCGGCTTCTAGCATGTCCTCTCGGCAGCACAAATCATGATGATGACGTAGTTAATGTAAAAACAGCATTAACTATTGATGTAAAAGACTACGCTTTTTGGAATTGATTGAGATATATATAAAAAAGACGGATATGTTCCAAAATGGCTCATTAACTGCGCAATAGACTTTTAAACGAGTCTCATTAAACGTTCGGCTTCTAGCATGTCCTCTCGGCAGCACAAATCATGATGATGACGTAGTTAATGTAAAAACAGCATTAACTATTGATGTAAAAGATTACGCTTTTTGGAAAAATCAGAAACAGAAAGCGGAGAAACAGATTGATGTAAATTAGAAGTTACACGTGTCACGTGACACGAAGGTTGCCAGATCACTAATTTCTAAAAAAATCACTGCCAGATATTTTTTTCTGAATTCGGTAATCAACCATAGCGTTCGGATATTTTTTTGACCGACTGTACTAATGCAATATCGGTATTAGCATTCTCCGAGTCTTCCAATAGTTTGAATTTTTATAGTCAAAGAGGGCTTAATTTAGAAAATGACAAATTCTTAAATACTATTACAAGCACTCTATTGAAGCTAAAAATTTGAAATTTAGATGTTAGAATGGTGTCAAGGAGTTGTTTTTGCTGCCAGTAGAGATTTGCTGTCTCCCCCTCAGGGATAAATGGGGGGGGGAGAACTAATTTTTTGTTTTTGTTTTAAGTGATATATGAATAATTCTTTTTCTGGTTGGATAGATACTAATAAAATATTACCATTTACATTTTTGAACCTTGTATTAGTTTGAATTCGTACAGTTAAAGAAACATAAGTTTGAAATTTTGAAAGCATGCATATCATATCCGTTAAAATAAAAATAAAAAAAAATAATAATAAATACCCCCTGAAGCAGCTGCTTGAAACAGAGGTCTGACAGGAGCCTGTCAGTTTATATGCCAGGGTAGAAGGTCTGTGAGGATTGCAGCACCTAAGCAGAAAAACGACACACAAATCCATTCCTTACTCGGGACTCGAACCCAGGTCCCATGGATCAGAAGCCAAGCGCGCTAGAATGGATTATTTGTTTTCATAGTTATTTTCATCTCACTCTGTGTCAGATATTTTGTTCAATCATCTTTATTAAATACTCATCAAAGTTATTGGCAAGGCATTCCAAAGGCTATGCCGTCCCGTGGCCGAGTGGTTAGCGCGCTTGGCTACTGATCTAAGGGACCTGGGTTCGAGCCCCGGGTAAGGCATGGATGTACGTGTCGTTTTTCTGCTGAGGTCCTGCCATCCTCTCAGACCTTCTACTATGGCATATAAACTGACAGGCTTCTGTCAGACCTCTGTGGCAAGCAGCTGCTTGAGGGGGCATTTATTTCGCCGTCCTGTGGCCGAGTGGTTAGCGCGCTTGGCTACTGATCTACGGGACCTGGGTTCGAGCCCCGGGTAAGGCATGGATGTTCGTGTTGTTTTCTGCTGAGGTCCTGCCATCCTCTCAGACCTTCTACTATGGCATATAAACTGACAGGCTCCTGTCAGACCTCTGTGGCAAGCAGCTGCTTGAGGGGGTAATTCCAAAGGTTTACTAATGTTTTTTTTTTTTCATGACTATTTTTATCTATCTTTCTACTTTTGCTTTTTGCTCATCATTTGTTGGTTTGTCGGTTTGTGTGTTTGCCAAAACAGTTTTGCCACCAGATCTTACAAATGTAATGATTTATGTGTCGAATGAAATCTTGTGACGCGGAGACTGTCATAGGTTGCAAAAAAAAGTTGACGTCCATTTCTTCCTCTCCCCCCCCCCCCCCCCCCCCGCTAAAAATGGAAATATGAAAACGATTATTTCATTATATCTTCGAAACTCGAGGACCGATGGTAACGGACTATACTTCAAATAAAAGTTTGTGACATGAGGAATCTCAAAGTTTATAAAAATTCCCCCATGCTCTCTACCCCCCCCCCCCTCTAAACAAGGGAAAATATGTGAAGGATTGCTCTATTATATTTTTCGAACTCGGGGAAGGGGGGGGGGGCTAACGTAACAAGTTTTGTGTCAAATGAAAGCTCATATGAAGACCGTCGTAGTCTATTTTGAATTATGCCTTCCTACATTCTATTTTCCTAAAGGGAGAAGGAAATTTTGTGGGGATCAAGTCTTAACAAGGTATATCTCAAAGCTTGTGACGTGGCAATATTATGGGGTACCTAAAACACGACCCCCCAAAAAAATGGGGGGGAGAGAAATCTGGTTGATGTTTATGAGTCATATAGCAAATGAAAGTTTCTGACAATAGTTGTTTTTAGTGACAAAGAAAAATCTATTAATTAAAATTTTAAATATTATCTCTCTTTCTGTATAATAATATAATATAAATAAATACCCCCCCCTCAAGCAGCTGCTTGCCACAGAGGTCTGACAGGAGCCTGTCAGTTTATGTGCCACACTAGAAGGTCTGAGAGGATGGCAGGACCTCAACAGAAAAACAACAACGAACATCCATGCCTTATCCGGGGCTCGAACCCAGGTCTCTTATATCAGTAGCCAAGCGCGCTAACCACTCGGCCATGGGACGGCTCTTTCTATATGCGCCCTAAAAAGTAGAAAATAAACCTAAAGCACAATCAGTCACTGAGTTCATATTCACTTCAAGGGAAGGTAAGGTTCCAGTAATTCTTATAGCTCTCATTATTAAAACTGAATGTGTAACCTAGCAACAAACTGATACATAATGAAAGAGTCGAAATGTTTATTTATTTTTATGCAATGCTAAAATTAATTCTTTTGGTCCCTGAAGTACTTGAAGATTTATTTGCTTTCAATCCCTGTTTACTTGAGGTTTTTTTAGCCCCTGAATTACTTGAAGGTTTCTTTGTTTTCAATCTCCGCAAAAAAAAAGAGGATAGTGTGATGTGGATAAATTAATCACTCGTTGCAGTGGCGAAGTGTGCATGGGAGCATGTGAGACAATGAGACTGCGCAATTGACACATCGGCGATTTTCAAAGGTTATTGGGTGAAAAAACTGTCAAACACTTATCAATGAACTAGAGACGATCGAAGCGTGGAGGGGCGGGGGTGGCTCAGTCGGTAGCGCGCCTGGCTCGTAATCTGTAGTTCCCAGGTTCGAGTCCCAGCTGGGTGAGCGTTGAGATTTATCTCCACAAAAATTCCCCGCCCTGCCCACGGTCAGTAGGGGACACCGATGGGCTTGGAAAGGCCGCCGTCCGTCGGATGGGACGATAAGCCGTGGCCCCGTGTGCGGGAGGAACATACCCTGTGCACGTTAAAGAACACGCTGGATGGCCTTGACGGGAGGCTACCATCTGTCTCCCAACAGCTGTTCCAGTGGGTCCCCTCCCCCAACCTTCTCTGAGCTTTCGGGGTCCATGTGACCTGGTCATTTAGCCCATGGTGTGCAAAAAAGTGCCACTCAGAGGTAA
This sequence comes from Ryuthela nishihirai, assembly GCA_038380435.1. Classification (NCBI taxonomy): domain Eukaryota; kingdom Metazoa; phylum Arthropoda; class Arachnida; order Araneae; family Heptathelidae; genus Ryuthela; species Ryuthela nishihirai. The sequence continues at coordinate 131,181,943 of JAWZYU010000001.1, read as the reverse complement.
AACAATCCAATCCAACAACCCAACGAAGCGTGGATGACAGCAATTAACTGTTAATTAATTAACAATCAACTAATTCTTATAACTCACTGGTTAATCAATCCCTCAATCACGTGTCAATAAGCTAATGATCTTTGATCTATGTGATCATTGGTTGGTTGACGAATGACTGAAAGCTAAAAATCAGCCAATGACTTATGAGATGCTTCGAAGTGTCAACTGCGCAGTCTCATTGTCTCAATTGCTTCTCTCCACACTTCGCCACTGGAATTAGTGATTTCATAAATCAATGAACGAGTGATTAATCAGGCTATCAATGCTTCAACTGCGCAGTCTCATTGTCTTAGTTGTCTCAACGCAGTCTACCCACTAGCAAAAAGGAAAAAATAATTCTAATATCTCAATCTGCTTACAAGGAAAATAATCAGAGTAATCAAGTAAAGATTCAGAGGAAATTTTCAAAAATGCATATTTTTGTTTTTTAATAAAGATATTTCCTTGATTCCTTAATAAATATATTTTATTTTTTGAATTCATTACTCATTAGAAATGTATGTTTACGTTTTTAAGTAGAGAATTTTCTTAGACTCTTCAAGAATTTAGTTTTTCTTTTCCTAGTGGCTCTTCGCTAAGTTTTGAGTCCCAGCTGGGTCAGGGTTGAGATTTATCTCCGCAAAATTCCCCGCCCTGCCCACGGTCAGTAGGGGACACCGATGGGGTTGGAAAGGCCGCCGTCCGTCTGATGGGACGTTAAACCGTGGTCCCGTGTGCGGGAGAGCCATACCCTGTGCACGTTAAAGAACACGCTGGATGGTCTTGACGGGAGGCTACCATCTGTCTCCCAACAGCTGTTCCAGTGGGTCCCCTCCCCCAACCTTCTCTGAGCCTTCGGGGTCCATGTGACTTGGCCATTTAGCCCATGATGTGCAAAAAAGTGCCGCTCAGAGGTAAAACAACCCAACGTTAAAGAACTCGCTGGATGACCTTGACGGGAGGCTACCATCTGTCTCCCAACAGCTGTTCCAGTGGGTCCCCTCCCCCAACCTTCTCTGAGCCTTCGGGGTCCATGTGACCTGGCCATTTAGCCCATGGTGTGCAAAAAAGTGCCGCTCAGAGCTAAAACAACCCAACGTTAAAGAACACGCTGGATGGCCTTGACGGGAGGCTACCATCTGTCTCCCAACAGGTGTTCCAGTGGGTCCCCTCCCCCAACCTTCTCTGAGCCTTCGGGGTCCATGTGACCTGGCCATTTAGCCCATGGTGTGCAAAAAAGTGCCGCTCAGAGGTAAAACAACCCAACGTTAAAGAACACGCTGGATGGCCTTGACGGGAGGCTACCATCTGTCTCCCAACAGCTGTTCCAGTGGGTCCCCTCCCCCAACCTTCTCTGAGCCTTCGGGGTCCATGTGACTTGGCCATTTAGCCCACGGTGTGCAAAAAAGTGCCGCTCAGAGGTAAAACAACCCAACGTTAAAGAACTCGCTGGATGGTCTTGACGGGAGGCTACCATCTGTCTCCCAACAGCTGTTCCAGTGGGTCCCCTCCCCCAACCTTCTCTGAGCCTTCGGGGCCCATGTGACCTGGCCATTTAGCCCATGGTGTGCAAAAAAGTGCCGCTTAGAGGTAAAACAACCCAACCCAAATTCGCTAAGTTTGGGTTGAACGAGCTTCATTCAAATTCTTAACGAACACAACTGACTGCCATTTGCAAAATTATCGCCAAAAATGTTGCAATGAGCAACACCGCCAAATATGAACTGGAATTAAAATTCATTATATTCTTCTGAGGCAACAAAGTCTATAAAAAATGCGTCATAGTACAAGGCTTGTGATGACTGTGAAATAAAAAAATGCATGCAAGCAATTTGCGTCACAAATTTAACCAGTGTAATTAAAGATTTAACGCTTTATCTGTGTACCAGACTTTATTCTGAAGAGGTCTTTTTCTTTTGTGATGAGCGTTCTCATTTCAACTCAACCTTCATCTATCAAGGATAGTTTGGGACATCAAGAACTCTTTACAGTCAAAGAAGAAAGAAAAGAAAAATTGACTGAAAAGAGATAGAAAAAAAGTAGGCGAAAAAAAATAAGAATAAGTACTCTAAGCTCTTGATAAGAAAGAGAGTTAGAGAAAGAAAAAGAAAAGTTTTACCTTGAAGAATGAAGATAAGCAAAGAAAGCGAGGATGAAAAAAACGGGGAAAGAAGATGGAAAAAAGAAAATGTGAAACAAGTTCCTAAAGAAAACTAACATGATTCCAAACTTTCGTTTTAGTCTTTGCTCGCATCGAAAGTTCTTAGTGGACATTTAATGGGACTCGATACCTTCACGGACATGTGAACAACTCGTGACTTCTCTCTCTGCGTACCGTCTTTCACTCTCTCTCTCTCATTCTATCTTTCAGTGATGTGCTGATTTCATTTGATCCTCTCCATCCTCTCTGCTGCAATCGGCATTCTAAAGCGAGCCAAAAGCCACGCCATCCTTTAGATCTGTCTCTCTCGCTCTTTCTGTTCTCTCGACTTCTACTCTCCCCCTCCTCCCCCCTACGCCACACTGCTCTTCCACCCTCGACGTTTTCTCAATTCTCATCCGTTCTCGACCCATCATCATCATCAGAGAGTGCGTCTCAGCTCAGACTCTTTTACCTCCTCTGATCCTTTGCTACTCAACACAAGAAAATCTCCCGCCTCTCTCTCTATGTTAAGAAGTCAAAAAACAACGGGAGAAGCGAGACAAGACGGAAATGTGGGGAGGAGGAGATGCGAGGAGGAGGAGGAGGAAGAGAGAGAGGGAACGAAGAGAGAGAAGAGCTTGAGAACTCACTTGATAGAACTTTGACACACCCCCATTGGGAACTTCTCCATCACTAGCTATCAGAGGAATCCGATTTTCTCTGACAATCTGCTGCGAACACGAATCTGCACTCAGGGCTTGAGCCACGAGACATCGGCATGATTTAAGCCGCGCTAGCGCGTGCTTTCTCGCTTCCTTATTGGCCAAGAAAAGAATCTCAACAATGGCAGGAAGACAAGAGCATATACAGATATATATTACGTACGTATATATATATGAAGCATGTGCCACATCACCCCGGCAAACGAGACAGGAATGCTCAGAATTTATAAGCGGCCATCTTTTAAACGGATCACGAGGCATTGCGAGACTACAATGGAAGTCATCGCAGCCAATTTTCGTTGCTTAGCAACCACGCACTTTTCACTTTCATCCAACATAATGGAGACGCCTTTTTGGTAATGGCGCCCATAGAGCCAATCAGTCGGCTAAGTGCGGGTTTTCGGCTGCGGCAGCTTCCTCGTTCTATCTTTCCGTGCCATCGTTTATTCTTCCACCTATCTTTTGCAACTATAAGAGCACACTCGACACTTGACGCAACTTTTCTTGGAGAATTTTTTTTCCACTGTTCTCTGTGCCTTTATACTTTTTCCTCTGCATGTGATGGCACACTTTAGTATACGTTTTGAGCATTAACACATAGTCTACTTCACTCAACTGCATAACCAATTTAATTTATTACAGAAGGTGATATCTCTGTCATCGTCGTCCCACAAGCATGTAAGTTGTCGCCTAATGATCGTTTCATAGCATTTAGTTAATAATTTCTACACTGCACGAAAAATGCAGGGTTTTAGTGATAATAAATTAACTAGTGTCATCATATCGTGATTTTAAGCAGAGTGAGAGAGCAAGATTTATGTTGATAATAATTGTAACTTTTGAAGGACATTGCAACTTGATTGATGACGATGCCAGGCCATAAGGACTCCTAGGGCTCAGAGCTGGGTAGGGACCAACTGGACAGCACGTACGAGATGGGAGGATGCTCGTCAAAGACATTTAACCTGTTCCTTAAATATACAGACTACACCGAACTACGGCTTAATGTACCATATGATGAATGGCGGGCGCCTTTTCAAAGCCTATTGGTGTGACCTTTCTCATCTAATGCAGTAGGAAGAATAAATTAAAGAGAATAAAAATAATAAATAGGTAGATAAATAAATTGTTTTTACCCAAAAATTAAAAATTGATACACTTGAACAAGAAAAGAATGAAAAAAGAAAGTGGTTGATAAAGCTTCAAGAAATAAATAGGTTATGAGCATATGATTAAATTGCTAATTGAAGAACACTACAAATCTTGGGGAATGTTACATTGAAAGCATTGAAATACTTGAGGAATTAAGAGGGACACAGACTGGTGAGTATTTACGGATTCTTGAGGATGGCTGTAGATGAAAAGTTACTGAAGAGTTGGGTTGTTGGGTTGCTTTACCTCTGAGCGGCACTTTTTTGCACACCATGGACTAAATGGCCAGGTCACATGGACCCCGAAAGCTCAGAGAAGGTTGGGGAGGGGACCCACTGGAATAGCTGTTGGGAGACAGATGGTAGCCTCCCGTCAAGGCCATCCAGCGTGTTCTTTAACGTGCGCAGGGTATGGCTCTCCCGCACACGGAGCCGCGGCTTAACGTCCCATCCGACGGACGGCGGCCTTTCCAAGCCCATCGGTGTCCCCTACTGACCGTGGGCAGGGTGGGGAGTTTTGTGGAGATAAACCTCAACGCTGACCCAGCTGGGACTCGAACCTGGGAACTACAGATTACGAGCCTGCCGCGCTACCGACTGAGCCACCCCCGCCCCAAGTTACTGAAGAGCTTTAACGTTTGTGAAGGAAGACTGCAAACAGAAGGAAATTTAATCCAGAACTGAGCTGAGTGCTCATTCGGTTCATTCTTTCAGTAGAGCTGGCGGATTCGAACATTTTGTGACTTTGTACAGGAGTAGTAGCTTGAAAAAGTGAAGAAGTTTAATTTCAGATAAACTTTGGAAAAGAAAATTTTAAGGCATATTATATTATTTGAAAAGAGACATAATTCAAATAACAAACAAAAAAATGAATCAGAAAGCAAAAATAATTTTGATGTTTTGTTAAGTTTTGGACATCACTGCGGTGAACTTTGGGAATTATGATTGGAATTGGTGTTGCTGCTATTGAATAATAGTTCCCCATGTGGAATTAAGATTAGGTCTAGCTTTAGATACGTATTAAATCTCTATAATATTTTTTGCTGTTTAAAGACGAAAATTAGCTAAATATATTTTATTTACAAATATTTTTAAATATTTTATGCTATATCTTAAAAAAATTTGTCCGAGTTTTTTTTTATACTGTTCTTATAATAAAAGTTTACTAAAATTGATGAAAATCTTCTTTATTTTAAGGAATTCTTCTCTTGGATGGTAAAATAGTCTTGAAAATTTGAAAAAGCCCTCCCCACACACAGAGACACTATATTTTTTCTTGGCAATAAATTTTCTATAGAGCATTATTAAAGAGAAGTTCTTGGCAATAAAACTTCTATTTAATAATGCTCTATAGAAAATTTTTTATATTAATATATGTATAGCATTAACTCACGGTGCCGTCCCGTGGCCGAGTGGTTAGGGCGCTTGGCTACTGATCGACGGGACCTGGGTTCGAGTCCCGGGTAAGGCATGGATGTTCGTGTTGTTTTCTGCTGAGGGCCTGCCATCCTCTCAGATCTCCTACTATGGCATATAAACTGACAGGCTCCTGTCAGACCTCTGTGGCAAGCAGCTGCTTGAGGGGGTATTTATTAACGGGGGTATTTATTATTATAGGGGGTATTTATTACGGTATAAACATAGAGTAATTCTCTGGTTTCAAATGAATATTTGCTTTAAATAAGATGATCCGCAAATGTTAGCATGAAAATTCCGATATTCAAATATTTTGCATCCACTGAGAACACAGAAACACTTTTACTTTTCCCGAACATAAACTGAATGAAACAAAAAAATAAAACGTTAAAAACGTTTTTCACGTGCAAATAACTGGATCTAAAGTAGCCAATGAGCTTTAAAGAAGACGGCTTTAGCGCCAACAATTTGGCAAAGGTCAAGATCATCCATTGCAGTAATTTTGAGAGAAAACTGAGAGTACTTGAGCATATAAAACAACAACAAAAGAACACATTTAATACCATTCAATCTTTCTCCATTCTCCTCTTCGTTGAGGCTGTATATATATATATCGTATATATATATTTATGCCACCGCTTGTGTTATGAAATGCGAGAGGTTACACTCCATCGGAAGGCTTTTACTGGGAAAGATCCTATTACGATAAAACCGGAGGCTGAGAAATTTTCATTCCCTAGTGTGTCAGCACTGAGGCGCAAGATGATGATGGATTGCAGGAGGAGGACTACGAGAGGCAGAGAGGACGCTTACTGTTGCCAGGGTGACACTAGATGCCAGGTAAACTGAGAATGGAATAGTGAAACTCTCCCCCCTCCCAGCTTTCCATCCCCGTCTATAATAACACATAAGCTGCGAAGTAGTATTTTCTTGGATGACATTAAATCGTCGAGCAGTCTCCTTTTGTTAAGGGATTTGCCATCGCTCCAAGAAACCGTAATGTCAATGTTCAGTTGTTTCTTTTTGTTTGCTCTCAACTTAGTGTCCCGAAGCAGAGAACATCCCAACACAAAGAGATGGCGAAACTTCAGATGAGAGGAAATAGAGCTCTAGATTCTATGAAACACAATGTGTCACAAAATTCGAGCTAAAGGCGTTGTTTTGCTCCTTTGATCGTCAAAGGTGGAAAAGTAAAAAAAAATGATTTTATGACATGTGCTTTCGTTTCTCGAAGTACAAGAAACTAAGAGATTTGCACCCCTTGAAGTTTTTGAGACTGGATTGGATTGTTTCACCTCTGAGCAGAATTTTTTTTCACACATTGTACAGTAGCTCAAAAAAATAACCGAACACTATGGTCGATTACAGAATTCAGAAAAAATTTCTGGCAACGATTTTTTTAGAAGTTAGTGATCTGGCAACCTTCGTGTCACTTGCCGATGTTGGACCACTGTTAAACAGTTTAAAGGCCTATGTTTTAGTTTATCAGTATGTTTACTCATATTTCTATCATTATCATCAATGAGTGAAAACATTGATTACTTATCAACAGAACCAAAAACGATTTATTTTAATATGGCCAATACAATGCTGAATTTTTCCAATATGGTATGCCCTCTGGAAAGTTGTCCTACTTCTGTTTAAGGACATCACGAAAACCAAAATAAAAAAACCCGTCTCTACGCAATCCCCTATAACTGTACGTTTGTTTCACTGCACGTCTAATCTTTATGAAGTGAAGCTCACTTTAAAGTGATAAATTCTTCCAGGAAACTTTTGTGGAAGTTTTTTCTGATTTTCTTTATAGTGTTGTTGGGTTGTTTTACCTCTGAGCGGCACTTTTTTGCCTACCATGGGCTAAATGGCCAGGTCACATGGACCCCGAAGGCTCAGAGAAGGTTGGACGAGGGGACCCACTGGAACAGCTGTTGGGAGACAGATGGTAGCCTCCCGTCAAGGCCATCCAGTGTGTTCTTTTACGCGAACAGGGTATGGCTCTCCCGCACACGGGGCCACGGCTTAATGTCCCATCCGACAGACGGCGGCCTTTCCAAGCACATTGGTGTCCCCTACTGACCGTGGGCAGGGCGGGGAATTTTGCGGAGATAAATCTCAACGCTGACCCAGCTGGGACTCGAACCTGGGAACTACAGATTATGAGCCTGGCGCGCTACCGACTGAGCCATCCCCGCCCCCTTCTTTATAGTGTATTAAGCTAACAGGCTTATTTACTGCAACACTTCTATGGCAAACAGCTGCTTGACTGGTAATTTAAATTTTTTACCGTCCCGTTTAGGCCACTCTAAAAACTACTTTTTAGAGTGGTATGTTTCTCTACTTTTGCCGTCCCGGTTACCTAACCGGGACGGCAAAAATTTAAATTACCTCTCAAGCAGGAACTTGTAACAGAGGTGTTAGAGAACCTCAGTGACAAGCAGCTGCTTGAGGGTAATTGATTTTCTTTTATTTAAGAAAATCCAGAGCAGAGGACAAAATTTCCCGACTGGAATTTAAAAAAACGCTTTTCAGTTCTTTCGCGTCGTAGCTATTATTATTTTAAAAATATAATTTTTTTAAAGAGAAATACGAATTTTGCAGATTGTCTCATAGGAACACAATTCTTCATGTTCTTTTGCGTTTAGTCCTGCTTAGAGCAGGGTCCGCATTTTTACAGTCGCTCAGAAAAGTATCCGAACGCTATGGTTGATTACAGAATTCAGAAAAAATATCTGGCAACGATTTTTTTAGAAATCAGTGATCTGGCAACCTTCGTGTCACATGACACGAAGAATATGGAGCGTGTGCAGTTACCGTTCACAGCAAACTGGAGCGGTTGCGGTTAATGTTCACAGCACATTGGATCGTGTGAGTTCACAAAGACCTGGATCGTGTGGGCTCACTCACGGAAATATTGAGCGTGTGCAGTTACCGTTCACAGCAAACTGGAGCGTGTGCAGTAACTGCACACGCTCCAGTTTGCTGTGAACGGTAACTGGAGCGTGTACAGTTGCTGTACACGCTCCAGATATTTTTCCTGAATTCTGCAATCACGTGACACGAAGGTTGCCAGATCACTCATTTCTAAAAAAAATCAATGCCAGATATTTTTTCTGAATTCTGTAATCAACCATAGTGTTCGGATACTTTTTTTGAGCGACTGTACCAATAACACAGAGTTTAATGAAAAATAAAATAAATGGGTGCTGTAAATGTTATATTCAGTCCGTATACATTGACAAGCAGTCATTTATGTCACTTGTAGAGACATTTGACTTTGTCTTTAAAGACGTTTTTTGTCCCCATTCCTACAGGGATCTGCTTTTTTATAATGTCTTCTCCTGAGTCCGCAAAATTGCATCTGAGACAGTTATTTTCTTCTTCATCCGCTCTTGGCATTCCCCCTAATGTGGGGAACAAGTCCATACCATCCTCAGAAGTTGATCAATTACGCTCCCTTTGTAAAACGACTACCAACAATAACCTCGGCATTCAGTAAAGACGCAAAGACAGGCAACAATGACCATTGCCGGCACTGATCTTTAGCCAACAATGGGCAACAATAAAACTGCCGTTCTCAGCGCCCATTGTTAACTCTACGCCTCCGCTAAAGACTTGTGCTTTCCGTGCTAGAGGCTTGTGCCGTGTAGACGTTTTATAGCAATGCTCCGCACAAATATCGCCGTTCTCGAAGAAAAGGAGCACTCCTCAACTGGACGACGATTGAGCCACTCCGGACAGTAATCCCACCCCCTGCCGTACCCACTGTTCGGCACCATTAACGTTCACTTCGGAAGGAGGACCAGAGGTAAAGAAAAAGAAGAGCAAAAGCATGCGCAGCAGTAACCGCCGTTTTCGTGGACTGCGAGAGGTCAGTTGGGGAGAGCGCAACGCACAATGAACTGCCGAGAAGTGTTTAGCCGTGTGACCTCCATGACATGCTGTTTCGACAAGTTATTTCTCTCGAGGTATTAGGGAGAGTATTTTAGTTTTTGTGCGGGAAATATTCGTCAATGCTTTCTGCAAGTTTTTTCGATTACGCATTTTTATACTTAACGAAGTCGAATGATGAGGAAAGAGAACAATAATGTTTTTCGGAACTTCTGTCTTTAACTAAATCGAATAATATCTGTATCTTATTATATTATTTTTAAAGGTGATTGTTAAAGAGGTCTGACAAGAGCCTATCAGCAGTAATGTGCCGTGCAGAAAGCGAGATCTCAGCAAAAAGACATCGCACGAAAAGAAACATCTGTGCCTTATCCGGGACTCGAACCCAGAGTCCTTTGATCTACAATCGAGCAGACCAGCCCGGTGACCGGTTACTTCATCCACTGCCGTGCTACTTTCAGTTGGTGGGATTATACGGTTGTGTTGGGTTGTTTTACCTCTGAGCGGCACTTTTTTTGCACACCATGGGCTAAATGGCCAGGTCACATGGACCCCGAAGGCTCAGAGAAGGTTGGGGGAGGGGACCCACTGGAACAGCTGTTGGGAGACAGATGGTAGCCTCCCGTCAAGGCCATCCAGTGTGTTCTTTAACGTGCACAGGGTATGGCTCTTCCGCACACGGGGCCACGGCTTAACGTCCCATCCGACGGACGGCGGCCTTTCCAAGCCCATCGGTGTCCCCTACTGACCGTGAGCTGGGCGGGGAATTTTGCGGAGATAAATCTCAACGCTGACCCAGCTGGGACTCGAACCTGGGAACTACAGATTACGAGCCTGGCGCGCTATGGAGTCATCATCGTCCATAAAGATGAAATCAGAGCCTGAGAGCATCTCTGAAAAGCTTCACATAAGTTGCAAGCATTTAAGATGCAAGCAAAAACGAAATTTGAAAAAATTCTTTTTAAAAATCCTTCTATTAAATTAATAAAAAAAACCCGCAAAAATGTCCTCGATATTTCCTTTTAATTTCTTAAGAGTACTGGGGCTTCAAGTCACTTTAACATTTAAATTAACATCTAATATTACCTGTACATTGACTTTACTGTAATCCTCTGACATGGAATAAAATAATAGTAATCTTGTCTCTGCATCGATGAGTAGCCAGAATGATTCCTTGAAAGATGCGCAGCTTTGTGTAGACTGTCATCATGATGCCACAGCCCAGACCATCACACTGTGGCCATAAATTTCTGATGTTAGAGCAGTTGTGGAGAGTTCCTTTTTCATTTCGGCATGAGTCCATGCTGAGAGGGGCGGGGTGGCTCAGTCGGTAGCGCGCCAGGCTCGTAATCTGTAGTTCCCAGGTTCGAGTCCCAGCTGGGTCAGCGTTGAGATTTATCTCCGCAAAATTCCCCGCCCTGCCCACAGTCAGTAGGGGACACCGATGGGCTTGGAAAGGCCGCCGTCCGTCGGATGGGACGTTAAGCCGTGGCCCCGTGTGCGGGAGAGACATACCCTGTGCACGTTAAAGAACACGCTGGATGGCCTTGACGGGAGGTTACCATCTGTCTCCCAACAGCTGTTCCAGTGGGTCCCCTCCCCCAACCTTCTCTGAGACTTCGGGGTCCATGTGGCCTGGCCATTTAGCCCATGGTGTGCAAAAAAGTGCCGCTCAGAGGTAAAACAATCCAATCCATGCTAAGAATTAGTGTTTAAACTGAATCTGGACCCATGTGTGAAGAGCACGTTTGCCCACTGATCTATATTCCAAAGGTGATGTGTGCACTATTATCGAACAAAATCATCTATTGAAGGGGGTAAGAGGGATAAACTATTGATCTTCATGCATACAGACCTCGTCCATGCAATTTCCTATAGACAGTATGTAATGAAACTATCATCCTAAAGTTTACTAAGAAAGACGGATAAGCGGCCGCTCTGAAAACCTTGCCCTTGTTTACGATTACCTCTCTCGTTTCTTAAAATACAGAACATTGCTTCTTTTGAATGTTATTACAAAGGTAAAATTTCAGAAGATAAGGTATTACAAACAACAATCTGCATTGGAGCAATAGCATTACAAGAAAAAGTGACAATTCTACGTTATTGAGAAGTTTAAGGATTCGATGGTAAAATAAAGAACTTAAAAGGTTTTAACAATCATTTCCGTTTCCTGATCGAAGCAGAAACATTCAAAATTAAACTCACGAGACCTTAAATGGTGATGATAAATTGCTTATATAGTTTCATTTGGAAAGAACAAGAAACATTCTTACATCAAAAGAAACACTCTTACATCAAAAGAAACACTCTTACATCAAAAGAAACACTCTTACATCAAAAGAAACACTCTTACATCAAAAGAAACACTCTTACATCAAAAGAAACATTCTTACATCAAAAGAAATATTCTTACACCAAGAGAAAAACTCCTACATCTTAAGAAATTCTACGCGAAAAAAAAAAAGACTTTTTCTAACCAATTGATAAAGAAAAAATAGCGATAAGTCCAACATCGTTTTATTATTAAGTAATGCGACTATCCCTTTATTATAGTTGTAGCGCGAACACTCTGCGAGGTTAAGTATTAGCACTCTGTTTGAAAATTCGCCTTTCATTTGCCCAATACTGAAATAATGGCTTTGTCAAGAAGGAAGCAGAAATAAAATAAATGTACTATTTATTCTTTAAACTTTATTCAGAACAAAAATAATTTCAATACTGCTAATGTTAAGTGTATGGGAATTTCGAGAAATTCAACACGACCCACAGAGGTTTTTGGTATGTCTTAGCGGGTTCGCACATAGCTTATAATAATCTTTTCCAGAGAGAAGGGAAGGAAAGTTCATGAAAAGTTTGGTGATCGACCTCTTTTGTGCATAAACAGAGAGAGACAAACATACAAACACACAAACACTCTTCTTTGTATATAATATAGAGGAAAAGTTTAAATGAATGAAGTTAAAAAATTTCATTTCGCAACAGATGGAGATGTGATAAATGCTCCTCCAGTTAATTCACCACGAAGTGATCTTATTGATCTCTCTCATCCAAAGAGATTCCTCCCTCTTTTCCTCTGCTTCGTGTGCCTCGAGCTTGCTGGCATCTCTTCTCTATTTCTCGTAGAAGTGGTTGCTCCGCGACTGATCAGTGATCTTCTTTTTGATTGCCCTGATTGGATAGTTTCTGCACTGATATGGACAGTTTTGAAAATGCCTCTTGAACGCGTTTAGGAATTTTTTTTTTCGGAACGTTAACGAACATGTGTTCTGTTAGAATAATGTTTTTTGCTCATTTTTGCATAACGGAAAACAAATAGTTGAAATTTGGGGTAAATTTCAGCTATTTGTTTTCCTTCATGCCCTTGAGATTTATTGCTGCTCTACTTTTTTTAAAACTAACTAACGTAAAACTGAATTCTATGGAGTTGTTACAAATGCTCTGCCAGTTATTCCCCATGGAATTATTTATTTCAACGTAAACCAAATTCTACAGGGGCGGGGGTGGCTCAGTCGGTAGCGCGCCAGGCTCGTAATCTGTAGTTCCCAGGTTCGAGTCCCAGCTGGGTCAGCGTTGAGATTTATCTCCGCAAAATTCCCCGCCCTGCCCACGGTCAGTAGGGGACACCGATGGGCTTGGAAAGGCCGCCGTCCGTCGGATGGGACGTTAAGCCGTGGCTCCGTGTGCGGGAGAGCCATACCCTGTGCTCGTTAAAGAACACGCTAGATGGCCTTGACGGGAGGCTACCATCTGTCTCCCAACAGCTGTTCCAGTGGGTCCCCTCCCCCAACCTTCTCTGAGCCTTCGGGGTCCATGTGACCTGGCCATTTAGCCCATGGTGTGCAAAAAAGTGCCGCTCAGAGGTAAAACAACCCAACACAACCACAAAATGAACGCTGATAACAGATATTCCTTAAAATACAATAAACAACTTACTAACCCAATAATAATGATGCTAATTTAGCGTGTTTAGATATTTATGATAATCCTTCATTTCCCTAAATGTCTGATTGCTTTCGTTGTATATCTAGGTCGACAAAAGTTCCATTTAAATTGGCAAGGATTCCAAACTAGACTATCACAGTAAAATTCCTATTAAATTCCATGCTGAGCTTCGAAATCTTTATGTTATGCTATTAGATTCTAATTTCTAAAAAAATCGTTGCCAGATATTTTTTCTGAATTCTGCAATCAACCATAGTGTTCGGATACATTTTTGAGCGACTGTAGGTGGTCATATGATTTTGATACTAGATCGTGTGGGCTCACTCACGGAAATATTGAGCGTGTGCAGTTACCGTTCACAGCAAACTGGAGCGTGTGCAGTGACTGCACACGCTCCAGTTTGCTGTGAACGGTAACTGGAGCGTGTACAGTTGCTGTACACGCTCCAGATATTTTTCTTGAATCCTGTAATCACGTGACACGAAGGTTGCCAGATCACTAATTTCTAAAAAAATCGTTGCTAGACATTTTTCTGAATTCTGTAATCAACCATAGTGTTCGGATACTATAACATTTATATCCTATAATTTTATATCCTATAAAATACATGTCATATCAAACGATCGAAAATGTTGTGTTTTAGTTAAACACAGGTTTGGATATCTTTACGATACTGTTATGTTGTTCCTGCAAAATATAACTTATAGTCAGCAGTTCATTAAGCATTGCTATTAAGTGGTTTGGTTGATAAGCAGTTATAGAATTCCAAGGTACTAAACATTAAGCTATTTACATTACTAAACCAAGCTGAAGAAGGTCTATTTAGTTGATGATACATTAGTTTGGTTTTTTTTTCACATTATTCCACACCAAGTTGTTATTAATTCTTCAGGCTAAGTTATTTTAATGGTTCGAAGATATTTTCTTAAGTCAGTTAGGATGAGTTCATCTTACAAGATCATCTGCAAAGGCTTTATTGTCGATGGACAAATCACGGATATTTCTGTCGAGTTGCTTCTACTGATTTACTGATTATATGTCAAGACGATTATAGCTGTTAATAAAGAAGATATCACAGGTGGTAGCTCAGGGGGGTGGATACCAGACTTCATTCATCATCTCAAAACAATTTTCACTATGAATTAAAATAGTTTATCCTTCGGATGATTAGAATCAACCTATGCAGCGGTGAAGCGTGATTGAATAGAAACAACTGCGACATTGAGACTGTGCAGTTGTCGAAATGATGATCCTCATAGGTCATTGCTGACTGAACTATTAATTATTTGTCACTGAATCAATTGTCATTTTTCTCAGTCATCGATATCAGAGATCATTGGTCGATCCATGTGAATGATAGCTCAATAGACCAATTATCTGTGAGAATTATTGATGCCTCAATTGCGCAGTTTCATTGTCTCAATTGCTTCTATTCACGTTTCGCGCTCCTGAATCAATGACTAGCATTCTGAACATCTTCCTCTTCTCTGTTTTTCCTATTGCCATTCATGTAGCGACTATTGCATCAGTTTAGTGTGATTTCAAACAACCATCTGACGTCCCTGATGAAGTCGTTTCGTTGGTTTTTGGTCTCTCTCTCTCTGATACATAGTCCGGTTCATTCCTTCGTCGGAAGAGCCACAAACCACGAATCCCGTCTCAGTTGAAACACCAGGACCAAGGAAGCGAGATCAAGGGAGAGAGGAAGAGGGGGAGGGGATGAAGGAGAGAGAGAGAGAGACAAAGGAGTCAGCGCGCGATGTAGTGACAGAGAAACAAACAGTTTTTCTTCCAATGGCAATTTAGATCTCGCCATAGTCGTTTAATGAAAACGAATTGCTCTCGGAAGAATTCTCACTTGACAAGATTTAATCAGACAACAATGGACAGAAGAAGGGAAGTAAAGGACGAAGCGAATGAGGAGGAGGAGGAGGAGGAGGAAGAAGAAGAGGGGGAGGGTATCGGATGAGATGAACGGATGCAGGAAGAAGGAGGGAGGGATGTTCTCCAATATCCACTGCGGACAAGCAACGGCAGAGACAGAAAAGTACTAACACCAAAGTCGACGAATCGTGGAGGAATTTATTTATTACTTTGCAGTAATGGAATGAGGCCGTGAAAAAGACAGACGACGGCTCAATCAGTTCGTCTATTCGTTCGCTCTTTTTTCTCCCTTTTTTTCCCCCTCTCTCTTTTCCTCGTTTCCTTATACTCTGCTTGTCCCATGCAAAAGACTGCCTTACCATTTTCTGCATTTTTGATTCTGATTGCTTTCTCTTCTTTAGATTCGCTTTCGATTATCATTATAAGGAGAGTAAACTCGCGAGAGCGAACAATAGAGCACATTCTAGCATTTCCTCATTTAACACTGGATGGTGATCTTCCGGAATCGATTTTTATACACGTTTCTTCGGTCCTTATTAAAATCGTATTGTGACAGGAACGAAGAGAGGGATAATTATTATGGCTTTAGAGTCTACTGGAAATACTCGGTTGGTTGGTTGGTTGTTTTACCTCTGAGTGGCACTTTTTTGCACACCATGGGCTAAATGGCCAGGTCACATGGACCCCGAAGGCTCAGAGAAGGTTGGGGGAGGGGACTCACTGGAACAGCTGTTGGGAGACATATGGTAGCCTCCCGTCAAGGCCATCCAGCGTGTTCTTTAACGTGCACAGGGTATGGCTCTCCCACACACGGGGCCACGGCTTAACATCCCATCCGACGGACGGCGGCCTTTCCAAGCCCATCGGTGTCCCCTACCTGACCGTGGGCAGGGCGGGGAATTTTGCGGAGATAAATCTCAACGCTGACCCAGCTGGGACTCGAACCTGGGAACTACAGATTACGAGCCTGGCGCGCTACCGACTGAGACACCCCCGCCCCTGGAAATACTCGGTAAAACTGAAAGGTGAATCAAATGTCATTGAATAACAAAATAATATCGATAAAGTATAGTTGTTTAACGAATTATACTGACTGATTCTTGACTGGTCGTTTTGTGGCATTGGAAGGATTATCGTCGCCATTTTGGTTCAAAGAGGGACTTTTTTTTCTGAACTTGCACCTTCATAAAAAGGACTGATATATTTAAAATGATTCACGCATTTTTTAGTTATTGAGAACAAAACATAACGTAGACATCAACATATAAACATAACAACAAAACACACAAATACAACAAAACGCATAAACACAACATAAACAAACCATATAAGCACAACAACCTAAGCTAACAGATACGACACAATAAACAAATGTAAACACACAAAAAACATAGTACCATAATGCACAAACATAAACACATACGAAACTCGAAAACAATCTAAAACTCTCAAGGACCTAGTACAGTCGCTCAAAAAAGTATCCGAACACTACGGTTGATTACAAAATTCAGAAAAAATATCTGGCAACGATTTTTTTAGAAATTACTGATCTGGCAACCTTCGTGTCACGTGATTACAGAATTCAGGAAAAATATCTGGAGCGTGTACAGCAACTGCACACGCTCAATATTTCCGTGAGTGAGCCCACACGATCCAGGTCTTTGTGAGCTCACACGATCCAATGTGCTGTGAACATTAACCGCAACCGCTCCAGTTTGCTGTGAACGGTAACTACACACGCTCCATATTCATTGCATTATATATTCATATGCATTATATATATATTAAAAAATATCCGAACGCTATGGTTGATTACAGAATTCAGAAAAAATGTCTGGCAACGATTTTTTTAGAAATTAGTTTCTAAAAATTAAATTAAAATAAAAATCGTTGCCAGATATTTTTTCTGAATTTTGTGATCAACCGTAGTGTTCGGATACTCTTTTGAGCGACTGTACAATCAGAAACCTTCGCTTCGTTCATTCGAAATCAGAGGCATTTTATTATTATTAAATTAAAAAAAAATAAAATAAATACCCTCTCAAGCAGCTGCTTGCCACAGAGGTCTGACAGGAGCCTGTCAGTTTATATGACACAGTAGAAGATCTGAGAGGATGGCAGGACCTCGGCAGAAAAACAACATGAACATCCATGCCTTACCCGGGGCTCGAACCCAGGTCCCGTAGATCAGTAGCCAAGCGCGCTAACCCACTCGGCCACGGGACGGCCTATTATTATTATCGTCTTTTAAATTAAATCAAATATGTAATATTTAAAAAAGAGAGAGAGGATGTAAGGAGAAATTATAGAATAAATCCAATGACTATTTCTGGTGTACGAGAGAAGAGAAAGAAATGCTTTGTGTGGCGAACAGATTATTGGTTACGTTCATCTTTCGTTTTAATGTGAATCAAAGCACCACATTTCCTTTTATAAAATAATTTAATCAACTGGAAAGAATGGCGAATTCTGGTAGAAAGGAAAATTTCTTACTCTCTTAATTAAAAGAAAAAGTACGATTCAGATTAGAACTCTAATTTTAAGACATGTTTCCAAAGAAAGTGCGCGTCAGCGAAAACCCTTAAACTGAAAAATCTGGTAACCGCGAATATTTTGCATACCTATTGCGAAGGATAAGTAGAATCGAGATAAGTCTTTAAGGTTTTTTTTTTCCATCGACGAATGGCAAAACTGGTCAGCGCCACAAGTGGAGACGACATCTCCGGAGTGGAAGAAAACAGTGGGAATAAGGAAGAGGAAGGAACTGAAGGAGGAGGGGGGGAGAGAAGAAGGGAGGGTGGGGAGTGAGAGAGGGGAAGGGGGTGAAGACCAATCACATGACCTCTTCTCCTGCCAGTCACGGCGCGCGCCGTAATTGGCTGGCGGAGAGATCTATGAATTGAGTCATCGGACTTGAAGAAAGTAATCGAAGTTCACAGAATATCAGGACGGATTCTGAAAGAGAGAAAGGCAAAGAGAGAGAGAGAAGGCAAAAAAAAAGGAAAGATCTCGTGAAATTCGAGATGAAATCCTCGTCGTCGTTGTGCTCTTCTCTCTTCTTGGCTTGTTGTTTTTCTGGTTTTTTCTTCTTTTCTTGAAAGTTGTGCAAGATGAGAAAAGGGAGCAGGAGCAGAGGGAGGAGAGATGCAGGGAGGAAGCAGCAGAGAAAGAAAAGAGGAGGTTGAAGCTTTGCTTTCAGGGCCGCTGCTTTCATCTTGGGTTTCTGTAGTTTTCTTGAAAGTAATAGGATTGAAGGCCACTGTAGAAGAGACACGGAGGGAAGACAGAAGGCGTTGCAAACTGAAGCCCTCGCCTTTTTTTTGCCTTTTTTTTTATCCCCTTTTTTTATTTTCGTTTTTGTTTCTTCTGGTCATCAGGAAAGAGAAATTTCCTAAAAGGCCAGAGGAATTTTGTGAAGGGAACAATAACGATATTTGTTCTGCCCTCCCTCGCTGCTGAAGCAAAGAAGAATGATTCGTGGAATAAATAAATAAAATAAAATAAATACTCCCTCAAGCAGCTGCTTGCCACAGAGGTCTGACAGGAGCCTGTCAGTTTATATGCCACAGTAGGAGATCTGAGAGGATGGCAGGACCTCAGCAGAAAAGCGACACACACATCCATGCCTAATCCGGGGCTCGAACCCAGGTCCCTTAGATCAGTAGCCAAGCGTGATAACCACTCGGCCACGGGACGGCAAAAAAAAAAAAATAAATACCCCTTCAAGCAGCTGCTTGCCACAGAGGTCTGACAGGAGCCTGTCAGTTAGAAGATCTGAGAGGAATAGGATGAGGAAATTGGATGTCGAATCTCGGAGCTGAGGAATGTACAAAGAAAAATAAACGAATAATGAATGAGATCGTTGAATTTTTAATTACTTTTGGAACGCCTTCAGAAGTAACAAGAGTCTGTGAAGAATGCTAGCAATTGCAGCGTGAGATTTATGAATTTTAGATATGTATTTTAAGGAGACAGAGATAGAGCGTGAATTGTGGATACGAGAGGGGACTATTGGAAGATTATGAGACTGCGCAGTTGACGCTTGAAAATTGTCATAAACCATTGGTTGATTGAGAAGTGAATGATAGGTTATTGACCTATCATTCACTTCTAAGTCATATAAACGTCTACGAGAACTGAAAAAGCACTAACTGCGCAGTCTCATAGATTCCCCAGTTGTCCCTCAAGATACGTCAATAAATCTCAAAATACGAGGTCGGAAAAATTATCTGTTCAACTCGGGGTTGGGTTGGGTTGTTTTACCTCTGAGCGGCACTTTTTTGCACACCATGGGCTAAATGGCCAGGTCACATGGACCCGAAGGCTCAGAGAAGATTGGGGGAGGGGACCCACTGGAACAGCTGTTGGGAGACAGATGGTAGCCTCCCGTCAAGGCCATCCAGCGAGTTCTTTAACGTGCACAGGGTATGGCTCTCCCGCACACGGGGCCACGGCTTAACGTCCCATCCGACGGACGGCGGCCTTTCCAACCCCATCGGTGTCCCCTACTGACCGTGGGCAGTGCGGGGAATTTTGCGGAGATAAATCTCAACGCTGATCCAGCTGGGACTCGAACCTGGGAACTACAGATTACGAGCCTGGCGCGCTACCGACTGAGCCACCCCCGCCCCCAAACTCGGGGTAAATCAGGTTAAAGAGGATATGTGATATTCGCACCATACGCAACAATTTGCATTTCACTTCAATCTTTACTTCAAAATTTCTTTTCTTTTATGTTGGTCCTTTAAGAAAATCCTTCTTGAAATTCCTTTTCAGACCTTAACTCTTAAAACGCGCTACTGGCTAGTACACACACAAAAAAAAGTTCCTCGTGCTTCGCTTTATTTCCGTACGTAACTTAAAATTTTATTTATCCATTTTTTGTGGGGCCGGGGAGCCTCAGTCGGTAGCGCACGAGGCTCGTAATCTGAAGTTTCCAGGTTCGAGTCGCACCTGGGTCAGTGGATTCCATACTCCAAAACCTTTTCCGAGCCCTTGGGCAGTAGGGGATACCGACGGGCTTGGAAAGGCCACCGTCCGTCGGATGGGACGTTAAGCCGTGGCCCCGTGTGCGGGAGAGACATACCCTATGCACGTTAAAGAACACGCTGGATGGCCTTGACGGGAGGCTACCATCTGTCTCCCAACAGCTGTTCCAGTGGGTCCCCTCCCCCAACCTTCTCTGAGCTTTCGGGGTCCATGTGACCTGGCCATTTAGCCCATGGTGTGCAAAAAAGTGCCGCTAAGAGGTAAAACAACCCAACCCGAGCCCTTGAGTTCCTTGTGACCTGGTCATGACCCTTAAATAATTCGACGTTAATTTCTTCCTTCGAATTCTAACTTTATGAACTTTATTTGCTTCATTTATTGTACTTTCAAGAGCAAGAAATTAAACTATCATTGTGAGTTTAGCCTTCAAAAAATTACTCTTTACATCTTTTAACAGATTTTCTTCAAGTATTGAAACGAATTGCATGGCTTCAACTTCTACATAATTGCTGTAGGTTGCAATCTTCCTGATTAATTCATTTCGACGAGAAATTTAATACACTTTTTTTGTTATTAAATAGGGAATTTGTAAAAACTGTAAAGTAATCTTAGCGAATCAACGTCTTTCAAGTTAATAAACTGCTCGTTCCAGTAAAGAACTTGAAAATATTTTGTAGTTTCGTTTTTAAAAGGAATAACTTTCTTCAGATGAAATCGAAAATAGCTCATTTCAGTTTTAATAAATAAGTTATTCAATTATCAATTATGGGCAATGATTAATCTAGAATCAAACTTCTGAATATATATGGATTATATAAGATGCATTAGATATTTTTTACACTTTTGAAACTTTCAAGGTAGGACAATAAATATATCAGTGGAAGCAATTGTGACAACAAGACTGCACAGACTAACAGGCTATTTGGTCTATTGAACTGTCAATTATTTATTAATCAAATAATAATCTACGATATAATTAGTTGATCAATGAAACCATTGATTGAGAAGTAATTAATGCCAAAATGAAGCTAACGATTCTGAGAACCATTGTTTCGTTAACTGCGCAATTTTCTGAAATGGTTTCCATTCAAGCTTCGTAGTTGCAATCACTTATTAACCAACCAATGATCGATGATATCATTGGATGTTTTATGAGACCATTGGTTGATTGATTTAATTGGATAACTCAATTAACCAATGACCTCTGACAACCACAATTTCAATAACTGCATTTTGTCATGGTTTCACTTTCTTCCACTCAAGCTTCGCCGTTGCAATATACACCGAAGAGCCAAAACATTATGACTGCGCGTCTTTATGCAAATCGAAGCAACTGCAGGTAAACACGGCGCATGTGAAGGTCATGAAACGGTATAAATAACACCTGATACTGATCTCTGTTAATCTGTGTTATTCTTGTTCTTCAGATGGGAAAGACAGCGGGCTTAAGTGAGTTTGACAAAGTCCAAATTGTAATGGCCAGATGACTGGGTCAGAGCATTTCCGAGACGGCAAGTCTTGTGGGGTGCTCACGGTCAGCGCTGGTTAGTAGCTTCAAAAAGAGGTCCGAGGAGGGAAAAACCACGAACCGCCGGCAAGGTGTGGGCCGACACCACTAATCTATGCTAGAGGTGAGCAAAGGCTATCCCGCATAGTATGAGCCAACAGAAGGGATTCTGTGGAGACTCTCGCTGTAATTTGAATGCTAGTAACGGGAGTAATAGGTCACAACACACAGTACATTGAACCCTACTGAAAATGGGGTTGCATAGCCGCAAGACACTCTGAGTGCCCATGCTAACCTCGGTTCACCGTCGAAAGCGCTTACAATGGGTATGCGAGCATCAAAATTGGATCTTGAATGATGGTGGAAGGTCGTCTGATCCGATGAATCTCGTTTCCCGTTGCACCATGTGGAAGGTCGTCTGATCTGATGAATCTCGTTTCCCGTTGCACCATGTGGAAGGTCGTCTGATCCGATGAATCTCGTTTCCCGTTGCACCATGTGGAAGGTCGTCTGATCCGATGAATCTCGTTTCCCGTTGCACCATGTGGAAGGTCGTCTGATCCGATGAATCTCGTTTCCCGTTGCACCATGTGGAAGGTCGTCTGATCCGATGAATCTCGTTTCCCGTTGCACCATGTGGAAGGTCGTCTGATCCGATGAATCTCGTTTCCCGTTGCACCATGTGGAAGGTCGGGTACGTGTCCGTCGTTTACCTGGCGAAGTGTTGTCATCAGGATGCACCGTGGAATGAAAACAAACCGGTGAAGGAAGTGCAATGCTTTGGGCAATGTTCTGCTGAGAAACCCTGGGTCCAGTCATTCATGTGCAGGAAACTATGACGTCTACCACCTACATAAACATCATCGCAGATCAGGTACATCCTTTCATGGCAACGGTATATCCCTCTAGTAGTGCCTTCTTTCAGCAGGATAATGCGCCATGCCACACTGCCCAGATTGTTCGAGAATGGTTCTGGAAACATAAGGAAGACTTCCAGGTATTGCCCTGGTATCCAAATTCCCCAGACATCAATCCAATCGAACATCTGTGGTTTGTGTTGGAACAGCACATCCAATCTGCAGCGGCTCAACCACGTAACTTACAAGAGTTAAAGGATCTGCTGGTAACGTGTTGGTACCAGATACCACAAGACACCTTTAGAAATCTTGCAGCATCCATGCCTCGTCGGGTAAGAACTGTTTCGTCGGCACGTGGAGGACCAACATCATATTTGGCAGGTGATCATAATGGTTTTGCTCTTCGGTGTATATATATACAGTGGTAAGTTAACACTTAATGACAGGTGATGTTTACTACCATTACCTTAACCAACATATACAGATATTGTTTTACCTAGCTTCGTAAGTTATTCGTTGTTACATTAAGACAATTTATGTTGTTTACATCATACAAAGGAAGTAAGATGAACTCCAGGAAGGTCGGGGGTTGACTTTCATCTCTAGAAAATAATCCTTTGCGATGAGATTCACTTCCCCTAAAGATCTTCCTCTTCTACATCGCTTGACTAATTAAAGACGACTTGCAACTCATTTTTGTTTCAATCGCTATTGTTTTTTCCCTATTTATGCTTATTTAATGGAATAATAAATAATTGCCTCATTTTATTCTTTCCCTCGTAAAATTGCGATTGTTGTTGTTTTTCCTCCGATTGGTACTTCAAATATACGCTACATCTTGACCTGATTTCTCAACTATAATTATTCAGATTAATTTCTCGAAAAATAATCTAAACGGTTATATATAAACTAAATTAAAACAAAAAATTAATGGCGATTATCGATTGCACTGCAAGCTCCTCTAATAAGATTTAAAACCTATAAATCACTTAAGTTTTGATAAAATTAAACCTCTTTCAATTTTAAAAATCATATTTCACTCTAAAAATAAAAAATTCAACATCATTCTCATCAATTTCATTTTATTCTGTCATCTAACCGACGCTGATGGGACTCATTTTTTTTATATTTGCACAAAATGCGTTAAACCGTCAAGTCACGGAGACCTCAAAAGCGCAGAACTGGGTAATAATACTGGTTAAGAAGGTGATATATTGAACAGCTGTTAGTAAACAGATGGCAGCTTCCCGTCGAAGCAGTTCAGTGGATTTAATGTTCGGAGTACGGCTCTCCTGCACACCAGCTACGGCTAAATGTTTTGGAATCCATCGGGGTTGCTTTCTCACTGAAAGTTTAGAGGTTAGCGAAAAAAATCTAAAGAGTGGGGATTAGAATCTAAGAACTTCGGATTACGAGCCTGTCTTCGGTGGGAGTGTAATGGCTAATGAGGATTGCTACACGCTGATTTACAGACAGTGATATTCTTTCCAAGATGGAAGAGTGGTGACATCTCTAATTCTAAATTCGAAAGCAAAATTTCGTTTCTTCTTTTGTGTTTCTTTCATTTCTGAAGGATACTGATGAAAGTTCGTTTTTGCTCATCAGCATCCTAAAGTTTTGCACATTGTTTCAGAAAAGGAAAAGTAATTTTTCTTCCCAGAAACGATAAATATGCAAAAAAAAAAGGATGTTTAATTTCCTTTCGTAACTATTCACGTCTTTTACGCAAACGAAACGCGTTCACTGTTTCAAAGAGCAGCCTAAAACTTTCCTCTGCGCAGCGACGGAAGACGAAAGAAAGATCAGCACCATCCACTCTTCCTCTTCCAACTCTCCGAAACTTCCTCCGCAGCGGAGGTTCGGAGATAGCCATCATTTGACAATAGGAAGCATTTTTGACGAAGGAATGACGAAAAATTCCTGTCAGCCAACGGAAAACGTCCAGCGGCGACAACGAATGTGCCACTCTATCTTCGAGTGCCAACTGCAGCTCTCCGTTATCATTACAGTGCAGTTTGGTATCTCCTTTTCTCAGTCTGGCCTGACTCCATTTCTCCAGCTGTCTTGTCTGTCTCGCCATCCGCGTTACCTGCGATGAACCAAACAACCGACTCGCTGAAAGAAAATCCATTACACTTCAGTTTCCACCCCTCTTTCCCTCCCTCCCTCTCTTCACCATCCCCCCCCCCCCACTCTCTCTACCCAATCTGCCGCCAACTTCTTCATCCGCTTGTGTCGTCGTCGCTGCAAAAGAATGTGAAGTCAATTCCCTAACTCCAAACGACACGTGTCCGTATGAATTTGGTGGTTCCTCTAGAGACTCCTGTCCATTGCTCCTCCTCATCCTCTTCTTCCTCCTCCTCTTTCTCGCTCTCCAAAAAAGAAAATCGATATTTCGAATCTATACTGACATGGAATCCGATGGCTCACTGACCGAAATGGATGGAGACATTTGTGGTTCGCTTTTTGGAATTCTTCGGCGTGCGCCATGTTTGATTGAAGTTTGCCTGAGGATGCTCTCACAGATTCAAGTCAAAATTCGGCGTTCGAAAGACGCCAATGTTGCTTGTGTCGTTAAAAAGTCGTCTTATTAGCTTGTTGCGGTTTTGAAATTGTCAAGTTATGAATAAAGTTTGTTTTTATGTTTTAAACATAAGGACCTAAAATGATCAATGCAGGGGTCTCAACCTGGGGCGTGGGGGAACACAAGGACCTAAAATGATCAGCGCAAGGGTCTCAACCTGGGGCATGAGAAAACACAAGAACCTAAAATGATCAGCGCAGGGGTCTCAACCTGTGGCGTGGGAAAACACAAGAACCTAAAATTATCAATGCAGGGGTCTCAATCTGGGGGCGTGGGAAAACACAAGAACCTAAAATGATATGCGCAGGAGTCTCAACCTGTGACGTGGGAAAACACAAGACCTAGAATGATCAACGCAGGGGTCTCAACTTGGGGCGGTGGAAAACACAAGGACCTGAAATGATCAGAGCAAGGTTCTCAACCTGGGGCATGAAAAAACACAAGAACCTAAAATGATCAGCGCAGGGGTCTCAACCTGTGGCGTGGGAAAACACAAGAACCTAAAATTATCAATGCAGGGGTCTCAATCTGGGGGCGTGGGAAAACACAAGAACCTAAAATGATATGCGCAGGAGTCTCAACCTGTGACGTGGGAAAACACAAGACCTAGAATGATCAACGCAACAGCTTTAATTTTTGGAAATTAAACAGTGGAAATTAAACATCCTCAACTTGGGGCGGTGGAAAACACAAGGACTTAAAATGATCAGCGCAAGGGTCTCAACCTGGGGCATGAGAAAACACAAGAATCTAAAATGATCAGCGCAGGGGTCTCAACCTGTGGCGTGGGAAAACACAAGAACCTAAAATTATCAATGCAGGGGTCTCAATCTGGGAGCGTGGGAAAACACAAGAACCTAAAATGATATGCGCAGGAGTCTCAACCTGTGACGTGGGAAAACACAAGACCTAGAATGATCAACGCAGGGGTCTCAACTTGGGGCGGTGGAAAACACAAGGACCTAAAATGATCAGCGCAGGGGTTTCAACCTGGGGCGTGGGAAAACACAAGGACCTAAAATGATCAGCGCAGGGGTCTCAACCTGGGGCGTGGGAAAACAAGGACCTAAAATGATCAGCGCAGGGATCTCATCCTGGGGTGTGGGAAAACACAAGGACCTAAAATGATCAGCGCAGGGGTCTCAACCTGGGTAGTGGAAAGCAGGTCCAGACAAAGTCATAGAAAGGAACTCGTAGAGGGGCAGGCCGGATCGGGGGAGGGAAACTCCCCCCCTCTATCGGACCCTGTATTCGAGCGACGATTTAAACTTTTGGATTCATTTAAATGACTACAAGTTGATGGTCTCCACGACTGACCACAGCTTCCCCTCCTGTTTTCAGAACTCTAGTAAGGGTTACAGAGGCAAAAAAAACCATTACACTTGTTTACATTTCATGCATTTTTCAAGAAACTTTTAAATCCTGTAAAACGGGGGGGGGGGGGAATGTTATACTGCATTGGAAATCCAATCTTTTGCCCCCTCCCTTTACATTTTTTTTTGGCTCGCTTGTGTTCCCCCCCCCCCTCAATATTTTTCTAGATAAGATCCTGCTCTGTTGTATATGTATTACGTAGTGGTCTTCATAGGTCTTTAACTGCCGCACTCAGCGTCGTAATGGACAATATCATACTAAACAAAAAAAAAACAACAAAAATCTGAGAATGGGGGAGGGGAGAAACAAAGCGACCAAAGTTTATGTGTCCGCATAAAACGTGCTGAAGTTTATTTCTCTGAAAATGAAGGAGGAACAGAAGAAGGAACAGGAAGGGAACACTAGGAAGAACAGAAAGAAGGCAAAATAGCAGAAATACAAGGAATTACCCTTAAGAACGTGCATTGTTATTTACTAGCGAAAAGAAAAACCCTTAGCTAGAAGGGAGATTCAGTAAAGCATTCAGCCAATCGGATTGGAGAGGATTATCTACCTGTTCTTAGGCGGAAAAATAGGGACCCCGTAATAGAAATCTAATCCGCAACAAGTGCAGGTCGACGCCATTGTTGCCGGGCACTTTACCCGTGACGTGGGAGAAGAAGGCGCACGCGCGACGCTCGCGACTGCCTTACGCTGACGTAACAATGACAGAGCCCCCGGATACGTTTGGCTGGAGGACCAATCACTGAGCGAGATTCCAGTATGGCACGCGGATCGTCGAAAACGATTCGGTTTCAAAGTTTGCTATTTGTCAAATTTTGAGACAGTTTTTAAAAATTAAAAAGTTTTTTTTTTTAAGCTTTGATTATAAGTATCGGAATAATAATAAAATGTTAAATGTATCAGAGAGGAATTCCGATTGGTTTTGAATACTTTAAATCGAAATCAGTAATCATTTTGTATACGTTCTAGAGACGTAGTGGCGAAGGCGTTAATGGAGGAATTTCTTCAATCAACTAGTAGTCTATTAGCAAGGACGAAGGAGGAATTTCTTCAATCAACTAGTAGTCTATTAGCAAGGACGAAGGAGGAATTTCTTCAATCAACTAGTAGTCCTATTTATTAGCAAGGACGAAGTCCGATTGGAAGCAATTGAGGCAATGAGACTGCGAGATAACGTATTAAACAATTCTTATAAGTCATCAGTGAATTAAGCTATCAATCAATAAGCTAATGATTTTGATCTGTGAGATCATTGGTTGATTGACTGCTAAAATCAGCCAATGACATGAGAATTCTCGAAGTGAAACATGCGCAGTCTCATTGTTTCAATTGCTTTCATCCACGCTTCGCCACTGAATCTTTTTCCGTTTGGAGTGTTTCGTAATTCATTCTGTTTTTTTAGCAACTAAATTCTTTACGTTAAAGTCATACATCTCAATTTCAAAGATGAAATTAAATTCGCCTCTTAGGACACAAAAGGTAACGGAAATCGACTTATATGCTTGCAAACGACCGGTCACTAATAAGAAACAAAATTTCTTAAAATATATATTTCACGGTGCTATGTTTCGTACAGTTGCTCAAAAAAGTATCCGGACACTACGGTTGATTACAGAATTCAGAAAAAATATCTGGCAACGATTTTTTTTAGAAATTAGGGATCTGGCAACCTTCGTGTCACGTCACACGAAGGTTGGATCACATGTCACGTGTCATGGATCACATGTCACGTGACATGATCCCTAATTTCACATGTCACGTGACAATGATCCCTAATTTCTAAAAAAAATCGTTGCCAGATATTTTTTCTGAATTCTGTAATCAACCATAGTGTTCGGATACTTTTTTGAGCGACTGTAGGTGGTCATATTATTTTGATACTAGATCGTGTGGGCTCACTCACGGAAATATTGAGCGTGTGCAGTTACCGTTCACAGCAAACTGGAGCGTGTGCAGTAACTGCACACGCTCCAGTTTGCTGTGAACGGTAACTGGAGCGTGTACAGTTGCTGTACACGCTCCAGATATTTTTTCTGAATTCTGTAATCACGTGACACGAAGGTTGCCAGATCCCTAGTTTCTAAAAAAATCGTTGCCAGATATTTTTTCTGAATTCTGTAATCAACCATAGTGTTCGGATACTTTTTTTAAGCGACTGTACTTGCTTCATCTAATCATCAGTTTTGTTGAGTACTGTGAGTAGACTGCAGGGACATAGCGTGACTGATTGTATAATCAAGCTATGTAACTGCAGAGCATGATTAGTAACTTAGGGGGGGGGGAAGACGAGACTATGAGACTGCGCAGTTCAAGCCTTAACGGTACCAATCAACCAATAATCGATTAGAACGGTCCAAGCGCCAACCAGCGTACAACAATGATCTTTTACAGGTGGCCACTGAAAGACTAAAAGGTTTGAAAAAGTCCTAACTTGTTCATTTTCAATCTTTTTTTCTTTTCTTTTTTTTACAGATTATAGAGCATCCGTTGGAAATTAAAATGGCTTAAAATGGCAGCAAGGAGTAAAACTCATTGGGTTTTTCTCGTTGTGCTCATACTCAGCAGCGCCTGCAGTACGCCATTCGATTTCAACACCTAGCCAGAGATAACAACAACTTTTTGAACAACTTGATAATGAGTGATGAGACCCATTTTCTTTTAAACTGGTATATCAACAAACAAAACTGCAAATTTTGGGGTTGGGTTGTTTTACCTCTGAGCGGCACTTTTTTGCACACCATGGGCTAAATGGCCAGGTCACATGGACCCCGAAGGCTCAGAGAAGGTTGGGGGACGGGACCCACTGGAACAGCTGTTGGGAGACAGATGGTAGCCTCCCGTCAAGACCATCCAGCGTGTTCTTTAACGTGCACAGGGTATGGCTCTCCCGCACACGGGGCCACGGCTTAACGTCCCATCTGACGGAAGGCGGCCTTTCCAAGCCCATCGGTGTCCCCTACTGACCGTGGGCAAGGCGGGGAATTTTGCGGAGATAAATCTCAACGCTGACCCAGCTGGGACTCGAACCTGCGAAGTACAAATTACGAGCCTGGCTCGCTACTGACTGAGCCACCCCCGCCCCAGGTTTTGGGGTACTGAGAATCCCAGGCATTGCATCCACAAAAATGCACTGTTTGGTGCGATGTTTTGGCTGAAAGATATCGGCCCCTATTTCTTTGAAAATGAGGAAGGTAAGCCAGAAAGAAACAAAGGGGCCCTGTATAGGACAATGCTTGAAAATGTTTTACGCCTAGCGGTCGAAGATAATCAGGAGGTAGGTTCCAACAGGATGGAGCTACTGTGCACACTGCCTGGGCGACGATGAACCTCCTGCGAGAAATTTTCGGTGAACGAATAATTTCACAAAATGTTGAATTTGTTTGGCCTCCGCGTTCACCTGATTTGACGGCACGAGACTTCTTTTTGTGGGGCTACTTGAAAGAACGGGTTCACGTAAATAAACCTCGAACAATTCAAGAACTTAAGGAGAACATTCGAGCCAAAATCCGATGTTTACCACCTGAAACCTTGCGTACGGTCATGGAAAATGCTGTGGAAAGATCCTGTATTTGGAAGCAGGAAAATGGTGGTCATTTTGAGGGATGTTGTTTTTCTAAAATACTAAAAAAAAAATCCATTATTTATATTTCCAAATAAAGTAATAAAAAATTTAAAAAATATGTGTTTGTAAAAGTTATTTTTGTTTTATATCATTCAGTCTTTCAGTGGCTACCCTGTACAAGCCCAGATGTAGAAAAAAATAAGTGGGTGGGGAAAGATTAGAGTTTTTTTTTTATAAATGGATCACATTGGTGAATGAAATAAAGGTCAGGCTGCACTTTAAAACCGAGACTCCATGGCGATTTCAATATAATTTTTGTTAATATTTTAATGCTTCGATATACTGTATTAGGATTTTTTTTAAGAAACGTTGCTTCAATATATTAAGAATTTTTTTTAAGAAACATTTCTTGAATATATTACTGAAACAGATGATAAAAAATAAATTCGAAAAAAAAAATCCTTCTCAAGCAGCTGTTTGATGAGCAGTTTTTTTTTATATATATTTCTATATCAAGCACTGCAGAGGTGTGAAAGGAGCCTATAAGTTTAATAAGTCATAAAGAAGATCTGTGAGGAAAGCGAGACCTCAGCAGAAAGAAAGATGGACTGTGGAACTAATCCCTTTCTCTCCATGCACCCCTTCTTTAATCTGTACCCCCCCCCTCCCATCCCACAATTTTTCAGTTTACTGTTACTTAACATAATAACTGAAGGTCCGAGAATAACTCATGAAAGACCTCTCTTTAAGAACTCCCAAAATCTTATTTTGTTAAATGGTCTTAGGGTCGCATAACATAAACGTGAAGTCATCTCGGGAATCGCATGCGGCTCTTGAAAGGCAGATTGGTGATCTTTGAAAATATCATTGAGAATTATCGAAGAGTCGTTTGATCAGGTCCATAGTCTCGCTTAATCTTCTCAGTTGTCAGTTACGCTACACCACTGGTAGACTGATTGGTATGCCATCCAAGTCCCTGAAATTTGCATAGGGTGAATAGTAAGTTCCGCCCAAAAATTATACTGAAATCCCCTGAAGTAGCGGTTTTAAAGTGCGGCCCCTCTTTCATTTAAGTACAGCCCCTCTTTTATTTGAAGAGAATACGAGGCTGTGCAATTGAGGTTTGGATGGTTCTCACTCAATGTTTCGCAATCAACTTATGAGAGAACCTATAACGAAAAGAGTAAACTGCGCATTTTCATAGTCACCTCAGTTGTCACTGACGTCACTGATATTTATGCAAATTAATGAAATGTCAAATACTAGTATTCAAGGTACTATTCATGCTTCATTAGTTCAATCATTTGCACACTCAAAGATAATCCCCCTCCTCCTTAAGGCCCAGATAAACCGAATCAAAGTCAGTGACGTATTATTTTGTTTTCATAATATTTTTTACCAGCTTTTTTTAAAGAGATTATTAAATATTAAATGTGCTCTGATTTTTCTCCACTTTCATCAAAATGAATTCCTTGGAGCTCCAGCTAAGAAGATTTTTGTCCTTCGTGATTTAGGGGGCGGGGGTGGCTCAGTCGGTAGCGCACCAGGCTCGTAATCTGTAGTTCCCAGGTTCGAGTCCCAGCTGGGTCAGCGTTGAGATTTATCTCCACAAAATTCCCCGCCCTGCCCACGGTCAGTAGGGGACACCGATGGACTTGGAAAGGCCGCCGTCCGTCGGATGGGACGTTAAGCCGTGGCTCCGTGTGCGGGAGAGCCATACCCTGCGCACGTTAAAGAACACGCTGGATGGCCTTGACAGGAGGCTACCATCTGTCTCCCAACAGCTGTTCCAGTGGGTCCCCTCCCCCAACCTTCTCTGAGCCTTCGGGGTCCATGTGACCTGGCCATTTAGCCCATGGTGTGCAAAAAAGTGCCGCTCAGAGGTAAAACAACCCAACCCTCGTGATTTATAAAATTAATGAAGAAAGGAATCTTACTAACAGTCATTCTGTAGTAATTAGGAAAGTGTGAAATATTCATCCATTCCCTCTTGAACCCCTGATCTTTTGATTACACGCCAGTTGCTCCGCCAGTTGAGCTGAGGCGGGGCAATTCACATATACTTACAGAAGGTTATAATAGTTAACCATGCTATGAAGCTCTACCATCTAGTACCACTTAAAAAATAAAATAAATAAATACCCCCTCAAGCAGCTGCTTGCCACAGAGGTCTGACAGGAGCCTGTCAGTTTATATGCCATAGTAGAAGGTCTGTGAGGATGGCAGGACCTCAGCAGAAAAACGACACATACATCCATGCCTTACCCGGGGCTCGAACCCAGGTCCCTTAGATCAGTAGCCAAGCGCGCTAACCACTCGGCCATGGGACGGCTAAAAATAAATACCCCCTCAAGCAGCTGCTTGCCACAGAGGTCTAACAGGAGCCTGTCAGTTTATATGCCATAGTAGAAGGTCTGAGAGGATGGCAGGACCTCAGCAGAAAAACGACACATGCATCCATGCCTTACCCGGGGCTCAAACCCAGGTCCCTTAGATCAGTAGCCAAGCGCGATAACCACTCGGCCATGGGACGGCTAAATACCACTTAAGTAAATGTTAAGTACCTTTCCTTAACTTAACGGTAAGAGCAACTAGGGTGTAACTAAGTGTTTACGTCCTGGAGGTGGATGGATGGATTTTTTTTTCACATTTGCATAATTACTATCTACGAAGAATTCTCACTGTTCTAAATATAATATTGATTTTTGTTTTTATTAACGAAACCTTCTCTACTTATCGCAAATTATTCTCAAAGATAAATTTTACTTTTTTTTTCAATTTCCTTTCTGAATTTACAAGTCGCCATTTTGTGAGCAGGAGATATATGCGTCAAAATATCGAGCAATAATACTAAGTAGCAGTGGTGAGACATGCGTAGATGTCTCCTGCAGAGTGTGTTTTGGATATCTTGACAATCAACCAATGATTTATGAATCCATGTGTCACTGTCTCAATTGCTTCCGTACAGTCGCTCAAAAAAGTATCCGAACACTATGGTTGATTACAGAATTAAGAAAAAAATCTGGCAACGATATTTTTAGAAGTTAGTGATCTGGCAACCTTCGTGTCACGAAGACACGAAGGTTGCCAGATCACTAACTTCTAAAAATATCGTTGCCAGATTTTTTTCTTAATTCTGTAATCAACCATAGTGTTCGGATACTTTTTTGAGTGACTGTACATGTTTCGACATTGCTGCCTAAGTTAGAAAAATATAAATAAATTTAATTTTCTTGGTGAGAGCAGCTAACCGTTTCTCAGTGAATCTCCTACTCGAACCCTATGGTCCATCTTTGATGAAACTGGACAATATATTCTTCTCTGTAAAGACAAATGCTACAGAATTGTAATCCGACAGGCCTTAACTGGCATAGTGGTTAGGCAGCTAGCGACTGTTTCAGCAAGGCAAACTTTGTGTGTTGTGTTGGCTCTAACTAAGGCAGTGGTCAGCAGTGACTTCGGTCTTAGTAGGGCATGTAAAAGCTAGGAGTAGCTTCTAGGATTCTTCTCTGTCCTATATGTCGCAAATCAAAAAAAAATATAAAAACCACAATGACGTCACATGAATGATTTAAAATCAGTTTTTCGCTATTCTCAATTTCAGCTGCTTTTCATGGTCTGCCACAGAAGAATTTTCTAAAAGATATTTTGGAAATCGATTATCATATTCATCAAGAATCTTATGAGGTCCACCTCGATCTTTTCAAAAGTCCATTTCATATTTTTCTAAAGTGTAAAGAGGAGGGATGATTAAGAATTTCTAACTTGTTCAATCTACCGAAAATCACATTAAAAAAAACTGACTAGAGTTTGAACGCAATTAACTTCTTTGAATCTGGAATTCATGTTAGGCTTGATGATGGCAAAATTTTGTTTTTAGCGAAATTTTCTTTGTCGATCTACAATTTCTCTTTTGCTCCTTTACATGTTTCTGATTTTTGAAATATTAGTTTGAATAAAAAAAAATGCCTAATATAATCAATTATAGTATAATTCATAGATGTGAAAATATTCTTCACATGTGTGGGCATGCGAAAACGTACGATTCTTCGAAATTGAAAAGGAAGATGCAATATTAGCAAGCAGCGTAACATTACTTCGCTATTTACACACTGAAAACACACTGAAATGCAACTTCTGAGCTACTTTTTAATTATCTAGTTTCGTTTTAAATCTTTCATCACCTCTTTTATTCGACAAAAACAATACGTATATGAAATAAAAAACTGTCTCTTCAAGCAACTACCTTCAATACTTCTTGTTCGAAGAGCTGAACTTCAAGCTTCTTTTTTTCTTTCCAAAGTTAATAAGAAACTACGGCGGTTGGCCAAAAGAAGATTTTAATAGCGTTCGCCCTTCTCCGATATAATGTTGTTGACAACAAGAAGAAGAAGACTTGGATGATGAGGAGGAGACAGAGCGAGTGGTTTCTGCTGCGAGAGGCAGAAGCCTCGATGGCGAGTTTTCTAAAGGCAGCGACATACCCGTCCAGCTGTCGCCCCTATCTTCAGATGTAATATACTGAAGAAGACCACCGAAACGAACGCCTTTCAGTGGGCTTGTCGATAATTCGCTTGTCGGCTAACTGTATCTTTGAAGACGTCGTCAGATCGAATAACGGTGGGCTAAACACCGGCTTTGTGTCTCCGGACTGGAGCGGATTTTTGCCCGTTTCCTCTCGGGCCAGTGACAGTGAAGAATTCGGTTAGTTGACGGCGCATGTCCGGCAAGATATAACTCGGTCCAGCCAAGCACGTTCGAGAAGTTCAACGTTGCACGAAGAACAAGAAAAGGATGATAGAGAAAGAAGAGGAGGAGAAAAAAAAAAAGAACAACCGGTGTAGAACGAAGACGGAGAAGATAGCGTGTAAGAGATGCGATGCGAGAAGATCGTATATATCATTTGAGATGGGAGAAACTATAAGCTCTGGCTTTGTTATTTCTTCCTCTGCGCTGTCTTTCTTCCTCTTACTCAATGTTGAGTGTTTTTCTCCTTCATTTGGTTCATTAGTTGACGGTTCAGTAATCGTCGTGTTTCACTGGTTCTAGTCCATGATTAATCTGGATTTTGATAAATTATCCTTTGGTTTTTAAATTATTAATTAAACATCCTTTAGTTCTGAAACACTGTCATGTATGCACTCTCGTTCAGGGGCGAAAATGATGTGAAGCAATTGAGTCAATGAGACTGCACAAATGATGCACCAAAAGTTCTTATAAGTCATTGGTGAATTACGCTATATTAATAAGCTAATGATCTCTGATCTATGAGATTCTTGGTTGACTGGAGAGTGATTGATAGCTAAAAATCAGCCAATGATTTATGAGAATTTTCGATGTCACAATTGCGCAGTCTCATTGTCTCAATTTCAGCCAAAGATTTATGAGAATTTTCGATGTCATAATCTCATTGTCTCAATTGCTTCTATCCATTCATCCACGCTTTGCCACTGCTATCGTCCCTTTGAGTTATCGCGCATCCTGGGGTGGGAAAATTCGAAAGAAACTGACCAACCTGCTGTTTTTACAAGACAGAGCAATCGCAAATACGGATGTGGGGAGAGAGAGAGAGATAAAACATTTACGTGCTTTCATATACATTATAAAAGAATATTTAACAAAGTTAATGATATTACATTGAAAGATGAAAGTTGATGTCCTTTTTCCCAAGTAATGTTTTACTGTTGTAATTTTTTCCTAACTTGGAAAGCAACAAACCGCGCCAGAAAATCCATTCCAAAATGACGAGTGAATTTCCTCAGTCCGTGTGCTGCGAAAATTTCACATTTCTTTCTGAACACACCAGCCAAGAAAAATTCATTGCAATTAAAATAAAAATAATAAATACCCCCTCAAGCAGCTGCTTGCCACAGAGGTCTGACAGGAGCCTGTCAGTTTATATGCCAAAGTAGAAGGTCTGAGAGAATGGCAGGACCTCAGCAGAAAAACAACACGAACATCCATGCCTTACCCGGGACTCGAACCCAGGTCCCTTAGATCAGTAGCCAAGCGCGCTAACCACTCGGCCATGGGACATAGCCATGATATTATATTTATTATTAGCTACTGTTTGCATCAAGAAAAATTATGTGTATATATTTCTGTAAATGAAAAATAAAATATTCTTGAAGATATTTAAGATTGTGTATATGTTAAAAATGCTGTTATTGCTTTGATCATGTTTTAAATATTAAATATTACAATAACATGGGTGAGCTAATGTTCCTAGGTTATTTATATTGCAATAATGCACATTTATTTGAAAAGAAATTAAAATTAAATCATATTTTAAGAGGTCTACTGACCGTAATTGGTAGTCTTTGGGGAATATAGAGTTGTCTATCTCTTTAGAGCACCAGGCTAGTATCAATAATATTCCTCGGTTTGAATTCTATTCTTCTATTCTAGGTTCAACCCATTAGTTTCAACAATAGTAGAATCACGAAAGCCTGGATGCCAAAATTACTTCATTACAGTTTGATAAGAAACATGAGGATCTCTGACTTAAAAAAGAAAAAACTTGGGGAAAAAAGAAAAATACCGATTGCTGAAACGAGGAATCTCGATTCCAGTGTACCCGTTGGCCGGGCAACTCAGCATCTTCCAACTAATCAGCGCTCTCGAACTGGAGTTTTCCTTTTCGGATGCTAGTCTTCCTTTTTTTTCTTTCTCTTGCATTCCATCACCACGGGTCATGTTTTACAGTTAGTTGGCAGACTGGCGGCCGGAGTGAACGTCACCCTGACAGAAAATGGCCTCCCGGCGACAAGAAGCAAGACAAATCGAACGCTCCAAGTCCATCACACTTGTTACGGGATTAGCAGATAATCTCTTAAGTCGTCTTAAGAGTTTCGTAAAGATGCTGTCGTTCCAAGGCCGGAGATGAGAACGTCCTCCTCTAATTACTGCTGTTGAAACAAACGGACAAAGATTAGCGTCTTGCTCATATTCGCCTCGAGACGAGAGACACACACACACAAGCATCCGCTCACTCACACACATGCGCTGACAATGGCGTAGACACGTGGACAGTGGGTGATGCACTCGAGCACAAACACACGACACAAATTCCAGATTGCGACGTGCTTCTGATAGGATGCTTTGGGATTGATCGATGAAAGGAAGAAGTAGTAAAAAAGACGAAATGATGATTTGCATTTTCAGAATTTTTCGTGTTTGTGATAAAAGTGATAAGAGAAGATGGAGAAGTTAAAATTTACCTTTTTCAAACCTTTCTGAAGCGTCTCGTTGCCGAGTGGTTATCGCGTCTGGCTACTAATCCAAGGGACCTAGATTCGAGCCCCGGGTAAAGCATGGATGTTCGTGTCGTTTTTCTGTTTGAGGTCTTGCCTTCATCTCAGACCTCCTACTATGGTGACAGGCTTCTGTAAGACCTCTGCGGCAAGCAGCTGCTTGAGAGGATATTTATTTTTTTTTTTAAACTTTCTGATAATTGCCGATGTAAGTTGCGTTAAATAAGGTAGCCAACTGAGATGATGATTTGCATTTTCAGAAATTTTTGGTGTTCGGCGATACAAGTAGCAATGAAAAAAGATGAAATTTCCCTTTCTGATAATTGCCGATGTAAATTTAAACCTTTCTGATAATTGCCGATGTAAGTTGTGTTAAATAAGGTAGCCAACTGAGATGATGATTTGCATTTTCAGAAATTTTTGGTGTTCGGCGATACAAGTAGCAATGAAAAAAGATGAAATTTCGCTTTCTGATAATTGCCGATGTAAATTTAAACCTTTCTGATAATTGCCGATGTAAGTTGTGTTAAATAAGGTAGCCAACTGAAATGATGATTTGCATTTTCAGCAATTTTTGGTGTTCGGCGATACAAGTAGCAATGAAAAAAGATGAAATTTCCCTTTCTGATAATTGCCGATGTAAATTTAAACCTTTCTGATAATTGCCGATGTAAGTTGCGTTAAATAAGGTAGCCAACTGAGATGATGATTTGCATTTTCAGAAATTTTTGGTGTTCGGCGATACAAGTAGCAATGAAAAAAGATGAAATTTCGCTTTCTGATAATTGCCGATGTAAATTTAAACCTTTCTGATAATTGCCGATGTAAGTTGTGTTAAATAAGGTAGCCAACTGAAATGATGATTTGCATTTTCAGAAATTTTTGGTGTTCGGCGATACAAGTAGCAATGAAAAAAGATGAAATTTCCCTTTCTGATAATTGCCGATGTAAATTTAAACCTTTCTGATAATTGCCGATGTAAGTTGTGTTAAATAAGGTAGCCAACTGAAATGATGATTTGCATTTTCAGAAATTTTTGGTGTTCGGCGATACAAGTAGCAATGAAAAAAGATGAAATTTCCCTTTCTGATCATTGCCGATGTAAATTTAAACCTTTCTGATAATTGCCGATGTAAATTTAAACCTTTCTGATAATTGCCGATGTAAATTTAAACCTTTCTGATAATTGCCGATGTAAGTTGTGTTAAATAAGGTAGCCAACTGAAATGATGATTTGCATTTTCAGAAATTTTTGGTGTTCGGCGATACAAGTAGCAATGAAAAAAGATGAAATTTCCCTTTCTGATAATTGCCGATGTAAATTTAAACCTTTCTGATAATTGCCGATGTAAGTTGCGTTAAATAAGGTAGCCAACTGAGATGATGATTTGCATTTTCAGAAATTTTTGGTGTTCGGCGATACAAGTAGCAATGAAAAAAGATGAAATTTCGCTTTCTGATAATTGCCGATGTAAATTTAAACCTTTCTGATAATTGCCGATGTAAGTTGTGTTAAATAAGGTAGCCAACTGAAATGATGATTTGCATTTTCAGAAATTTTTGGTGTTCGGCGATACAAGTAGCAATGAAAAAAGATGAAATTTCCCTTTCTGATAATTGCCGATGTAAATTTAAACCTTTCTGATAATTGCCGATGTAAGTTGTGTTAAATAAGGTAGCCAACTGAAATGATGATTTGCATTTTCAGAAATTTTTGGTGTTCGGCGATACAAGTAGCAATGAAAAAAGATGAAATTTCCCTTTCTGATCATTGCCGATGTAAATTTAAACCTTTCTGATAATTGCCGATGTAAATTTAAACCTTTCTGATAATTGCCGATGTAAGTTGTGTTAAATAAGGTAGCCAACTGAAATGATGATTTGCATTTTCAGAAATTTTTGGTGTTCGGCGATACAAGTAGCAATGAAAAAAGATGAAATTTCCCTTTCTGATAATTGCCGATGTAAATTTAAACCTTTCTGATAATTGCCGATGTAAGTTGAGTTAAATAAGGTAGCCAACTGAAATGATGATTTGCATTTTCAGAAATTTTTGGTGTTCGGCGATACAAGTAGCAATGAAAAAAGATGAAATTTCCCTTTCTGATCATTGCCGATGTAAATTTAAACCTTTCTGATAATTGCCGATGTAAATTTAAACCTTTCTGATAATTGCCGATGTAAATTTAAACCTTTCTGATAATTGCCGATGTAAGTTGTGTTAAATAAGGTAGCCAACTGAAATGATGATTTGCATTTTCAGAAATTTTTGGTGTTCGGCGATACAAGTAGCAATGAAAAAAGATGAAATTTCCCTTTCTGATAATTGCCGATGTAAGTTGAGTTAAATAAGGTAGCCAACTGAAATGATGATTTGCATTTTCAGAAATTTTTGGTGTTCGGCGATACAAGTAGCAAAGAAAAAAGATGAA
This sequence comes from Ryuthela nishihirai, assembly GCA_038380435.1. NCBI lineage: Eukaryota > Metazoa > Arthropoda > Arachnida > Araneae > Heptathelidae > Ryuthela > Ryuthela nishihirai. The sequence goes on along the minus strand of JAWZYU010000001.1, from coordinate 131,142,203 downwards.
ATTTCCCATGTTCAGAAATTGGCTATACATGTTGCAGCAAAAAAAGTAGTTGAGTAAATTGGAGGTTTGGATTATCGAAATTTTTTAATGTTTGACGATATATTGCAATAAAAAAGATCCGTTAAAGCCAAGTTGAAAAACTCTTAATTCTTTATGCTACACAGCTATATAAAGGTAGATTTGATGAACTTGCTATGCTGTAAAGAGCAGGTAGCCCAGTGTTCGCAAACTGTGTGCCGCGAGAGATTCCAAGTGTGCCGCGAGAGATTTTCATATTGACACTAGATATTCCAAAGATTTCATTTTGACTTGACTTGTGTTATCGACGTGCTTTAATAAAAATCTTTCAGATTTTATCAACTGGGATCAGATTTTATCAACTGGGAAAAAAGATCTTTCAGATTTTATCAACTTGTAAGTATTTATCAAGCTTTTTCGAACTTTTGGTATTAATTTTTGATTATTTCAAGCTATGGAATGGACAAATTTTTAAAACAAACACCGAGTTATGATTAATTATATTTATTGTTATATTTATTTTAAATAAAATGCATTTAACGAAACTTCAATTTTCCTCTTTTTACGTAACCTTCAAAAATTCTTTTTTAGGTGTGCCGCGGGAAAAAAAATTAGATTCAGTGTGCCGCAGAGTAAAAAAGTTTGCGAGACACTGAGGTAGCCCTTTGAACGGAATTTTTTTTTAGGATGATTTGGAACAGTGAAGCAGCATCAAGGTAAAAAATAAAGCTGGGAAACTTAATTCTGCCAAAGTCAAGTTGGGAAACTCTAAATTCTGTCAACGCCAGGCTGAGAAACTTTATGCTATAAAGGTCAATTTGCAAAGCCGTAAAAGAGTAGACCTTTGAAAAGGAATTTTTTTTTTAGAATGATCTGGACAGCGAAGCAGCATCAATGGAAACAATTCAGACAATGGTGGTTTGGGTTGTTTGGGGTTTTATGGAGCATTGGCAACTAAGGCTATAATGCGTCAAACGACATTTCAGACGATCAGACTGGGCAGTTAACGAAATGAAGGTTCCCATAGGTCATTGGTTATTTAACTATCAATTACTTAGCAATAAACCAATGGTCTCTTTCTTCTACTAGGACATCACAGATTATTAGTTGATTGATAGGTGATTTTTAGCATAACAAACGAAAGACTTTAGAGAGCCACTGATGCCTTAACTGCGCAGTTTCGTTGTCTTAATTGATTCTACTCACGCTATATGGGGCGGGGGTGGCTCAGTCGGTAGCGCGACAGGCTCGTAATCTGTAGTTCCCAGGTTCGAGTCCCAGCTGGGTCAGCGTTGAGATTTATCTCCGCAAAATTCCCCCGCCCTGCCCACGGTCAGTAGGGGACACCGATGGGCTTGGAAAGGCCGCCGTCCGTCGGATGGGACGTTAAGCCGTTGGCCCGTGTGCGGGAGAGCCATACCCTGTGCACGTTAAAGAACACGCTGGATGGCCTTGACGGGAGGCTACCATCTGTCTCCCAACAGCTGTTCCAGTGGGTCCCCTCCCCCAATCTTCTCTGAACCTTCGGGGTCCATGTGACCTAGCCATTTAGCCAATGATGTGCAAAAAAATGCCGCTCAGAGGTAAAACAACCCAAACAATCGAAGAATAAAGCTGTAAATATGGAGAGAGGAAACCTTACTATATTGACAAGTAATTAGGTAGAGCGCTTCCAAATTATTATATCCACTTATATATTTCATATTCCACTTATATATATATAAAAATATTTCATATTACACTTATATATTTAAAAAAATTGAAAAAAAAAAACCGACTAAAAACTGAAACGCTTTTCAAAAATTAAATTTTCCCTTCTGAATATTGAAGATCTGAAACTGAACTCTTGCCTAGTGATTAGAATTCCTCATCTAAAACGAAACTCCCTTGTAAAAGTCTCCCTCTAGAACTTTTCAATTCGAAATTTTATTCTTGATACTAAAATACTTCTCCACCCGAAACAAAAGATAGAAACTCTCTCTTTGGAATGTTTCCTTTTGAAATTTTCTCTTTAAAATTAAAATTCACCTGCCCCTAAAAATTTAACTTTTCCTTTAAAAAATTTCCGTGTGTTCAAACATCACTCCTTAAAAAATAAAACTCCCCTTCCCCTAAAAATATTAAAACTCTCCTCATAAAATTGAAATCTCCTCTCCTAAATGATTGAAACTCTACTTAGAACTAAAATTCTTCTTTCTGAAGCTTGAAACTCTGTCCTTAATGTTTATACGTACCATAAAATAAATAAATACCCCCTCAAGCAGCTGATTGCCCCAGAGGTCTGACAGGAGCCTGTCAGTTTATATGCCACAGTAGGATATCTGAGAGGATGGCAGGACCTCAGCAGAAAAACGACACACACATCCATGCCTAATCCGGGGCTCGAACCCAGGTCCCTTAGATCAGTAGCCAAGTGTGCTAACCACTCGGCCACGAAAGATTAAAACTCTCCTGAAAATTCAGCTTCTCCTAAAGATAAAAATTCCCCTTAAACCTCTCCTAAAGACACGCATCCTTTAAGACAGAACTCCCTCGTAAAAGCTGAACTCTCCCGTAATCTCCATCTCCGTAATCTGAATTTTAACTGATTTCAATATGCGAGGAAAACATGTTTTACAGTTTTTTAACTCTCACTGATAAAATTGAGATTAAAAAACAAACAAGCAAACGTCAAACCGAAGTATCAGAATTGGAGATGGGCGACGAAGAAGATGTGGAGAAGCTGAGCAGTGTCTCCTTCTTTCTCTGTACGCCTTATGTATCTCAGAGAGCAAAGCAGTCGTTGGCCGTGACAAACGGCGCAGCTCGAACATTCGAGTCGTTAAGAAATGTGCGCCAATGACGAACGGGAGCCGTCACCATTCCCGGAGGAGCAGAACGCCCGAGCCCGACCCTAAAGAGAACGGCCAGGGAGTTTATTGAGCAGCCCGCGCGGCGGTAACGAGCATTTAGCTTCTTTCCAAATGGTTCCAATTTTGAAACCCTGTGCAGAGTTAAGGCCCGTCGAGATAAACCGAGCCTGCTCTCCCTTTCTCCCACCCACATCGCCCACACCTCCTTTTTCCCCACCCCGATTTATTTTTTTTTCGCGCTTGAGCCATCGACAGGAATTTGAGACGAGAAAATATACGGGCCATTTCATGCTCCAGTTGACGCGCCGTAGATTGCTACGAACGTGGAAAGAATTTTCCTCCCTCTTTCACTCACTCTGCTCTCTCTTCTCCACCCATCTCGCTTCCTCTGCTCATTCACTCTCTTCCTGTCCTTCTCCCTCCCTCCCTCCTTTCCTCCTCCTTCTCCAACTTCTCTTTCTTCCTCGTCTCTCTTTCTCTGGGCTCCAAAACTTTTTACAGTAACCATCGATTTTCGAAAGTTGCTTGTCGTTATCTGCTTCGTTTCCCTGGTTCACTGAGCCAGCCAAGGAGAAGGAAAGAGGAAGAAGAGAGAGGGGGGAAGAAAAAAAAAAGAAGAGAAATAAAGAAGAAAAAGAAAGAAGAAAAACTCCCCGCTCAAGACAATGGATGCCTTCTGAAAGCGTGCTGGATTAGACCTGAACCGCGAGCAGAGGCAAAGAGAAACACTGAGCTCCATTTTATCGATCGGTTGAGAATTCTGGGATGAAACTGGAAATGTAGCCTTGTCAGGTCTCCCATCCAACCAACAAACTGACTGGATAGTTTTTTTTTTCTGTTTTCGCTTCTTCCCCACCCCTTCTTCCAAAGAAGACACTCTCTGTTTCTTCCCAGCTTCACACAGGATTGGACTCGTCAGCCTGTTCCCTCCCATCTTTGCTCTTCCTCTTCCTCCTACCCACATCTCCCCTTCCTCCCTCTTCTACTCCCGCTCCTTCCGCTCCTCCCCATCTCCAACCACCGAGTTTGACACGGGGGACACTATTTGCGCAAACTCTCAAACCAGGTAACAACATCCTCCTGCAGCCCAACAGAGCAAACGGACAGCCATAAAAAGTGATGGTTCGTTGTGTATTCGATTGATATCATCGTTACTGCAAGAGCAACCAGCTCCCTTTGGCTGTCTCTCTGAAAAGAAGCTCGTTCTGTTCAGAAGATGGTGTAGAGAATTTTTTTTTAGGGAAAGTGTTATCTGGTTGCCGTAGAAAAAGTAACTCTTATAACTCTTACCAGGAAAGAGAGTTTCACATGTCGATTTGAGAATAAGAAGAACTAGGAGCTTTAACTAGAAGGTTTCAATACAATTATAGAATTAAAGAGTTTAAACTTAGAGATAAGACGTTTTTCTTCAACAGGACTTATACACAATAAAGAAATCAAATGTTTTTAATTACGTTCTAGTGCTAGCTAGATAGAAATTACTATCGGAAATTGAATTTTTCTAAATTTTTGTTCCAAGTTTAACTTACCATTGGCATTTATGTTGGTCTTAATGGAGTGACCATCCGGTTTTTAAGGTTATAGTACATATATAACACGTGGCCCCGTGTGCGGGAGAGCCATACCCTGTGCACATTAAAGAACACGCTGGATGGCCTTGACGGGGAGCTACCATCTGTCTCCCAACAGCTGTTCCAGTGGGTCCCCTCCCCCAACCTTGTCTGAGCCTTCCGAGTCCTTGTGACCTGGCCATTTAAGGGGCGGGGGTGGCTCAGTCGGTAGCGCGCCAGGCTCGTAATCTGTAGTTCCCAGGTTCGAGTCCCAGCTGGGTCAGCGTTGAGATTTATCTCCGCAAAATTCCCCGCCCTGCCCACGGTCAGTAGGGGACACCGATGGGCTTGGAAAGGCCGCCGTCCGTCGGATGGGACGTTAAGCCGTGGCTCCGTGTGCGGGAGAGACATACCCTGTGCACGTTAAAGAACACGCTGGATGGCCTTGACGGGAGGCTACCATCTGTCTCCCAACAGCTGTTCCAGTGGGTCCCCTCCCCCAACCTTCTCTGAGCCTTCGGGGTCCATGTGACCTGGCCATTTAGCCCATGGTGTGCAAAAAAGTGCCGCTCAGAGGTAAAACAACCCAACCCAACATATATAACACTAATACATTTGGAAACTTTATAACAGACCCATCCAAGCCAAACTTAGTGAAGCGCCACGAGGGAAAAAAACATATCTTTAAAGAACTGAAGAAAAAACTCTCTACTAAAAAACAAAAACATACATTTGTAATGAATAATCAAGAAAATACCTTGATTTAAATATATATATATACATTTTTAATGAGTATTATAAACTGTAAAATCGCATAGTTACGCACTTAAAAATGTGTCAAAGTATTGGAAGAAATGAGCCTGATTTAGTATATTGATTATTCAGTTTGTTTTATGACCCGCGCGATTGGACGAGTCTGATCTAAAAGAAATGTGAGAAATTTTCCAAAAATAAGTTATGTGTACTTTATACGTATGACACCATAGCTTTGTTCTAATGATAAAACTTCCATTTAAGAGTGTTTATGAAAGGTTTGATAATGCTTTAGTATAAGATATCTATTTCTGTCTCCGAACGTTGCTTTCAGTTGCTTTGGAAACAAAGATTTCTTAATGAGCCTGGATCCTAGCTTTCGTGAAGTAAATAAGCCCACATTTCAACTACGCTCAATAAAACTGAAAAAAAAGACAACAAGACGTCATCTCAGCAATTGAGTCAATGAGACTGCGCAAATAGCGCATCAAGACTTATTCTAAATCATTGGCGAATTAAGCTATTTAACCAACTAAAAATAAGCTAATGATCGTTGATCTATGGTAGCACTGGTTGATTGCTCAACTAGGCAGTCTTATTTCCTCAATTGCTTCCATCCACGTTTTGCTACTGCTTCGTTGCTTTCATTTAACAAAAGAAAGCATCGAGTTTATTATCGATTTTTTTGGCTAGCTTTAAAATCGTACTTAACTACAGATTTCTCAAAAAAGAAAAAAGCTCAATGTACAAATATTTCTGTTTTTGAAAGTATTCCTTTCAAAATCGACGATGAAAATGTCATTCATTCTTTAGGATACAATTTTTTACAACGCTACTTTCGCAGCAGTACTGTTAATCTAGTTAATTTAACAATACCGCTGGGATTCTGCAGCAAAACGAATGCATGTTTATGAGTGCCAAGTGAAAAACAATGCGATATTTCCGCTTACAGATGTGGTTTGCACTGAGAGAATGATTGGTAGAGGATGGCGAACGCGCAGATGAATCTGAGCGCAAAAAACGATTATGAAATAGAGGGGATCGTACGTTTAGTGCGCGTCTGTGACGTAGCAAATGACTTAAGGTGCTCAATTGCTGGCTAAATAATCAGACCAATAGCGAATCGTGGATGTAAACAATTGAGTCAATGAGAATGTGGAATTGATGTATCGAAAATTCTTATAAGTCATTGGGGAATTAAACTTTAAATCATGCCAACAGATTAATGATGCTTTATCTGTGAGATCATTGATTGATTGACAAGTGATTGATAGATTAATCAATAAATGAGTTAGAGAATTTTCGAAGGAACAATTGCTTCCGTCCACGTTTTGATACTGGTAAAAATAACTAGTCGCCTCTGGCGAATGTAGAATGCTCGTTTAAAAAAGATAATGAAGCTTGTCATTTTAAGATATAAGCAACCTCTAACGGTGGATATTCAAACTAATGGATAATTCGAAACATGCAAAAGAATATCATTTCTTTAGTACCTGTTCAAACAGGTGAGCGAGTGATTATCATGCTTGGCTAGTGATCAAAGGGACATTGGGAGTGATGATTCTGGATACGAATAAATATTTGCTATCTGATCTAAGGGACCTGGGTTCGAGCCCCGGGTAAGGCATGGTTGTATGTGTTGTTTTTCTGCTGAGGTCCTGCCATCCTCTCAGATCTTCTACTTTGGTATATAAACTGACAGGCTCCTGTCAGACCTCTGTGGCAAGCAGCTGCTTGAGGGGGTATTAGATTAGATTATGTTATCTGCTGAGGTCATTCGCACTATCAGAACTCTGTGGCAAGCAACTACTTGACGGGCAGTTTTTGGTTTTATTAAACCCAAAAGTCTCTTAAAATTAAAATGTTTCCTTTCTCATCTCTAGGGAGAAATCGCTGTTGTTAATATGAAATCCTCGATTATCACATTCTACCATTCAAAGTTCAAAATTCTAACATAAGATATGTGATTTGAAATATTCGGGTAAAGTTTTGCCACTTTCTAAATTTAGCGCCATCTAATGACAAAAAACTAAAACTTTTGGAAGGTTACATGAATGTGAATCCTACCCAACATTTCTTTACCACCTATCTAACACAAAGATGATTTTTTTATTCAGATCTTAAAAAAAGAAGGTGAATAACTACGGACGAAAAGAAAAGGGACAAATGAAAACAATAGCTCATTTAAAAAAAACGAGTTAAATTTAATTGAAGAAAGACTAACGTTAGTCACTCTCTATAGATTTAACGCTGAAGAAAATTTATGCTATCCATCAGAAATAATGCCTAAAATCATAATTTGATGTTAAAAGAAATTGTGAAATATTTCTGAATAATAATAATAAATAAATAAATACCCCCTCAAGCAGCTGCTTGCCACAGAGGTCTGACAGGAGCCTGTCAGTTTATATGCCACAGTAGAAGATCTGAGAGGATGGCAGGACCTCAGCAGAAAACAATACGAACATCCATGCCTTATCCGGGGCTCGAACCCAGGTCCCTTAGATCAGTAGCCAAGCGCGCTAACCACTCCGCCACGTGACGGCTATTTCTGAATACTTCGAAGATAATTCTGCAGACGGTTGTTCCACAGAAATATTTCTTGCACTTTTGGAGACAATTTTGAGCTGGGATTAGGTGACATCTTCAGAAAAGCGTCCATATTTCAATCAACTTCAAGTTAATGGGAAGTGATTGTAAGCATAGATCTAAAAATCTCATTTCAAAGTAATGTAGCTTTTACCAGAAATGTAAATTTTTATTTTGATCCAATGAAATATACGGAAATGAGAAAATTGTAACCTAGTTGCTTAGGATAACTGGAACCACTGGCAAAGCGTGGATGAAAGCATTTGGGTCATTGAGACTGCGCAATTAACGCATCCAAATTTCTTAAATGTCATTGTGAATTAAGCTATCAGTAAGATGTCAATAAGATAATGAACTCTGATCTATGATATCACTGGTTGATAGCTAAAATCAGCCAATGAGATGAGAATCTTATATATCGTTTGAAATATTCGTGTAAAGTTTGCCACTTTCTAAATTTAGCGCCATCTAATGACAAAAACTAAAACTTTTGGAAGGTTATATCAATCTCTGATTTATGATATCACTGGTTGATAACTATGTGTAATCAATGTCACAACTGCGCAGTCCCATTTTCCGAAGTCGCTTTTGCCTCTGACTGTAATCTTAGCACCAGGTAACTTTTGTACTAACTTGTTGCTACTCGGCCATTTTTTCAATCGGTTAAGAATAACTGAATGAATTTTTCACATTTATCTAGTGTTTGATTGAACTTTAATTGCCACTTAGAAAAGTTTCTACCATTCCGTAATATTTAACTATTTTAATGTCATGTTCTCTATACAAATTATTTTATTCGGCCACTGATGATTAAACTTTGATTGATAAAATTACTGGGACTACCACGTTATGTAAATGAAAAGCGATATTTAAAGCTGGATACATAATTTCGGAAATAAACTATTAAGAGAAATGCCTTTTACATAATTCGATCTCTCTGAATTAATTAAATATTAAACAATATTCGCTTAATATTTAAAGAATTCGGAGATTGGAATATTTAGCAGCAGACGTTACTTTTATGCTTCACTCCAAACGCTTTTCGATAAATTTCACAAAAACTGGAAGATCATCACAGAAGTTTCTAAAATTTCATCTGATTTGTAAACGATTTACTTATAACTGTTATTATTTTTTCCGAAATTAAATTTTGGAGTGAATTCTTATGACTGGTAATACTGTTGTTTAACATTTCAGATTCTATAACTCTAATTAACAAGTGAATAATGTTGAAAGTGGAGATTTAGATAAATTTGATTCAGATCGTCAAATTACTTCCAATGACATTTTTCTCCGAAAAGCATACTTTCAGTCATGGGCATCCGCAGAGGGGGGCAAACGGGGCACTTGCCCCCCTCTGGGATCGAGTAAAAAATTCCACAAAAACATAATCGTAAAAATTTAAACGTAATTAATTAATATACATTAAGTATGTGTTTTTGTATTGATGCAATACTCTATTCTATAACTTACTTTTGAAAAAAAAAAAAACCTAAAATATTAAATAATTAAATAAAAATTTATTGATGCAATTATTTGTATCCAAGCTTTGCCCTTCCCCCCCCCCTGGAAAATTTTCTGTGGACGCCCATGCTTTCAGTGTTTTAGACATCTGAATTCCTCCTATTTTTGTAGAAATGTCCCAAAACCTTTAGCAAAATGGTGTGTAATCTCTTTTAGTGATAAAACCCTCGTTTTTTAAACTTTTAATGAAATTTAAAATTAAAATATAATTTTAATATTTAGAGAACAAAACAAGTACAAACAATCCATCGATTAAATCGAATGTCAACTCGATTTACAAAATGAAAAACGTCGGTTTGAAAATTTAAAACCGACTCTCTCCGTCCATTTTCTATTGAGGTGTTCCTCTGCTGCGCATGAACTCGCGCTCCTCTCCCTCATCACTCCTCCCCGTCCTCCCACCTCCTCCCATCCCCGACATAGCCTCGGCCCCGGCAGCCATAGACGAGCGAAAGGGAGCCCGCCGCACTCTCTAGCCATTTCTCAGCGATCGATATTTTAGAGCAGTTGTTATGTGCGGGAGCCTGAGAGGACTGATTTGGATACAGAGGCGGAGTTTCAAGCTCCACCTTTGCGAGGCTCACGTGTGCTCTCTCTCTCTACTCCGTGCTCGCCCGTTGCTATGGTAACACCCAACATGGATGCCGCAAGAGAAGCTCGAGAGCAAGATTTCGTCAATTCTCGAGGGAACTGTAGAGCATTTTAGAGAACGTTTCTGGAAAATGAGACAAAGAGAAGTGCTCTGCGATATGGAAGTCAGGTAAAATGGCGGCGGAAAGAAGCGACTTTTGCGGGAAAAGATTCGCAGTCTCTACGGGAAGGCAGAAAGGAAAGCGCATTAAGAACGCATTAATAACAATTGCTGCTCTTAGACGACATATTCGTTTTTGGGTATTTCTTGCATAACCTTCAGATAAATATCATGCCAATCATGAACTATAAATGCAATTGTAACAAGAATGAAATGAGATCCGATTTTTATGAGATTAGTCAATTTTTCTTTTTCGTTCTTAGATTCGTTCTTAGATCTATTTAACAATCTTTAAAGTAATGGGTTTTGGACCAATCATTTTGTTATCCAAATATGTAGATTTTCAGTGTTTTTTAGAGTGCTTTTTTTTACTTACCAATTTATATTGCGAGTACTTAGTAAAATAAAAAGCATCTACGCGCGGCAGAACAGTACTAAAAAAATTTTCAAAATTATGATTTGCGAACTGTTGATAAACTGTTTACTCGGTAAGATAGTCCAATACTACAAATGCATTAAATAGGTATACGAGAATGATCGTATGAAATTGAAAACAGTTTTGAAACATCTCTACTGAATTATATTTACAAATATTTAATTTGTATTTAAAAAAGTTTCAGAATGGAAATCCTGCACTATAAAGGGAAAAGCGATAACAAATAATTTAATTTCCTGTCAATGGAAATTAATGTTCGTGATAAAGGCGTTCTCCCGAACGAATTTCAGACATTAATGATAATATTGGTCGTTTCAATTATCAGGCTATTATTGAGAAATAAAGGTTTGCTACTAGAATTAACATGTTGACAAATTATAACAAACTTTTTTTTTTTTTTGGGGGGGGGGGGGGGGCTCAGTCGGTAGCGCGCCAGGCTCGTAATCTGTAGTTCCCAGGTTCGAGTCCCAGCTGGGTCAGCGTTGAGATTTATCTCCGCAAAAATTCTCCGCCCTGCCCACGGTCAGTAGGGGACACCGATGGGCTTGGAAAGGCAGCCGTCCGTCGGACGGGACGTTAAGCCGTGGCCCCGTGTGCGGGAGAGCCATACCCTGTGCACGTTAAAGAACACGCTGGATGGCCTTGACGGGAGGCTACCATCTGTCTCCCAACAGCTGTTCCAGTGGGTCCCCTCCCCCAACCTTCTCTGAGCCTTCGGGGTCCATGTGACCTGGCCATTTAGCCCATGGTGTGCAAAAAAGTGTCGCTCAGAGGTAAAACAACCCAACCCTGGCTCATTTTCGGTATTTTAACATTACTTCTCTTCAGGCATTATTCGAATATTCCGGCATTGTTTATAACGCCATACGTGGGAAACAGTTTCGGGTAAAACGAAGTCAGTAAGCGAATTTTTTTTTTTTGGCAAATCGAGGGTAACGAGAAACAATGATTCGAAAATTAGTTAAATGTATTGAGTCCATTTTACGTCAGTAGAAAATAAATCGAAATTTTAAATTTTACCCATTGACTATTTCGCTTATTCTTTGTGGCTTAGTCAAAGTGACACAGCAAATGAACCAAACCGGTGTGAAGATGCAGGAATAGAAACAATTGAGCCAACGAAATTGCGCAGTTGATGAAACTAGGGTCCTCATAGGTCATTAATTAATTGAACTATCAATTACTTGTCAATCTGTCAATGATCTCCAGATCAACCAACTATATCAAAGATTATTGCTTGATTGATTTGTGATTGATAGATCAATAAACCAATGATCTTTGAGAACCATTAATGCCTTAACTGCGCAGTCTCATTGTCTCAGTTTGTTCCCATTCACGCTTTGCACTGACCAACACTAAAAGAATCTCAGATTGGGATTTTAAACCCAGGAACATCTTTTCAGGAGTAAAACAAGTTAAGGTTTGGTTACTGGAATGTTAAGAGCAACATTTTCATAATAATGTGGATATTCGAAACGAGTTTTATGCGTTACGTACATTATTATACACAACTACATTTTTTTTTTCATTTTAAGCTAAGTTTGTATCTTGTTACAGATTTGACTAGCGACAGAGAGTGAAAAAAATGATTTTATTTTGACAAATTTAATCGCTTCTCATTATCTTTAATGAAAACTTCTTAATCTTTAAAATCTGCAGGATTTTTCTACTTATGTTGTGAAAATGAGTTATCAGTTTAAAATTAATGCATTTTTATTTCGGCTTATCTTTGTCACTAGCAGCTGGTTAGAAATTTCGATGATCTGTTTCTTATCATCACTTGAAAATGCTAGAAAGCTATAGTTAAAGGCCTAGTTTAAGATCACGTTCAGTAAGCTTTCTATTTTTTTTTAAACTTAGAGAGCTCCTTTAACTAGAAAAGAAATAATCGAATCATATAATAATTAAATGTAAAACTTTTTCCTTTCACCCTTATTATTCCAAGAGAGCCAATCGGAAAAATAGAAATAGATTTTACATTAAAGTCTATTGATGAGCAGACGATGGTAGTGCACAATGGTTTCGACAGATAATAAATACGAAAATTATCAATCAGTTTCAATCAACCTATGAACCCTGAGAGTCGGTGAGGTCTCATAGTCTCTCCAGATACAATATCTCATAGTCTCTCCTGACGCTCTGTCGGTGAGAAGCCCTCGTCTCTCTTGAGCGGTGAGAGCTCAAGATTTGAAAAGAGATTGCAAGACATGTTTTGAAGATCTATAAATGGGAGAAACAGAACCTTCTGTAGAAAGCAAGAAAATTGTTTACACAACACTCGGAATTCGAATCAGTTCCTCATTGTCTACAACAGTGTCTCGCAAACCTTTTTACTCTGCGGCACACTGAATCTAATTTTTTTTCCGCGGCACACTGAATCTAATTTTTTTTCCGCGGCACACCTAAAAAAGAATAAAAGCAAACTCTAAATAATCTTCATTATATTTGCGCTTTGTTGAAGTCATCAGCCTGGTTTTACTTGAAGATTTGCTCTCGTTCTTTAATTCATAACTCGGTGTTTGTTTTAAATATTTGTCCATTCCATGGCTTGAAATAATCAAAAATTAATACCAAAATTTGGAAAAAGCTTGATAAATACTTACAAGATCCCAGTTGATAAAATCTGAAAGATTTTTATTAAAGCACGTCGATAACACAAGTCAAGTCAAAATGAAATCTTTGGAATATCTAGTGTCAATTTGAAAATCTCTCGCGGCACACAGTTTGCGAGACACTGGTCTACAACGTCACCGATGAAACCACTTTGCCCCTAGATTACTACAAAAACCAAAGTTTTTAAGAAACTTGTAAAAAAAATGAAATTTTTTTGCACTTCCCGTTGATGTACTCAACTGATTTTCTCTCGAAGATCATTTAAAAGCTCAAAAAAAATCCCCATTTATTTACAACAACACATATCTTACAATCTTGACGTTGGCGTCCACTGTGAGATTCTTACCAAACAAGCAAACAACATAAAAAAAACAGAATCCCGGAAAGCAATGCTCTTAAGAGGAAAGATATAGTAACAAATGAGTAAGAGCCATAACGAGATACGGTTGAAGGCTACTCTTGCATCAGTGGTACGAGACGCGGCAAGACTTACTACTGCGACCGTTACTAGGGAGGTTTAAGAGTAAGGGATGCTGCTCTCTCTCTTCGGATGCTGCGTCTTTCCCTGCCCAGCAGGAGGACTTTCCTGTTAAGCGCTCCGATGCATCTTATCCTGCTGGTCACGGTTTGTTAGAAGCAAGGGTAACGTGAGATGTCATTGTTGTTGTTACTGTTGCTCTACTGATGTAGCTGGAAGAGGAAGAGGAGGAGTCATCATATCAAAAAGAGGAACAACTCGGGATTAAAAGAGGGAGAAATTATTTAATCTACATCAATGTATTTTTTTATCCAAAATGAGAAAGACATTAAAATAATTCGATATCTGTTTCATTTAAGAACAAAAAGGAAGCTTTTTTTTTAGTTTTCCCTCTTAGGGGCAGTTGGTAATTTGATGCATTCAGGTTCGAGTCCTTACTGCTCCTGTGTTGAGATTCTTTTAACTAATTCTCCCTCTGACCTCGGAGAAGAAGGGACACCAATGAACTTGGAAATGCCGCCATCTGAGGGATGAAACGTTATGCTGAAGTTCCATGGGCAGGAGAGCCATACCATCTATGTGTTAAGGAGCTTTGGCCTTGAGTAGTTCTTTAACACGCCTTGGAGAGGAGCCTTGAGTCCTTCGGGGGAGTTGGGTTGTTTGGGTTGTTTTACCTCTGAACGGCACTTTTTTGCACACCATGGGCTAAATGGCCAGGTCACATGGACCCCGAAGGCTCAGAGAAGGTTGGGGGAGGGGACCCACTGGAACAGCTGTTGGGAGACAGATGGTAGCCTCCCGTCAAGGTCATCCAGCGTGTTCTTTAACGTGCACAGGGTATGGCTCTCCCGTACACGGACCCACGGCTTAACGTCCCATCCGACGGACGGCGGCCTTTCCAAGCCCATCGGTGTCTCCTACTGACCGTGGGCAGGGCGGGGAATTTTGCGGAGATAAATCTCAACGCTGACCCATCTGGGACTCGAACCTGGGAACTACAGATTACGAGCCTGGCGCGCTACCGACTGAGCCACCCCCGCCCCCCTTCGGGGGAGATTTTCATCTATATTCTAACAGTTCTAAGAAGCTCTGAGTTCTTAGGACCTAGTAATCTGTCAATTTTGTCCATTTTGCGCTAATAAAAGTGCTGCTCAGAGGTGTCTTCATTTACCCAGTTTACAGCCCCTGAGATACAGCCCCTGTCTTTGACATACAGGCCATTGTACCTTTGAGATGGCCTAGTGTTTAGCGTGCTTAGTTAATGATGAAAGAGTTTCGGATTCTGCTCCTGGATAAGGCATGGCTGCTTCATGTGTTGTCTTTCGGCTGTATCTCATTTCTCACAGAACTTCTATGTGACATATTAAACTGACAGGCTCCTGTCACACCTCTGTGGTACACAGCTGCTTGAGGAGTAATTTTTTTATAAAAAAAAAACCTCTTTGAAGTAAAACAACCCAACTGAACTTAATAGCCCAATTCCCTATTTGGAATCTTTCTAATAATGGTTAAATCTTTTGTTGATACTGCATCCCAGACTTTTATTATTGAGAAATCCTTTTCAGTAATTATTTTGGAAAAGAAGTGAAGACATATGTATTCTACATTTTAGTTTTGTAGCAAGCTCTTTTCTGAAATATTCAAGGATTTCTAAAGTATTTAATCAGTATCAATATCGAAGAGAGAGGAAAAGATATGTAGCTTATTGCATTTCGTTGTAGTGAGCTGTTTACAGGAACATTCAAAGATTTCTAAGTTTGCTGCATTTAGTATTAATATGGAGATGAGGAGGACATGTTAGCGTATTCATTTGAGTTGTGGTAAGCTCTTTTCTAGAACGTTAAAAGGTTTCCAGGGTTGCTTTCAAAATGGCGCCTCACATCAGACTTGAAACTATTAAATGGATTATTTAATTCCTGGAGTGCTATCGTCAATAATTAGCAGTTTTTTGCGTGAGTTAACGCATGATAGGAGGCAGCACAGCGACTCTTCAAGAGCAGAGTTGGGTTAGGTTGTTTTACCTCTGAGCCGCACTTTTTTGCACACCATGGGCTAAATGGCCAGGTCACAAGGACCCCGAAGACTCAGAGAAGGTTGGGGGAGGAGACCCACTGGAACAGCTGTTGGGAGACAGATGGTAGCCTCCCGTCATGGCCATCCAGCGTGTTCTTTAACGTGCACAAGGTATGGCTCTCCCGCACACGGGACCACGGCTTAACGTCCCATCCGACGGACGGCGGCCTTTCCAAGCCCATCGGTGTCCCCTACTGACCGTGGGCAGGGCGGGGAATTTTGCGGAGATAAATCTCAACGCTGACCCAGCTGGGACTCGAACCTGGGAACTACAGATTACGAGCCTGGCGCGCTACCGACTGAGCCACCCCCGCCCCTCAAGAGCAGAGAGAACAGTGTGTGTAAATTGAAATACGTTGCGATACCGTTGCAAGTAAGAGCAGAATTATACGCAGTCAGTCGCTGTCGTTTTCTTGCTTTGGAAAGGTGTTCTTCCTTGCGTGGAAGATATTTTTGCAGGCTACGGCTGATCCGGAAACTTAGTAGCGGTATGTGATATGTTACTGTGTTCGGCGAGGTTTAAGTGGTGCGCAGACAGTCTCAGAAATGACTGGAGTGTATAGAGAACAGTGCTTGAAACAAAGTACGTTTTTTCAAGTGGCAAAAACGCTTCACAGATGGACGCTATTTCGTGGGGGACGATATTAGATTTGGGTGATAAAGCATGTTCTTTCATACACTTGATACACTTGACTTTATATACTTGAGTTATTTATGTGATTGCTTGTGCACTATTTAAACCTCTCCGAACAGAGTAACGTATCATAAAACTTTATTCGGTTTCCAGATCTGCATACTATTGTGCTGTTACTTTGCGACCGTATCGCAATGTGTTTTAACTTTCTCACACTGCTCCGTGCCTTTGAAGAATCGTTGTGTTGCCACATATCATATATTAATTCGCACAAAATGTAGATAATTGTTGGTAGTCTACGATTAAACGATCCATCCTCGTATACATACTCAGTGTCAATTTTGGTAAGCAGAAATGCTATGTTATGCCAATAATAAATCAGATTCTGATCACAACAACTTCTTAAATATCGTTTTTATGAACAAAAATGATATATTTGATTGAAGTATTTTATTTATCATGAATCTAAATCTCGATTCTCAGCAAGAGTTTTTCGAAAAGTTTTCCAAATTCCAGTTCTGGAGAAAGATTACTGTTGAATTCAGACTCCTGTTCCCCCCTCCCGTGTACCTTAATCTCACTCTCTCAATGAATCTGAGAACTAAACTAACAAACAACTCTCACAGAAACGAATCTCCTTTTTTCTTTCAAGCAACAATAAACTCGCCATCAGAAATGGGTAGAGAAGCTTTTGGCATTCGGAGCTAAAGTACACTTTGAAGCCGGATGTTTTCACAGCAGTCCTCTGCTGCTCAGTTCTCTTGCCCCTCACTTTTCGTTCACTCCACAAAGGTGTCTTTTGCGCAATGCATTTTTCGCTCTCTCTCTGTTCTCTTTCTCTCTTTCCCTCTTTTTGTCAGAAGACACCCCATACATAAGGATGAGAGGCGGTTAGGGCTTTAGAGGGAGAAAGGGGGGAGGCTGGGGGAGGGGAAGGTGGAAGTGGGAGGAGGAAATGAAGCGGAGCTGGTTGGAGAAGGTGGAGATTGGGAAGGGGGGAGAGACAAGTCCGAAGTTGAGGGTATCAGAAGGAAACCCAAAATTCGATAGCCATGACTTAGAGGCAAGAATCTCACTTGAATTTCAAGGCGAATCGATCGGGATGAACAAAGGCGGGGAGCAAGTCAACACACGACCAAAGAGAGGAGGAGGAGGAACAAGGAGGAAGAGGAGGAGGAATGATGCTAGAGAAGAGGAAGATATTGCTGTCAGCGATGATGCTGCTGATGATTTTCTCCTTGTGCACTGCAAAATAGGTTCATCCAGGCACGTTCGGGCCTCGAAGAACAATGACGTCATAGATGTTTAGAGACATGAGCGATGAAAAAAAAAAGAGTTAAATGACAAAAAAAAATGGGAGGTTTGTTTTTTTTTATTAGAATTTCTGCACTTTATGGTGTAGGGTAGGTAACGAAGCTAGTTTTTTGTTCCATTGATAATAATTACTAGAAAGTTGAATTCTAATAGAAGAAAATTTTTTTTTGTTTCCTTTAAAATATGATTAATTACCTTAAAACGTAAGCACTGTTTTTTTGTAAGAATGAAAGACTTGGTGTTTATAATGGAAATCATATGTTCCTGAAAAGCGTCCGGCTTTTTGTTTTAAGATAAGATCTATATTTATAATTAAAAGTGACTTTAAATTTATTTATGTGCTGAATTTAAGCTTAAATAGGCAATTATCTTGGTAGGAAAATTACTTCTCCAACAGCTTGACACGGCTGACCGCTTCGGAAGGAGTCAAACTACTCAGTCAAAAAGGTCATACAGAAAAATTTGTGAAGGAAGCGAGATAAAAAAAACATACATTAGACAGAGAACATCCATGATTCCTTCAGGAATCGAACCCACTTCCTTTTATTTCGCAGCCAAGCATGCTAACCACTTGTCCACTTGGGCAGCTTTGATATTTAGACAAGTTAGTAATACGATGTATATAGAAGGTAAAAGGGTTAGTGACATAATAGTCGAGCCTTTAATCTGCAAGCAAAGAGACCTGGGTTCGAATACCGAAAAAGGTATGGTTGGATTTTTTTTCTAGGTGTGTTACGTTTAATGAAGTCACGCCCTTAGGTCTGTTTTTGTGACACATTTTTATACTCCGTCGTCAGTGGGTTGCCTGAAGATAAATCTGTTCTCTGCCCACCACACCCTGAGAACAGTAATAGTGACACCACCCTCCACAAAAACAAGAAGTCTAAATATATTTGTCTTCATTTTAAACTTCTATCCTTAAAGATAAATGCACTTCAGTTTCTAGAAGAGTCATCTAAAACGTTACTAGAAAAACTACACTGACATTTTTTCTCATATATCTTAGTACCACTAGGGAAGTTTCGTGACTTGTTATATATGGCTTATCAAACACCTGCCAATCTGTGACATTTAAAAAAGTTTAAAGCTTCAAATGCACAGCCTCATAGTCACCCCACTTATCATTCATGTTATGCGTAGATCGTATAATCATATCCGATGTACCGGGTAATAATTTTACCCCTAACCATCTCTATCATAAAGATATGCCTGTTTGGCATGAGTAAGAACAAAATATATAAGTAAACCACCACTAAGGTAGACCCCTAAGGGCAACCGTAAGAAAAGCTAAAAAAAAAGCAGTAAAATGGTATAAGAAACCTAAAACGGGTAGGTCTCCTCAGAGAACGCTACCGTTTTAGGCCTCTTGTACTTTTTCAAAACAGTATGATCGTAAAGAATCAGAGAAGAAATAATCTCATTGGGATTATTGCTTACAGTCTTAAAAAATCTTTTTGAGGTGCGTTTTACGTGTGTATATATATATGGTCGATGCCCAGGTCTTTATGGAGTTGTCTGTTAGTGACAAACCAGGGGGCATCGACCGCAGTTCTCAAAATCTTGTTCTGTAAGACCTGAATCTTACGAATATTGATGGGTGTAGTATTCGCCCATATGGGTGAAGCATAGAGAATCACCGGTCTGATGGTCATATCACAGAGTAAAAGCTTATGATCAATCATTAAATTGGGTATGTTTCGTAGATCGTAGATCTTATAATCATATTCGATGTACCGGGTAATAATTTTACCCCTAACCATCTCTATCATAAAGATATGCCTGTTTGGCATGAGTAAGAACAAAATATATAAGTAAACCACCCCTTAGGTAGACCCCTAAGGGCAAACGCAAGAAAAGTTTTTAAAAAAAGCAATAAAATGGTATAAGAAACCTAAAACGAGTAGGTCTCCTCAGAGAACGCTACCGATTTTGGCCTCTTGTACTTGTTCAAAACAGTATCATGGTAAAGAATCAGAGAAGAAATAATCTCATTGGGATCATGTTATGCGTCTGATAATCGGTAATTCTTGTTTGGGGTAACATATTAAAACGTAGCGGTGAGATTATAATGAACAAAAAATGTGATCTGCGCTGCTCCCTAAAAATTTCCTTTAAGTTCCGTTTTTCATTTATATCATTTTAATGTTGTTTTTTTTTTTCATTTCTTTTGCTAGAATCCATCAGAAGTAGAACTATATTTGTAAATTCACACCACCCTCCACAGAAACAAGAAGTCTAAATATTTTTGTCGTCATTTTAAACTTCTATCCTTAAAGATAAATGCGCTTCAGTTTCTGGAAGAGTCATCTAAAACTGAAGTGCATTTATCTTTAAGGACAGAAGTTTAAAATGACGACAAAAATATTTAGACTTCTTGTTTCTGTGGAGGGTGGTGTCACTATTACTGTTCTCAGGGTGTGGTGGGCAGAGAACAGATTTATCTTCAGGCAACCCACTGACGACGGAGTATAAAAATGCGTCACAAAAACAGACCTAAGGGCGTGACTTCATTAAACGTAACACACCTTTTTCAAATATATAATTCAAATGAAGCAGAATCTATATAAATCCAATTGAAGTGATAAATTACATTCTTTAAAAACTTTTAAACACTTCTCATGCCACTAATATTGAAAAAAAGAGTTTGCTCAGGTAATCTTCTATGATGTATATCCAAGAAAGATGATCAGCAGTTTATCATTCGATAATTTAATGAACTATATGATGAAAGCAACGTGCCTTCAGTGTTTGAAAGTCGAATATTCAATTCGCAATTCAGGCCCTATGAACTTAAAACGATTCTTACTGTCAATGAATTGAAAGGAAAATATTATATAGGAAAGAAATGAGACAACGAGACTGCGCAGTTGACGAAGGCATGCTGCCAGTTAACAAACGAACTCTCTATTTATTTATTTATACACCTAACAACCATGGTGATGTTAGGGCCAGGCCTTTCTACACCAGGTTCAGTTAAAAACAATACAAAAAGTATAAAGAAAAACAAGAGAATATTTTAAATATATTAGTTGTCATTATTCAATGAAGTGTCATAGTAAATTAATTTAATAGTTTTATGCTTAATAGTAAAATAAATAAATAATAATTTAAAGTTTAAAAATAGAGATCTGAGTAATAATGATATGTTTAATATGTGCATACATATTACACGTATTCACTACCAAAGTCAGGCTGTGAAGGAACAAATTTCCGTTACAGAACGTTAGAATAGAAGGATTGAATTTAACAACTGTAACCATAGAAACTGAAATCTGATTGGTCGAGCTTTCCCATTGTTGAGGGGAAATCCGGTTATATCCTGTTAAACAAAGAAGTCGGGAGCAGGGTTAATAAAAAAGTTGAAGCTTGCATTTCTGACGTCACCTACTGGAAAATTCAACATATTTTGTAAACTGATTTATTCGTGTTGAGATAATTGCTGATAATAAATTTTACGTTCTTTCTCATAATGTGAACAGTTCAATAAAATATGTGAAATAGTTTCTTTACAGTTACAGTAAATACAATTTGCACTATCTGATTTCTTTATCTTGTATAAGTAGCTGTTTAATTTTGCAGTACCAGTTCTCAATCTCAATATTTTGCAAAATTTCAATCTAGACATTTTAATTTTTAGCAATGAACATATATTTTGATCAAGTTGATATCTAAAATGATGTTTAACAGAACTCTGAACTTTAAAATTATTGTTGAGCTCTCTTTTTTCTGATGACTTAAGATAATTTTTAATTTGTATATTATATCTAGGAATATCAGTAGTGTCAGTTAAATTGGTTGCATCTTTGGCATATGAGTCAACTAAAACATTTCCTTCAATTCCACAGTGACTAGGTAGCCACTGAATTTTAATAATGTTTCCTTTTTTTACATAAATCATTACATAAATGTAATAAAAAGATTATCACAGATTGAACTAGGATATTTATTTTCCAAAATATTTTTTTCTATCGAATATAAAGCAGATCTGCAATCATTCAAAATAACAAATTTATTTAAAATATACTGTTTTTGTATCGAAAGTAAAGAAGAATAAATTGCAAAGAGTTCTGCTTGTATAATAGTACATCCTTTTATAAATTTAAACGCTTTATTAATGTTTAATTTAGGTATGCAGAAAGCTGCTGTGGGAGTATATGAGTCAGGAAAACAAGCTCCATCGGTATAAATAGCAGTAAAATTTTGATAGGAATTGTGAATATATGAATCACTTAAAGTTTTCAAAATAGAAATATCAGTATATTTTTTTGTGGATATGTGAGGAATATCCTTGAATATAGTTGGCAAATGATACATCCAAGTGGGTTCATTTCTAATGATATCTCCTTTATGATTTTTATCAAGAATATAATTAAAAGCAGCCTTTTCCTTCACAAAATTAATTCCAGGGTGAAAAAATTTTTCAGTTTGAAATAGATTGATTAGAAAATGATCATGATGCTTGAGATGAAAACTTGTTCGCCAATGCGTTAACATCCATCTATTCTTAAACTGATCAGTACACGAATCGACATGTTTAAAACCTATCAGTTGCGAAGCGTGGATGAAAGGGACATTAAGATTGTGCAGTTTACAAATCGAAGATTCTCATAAGCCATTTTCATTGATTAAGGGTTGGGTTGGATTGTTTTACCTCTGAGCGGCACTTTTTTGCACACCGTGGGCTAAATGGTCAGGTCACATGGACCCCGAAGGCTCAGAGAAGGTTGGGGGAGGGGACTCACTGGAACAGCTGTTGGGAGACAGATGGTAGCCTCCCGTCAAGGCCATCCAGCGTGTTCTTTAACGTGCACAGGGTATGGCTCTCCCGCACACGGGGCCACGGCTTAACGTCCCATCCGACGGACGGCGGCCTTTCCAAGCCCATCGGTGTCCCCTACTGACCGTGGACAGGGCGGGGAATTTTGTGGAGATAAATCTCAACGCTGACCCAGCTGGGACTCGAACCTGGGAACTACAGATTACGAGCCTGGCGCGCTACCGACTCAGCCACCCCCACCCCGCAAAGGTAGCATAAACGGGTTGTTTTGGGTTGTTTTACCTCTGAGAGGCACTTTTTTGCACACCATGGGCTAAATGGCCAGGTCACATGGATCCCGAAGGCTCAGAGAAGGTTGGGGGAGGGGACCCACTGGAACAGCTGTTGGAAGACAGATGGTAGCCTCCCGTCAAGGCCATCCAGCGTGTTCTTTAACGTGCACAGCGTATGTCTCTCCCGCACACGGGGCCACGGCTTAACGTCCCATCCGACGGACGGCGGCCTTTCCAAGCCCATCGGTGTCCCCTACTGACCGTGGGCAGGACGGGGAATTTTGTCATTGATTAAGACATCAGTCAGTTATCAATTAACTAATGATCTCGGAGATCAAAGATCATTAGCTTGTTGAATTCGGAATTTTTGTTGAATTCAGCTTAATTCACCAATGACTAGTAAGAATTTGTGATGCTTGCCGCGTCACATTCACTCGACTGTTTCCATCCATCTTTCGTCACTGAAACCTATATGTTTATTTTTTACATATTTTTCAGAATATGCTAACGTATAAAGTCTGGATTAAAAGGTCCGGGTAAGTTATTTTATCGGGAAATATATTAGGACTCTTTTAGCACATAGTCGAAAACACGAAAACGGATAAGGAGAAACATTGGTTAATGCGAAACTAATGTGGTCCATTGCGGCGACAATACTTTTACATGAATAAATATTTTTTTATCGCGAAATAGATAACACGAAAAAATCGCTTAAAGCCAAATTTTCTAATGTCCGACAAATTAAATTCCACTTCAACTTCCGCCCTGCCCACGGTCAGTAGGGGACACCGATGGACCTGGAAAGGCCGCCGCCCGTCGTGGCCCCGTGTGCGGGAGAGACATATCCTGTGCAAGTTAAAGAACACGCTGGATGACCTTGACGGGAGGCTATCATCTGTCTCCCAACAGCTGTTCCAGTGAGTCTCATCCCACAACCTTCTCTGAACCTTCGGCGTCCATGTGACCTGGCCATTTAGCCCATGGTGTACAAAAAAGGGCCGCTCAGAGGTAAAACAACTCAACCTACTTCAACTTCTTCGTATGATACCGAATTTATAGACGTATCGAAAGACGTGATCTCAACTACTGTTTAACAACTTTTAAACAGCTTAAAATATTTTGCTAATTAGTTATTTCAAAGCTGCTGTAAATACACTAGTGTGTTTACCCTTGTCCCTGGGAATCAGGTTAATAATTTTTTCCCTCCTGAGATGGGGGTCGACAGGAGAGAAGGAGGTGGGGGGGGGGGAGAGAAGGACAATTGACCCTTCCTCCCATTGGAAAAATCGATTGAAAAATTAATTTATGTTGAACCTTTTTGTTTTCAGCAGCATATTATTTATTTTCATAAATGTCAAAATATTTTTACCTGCGTTTTCAATAATAAGTTTCCATTTTTTTCGTTTTGTTTTTGGGCATCCATATCGCATTGTGGCATGATGTACACGTGATTATTGTTATTTTAGCAGCTGCGCTCCTTAATGAATAAATCGATCTAAATATTTAATTTTTTTTGCACACACACCGCGGAAAAAACCCGGCTGCATACTATGACGGTAGTTTTCTGCGCTCCATTCAGATTATCGATCTTGCTTATCCTTGATCAGGGAAAACATTCATAATGAAGTCTGGACAGGATTTTTACACAACAACGGAGGTGGCCTCGCAGAAAACTGGAGCGTCTTAAAACGAAGCCAATATCAACGACGTAGGTGGCCTCACAGAAAACTGGAGAGTCTTAAAACGAAGCCAATATCAATGACGTAGGTGACTTCACAGAAAACTGGAGAGTCTTAAAACGAAGAAGTTATCAACGAAGTAGGTGGCCTCACAGAAAACGGGAGCGTCTTAAAACGAAGCCAATATCAGCGACGTAGGTGGCCTCACAGAAAACTGGAGCGTCTTAAAACGAAGCCAATATCAACGACGTAGGTGGCCTCACAGAAAACTGGAGCATTTTTGAAACAAAGCCATTACCAGCAACGGAGATGTCCTCTCTGAAAATTGGAGCGTCTTAAAACGGAGCCATTACCAACAACGGAATTGGCCTCCCAGAAAACTGGAGAGTCTTAAAACGAAACCAATATCAACGACGTAGGTGACCTCACAGAAACTGGAGAGTCTTAAAACGAAGAAGTTATCAACGACGTAGGTGGCCTCACAGAAAACTGGAGCGTCTTAAAACGAAGCCAATATCAGCGGCGTAGGTGACCTCACAGAAAACTGGAGCGTCTTAAAACGAAGCCAATATCAACGACGTAGGTGGCCTTACAGAAAACTGGAGCATTTTTGAAACAAAGACATTACCAGCAACGGAGATGTCCTCTCTGAAAATTGGAGCGTCTTAAAACGGAGTCATTACCAACAACGGAATTGGTCTCCCAGAAAACTGGAGCGTCTTAAAGTCAAAAGCGGAGGTATCCTCGCAGAAACTGGATCAGTAAGGTTGCCAGTTTGTTGTGAGGTCATTTCTGTTGTTGAAGATGGTTTTGTTTTAAAACGCCAAAAAGTTTGAAATGTTAACAACGCTAAACAGCTGAAACAACTTTCTATATGACCAAGTCCAACGTCATCGTCGTCAGTGCACTGCACGAGCCAATTAAAAAGACCACAAGGTGAGGTCGAATAAAGAATCCAACTTCTCTAGTTCCGGAATGGGAATTGTGTTTGTAGTGATGGTAGGGGGGCGGGTAAACTGGGGGATCGCGCTCTCCAACCCCAGTCACGCAACAATGACCTCTCACCTGCTTTCGAGTGAAGATGGGCGTGACCTTGTTTAAATTACGACCTCCAAACTAACAAAGCATTCCCAAGCTCGATCCGAAACAGAAAAAAAAAGGGGGTGGGGAGGGATGATTCTCACGGCGCCCCTCCCAATCCATTGTCAGCGCTGTTTTCCATTATTGATTGTCATATAAAGCTAAAAGTTCGAGGGCCCTCTTTGAATGGATGACCTTTCGAGGTTCGGTTCGCAGTCGACGTTTAAAGAGCTTGATTCAATGAAAGTCAGTTGAGAACTGCCATTCATTTAATTGATTTGCTGCTACCAACGGATTGCGTGATATAACTGCACCTTTATCACCTTTGAATTTTCTTCTGTGGATGGCCGTTTGTTAGAGAGGTGTACGGACTCGCGCGTATTAATATCTGTGGCATTTTACGACCTTGTTATACAATTCGGAGTGTAATTCCGTCTGTAAGAAGTAATTAATGTGTTTTTTTCAGTATCAGCCACTTTTTTTGTCTAAGGATTTGAATAAAATATTGAAAAGCTAAACAAGGACTTCAATAATCGTTGCACAAACATTTTTTTTTATTTGCGACATATAGGACAGAGAAGAATCCTAGAAGCTACTCCTAGCTTTTACAGGCCTTCTCATACAAGGACATGTCCTAATAAGACCGAAGTCACTGCTGACCACTGCCCTAGTTAGAGCTAACACAACACACAAAGTTTGCCTTGCTGGAACAGTCGCTAGCTGCCTAGCCACTATGTGTATATTGTTAATCAGTTTAGGATACAATCTTTATTTAGGTAGTCATTGACGCCGAGCAATTGGCCATCGCTTCGACTGTCATCGTAGCTCATTGGTTGATGTTCGATCGTTCTCATCGATCATTGGTTGATTGATGGGCCATTGACCTATGGATCTACGTGAACCTTTAAAACATCAACAGTTTTATAGCGTGACTTCAAAATTCTATTCACAATACAACACTTGTTAAATACAATATTCTAGTAATTAGACACTTAATCCCAACTATATACTACGATTAAATTTAGCCTACTACAATAAGCAAAACAGACAAAGCATTCCCCCTGTTCGAATCCCAGCTTGGTCAGCGTTGAGATTTATCTCCGCAAAATTCCCCGCCCTGCCCACGGTCAGTAGGGGACACCGATGGGCTTGGAAAGGCCGCTGTCCATCGGATGGGACGTTAAGCCGTGGCTCCGTGTGCGGGAGAGACATACCCTGTGCACGTTAAAGAACACGCTGGATGGCCTTGACGGGAGGCTACCATCTGTCTCCCAACAGCTGTTCCAGTGGGTCCCCTCCCCCAACCTTCTCTGAGCCTTCGGGGTCCATGTGACCTGGCCATTTAGCCCATGGTGTTCAAAAAAGTGCCGCTCAGAGGTAAAACAACACAACCCAACCCCCTACTTTTAGCAGTAACTTTATTGCAACATCAAATTACATAGTGTGATCATTTAATTCGTGGACAGAAGCAAAAAGTTGCATTAAATATCATGCTCTGAATCTTCCTGGCATTTGTCTTTCTCAAAATACTCTCTCCCTTCAACTTCACACATTTTTCCATGCATTAAAAAAATCTTTGAAGCCATTTTTCGAAAGCGTGCGAAGTGTTGTCGTTGTGGCTCTGCAAGCTACGTCATTGGAGGCGAAATGTTTCCTTTTCAAAGCTTTCTTCAGATATGGAAAGAGGAAAAAATCGCAAGGTGCTAAGTTCGGGGAATATGGAGGATGTGGCAGAACCTCAGCATCTATGGCAGTGATCACTGGCTGCACAATATTAGCCGTATGGGGCCTGGCGTTGTCATGACGAAGAAACCAAGTCACACCAGAAAGACGTTTTATGAATAGCAAGCCGAAGTTTGGTTCTGACCTTCGAGTAGGCTTATTCATGGTTGTTCCACGAGACACAAAGTGAGTAACGAGAACACCTTTGATGTCAAAAAACACAAAAACCATTTGTTTCCCAGCTGAACGAGAAACACGAATTTTCTTGGGTCTCGGTGAATCGGGATGCTTCTATTGACTCGACTGTTGTTTTGTTTCGGGATCATAGGGAAAGATCCAAGTTTCATTGCAAGTCACAATTCGACTCATGAAGGTTGGACACTGGCTTTCGAAACGATTAAGCATCTTCATTTTTTTGTTCTGGAGTCAAACTGTGTGGAATCCATTCAGCACAGATTCGTGACATTTTCAGATGGGTTTTCACAATCGCGTGAGCGCTTCCGTATGAAACTGACATTTTTACAGTCACTTCACGAAATGTTATTCATCTGTCTTCATTCAGGATTGCCAGGGGCTCTTTCGATTTGCTCAGGAGTTATTGAGTAAGAAGGCTGGCCGGGTCTTGGGTCATCAGAAACAGATTCGCGTCCTTCTTTGAATCGCTTGTGTCACTTAAAAATGACAGACCTACGAAGACAGTCATCACCATAGGCTTCACTCATCTCTTCAAAAGTCGCAGCAGCACTTAGGCTTTGCCTAACACAATAACGAATGACATACCGCTGTTCCGTCTGAATTTCCGACATTCTGAACGAACGTCAATGACACGCAAATCGAATCACAGTCTTAACACAACAACAGTAGACGCCAAATGACCTTGGCACGTGGAGCCCCCTTCGCAGAGGTCTAGTGTTACTTTGGAATAAAGCGCTACATACGAGTACTTATGGCGTCAGTCCACGAATTAAATGATCACCCTTTATTAAAAACGAATCATACTCTTTACGTCTCAGATATAGTGGGAGAAGGGGACTATCTGGACAGTTATTAGGAGACAGACGGAAGCCTCCCGTCAAGGTCATCCAGCGTGTTCTTTAACATGCACAGGGCATATGTCTCTTCCGCACACAGTGCCACGGCTTAGTTTCCCATCTGACGGAAGATGGCTTTTCCAAACTCATTGGTGTCCCCTTTCTCGCAGAGAGCTGGGGGGGGGGAGGTCACAGATAAATCTCACAAAGCTGACTCAGTGGGGAGTCGAACGTGGAAACTGCAGATTACAACCCTGTTTACCGACTGAACCAGCCTCTTCTGCTAGCTATTAGAAGATAGAGGGAAGCTCCCCGTGAAAGCCATCCAGCGTGTTTAGGGTATGGTTCGCTTGCAGACGGGACACTGCTTAACATTCAACACGATGGACGATGGTGGCCTTTTCCAGTCCATCGGTGCTCCCTTTTTCATCGAGGGCAAGATGGAGATTAGAGGGAGGGACTGAAGGATAATTTGTACAGTCGCTCAAAAAAGTATCCGAACACTATGGTTGATTACAGAATTCAGAAAAAATGTCTGGCAACGATTTTTTTTTTAGAAATTAGTGATCTGGCAATCTTCATGTCACGTGATTACAGAATTCAGGAAAAATATCTGGAGCGTGTACAGCAACTGTGCACGCTCCAGTTACCGTTCACAGCAAACTGGAGCGTGTGCAGTTACTGCACACGATCCAGTTTGACTGGAGACTTACTGCACACGCTTCAGTTTGCTGTGACTTACTGCACACGCTCCAGTTTGCTGTGAACGGTAACTGCACACGCTCAATATTTCCGTGAGTGAGCCCACACGATCCAGGTCTTTGTGAGCTCACACCATCCAATGTGCTGTGAACATTAACCGCAACCGCTCCAGTTTGCTGTGAACGGTAACTGCACATGCTCCATATTCATTGCATTATATATTCATACGCATTATATATATTAAAAAAAGTATCCGAACACTATGGTTGATTACAGAATTCAGAAAAAATGTCTGGCAACGATTTTTTTAGAAATTAGTGACCTGGCAACCTTCGTGTCACGTGACACGAAGGTTGCCAGATCACTAATTTCTAAAAAAATCGTTGCCAGACATTTTTTCTGAATTCTGTAATCAACCATAATGTTCGGATACTTTTTTGAGCGACTGTACTAGTGTTCGAAACCAGATAAAAAATTGCTGGTTGTTTCAGGTTTTTAAAACCAGAAATGTTTAGAAAAAGGAATGTTGCTTTATTTGGTATGATTAGGTGCGGCTCAAACTTCTTTAATTGTAGAGTATTTCTCATGACAGATTAAAAAAAAAGACATTTATGTTTGTATAGTATCTCTACTGATGAAGACATGGATATTATGCTGATATTTCTTCTAAAATCCTCACTTTGACGAACTTCATTGACAGACTCCTGTTAGGCTTACTTGTCAAGTATTTGATTGAACATAAATTTAATTATATTTAACAATTTCTTTTTATTTTAAAACTCACTTGACTCTAACTTTTAACCCCTACACTGGGGTTTTTTCTTTAGTTATCACATCAGGATTTTTCACTCCATGATTATGAGTCATACACAGTTTATAATATTTCTCAGCAATCATATTAACAGAAACTTTTCAATTCAGTGAATTTTAGTGTGTAAGTAATTGAAACAACGAGATTACGTAGTTGAACGCATCGATGCCTGTAGTCATTGGATGATTGAACAAGCACTTCTTAATCAACCAATGATCTCATAGATTTTGATCTATGAGATCATTGGTTGAATCAACTGAATCAACCAATGACCGATCAAAATCGCCAAAGCTTCAACTGCGCAGTCTCATTGTCTCAATTTCTTCTATGCAAACTTCGCCACTAATTTGCATATTTGGGAGATTTTAATATTTGTGCATCCAATCAATAAACGATTCCTGCTGTATTGGATTTCAAATAAGAATGGTGAGAGTCTCCTTTTGAATTTAGGCTGGTGTACGAGACTTTGTCTTATGATATTTAATAAAGAAAGAAGGTTCGCTTCAGAGGAATGAAAGGCAAGGTTACAGAAGGGATACAAAATCAGTTGATAAATTTCTCTGAAAAGTAAATTTTAATCAGATGATAAATTTCTTTGAAAAGTAAGTTTTAATCAGATAATGAAATTTGCTCGAAAATCCGTTGATAAGCGGTTCATAAATGATTATCAATAATCAGGGCGGTCAGAAATCTCAAGAGTTGGGTAGGGTTGTTTTACCTCTGAGTGGCACTTTTTTGCACACCATGGGCTAAATGGCCAGGTCACAAGGATCCCGAAGGCTCAGAGAAGGTTGGGGACCCACTGGAACAGCTGTTGGGAGACAGATGGTGGCCTCCCGTAAAGGCCATCCAGTGTGTTCTTTAACGTGCACAGGATATAACTCTCCCACACACGGGACCACGGCTTAACGTCCCATCCGACGGGCGGCGGTCTTTCCAAGCCCATCGGTGTCCCCTATTGACCGTGGGCAGAGCGGGGAATTTTGCGGAGGTAAATCTCAACGCTGACCCAGTGGGACTCGAACCTGGGAACTACAGATTACGAGCCTGGCGCGCTACCGACTGAGAGCCCCCCCCCCCCCCGCCCCAATCTCAAGAGTGTAGGAGACCATTTAGGGACATAAGAAAGATTTTGCAGTCAATAAATCCCACTCTTTACTAATGGATTATTTAGAAATCGAGATTTTTTTAGCAGCTTGTCATTTGACCTCTCGGGTACTGTGGGTGTCAGGGGGCCATGACTCTTATGACCCCTTCCTTATGACCATCACTGTTTACGATACAGTTCATAGACAACTGTTTGACCAGAAACATACTTATACTATTTCCTCGAAGTCTGAGAAAAGATTGTTTCTGAAAATTCAACTCTCCCTTTGACTATTCCTTTCCTTGAGTGCTTAAAAGTATTTGTGTCAGGGGAGTCGATCTTTACAAGGAAACCCCACAGGGGTCTTAGAGGAATCGCCGTCGCTAACTGCTTGTAACCCAGCAACAGGCTTCATTAACCAGAGCTCCACTGTCGGCGGCAGTCGGACAACTCGAGTTCATTAGATTTGGGGAGGACGTGGTCTGTGGAAGAGAAAGTGTGGCAGTGGAGCAAACAACTGGGGGGAGGATGGAGAAGGATTCAAAGAAAAAGGCAGCGAGGACAGAGGAGACAATGTCGATCTTTATGTAGGAAATTTTGCTATGGATACGTTTCTGTGCTTAATATTTATTTCCAAAGGTTTTTCTCCATTTTTTATGTTTGTTTTCTTTTGAAATAGCTGGAAGAAAATGGTGTAGTCTGAGAGAAGCAATATCCAGTAATTATTTGTACTAGGCGATGAGAGAGATTCTGGAAACCAAAATGATTTTTTAAAAGGGAAGTGAATTAATTTCTGTTAAGATATTTTTATCGCAGTGCAAAGAAATAGGAAATTTTCAGACAGAAAAATAAATGCGAGCGCATTTTACCGAAATATAAACCAATGTTCCATTTGTATTAAAAATAGATTATGCTAGCCGAGGGTGGGTTGTTTTACCTCTGAGCGGCACTTTTTTTGCACACCATGGGCTAAATGGTCAGGTCACAAGGACCCCGAAGGCTCAGAGAAGTTTGGGGGAGGGGACACACTGAAACAGCTGTTGGGAGACAGATGGTAGCCTCCTGTCAAGGCCATCCAGCGTGTTCTTTAACGTGCACCGAGTATAGCTCTCCCGCACACGGGTCCACGACTTAACGTCCCATCGTACGGACGGCGGCCTTTCCAAGCCCATCGGTGTTCCCTATACTGACCGTGGGCAAGGCGGGGAGTTTTGCGGAGATAAGTCTCAACGTTGACCCAGCTGGGACTCGAATCTGGGAACTGCAGATTACGAGCCTGGCGCTGCTAGCCGAGGTTTTAGTCTTTAATGACTGTTTAACGCCAAAGGCATAGTACAGAATTTGAGTGATTTATTTTTGCACTAGAGTCGAGACGGAAAAAAGGTAAAAGGACGCCAAAAAGACTGGGTTTCCGTTGGCAGTGTAACATTTTACCATTCTTCGTTTCAGCTGTTTTTTTTAAAAAATGACTTGAAAAATGCGAGAAATATGCACAAATTTATTAATATTTTGCCCCCGTTACCCTTACTAGTATTCTCAAGAGGAGGATAGCCCCTTCCCCCTTCCCTCCCAAGATCCTGCCCTTCCTTCTTTAATGATATTTCAAAAAGGTATAGCAAAACAAAAGTGATCAGACGTAAAAAAAATACTCACCTTTAAAAATTCATATTTGTGAAAAATCAAAATTGTTTCTATTAATATAATAAAACAATTATTCTATTGGGTTCGGGTCCCTTGACAACGTGGCATGATTATGGGTTTCTGTATGTGTTTGTCTATTGCATGAGAGGAACAGAACAAGCCCAATCAACAACCAGGACAAAGCCCAATGGGGTTTGGTTTTTTTTCCTCCTTTTGTGTGGGGGGGGGGGAGAATCTCTCTTTCTTCCCTTCTCAAAAACATAAAAAAAATTACTTTAATTGCACAATGATGTTTAAATTCTCTTGTAGGTTTTTAACATATTTTTATTCAAAGCAAAAATGTGTCAAAAATATTAAATATTGAAATAGACAAATCAATGTCAGTTTTTAATAATTAGCATAATTTATTTTTAGCGAGAAATGTATACCCAAAACTGTCATATCTGATTTATAAGGTGATTTGTTTTTGAGAATTGGCTGTAGACATGGAAGCTGAAGGATTTGTATATGCCATTTCTTTTTAAATCTCTGAGCAGTACTTTTGTGAATACAATGGGCTAAATGGACGAGTCAGAAAGACCCCAATCCTAAGGGTTCAGAGAAAGTTGGAGAAGGGGTTCCACTGGGCAACTGTTCGGTGGCAGATGGAAACCTCTCTCCAAGGCCATCCAGTTTTTTCTTCAATGTGAACTGAGTGTGACTCTCCCGCACACGCAGTCACGATATCGCCTTTTCAAATTCATTGATGTCTCGTTTCTCATCTAGGGCAAGGAGGGGACAATGAAGACGAATTTTAAATCAGGAACAGCTGAGACTCGAACCTAGGACATCAGATTAAGACCTTGAGCGCTATCGACTAACCCTGCTCCAGAAGAAGATGAAAAAGGAAAAGAAAAATCTGATTGAAAACGTTGAACTGATGAATATTTGGTTAAATTAGGAAAGGTGTCCACAGTCCTGATGACCAAATGGTTAGCGCTCTTGGCTGCTAATTAAAGGGACCTGGGTTAGAGCCCTGGGTAAGACATGGATGTTTATGCTGCCTTTCTGCAGAGGTCTCGTCTTTCCTACAGATCTTACCTACCGTATATTAAACTGACAGTTTCCTGTCAGAGTTCTGTGGCAAGCAGCTGCTTGAGGGGATAATTTTTTTAGGCGAAAGTAAGAAAAAAAATGACAACTGATATATTACACCATCAATTGGAATCAAAATTTATTGTAGAACCACAAAAAAGTCAACAAGTGTCTTTTTGAATCGAAAACATTGTTATACTTTTCAATCTAGAGCAGTGTCTCGCAAACTTTTTTACTCTGTGGCATACTGAATCTAATTTTTTTCCGCGGCACACTGAATCTAATTTTTTTCCGCGGCACACTGAATCTAATTTTTTTTTCCGCGGCACACCTAAAAAAGAATAAAAGCAAACTCTACATAATCGTCATTATATTTGCGCTTTGTTGAAGTCATCAGCCTGGTTTTACTTGAAGATTTGATCTCGTTCTTTAATTCATAACTCGGTGTTTTTTTAAATATATGTCCATTCTATGACTTGAAATAATCAAAAATTAATACCAAAATTTGGAAAAAGCTTGATAAATACTTACAAGATCCCAGTTGATAAAATCTGAAAGATTTTTATTAAAGCACGTCGATAACACAAGTCAAGTCAAAATGAAATCTTTGGAATATTTAGTGTCAATTTGAAAATCTCTCGCGGCACACTACTGTGCCGCGGCACACAGTTTGCGAGACACTGATCTAGAGAAACAGAAATTAATCCTCATTAACTGAAATTGATCGCCGAAAATCAAAGAAGATGGCATGTGATAAAAAAAAATTAGTACATCAGAGAAACGATAATAATCAAAAGTTTCTTCAAGTTGCCACCTAAACCCAAGCCACTTCATTCATTGAAGGAACTAATCAGCCTAATATCGCCAAACACGAATAAAAAGGACACCCCAGCAACTTTTATCGGCAGAGTTTAGAATGACTAGCAGATAAGCAGTGATATACGAGCCCGCATGAAGGTGAAAGTTCGTCCCCTCAACGTGCGAACGCTGTAATTTAGGGGTAGAACGATACTGCGCTTTTTGAAAGGTAAGTATAGGCTTGAGCAGCTGGTTGGAGGTTGTTTAGCCTCTAAGTGTTCCTAATATTTCACAGGTAGGTGTTCATAAAGACCACGCGACTGTAATCACAATCTCATCGCTTTGACATGTTGGTTGAGATTTATTGGCAAGGTGATGGGCTCTCCGCACTCCGTAAATCGTGAGACGGGGCTAATGGTTATGGAACGCAGAACTAAAGATGGGGAAAGGAGCACTTGGAGGGGGGGGGGGGTCGCTGGGTTGTTTTGAAGGATGGATTTGCAGCTAGTAAATTGCGAGGTAGGTATGTGTGTAATTAGGGTAATGCGTTGTGTTTCGGAATGACTGTTATAATCCACGTAGAAGCTTGCTTTAAAAATTAGCTTCTTGTTGTTATGTGATGATAAAAACAATAGATTGTCATCAAGGAAGATATCATTCTGATTTTAGCCTCGATATCAATTTTTAGAGGCTTGAGACTATGAGCAGCTGGAGCAATACCTTCATGAGACACAGAAAATTGTGTAGGTAGAAAGTTCATAACATCAATTAGAGGAGATCTTGATCAGCTGCCGGTAGCTCAGAGGTCAGAACACCTGGCATGTCATCAGGAGATCGTGGGTTCGTATTCCACCGGAATGAAGACTCTAAAAAATTGATATCGACATTAAATTCATAGTTATATCTTCCTTGATAGTTGAATAATTGTGTCGAAAAGTCCACCATTGAGTTTTATTTGTGTTAATTCTCTCCTTTTCCTCAACGAGAAACGGAACATCAAAAGGGTTATAAAGGCAGTCGTCCGTTAGATGGGTTGGGTGAGCGGCACTTCTTTGCACACCATGGGCTAAATGGCCAGGTCACAAGGACCCTTAACGCTCAGAGAAGGTTGGGAGAGGGGACCCACTGGAACAGCTGTTGAGAGACAGATGGTAGCCTCCCATCAAGGCCATCCAGTGTGTTATTTAACGTGCACAGGGTATGGCTCTCCCGCACATGGGGCCACGGCTTAACGTTCCATCCGATGGACGGCAGCCTTTCCAAGCCCATCGATGTCCCCTACTGACCGTGGGCAGGGCGGGGAGTTTTGCGGAGATAAGTCTCAACGCTGACCCAACTGGGACTCGAACCTGGGAACTACAGATTACGAGCCTGGCCCGTTAGATGGGACTTAATAATAATAAAAATAAATACCCCCCTCAACCAGCTGCTTGCCACAGAGGTCTGACAGGAGCCTGTCAGTTTATATGCCATAGTAGGAGATCTTAGAGGATGGCAGGACCTCAGCAGAAAAACGACACACACATCCATGCCTAATCCGGGGCTCGAACCCAGGTCCCTTAGATCAGTAGCCAAGCGTGCTAACCACTCAAATTAAGACTAATTAATTGGTCTCCCATCTTAATTAAATTAAGACTAATTAAATTAAGATGGGACTTAAAGACCAGGTAAATTAAAGATGGGACTGCTGGCCACGTATGCAGAAGAGCCATATCCCGTGAGCGTATATAATATTATAAATTATTTTACTTACTACTCCAAATTAATAAATGAATTAAAGATCAGCCATGAAATAGGACTTTTTATATGTACTAGCTTATTTACACAAATATGCAAAACCCCTACCAAGAGAATTTCAGTTATGTCAATTGGAATATAACTTCGAAGCTCTGTAGCTTCTAAAATATGCATTTAATTGAAAAATGTGACTGAGATAAATTAAAGATCATGAATCAAATCTATTTAAATCCCAATTTTCAACAATATTTGTTCAGTATTTAAAGAGTTATAGACGCTGGAATATTTAACAATAAATAACTTGTTTTATAAAAGTTACTCATAACTGTTTCCTATTGAAATTATCATTTTTCGAACTTCTGGAATGTAAATTTATTTTAGCAAATGGTTTGAAAATAATACTTGTTATTTAAGTTTAATTAATTTTGAGGTAAATTCTTATGACTCATCATTATTGTAAAATATATAAATTATTAACTATTTAAAATAAAATAAATATCACCTCGAGCAGCTGCTTGCCACAGAGGTCTGACAGGAGCCTGTCAGTTTATATGCCATAGTAGGTCTGTAAACATGGAATGAATATTGTTTAAAATCGAGATTTAAAGACACTTGATTATAATCGTGATATTCAGTCTCATTTTCCCATTGATATAACATGGAAATATCCAGTGGTGAAGCATGGATACGAGCAATTGGGTGATTGAGGCATTTTTTCTATTGGCAAATTAAGTTATCAGTTAGATTAGATTTTCAGTTAGATGCCAATGAACTCATGATATTTGATGTATGAGATCATTTGTTGATTGGCGAGTGAATGATAGCTGAAATCAACCAATGACTTATGAGAATCTTCGATGTGTCAACTGCGCAATCTCACTGCCCCAATTGCTTACATCCCCGCTTCACCACTGAAACTGAGGGGCGGGGGTGGCTCAGTCGGTAGCGCGCCAGGCTCGTAATCTGTAGTTCCCAGGTTCGAGTCCCAGCTGGGTCAGCGTTGAGATTTATCTCCGCAAAATTCCCCGCCCTGCCCACGGTCAGTAGGGGACACCGATGGGCTTGGAAAGGCCGCCGTCCGTCGGATGGGACGTTAAGCCGTGGCCCCCGTGTGCGGGAGAGCCATACCCTGTGCATGTTAAAGAACACGCTGGATGGCCTTGACGGGAGGCTACCATCTGTCTCCCAACAGCTGTTCCAGTGGATCCCCTCCCCCAACATTCTCTGAGCCTTCGGGGTCCA
This sequence comes from Ryuthela nishihirai, assembly GCA_038380435.1. Classification (NCBI taxonomy): domain Eukaryota; kingdom Metazoa; phylum Arthropoda; class Arachnida; order Araneae; family Heptathelidae; genus Ryuthela; species Ryuthela nishihirai. Next base: position 131,104,965 of record JAWZYU010000001.1, on the reverse strand, counting down.
TGTGACCTGGCCATTTAGCCCATGGTGTGCAAAAAAGTGTCGCTCAGAGGTAAAACAACCCAAATCCACTGAAACGGAAATTCTCTAATGTTTTGGTAAGGCACTGTGTAAAACTCAAACAGCATTTATTTCCGAAGGTTTAAACTAGATCAGGTCTGGACAAATACCCCCCCCCCCAAACCTCTTTTTTGTGCGGCCCGGAGCTATTGATGGCAATTAAATAAAATTTGCAAAAGAGAAAATGAAGATATAGAGGCCAAGAAGTTCAACTTCGGCGAAGTGAATTCTCATTATAATATATTGTTTACGTTGCGCTTTAGAGTTTTTTAGCCGTGGTTCAAGTAGACAGGGCGCTTGGCTAATGATCCTAGGCACCTGAGTTCGACCCCGGGTAAGGCATGGAGGTTTGTGTTCTCATTCTGCTGAGCTGAGGTTCCGACAACCTCATAGACCTTCTACTATGGCGTATAAATTGAAGTCTCTCAGAATATTTGAATAATTGAATAATTAAAGTCCTGTCAGACCTCTGCGGCAAGCAGCTGCTTGAGGGGGTATTTATTTTTTCTATTATACATTCGTTGTTGGATATATTGTTTGATATATTGTTCCCAACCCACCGTATCCCCACGCACAGTGCTTTCCCCCTATGACGTCACTGACCACGCCCCTATGACGTAACATATGAGGTAACTGACCACGCCCCCTTATTAATAATTAATAATTCATAATTAATTTCTCCCCCTTATTAAATCACCCTTTTAACTCCCTTTTTAACCCCTGGCGCCATCTGGTGACTATGAGAAGTACTATTTTCGGAAAAACCCCTATTTTAACTCTAATTCCCCAATTTTTCTTTATTTCAGACTCCCTGGTTGACCCACCTATGTTTTCAAGTTCAAATGCGCCCCCCCCCCCTTTCATTTCAGTTTCTTATGCCGCCCTTCAGCTAAAACGTTTGCCAGCTCTGAACTAGACCACGCAGTATGGTTCTCCAAACACGTCAATCCTGACCAACAGTTACAACATTGGGCGCTTCGTGCCAACTGTAACAAGTTTCTGCTTTCGCCATATAACTCAGTCTGTTAGTGCTGGCATTTTCCTCAATTCCTTAGATACACTCCACTTAGTTCCAGGGGCGGGGGTGGCTCAGTCGGTAGCGCGCCAGGCTCGTAATCTGTAGTTCCCAGGTTCGAGTCCCAGCTGGGTCAGCGTTCAGATTTATCTCCGCAAAATTCCCCGCCTTGCCCACGGTCAGTAGGGGACACCGATGGGCTTGGAAAGGCCGCCGTCCATCGGATGGGACGTTAAGCCGTGGCCCCGTGTGCGGGAGAGCCATACCCTGTGCACGTTAAAGAACACGCTGGATGGCCTTGACGGGAGACTACCATCTGTCTCCCAACAGTTGTTCCAGTGGGTCCCCTCCCCCAACCTTCTCTGAGCCTTCGGGGTCCATGTGACCTGGCCATTTAGCCCATGGTGTGCAAAAAAGTGCCGCTCAGAGGTAAAACAACCCAACCCAACAAAACTTGGTTCCATTGCTTAAACTGTTATTATGCATATAAACTACACAGTTAAACCGGAACAATATCTCCACACTCTGGATGCTACTACATGACAATTAATTATTCTTGCGTTTCACGTGATTTTTCGGAAATATTTAATTTTGTCTTTGGTCGGATTTAAATATTCGGATCGGATTAAATATGTTTGGATAAAAACATGCTAAAAATTTAATATTTCTCTCCTTAAATATTTCTTTCGATATTTAAATCACACATCAAATATCCAATCTTTTCAGTGTTGCATATTATGGAAGATATTTGGTAAGGTATTGCAATCATTATCAAGATGGTGCCTTTCATTCTGTTGTTATTGAAACCGAAACAACGGACCACTTTCTTATAATACAATTTCGATGGATTCGATGTAAGGATACAGTCGCTCAAAAAAGTATCCGAACAACACGGTTGATTACAGAATTCAGAAAAAATATCTGGCAACGATTTTCTTAGAAGTTAGTGATCTGGCAACCTTCGTGACACGTGACACGAAGGTTGCCAGATCACTAATTTCTAAGAAAAACGTTGCCAGGTATTTTTTCTGAATTCTATAATCATCCATGGTGTTCGGATACTTTTTTGAGCGACTGTAGGTGGTCATATTATTTTGATACTAGATCGTGTGGGCTCACTCACGGAAATATAGAGCGTGTGCAGTTACCGTTCACAGCAAACTGGAGCGTGTGCAGTAACTGCACACGCTCCAGTCCGTAATACTTCAACAAAACATACATAAATGCTAAATGTTCCTTTCGATTCACGGAGTTTACTATAATTTGCAACGTTCACAGCAAACTGGAGCGGTTGCGATTAATGTTCACAGCGCATTGGATCGTGTGAGCTCACAAAGACCTGGATCGTGTGGGCTCACTCACGGAAATATTGAGCGTGTGCAGTTACCGTTCACAGCAAACTGGTTTTGCTGTGAACGGTAACTGGAGCGTGTACAGTTGCTGTACACTCTCCAGATCTTTTTCCTGAATTCTGTAATCACGTGACACGAAGGTGACACAACACTTCAAGAGAGAAGTAGCAAGGTAGGAAATATAAAATCACACCAAGAAAGCTAATATTTAGAGGATTTCTTGATGTTAAAATATTGCTCTTCATTGCTTGAATGCAAGTTATCTTTCATGCATACGTTTCTAAAACAAATTAAAAAAAAGGCATAAAAAACGATCATAATTGATAACTCTAGAATATCAATGGTGGAAGACTAATGTCTAGCTTCTGCTTTTAAGGGGGCGGGTTTGGTTGTTTTACCTCTGAGTGGCACTTTTTTGCACACCATAGGCTAAATGACCAGGTCATAAGGACCGCGAGGGCTCAGAGAAGGTTGGGGGAGGGGACCCAATGGAACAGCTGTTGGGAGACAGAATGTAGCCTCCCGTCAAGGCCATCCAGTGTGTTCTTTAACGTGCACAGGGTATGGCTCTCTCACACAGGGGGCCACGGTTTAACGTCCCATCCGACTTACAAGCCCATTGGTGTCCCCTACTTACCGAGGGCACAAGGAGGCGGGGGTGTCAGGCTTATAATCTGCAGTTCCCTGGTTCGAGTTCCAACTGGGACTGCGCTGAGATTTATCTCCTGAAACCCTCCATCCTGACCACGGTCAGAAAGAAGGGACACAAATGGGCTTTTAGCTGTCCGTCGGATGGGACGTTAGCCGTGGGCAAGAGAGTCATATTCTGTGCACGTTAAAGAATCTGGATGGCCTTGACGGGAGGCTACCGTCTGTTTCTTAACAACTGTCCAGTGGGGTCCCTTCCCGGAACCTTCTCTGAACCCTTGGTGTCTTTAAGACCTGGTCATTTAGTCCATTGTGTGGAAAAAAAGTAATTCTCAGAGGTAAAACAACCGCACCCAGCTCTGCTTCCAAGGAAGTTAAACTGATCACTCTTTAAAAGCTGACGTCACTTTAATAACTCTTCTCTACGAGCTATCGTGCAGGGCAGAGAAAGATTATTAAATCTAAAGCCTGAGAGAGCGATTTCTTACACTATTAACAGCTCCGACATTTGAGCTCCGACATTTGAGTGACAACTGAACCACTTACACGAACACATCCGGAAGCACGGAAGCATTGCTCAGTCGCAGGTGGGTGAATCAAGGCTCTATCAGCGGATAAATAAGGGAAAAATTGGACGAGCCCGTTCCATTATGAAACAGGAAGGGCAAGAAATTGAGTTAGACAGCCCTTCATTAGCCAGGGGTTAGTGGGGTCATTTAACATCAGGGTCCCGTCTGCAGAGCGGATAAAAGGTCAACACTTTTTGCCACTCCTCCCCTGAGGATATGAGAGTTCCGCGACCACCTGGAGAGTTAAGAGGAGGAGGGGGGGTGCTCCTCTTGGTATAGGTGCAAGCATCGTCCTGTTTTACGGAGGCAGGCACACCAGGTAGTCTTGGTGATTCAGGAGGTGAAGGTCCAAGTCCGGTTGATGGAGCAGATTGATTGTGTTATTTGTCTTTGTCAGAATTAAGTAATTAGATTTTAATGGCCACCAGACTGAACAGGTGGCGATTGCTTAAGACTCTAAAATGTATCTGCAGGTTGTAAATATATATATACCCCCTCAAGCAGCTGCTTGCCACAGTGGTCTGACCGGAGCCTGTCAGTTTATATGCCATACTAGAAGGTCTGAGAGGATGGCAGGACCTCAGCAGAAAAACAACACGAACATCCATGCCTTATCCGGGGTTCGAACCCAGGTCCCTTAGATCAGTAGCCAAGCGCGCTAACCACTCAGCCATGGGACGGCTAGGGATTAGTTAATAGACGTCCCATGGCCGAGTGGTTAGCGTGCTTGGCTACTGATCTAAGAGACCCGGATAAGGCAGGGATATATGTGATGTATGTGTCGTTTTTCTGCTGAGGTCCTGCCATCCTCTCAGACATTTTACTATGGCATATAAACTGACAGGCTCCTGTCAGACCTCTGTGGCAAGCAGCTGCTTGAGGGGGTATTTATTATCTTTTTTATTAATAGACATGATTTTCAATAAAGGTCTGAATTCCAGAAAGAAAAGCAGTAATTTTAGAATAACTTGTTTTCTTCGGATATTTTTGGTAACCATTTTATTAGTTCTGGGATTCATGCAATTCATCTCGAACTCCTGGGTTCAGCAATCGCCCACTAATCAGGTAATGATTTGGGATAACAGTCAATAGCATCAGGCATAAATATGTATAAATAAAAGTACAAAATAATAATCGGGAATAAATTTGTGTAAATATCTTAAGTTTATAAATGAAAGGTTACGGTTTTGAAGTTTTATTTCATTTTTGCACAAGAAAAGCACATTTTTACCATGTAAGTGTTCAGCGATAAATTAGGTGTAACAACAAAGACAAGAGTTTGGAACATTAGTTTTGAAGTCTATTGTCTTAATTAAAGGATTCAGTGCGTTTAATGACCTGCGTTTTTATATACGCACACACAGAACCGGATGTATCTGATCCCTCCCCAATCCTGAGAATGCTAATAAGGGTAATGGAGGCAAAAATTAATAAACGTGTGCATATTTCGCGCATTTTTAAATAAAATTTTAAAGAAGACATGTAAAACGAAGGGGGAAATACACAGTCGTATCAGAATAATATGACCACCTACCATAGTATACGTATGGTAGGTGGTCATGTTATTCTGATACGATTGTGTATACTGCAATGGAAATCTTGTCTGTTGAGGCTCACTTTTACCCCCCCCCCCCCTTATTTTGCAGATTAAGGTCTGTACATTTAGACATAATTTCACAAAGAAACAATGTCTGTGTACAGTCGCTCAAAAAAGTATCCGAACACTATGGTTGATTACAGAATTCAGAAAAAATATCTGGCAGCGATTTTTTTTTAGAAGTTAGTGATCTGGCAACCTTCGTGTCACGTGACACGAAGGTTGCCAGATCACTAATTGGATCGTGTGAGCTCACAAAGACCTGGATCGTGTGGGCTCACTCACGGAAATATTGAGCGTGTGCAGTTACCGTTCACAGCAAACGAGCGTGTGCAGTAACTGCACACGCTCCAGTTTGCTGTGAACGGTAACTGGAGCGTGTACAGTTGCTGTACACGCTCCAGATATTTTTCCTGAATTCTGTAATCACGTGACACGAAGGTTGCCAGATCACTAATTTCTAAAAAAATCGTTGCCAGATGTTTTTCCTGAATTCTGTAATCAACCATAGTGTTCGGACACTTTTTTGAGCGACTGTACACATTGTTCCTTTGTGAAATTATGTCTAAACGGAATCTACTTCTCGGCATCTTTATTTAGAAATGCGCCACTCATTTTTTTGCCTCCGCATGCTTATCTGATGCAATAATTTGCTATCTCTTTACTGAGAGCGATTTCTGCAAGAACATTCAAGGAGCCTCGCCCAACTCCTTCCTGCTTATATAGTTACCGACAGAACTTCTGTCTCAGAACCTAATGAATCTGAAATAATTAATTTTAATAATTTCAGGCTGAGGCGGGATAGCGCTTGGAAATCTAAGCCGGAACTCATTTCTAACAAGTGCTAATTGCAGATTTCCAAATGGGTAGTAAATTAAATTTTAATAATGTATTGATCTAAGGGACCGGGTTCGAGCCCCGGGTAAGGGATGGATGTGTGTGTCGTTTTTCTGCTGAGGTCCTGCCATCCTCACAGATCTTCTACTGTGGCATATAAACTGACAGGCTCCTGTCAGACCTCTGTGGCAAGCAGCTGCTTGAGGGGGTATTTATTTATATTATTATTTATATATGCAAAAGATATTTTGTTCCAATCCCGGAGCTAGAGTGGTGAGGAGGGGAAGGCAGAGCCCTCCCTGGAAAATTTTTAAGTCTGTATGAATTTTATTTTTGTAACTTTAGCTTTTGCTGTTTTACAATACAAGGATTCCTTTACATTTGGGATGCGAAGCAATAATTTTCGACCTCACATTTTGTCATTGGCTCGCAGTTTCAGTTGTTTTTACAACACTTGGTCACACCCGTCCTACAAATGCAGAAGCCCCCACTGTAAATGCTAAAGTTCCTCCCCCGTATTACTTTGAGCTGGTCACGGGCCAACTTTGCAAGTCATCTTTAAAATAAAAAAATAAACACCCCCTCAAGCAGCTGCTTGCCACAGAGGTCTGACAGGAGCCTGTCAGTTTATATGCCATAGTAGAAGGTCTGAGAGGATGGCAGGACCTCAGCAGAAAAACCACACACACATCCATGCCTTACCTGGGCTCGAACCCATGTCCCGTAGATCACAAGTCATGCGTGCTAACCACTCGGGACGGCTAGTCATCTTTAGGATTTTTTAAAATTTACGCTGAAGTGATCTATTCAAAATTGAATTTTAATCACCCATCGAATCCACTCTTTCTCTTGACTCTGTTTTTTTTAAACAAAATTCTCCTCTTGGCGTTCTCATGCCAAAAAAAAAACGTAAATGAGATGCCTGGCAGCCCCAGCAATTGTTCCAGTTTCCAGTGACTGCCGTGAGGAGGCGTGCCCGCCAGCCTGCCTGCCTGCCTTTGCCAGCCAGTGGCGCTTTGGTCCTGCCCCGATGCCAGCCGCTGCGTGCCGGTGCTGCTGCTCCTCGGCCATCACCGCCCTCGGTGAAGCCATTCGCCAAGGTAATGGCGGACAGTCGAGCAATTGAAGCCGTTGAGTCACAGAGCCGCCAATAACCGACTACTTGGGGGCAGCACTTTCGCCTGCCTGGTGTCAAGTACCAGTACACTTGGTAAATTCGGAATCTGAATGTGGATGATTGAGAGAATAATTGGAAACGCTAATGAAAAGATCGTGGTGTCTTAAACGCGAATTTGCCGAAAATGCAATTAAAAAGAAACTAAAGTTGCAACTTACAATTTACAAACTATCCAATATGCAAAAGTAGTTAGAAAGGATCTTATTTGAATTAGATTATTTCTTGCCTTCTTTCTTTAGAGCTATTTTGGAGATTTTAGAGTATTTTGCTTACAAATTGCTATCAAACCTCTATTAAAATATGCTTAAAATGCAATATATAATCTTAATCTAACAGATATTTTACCCAAAATAACAAAGGTGTGATTGCTTTAGTATTTTGGCTTGTTACCGAAATTTTTTTATGAACATTTGTTTGATTTTTAAAGGGAGTTTAAGTCTTGTTTATGTTGTTAATTCTGATTTCATGCATATTACTTATTCATGTATGCGTAAGGTACATTAGAAATCCTAGTATAATATTAAACTAGGTCACTTTTCGTTACAACATTTGAAAGACTTTGCCTTTATAATTGATCTTTTAAATCATTGCTTAAATCGCTCTTAAAGTGGTAGAGTTCCGTACTGCAAATCAGTGACAATTGGGGAGACTAAGGGTAGATAATGAGACTGCGCAGTTACTGCTGTACGATAATAGATGTGTTGATAGGCCATTGACATATGATCTATCAACCATCCTATTTTTTAAGTATTTTTAGAAACCTCTAAAATGGAAGGAATGCTAGATTACAATAGAAATGAAAATCCAGTCCCTTAACCCACCCCCATCTTTTGCCTTTTTCTGTCTCTATTGCGGAACTCCTCGCCCTCCCCCCCCCACCGCTCTTTGGTTTTCCATAGACCTGGTCATATCTGTCGTGCCGATAAAAAAACCTAGCAGGGTTGTAGACGAGGAAGAACAAAATGTGGATATTCCTTATGAACTCACGATTCTGATATAAAGAGATATTTGATTTAATAATTTGGCTTGGGTTGGGTTGTTTTACCTCTGAGCGAATAATTTGGCAATGGTGTCAAAAACCACCAATAATCTTAGGTATCAAATGTAAATTTCTACCTCTTAACTCAACTGGTATTATTGTTATTTAACATTACACGCCTCTGGGGTGTTTGTTGTACAGTCGCTGAAAAAGTGATCTGTGTGAAAAAGTGATCTGTGTGAAAAAGTGATCTTAGTGATCTGGCAACCTTCGTGTCACGTGACACGAAGGTTGCCAGATCACTAATTTCTAAAAAAATCGCTGCCAGATATTTTTTCTGAATTCTGTAATCAACCATTGCGTTCGGATACTTTTTTGAGCGACTGTACACTTCTGTCCCAGGATATCTATAAGAATCAGTAAACCAATGGAATGATCCAAGAAATAATTGATTGATTTAGAACTACTAAATTACCTAAGACGACAGTTTGCGAATGAACTGTGCAGATGCTTGTACACGTTTTCTCCACTGGCAAAAACTATACGTACATTTTAGATTGACACATGGATTTAAATGCATTTACTTAGAGAATTAGACTTCCGAATAGTAACTCGAATTCGACTTGTAAAAGAAGCTTGTTTAAGGACGTTTTCCTGTGATACTCTATTACTGGATAATCCTATATTTTAGAGCCTTGCTCGATATATTTATTAAAAAAATCAGAAACATGGTTTCGTCCTATATTTTTTGTTCTGTTCTTTCAAAGTCCTATATTTTTTATACGAAACGAAAAATCGATCTGTCTTATTAATAACTTTGATAAATTTTTCATATTGTTGTTGATGTAATTGAGGCTTTAATAGCACTCAACTATAATATTTATAATTCATGGTTATTATTTTTACAAAATTAGTAAAGAATTCTTTTAATGGTGTGAACCATTGACAAATTAAAAGTTATTGATATATATATATTTTTTAAAGTTTTTGAATTTTTTTTGCTTTTCAATAAAATTAATGTGTGTATAACATTTGCTTCATTTTAGAGGTCTTTTCTATCGTGACAAAAATTGACGAACATATAGTATAAATGATACAACTTATCAGAAAATATAATTTTCAATAAATATCCTATATTTTCCTCGAAAGAAAATTATAAAAAATGGTCACTGTTCATATGAGTTGGTTCATGTGGGAAAGATTCCAACGGAACGTGCAAGGAAGGGATGCTGCAATATGGGACAAAGGAGTCTTTGGTTGGTCAGTGCACGGACAACCCATCTTTATGGTAGCTTGAATAGAAAACAGAACAGAGAAATATTTCTCAACCTTTCACGGAACTTGACCCTTGTTGAATATTTTAGGCGGAGCGCCATATGCAAGTTTTGAATGAAAAAAGAAAACTCCAGTAGTTTGTAAATGTTTTATCGCCCTCTTGGGAAATTATATGCTCCCTAGCCGTCCCGTGGCCGAGTGGTTAGCGTGTTTGGCTACTGATCTAAGGGACCTGGGTTCGAGCCCCGGGTAAGGCATGGATGTATGTGTAGTTTTTCTTCTGAGGTCCTGCCATCCTCTCAGACCTACTATGGCATATAAACTAACAGGCTCCTGTCAGACCTCTGTGGCAAGCAGGATAGGGCTCGAGGGGGTATTTATTTTTGCTTGAGGGAGTATTTATTTTTATTATAGATTATGATAAAACCAAGGAACATTTATTAATATAGCTTTTAATATTTTTTTAGAGCATCACGAGTTGCAGTGGTGTATTTTAAAAATATGTTTGGTGATGGTGGTTGGGGAGTTTCATTTTTTCAAAAGATCAAAAAATAGCTAATGAATAAAAATATATAAAAAAAACTAATAAATAATTAAAACTAGTGGCCTAAAGCTATTCTGTCGTTCACTTTGTCTTTACTTCTCTCAATTGCTTTCCGCTCGTATTATATCCTTGAACTCAACAGTCCCAATCTTTCCTAAAATTGCTGCATAAGAAGGAGAAGAAGATGGTATATTTTTACGTCAATGCTTAAAAGTAACTAAATGTTTGAAAAGCATAAAAAAAAACATATAATTTGGGGGAGGGGTTGAACCCTTCAAATGTTCCCCTTAAATAAACCGCTGACGAACAGAAAAAGTATGCATTTATCAGTAGCGCACAATTCTCTTAATCTGAAGTTCTTAGTTTAAAGTCCTCAACTATGGCTGAATCGAGATTTTTTTCCTTTCTAATCCCCAATTGGTGAGAAAGGGGACACCGATGGGCTTTGAAATGCCGCCGTCAGTCAGATGGAAATTCAAGCCGTGGTATTTTGTGCGCCGTCCCATGGCCGAGTGGTTAGCATGCTTGGCTACTGATCTAAGGGATCTGGGTTCGAGTCCCAGGTAAGGCATGGTTGTACATGTTGTTTTTTTGCTGAGGTCTTGCCATCCTCTCAGACCTGCTACTCTGGCATATAAACTTACAGGCTCCTGTCAGGCCTCTGGCAAGCAGCTGCTTGAGAGGATATTTATTTTATTTTTATTTTATTATGTGCATTTAAAACCACAACCTGTGCATATTAAGCACTTCGGATTGCTTTGACGGAAGGCTTCCATTAAACAATTGCTCAGTAGATCCTCTTTAAGTATCCAGTTGGCATCCTTGTGAATGGCCATTTAACGCATTATGTACAGGCGCTCAAAAAAGTATCCGAACACTACGATGGATTACAAAATTCAGAAAAAATGTCTGGCAACGATTTTTTTAGAAATTAGTGATCTGGCAACCTTCGTGTCACGTGATTACAGAATTCAGGAAAAATATCTGGAGCGTATACAGCAACTGTACACGCTCCAGTTACCGTTCACAGCAAACTGTGTGCAGTTACTGCACACGCTCCAGTTTGCTGTGAACGGTAACTGCACACGCTCAATATTTCCGTGAGTGAGCCCACACGATCTAGTATCAAAATAATATGACCACCTACAGTCGCTCAAAAAACTATCCGAACACCATGGATGATTACAGAATTCAGAAAAAATACCTGGCAACGTTTTTCTTAGAAATTAGTGATCTGGCAACCTTCGTGTCACATGACACGAAGGTTGCCAGATCACTAATTTCTAAAAAAATCGTTGCCAGGTATTTTTTCTGAATTTTGTAATCAACCGTACTGTTCGGATACTTTTTTGGGCGACTGTACATAAAAGTGTCCCAGATTAAGCTACCCTAAGCCAAGTTAAGAAGTATTGAACAAGAGAGGTGTTTTTCAAAGAAGAGCCCCAGGATTCTTCGAGTCTATTGAATTTTTGTTAAAAGATTCCAGGTAATTTTTTCGTAATTTGAAAAGTGTACAAAACAGGAAAAAATTTCTGAATACCCTTCCAAAACTTTAGAATGAACTAATTTGACTGTGCTAGCAAGATGCAATCAATAACAAATGTTCAAATAGAGGGTCTCGAACTAATACAGAATGGAATTTCGATTGGTGTACGTAACGACCGCTAACAAAGTGTGTTTAGAAGCAGGAGTCGATTTGGGGACATTCACGCAGTATAAGGCATGGATTGTTGTGTTGTTTCTCTGATGAGCTTTCGCCCTCTTCACAGATCTTCTATAAATAAATAAATAATAAATACCCCCTCAAGCAGCTGCTTGCCACAGAGGTCTGACAGGAGCCTGTCAGTTTATATGCCATAGTAGAAGGTCTGAGAGGATGGCAGGACCTCAGCAGAAAAACGACACAAGCAGCCATGCCTTACCCGGGGCTCGAACCCAGGTCCCGTAGATCAGTAGCCAAGCACGCTAACCTATGGCGTATTAAACTGAGTATCCTGTCAGATATCTGCGGCAAGCAGCTGCTTGAGGATTTTTTTTTATATTTCATGTATTTTTTAAGAAAGTTTTTAAACACTTCTGAAATGGAAGGGGGAAACGGTATACTGCAATGGAAATTCAGTCTCTTTCCCCCCCCCCTACTTTTATCGAGCTCGATTTGGTTTCTCCTTTCCCCACCACCATTGTGTTTCTTTTAGATCCGTGCCTGTATGGAAGCGCCGCCCCGTGGCTGAGTGGTTAGCGCGTTTGGTTTCTGATCTACGGGACCTGGGTTCGAGCCCCGGGTAAGACATGGATGTTCGTGTTATTTTCTGCTGAGGTCCTGCCATCCTCTCAGATCTTCTACTGTGGCATATAAACTGACAGGCTCCTGTCAGACCTCTGTGGCAAGCAGCTGCTTGAGGGGGTATTTATTTATTTATTTTTATGGAAGCAACTGTGGAAATGAGACTGCGCAATTCACAGATCGACGTTTCGAACGCAACTGGTTGACTGAAATATCAAGCACTTGTCATTCAAAGGATGCTCTATGAAATCATTGGTTGATTGATAAGTAATTGATACCTTAATCAACCAATGACACCAGAATGCGTCGACGAGTATACTGCGCAATCTCACTGCCTCAAATGCTTTTACATTCGCTTCGTTATTGATCAATACGCCATAGAGAAAAATCTGTTACAACACAGTAAAAGGGCAGCATGATTTATATAGCTCTAGCTTTGGGCGCGGTCAGTACCTGGGAGGGTGACCATTTGGGAGCACCGCGTGCAGTTGGCAAAAAAATCTGCTGAAGACCTGCCATCCTCACAGATCCCTCTACTATGATGTATTAAACTGACAGGCTCCTGTCAGATCTCTGTGGCAAGCAGCTGCTTGAGAAGGTATTAAAAAAAAAGAAAAAGGACACATCTTTTTTATTGTGGGATTCGAACTTAGACCATTTCAGTGGCAAAGCGTGGATGAATGCAATTTGATACAAGGAGACTGCGCAATTGTCCTTAGAAGATTTCCATTAATTGATTAATCCATCAATCACTTGTCAATTAACCAATCATCTCATAGATCAAATGTTATTAGTCTATTGACAAGTGATTTATAGCATAATTCACCAATGATTTGTAAAGATTTTTGATATATCATTTACGCAGCCCCATTGCCCCAATTGCTTCCATCCACTCTTCGCCATTGGACCATTTTGATCCCCAGCCAAACACACTAACCACTCATCAACCACCATGTGTCTACGTTTCATTTGAAAATAAGTTCGTGGCTGATTTAAAACGTTCTCATGTAAAGCAAGGGTCAGCATTGAGATTTATCTCCGCAAAATTCCCCCGCCCTGCCCACGATCAGTAGGGGACACCGATGGGCTTGGAAAGGCCGCCATCCGTCGGATGGGACGTTAAGCCGTGGCCCCGTGTGCGGGAGAGCCATACCCTGTGCACGTTAAAGAACACGCTGGATGGCCTTGACGGGAGACTACCATCTGTCTCCCAACAGCTGTTCCAGTGGGTCCCCTCCCCCAACCTTCTCTGAGCCTTCGGGGTCCATGTGACCTGGCCATTTAGCCCATGGTGTGCAAAAAAGTGCCGCTCAGAGGTAAAACAACCCAACCCAACCCATGTAAAGCAGGTTCGCCAACTTTGGCCTAAATCTTCTCCGCAGAAACCACTGTTAGTTATTTATCAATACCGTTTGTGAGGACGCACATTACGAAGAGTGTTACACTCTTGAATGAGTAAGAGACATCAATAAACCGTTTGTTACGTTAGAGGACCTCGCGTTCATTAGCGGTCTGTAGCAAAAAGAAATCCTTTAGGGGAAGGGAAGAAGACTAATAGGAAAACAATTAAGAGTTAAGGTGTGTGTGTGCAACTGAATAGTCAGGACATTTCGTACGAGAAAGGAAAGTGGTGGAGAAGAAAGTGTCACAAATTTCGAGGAAGATGGAGTTTGGAAACTCCCATCTCAGACAAGAAAACCATTACGAGTTGATGCAGTGTCGTCAGTGAATGAGACGGGGCAAACTTTCGACAACCCTTTAGTTCCCTGTGAAGAGATACGAGAAAAACAGATGAAAACATTCTTAGTCTCCCCCCCCCCCCAAAAAAAAAAAAAAACGTTTTTAGAGATCTATGGATTCTGAAATCATCCAGAATCGGTAGAAGATATTTTAAACATAAAAAAAAAATTTTCAGAATTCATGTATTTTATTTAATTTAGTCAGACTCGTACCCAGGATTTAGTTCGGGGGTGGGGTGGGTCTGAGAATAAAATTTAAGTAGGGTTCCCAAATTTCTAAAATATTCCACTGAACAGGAAAGATTAAAATGCTATTCTATATGGAATAAGATTTTATAGTTGTGGCTCTTTTAATTTGTTTTTAGTGTAGAAAATAAAATATGGGGCTAAAATAAAATTATATAAAAACAATTGCTTTGGATTTCAAATCAAGTATACATGCTTGAGATTTTGTATAAGACGGCCGGATTTCCCGGGGGGGGGGGGGGGGGGGGGTCCCTGAATTTAGTGTATATGTTACTAATATTATTAGATTTAATTTCAAGAGGTATTATTTACAATTCATCATTTTATCACTTATTATAATACATTTATGACATGAATGCGATTCAAAATATATTTTTTTTATTATTTTACTTACAGTACGAAAATTTAGAATTAAATTTAATATGTGGTGACCCTTTCAAAAAACTATGCAGCTGATTCGAGGATTACGTTTCATACTTTGAAAAATCCTGCACTGCACAACCGTTAGGAGCAGACAGAAGACACTCGTCAAGGTCATCCAAAGTGTTCTTTAACGTCCACAAGGTTTTTTGCTTCGTTAACAAAACCCACATAACCACTTATCCATAAAATATCCATATATAAGATGATCAGTGGATATTCACTGGATTACTTCTACAGATTGTGGTTGTATGGTGTTGGGTTGTTTTACCTCTGAGCGGCACTTTTTTGCACACCATGGGATAAATGGCCAGGTCACATGGACCCCGAAGGCTCAGAGAAGGTTGGGGGAGGGGACCCACTGGAACAGCTGTTGCGAGACAGATGGTAGCCCCCCCCCCCCCCCGTCAAGGCCATCCAGCGTGTTCTTTAACGTGCACAGGGTATGGCTCTCCCGCACACGGGGCCACGGCTTAACGTCCCATCCGACGGACGGCGGCCTCTCCAAGCCCATCGGTGTCCCCTACTGACCGTGGGCAGGGAAGGGAATTTTGCGGAGATAAATCTCAACGCTGACCCAGCTTGGACTCGAACCTAGGAACTACAGATTACGAGCCTGGCGCGCTACCGACTGAGCCACCCCCGCCCCGGTTGTATGGGGAGAAGCCACTGATAAACTTCCTGTCTGGCGGAGAGCAGCCTTTTCAATTGGCCCATTGGTATTGACCTTGCCACTGACGTCAGAGTGAGCTAGTTAATGTAGAAAATTTCAGCATATTCACAGTTGGGACTCGAACTTGGAAATATCAGATTACGGGGGCTGGCACTGTATCGGGTGAACCAACCCCTGCTCCTGTTGCTTTTTGAATTATATGAAGAGTGAAGAGTTCATGAAGATAATTTATTTAGCTTAAATGACAAGTGGAGAGATATGGGAAGAACATGAGACAACGTATTGGTGATGAATCGTACAGTCGCTCAAAAAAGTATCCAAACACTATGGTTGATTACAGAATTCAGAAAAAATGTCTGGCAACGATTTTTTTAGAAATTAGTGATCTGGCAACCTTCGTATCACGTGACGACGAAGGTTGCCAGATCACAAACTTCTAAAAAAAATCGTTGCCAGATATTTTTTCTGAATTCTGTAATCAACCATAGTGTTCGGATACTTTTTTGAGCGACTGTAGGTGGTCATATTATTTTGGATACTAGATCGTGTGGGCTCGCTCACGGAAATATTGAGCGTGTGCAGTTACCGTTAGGGGCGGGGGTGGCTCAGTCGGTAGCGCGCCAGGCTCGTAATCTGTAGTTCTCAGGTTCGAGTCCCAGCTGGGTCAGCGTTGAGATTTATCTGCGCAAAATTCCCCACCCTGCCCACGGTCAGTAGGGGACACCGATGGGCTTGGAAAGGCCGCCGTCCGTCGGAGGGGACGTTAAGCCGTGGCCCCATGTGCAGGAGAGCCATACCCTGTGCACGTTAAAGAACACGCTGGATGGCCTTGACGGGAGGCTACCATCTGTCTCCCAACAGCTGTTCCAGTGGGTCCCCTACCCCAACCTTCTCTGAGCCTTCGGGGTCCACGTGACCTGGCCATTTAGCCCATGGTGTGCAAAAAAGTGCCGCTCAGAGGTAAAACAACCCAACCCAAATTCTTTGGCTATCCTTCTGGGTTCTTGTGACGTGGGCCACTGTGCGCACGAAAACGCTAACACAGTTAAATAATCCTAACTCGTTTTTTCTACAAGGTCGGCACAAATATAACTATTATTAGTAACTGAATGTTAGTGATAATGAAGTGAATAACTAAAAATCAAATAGAAAGATATAAAATTTTTAATAATTATTTTTAATAATTAATATTTATTTTTAATATTTTTAAAAAATTTCATAGAGCAGGGGTCATGGCCCGTTTGACTCACCTCTTATCTTCAGACCTGACCATGAACATCACTCGTAAACGAAACATTTGTACACGATTTTTTTTTTTTGGAACTTTAAAATGCATCTATTCATATACCACTCACTGTCTTGATAGTTTATTTTTAAAAACGGAAGAAAAACTGTTCAAGAATCTGTCAAAGCATCCATCGGAAGCCCCTGATTTCATCACTGTCATCATATGACAGAGATGATTGATGGACACTCTTCCATATTCAAGCTATTTTGCAACGATAGTCAATCCTAAATTACAACTACAGGTATTGACACCATTCTCTCTACACAACACCAACGTTGCTAATCTCCGGCATCAGGTTCAAAGGTGGGGTGGGATGGGTTTTTTTTGCCTTCCTCCTCTTCTTCTTTTTCCCCCTCAGCCTCTTTCTCTCCCCCAAGAGGCGTACGTACGAACGGAAGCAAGCAGGGATGGTGCGCTGCTTTTTTTCGTCTCCTTTTTGAGGCGTCCTGTCTGCCACGTGCGCGAGGCAGGGAAGTGGTCTGCGACAGGTGTTCCGGGTCGTCTCCTGGCAACCATCAAATGGCAGGGCACGTAGGCGTACACGGACCCCCATAATGTAGGCACGAGAATAGCAACACCCCTATTGTATGGGTGGGCTTTGATGCTCGTCTCATTCAGGTGTGTGGGCATACTGGACGTGATGGAGAGAGTTTGATGATTTATTTTCTCCACATTTAGAAAAGTTTTGAAACGTATGATGACTTAATGATTGTGATGGTTTAATCTGCATTAATTTTGAAGTCTCGAAATGATTTTTTTTTTCTGACCTTATTAAATATTTCAAAGAACTTTTCAGGTTTGTCGATCGATAACCTAGAACTGAAATACTTATAAATAGGCTTAATTTTGAGATGGACGGTGGAATTACTCTTGGAAAATACGGAATGCTCATTTTCAAAATGAAAAGTTTTAAGAATTTACAAATTTAGGTCTTTTTAAACCGTAGAAATTTGACCTAATGAAAGGTTTAACACCCGAGAAAAATAATATTTTGCGAGCTGTACACTTTGAATGTTAAAGAATACGCTGGATGTCCTTGATATCCAGCGTATTCTTTAACGTTCAAAGTATATATTGTTTATTCTCCTAACAGCTTCCCAAAGGGTTCCTTTCCCTCAACTTTCTCTGGGCCTTTGAGGTCCTTGTAAACTGGCCATTTAGCCCATTGCGAGCAAAAAGTGCCACTCAGACAAACAATCCAACCGCTACGATCTAAATTTGAAATTCCTAGTATGAACACTCTACAATGTTCGTTTAAAGGTTTTCCATTTTCGAACTTTAGCAATCTCTAACGGTGGAAATTCCAACTACTGGAACTTTCTAAAAATGCGAATTGTAATGTCTGAAGATGGAAGCAATTGAGTCAATGAGACTGTGCAAATAACGCATCAAAAATTCTTATATCACTGGTGATTTAAAAAAATAATAATAAATACCCCCTCAAGCAGCTGCTTGCCACAGAGGTCTGACAGGAGCCTGTCAGTTTACATGCCATAGTAGAAGGTCTGAGGGGATGGCAAGCCCTCAGCAGAAAAACGACACAAACATCCATGCCTTACCCGGGACTCGAACCCAAGTCCCTTAGATCAGTGTCAGCGTTGAGATTTATCTCCGCAAAATTCCCCGCCCTGCCCACGGTCAGTAGGGGACACCGATGGGCTTGGAAAGGCCGCCGTCCGTCGGATGGGACGTTAAGCCATGGCACCGTGTGCGGGAGAGCCATACCCTGTGCACGTTAAAGAACACGCTGGATGGCCTTGACGGGAGGCTACCATCTGTCTCCCAACAGCTGTTCCAGTGGGTCCCCTCTTCCAACCTTCTCTGAGCCTTCGGGGTCCTTGTGACCTGGCCATTTAGCCCATGGTGCGCAAAAAAGTGCCGCTCAGAGGTAAAACAACCCAACAACAACCCTTAGATCAGTAGCCAAGAGCGATCTCTGATATATGAGATTATTGGTTGATTGGCGAACGATTGAGAGCTAAAATCAGCCAATGACTTATGAGAAGCTTTTAGTGTGCTAATTAGGATCACATATGCACTTAAAAGGAGACGATGTATGTGGGCAATGACGGATCACCACACAGGCGCAAGAAGAGAGCGCTTGGGGCCTCAGTATCGCAGGGATCTCAAAAAAACCCATAAAAGTCAATTAGTTTTTTTTTTTATTTTTGATATATTGATGATTGATGAAGAATGTAAAATGGGTAAGGCATAGATGTTAGTGTCGTTTTTCTGCTGAGGTCCTGCCATCCTCTCATATATAAACTGTCAGACTCCTGTCAGACCTCTGTGGCAAGCAGCTGCTTGAGAGGGTATTTATTTATTTATTAATAATATTATAATAATAACAATATTAAAGGATTTTTTTTCAATTCATGCATTTTAGTTTAACAATCTTAAAAAAACATCATTTTAAATTTTTAGAGGGGCCCCCTCAAAATCAGGTTGCGCAAGAGGCCTCCAAATGTTTAATCCTCTGCTATAGCGCCAGGCTCGTAATCTGTAGTTCCCAGGTTCGAGTTCCAGCTGGGTCAGCGTTGAGATTTATCTCCGCAAAATTCCCCGCCCTGCCCACGGTCAGTAGGGGACACCGATGGGCTTGGAAAGGCCGCCGTCCGTCGGATGGGACGTTAAGCCGTGGTCCCGTGTGCGGGAGAGCCATACCCTGTGCACGTTAAAGAACACGCTGGATGGCCTTGACGGGAGGCTACCATCTGTCTCCCAACAGCTGTTCCCTCCCCCAACCTTCTCTGAGCCTTCGGGGTCCATGTGACCTGGCCATTTAGCCCATGATGTGCAAAAAAGTGCCGCTCAGAGGTAAAACAACCCAACCCAACCCTCTGGTATTTGTGTCATAGCTGGCGTAGCAACTAGGGAGACTGAGATTGTGCAGTTGACGCTTCTGTAGCTCACTTATCATTCACCTGTCAATCAGTTTATGATCAATGAGAAGTCGAAGCGTCAAACTGCCTGGTCTCATAGTCTCCCCAGTTGCCACTCATTCTACGCATATAGAGATTTGGGTTGTTTTACCTCTGAGCGGCACTTTTTTGCACACCATGGGCTAAATGGCCAGGTCACATGGACCCCGAAGGCTCAGAGAAGGTTGGGGGAGGGGACCCACTGGAACAGCTGTTGGGAGACAGATGGTAGCCTCCCGTCAAGGCCATCCAGCGTGTTCTTTAACGTGCACAGGGTATGGCTCTCCCGCACACGGGGCCACGGCTTAACGTCCCATCCGACGGACGGCGGCCTTTCCAAGCCCATCGGTGTCCCCTACTGACCGTGGGCAGGGCAGGGAATTTTGCGGAGATAAATCTCAACGCTGACCCAGCTGGGACTCGAACCTGGGAACTACAGATTACGAGCCTGGCGCGCTACCGACTGAGCCCCCCCCCCCCCCCTGTCTTGAGCCGGGTGGGATACGAACCCACGACCTCCTGATAGCATGTCAGGTGCTCTGGACCACTGAGCTACCGGCCGACATGTAGAGAACACGTGGCAATGAAGCAGCAGAAATAAATTTCGGAACCAGTTGAAAGCTTGACTGTAACAATCGGAGAAATATCCATAATTATAATTTTTCCTGGAAAGAAAATTTTAAAGATTAAAATTCGCTTGGAAGCTGTTAATATTTACAGGGATTACTTGCGCTTAACGAAATTGTACAGGCGCTCAAAAAAGTATCCGAACACTATGGTTGATTACAGAATTCAGAAAAAAT
This sequence comes from Ryuthela nishihirai, assembly GCA_038380435.1. Lineage (NCBI taxonomy): Eukaryota > Metazoa > Arthropoda > Arachnida > Araneae > Heptathelidae > Ryuthela > Ryuthela nishihirai. Next base: position 131,084,541 of record JAWZYU010000001.1, on the reverse strand, counting down.
ACCTGGCAACGATTTTTTTAGAAATTAGTGATCTGGCAACCTTCGTGTCACGTGATTACAGAATTCAGGAAAAATATCTGGAGCGTGTACAGCAACTGTACACGCTCCAGTTACCGGTCACATCAAACTGGAGCGTGTGCAGTTACTGCACACGCTCCAGTTTGCTGTGAACGGTAACTGCACACGCTCAATATTTCCGTGAGTGAGCCCACACGATCTAGGTCTTTGTGAGCTCACACGATCCAATGTGCTGTGAACATTAACCGCAACCACTCCAGTTTGCTGTGAACGGTAACTGCACACGCTCCATATTCATACGCATTATATATATTAAAAAGAGTATCCGAACACTATGGTTGATTACAGAATTCAGAAAAAATACCTGGCAACGATTTTTTTAGAAATTAGTGATCTGGCAACCTTCGTGTCACGTTATCTGGCACGAAGTTAGTTATCTGGCACGAAGGTTGCCAGATAACTAATTTCTAAAAAAAATCGTTGCCAGGTATTTTTTCTGAATTCTGTAATCAACCATAGTGTTCGGATACTTTTTTGAGCGATTGTACAATAGTCTGAAAAGCCTGTTTGTTACACAAACGTTGGGAATGACTTTTCTTATGAAATTGTTAACTCAGTTTTGAAAAAGTGGGCTTATCCGGTTTTGTATCAGCCAACCTTCAATTTATTCAAGTAATAATTAGTGAGGGGGTAATGAACAATTCATGAGAGAGAAAAGTTCACGAGAAAGCTAGCTAGTGTGAGAGAAATGTTCACGCGAAATCAAGCTAGTTGAGAGAAATGTTCACGTGACAGCTAGCTAGTGTGAGAGAAATGTTCACGCGAAAGCTAGCTAGTGTGAGAGAAATGTTCACGCGAAATCAAGCTAGTGTGAGAGAAATGTGAACACGAGAGCTAGTTGAGAGAAATGTTCACGTGACAGCTAGTTAGTGTGAGAGAAATATTCACACGAGAGTTAGTTCGGGTGAAGAAACTGTGCAGTGGATCTTCCTATTACCTTGGGGTCCATGTGACCTGGTCGTTTATCCCATTGTATGTATGCAATATAATGCAGCTCAGAGAAAAAGCAATCGGAATTTCTCGAGCGACCTCAAAAACGTGCTCCTAATCTGAAATCTGCAGTCGATTTTTTTATTTTTTTCACGAATGCAAATACTTTCCAGAGAGTAAGATTGAAACTTCCAAAGCCCACTGAAGCCACTCGTTCACGGAAAAACACAAGAAACGCCCTCAATCCAAAAGGAAGAAAAACCAGACTACGAAAACAAACATTCAGAGAAAGGAAGACAAAAATAACAAAAAAATCAGAATTTTTACAGAAGCTTTTCCTGGAGTTTTCGGGCGAAGGTTATGCGACACCTAGAGAAGCTACCGAGTCAAACTTTCCGTCCAATTTAGCACTCAGCTATACTTAATTTTCAAAAACTCTTCAATCATGAAGAAAACGTGAGATGACGATCCCAGGCGGGCCTCTCACGCCCCCTTCCCCCTTCTTCCCCTCCATCTTCCCGCGCTATTTACTCGAGTTTGCTCGTCAGGGTGTCTCGGTAACCGAAACTCCGGGTGAAGCCGAAGATGCTCCGAATGACGAGTGCATCGCCCTACGGAGACTCCGCCGAACAGGTGAGGCTGCCTTCGCCTGGATACGTTCGTTAATTCCCCCCACCAGACTGCAGATAGACGCTGGCGCGGTCAAAAACCACCGCCGACTCCACCGGCGGCAAGGCAATGGCAGATGCTCGGCTCTGTCGCCGCCCAGCCACAGCCATCTCCATGTTCGCGTTTAAAATAGATGCTGCGCAGAGCTTGGGAGGAAATGCGCTACATTGCTCCTGCGCGATGCTTGCTCTCTTCTCAGCTGATGAAAGATGCGACAACCACGTGGTTCGATGCCTCCCTTGCGTAGTTAGGTGGAATTTCTTGCGCTGCACTTGTTTGAATGAGAAAGTTGCAAATCTCACCGTGTGTTCCATCTAAAACCTGTTTAGTTCTGTTGATTTTTTTCAATGCCGACTTGGTTGTCTTCGAAACGAATTGATATTTTGCGTCCAATTTAGCATTTTTAAGAGGCTTTAACTTGATTTAAATATATATATGCATTTCTCAGGTTTGACGTGGTTTTTGATTAAAAGATAATGACGCTTAACTAGCACAGAGTTTTGATGAAATTGAAAACAAAATTTCTCTTACAGCAACTGCTTAACACGGAGGTCAGATAGCAGCCGTTCTCAGTACAGGGGTTAAAAGAATACCTATATATAAATTGTTATATTTTATTAAATTATTAATAAACGTAATTATGTGTCTAAAATTTCAAAAAAATTTCGAAGTTTCGTTTCGTGTTCAACAGACTTCAATGTGCGCAACATTGGTGACATGATATTCCAATTCCGTGCATACTCGGCTCAATACGTTTGGTGTATCACTTGCAAAAGCTGTAGTGATTTTTTTCCTTTAAATGATGTTACTTGTGAATTATTTTAGAATATGATACTGACGTCCACGTCAACTAACAGGGAATCTTTGAGAGTTTCTTGACATTTTGGACATAAATTTACGTATGTTACTTGATCATTTAATAAAATATAACATTTTAAAACATGGGTTGGGTTGTTTTACCTCTGAGCGGCACTTTTTTGCACACCATGGGCTAAATGGCCAGGTCACATGGACCCCGAAGGCTCAGAGAAGGTTGGGAGTCAGATGGTAGCCTCTCGTCAAGGCCATCCAGCGTGTTCTTTAACGTGCATAGGGTATGGCTCTCCCACACACGGGGCCACGGCTTAACGTCCCATCCGACGGACGGGACGATCCTTTCCAAGCCCATCGGTGTCCCCTACTGACCGTGGGCGGGGAATTTTGCGGAGAAAAATCTCAACGCTGACCCAGCTGGGACTCGAACCTGGGAACTACAGATTACGAGCCTGGCGCGCTACCGACTGAGCCACCCCCGCCCCCAACTAACAGGGAAGAAAATGTCAAGAAACTTCTTTGAGAGTTTCTTGACATTTTGGACATAAATTTACGTATGTTACTTGATCATTTAATAAAATATAACACTTTAAAACATGGGTATTCTTCTTATAATGACCCTGTATAATATACGCCAGAGAAAAGCTCTACGATTTCCGAAAGTAATTTTTTTTAAAGAGGATTTAATTCATGATTTCATATTTTAAATTTCTTTTTAAACTTTTTTTTTATCAGTGTTCCAAAATTTATTAATTTCCACCTATCTTTTCTATCTTTTCTGTACCTTTGCAGTTAAAAATGTGAAGAGTTTTTTTTTTTTCTGTTGAGGTAAGACTGAAGTTGATGCGAAATAATTTAAGTTTTTTCTTTTCATAGAACATTTTGAATACTGCATCCCATGGCCAAGTGGTTAGTGCGCTTGGCTACTGATCTAAGGGACCTGGGTTCGAGCCCCGGGTAAGGAATGGCTGTTTGTGTTCATTTCTGCTGAGGTCCTGCCATTCTCACAGACCTTCTACTATGTCATATAAACTGTCAGACCTCTGTGACAAGCAGCTGCTTGAGGGGATATTTATTTTATTTTTATTTTATTTTTTTATCTGCTGTAGGAAATTTAAAATTACACAGTGTTCTAAACGGTGATGTCACAAAGAAACGAAAGACTGAAAAAGTCTGCACAACTGCTTAAAGGAGTTGTCTGTAAACCAAACCACAGTCGGATTTTGACCTGCTGAGGCCCTAAGCTGTGACAAGATTAAGAGGTGATAAGCTGTGACAAGTTTAAGACGCCCTAAACTGTGACAACTTTAAGAGGCCCTAAGCTGTGACAAGTTTAAGAGGCCCTAAACTGTGACAGTTTAAGAGGCCCCAAACTATGGTAAGCTTAAGAGGCCCTAAGCTATGGTAAGTTTCAGAGGGCCCAAAAAAAGTCGAAATCAGAGCCGGATCTAGTAGGAGGAAGGGAGCATCCCCCCCCCCCTACACACACACACACACACACACCACCCCTTTGAATGCTAGTAAGGGTAATGGAGACAAAACTTCTGCACTTTTCATTATTTTCAACAAATCCTTTAAAGATTTTTAAAACTAAGGGAAAAATTATATGCTGCAAAGGAAATTTAGTTTCTTGGTCTCTTTTTATACCTTTTTCTGGCTCAATTGCGTCACATCCTTTCCCTCTCCCCCCCCCCCCTCCCGTCCTCACACACACACACTTTTCTTCCTCTAGTCGAAATATAGGTTTGTTATTCTGGTTGAATGGATGAATGTGTGCAGCTGAGATGAACAGTGTTTGCACAATAGATTAATTTGGATATTCAAAAATAATTCGTGACACAGTAAACTTCAAAATTAATTTTCTGAGGCCTCTCATAATCGTGAGGCCCTAAGCTGTAGCTTAGTTAGCTTAAGCATAAGTCCGATCCTGCTGTAAACTAAGCCTGTCCATGTACAATTAACAAATATATTAACTGCATACAGTTGAGAGGAAATGGGAATTATTTATCTTCCGAACGTTTCTTTCAAAACACCTGAAGAAGACTGTAATTAGTGATTTACCCCCTCAAGCAGCTGCTTGCCACAGAGGTCTGACAGGAGCCTGTCAGTTTATATGCCACAGTAGAAGATCTGAGAGGATGGCAGGACCTCAGCAGAAAAACGACACAAACATCCATGCCTTACCCGGGGCTCGAACCCAGATCCCGTAGATCAGTAACCAAGCGCGCTAACCACTCGGCCACGGGACGACTAATTACTGATTTACTATCTCTAAATAAAATAAATTACCCCTCAAGCAGCTGCTTGCCACAGAAGTCTGACAGGAGCCTACCAGCTTAATACTCCGTAGAAAAAGATTTGTGAGGAAGGAACTAGTAGTATTTTTGTGTTTTTCGAACTCGTCCCCAAATTATTTTTGTCTTAAACGACTCGCCCCCAAATTATTTTTGTCTTAAACGACTCGCCCCCAAATTATTTTTGTCTTAAACGACTCGCCATATCTCTGGAATGGAGAGATAAGGGAAGAAGATCCTAGAACGTTCAGTGCTTTCCAAAATAATAATAATAAAAAAATACCCCCTCAAGCAGTTGCTTGCCACAGAGGTCTGACAGGAGCCTGTCAGTTTATACGCCATAGTAGAATGTCTGTGAGGATGGCGAGACCTCAGCAGAAAAACAACACGGACATCCATGCCTTACCCGGGGCTGGAACCCAGGTCCCTTAGATCAGCAGCCAAGCGTGCTAACCACTCGGCCAAGGGACGGTGTCGCCAAATTATAATTTGATAATGCATCAATGGAATGTTTTCTCTAAACTTTTCCCTCTTTCAGATATTTTTTTAAACCATTTAACAGTTTTTGGGGTGTCGAAATATTTTTAGCGTGCGTATAGGAAGCTGTCATTAAAAGTTTTTGGAAAGCACGGTTCTAGAGAATATGAAAGTAAACTATTTCTATTGCACCATGGGTGAAGCGGGGATGAAAGCAATTGAGTCAATGAGATTGTGTAAATAACTCATCAAAATTTCTTATAATTTCTTAATCTGTTAATCAGATTGCCAATAGGTTAATGATCTTTGCTGTATGAGATTATTGGTTGATTTACGAATAACTAATAGCTACCGAGTGGTTAGCGTGCTCGGCTTCTGATGAAAGGGGCCTAGGGTCGAGCCTGGCTAAGGTATGGATGCTTGTGTTATTTTTCTGCTGATATCCCGCCATTCTCACAGACCTTCTACTATAGCGTATAAACCTCTGTGGCAAGCAGCTGCATGAGGGGTTAGACTGATGACCTTGGGCATTAGACTGATCGATTATGTAAATAATGATTAGATCACGTGACGTGCCAATTGTCGAATAGAGTTATGAAAATTATTGGATTCCGCAGAATGAGTTGAATGGATAATACTAAACAAGATTTTATTGGAATTTCCCTACTCTGACCAAAGCAGCTTTTTCAACAAAAATATATTTCGAGAACTAAATGACACAATTTGATTAGCTCTCTATAGTGTATGGAAGCTTGAGGACTTGGCCTATATAAAATCATCATCAGCACACATTCAAATTTGTACAATAAGATTAAATATTCTACTGGATGAGCTACTTATCACTCAACAAACACAAAATAAATACTCCAAATTTTAATCCTGCTCTTCTCATTCAGAATCTCCGTGTTACTATAGAAACAGTCTTCAGTTTCCTACTGGTTTACTCGTCTTTATACACATTCAAATTTGTACAATAAGATTAAATATTCTACTGGATGAGCTACTTATCACTCAACAAACACAAAATAAATACTCCAAATTTTAATCCTGCTCTTCTCATTCAGAATCTCCGTGTTACTATAGAAACAGTCTTCAGTTTCCTACTGGTTTACTCGTCTTTATACACATTCAAATTTGTACAATAAGATTAAATATTCTACTGGATGAGCTACTTATCACTCAACAAACACAAAATAAATACTCCAAATTTTAATCCTGCTCTTCTCATTCAGAATCTCCGTGTTACTATAGAAACAGTCTTCAGTTTCCTACTGGTTTACTCGTCTTTATACACATTCAAATTTGTACAATAAGATTAAATATTCTACTGGATGAGCTACTTATCACTCAACAAACACAAAATAAATACTCCAAATTTTAATCCTGCTCTTCTCATTCAGAATCTCCGTGTTACTATAGAAACAGTCTTCAGTTTCCTACTGGTTTACTCGTCTTTATACACATTCAAATTTGTACAATAAGATTAAATATTCTACTGGATGAGCTACTTATCACTCAACAAACACAAAATAAATACTCCAAATTTTAATCCTGCTCTTCTCATTCAGAATCTCCGTGTTACTATAGAAACAGTCTTCAGTTTCCTACTGGTTTACTCGTCTTTATACACATTCAAATTTGTACAATAAGATTAAATATTCTACTGGATGAGCTACTTATCACTCAACAAACACAAAATAAATACTCCAAATTTCAATCCTGCTCTTCTCATTCAGAATCTCCGTGTTACTATAGAAACAGTCTTCAGTTTCCTACTGGTTTACTCGTCTTTATGCTGGCAGGATTCTGGTGTACAGTTCTCAATAGCTCACGTAAGATGAATTTATATTCGATTAATGATTTCAACTCACTTCATTCCGTTTAAAAAAAAATTGTATTTTCTATCCAAAACGAGATTAGGTATCCAGATTGCAAGCATTCACACCACCATAGGGGCGGGGGTGGCTCAGTCGGTAGCGCGCCAGGCTCGTAATCTGTAGTTACCAGGTTCGAGTCCCAGCTGGGTCAGCGTTGAGATTTATCTCCGCAAAAATTCCCCGCCCTGCCCACAGTCAGTAGGGGACACCGATTGGGCTTGGAAAGGCCGCCGTCCGTCGGATGGGACGTTAAGCCGTAGCCCCGTGTGCGGGAGAGACATACCCTGTGCACGTTAAAGAACACGCTGGATGGCCTTGACGGGAGACTACCATCTATCTCCCAACAGCTGTTCCAGTGGGTCCCCTCCCCCAACCTTCTCTGAGCCTTTCGGGGTCCATGTGACCTTGCCATTTAGCCCATGGTGTGCAAAAAGTGCCGCTCAGAGGTAAAACAACCCACCACCATAGAAAATAGGAACCATAGAAAGCTAAGGAACCATAGAAGCTCACACCGCCGTAGAAAATAGGAATAATTTGCAAGTCCCGACAAAAGCACATGCGCACAATTTCCTGTGTATGCATGTTGAATGAGAAACAAGAACAAGTCCAATAGAGCTTCTAAATTATCTCCGTCCTTTGTGTACGGGAACACTTCCTTCCCCTCAATAAAAAATTACCTAGAACAGGGTTCTCAAAGACGCGAATCTCGAATCATTTTATACGGCCACAATGATGACAGCAATTATGACATCAATGGGTTCTGTCATAATCAAGGTAGGAAACTGTGGCTTAATAACTTGGCTCTACTACTGCCATGGTCTCACGTTACAAAGCTACAACTGTGCTCGCTATCAGCCTTAAATCTAGCTACTACAAATGAAATTTAAGTTTATGTTTTGGTATTAAAATATGTAGCATTTAATCCTTAAAACAACAATATGAGTAATTATGCTTTGCTTATAATAAAAAGTATCCAACAAACGTATTTCGAAGTTACTGATTTGGCCCCTATTCGATCTAAATTTCACCTGACCTGCACTCTGTTTCACATAGAGAAAGTAGGCGCAAGCCTCCCTCAAAGAGTTTCTTGTCCAATTGTGCGACTTAATACTCTTGCTCAAGAATGCGAATAAAAAGCAAGATGTGACTGTTCAAAATGTATCAGTCCTCAACTCTGTAGAGAGCTTGTGCGGCAAGTGTTTCACTACACTTCAAAATATTCCGAAATTTAAAATAGCATTTTCAGTTTCTCATTTCCATAAATTATCTATAAAAATTTACATAAAAAAAGAGCATTTATTTCTTGGGTAAGGGGGGGAACTATTTGCTGCGACGGAGTATTACATCTGCGAGTAGTTCTTGCTGGAACTCATGTAGGTGTGGTACCTTTTCATTGGTTGAAATCTTCAGATTTTACCGCTCATTCTTTATGTGAAGTGGGGTGTATAGAAAATGTTTCATCGACTGAACAAGCTGTTTGCAATGTAGGGTGCGCGAAAAACACATAACACTAAAATAAAAATTAATAAAATCATGAATTGCCCCTCAAGCAGTTGCTTGCCACAGAGGTCTGACGAGAACCTGTCAGTATAATATACAATAGAAAAGGAGTATGAGGAATGCGAGACCTCAGCAGAAAGATAACACAAATACCCATTCCTTACTAGGGGCTCGAACCAAGTCTCTATGATCTCTAGCCAAGCACACTAACCACTCGGCTGTCAGGATACCCCTTGGTAGTGAAACTTTTATGTGGAAGAAAAAACATGTTTATCTTCAAGCGACACCTGCATTAAAAGTACAAACCCAAAGTTTGCTGACCACTCGTCTGAATACGAGGCAACGCTTTGAAAGAATAGTGTGTCCAAATTTCAATCCTGCTCTTCTCATTCGGGATCTCCGTGTTACTATAGAAACAGTCTCCAGTTTCCTACTGGTTTACCCATCTTTATGCTGGCAGGATTCTGGTGCACAGTTCTCGAAACAGAATAAATAATCGTTATTCTATGTCGAATGTCGTGTATTTTCCGCCAATCTCGTGGGCATGCGTGAAAGCCTCAACGCATATCTGCCCCTCCAAAAGGGTCGTAAACAGTTCTAACTTCTATTTCTGTCACTTCTCATTCCCCTAACAAGGCACTTTCCGTCGAAAGCGGCTTCATACACATGCCACAAACGCACTTGAAGGTAGTCTGGCCAACTCTTGTTTTATGGTGGCGACTGTAGTGATGATGGAGCCACTAAGTGAATAAGGGCATTCCAACGTCAAACAGATGTCTCTATTACAATTATTTTTTTTGCATCATCAGCGGCAAAAATACACTTCCCACCTATCTCACCATCGTTTCCTTCAGCTGGAAACTATCTCACTCTAATTTTTGTTTCCTGGCTTGTTATTTCACAGATTTTTGTCAATTCAGCTTTACTTATGATTTGTGGGACTTAGATTTCACACCTCGGACGAATTACTGCACAAGACGTTTTAGGAATAATATACTACAGGGTGACTTTCAGAATTCTTTTTTTGCGAACACGCTAAAATCATTAGCTGAAGTGATAAATGTATTCAAATAATGGAGTTTAGACATTACGCAAAGGAGCGATATCTTTTCGACACTGTTTTTTTTTTTAAATCTGAAGTACGTTGCACGTTTGACACTACTACGAATTTTTATACTGAATTTAACAATCACGCTTCCATTTTTTATATATTTAACTTTGGAAATTTTGTTTCATTTCTTCCTAAATATTCGTAATTCCTAGTTATTTCTTTCTAAATATTTGTAATCCCCAGTTCTTCTTTCCTAAATATTTGTAACTTCTAGTTATTTCTTTCTAAATATTTGTAATCCCCAGTTCTTCCTTCCTAAATATTTGTAACTTCTAGTTATTTCTTTCTAAATATTTGTAATCCCCAGTTCTACCTTCCTAAATATTTGTAACTTCTAGTTATTTCTTTCTAAATATTTGCAATCCCCAGTTCTTCTTTCCTAAATATTTGTAACTTCTAGTTATTTCTTTCTAAATATTTGTAATCCCCAGTTCTTCTTTCCTAAATATTTGTAACTTCTAGTTATTTCTTTCTAAATATTTGTAATCCCAGTTCTTCCTTCCTAAATATTTGTAACTTCTAGTTATTTCTTTCTAAATATTTGTAATCCCCAGTTCTTCCTTCCTAAATATTTGTAACTTCTAGTTATTTCTTTCTAAATATTTGTAATCCCCAGTTCTTCCTTCCTAAATATTTGTAACTTCTAGTTATTTCTTTCTAAATATTTGTAATTTCCAGTTCTTCCTTACTAAATATTTGTAACTTCTAGTTATTTCTTTCTAAATATTTGTAATCCCAGTTCTTCCTTCCTAAATATTTGTAACTTCTAATTATTTCTTTCTAAATATTTGTAATCCCAGTTCTTCCTTCCTAAATATTTGTAACTTCTAGTTATTTCTTTCTAAATATTTGTAATCCCCAGTTCTTCCTTCCTAAATATTTGTAACTTCTAGTTATTTCTTTCTAAATATTTGTAATCCCAGTTCTTCCTTCCTAAATATTTGTAACTTCTAGTTATTTCTTTCTAAATATTTGTAATCCCCAGTTCTTCCTTCCTAAATATTTGTAACTTCTAGTTATTTCTTTTTAAATATTTGTAATCCCCAGTTCTTCCTTCCTAAATATTTGTAACTTCTAGTTATTTCTTTCTAATATTTGTAATCCCCAGTTCTTCCTTCCTAAATATTTGTAACTTCTAGTTATTTCTTTCTAAATATTTGTAATCCCCAGTTCTTCCTTCCTAAATATTTGTAACTTCTAGTTATTTCTTTCTAAATATTTGTAATCCCCAGTTCTTCCTTCCTAAATATTTGTAACTTCTAGTTATTTCTTTCTAAATATTTGTAATCCCCAGTTCTTCCTTCCTAAATATTTGTAACTTCTAGTTATTTTTTTCTAAATATTTGTAATCCCCAGTTCTTCCTTCCTAAATATTTGTAACTTCTAGTTATTTCTTTCTAAATATTTGTAATCCCCAGTTCTTCCTTCCTAAATATTTGTAACTTCTAGTTATTTCTTTCTAAATATTTGCAATCCCCAGTTCTTCCTTCCTAAATATTTGTAACTTCTAGTTATTTCTTTCTAAATATTTGTAATCCCCAGTTCTTCCTTCCTAAATATTTGTAACTTCTAGTTATTTCTTTCTAAATATTTGTTATCTCCAGTTCTTTCTTTCTAAATTTCGTAACCTCTAACCGTCCCGTGGCCGAGTGGTTAGCGTGCTTGGCTACTGATCTATGGGACCTGGGTTCGAGCTCTGGGTAAAGCATGGATGTTCGTGTTGTTTTTCTGCTGAGGTCCTGCCATCCTCTCAGACCTTCTACTCTGGCATATAAACTGACAGGCTCCTGTCAGACCTCTGTGACAAGCAGCTGCTTTAGGGGGTATTTATTTATTATTTTTCTGGTAATGATATACTCTTTCAGTGAGAGAAGGAGAGTATGGATTCTTTCTAAATTCCTCCTCCCCATTGGAATCCAGTTGCTATGCATTTCCTCCCTCATTGTCAATAATATTGCTCTATGATAAGCCTGAAAGGATGGATGTATACCAATGGCGAAGTGTGGATGTAAGCAATTGAGTCAACAAGACTTCCCAAATAACGCATCAAAAGTGCTTATGTCATTGGTAAATTAAGCTATCAATTAGATGCCAATCTGCAAATGATCTCTGACATCATTGATTGACTGATAGCTAAAATCAGCCAATGACTATAGGAGTCTTCGATGTGACAACTGCGTCGGTGTCGCATTGTCTCAATTGCTTTCATCCACGCTACACCACTGATGGGTTGCTAATCGCAAGAGATTTGAGTAGGATGATTGCAACAGAGAGAAGCCCCTTTTATACCTTATTTCGTTCCACAAAAATTTGCATCCACATGAAGTTGGTTTTAAGTGTCATAAGAAGATATTTTATATTAGACATACCACTTTGGATGGAGATTTATTTGTGATAATTGGTTGAAAAAAATTGGTTGCCATGAGTGGGATTCGAACCCACGTTTCCCAGAAGCATCCTGGGTGTCTTCAAGTGATTTTGTCTACAGAACGCTTTCCTGTGATATTTTATTGATTTATTTGTGGTTGGGAGGGAAGATCATCTGGAACTCATGGTGGGAAATCACCCAACTTTCCGGTTTTGTGAGATGGCAGAATACTCTTTAAATGTGATTCTTTTCAATTCACTGCACTTTGAAATTTGTTATAATAGTATAGTGTTATAATAGGAATGCAAAAAATGAACTTGACTCATTATTTCGAGGCATCTGAGTTGCGTCGTTTGTCCTTATTGCCATTTCCAAAATCAGTGTTTATGGAAATGTAGAATGGACTTTGTTTAGAGATATTTCACGAAGTTCCAAGGCTGATTCCGTGGAAGAGAGCAAAAGGGCAATGAAGAAAAAAAGCTTTTTCTCTGTGTGTGACTGGCTGGTATGCCAAAGAATCAATTCAGCATAGAAGTGTAATGCATTTTAAAATTTGAGAACAGTTTTTTAATGCGAGCCATCCCGTGGCCGAGTGGTTAGCGCGCTTGGCTACTGATCTATGGGACCTGGGTTCGAGCCCTGGGTAAGGCATGGTTGTTTTTCTGCTGAGTTCCTGCCATCTTCTCAGACCTTCTACTCTGGCATATAAACTGTCAGACCTCTGTGGCAAGTAGCTGCTTGAGGGGGTATTTATTTTCTTATGCATTTTGCAGAGTACTTAAAACGTGCAGCAATCGCTGATTATCTTCCTCAAATGTGTCAAATAATACAAAGAGCTACTTTTTTTTTGCATTTATTGCAAGCAGCGTTACAAAGTGCCTTCTTTACCTATATACTATGGAGTTTCCTTGTCATTTACCACACCAGCAAAACTATAACATGCTGCTTTTGATACAACAAATCGACGATATCATCATCCCGTGACTCGAACTCGGATCTCAGCAGCTGCAGTGTCTCCACGAGTCACAGGAAAATTTGCAGAAACCACTCTTTGAGGGAAGGTTAAACAAAATTTGTAAAAAGCAGTAGGGGAAGCGAAAAAATTTCGAAATAGGTGTAGGGAAAATAAATCGACATAAGCGCAATATTCTTTATTTTACTGCTCGTAAAGCTCTAAACTATAGGTAAGAGAATAATAAATGGGTTAAAAACAAGTGGATATGCAAAGAAATTCTCCTTTTAAGCTTTATGCATCTGTTTTAGTGTCGAAGCGTGTGAGTGGAAGCAATTGAGACAAAGAGAGTGAGCAGTTGAAGCATCAGTTGTTCTCACTGGTCTTTGATTGTAGTTTAGTTCTCCATTTACCTCGTTTCATGAGCAATAGTTACTGCAACGCTTCTCCCCCCCCCTAGAAAGTCCGAATGAGAATAGATAAAGTCTTGGTCCCTCTGCCAGCTGGCTCAGCGTTGAGATTTATCTCCGCAAAATTCCCCGCCCTGCCCACGGTCAGTAGGGGTCACCGATGGGCTTGGAAAGGCCGCCGTCCGTCAGATGGGACGTTATGGCGTTTCCCTGTGTGCGGGAGAGCCATACCCTCTGCACGTTAAAGAACACGCTGGATGGCCTTGACGGGAGACTACCATCTGTCTCCCAACAGCTGTTCCAGTTGTCCCCTTCCCAAACCTTCTCTGAGCCTTCGGGGTCCATGTGACCTGGCCATTTTGCCCATGGTGTGCAAAAAAGTGCCGTTCAGAGGTAAAACAACCCAACCCAACCCTGCCCACGGTCAGTAGGGGACACCGATGGGCTTGGAAAGGCCGCCGTCCGTCGGATGGGACGTTATGGCGTGGCCCCGTGTGCGGAGAGCCATACCCTGTGCACGTTAAAGAACACGCTGGATGGCCTTGACGGGAGGCTACCATCTGTCTTTCAACAGCTGTTCCAGTGGGTCCCCTCCCAAAACTTTCTCTGAGCCTTCGGGGTCCATGTGACCTGGCCATTTATCCCATGGTGTGCAAAAAAGTGCCGTTCAGAGGTAAAACAACCCAACCCAACTTGGTCCCTCTGACTGAATGCCTTGGTGAGCCAATGCAATATCAACTGCTTCGTAAGACCGATATTTTTCTTCCTCATAAAGCATAGGAAAAAATATCTAAAATGTTGCTAAGCTTTCTTACTGAGAGAGTGATGCTTGAGAAAGAAAACAAGAAAACGAACTGGATAAGTAAAAAGAGAGTAAAAGATAATCATCTCGTCGTTTCTTTTTCAGTCATCAGTAATTCACCTGTTATGCCACGAAATGTCTAAGTGATAACGAGCAAAAAATAAAAAAAACAAAACGAGATGTTAAGATGAGGACGGTCTCGGGGAGAGTGAAATGGAGAGAAGGTTACATAATCATTTTCTACCGAGTTTCTGATGTCCCACCTTTGCTGTTGTTTTTGCAGCCATCTCCTGTTATTTCCCTAATGGCTCGCACTAATCTAATTCCCCGTCTCAGCCTCCTTCATCACGCTCCCATCCGATCCCTCCAGCGCCTCCGCCTTCTCTCCGGGGTGGCCTCTACAACAAACGTGACTCTTCAACACGTTTTCTTTTCTCGCGTGACGGCTACCAGCCGGGTGGTCTCCCCCTTTTAGTCCCATGCCGTCTTTTCCTCATCTATTCGTTCATTCACTCTTTCTTTTCTCTCTTCTTCTATTCACTCGTTCCCCCCCCCCCTCTCTTCATCTTACCTTCCCCAACTTTTTTCCACATGCAAACACTTCATTTGTTTTTGCATCTCTTCGTGATATGAGACCCAATTCACTCATGTTTTAAATATTAAGTTTGGCTGAGGTTTTGTGTGAGGTCCTAAACGATCTAGGAACTCATTTCACTTGAATACTTCAGAGGTGGAAGCGTGAAACTGAGATAATCTGGGCTCTTTAAAGTCGAAGGGTAATTATTTAATTCACGACGTCACATAGAGCTTCCTTTATACCGCCATTCGTATCGGGATTAGAAAAGGAGAATTGGTTTACAACTTTGTAGGAGTCAAGGTTAAGTTTTTTTAACACCGAATTTTCAACCACTCTTTTCAGTTTGATCTAGGAGACGTTTCATTGCGATCATTTTGTACTCTTCAGTATAAAACAGCGGTGAAGCGAATGGAAACGACAGAGACAATGAGACTGCGCAGTTGCCGAAAAAAAGGTTCTCTTAGCTCAATGGGGATTGAACTGTCAATTACTCATGAATGAACCAAAGGTTTCTTAGTTTAACCATTGGTATCAGAGATCATTGGTTGATTGATAGGTGATTGTCAGCATAATAAACCAAAAACTTGTGAGAAGCACTTTTGCCTCAATTGCGCAGTCTCATTGTCTCAATTTGCAGCCACTCACGCTTTGTCACTTCTATAAAGCATCATAAACTACTGTCTGAAAAGTGGAGCATTTCACTTCCCAATCGGAATCCATGAAGATTAAAATGCCATACCATCACCAATGAAATTTGATGTCAGATGACGTCAATAATTCGGGCTCCTTGATTTTCGATGTCATTTCATACCTAAATAGGCGGGGCTTTTTTAATTTTATTTATGAACTGCACTTCTTTTGCACACAATGAATCAAATGACTAGATTACAAAGACTCACAGAAGGATGGGGGAAGTGGACTTTTACACGTGTTAAGAGAGAGATGGTAGCCTCCAGTTAAGGTCATCTAATGTGTTCTTTAAAGTTCACGGGGTTCTTTAAAGCTCACCTTACGGATCACGGCTTAACGTCCCTTTAACACGGATTTTTAATACGGATTCCTTAATACGGAATTTAAACGTTTCCTTTAATACGGATCACGGCTTAACATCCCTTTAATACGGATTTAATACGGATTCCTTAATACGAAATTTAAACGTTTCCTTTAATACGGATACGGCTTAACGTCCCTTTAATACGGATTTTAATACGGATTCCTTAATACGGATTTTAAACGTTTCCTTTAATACGGATCACGGCCTAACGTCCCTTTAATACAGATTCCTTTAATACGGATCTAATAATCCTTTAAAACGGATTTAATACGGATTCCTTAATACGAAATTTAAACGTTTCCTTTAATACGGATCACGGCTCAACGTCCCTTTAATACGGATTCCTTTAATACGGATCTAATAATCCTTTAATACGGATTTAATACGGATTCCTTAATACGGAATTTAAACGTTTCCTTTAATACGGATCACGGCTTAACGCCCCTTTAATACGGATTTTAAACGTTTCCTTTAATACGGATCACGGCCTAACGTCCCTTTAATACAGATTCCTTTAATACGGATCTAAATAATCCTTTAAAACGGATTCAATACGGATTCCTTAATACGAAATATAAATGTTTCCTTTAATACGGATCACGGCTTAACGTCCCTTTAATACGGATCTAACAATCCTTTAATACGGATTAAATACGGATTTCTTAATACGGAATTTAAACGTTTCCTTTAATACGGATCACGGTTTAACGTCCTATCAGATGGCCATCAGTGACTCCTTTTTCACTGAGGGCAGTGGTGAGTAGCGGGCATGCGCATTAGAACGGTTCTCTATCGTGGAGCAAAAATCACATTCTAAGCTCGCTTTTGAAAATAAGCTTTTACGGGAAAAATTCTCTGGAGATAAAATGAAGAGTTCACTGGAATCTCTCTTAATCTCATTTTATCAACAATTTATTTTAACGATATTATTTTAAGTTTTATAGAAGCTGAAACATTTGAGAGCCGTAATACTAATCATGAGAATTTGCGTTGAAAGTAAAACAAAAACAGTATTAGAGTTGTTGTTGGGTTGTTTTACCTCTGAGCGGCACTTTTTTGCACACCATGGGCTGAATGGCCAGGTCACATGAACCCCGAAGGCTCAGAGAAGAATGGGGGAGGGGACACACTGGAACACCTGTTGGGAGACAGATGGTAGCCTCCCGTCAAGGCCATCCAGCGTGTTCTTTAACGTGCACAGGGTATGGCTCTCCCGCACATGGGGACGCGGCTTAACGTCCCATCCGACGGACGGCGGCCTTTCCAAGCCCATCGGTGTCCCCTACTGACCGTGGGTAGGGCGGGGAATTTTTGCGGAGATAAATCTCGACGCTGACCCAGCTGGGACTCGAACCTGGGAACTAGATTACTAGCCTGGCGCGCTACCGACTGAGCCATCCCGCCCCAGTATTAGAGAGAAACATTTGCTGAAATAAATGTAATTTTAAAAATTTGTAATGATCCTTTTTCAGGTTGCTTTCGAATGAACTGTTTAGGATTTGCAGGATGTCGTCCAGATATTAAATCTTACATTTTAAATAATTCCTCAAATATCAGAAGAATATTGTCGAAAGTGGAGAATTAGAGCGATTTAAATGAATATATTCGTTTCATGGAAGTGATATTTTCCCGTAAAAAGCTTATTTTCAAAGATAGGCTGCTTTGAATGTGGATTTCTATTCACATAACAAAGATCGAAGTCTCTCATTCGGTGTATTTTCAACGTACAAATAATTTGGTTTAAAGTGCCATTAAAGGACCCGCAGTCCTTCGAATGACAAACGAGAATCCTTCGAGTGATATAGAAGGGAATCCTTCAAATTACATAGAGGGGGAATCCTTAGACTGACAGAGAAGGGAATCCTTCGAGTGACAGATAGGGGTCGATGATATAGAGGGGAATCCTCCAAATGGGCATCAAGCCACTTGAACGTTTAATGGATATCCAAAATTACCTGTACCTTGACTTTACTGTAACCCCCTGCATGAAATAAATTATTATATTATTAAATGACAGAGAGGGGAATCCTTCGAGTTACAGAGAGAGGAATCCATCGAGTTACAGAGAGGGAAATCCTTCGAGTTACAGAGAGGGGAATCCTTCGAGTTACAGAGAGAGGAATCCTTCGAGTTACAGAGAGGAATCCATCGAGTTACAGAGAGGGGAATCCTTCGAGTTACAGAGTTACAGAGAGGGGAATCCTTCGAGTTACAGAGAGAGGAATCCATCGAGTTAGAGAGAGGGGAATCCTTCGAGTTACAGAGAAGGAAATCCTTCGAGTTACAGAGAGGGGAATCCTTCGAATTACAGAGAAGAGAATCCTTCGAGTTACAGAGAGGGGGAATCCTTCGAGTTACAGAGAGGGGAATACTTCGAGTTACAGAGAGGGGAATCCTTCGAGTTACAGAGAGGGGAATCCTTCGAGTTACAGAGAAGAGAATCCTTCGAGTTACAGAGAGGGGAATCCTTCGAGTTACAGAGAGGGAATCCTTCGAGTTACAGAGAAGGGAATCCGGACTTAGCAGTTATCGCCGCAACAGTACTCTATTGGCTAACTACTTATTTGACTTTCGTAGTCGAAAGCGTTGATTTCACAAGACATTCTTTTATGAGAAACAGAACATGTCATGAGATTACTGAACAACCAAAACAATTTCTGCATGTCAGATTACTTAAGACAAAAAACAAGTATTATTAGTGTCTCAATGTTTGTCGTTAGTGTTTTTAGGTTTCTACGTTTAATATGCAATGTACAAGAATCAAAAAGATATTTATAGACACCTGTGATGAAATGCGATAAACGCGTGATAACTTTGTTGCAAATGGATTTGTCTTGTATTGGTGCCTAATACGACGATTCAATGAAGATGAATTTTTTTTTGTCGATGTCCACCAGAGGGAGCAATTGCTTTGTAATCACTATAATGTCTATAGAGATTTCTGTACAACGCAAAAGTGCTATGAAAACAAAAATTCCCTTTTACTCTCGTTATTTTTAGGGTTTTATGACGCGGTAATTAGTAGCTGTGATTCGTCGATACGGAACTTTCTTGGATAAGATTTAATACATCATTTTTGGATACTATAAATCACAGCTGTTGGGACAGATGGTAGCCTCCCATCAAGGCCATCTAGTGTGTTCTTTAACGTGCACAAGGTATGGCTGTCTCCCGCAGACGGGGCCACGGTTTAACGTCCCATCCGACGGATGGCTGCCTTTCCAAGCCCATCGGTGTCCCCTACTGACCGTGGGCAGGGCGGGTAAGATTCCTGTGACCGGGCCATTTAGTACAATATGTGCGGAAAGTTCTTTTCGTAGGTAAAACATTCCATCTCGTATAATTTACATAGGTATTTTTCAATGTAAAAAAAATCAAAAGTTCATAGTTGATTAATATTTATTGGATAAGCATTTCCCTGTTATTTCTGTGTAGTTTTTATAGAAGTTGAAATTAGAGAGATAACTTGTGTCACGTGACACGAAGGTTGCCAGATCACTAATTTCTAAAAAAATCGTTGCCAGATATTTTTTCTGAATTCTGTAATCAACCGTGGTGTTCGGATACTTTTTTTGAGCGACTGTACGAGTAGTGAGTGATTGCTTCGTTGCAATTTTTTTTCAGTAGGAGGGAGGAAAACAAATGAATTCTTTCTAAATTTCAAGTTCACCATCACCTGTACGGGAAAGGAAAGATGAAAAAAGCGAAGGGGTAGCGACGCAGTGGCAAATGAAGAGCAGGAGGAGGATGGAGAAGATGCACGAGGAAAGAGAAGCGGTGAAGAGAAAGAGCCGAGGCATGTGTGCGATGGCGTTGGAGTAAGTTATTAATAGCTCGCCGGAGAAAAATGACGTCTGCTGGCCGGTGACGGGTTGGCCCACCCCAATGCGCCGTGCAATGTGGCCTCGGAAGTGCAGAGTTGAAAACCTGCTAGGCGATACGGCGATATTATCAGGACCGCTGATCATCGCGCTGGACGCCAAACGGGTGGTTGCTGTCTCCAAACGCGCGTCACACGACCGCGTTGAATTATGGGAAATGAAGCACCTATTGTCTTCGATGGATTGTCTCTGGCTGTGGACTTTTCAGACATCCGACGTGCTTTTCGTGACGTTTATTATTGTCCTTAGATTTTTTTTTTTTTCGTTTTGTTATTGTCGTTGGATGATTCTATAGTTTAAATTGATGGTGGAAGATTTATTTTTGCTTAGAAGAATTCTTTTTTATAGCATCGGAAGTTTTCGGTGGCAATAGCGAGTAGATTGCGATTGTTTTTTTACAACATTAAAGACTGATTATGCAAGGAACATCGGCAGGATTCAGCGTCATTTTTATTTCCTTTTTTTATTAATTAAACAAAAAAGTTACCCCTCAAGCAGTTAGTTGCCACAGAAGTCTGACAGGAGCCTGCCAGTTTAATACACCGTAGATAATATCTGCGAGAATATAATACCTTAGAAGGGGGGGTGGGGTTCGAACCAGGTTGCGTTGATTCCTGCTATGGACGTTCATGATTATATGGATGGGTTGGGCTGTTTTACTCTGTTGGACACTTTTTTTGCAAACAATGGGCTAAATTGAAATAATAGGAAATCGCAGATATGCACCTGTTGGTAGTATATTGAATAAATATAGAGAAAAAAATTGTAAAAATTTACATAATAGAGCATGATAGTTCGACTGCCAGTAGCTCAGCGGTCAGAGCACTTGACATGTTATCAGGAGGTCGTAGGTTCAGATCCCACCCGGCTAATGACAATTTTTCTTTTATATCGATTTAATGGGCTAAATGCTTAGGTTACGAAGACCTCAGAGAAGGCACCCACTGGACGGTTGCTAGGAGACGGTTGGAAGCTTCCCACCAATCCCTTACAGCTTGTTCTTTAACGTGCAGAGGGTATGACTCTTTTGCTCACAGGATCACAGCTTTACGTCCCGTCCGAGTCATAAAGAAGCCGTAAAGGCATGGCGAGAAGAAAAGTTAGGTGCGAAATATGTAAAAAGGCTGATCTGACTGACTTTGAAAGGGTGTTCATCGTTGGAGCGCGATGGGCAGGAGCATCTTAACCGAAGTGATGGAACTCAGCAGAAAATCACAGGGTACAGTCGCTCAAAAAAGTATCCGAACACTACGGTTGATCACAGAATTCAGAAAAAAATACCTGGCAACAATTTTTTTAGAAATTAGTGATCTGGCAACCTTCGTGTCACGTGATTACAGAATTCAGGAAAAATATCTGGAGCGTGTAAAGTAACTGTACACGCTCCAGTTACCGTTCACAGCAAACTGGAGCGTGTGCAGTTACTGCACACGCTCCAGTTTGCTGTGAACGGTAACTGCACACGCTGAATATTTCCGTGAGTGAGCCCACACGATCTAGTATCAAAATAATATGACCACCTACAGTCGCTCAAAAAAGTATCCGAACACTATGGTTGATCACAGAATTCAGAAAAAAATACCTGGCAACGATTTTTTTTTAGAAGTTAGTGATCTGGCAACCTTCGTCGTCACGTGACACGAAGGTTGCCAGATCACTATTTTCTAAAAAAAAATCGTTGCCAGATATTTTTTCTGAATTCTGTGATCAACCATAGTGTTCGGATACTTTTTTGAGCGACTGTACAATATACCAAGTATATGGAGAACAGCAACGGTCTTAAAATAACATCCGCCAATCGTGGCAAATGCAGAAGAGAAAAAGGCAGTATAAGTATTAAGTAGGTGTTCAAAAAAATTTGGCCAGCAAGTGTAAAGCGATAATATAAAATATTGCACATTTTTAAAAAATGTTTCAAATCTATACATGCCTTTTATTTTCTGAGATAACCAACGGAATATGATAGACTATTTAATAAAGTATCAGACAAAGTATTCAGTGCATGGTTGTATTCAATGGAAAGGTAAGTCACTGGTAGGAAAAGCATAAAAAATGTTTGAAGGATGGGAGTCTGTCAATATGCTGCACCATAAAGAATATTTGTATGGAAGATGAAACCTTTCCAGAATCGCCGCAAACTCCCCGCCCTGCCCACGGTCAGCAGGGGACACCGACGATGGGATGTTATGCCGTGGTCCCGTGTGCGGGAGAGCCATACCATGTGTACGTTAAAGAACACGCTGGATGGCCTTGACGGGAGGCTACCATCTGTCTCCTAACAGCTGTTCCAGAGGATCCCCTCCACCAACCTTCTCTGAGCCCTCGGGACATCGGGGTCTTTGTGACCTGGCCATTCCTTCTCTGGACCTCGGGGTCCTTGTGATCTGGCCATTTATCCCATGGTGTGCAAAAAAGTGCCGCTCAGAGATAAAACAACCCAACCAACCCTTTCCAGAAAATGTACATTCATGTCATTTCTAGGATTCGAACCTAGATTCCTTTGCGTAGACTCCCAGGAAAGAATGCTAACCACTTGGCTACATGGTAGGTAAGTTTCTAACTAGAACTATTTATTACGCCTCTTCTATTGCGAAAGACTTAAAAGTTTCTTTTTTTAGTTAAACATGTTTATTCAAATATTATCTTAGCTTTCCACGTTTCCTTTAAAGAGACTAATAGTTGTTTTCCTTCCAGAACAAGTTCCATCAAGTAATGGTTGATTATCTCTGTTCCATAATAGTAGCTTAGGCCAGTTCTTCAGCTACTATCAGACAGCCATATTTCCACACTTCTAGTTCCGTATGATATTTATCTCCGTAAAATTCTCCGCCCTGCCCACGGTCAGTAGGGGACACCGATTGGCTTGGAAAGGCCGCCGTCCGTCGGATGGGACATTAAGCCGTGGCTCCATCTGCAGGAGAGCCATAACCTGTGCACGTTAAAGAACACGCTGGATGGTCTTGACGTCAGGCTACCATCTGTCTCCCAACAGTTGTCCAGTGGGTCCCCTACCCCAACCTTTTCTGAGCCTTCGGGGTCCATGTGACCTGGCCATTTAGCCCATGGTGTGCAAAAAAGTGCCGCTCAGAGGTAAAACAACCCAACCCAACCTTTCTAGTTTCTTCCGTAGAGATCTCTACTACGCATCATACTGAGAGGCTACCGTCTGACTTCTGTGGCAAGCGGCTGCTTGAAGCAGCAACTTATTATATTTAACTCTGGCCTAACAGATCTAGCAGAAAATAATAAATAAGGAAAAGTGCTAAAAGCATTTCAATCAGACAAATAATGATTATAATATCTGCAGTAGTTGATAACCTTGATTATAAATGGATTTTCTGTGAGACACTACAACGTGGTGATATTTGTTGACGTTTTCCTTCAGAACACAGCCCCAAGCAAACAAAGATTCAACTTGCTATGAAGCCGATGAAGACAGAAAAAGGGATTTCAACTTCTGGGTTGCGAACGGATACAACTTTCCCACACTGAAAGACTAGAGCATAACCTTTGACCTTCTCCTTCTGCTACAACCCGATCTGTCACAGGCTGGTTCTTTGTGGTGACCAGTGGAGGGTCATGACCAGTGGGGTAGGAAGAAAGGGACCGGCGATTAGGGTCGCGGAGGAAGTGGCAAGGGGGAGGGAGAGATGGAGACTGTGACCGGAAAAGGGGTTTCTCCAACAAACGTTCCGTTTCTCGGAAGAGTGGTTGCTGTGGCAACCAAAAGGCGACAAAAGCGGAAAGGGATGAATATGGCGGAAGGAGGTGAAAGCTATGCGTCAAGGGTCGCCGACCTTTCCAAATATTTCAAGGATGTTTGGAAGGTTTCAGCTGGGCAGTTGGGAGTAAGGAGGGGATGCTAAGGGGGAGAAACACCTGGATCCAAGAGTTCGGAGTTTCACGAGAACTCTTTGTGTTCGAGAGTTATTTGTCAGACCGTCTGAAACCAAAAGAATGTGAACAGAGAAGAGGAAATGAAAGCCTGAAACTTAATTCCCATTACTTTGAAGCACCTATGTACAGTCGCTCAAAAAAGCATCCGAACACTATGGTTGATTACAGAATTCAGAAAAAATATCTGACAACATTTTTTTTCAGAAATTAGTGATTTGGTAACCTTCGTGTACGTACACAAAGGTTGCCAGATCACTAATTTCTAAATAAATCGTTGCCAGATATTTTTTCTGAATTCTGTAATCACCCATAGTGTTCGGATACTTTTTTGAGCGACTGTACTTACCGATCTGGAGATTAGATCGGCCAGAAGCCTTTATTTGATCCAGGGAATTTTTTTATTATTATTCTAGCCGTCCCATGGCCGAGTGGTTAGCGCGCTTGGCTACTGATCTAAGGGACCTGGGTTCGAGCCCCGGGTAAGGCATGGATGTTCGTGTCGTTTTTCTGAGTCCTGCCATCCTCTCAGATCTTCTAATGTGGCATGTAAACTGACAGGCTCCTGTCAGACTTCTGTGGCAAGCAGTTGCTTGAGGGGGTATTTATTTATTTTTTTTTATTACGAGATATTTTAGGTTTTAATGTTTTTTAGTGTTCGTTTTGCAATAAATTATCGACCGCTTGAATGAACTTTATAGATTTTAATCATCAATGGCGAAGCGTGGATGGAAGCAGTGAGGAAATGCGCAATTAAGGAATCAGAAATTCTTATAAGCTAATGATCTTTGACGAATACGATCATTGGTCGATTGACGAATGACTAATAACTAAAATGAGCTAATGATTGTTGAGGGGCTTCATTGTATCAACTGCGTAGTCTCATTGCCTCAATTGCTTTCATCCACGCTTTGTCAATGTTTTGGTTTTTACATATATAAATACCCCCTCAAGCAGTTGCTTGCCACAGAGGTCTGACAGGAGCCTGTCAGTTTATATGCCACAGTAAGAGATCCGAGAGGATGGCAGGACCTCAGCAGAAAAACGACACACACATCCATGCCTAATCCGGGGCTCGAACCCAGGTCCCTTAGATCAGTAGCCAAGCGTGCTAACCACTCGGCCACGGGACGGCTGGTTTTTACATACGATTACTAAATGACCAAGCCCAAGGAATCCAAGGGATCAGAGCTTAGTGTAGTGGGATCAACTGGATTGCTGCTAGAAGATAGTCACCTCTTGGAGAGAAAAAAAAAAAGGCACAGCAGAAGTGAATAATTCAAGAACAAAATTCTTCATTTTATAACTGTGTTATTGTCCAGTCTCAGTGGTCAGGCGGTCAGCGTGTCTCCCTTTAGGTCCTGGATATGATATGAATATTTTCTCTGTAATGCATGTTATCTTTCTGATGGGTCTAACTTTCGTTACAGGTAAATGAAAAAGAGAATCCTTAAAAAAAAGAAATTAGAAAATCCGTGAGTTATTCACCGACAAGATCCTTGAAAAGGAACCGTTAACATCAGTGATGGTATCCAGGTTGCAAAGGTTTCTGGTTTTGGATTTTTCTGGGTTTTGGTGGCCATGGAGAAGTTTGTTTTCTGGATCTGACCCTGATTCGCAATGTACAGTCGCTAAAAAAAGTATCCGAACGCTATGGTTGATTACAGAATTCATAAAAAATATCTGGCAACGATTTTTTTAGAAATCAGTGATCTGGCAACCTTCGTGTCACGTGATTACAGAATTCAGGGAAAATATCTGGAGCGTGTACAGCAACTGTACATCCTCCAGTTACCGTTCACAGCAAACTGGAGCGTGTGCAGTTACTGCACACGCTCCAGTTTGCTGTGAATGGTAACTGCACACGCTCAATATTTCCGTGAGTGAGCCCACACGATCCAGGTCTTTGTGAGCTCACACGATCCAATGTGCTGTGAACATTAACCGCAACCGCTCCAGTTTGCTGTGAACGGTAACTGCACACGCTCCATATTCATTGCATTATATATTCATACGCATTATATATATTAAAAAATATCCGAACACTATGGTTGATTACAGAATTCAGAAAAAATGTCTGGCAACGATTTTTTTTAGAAATCAGTGATCTGGCAACCTTTCGTGTCACGTGACACGAAGAAGGATACTTTTTTGAGCGACTGTACCAGATGGACAAGATGGAACAGAAACATTTCAAAGAAATTTTTTAATTTATCAGGCTTGTAATAATAATTTTTTTGCGGAAAATAATTTTTATGTTCTCACCTGTTGCCCACTGTATATATATCACTGTGATTATTTTAATAACTCTTAAAAAATACATTAAGCAGAATTATTCAAAAGCAAAAAAATAGGGAAATTTTTAATCAGTTCCCCGACCGCCGTTAATGATATCTGCTTGCTTTCTGGAAACTGGTATTTCGGGGTGAACGCATGTAACTTTTCGTGGTTTTAAATTGGCAGCATAAAAAAAACTGTGCTTAAAATTAACATATTAAGATAATTTCAGTCACGAAGTAACAGTGTTCTTTGGCTATGACATATAAGTTCGTTTATTGATTTTAACAATTTTCTTTACAACGTTCTTTTAATTTTAACGATGTAGAATTTCGAAGTATTTGAAACATTTCAAAATTTATTCTCCGAATTTGGCTGCAAGAAAGAGCATCACAACGGACGAAAGATTTTTTTTTTAAAATGAACGGCAGCAGATAACTGTTATTTTTCTCCGCTGGGAGGCACTGCTGTGATCAAACGCGTGCACGATCCTCAACAATCGAACCGTCAAAAGAAAAGAACGCTGCTGAAACATTATATAAATGGCGCAGGCTTTTCATTACCCATTAGCTTAGTACTGTCCACAATTCTTTGTTAAGGATTAGCGAGTATCACGTTGAAAAGGGGGAGGAAGACAAGAAGGGGAAAAGAGAGAGAGAAGTGGTAGTGAAAGTGTGGGGGGGCGGAATCTGTGCTCGTGTAAAAGTTCAGGTTTTCGCTTTCGGGATTGGTCAGATAGGCGGTAGGTGATGAGCGAGCCGACGCGAACCATCAAGCCAGTCGGGCGTTCAATGGGGCAGTGAAGCTCATCACTATTGGCCATACTGCCAGATCCCATTAGCAACTGCGAGCCACATAATTCTCAAGCAGACGTTATCAAGACTGTCCAGCCCACCTCTGGACACTGGACGAACATCATAGTAGCCTTGTAAAAGCCGACCTCGCAGTTCAGGAAAGATATATGATGGTCTTAAGAACTGCAAAGCCAAAGAACAGTGAAGCCAGGCGATATTTTGTCTCTTGTTATTTTATTTTTTGCATGTGTAGCCCCGTATCTTTTTTTCTCTTTATCGAAGCTTTCAACGGAAGTTATCCGTCAAGTGTTATATTAGCAAGAAGCACAGTTTTTTTTCTTGCATAATGCGAATAGAATTCTTATGAAAAAATTAATTGAAATACACGAACTGAGGAAATATTAAGACCTGCATGAGGTCAAATCTTTTCCCCCCTCTACGAACCCATATTATCCGCCCTGTGATAAGTATAAACTGCCAAGAATTCTGAATAAAAAAAGGAAAACTGTTAATTTAATTAATAAACTTAATTTAACTTAATTAAAAATTTTCAGTAAAGGTTACTGTTCCAAATATGTATTATAAAGGTAGTCACTTCTAAATAGATTGTTTTGCATAGTTATATGTTTGTTTAAAATGAGTTGCTTCTAAAATTCATACTTACAACTGTTAACATTTTTATTTCCTAAATGAGATTTAAATTTAACGATATTGTCGAAACTTAAGAAAATTCAGGTTTTGTCTGAGTGGGATAAATAGTCCCATTCAGGGCAAAACCTGAATTCCACTCAGATAAAATAAATTTTTTTCCCAGCTAATTATCTAAGAAGAAGCTCTATTTCCTAAGAAAATTCACTTTCTATGAATATGGTTTTCATATTATTTTAAACAATGTAAACGAGTGCTTTCAAATGCACTTGCTTCAACAAAAATTCTCGTTGCTTTTCTACTTACAAATTTGCATCTGTTCTCTAGAACAAATATGTAAAGTAATTTCACATTTATATTCGATGGGTCTTTTCTTCTTTATTGAGATTTTTATTTCACGAATCCACCCAGAAAATAATCTGGCCGCAAATCTTTATGGTCTCGGTCTTAGAAATCGATGAAATATTAAAATTAAAATATTTTTTATGGGTTGGGTTGTTTTACCTCTGAGCGGCACAATTTTTTTCACACCATGGGCTAAAGTGGCCATGGTCACATGAACCCCGAAGGCTCAGAGAAAGTTGGAGGAGGTGACCCTCCCTCAAAAAACACTGGAACAGCTGTTAGGAGACAGATGGTAGTCTGCCGTCCAGGCCATCCAGAGTGTTCTTTAACATGCACAGGGTATGTTAAGCTCTCCCGCACACTGGGACACGGCTTAACGTCCCATCCGACGGACGGCGGCCTGTTCCATGTCCGCCGTCCAAGTCCATTGATGTCCCCTACTGACCGTGGGTAGGGCGGGGAATTTTGCGAAGATAAATCTCAACGCTGACCCAGCTGGGACTCGAATCTGGGATCTACAGATTACGAGCCTGGCGTGCTACCGGCTGATACACCTCCGACTTTTTTTTATGGTCAAAAACAGAACATGTAACTGAGATTAAGAAAGAGACAGTAATGTTACTGACGGTAGGATTCTGTTTTCGCAAGGAGGTCTGAGTCTTTCAAGGACATTTCGAATAATGTATTTAGCCCTGTTTCTGTTGTTTGCGATATTAATATATTACTGATTTTGAAATTGATTTTATATCAATATTTGAAATTTATTTGGCAATCTGAAAATTATAACGAAAATGATGAACGTTGGAGATAATTCTGTTATGACATGATTAACTCAACTGTTCGATATTTTATCTCATAGAGATTTTTCTTCAAAGGATTTTTCAAAAGTTATAATTTGTTTAAAACATAACAGTTGATTAAAAAAAATTCGAGGGAAGGTTTTTGTGGTTATTTAATATACGATATAACTTTATTTCCATAAATCTATATATACATATTACAGTTTTATTTTGTTCATTGAAACATCAAATATAATGCCGAATTTTTAAATCTTTTTAAATCACAACTCGCCTATGATCTAAATACTCTATATTAGCATATAATTCATTCGTTTATTAATAAAAATGAAATAAAGGTGAGAAACAAAAAAATCGTATAGAGTGATAAATTGTCAGAAAAATGAAAAAGGTATAAAAAAAATTTCAATACTTGTTAAGACAATCATAAATGTATTTTGAAAATTTATCTTCTGTCGTTTCTTTTGATAAAATTAGGTAATGAAATGAAGACTTTAGGTGCTAAATAAAGTAATGTTTTTGCACAACTATTTTTGTTGCTTTTAATAGAACAAAATGTAAAGATCTATTATATCTGATATTATAACTGGAAGCTTTAACAATCTCTTCAGATTAGTGCTTGAATATAAGCTACGTCTTATTATTAAATGTGAACAATCATGAGCAGTAGTCATACACTCAATACTTGAGTATATATTTTAAAATTGAATGTATATTGACTTCGTAACAGGAAAAAATTTTAATTCAATATAAAAATTATATAATTTATCAGTTTTTGTGATAATTGTAGAAACATCAGTCTAATTTCTGTTCCTGTTAAAATTCTTCCCATAACTGTGCTTAATAAAATGAAACGTTTATATAACTAGCATTGTGAGTCAGAAGTGCTGCCATTTATATTGACCAAATTATTTCACCCAGAAAGAATAGTGAGAAATGTCTCTTTTCAAAAAACCTGTAATTACTGGAATTGTAAATTACAAGAAAGCTTTTAACTCTTTTGGTCGACGCAATTTATGGTTGATCGTGATATCTTAAGAAAACCTTATCATTAGTTAATATGAATTCCCGGCAATCCTAACCAACTAGTATTCCCTTCCCGGGAGGGGGCGCCCCACACTATGAAGCCACTTTTGTTGGCGATCAGTTACGGTTCAATTTAACTTTGACACTGAATCGATATTTTTTTTTTACTTAAAAAACTTATTCACACAGCTTTACGTTAGTCTCTATCTTCTATTATTCATACCTATAAAACCTAAAAAGAATTTTATATCTTAAAAGAGTTAGTTTTCCCACCATATCTGGGCCATTGACGAATAAAACCCCTTGGCCTACCACCACATTTTAACACCTCGAATTTCAAATCTCTACATGACTAATCATTTATGACATCGTTAAACTATTTTTACGCAACTATATGGGCGGGAGTGGCTCAGTCGGTAGCGCGCCAGGCTCGTAATCTGTAGTTCCCAGGTTCGAGTCCCAGCTGGGTCAGCGTTGAGATTTATCTCGGCAAAATTCTCCGCCCTGCCCAAGGTCAGTAGAGGACACCAATGGGGTTGGAAAGGCCGCCGTCTGTCGGATGGGACATTAAGCCGTGGTCCCGTGTGAGGAAGAGCCATACCCTGTGCACGTTAAAGAACACACTGGATGGCCTTGACGGGAAGCTACCATGTCTCCCAACAGTTGTTCCAGTGGGTCCCCTCCCCCAATCTTCTCTGAGCCTTCGGGGTCCATGTGACCTGGCCATTTAGCCCATGGTGTGCAAAAAAAGTGCCGCTCAGAGGTAAAACAACCCAACGTAACTATATAGTTACGTATACATAATCAGAAATCTTTGAGAACCTCTAGTTTAAAATTTTACCTTTTTTTCAACTACAGCGCCTTCTAATGGCATGTAACGCTTGCAACAGCTATTCTCTCTTTCTTTTAAATACTGTTTAATTAATCTTTTAAATACTTTAATTGCGACTTTTTTCGAAATGAACGATGCTTTAATATATTCCCCCCAAAAGAAGAAGTCCGATGGTGTTAAATCGGGACTTCTCGGGGCTACAAGTTCAGTCCATCTATCTACCAATCAAGAGATTCGGAAATTTGGCTCGAGACAGCTTTATATGCGACACTAGCACCACCATGTGATGCTATTAACTCCACACAGTCGTAACAAGGAAACACTGATAGTTTATTGACATTTCACACATTCTTATTTCTCATTTCTTAACAAAATATAACATTTTAAAACATAAATATTATTTTATAATGACCTTATATTGTGTTAGAATCACTTTTGCAATATAAGTAAATTATATATTATATTAATGCTAAATAGCTAATTTAATTATTTTTATAGGGATATCACGCCCCCAGATGGCACTACTGAATCTAAATGAAAGATTCCGCCAAATGTCCAACTCCCTATGTAATAATAAGTAAAAATAAATACCCCCTCAAGCAGCTGCTTGCCACAGAGGTCTGAACAGGAGCCTGTCAGTTTATATGCCACAGCAGAAGGTCTGTGAGGATGGCAGGACCTCAGCAGAAAAACGACACATACATCCATGCCTTACCCGGGGCTCGAACCCTGGTCCCTTAGATCAATAGCCAAGCGTGCTAACCACTCGGCCACGGGAATCAATAGCCAAGCGTGCTAACCACTCGGCCACGGGAATCAATAGCCAAGCGTGCTAACCACTCGGCCACGGGAAGGCTATATACAGAAAAAGTTTTCAATAGTTGCTATTGCAAGAGTCATAAAAGTAGTAACTGGATTTTTGCTTTTTTACCGTTGAAAGAAAAAGACTGACACGTTAAGGTGAAAGTTCAACTCTCTGTCTCGGTTTCGCCATTTGTCTAAATTTGGTAAGTTTGTTTCAGTATAAGATTTTAGCACACTGTTCAAAAAGTTCTATTTCCCCATATGTCATTTATACATACTAGTTATGTATGCCTAATCAGAATGACTCCAAGCATTTTTCCTGCATCTCCGTTATGATTTACGATTCCTTTTTTTTTCGTAAATCTTTATTAAGTAGCATTCTGTAGAAACCTCTGCGTGTGGCATTCATGCGATGGGTAGATTAAATTTCCTTGTAGCGCATGGCGAGTTACGACTCTAGGAGAGAGCGTTATAATTTGACTAATGAAAAAGAACTGTTCAATGTACGACTTTAATGACGCAGCAAACGTTTATAGACGTTGGCTTCTGGGATGACCTTGTCACTCTTTTATTATTTATTCCATCGGCTGCTCTGAAGAAATTTTATATACAGACATTACGACATTAAGCAGACCAACTGATGCCAAACAACAAAGAGAACTTCCAGCTCGTTTCAGTTTTAATCCGTTTGCTTGTTTACACGGTTACGGTCTGGGCGTTGGAATTGATTTAATTACCATAGAGATGGTTCGAGCCCCGGGTTAAGGCATGGATGTTTGTGTTGTTTTCTGCTGAGGTCCTGCCATCCTCTCAGATCTTCTACTGTCGCATATAAACTGACAGACTCCTGTCAGACCTCTGTGGCAAGCAGCTGCTTGAGGGGGTATTTATTTATTTAATTATCTGTGGGTTACAGAGTTTACTACAGAGGAAAAAGTATAAGAATATAAGGTGATGTTTGTTTTTCGATACGAATGAAATCTCATGAAACCGAATTTTTCGTTTCTTACCGGAGAAAAGGCAAAGAAAATTCATTTAGGGTTTTATTTTTTTCAGAATAAGTTTGTTGCGGCTGATTGGACAGATATAGCAACAGTAAATATGAAGCCCTGAAAGATTGTAGAGATGTTCTGCTTAGTTCTGTTGCTGATCTACTCTTACACTACCCATCAACATGTATTGGGACACTTCGGTATTTTAAAATTAAATACTCCCTCAAGCAGCTGCTTGCCACAGAGGTCTGACAGGAGCCTGTCAGTTTATATGCCAAAGTAGAAAATCTGAGAGGATGGCAGGACCTCAGCAGAAAAACGACACATATATCCATGCCTTACCCGGGGCTCGAACCCAGGTCCCTTAGATCAGGAGCCAAGCGTGCTAACCACTCCGCCATGGGGCGGCTCACTTCGGTATTTAGGGAGTGAAAAACCAAATTTAAACCTTTCTAACTTTGAAAATTAGCCTCTTACAGGAAATGTCACAGGGAATAAATTAAACATCTCATTCAAATATTTTAAAATTTCGTTCCTCAACTATATTCCTTTAATATTTGGTGTTATGGAGCTGAAATCTTTAACTGCAGCGTTGCTAATTTTAAGAAGTTTTTATTATTATCTCAAAAGTTAATCAAAACAAAGATAATAAACAAATCCTTCACTTAATAAAGGTAATTTCAGAAGTTTGTGCAATAATAATTTCAGTCCGTTTTGGCAAAAAAGTGTTCAAGACGAGTGTAATGTCAGCAGTTAAATGTTACAGCTTTAATAACGCTTACAATATTAAACAAATATTCTTAAAAATCGTGATTTACAGAGAATTTATTTTGTGTATAAAGCATATTTTTAAAGTTAGAGAAGTTTTGATGTGGATTTCCATTTACACAACATGGATTGGGTTGGGTTGTTTTACCTCTGAGCGGCACTTTTTTGCACACCATGGGCTAAATGGCCAGGCCACATGGACCCCGAAGGCTCAGAGAAGGTTGGGGGAGGGGACCCACTGGAACAGCTGTTGGGAGACAGATGGTAGCCTCCCGTCAAGGCCATCCAGCGTGTTCTTTAACGTGCACAGGGTATGGCTCTCCCGCACACGGGGCCACCGCTTAACGTCCCATCCGACGACGGCGGCCTTTACAAGCCCATCGGTGTCCCCTACTGACCGTGGGCAGGGCGGGGAATTTTGCGGAGATAAATCTCAACGCTGACCCAGCTGGGACTCGAACCTGGGAACTACAGATTACGAGCCTGGCGCGCAACCGACTGAGCCACCCCCGCCCCCACAACATGGAAGTGGTGTGCCAATACCTATTGGTGGAAGCAGTTGAGACAATGAGATGTGCACTTGATGAAACGATGATTCTCATAGGTCAATGATTACTTGAGCTGTCTACTACTTGTCAATCAATCATTAGTTCATCGATAAAGTGATTGATAGCTCAATTAACCAATGAGGTTTGAGGACCACTGATGCCACAACTGAGCAGTCTTATTCATCTCAATTTTTTACTTGCAGTACTTGCCTCTGGATGTACAGATGGCAATAGTGCATTATCTGCAGAATTTCTGATAAACTTCGTATACAAGAATCATCAATATGTCTACAAAGGGTAAAAATTAAATAAATGTTTCACTCGAGTGGTTAGCACGCTTGGCTACTGATCTAAGGAACCTGGGTTCGAGCCCCGGGTAAGGCATGGATGTGTGTGTTGTTTTTCTGCTGAGGTCCTGCCATCCTCACAGACCTTCTACTATGGCATATAAACTGACAGGCTGCTGTCAGACCTCTGTGGCAAGCAGCTGCTTGAGGGGGTATTTATTTATTTATTATTATAACTATTTACCTTAACTGGAAAAAAATATCGGAGAAATGTTTGATTTTCGCAAGTTTTGTGATTGGCTGTGAACTCAACTGTATACATACATGTTGCAGTTCAAAACATTTGACAATATGAACCAAAAGTCACGTTGCCCATGCTTCAATTTTAATATTGATACTAAGAACAAACGCAATCTTTAAATATGTTTCAGAGTCACCAATGTAGTATTATGCACGCACTGGATCAAAGTATTGTGATGTGTGTGTGATACCCCATCATAAAGGTGCAGGACTGTAGTTCCTAACCTGTGGCTCCTGGACCCCTATGGGTTAGTGAAGATGGTAAAAGGTGTCCGCGTGCTATTTTCAATATTTCAGAAAACTCTTACGAAAATAGTACATTTACCGTGATTACATAACAACAGTGGCGAAGCATAGATGGAAACAACTGAGTAGAGTTACAAACAAAACTGATGAGAGAAAACCAAAAGAGACTACGTAGGAGACACATCGAAGATTCTCATAAATCATTGGCTGATTTTAACTGTCAATTAACCAATGATCTCATACATCAAAGATCATTAGTTCATTGACATCTGGGGCGGGGGTGGCTCAGTCGGTAGCGCGCCAGGCTCATAATCTGTAGTTCCCAGGTTCGAGTCCCAGCTGGGTCAGCGTTGAGATTTATCTCCGCAAAAATTCCCCGCCCTGCCCACGGTCAGTAGGGGACACCGATGGGCTTGGAAAGGCAGCCGTCCGTCGGATGGGATGTTAAGCCGTGGCCCGTGTGCGGGAGAAACATACCCTGTGCACGTTAAAGAACACGCTGGATGGCCTTGGGAGGCTACCATCTGTCTCCCAACAGCTGTTCCAGTGGGTCCCCTCCCCCAACCTTCTCTGAGCCTTCGGGGTCAATGTGACCTGGCCATTTAGCCCATGGTGTGCAAAAAAGTGCCGCTCAGAGGTAAAACAACCCACAACAACCCATTGACATCTAATTTATAGCGTAACTCAGCAGTGACACATAAGAATTTTTGATTCGTCAATTGTGCATTGTCATTATCTTAATTACTTCTATCTACGCTTCGCCATTGTATAACACCGTTTTTTAGCATTTGACTGGAAATATGCCAATTCAATATGGCAACACTGGCTATCTCATAATGATTACAAGATGTAATTGGCTGTTGATGACACAAGAATTCCTGCAGAAAAACTAAAGATATAATCCATTCTTCGGACTTATTAGAAGTCCTTGCTACGAGGATCTATATTTTAATTAAAATGGCTCAGATAATGAAAAGAAGATGTTCAGAAATAATTAGACTTCGTAGAGGGCCGCAGAAAGAATAAGTTGGCACTGAAAAAGATTGGAAACCACTGCAATAGTGTTATGCATACTCTACTAAGATTCTGGCAGATTAAGACTGAGTTTCATTTATTTAAATCTAACTATAAGGCATGGATGTTTGTGTTGTTTTTCTGCTGAGGTCCTGCCATCCTCTCAGATCTTCTACTGTGGCATATAAACTGACAGGCTCCTGTCAGACCTCTGTGGCAAGCAGCTGCTTGAGGGTGTATTTATTTATTTATTTTTTATTTTATATTTACAGAGGGGAAAAAAACATAAAGACTTAAACAAAGCTAATTTCGAAGAATTCTTGAGGGAATTCCAAAATAAATAAATAAATAAAATTATATATTAATATAAAATAAACGTATTGAAGCAATATGGCAATATATACCATATCAATATATCGATATATATTATAAACATCGATGTTGTCCTTTAATCTGTTTTCAGAGAATTTGATTCAACGATATATAAGAATATCGATATATATATATATCAATATTGATACATACCGCAATATCAATTCTTATATAATAACTATCGATATTGACTTCTTACCTATTTTCAGAGCATTTGATTGAACGGGGAGGTGAAGAGTTTATTGGATATAAATAATATATTCTAATATAAAAAATATATAAATAATATAATTATATTATTTGGGAATATTCTAATGTACATTCCCAAATATATAAGATGGATTTCCAGCAGATTAGAACTATAATCTGTAGGAGAACATAAAGAGAGACTTCCTTGTAGTTGATATTTAATAATTCGCAGAGGAATAAATATTGTAACAACATCTATCTTTCAGGATGAAGAGAGTTATCATTTTGATTCCCTGCTCTTTCGTTCGCTTCGTCCTCTCCACCATTCAGCCATTAGGCCACACACATTTAATATCTGACCATTATAAGGGTCTCCGGATATCAAACATAATGACGGAAGAGATTGAGGCAATTACAATTGAAGTGGCGAATAAAATGTGAGTAGCATTAGTCGTACTAACGCTGTAGTCGTCAAATGCTATGTGTGAGTCGTGCGATCATTTTTAAGCCGTAAGAAGGTTTTATTCACTGAGATGATGATTGAAATGCTGAGAGTAGAAGGAAGAGAAAATAAAAAGGCATTTTATGAAATTGGAGAGAGAGTTTATTAACTCTACGTTTCCAGTTATTTTTCTGCAATACACAGTTAGCGCATTTTTCATGAAGTCTAGCGATTTTTCAGATATGTCTCGATTCCGTAGCCGTGTGAGTTGTTTTACCTCTGAGAGGCACTTTTTTGCACACCATGGGCTAAATGGTTTTTTCATGCCCACATTGGCCTAAATTGCTAGGCCACAAGAACCCTAAGGACACAGAGCCTGAGTCCTAAAATACTGGGGCGGGGGTGGCTCAGTCGGTAGCGAACCAAGCTCGTAATCTGTAGTTCCCAGGTTCGAGTCCCAGCTGGGTCAGCGTTGAGATTTATCTACGCTAAATTTCTCTCACTGCCCACGGTCAGTAGGGGATACCGATGGGCTTGGAAAGGCCTACGTCCGTCGGATGGGACATTAAGCCGGGGCCCCGTGTGCGGGAGAGCCATACCCTATGCACGTTAAAGAACACGCTGGATGGCCTTGATGGGAGGCTAGCATCTGTCTCCCAACAGCTGTTCCAGTGGGTCCCCTCCCCCAACCTTCTCTGAGCCTTTGGGGTCCATGTGACCTGGCCATTTAGCCCATGGTGTGGTAAAAAAGTGCCGCTCAGAGGTAAAACAACCTAAAATACTGAACCCAGGCTCGAACCACTTCGATAATTATTGGGCCTGAACCAGATTAGGGCAAAAAAAATTATTTGGGGTTTTTGCAAATTTTAAATGATTTTAATTATTTAATGACAAAACTAAAATCTAAAGTTACTTAGAACAAAAATGCCTAGAAAAAATTCGTATAATCTGAAATTTCTTGACCAACCTTATTACAATCACTAAGGAGTGATTTATTAATAAAAAAAAAGTAATCAAAGGCTATGCCGTCCCGTGGCCGAGTGGTTAGCGCGCTTGGCTGCTGATCTACGGACCCTGGGTTCGAGCCCCAGGTAAGGCATGGATGTTCGTGTTGTTTCGGCTGAGGGCCTGCCATCCTCTCAGATCTTCTACTGTGGCACATAAACTGACAGGCTCTCTGTCAGACCTATGTGGCAAGCAGCTGCTTGAGGGGGTATTTATTTATTATTTTTTAATCAAAGGCTAAATATATACGCACAGATTCAGTTGCTAAAGGCTGATTGAAGGTTGAAATTATAGTCAAAAGAAATTATTAATTTTATACCTTTTACTAATGATATAAATTATCAAAATCTCGGGGTCCAAACTCTCTCTAGTGTATGATTAAGGTTACCATAATAATAAATAATAATAAAAACCCCTGAAGCAGCTGCTTGCCACAGAGGTCTGACAGGATCTGTCGTTTATATGCCATAGTAGAAGGTCTGAGAGGATGGCAGAACCTCAGCAGAAAAACAACACTAACTTGTGTTTACCCGGGGCTCGAACCCAGGTCGCTTAGATTAGTAGCCAATCGCGCTAACCACTCGGCCACGGAACGGCTAAAAACATGTTTTAAACTAAAATTAAAGTACGCATGTTTTCTTTTTGTTTTTTTAAACTTCTTGTACCGGTGACTGTCACTTAATATTCAAAACATTTTCTGTTAACGGCGAAATAATTTACTGCAAATATAAATCATGGATACTAAAGTGATTCTGTTAAGGTTGAAAAAATTACTATTTACTGTAATACTCAATATCAGCAATTTATATGCCAGATAGAGTAGAGATTTAGAAAATTGTGTGGGTTGGGTTGTTTTACCTCTGAGCGGCACTTTTTTGCACACTATGGACTAAATGGCCAGGTCACATGGACCCCGAAGGCTCAGAGAAGGTTGGGGGAGGGGACCCACTGGAACAGCTGTTGGGAGACAGATGGTAGCCTCCCGTCAAGGCCATCCAGCGTGTTCTTTGACATGCACAGGGTATGTCTCTCCCGCACACGGGGCCACGGCTTAACGTTCCATCCGACGGACGGAGGCCTTTCCAAGCCCATCGGTGTCCTCTACTGACCGTGGGTAGGGCGGGGAATTTTGCGGAGATAAATTCCAAAGCTGACCCAGCTGGGAATCGAACCTGGAAACTACAGATCACGAGCCTGGCGCGCTACCGACTGAGCTACCCCCGCCTCGTAATCATAGGCAATCATAAACATCACGGATATGTAATAATTGATTTCCTGCTTTGTTTTCTTACAAAGATTCCAAGTTTCACTGTCACAGTAAACTTTAGAAAGGACTACACCATTATATAGACTAATTTTAATCCTTGGGTGTATACTCCTATTTTCACGATCTCCACAGATTCTTAAAAGCAATTCCTATTCCTTATTTGTGTCGTTTTTCTGCTGAGGTCCTGCCATCCTCTCAGACCTTCTACTATGGCATATGAACTGACATGCTCCTGTCAGACCTCTGGGGCAAGCAGCTGCTTTAGGGGGTATTTATTTTTTTTATATCTCATGCCGCACATTGCAGTATGTTACATAACTCAAGAGATAATCAAAATGAGACACTTGCTCAAGGGAAAAACCTTTAAAAACTTAAAACACAATCTGCTTGACCAATTTTAATCACCCCCATTTAGTTTACTCTCTGATAATCGTCAAACCTACTCTAATACCAGTCACATCAACAGCCTTTCTGATAGAGTATATCTCATCAACATCATTTGTCAAATATTAAAATTAAAACAAAAAGAAAACTATCTTCCTACATTGGCCCGAAATAGTAAAAAAAAAAAAACAAGCAAACTATACCCTATCTTCCTTAGAAGTTAAAATAAATTCAGTAATATATTTCGTTATTAGCTTTACGTTTTACTTTTTACTTTAATTTTTTATTTTACAGGGTGCATGTAGGGAGATGGGTATTTTTATAAAAATATTTTACTTCCATTTTCCCTTCGTTTAACTGGTCTTTTAAAAAAATATGCGATATATACAGTTACTATTTTTTCGCCTCCATTTATGTCATTAAAATTCTCAGGTGGGGTAGGCATGGCTTCTTTCCCCCTTACTAGATTCCGGTCATGCCTCAAACTTTTCTCTTAATTCCTTTTTAATCCTTATTTTTTCAAAAATACTGACTGCTGCTACGGAAATGATTTATCATCATTCTCTTTTGCGCTATTGATGCAAAGCTTTCATCCGATGAGGAACACAAGAGAACCAAAAGACGAGCTCTGTTTCCATAGCAACAACGTCAACAACAAACGAATAAAAATCTCAGCTGTTAACAGCTGGCCTATTTGAAGCGAGAGAAACAGTCCGAAATCTGGCCATGCTCTTCAGTTGTGTATATATATCTATGTACCAATTGGAAGTGGAAGAGGGGGGGGGGATTCACTGTTGTGTGTATGTCTGTGTGGGTGTGCGTGTGGAGAAGTGGGGGGGGGGAGCCATCAGAATTATAGGGACCGTCTGTTGTTGCGGGGAGCGACGCTAGGGAGCGAAGTTATGATGAGAAACGAGGAACACAATAATAGTCAGCCATAAGTCGTTGGCCTTGTCCCACTCCTGCTCCTCTCCCCCCTGCCTCCTTCCCCCACCCGTCTAGTCTTCCTCCTCACTCCCCCACGTGACTGGCCAGTGATCGGACTCTGCCCATTACCTTGCGGGGGTGGCGAGTGGCCATCCGATCAATACCTTCAGAGGGATGACGCATTGAGAGCCAAATAAGGCCGTACGCTAGTTGACCGTTGTCCATTACGTTCGCTTATCGAGATCGTGTTCTGCATGCTTGAAAAGACGGAACTTATGAATTGAGGTCGTTGGCTCTCTTCAGTGACTGGGATGCGTCTTTAGATCACTCCATCCATGCTCTGGTTTCATTCGCTCTTCATTAATGGGAGATGAAGTTAAATTTTGAAATGAACCACGTTCTGTAGAAAATTGTTACTAAACTTAAAATTCTAATTTATCTAAAATTTCTAAAATGAAAGTCTAAAGTTCAGTGCCAAAACCATTGAAAGTTTCTCTCCTCCCTCCCACAAAAAATAAAAAGTT
Organism: Ryuthela nishihirai; assembly: GCA_038380435.1. NCBI lineage: Eukaryota > Metazoa > Arthropoda > Arachnida > Araneae > Heptathelidae > Ryuthela > Ryuthela nishihirai. The sequence continues at coordinate 131,044,066 of JAWZYU010000001.1, read as the reverse complement.
AAGTGTTTATTGTCAATGGTGGGGTATGTATTCCTCTAAAACCTTCTAAGGTCACAGTAAATTCATGTGTATTCTAATGGATATCATCCTCACGCATTCACTCACCCACCACATAAAACGGAAATGGCTTCTACCTTCAACTCACCCCTCAGCTTGAAAGCTTGGAATAGGGTTCTCCTCTTAATTATAATAATGGTTAGAGAGCTGGATACAGCGATGCATATCTGCTAAGTTAGGGACCTGAATTCCGACCAAGAAATTCTGAAGCGGAATATACATTTAAGGCGTTGGAAGCGCTCAGTTTTTAATTTTCAAACAATGAAAAGGACTTATTTCAGAGAGGCAAGTTCCTACACAAGGCCGTTATAAGATAGCCAGGAATAAAAATTACAAAAATAGGACTTTTCTCTGTCCTCCATATGGCAAGATAAAGGAATATATAATTGAAAAAATGTCTAACACCCACTTATCAAATTGAAAAATATATATGTATTAATTTGTCACGCTAAATGAATACTGCACAAACGAGTTTAAATATAATTTTAATATAATCTTGATCATCAGGTTGAGAAGTTTTATCACTAAGTGCTTCATTTTTTGCACACAGAATGGACTAAATGGCCATGTCACCAGGACCTCAAGGGCTGAGTTCAGTAGGGAAAGGGAATCCATAGAAAATAGGGTTCAGTATAGAAAGGGAATCTATAGAAAATAAAAAATAGAGTTCAGTATAGAAAAGGAATCCATAGAAAATAGAATTCAGTAGGGAAAGGGAATCCATAGAAAAATAGAAAATAGAGTTCAGTAGAAAGGGAATCCACAGAAACTAGAGTTCAGTATAGAAAGGGAATCCATAGAAAATAGGGTTCAGTGGGGAAAGAGAATCCATAGAATATAGAAAATAGAGTTCAATATAGAAAGGGAATCCATAGAAAATAGAGCTCACTATAGAAAGGGAATCCATAGAAAATAGGGTTCAGTAGGGAAAGGGAATCCATAGAAAATAGGGTTCAGTAGGGAAAGGGAATCCATAGAAAAATATGGTTCAATAGGGAAAAGGAATCCATAGAAAATGGAAAATAGAGTTCAAGAAAGGGAGTTCAGTAGAGGAATCCATAGAAAGGGAATCCATAGAAAATAAAGTTCAGTAGAGGAATCCATAGAAAGGCAATCCATAGAAAATAAAGTTCAGTAGAGGAATCTATAGAAAGGTAATCCATAAAAAATAAAGTTCAGTAGGAAAGGGAATCCACAGAAAATAGAAAATGAAGTTTAGTAGAAAAGGGAAATCCATAAAAATTCAGTAGAGAAAGGGAATCCATGGAAAATAGAGTTCAGTAGGGAAAGAGAATCCATAGAGATGATAGGAGACAGATGGACCATTTTCATCAAGGTTATCCGAGTTAATCTTTAATCTTCCCAAGGTATGACTACTCCTGCACACGGAACCTAGGCTTAACGTACCATCAAACGGCCGGAGGCCTTTCCAAGCTCATTGATCTCCCTTTCTCACCGAAGGCAAAGAGGGAATTAGTAGAGAAAATCTTAATGCTACACAATGGGGCTCCTCAGGTACGAGCTTGTCATAGACTCTCCTATATACGACTGAGATATGATAGTTTTTGAACGAAAGGAGAAAAATTAACTTTTAAGTCATTAATTTTTTTATAAAGTTTAATTATAAGCTTGCAGTTTAAAAAAAAAGGCGTTAAATAAAATAATTTATTTATTACAACTAAAATGCTATTGAACATTTAAAAACTAATTAATTTTTAGAAACGAGTAACTACCAGTAGAATTTTAGTGTAAAATTATTATCAGCGCGCGCGCGCACACACACAGATATATTAAGCTTATTCTAATCTTAATTTTAAAAATTTACTGGTAACTGTGTATTCTTAAAAATTAAGTATTCAGTTTTGAATAATTTAATAATACAGTTATAACAAATAAGTAATTTATTTTGCATATTTTTTTAATTAAAGAGCTTGAAATCAAGTCGTTTAAAACTTGACGCAAGATTAAATTTTCCTTCTTCTGTTCAAAAGCTGTCAAGTCCCAGTGCTATCAATGCGGTCTGAAATTATTATGAGTCCTTAACCTTATTACTACCACAACGCTTGGCCGGACAGAGGTTATGCGCATAAAATTCGACTAATCACAAATGTTTTGTTTCTTCTAAAAGCATATAAGTATTAAGAGAAACGATGCTGGAAAAGAAATATGTTTTTATTTGTATTTCATGGTAAATTTATTTTAACCCCAGTTAGGGAGCAAAGATGCACTTTACACCAGAAATTTAAAAATAGTTTTAAATATATGTTACTGCTAAAGTGCAGAAATCAGTTATTCTACAGATTATCTAGGTATTGTGCAGATTAACTAGGGTGATCCGTTAACGTGCGGAAAATTGTTTCATTTCTCAAATTACCTAGGTAATCTGCAAATTACCTGGATAATCTGCACATTACCTACTAGGCACTCGTTAAAGTGAAAATAAGATCTTTGCTGGAACAACAGGAACGTTTCTGTTCGCTTAAATTAACATAATGTTATTTATCTAGTGTCCGAGAGTAGAGTTGAAACCAGGGTCATCCCTCTGTCAACATGAACCAGTCGTCCGAATTGTAAAAAACGCCCCCCAAAATGAGCAGCCAAGTGAGAACGCATCATTTTAGTGATTCGTTATCAAGAATGAATCACTTTACCGATTCGTTCTCACTTGGCCTCCGCTCATCCGGGGCGTTTTTTATAATGCGGACGAGTGAATCACGTGACACGAAGATTCATATTCAAGAGATTCACCACTATGAGAGAAACAAACTTTTGAACTTTAACGATACGGAAGCCGTTAATGTGCACATTACCTAGGTAAAATGCGGAAAACTCTTGATTCCGCACGTTAACAGAGCAAATCAGTTAATCTGCAGATTAGCTAGGTAATGTGTACATTAACGGCTTTCGAGCTTTAGCGGTATATATATTAAGATGTTTTTTTGATCATGTTATTCGCACGTAAGGAAAAGGTTTCTGAGAAGTAATATGCCGTTGTCACCAGCGTGTTAGAACGTATGTTATAACGATGTATTTCATATTATTTCAAGTTGTTTTAGAATATAAAAAAAAGAAATAAATACCCCCTCAAGCAGCTGCTTGCCACAGAGGTCTGACAGGAACCTGCCAGTTTATATGCCATAGTAGAAGGTCTGTGAGGATGGCAGGACCTCAGCAGGAAAACGACACATACATCCATGCCTTACCCGGGGCTCGAACCCAGGTCCCTTAGATCAGTAGCCAAGCGGAAATGAATGAAACAATAATGAATCACAATAATCAGCATAACAATATTTAAATGTCTATTTATCTGAGAGTTTTTATATTTGTCAATTTTAGCTCTTACTGTAAAAATAATATATTTATTATTATAATCGTACATATCCTAACTCAATGTGGACTAATATTACACTAAAATATGCAAAACATTTCCCACGTCATCGGGGGCGGGGGTGGCTCAGTCGGTAGCGCGCCAGGCTCGTAATCTGTAGTTCCCAGGTTCAAGCCCCAGCTGGGTCAGCGTTGAGATTTATCTCCGCAAAATTCCCGGCCTTGCCCACGGTCAGTAGGGGACACCGATGGGCTTGGAAAGGCCTCCGTCCGTCGGATGGGACGTTAAGCCGTGGTCCGTGTGTGGGAGAGCCATACCCTGTGCACGTTAAAGAACACACTGGATGGCCTTGACGGGAGGCTACCATCTGTCTCCTAACAGCTGTTCCAGTGGGTCCCCTCCCCAACCTTCTCTGAGCCTTCGGGGTCCATGTGACCTGGCCATTTAGCCCATGGTGTGCAAAAAAAGTGCCGCTCAGAGATAAAACAACCCAACCCAACATAACTTTTTCTGAGTCTTTAGGGTCCTTCTTGTCTGGCCAGTCAATCCATCGTGCAAAAAGTAATTTCTGATCATAGATAAAACAACACTTCTATAGAAGACTGACGGCAAGTCAATCTACTTTTCTGAATCGGCTTAGTTTTAATATAATAGCTCCCTATACAAAACCCAACCTCTCTGAAACTGTAACTCACTCTCTTCTTTTGCAACGTGGTAAAACGCTTTCACATCGCACCGCATCAAAAATTCCCAATGAAAGGTATCCCACCCATGACACGTGATGTGAAAGCGTGCTCTTTCCCCTCGAGACTCGAAGTCTGCAACCGACGAAGTGGCCCGAAATCAGCGCCAAGCAGCACTTAATTACCCTAAAATCGAAACTCAAACAGCATAATCTAATAATAGCTCTTCTAATGTTATAATGTTTGAGCATTTGCATCCAATTATATGGTCCCTAAAATAGGTGGTTACCAGTCAATCTTTGGCACTATTATAGCTTTGTTTCATTTTTTTTCGAGGCGGACACGTTCAGCACATTGGCTACATCCTCCGCATACCAAATAACCTCCTCATCTCTAATAGAAGTACTGCGAGACCCTCCGCAGTCGACGGCCACTGCAGAAAATGCATTACGCTATAAAGAGTGTAACTCCTCCTTATTAATGGTGGCTGAGCGCCTCGTCGCAGCCTGCCTACAGTCGCGTTTTTTGTTTTCGCTTCCCCCCCACCTATCTACTTCATTTGTTTGCAGAGCAGTCTCTAATGGCTGCAAACCGAGTAATGAAATAAAACTCACAACGTTTGGTTTGATCACTCAACCTCTGAGCGGCACTTTTTTGCACACCATGGGCTAAATAATCAGGTCACATGGATTCCGAAGGCTCAGAAAAGGTTGGGGGAGGGGACCCATTGGAACAGCTGTTGGGAGACAGATGGTAGCCTCCCGTCAAGGCCATCCAGCGTGTTCTTTAACGTTGGGTTGTTTTACCTCTGAGCGGCACTTTTTTTGCACACCATGGGCTAAATGGCCAGGTCATATGGACCCCGAAGGCTCAGAGAAGGCTGGGGGAGAGGACCCACTGGAACAGCTGTTGGGAGACAGATGGTAGCCTCCCGTCAAGGCCATCCAGCGTGTTCTTTAACGTTGGGTTGTTTTACCTCTGAGCGGCACTTTTTTTGCACACCATGGGCTAAATAGCCAGGTCACATGGATTCCGAAGGCTCAGAAAAGGTTGGGGGAGGGGACCCATTGGAACAGCTGTTGGGAGACAGATGGTAGCCTCCCGTCAAGGCCATCCAGCGTGTTCTTTAACGTTGGGTTGTTTTACCTCTGAGCGGCACTTTTTTTGCACACCATGGGCTAAATGGCCAGGTCATATGGACCCCGAAGGCTCAGAGAAGGCTGGGGGAGAGGACCCACTGGAACAGCTGTTGGGAGACAGATGGTAGCCTCCCGTCAAGGCCATCCAGCGTGTTCTTTAACGTTGGGTTGTTTTACCTCTGAGCGGCACTTTTTTTGCACACCATGGGCTAAATAGCCAGGTCACATGGATTCCGAAGGCTCAGAAAAGGTTGGGGGAGGGGACCCATTGGAACAGCTGTTGGGAGACAGATGGTAGCCTCCCGTCAAGGCCATCCAGCGTGTTCTTTAACGTTGGGTTGTTTTACCTCTGAGCGGCACTTTTTTTGCACACCATGGGCTAAATGGCCAGGTCATATGGACCCCGAAGGCTCAGAGAAGGCTGGGGGAGAGGACCCACTGGAACAGCTGTTGGGAGACAGATGGTAGCCTCCCGTCAAGGCCATCCAGCGTGTTCTTTAACGTTGGGTTGTTTTACCTCTGAGCAGCACTTTTTTGCCCACCATGGGCTAAATGGCCAGGTCACATGGATTCCGAAGGCTCAGAAAAGGTTGGGGGAGGGGACCCACTGGAACAGCTGTTGGGAGACAGATGGCAATCTCCCGTCAAGGCCATCCAGCGTGTTCTTTAACGTGCACAGGGTTGGGTTGGGTTGTTTTACCTCTGAGCGGCACTTTTTTGCACACCATGGGCTAAATGGCCAGGTCACATGGACCCCGAAGGCTCAGAGAAGGTTGGGGGAGGGGACCCACTGGAACAGCTGCCATGGCTTTAATGTCCCAACCGACGGAATACGAACTTTCCAAGACCATCGGCCTAGCATATGAAATAAGGTTCATTTGTAAAATCAACCTCTGTATTCCTCTCTAACCCAGCGATTTTGTTTTACATGTTTTCTATTTCTTTTCAATTTTCCAACTATTTTTTGAGTGAGCTTTTTAAAAAGGAAAAATGAAAGTTTTTTTTTATGGGGGAGGGGAACTTTAGAACATCTCCCTCTCTCAAAACAATGAAAGTCGAAATTCTAAATCGAAATTTTAAATTAAAAGTTAAAGTTTGCTTACCGTTACACATTTCAGTTATTCGAAAGCCAAAATTCTTCTAACATTAAGAATCGTATTCATGACGGAGATGAAGTAAGGGGGGGAGGGTGAGAGGTTTGCTCGGTCGTTAGCACGCCAGGCTCGTAATCTGAAGTTTCTAAGTTCGAGTTCTAACTGTGTCAGCATTGAGATTTATATCTACTAAACCCCCCCCCCCCCCCCGAAACACACACACCACCACCACCCTGCCCTTAAAGAGAAAAGGCACACCGAGTGGCTTGGAAAGGCCGTCGTCCGGGGGGGGGGGGACTCGTTGACTATTTCAATTATTAACCCATCTGCAGAACAGCTATAGTCTGAATACATTAAAGAGCATGTTTGAATGGTTGAAGAGAGGCTTTCATCTCTCTCCTAACAGCTGTTCACTAGGTTTCCTTCCCCCTACCTTCTTTGAACCTATTAGATCAGGGCGGGGGTGGCTCAGTCGGTAGCGCACCAGGCTCGTAATCTGTAGTTCCCAGGTTCGAGTCCCAGCTGAGTCAGCGTTGAGATTAATCTCCGCAAAAATTCCCCGTCCTGCCCAAGGTCAGTAGGGGACACCGATGGGCTTGGAAAGGCCGCCGTCCGTCGGATGGGACATTAAGCCGTGGCCCCGTGTGCGGGAGAGCCATACCCTGTGCACGTTAAAGAACACGCTGGATGGCCTTGACGGGAGGCTACCATCTGACTCCCAACAGCTGTTCCTGTGGGTCCCCTCCCACAACCTCCTCTGAGCCTTCGGGATCCATGTGACCTGGCCATTTAGCCCATGGTGTGCAAAAAAGTGCCGCTCAGAGGTAAAACAACCCAACCCAACCTATGGGATTCTTGTGACCTGGTCATTTAACCCATTTCGTGCAAAAAAATAAATACCGCTAACACAACCTAATCTGTTTATGAGGGGTAGTAGGAGTCTATAATTTCAAAAAATATGTATATTTATATGTTTAAATGAATTTTGAGAAGTTAAAGGAACGAATGAAAAAAGGTTTGGATGCCGTTTTAGGGACGCCAAACCCTTTTTTTTTGACAATTACCATGTATTGAAACGACTGACAACGATCCCTAAATCTTTTGTTCGTTAAACTTCCTGTTTAATAACATATTTTCCATTTCGTCCGGAAAAACAGTCGAGGTCCAGTGCATCCAAGATCAGCTCCATTGTCATAGAATATTTTCCAGGGATTGCCATAAAATATGAATAAAGGAAAAATATCAAGAAACTTTCTTAGTTCTGAAGTCCATCCAGTTGTTTAACCGTAACTGTACGAAATTATGTTTTTAAACCATGACCGCGAAGGACAAAAGGGAACCATTTTCCTTCCACTGCTTTGTGAACTTTTAACAGTGTTTCCAACACCTAAGTTAATTTTTTTATTAATTTTGATAATACTTATTAAAAAGTGTGTACTTCATTAATAAATTTTATTACGACCTTCGCAACGCGTTGTGCTAACGCCCGATATAATATCTATATGTCTTTAAACTTCCCAGATGTTCGCGATTCGTCGACTTTTCTGTTCCGCCGCCAAACGATCATCTTTATTACTTCGTTTTCTCAGTCCTTCATTTTCGAACATTGACGGCGCTAAGCACCAAACGACTTGGGAGCAAAATTTTAAACTGAAGAAAAGCGAACGAATAGCGGACATAAAAGCCAAGAGTGTAACCGTGATATTGCCCCCAAGAAAGCGGTCACCAAAAGTACGGAAGGAGTACTTAAGTCAGCGATGTAATCAACTGAAAGAAGGTACACGAGTTTTAGAAGGGAATAGCCGGCTTTAAACGCCAATATAAAACTGGAGAAAAATAAAAATTTTCCCGACATAGCTAGCCCGATTCTAAAGTTTTCCTCTAGATGCTTTTGTGCCGTCGATTAAGACTGAATTGAGATATATCGAGACTTTTTTTTTGTTCCGTACTCCTTGGAGGGAGGGGCGAAACTGAGGCAAAGGACTAGAACACGAGTCGCCAAAAGTTCAGCAGGTGGTCAGACGGTCATCAAATTCAATGGCGCCGCTATCAACCCCAATATGGGGCCATTCTGAGGGTCATAAAGCGCTTCGATCCAATTTGGACTTAGATGCAGAGAACGCGGTCAAGCAGCAACTGGTTGGTGGTGAGGTCTTCTTAGCTGGTCATTAGAGGCATCTTCAATGGGCCATGTACACGGAGAGATTGTCTGGGTGAGAATTGATCTGACTGAGGAGGCAAGGTGAAGACGGGGAACAGGTAATGGAGGATGCGGCGGACAGAGAACGAGAGTAGAATCTGTTTTTCGCTGCTGCTCCGAATAAGCGTAAATTAAGACGATAGGACTGGGTTGGGTTGTTTTATCTCTGAGCGGCACTTTTTTGCACACCATGGGCTAAATGGCCAGGTCACATGGACCCCGAAGGCTCAGAGAAGGTTGGGGGAAGGGACCCACTGGAACAGCTGTTGAGAGACAGATGGTAACCTCCCGTCAAGGCCATCCAGCGTGTTCTTTAACGCGCACAGGGTATGTCTCTCCCGCACACGGGACCACGGCTTAACGTCCCATCCGACGGACGGCGGCCTTTCCAAGCCCATCGATGTCCCCTACTGACCATGGGCAGGGCGGGGAATTTTGCGGAGATAAATCTCAACGCTGACCCAGCTGGGACTCGAACCTGGGAACTACAGATTACGAGCCTGGTGCGCTACCGACTGAGCCACCCCCGCCCCAAGATATGAGTGAGATCTCCATTTTTTTCACCAGTGATATTGCTTCTTTAACAGTTTATTTCCAAAGTTAAGTAACATTTAATGGTGTTTCATTTAGCATAACGTGTAGGTACAACAAAAGCTTAGAAATAGTGTTTATTATTCAAGTACAGTCGCTCAAAAAATATCCGACCACTGTGATTAATTACAGAATTCAGAAAAAATATCTGGCAATGATTTTTTTAGAAATTAGTGATCTGGCAACTTTCGTGTACGTACACGAAAGTTGCCATATCCCAACCCAACCTATGGGATTCAGTTTCGTGTACGTACACGAAAGTTGCCAGATCACTAATTTCTAAAAAAAATCATTGCCAGATATTTTTTCTGAATTCTGTAATCAATCACAGTGTTCGGATACTTTTTTGAGCGACTGTATCTCAGTACTTGGAAATAGTATTTATTGAAGTACTCCAATTCTTGGAAATAGTGTTTAACAAGTACCCCAATGCTTGGAAATAGGGTTTATTCAATCAGCTTTCGCTGATGTTATATGCAATTAAGAACAATTTTAACATAAACAAATCTGTAAATATAGATCCATAAATAGTCCTTGTAGAGAAAAGATAAATATTTACTTTCCATTAAGAAAATAAAATACAAATTATAACATTTATATATCTCTTATGATGTTAAGAACAGGTGAAACACATAAATATATGAAATAACGTACCTGGTTCTCTATGGTCCTGCAGTTCGATATTTGAGGTTATACTCCCATCCAGTTTTTTTGTCCTTTACAATAAACTTCTGTGACACAATCTTCTCATTTATTTTATTAACAATACTTATCCCATTGAAAATGTACAATTTATAATACGTTCATTTAATTAATACCTTGTACTAAGGATGGATAAATATTACCACAGTTGGGTTTTTTGGGTTGTTTTACTTCTGAGCGGCACTTTTTTGCACACCATGGGCTAAATGGCCTGGTCACATGGACCCCGAAGGCTCAGAGAAGGTTGGGGGAGGGGACCCACTGGAACAGCTGTTGGGAGACAGATGGTAGCCTCCCGTCAAGGCCATCCAGCGTGTTCTTTAACGTGCACAGGGTATGGCTCTCCCGCACACGGGGCCACGGCTTAACGTCCCATCCGACGGACGGCGGCCTTTTCAAGCCCATCGGTGTCCCCTACTGACCGTGGGCAGGGCGGAGAAATTTTGCGGAGATAAGTCTCAACGCTGACCCAGCTGGGACTCGAACCTGGGAACTACAGATTACGAGCCTGGCGCGCTACCGACTGAGCCACCCCCGCCCCTATTACCACAGTTTTTACTGTCAAAAGTTAATTGAAAATTTAAAAAATGAAGAGTATTTTTAATAACACGATTGATATCCAGTAAAAACATAAAAAGTTGAATGCAAATCGCAATTAAATAACTGATCTCTGTAAGACAAGTGAAATTTCCAGAACGTCTGCTTTAAATGTCGAGTCTTTGATGATTTAAATATATTTAAATATCAATATCTGTACTATTGCGGTTTTACAACCTGTCTAAATAAGAAAAATATCTAAAAGAAATTTGATAAAAATATTTAAATGGAGGGTCGTGGCCGAGTGGTTAGAGCGCTTGGCTACTGATCTAGGAGACCTGAGTTCGAACCCTGGGTAAGATGATCTAAGAGACCTGAGTTCGAACCCTGGGTAAGATGATCTAAGAGACCTGAGTTCGAACCCTGGATAAGACATGAACATTTGTGTCTGGACACTGCATAAAAATATCTTTCCTGATTTCTGTTGCATGATCCATTTGTATCTGCAATATTTCTCTCTTGTTCTGAATATTAAATGGGGCGGGGGTGGCTCAGTCGGTAGCCCGCCAGGCTCGTAATCTGTAGTTCCCAGGATCGAGTCCCAGCTGGGTCAGCGTTGAGATTTATCTCCGCAAAATTCCCCGCCCTGCCCACGGTCAGTAGGGGATACCGATGGGCTTGGAAAGGCCGCCGTCCGTCGGATGGGACGTTAAGCCGTGGCCCCGTGTACGGGAGAGCCATACCCTGTGCACGTTAAAGAACACGCTGGATGGCCTTGACGGGAGGCTACCATCTGTCTCCCAACAGCTGTTCCAGTGGGTCCCCTCCCCCAACCTTCTCTGAGCCTTCGGGGTCCATGTGACCTAGCCATTTAGCCTATGGTGTGCAAAAATGTGCCGCTCAGACTCCAGCTCTCTTTAATATTCAGATCCAAAACAATCTGAATATTAAAGAAAATAAAAAAAATTACACTGTAGTCGAATGTCTTTTGGAGAATGTTCTCTGAGCCTTCGGAGTCGAAAAATAACTCTGTGTCAGGTAAATCAATGATATGTTCTTTTTCCTTCCTCTGATGAATAATTCTTCGATGAGTTTTTGATCTTTTTCCGTTACGAAATCGCCGAAAACAATTAAATTTTGCATGTCGGGGTCCAGTTGGTTGTCGGGATCCAGTTGGTAAAAGGCCTGTGAGGTCCCGGCAACCTCACAGGCCTTTTACTATGGCGTACGGAACCTGGTTTGAGCCCGGGTAAGGCATGGTTGTGTGTGTTGTTTTTCTGCTGAGGTCCTGCCATCCTCACAGACCTTCTACTATGGCATATAAACTGACAGGCTCCTGTCAGACCTCTGTGGCAAGCAGCTGCTTGAGGAGCTGCTTTTATTTATTTATTTATTTATTTTATTATTATAAACTGACAAACTGCGGTCAGACCTCTGTGGCAAGTACATGCTTGATGGGTAGTTTTTAAAAAATAAATCATACGGCTAAAAAGCAATGTTCAGCTGACAGAAATAAGGACAAATGGTTTAGTTGTTTTACCTCTAAATGCCATTTTTATGTGCATAATGGGTTGCATTTTCAAGTTACAGTAACACCAATGGCTTCAAGACAAAGGAACTTCCAGGCAGATGTTGGAAATTTCTTGTCCAGCCCATACAGTGTAATCTTCAAGGTACACAAGATATGGCTCCCTGCATTCTGGAAAACGATTAAATGTTTGAGCCAAAGAACTGCGATCTATGTCCATCTGTGTTTCGCCAAGAGCAGTGTAGGGATCTGCAGAGATAAATCTCAACACTGGTGCAGTTGGGAATACCGGGAATGACAAAAGAATCCCCCATTTAAAACAGTACCTTGATAAGGTTAGGAATCATTATTTAAGCATTACAAGCATTTTTGTTTCATCTAGCCTTTTTTTTTTTAACAAATTTTAAGATGAAATTCCGAAAGTGGATTACAACTCATCTTCGTACAAGGTCTGTACGAACTAGGAGTAGTTTCTAGGTTACTTCTCCATCCTACATGTGGGGCGGGGGTGGTTCAGTCGGTAGCGCGCCAGGCTCGTAACCTGTAGTTCCCAGGTTCGAGTCCCAGCTGGGTCAGGGTTGAGATTTATCTCCGCAAAATTCCCCGCCCTGCCCACGGTCAGTAGGGGACAACGATGGGCTTGGAAAGGCCGCCGTCCGTCGGATGGGACGTTAAGCCGTGGCCCCGTGTGCGGGAGAGCCATACCCTGTGCACGTTAAAGAAGACGCTGGATGGCCTTGACGGGAGGCTACCATCTGTCTCCCAACAGCTGTTCCAGTGGGTCCCCTCCCCCAACCTTCTCTGAGCCTTCGGGGTCCATGTGACCTGGCCATTTAGCCCATGGTGTGCAAAAAAGTGCCGCTCAGAGGTAAAACAACCCAACCCATCCTACATGCTGCAAATGAAATTGCATCTGAACCCAATGAGGCTATAGGGAGAGCACTGGCGAAGTTTTAATGAAAGCAATTGAATCAATGAAACTGCAATTAACGCATCGAAAGTTCATATATGTCATTGGTGAATTAAGCTATCAATCAGATGTTAGCTATCTAATCTCTGATCTATGAGAGCATTAATTGATTGACAAATCACTGAACGAAAATCCTAAACTCAGCCTTGACTTATGAGATCGTTGGGTTGTTTTACCTCTGAGCGGCACTTTTTTGCACACCATGGGCTAAATGGCCAGGTCACATGGATTCCGAAGGCTCAGAGAAGGTTGGGGGAGGGGACCCACTGGAACAGCTGTTGGGAGACAGATGGCAACCTCCTGTCAAGGCCATCCAGCGTGTTCTCTAACGTGCACAGGGTATGGTTCTCCCGCACACGGAGCCACGGCTTAACGTCCCATCCGACGGACGGCGGCCTTTCCAAGCCCATCGGTGTTCCCTACTGACCGTTTTTGCGGAGATAAATCTCAACTCTGACCCAGCTGGGACTCGAACCTGGGAACTACAGATTACGAGCCTGGCGCGCTACCGACTGAGCCACCCCGCCCCACTTATGAGATCGACTTTGATGTGTCGACTGAGCGGTCTCATTTTCCCAATTGCTTGCATCCACGCTTCGCTGTTGAGGTAGAATGTTAACTTTATCAGTGCTTTATTAAGATATAAAGTTGAAGAGAAAAGAGATCTCAGGCAATATCTGATCCTTCAATTAATGATCAGAAGCAAGATTTTAATGCCCGAAGCAAATATATCTTTATTGAGACGAGATCAAAATTAAGCATCCCTTAAGGTCACAGTTATATTCGTAGAAGCATCTGTAGTCTGATAGTCCTGTTATAATGATAATTACTATAAGAATAAAGAACAAAAGAGCAATGCCAGCTTAAAATAATTTATTGTATGTGAAACTTTAGTAACAAACAACGCAACTAAACTCTTAGAATAATATAAAGGAATCACATTGTGTTTGAACAAATGAGAAAGATTTAGACAATGATTTAAAAAAATCCGAAATAATTCATACTCCACAGACGTGATTTCCACCTTTCTCTGCTAACACATAAACATGCAGCCTTTTTATGATTATTTGAAGAGCGAAAAAGCAATAAAGCTGGATATCACAAGATTAGGAATCACTCACCTGGTGCACGAACACGTCGGGTCCCCCGTCGCTCGGAGTGATGAATCCCCATCCTTTGGCTACGTTGAACCATTTGCATTTGCCTCGCCTCCTTCCTGTCGTTGCCCCTGTTCCCCCTGGAGGTGAGAGAAACAAAGAAAGGCATAAGATGATGATATATGTCTATGATAAAGGGATTATCTAGTTAATAAGACAGTTCATGCATTTATTTAAAGTTAATTCCAATATTTCGAAGTGGGCAATTCAATGAAAGGTAACTTGGCCAAGAAGGTGACATTTCATTGAACATTTTAGGGGTAAACTTCCTTTGAATTTGGGGCAGGGGTGGCTCAGTCGGTAGCGCGCCAGGCTCGTAATCTGTAGTTCCCAGGTTCGAGTACCAGCTGGGTCAGCGTTGAGATTTATCTCCGCAAAATTCCCCGCCCTGCCCACGGTCAGTAGGGGACACCGATGGGCTTGGTAAAGGCCGCCGTCCGTCGGATGGGACGTTAAGCCGTGGCCCCGTGTACGGGAGAGCCATACCCTGTGCACGTTAAAGAACACGCTGGATGGCCTTGACGGGAGGCTACCATCTGTCTCCCAACAGCTGTTCCAGTCAGTCCCCTCCGCCAACCTTCTCTGAGCCTTCGGGGTCCAAGTGACCTGGCCATTTAGCCCATGGTGTGCAAAAAAAGTGCCGCTCAGAGGTAAAACAACCCAACAACCCAAATCCTTTGAACAAGCCGCGCGATATCTCATAGAGTTTGAAACACAGTAGAACAGTAGTGCCCCACTAGAGGGGAAAAGTACATCCCCAGGCAGACGGGAAAATCGAAGTTATCAGTCAATGATTAGTAGTCAGTTAAACTGAGAAATCGAAATTGTCAATCGTCATTGAATTGTCAGTAAATTGTTAATTAGTGAAATTTATCGCAAAATTATATTTAATAAAATCACAAAACATAGTTAGTTACTCAAAAAGTACATGCTATTAGAAAAGGTAATCTACCATTGTCACTGTTCATAAATAAAAAATACCCTCTCAAGCAGCTGCTTGCCACAGAGATCTGACAGGAGCCTGTTAGTTTATATGCCATAGTAGAAGGTCTGTGAGGATGGCAAGACCTCAGCAGAAAAACGACACAAAGGACCATGCCTTATCCGGGGATCGAACCCAGGTCCCTTAGATCAGTAGCGAAGCGCGTTAACCACTCGGCCACGGGACGGCTAGGCTTTCCTTTTTTTTTTATTTCCATTGGGGTTCAGAAAAAATGAGTCGGCTTCTTATCGACCCTTATTAATGGATGTAGTCTGTCAAGGAACTGAAACAAAGTGCAGCATTCCTAGAAAATGTAGTTCAAAAGGGCCTTGTCCTCAAATAAATGCTTTTGAACTTTATTTTCTGCGTATGCTGCACTTCATTTCAGTTCTTTGAAAGTCTACACTCATTAATTAGGGTTGATAAGAAGCCAACTGATTTTTGCTGAATCCCAATGACAATAAAAAAAGACCGACTTATGAATAGTGAAAAGATTGGGTTGTTTTACCTCTGAGCGCACTTTTTTGCACACCATGGGCTAAATGGCCAGCTCATATGGACCCCGAAGGCTCAGAGAAGGTTGGGACCCACTGGAACAGCTGTTGGGAGACAGATGGTAGCCTCCCGTCAAGGCCATCCAGCGTGTTCCTTAACGTGCACAGGGTATGGCTCTCCCGTACACGGGGCCACGGCTTAACCATTCTTTGGCTTAACGTCCCATCCGACGGACGGCGGCCTTTCCAAGCCCATCGGTGTCCCCTACTGACCGTGGGCAGGGCGGGGAATTTTGTGGAGATAAATCTCAACGCTGACCCAGCTGGGTCTCGAACCTGGGAACTACAGATTATGAGCCTGGCGCGCTACCGACTGAGCCACCCCCGCCCCACCTACTTATGAATAGTGAAAAGAGTGAATTAACTTTTGTAATGGTATGAAAGTTGTTATTGTTACTTAAATAAAAAAATAAAATAATAAACGGAATCACTTAATTGGAAAAATCAGAGTTGCCAGTCAATTGCTATTAGTCACTTATATGGAAAAACCGAAGATGTCGGCCAGTTATTGAACTGCCGGTAAATTATTTTTAGTTACTGAAATTAAAAAAATTAACGGAATCATTTAAGTGAAGAAAATAATTGTCAGTTTTTTAAATGCAAAAAATTGAGTTGTCACTCAACTACCATGAATTATTTAAATGCTAAAAAGCTCAGTTTTATTCAGTTGTTTTCGCTCATTTAGATAAAAAGTGAAAAGCAAAAAAAAAATTAAAAACAAAGGAGTTGTGCACGAAATTCGAAAAAAGTGTCGTGATCATAGAAAAATTATCGAGATTGGTTAAAAAAAGGAGATCTTGCTATTTTCGATTAGGAGCACTTCCTGAACTCGAGAAAGTGATTTTCATAATGGCTTCTGTCCCGGCCTTTAGCGCTTGCATGATTCTAAGTATTGATCTGAAATTTCATATTTATGTATATTTCTATCCGGAATAGTTCCTTGTGAATATGAAACCTGGGATGTAATACTTAAATATAGTTTCTATGGGAATTGTAAAAATAGTTAAATAGCTGGTTCACACGTCCATTCAAGTACAATTGACTTGTTTGGTAAGTTATATTTTAGGAGATTGCACGTTAACCCTTTCAGGACCATAAGGTTTCTAAGAGTAAATATTAGTATGTAACTGTTTATTTTAGTTTGTTTAGACGTAAAATAAATAAAAATCATAAGAAAAATACATAACAATGTGTAGTTTTTTTGGAATTTTATGGGAAATATTTTTCCCAATGGACTATAAAGGTAACACAAATTATGGTTAGGCTTATTATGCAATGCCTTTTATTTATTGGTTTATTAGAACAAAATGTTAACTAAAATAATACAAAATTATGAAATAAAATTACTATACAAAATGATGTGCTAATTATGATATTCTGCGAAGCAATTTCTTTTGGTAGTGAGGCAAAGATGGACATTGCACATAGTACATATATTATGCGTCCTGACAGTTCTGTTTTTGTTTTCTAAACGTTCCCGTTTACGTAATTGCGTTCGGCATACGTTCTATTTTGACATTCTGTATAAAAAATGCAGATAAGGTTATAATTAAATACGACAATCACCAATTTTAAAATGGGGAAAAATGTTTCCCTTAGTCGTGCAAGGGTTAAGATCAGCTATGACAGGACCCTTTAGTATGCAAAATTGACGAAAATTTTAATGAAACTGCAACTTGTGGTGATTAGGAGATAAGGATATGAGAAACTTGTGCTTATTAGGAACTAAGTTTGTGTTGATTAGGAATGAAGCTGTGCTGATTAGGAACTACAATAAGTATATGAGAAACTTGTGTTGATTAGGAACTAAGTCTGTGTTGATTAGGAACAAAGTGCATGAGAAATTTGTGTTGATTAGGGTTGGGTTGTTTTACCTCTGAGCGTCACTTTTTGGCACACCATGGGCTAAATGGCCAGGTCACATGGACCCCGAAGGCTCAGAGAAGGTTGAGGGAGGGGGACCCACTGGAACAGCTGTTGGGAGATGGATGGTAGGCCTCCCGTCAAGGCCATCCAGTGTGTTCTTTAACGTGCACAGGGTATGGCTCTCCCACACACGGGGCCACGGCTTAACGTCCCATCCGACGGACGGCGGTCTTTCCAAGCCCATCGGTGTCCCCTACTGACCGTGGGCAGGGCGGGAATTTTGCGGAGATAAATCTCAACGCTGACCCAGCTGGGACTCGAACCTGGGAACTACAGATTACGAGCCTGGTGCGCTACCGACTGAGCCACCCCCGCCCCGTATTGATTAGGAACTAAGTGTATGAGAAAAATTTGTTCAATGCGTTGTACAAATTTTCTCCTCTTGTTCATTTGCTCTAGTCTGTTGATTCATTCCGAACGAAATTTGTGAATTAACATTAGAAATTTGTTAATAACAGTACAATTTTAAAAACCATTTGATACGAAATTAAAGATGCATGCTTTCATTGATATATAAAAACAAAGTTATTGGTGGAAATAATGTTGAAGAATTTATATTTAAGATTTATGATAATGGCAGTGTAGTGGAATTACGTTGGATCATCGAAATTCTTTTGATCCAGGTTCGAATACCTGGTTGTTATGCTCTGCATAATCAATAATAATCTATCCCTCTGGATGCGAACAATTGAGTCACTGAGACTGCGCAAATAACGCATCAAAAATTGTTATAAGTCACTGGTGAATTAAGCTCTTAATCAGATGTAAACAAGCTAATGGCTTTGCTGTAAGAGATCATTGGCTGATTCACGAATGATTGATAGCTAAAATCAGCCAATGACTTTTGAGAAGCTTCGATATGACAACTGCGCAGTCTCATTGTCTCAATGGCTTCCAACCACGTTTTGACACTGTTCTATCATAAATTGTAGTTTTGGAGGACGTGATCACAAATTAAAAGAAATTTCATAAATTTAATAAAGAATAACGTAAGCTCAATGATAGCTCCTTTCACATCACTGATCACAAATAGTTGTTGATTATCCATAAAATTCATTTACTCCAATAACTGATACGAAAAAGATTAAGCGTATTTTAGCAGCATGTTGAAGATTTATGAAATTTGAAACGAAAATTCCGATAGAGTTAAACTTCGTTATAATGTTCTCAGATTTAATGCTTTTCAGAGTAATATCATTTTGTTTGAAGCTCTATAGTTCGAGTTTAGTTGTTCGTGAATAAACAGACTACGTGATTTGAATTTTTCATTGCAAATATCCAAATATCCTAATAAAACGGCAGTACCAAGCTGAAAACACCGGTTCTCGTCCGATCACCGAAGTTAAGCAACTAGTACGCGGTGTTCCTAGGAGGGTGACCACCTGGGAACACCGCGTGCAGTTGCCAATAAAAATCTGCTGAGGACCTGCCATCCTCACAGATCCCTCTACTATGACGCATTAAACTGACAGGCTCCTGTCAGACCTCTGTGGCAAGCAGCTGCTTGAGGAGGTATTTATTTATTTTTCATTTAATCCTCTTCACAATTTTAGGTTCTCTAATTATTATTTTACGAATCAATCTGTTGTTGGTACAGTCGCTCAAAAAAGTATCCGAACACTAGGGTTGATTACAGAATTCAGAAAAAAATATCTGGCAACGATTTTTTCAGAAATTAGTGATCTGGCAACCTTCGTGTCGTGACTGGTGATCTGGCAATTAGTGATCTGGCAACCTTCGTGTCGTGACAATCGCTAAATCACAAGCCTTACTCTTGCAACTGAATTACGCTTTCATACTAACACAGTCTGATTTACAGCGTAAAATAATACTCTTGTTATTTACACGCTGTTGGCTCATCCATTAATAAACACTAATACACCCTTGAATGTACGTCGCAGCTACAGATCAAACTCTGTATATGTTACCGTTAAAAGCTCGAAAGCCGTTAATGTGCACATTACCTAGCTAATCTGCAGATTAACTGATTTGCTCCGTTAACGTGCGGAATCAAGAGTTTTCCGCATTTTACCTAGGTAATGTGCACATTAACGGCTTCCGTATCGTTAAAGTTCAAAAGTTTGTTTCTCTCATAGTGGTGAATCTCTTGAATATGAATCTTCGTGTCACGTGATTCACTCGTCCGCATTATAAAAAACGCCCCGGATGAGCGGAGGCCAAGTGAGAACGAATCGGTAAAGTGATTCATTCTTGATAACGAATCACTAAAATGATGCGTTCTCACTTGGCCTGCTCATTTTGGGGGCGTTTTTTATCATTCGGACGACTGATTCATGTTGACAGAGGGATGACCCTGGTTTCACTCTACTCTCGGACACTAGATAAATAACATTATGTTAATTTAAGCGTACAGTTCTGTTGTACAGTTCCTGTTGTTCCAGCAAAGATCTTATTTTCACTTTAACGAGTGCCTAGTAGGTAATGTGCAGATTATCCAGGTAATTTGCAGATTACCTAGGTAATTTGAGAAATGAAACAATTTTCCGCACGTTAACGGATCACCCTAGTTAATCTGCACAATACCTAGATAATCTGTAGAATAACTGATTTCTGCACTTTAGCGGTAACAGATATATATTTATATATGTGAGCCTCTCGTGTACACTGATCGTGAAAATAGTCCCAAGTGGAAAGGCGGCTGCTTTTGAATCGCTTCCCTTAGGGACAAAACACTTGGGTGAAGAAGTCGCTGCCACCTTAAATATCTGCTGATCATGACACGAACAAGCAAAACAATCGGTTCGGACTAATTGGTGAAGATTCCCTCTTCCGGGGTCTCGTGCCTATGTGCAGCATTCACGTGGCTGGAAGCCGGAAATACAAATTGCTTTTCCGACGCTGCTGAAGGCGAGACTCGGATTCGTGTGTCCTAGAGGCTCAAGAACAGAGAGAGAGAAAAAAAGCCATCACGATTTGAATTAATGAGTTCTTATTGGAGAGAGAGAGCAGGTTTTTCTTTTCTTTTCATTTTCTTGCAGACAGGTGTGCCTCTTTTTTTGTTGCGCCGTTTATTGCAACTGAATGTCCTTGGATGCTACTTCTTTAATAAAGTAAATGAGTGTTAGATCTATCTCGAATGACCCTTGCAGGATTGTTACTTTGAGGTCCGTGGAGGGGACTTTGGTAGAAGGGGAGGAGGGAGACCAGAAATATCTCGGTAAAAACTGATTTTTATTATTCTTAGAATTATCCAAGTAAGTGTTGAATTAACAAGACCAGCCTCTTTAAATTTGTAATAACTTCTGCTTTTATTTCGATGAATAACAGAAATCTACTTTGATAAATGATGGGAGAAAGAAAATAACTCGAACAGTTAAGGCTCATGATCCGAGATTTGTATTTTTTTATTGTTTATTTTTTTTTAATTCTCTCTCTATAAAGTGTCGAAGTTTTATGACTCAATCTGCTTTAATACTGGAAAGCAATGCATAAAATTACGACTAATTTCGTTTTATCAAATAAAACAAACTTCTCGTTTTTCGTTTGTTTTAATCTCTTCAAAAAAAAAAAAATTCAAAAGAACACATTTATTTAGTTATCTGAATATATTTTAAAATAGCCAACAAATAATTTAAGTCTCATATTGCACATTTTTCGCAGCTGAATTAAATTAGTTAATCACTATAAGAGCTGTTTAACATAATTTAGTGATTCAAAATAATAGTCCAACCAAGTGAGTAGAGGTGGAGAACTAAAAAAAATAAATAAATACCCCCTCAAGCAGCTGCTTGCCACAGAGGTCTGACAGGAGCCTGTCAGTTTACATGCCACAGTAGAAGATCTGAGAGGATGGCAGGACCTCAGCAGAAAACAACACGAACATCCATGCCTTACCCGGGGCTCGAACCCAGGTCCCGTAGATCAGTAGCCAAGCGCGCTAACCACTCGGCTACCACTAGAATTATTCTTGCTGTCGACGGGTTCCGAAGTATTGCACATATGGATAGGTGAAGGCTGTGGGTTGTGTTATTATTCCCTTCTTCGTGTAGTAGAAAACTTCTTTTCTGCGGCTAGATCGAAATATTAAATAATTTTTTTAAATTTTACATTCTCAGCTCTTGATTTCGATGTTCTAATAGAGGCGAGCGTTCGGAAAAAGCGTGCGTGTGTGTGTGTGTGGGGGGGGGGTGCTTAAGGTGATAAAATCACCTTTATGAGTTGGGTTGTTTTACCTCTGAGCCGCACTTTTTTGCACACCATGGGCTAAATGGCCAGGTCACATGGACCCCGAAGGTTCAGAGAAGGTTGGGGAAGGGGACCCACTGGAACAGCTGTTGGGAGACAGATGGTAGCCTCCCGTCAAGGCCATCCAGCGTGTTCTTTAACGTGCACGGGGTATAGCTCTCCCGCACACGGGGCCACGGCTTAACGTCTCATCCGACGGACGGCGGCCTTTTTCAAGCCCATCGGTGTCTCCTACTGACCATGGGCAGGGCGGAGAATTTTGCGGAGATAAATCTCAACGCCGACCCAGATGGGACTCGAACCTGGGAACTACAGATTACGAGCCTGGCGCGCTACCGACTGAGCCACCTCCGCCCCACCCTTATGAAATCCTTTCCTTGAAAGTTCTAAATGAAAATGAAAGATGTATTACACTAACCATAGGAACTGGAGGAACGCCTTAACGTCTCATGTGAAGGACGCTGACTTCCAGCTCATCCGTATTCCCTTTCTCACTGTAGAGTGATTGGGAATTTTTGCAGGGGTGAGGGGTCAAAACGTTAATATCGTTTACTAGAATTATTATTAATATCGCCATCATTTTCCATAACTTTGCAGCTTTGGAATATGAACTCTAATCAGAGCAATGATCTGAGAATGTTTTTTTTCCATTGTAATGAATAAAAATAAGTAATATACTTCCGAAAACAAAAGAAGCGTGAAAAAAAAAAAAATCTAGATTGTATTTCGTTAGCGAAAATTTTTTTTGACACACCATATTCTCTGCAGAGGTCAGACAGCAGCGTGCCAAAACGCCAAAGAGCTGTGGAAGGTGAGACCTTAGCAGAAAGACAATAAATAAAAATAAAAATAAATACCCCCTCAAGCAGCTGCTTGCCACACTGAGGATCGCATTCAAGCCCCTTTCCACTACAGTTAAATATACTAATTACTCGTCCACAGGGGCGGGGGTGGCTCAGTCGGTAGCGCGCCAGGCTCGTAATCTGTAGTTCCCAGGTTCGAGTCCCAGCTGGGTCAGCGTTGAGATTTATCTCCGCAAAATTCCCGCCCTGCCCACGGTCAGTAGGGGACACCGATGGACTTGGAAAGGCCGCCGTCCGTCGGATGGGACGTTAAGCCGTGTTCTGGAGAGCCGTACTTTGTGCACGTTAAAGAACACGCTGGATGGCCTTGACGGGAGGCTACCATCTTTCTCCCAACAGCTGTTCCAGTGGGTCCCCTCCCCCAACCTTCTCTGAGCCTTCGGGGTCCATGTGACCTGGCCATTTAGCCCATGGTGTGCAAAAAAGTGCCGCTCAGAGGTAAAACAACCCAACCCTACTCGTCCACAGGGAAACTCAGCCAACTGAGCGCAGTTTTTTTTAACTCATACATGTTGAACAAATTAATTTTTTGATGAATTTTTTCGGGGTGCACGTGGATAATTACTCCTCTTTCATCCCCCCCCCTTGTCAACGCTAATGTTTGTCATCCGGTGCAGAGAGAGAATTGGCAGAGAAAGTAAACATTGGTAAACAACTCCAAGTAAGCAAGAAGTGAAAGCCTTACGTTAATTTGAAAAAGACCTCAATTACTGAAAACTTCTAAGAATCGCCACTCCTCGGAATCCATTGAAAAAAAAAACAGCAAGAATCATTTCTGCGGTGGGAAAAAGTAAACAAACAAGAAACGTGAGTTTCTTTTCCATGAGTAGCTCCAGAATCTTTAGAATTGACTACCAATTCTCATTTAATAATGCGGTGTGATAAGGTCACTCTCTACTGATGAAAGTGCAAAGGAAAAACCATAAACTCTGCACTCACACATCCACAAAAATCTACTTTGGGGCTTGCATTCACCTTGACTAAGTATGCAACCCGTTAATAAGCCTTTCCGTTGGCAATGTTCGCGTGATTTAATAAATAAAGTATTTTTTATTTAGCGTTCGAATTGTTAACATGCTTAGGCATGGATGTTTCTTTATTTGTGTTGTCTTTAAGTCTACCGTGCTTAGGCATAGATGTTTCTTTATTAGTATTGTCTTTCTGCTAAAGTCTGCCGTGCTTAGTCATGGATGTTTCTTTATTTGTATTGTCTTTAAAGTCTCCGTGCTTAGGCATGGATGTTTCTTTATTCGTATTGTCTTTCTGCTAAAGTCTCACGTGTTTAGCATGGCTGTTTCTTTGTTTGTATTGTCTTTAAAGTCTCCCGTGCTTAGGCATGGATGTTTCTTTATTCGTATTGTCTTTCTGCTAAAGTCTCCTGTGCTTAGGCATGGATGTTTCTTTATTCGTGTTGTCTTTAAGTCTCACGTGCTTAGGCATGGATATTTCTTTATTTGTGTTGCTTTCTGCTAAAGTCTCCCGTGCATAGGCAAGGATGCTTATTTTTGTTGTCTTTCTGCTAAAGACTCCCTTGCTTAGGCATGGATGTTTCTTTATTCGTATTGTCTTTCTGCTAAAGTCTCCTGTGCTTAGGCATGGATGTTTCTTTATTCGTATTGTCTTTCTGCTAAAGTCTCCTGTGCTTAGGCATGGATGTTTCTTTATTTGTGTTGCTTTCTGCTAAAGTCTCCCGTGCACAGGCAAGGATGATTATTTGTGTCGTCTTTCTGTTAAAGACTCCCTTGCTTAGGCATGGATGTTTCTTTATTCGTGTTGTCATTAAGTCTTACGTGCTTAGGCATGGATATTTCTTTATTTGTGTTGCTTTCTGCTAAAGTCTCCCGTGCATAGGCATGGATGTTTATTTGTGTTATCTTTCTGTTGAGGTTTCTCGCATTCCTCAGATCTTATGCCATATTATACTGGTAGGTTGTTATCAGATTTCTGTGACAAGCAGTTGTTTGAGGGATAATTTTTTAATTTGTTGCTGAGAAAAGGGACATGATTTCGAGTCCGGGACAAGGAATGAATGTTTCTGAAGTTTGCTGGACCTTTTTACTGAGGTCTCACTTATGTAATCTCCTTATAATGTATTGAAAAGTCTCCTGCCAGACCTCCGTGGCAAGCAGCTGCTGCAAGAATCATTTATTTATTGACGCTAAATATTCATGTCTGGAGTAAACAATGTACATTTTATTTTCACAACCGCATGCAACAATAAGATGTAATAAGACTCTGGATGAACTAGGTACCGATGAGAAATTTCCGATTTTCGGATTCATCTTCAAGAGTTAGCATTGCTACTATGGGCAAAGGGGAAAACAAAGCCAGACAATGGTAAACAAGCGGTCCACTGGTAAACAGCGAGGGGCAGTTGTGTGTGAGTGGGTCTGCTGAGCTCCCCTTCGTGAATAAAGCTCGTTTCCATGGAAACCACTTCCCACCCCCGCCAGTCCATTCAGACAGACTCACCACGGAAGAGGGGTGAAAGAGAAGGAGGCAGGGTCAAAGTTCAGACAGTATGTTTGTAACAGTCTGGAAGTAGAACGGAGTCGAAAATATTATTTCAGTGCTTAAGACAATGTCTTGCAAGAAATACTCTCTGATTTGGTTTGAAATTTCATTAAATATCCTCTGAACACACTCGCAAAGGAAATTATTATAAAAGAATTAAATATTTCGAAATATTTCAACTCTTACTTTTTTATGTGTTCATTGAATGTGGATAAAGCAAGGTAACGGACAAAAGTGAGACAATACCATGATTTCTGATCTCAATGGTCGCGACCTAATAATAGGTCTTGGAGTCTTTCCTAAATGAATCGCAAGGTTTATATTGAATAACACAAAAAATGAAATTAATGGTATCGAAATTTAGACAATGAAATGAAGTTCCTTGTATTGTTTTGAAATTTTAAACAATTTGTAAATTCAATGTAATGTAATAATTATGTGCTCTTTTTCCTTACTCTACGAAATGCAAAAGAAAATTCAATAAGATAGTTGTTTGGAGAACGTTTTTACTCTCTAAATTTGCCCAGGATACCGGGTTGGGTTGTTTTACCTCTGAGCGGCACTTTTTTGCACACTATGGGCTAAATGGCCAGGTCACATGGACCCCGAAGGCTCAGAGAAGGTTGGGGGAGGGGACCCACTGGAACAGCTGTTGGGAGACAGATGGTAGCCTCCCGTCAAGGCCATCCAGCGTGTTCTTTAACGTGCACAGGGTATGGCTCTCCCGCACACGGGGCCGCGGCTTAACGTCCCATCCGACGGACGGCGGCCTTTCCAAGCCCATCGGTGTCCCCTACTGACCGTGGGCAGGGAGGGGAATTTTGCGGAGATAAATCTCAACGCTGACCCAGCTGGGACTCGAACCTGGGAACCCAGGATACCTCCAAGGTTTAAAGAACAAGACAAAAAACATCAGCAGCAGAAAGTAGGTAAAGGTTTAAATTCATAAAACATATTTTTTTCGCATAACAGCACGAGATATATTTCTCAATAAAAAAATTTAATTTATTTAAAACTTAGTAGTACATCAGATTTAAAATTTTAAATTATTTGATTTGCGTACCCACCTCCCTTTCTACAAAACACGTCATAAGCACTCCGGGTAACAATGATTCTGAAATTCAATACACATTTAATGCCGAATGCATCAAATGGGTACATTACAAAATTGAAGGGCATTCTAAAAAAACTGGTACGATAAAAAAATTAAAACATTCCCTACAGATGTGGGAGCATTTTTCAGCCTCGCGACTGGCGATCGATAATGAAAAAAAAAAGCGATTCAACTTTACGAGCCAATAGGGTAGTTTGCAGTTTTAGAGCGACGCCTTCTTTGCATCTCATTACGAAAATCGATTTAAGCGTTGGGAGGAAGGAGAACATCATTCTTTATCAGATCTTTTGAGCATCAGTTTCTATAACTACACTATAAAAATTACGTATTCTTACAATTTAGTGTTTTTAGAGGGGAAAACAGTTAACAGATATTTAGGCATTAATATATTGATCACTTCGTTTATAATGGCACTAAATCACAGTAAATTCTCTCTTGAAATTCAGCAGAGTTCAAAATATCCCTAAATTGAAGTTTTGAACTTTGATGAATTCACTTGATTAAATGCGATTAAATCTTCTTTCAAATTCAGCAGAATTTAAGTGGTCAGTAAATGATACCTCGATTGAATAAAGTTAAACCTCACTAAATTTCTTTCTTCAAATTCAGTAGGATTTAAGACATTTTTATACTGCACAAAGGTATGTTATACTAATTTCCAAATCGAACCTTAGTAAATTATTCTCTTCCTAAATCAACAGAATTTAAGTCTCCGCTGAAGAAAAAGATTTTTTCCTCAGAAATTTAAAAACAGAGTTCGCTTCAAAAATCTTTCAAAGAAAGAGATAAATAAAGCATTTAAACAGCATCCAACATTTAGGAAACTATTCTTCCAGTGTACTTTGCTTAAGCGTATACCAGCTGCAAAGCTCTCTCTCTCTCTTTCTGTTTTTCCGTTTAGGGCTAAAGGTCAGTTTCCAAGAATGTCGAAAACCCGTTGCGGAAACTGCTTCCTTGGAAACGAAATAAATTGCACGGCTCAAATAACAGGAAGCTGGTTGGAAACGAAGGTTTTTGGCCATGCAGGAGAAGGCAGGGAAACAGGAGGGAGGGGTACTGGATGCTGGAAGTAGGGGTGGGTGTGAGAGGGGCATGAGGTGGACGTCAGGAAACTAGGGGTAGAAACGAAACTGTTGACGACCAGGCTAGGAACGTTCACAGTATTCCATTTGTCATCAGTTGCTGACCTAGCAAGAGAGGGAACTGCTTAAGGAATGGGAAGCCAAAGAAACCCTCCTACCTCACCCCCTCTCTTTCCCCCCATCACGCACCCTCCCTTCCGCATCATCCCCCTCAACATCTTCTACGATCTTCGCTGCCCACAAACCTCCCCGAGTCTAGCAAACACACCCAAGTATTCTTGGACCACAGCATTAAGAAGATGCTGCAAGAACCCCTGCGTGGGTTGAAGACTGTAAACAAATGGGATTTCGCTTTTTAGACACATATGGAGTGGGACTTGATTTCTTTGGTTCAGAATTAGTCGTTTTTTGTTTTGTTATTGCACATTAACTAAAACGAGGCAAAATAAAATAAACGATGATGTTTCCACGCGTTTAAAAAATAGTTCTTTTGAGACACATTGGTGCACATTTGGTGTAAAATAAGTTCAACAATAAAATCGAATTTTTTTTCTGACAAAGGTTGCAATCAAATATATTTAAAATTACCTGAAATCTGTTACTCTGAAAACGCTGATATTTAGTACACGCTCCTGTACTAAATATATTGTTCAGAAAAAAAAAACTCTGAGATTTCCACGTTATGCCGTGGCAGGTAAATTCGACACTCTGTAAGTTCTGAAATAAGCGTTTTATGACTTAAGTTGCGTTGTTTTATTTTAAAACTAGCTGAACGTACCCGGCGCTGCCCGGGTATAACTTTTAATATGCATATTCTTATTTTCACTGCACTAAAGGTAAATTTTGTAAGTACCCCCCCCCCCCCCCCAACACTTTAGCACAAATTTTCAACAGGAAGAAATTTGCCCGGATAGTTGTCCCATGGCCGAGTGGTTAGCGCGCTTGGCTACTGATCTAAGGGACCTGGGTTCGAGCCCCGGGTAAGGCATGGCTGTTTGTGTCGTTTTTCTGCTGAGGTCCTGCCATCCTCTCAGATCTCCTACTATGGCATATAAACTGACAGGCTCCTGTCAGACCCCTGTGGCAAGCAGCTGCTTGAGGGGGTATTTTTTTTTTTAGTTGTTGACGTCAGCGAGCACTCCTCATAGACCGTGGCTTAGTTTCTGCGCAAGCTATCGAAATTTTGTTTCCGTTACCACAGATTTGCTACCCTATGGCTCCCGTGATATTCGTCCGCACGTTCGAAATTTCTTGCACAGCGTCCCCCGTGTGGCTCGGTGATATTAAAAATCAGATTCTCACTTGGCCCGTGGCTTCGTTTCTACACAAATTGTGACAGCTCGTGTATAACTTTTAATCGGCATATTTTGTTGTTTCCTGCACTAAACCCCCCAGCATTTTATCACAGTTTGAGCACGAAGAATTTTCCTGTGTTGCAAAGGTCATTGAAGAGATGGCACGCGCTCTCAGAGCCCGTGACAAACGATCGAGATATTTATTTCGTCAGATTTTGTCATTCTGTAATTCTCGACGTACTTCACCGAACGGTCCCAAATTTCGTAATCGGGTTCCCCGTGCCTGATCCCATGTTTGATTAGAAAATCAAGTCCCTAGCTGCAATGGAACGCCTAAATAATGCTTTTGGAAACGTGGGGAATCTGGCAACGGCATCAGATTTGCAGCAGCAGATTTAACTGCTATTTTAACTCTTTCACAGTTAAGGAGCAATAAATGGCAACAGTATATTTGACGGCGATAATCGTTTCCCGTAGGAATAGCATGGTAAAATGTTTTTGCTTCTAGCAACCCCCCTTTTGGACTTTCGACATGAAATTTGACATTGCAATCCGGACCACAACCAGAAACATTCTCGGAAAATTTGGAGCGTGTAAGCCGATTTCCCGATGAGTTATGGCTGCCACAGACAGACAGACATCTTCTTTTATTATATAGATGGCATTTATTTTGCCTTCAATGAACTAAATCGCCAGGTCATGAGGACCCCAACTCAGAGAAAGTTGGTAAAGAAGATGACAATAGACAACTAGTAGGAGACAGATGGGCAGTAGAGACAGTAGAGGAGGCAGCTAGTAGGGATAAGCAGGTACAGTCGCTCAAAAAAATATCCGAACACTATGGTGGATTACAGAATTCAGAAAAAATATCTGGCAACGATTTTTTTAGAAATTAGTGATCTGGCAACCTTCGTGTCACGTGACTCAAAGGTTGCCAGATCACTAATTTCTGAAAAAAATCGTTGTCAGATATTTTTTTCTGAATTCTGTAATCCACCATGGTGTTCGGATATTTTTTTGAGCGACTGTACTCGAACGTAGGAATAGGTTTTTAGTTGTTTGTGGTACTGAAGTAAATAATGCAGAATATTTCGAAGCAAAAGAAATAATAAATAATAATGCATTAAGGACTTTTAAATATTTACTTCAGTGTTACTAAGCGAATTTAACGTTAATTACTTAGATTTATGGTAATGCATAAATAAAATAAATAAATAAATACCCCCTCAAGCAGCTGCTTGCCACAGAGGTCTGACAGGAGCCTGTCAGTTAATATGCCACAGTAGGAGATCTGAGAGGATGGCAGGACCTCAGCAGAAAAACGGCACACACATCCATGGCTAATCCGGGGCTCGAACCCAGGTCCCTTAGATCAGTAGCCAAGCGTGCTAACCACTCGGCATACTGCACTTTTATTAGGATTTTCCCTTTAAGTTTTCTTTTTTAATACAAAATATGAGCTACATTATAAGCAATAACTAAACACCTTTTGAACTACTTGAAATAGACATGAAAAAAAAAATTAAATCCTAGAGACTGAAAAACATCAAGTCAGAAATAGATATCTTAACATTCCTTTGATTAAATTATAATGATCAAACTCTGTCCTGAAGAGAATGTGACTGGAAGAAATTTTTCCTACTGCTTGAAGACGTATGGGATTATAGTTCCGTAAGTCAAGATATAAGAATATTTCTTATTTATTTGTAACTTTTAAAATCAATTATAGAATATCAATTATATCAATTGCTAATGAACTGTTATAATTTAAATAAAAAATAAATACCCCCTCAAGCAGCTGCTTGCCACAGAGGTCTGACAGGAGCCTGTCAGTTTATATGCCATAGTAGAAGGTCTGTGAGGATGGCAGGACCTCAGCAGAAAAACGACACACATCAAAGCCTTACTCGGGGCTCGAACCCAGGTCCCTTAGATCAGTAGCCAAGCGTGAACAAAAGATAAATTTATAATTTTAACATTAATAATAACTTTGATCATTTGATATCAGATTTAGTTTCAAAATAGTATCAGACGGGATTCTGATTCTTATATTTTCTGGTAGGATCTATAAGCATTAACGCAATAATTATTAATTTTCTCCCTACCGCGTTAACTATTATGGATAAATGAGCCAATAAAATTTTACTATGGTAGATATATTTACCAGAAAAATAACGTAACAGCGACGTACATAATGTACATAAGAAAGTATTTATCTGTAAAATTAAAAAAAGTCGCAAACAGAAAATCTCCAATATTAGTTTAGTAAAAATTGTCATAAACAATTTAAAACAATACAAAATGTCGAAGGCTTTTTTTGGGGAAACAACAAAGACACAAATGGCACTACATAAAAAAATAAAAATAAATACACCCTCAAGCAGCTGCTTGCCACAGAGTCAGTTTATATGCCAGAGTAGAAGGTCTGAGAGGATGGCAGGACCTCAGCAGAAAAACGACACATACATCCATGCCTTACCCGGGGCTCGAACCCAGGTCCCTTAGATCAGTAGCCAAGCGTGCTAACCACTCGGCCATGGGACGGCAGCACTACATATATAAAAAAATAAATAAATACCCCCTCAAGCAGCTGCTTGCCACAGAGGTCTGACAGGAGCCTGTCAGTTTATATGCCACAGCAGAAGTTCTGAGAGGATGGCAGGACCTCAGCAGAAAACAACACGAACATCCATGCCTTACCCGGGGCTCGAACCCAAGTCCCGTAGATCAGTAGCCAAGCGCGCTAACCACTCGGCCACGGGACGGCTACTACATATATACTGGAAGAAAAATAGCGTATTCCCAAATTCCTCTAAAAGAAGAAGCAATTTCTCTGTATGAATAAACAAAGACTCTAAGTAACACATACTGCAACATGCAATAAATAAAAAACTAACAATAAATTCTTAAATTGGAAAAAAAAAATTCTAAAATGCATTACTGCGACGTTTTAGAATTTTTCCTCTGCGGTTCCTATCCTCTTTCAGACACTGAATTTTTGAATGATCGCATTTTCTCATTGACGATAAATGTGCATGCAATTATATATCTGAAGTATTGCGCTCTCTACGGATAAGTCTTCCATCCTGTCAACAGAGCGCTACATTGCATCTTTGGTCTGATTTTTCCAACGAAATCTCGGCATCTTACTCATCGCCTAGAATATTACACGTTTGGAAAATCATAATACAAGGCAAAACATGTCTCATAGCTCGAAATATTACATATTTCAAGAATTTCTTTCAGTGAAATTTCTTTTCGATCAGTTTCCAAGAACATTCCGCATCATATAAAAAAAAAATCTATACCGTATATCATCATATTAAGCATGCTTGTTTTGTTTGCATTTCTCACCTTAATTGCAATAAAAATTATAACAAATTTATCTGGTGTGTTTTAGCATTAAAAATGACTTTCTGGACTATCGTGAGTGTGGGTATTGGGGGATGTGGTCTTCATGTTCTTATTTAAGAAGGTATTCTGTTCGTGCATTGTCCCTAACTTCAGAATACTCTACGAAAGATTACAGAGAAGCGAGCTATTAAATTTTTTACCTACTTACTTCTAATTCCTCATCGGAAATATTTTCATCACTTAAAAAGGGAGCAAAAATAGTTAAAGCACTGCCAGTAGTATCGGTTCTTGCACACATAGCACGACGAAAACCTGCTTCTTACACTCGAACGAGAGGAAAAACCACAGAACATCAACCTTTGCGTAGGATTCTTGAATCCATTCTTTTGTGTGAGCACTTCTAATCTTGGAATGAAGTATGAATATCACACGACTATTTCTACGTCGGATCATGAGAGCCGGCACCTTTAAAGCACTGTCACCTAAACCATCTTTGCAGACACCCGAATCCAAAATAATATATCGCTCATCGTTCACTTGCGAGATTCCACCAGAAAGCGATAGCAGATCGTTCTGTTAAGAGGTTTCTGCCGACACACCGTCACTAAACAGGCCTACGAGCCCGACGCATAGCTTGGCGCAGAAGACAACAGACTCACACATCCCAGAGCTTCTTTTAAGGTCGCCGCCGCCAAGACCCGAAACCAAGCCATCGTTTTGCTGTCACGGCTACAAAAGGAATTAACAGGAGGACGACAAAGAGAAGAGGAAGGTGCCGAAACAAAAGAGCAAGTGCGCCAGCCATTTAATGGCAGAAATTATGCAACGTCCCGATTTTTTTTTTGCTGTTGGCATGCACTTGCTGGGAGATATTTAAAACATTTTTCATACTATGGTATTCTATTAATAATTCTAGTAGAACAAAATTATTATTAATAGTGTTATTTTTCAAAGTTTTAGAAAGAAAATTTTTAATTTTGAAGAAAATATTATTGGGAGAAAGATAAAAACGATGAAGGTACCGAAACAAAAGAGAAAACACTCGAGATTAAATCACAAAAAATTATGCAACGTTCCTTTTTTTTGTGCATTTGCTCGAAGATATTAATGTTAAGTATTTTTCGTACTTTGGGATTCTGTTAATAATTCTTGTAAAACAAATGTTATAAATACTTTCTTTTTTTCCGTTTTGAGAAATATTTTTCGATTTTGAAAAAAACTATTTGCAGGAAAACAAAGAGAAGAAGATTCCTAAAAAAAAAGAGAAAGATTAGCCATATTAAATCACAGAACTTGTGCCGATTTTTTTTTCTGCTGGCATGCATTTGCTGGATGATTTTTTCGGTATTTTTTATACTATGTGAGTGTTTTAAAATAATTTTATAGTAAAACAAAATAGGCTATTAAGAGAGATTTTTTTATTTATTTTTTTCAGCAAACATTAGGAGGAAATAAAAGGTACGAAGGTACAGTCGCTCAAAAAAGTATCCGAACATTATGGTTGATTAGAGAATTCAGAAAAAATATCGTCAACAATTTTTTAGAAAAAAGTGATCTGGCAACCTTCGTGTACAGTACACGAAGGTTGCCAGATTACTAATTTCTAAAAAAAAATTGTTGGCAGATATTTTTTGTGAATTCTGTAATCAACCATAGTGTTCGGATATTTTTTTGAGCGACTGTACCTAAAGAGAACATGCTCCAGTCATTGAATCATAGAAATAATTCAACGTCTTGATATTTCTTTAAGTGCAATACACTTAAAGATACTTATTTTAAGCATTATTAATATTATAAAATTCTTTCAATAATTCTAGGATAACATATGTTAATAATCATGTGTCTTTTTTTTTTCACTTCTGAGAGAATATTTTTGAAAGGTTTGAAAGAAATATTATTGCAAATTGATTAATTTATCGTACCATATGGATTTGAAAAAAGCCTACTAGGAGAAATGTGAATCACATTGTCTAAAAATGTTTTTCAGGTTTTTCCCCAGCTGCGCCTCTGATTTAAAACTCTTGATATCACTGTACAGAAGGTTGTTAAAAGCCCGAAAATTTCGTAATTATTATTGATAGTAATAAGAGTGCATGTAGCGGTCTTATTTTCACTAACCTTTCTTGCAATTAATTCAGTCCTTTAACTTATTTCATTTAATGATAATTGTTTTACATGCATATAAATCGCATTTTTTGTCATCTTAAAATTACATTGAATGGCATAAAATTACACAAAACGTTGGATTGGATTGTTTTACCTCTGAGCGGCACTTTTTTGCACACCATGGGCTAAATGGCCAGGTCACATGGACCCCGAAGGCTCAGAGAAGGTTGGGGGAGGGGACACACTGGAACAGCTGTTGGGAGACAGATGGTAGCCTCCCGTCAAGGCCATCCAGCGTGTTCTTTAACGTGCAGAGGGTATGTCTCTCCAGCACACGGGGCCAGGGCTTAACGTCCCATCCGACGGACGGCGGCCTTTCCAAGCCCATCGGTGTCCCCTACTGACCGTGGGCAGGGCGGGGAATTTTGCGGGGATAAATCTCAACGCTGACCCAGTTGCGACTCGAACCTGGGAACTACAGATTACGAGCCTGGCACGCTACCGACTGAGCCACCCCCGCCCCTTACACAGAACGTAATTCTCCTCTCAACACGCACATTAAAGCCTACTGGTAATATTTGGATTGATATTTCCTCTTGTTTGTAGTTGAGTTTATTTCCCAAACACCATAATAGCTTTGCTTGAAATAAAAAGGCTAGAAAATGGTCGATTTGTTTTCAATAAACAAGATGAAATTGTTGTATATCACAGAAAAATAAAGGCCAAAAGCCAAAACGACTTTACTCTTAATAGAATGAAAAACTCATTGGAATAATGGCGGATTAAAATCACCTGTCAAGCCAATAAAGTGCTGATTTATTTAAGGAAAAGAATCAAATGAAATAATAGTTACAGAATTGAAAAAAAAAATCGTTCTTTGAAGAAAGACACTGACAGAGCAACCAAGACCAGAGGCAATGAAACTACGCAATTGACGAATCAAAAATTCTTTTATATCATTGGCGAATTAAGCTATGAATTAGATGTCAATAAGCTACAGATCTTTGATGTATGAGATCATTGGTTGATTGACCAATGATTGATAACTAAAATCAGCCAATGATTTATGAGAATCTTCGATGTGCCACCTGCGCAGTTCCATTTGTCTTAATTGCTTCCATCTACGTTTTGCCACTGACAAATCTGGTTGCTACTCAATAAATTATAACGTCTGCTCACAAATATGAATGGTCTAGATTCAAACACCACTAAGACACAAAAATTTTAAGATATGCATACAATCTCATTCATTGCTTTAAGTTCTATCAGAATGTGGAACTCATTTCATAAAACTGTCTACTAGAAATATTTCTTTGTGGCCGAGTGGTTTTCGCGCTTGGCTACTGACCTACGGGACCTGGGTTCGAGCCCCGGGTAAGTGTCGTTTTTCTGCTGAGGTCCTGCCATCCTCTCAGACCTTCTACTTTGGCTTATAAACTGGCAGGCTCCTGTCAGACCTCTGTGGCAAGCAGCTGCTTGAGGGGGTATTTATTATTTTTATTATACCTCAAAAATATATTACAGAGAGTTTTTGAATTTAGACGACTCGTACATATAAATATAATGCGAATAATTAAATTTAAGCAGCCTGATCGTTATTGCGAAGAAAAATTCTTCTTTAAGAATAAGTGCGTGTGTCTTAATTAAAGCTTTAACTAAGTACAGAATTGTTAGGTCTCTTGTCAGACCTCTATGGCAAGCAGATGCTTGAGGGTAATTTATTTTTTTTTAACTATTACAAGCGCGAAACACAGCATTTCAGATAGATTATTATTAAGGGAGCAAGAATATTAATATTAAGAAGAATACATAATTCATTCTTTTCTCTGCGGTTTGAAACCAGCGCGTTTGAAACCAGTACTGATATCACTTAACGAAGAAATTGAAGCGAAATCTTATTTATACTGGGAACATTTGAAATGGAGCTAAACAAGGACTCTTCATGAATCAATAACGATAAACGAAACAGTGTCCTGATATGATACAATCCAGCAATATCTAATAACCAAATATGGCCAATAGCCATTCACTTCACTATATCATGGCAAGGTCTCCTGTTGTATTGAATGTTCAACTCGTAGCAATGAAAGAACCCGGTATCCGATTGCAACAGAACCTTCTCCATTCAATACATTGGGGAAAGGCTACTTAGAGAACGCGTGGCACTAAAGATGTGTGTCACAAAATAGGCCAACCCCCGCACCAGCCTCCTCCTGCACAACCCTCCGTTGTCCCCCTGACCTTAGAAGTTTCCTTGTCTCCCCCCCACCTCCACTTTCCCCTGCTCAGTTTCCCCCTCTCCGGCGTTTCTTCCCCACAAAAATAGCGCTGAGACACCATAAATGAACCCCAAAGAAACCGCCAGAGGGTGCACCTTTCTCCAGCAATGGAACTGCAGAATTCGCTTGCATATATATGTGCGTTAAGAACTTTTGTTTCTGTAGAGGTAAGTGGGGTTCTCTTGAATTTTGGAGGAGGTAAGTGTTATTTCTCTTTGAACACAGTAAACAAACTCAAGTTCACCATCAACACTTTAAATTTTGTTTTGAAGATAATATTTGTTTTGGAGTTTGAAATTTTTGTAAATAATGAAATGTAATCTGGGTTCGGCCGTCCCGTGGCCGAGTGGTTAGCACGCTTGTCTACTGATCTAAGGGACCTGGGTTCGAGCCCCGGATTAGGCATGGATGTGTGTGTCGTTTTTCTGCTGAGGTCCTGCCATCCTCTCAGATCTCCTACTGTGGCATATATAAACTGACAGGCTCCTGTCAGACCTCTGTGGCAAGCAGCTGCTTGAGGGGGTATTATTATTTATTTTTTTATTTTAATCTTTTGTTCTCTGCTTTGTGTAGGCTTTTAAACTGAAGACTGGATTAGCGGTAGATTTGCTGATTGTGGTGGTGAGAAGAACAAATAGATGAGGACTCAGGGCGTATGTTTTCGGACAGAAAATATGGGAGAAATGCATTTAAATTAATTGAAAATGGGAGATATCGTGGGGACTGTTGGCCATGACCTAATTTTCTTTTTCCAAACCTTTCCCATACTGGATAGCAAATAAACATTCAAAGTTCGAATTTGCATGCACTTTTGGACTCTTTATTCCTTTCAGTTTGATTATTAGATTTAAAAATAAAATATTCCTCGGGGGATT
Source organism: Ryuthela nishihirai (assembly GCA_038380435.1). NCBI lineage: Eukaryota > Metazoa > Arthropoda > Arachnida > Araneae > Heptathelidae > Ryuthela > Ryuthela nishihirai. The sequence continues at coordinate 131,006,930 of JAWZYU010000001.1, read as the reverse complement.
AACGGAAAAACAGTGAAAATTAGAAAACCTCTCTTTAATATTCCTTGAATAATAATCAGTAACAGAACCAATCATACAAAGGCTATCTGAATATTATTTAACATTCTAACGTGCACATTTTGTTGATTTACAGAAACCAAAATTTCCCAGCAATCCTGGTAACCGATGGTTAGCGTGCTGTTCAAAGAAGGGACCCGGATTCGAGCCTCGGATGCTTTCCATGGATTCTCTCTTTCTCGTGTTGTCTTTCTGCTGAGGTGTAGCCTTCCTCAGAGATCTTTTCTATGGCATATTACGCTGAAAATGTCTCTGTGGCAAGTAGCTGCTTGAGGGGTAATTTTTTTTTAATTTTCCGAGTCCAGTTCCTAGAGAAGACCGTTTAAGATCACTGAGCTCTACGCAATAATCAACTGAAGATTGAATGAACAATTAAACTCTTTCTGACAGTAATACAGACTTTGACTGATTCTTGACGGGTTTTTTCCGCATGATAGTATTTTTTGACTTGGACAAGCTGTAATCCTGGCTGTATAATTCTGTAATCATCTGTGCCAAAGAGAAAGTTGTAGGATGAAGGTAATTTACCTTTGAGGTGAGAATGGCATACTAATTCAGCAGTCTAAATAAATAAAAAAAATAAATACCCCCTCAAGCAGCTGCTTGCCACAGAGGTCTGACAGGAGCCTGTCAGTTTATATGCCACAGATTTATTTTTAATTACAGATAGGCACATGATACAAAAGTAAAACTGAGGGGATGAAAAAAAAATGCTCCTCGGTGGTCGAAGAGGTGGGAGAGAGGAAGTTGGGGGGAGGGGGCGGATATATTTATAATTTCTAGCCAAATTAAATGTTAGAATTTGATCAGTGGAATGATCAGGTGGGGTATGGACAACCAAACATTGCAGGTTAAAATTTTAGTTCAAAATAGGAAGGTTGGGAGAGGGAGAAACCAGTGATGGGGGAATAAAAGGTTCGAGGGGGTGGAGACAATGTGCGAAATTTTAGAAAAGAGGCTACTCCCATTTAAATGTGGGTGGTGGAAGACAATGATATTTTTTTTCCTGGAACGTGTCTCCCCACCTCCAGGGGAGGGGGTGGCTCAGTCGGTAGCGCGCCAGGCTCGTAATCTGTAGTTCCCAGGTTCGAGTCCCAGCTGGGTCAGCGTTGAGATTTATCTCCGCAAAATTTCTCCGCCCTGCCCACGGTCAGTAGGGGACACCGATGGGCTTGAAAAGGCCGCCGTCCGTCGGATGGGACGTTAAGCCGTGGCACCGTGTGCAGGAGAGCCATACCCTGTGCACGTTAAAGAACACGCTGGATGGCCTTGACGAGAGGCTACCATCTGTCTCCCAACAGCTGTTCCAATGGGTCCCCTCCCCCAACCTTCTCTGAGCCTTCGGGGTCCATGGGACCTGGCCATTTAGCCCATGGTGTGCAAAAAAGTGCCGCTCAGAGGTAAAACAATCCAATCCAATCCCCACCTCCAGTGAAGGAGGGGGTGGAAGTTGGGAGAGAACACTCAAGCGTTGTTGAATACGCAGCGGACCAAACGCACGAAAACAAATTGAAAAGTACATTATTATAGTTCTGCATCTGATATCTTGGATTCGACACATGGTGTGAAACACCGTGCTATTTGGAATTCCATTCATTGCCATTGGACTCTACCTGACTGCTAACCTTTAAGTGACTATGTAATTACAAACCGCAAATCACTGCTACGGCCATAAATATTTAAGTTACGGATATCTCTCGGCGCCGGCAAGTCGCGTTCAAAAAAGAAATTCGAAACTGTTCTCTACACCTTTCGATGACATCACGGACGACTTCCGTTGAGGCTGGTGCCGTAAGGATGCAGTCAATAACTTGCTCAGTGTTTGCGTAACAGCTCGTTCGTCTCACATTGCTTCACGTGTTGCCGACACACTGTCGTCTTCGGAATAAGATAATGACGGTAGGTAGCACGTGGTGACCATGTGACGAGTTCCATCAGTTGTCACAACAAACATAACTCTCAGTGAATAAGGAGACAAAAAGTGTACACCTCATCATCCATTACTTTTTAAGGAAGGAATTTGAATGTTTCGTTTTCCTCTTCATAATAAAGTTTTCCTCTTCATAATAAAGTACATTCCGATTTGGGTTGGGCTGTTTTATCTCTGAGCGGCACTTTTTTTCACACCATGGGCTAAATGGCCAGGTCACATGGACCCCGAAAGAGAAGGAAGGGGAAGAACCCACTGGAACAGCTGTTGGGAGACAGATGGTAGCCTCCCGTCAAGGCCATCCAGCGTGTTCTTTAATGTCACAGGGTATGGCTCTCCCGCACACAGAGCCACGGCTTAACGTCCCATCCGACGGACGGCGGCCTTTCCAAGCCCATCGGTGTCCCCTGCTGACCGTGAGCAGGGCGGGGAATTTTGCGGAGATAAATCTCGAATACTTTTATATTAACATCGAATACTTTTAGATTAACATAGTAATGCATGCTTTGATTTGAAAGAAATACCTTTGAAATTCATGCATTAAAATATGCGTAAAAATTTGTATACACTGTAAATATTTGCTTTTCATGAAAATAATACTAGTCGCAAAGGTTGGGAACCACTGATCTATGATAAAAACACTGTATAAGGGTAAAATTTTGCATATTATGTGGCATATTACTTTGATTGGTGCTATCCATAGATAATAAAATCATTGCAACATGTACAAAAAATAATTTTGTGAGAAGTGCGCTTGATATGAGAAAACTCGATTCCATTTGGGAATTTTTATGTTTAGAAAATTATGATATTTTGCTTTAAATTTGCAATTTATGAACGATTTGTGATGCATTAAAGTTATAAATGTAGTAGGTTTTTTTAGGATTTAATGCATATATATATATAACAATTTTATGCATAAGAGGAGAATCTTATGCATAAAGAATTATATATTATTTTATATACACATTTATACTCTTTACGCAAATACTGATATATCAGTTTGGATATTTATACCACAACATGAACATAATTTATGTCGCATTTGAATTACTATTCTTTATGATGTATTCAAATTCAACTCAATTAAGTTATAAAGGGTTGGGTTGTTTTACCTCTGAGCGGCACTTTTTTGCACACCATGGGCTAAATGGCCAGGTCACATGGACCCCGATGGCTCAGAGAAGGTTGGGGGAGGGGACCCACTGGAACAGCTGTTGGGAGACAGATGGTAGTCTCACGTCAAGGCCATCCAGCGTGTTCTTTAACGTGCACAGGGTATGGCTCTCCCGCACACGGGGCCACGGCTTAACGTCCCATCCGACGGACGGCGGCCTTTCCAAGCCCATCGGTGTCCCCTACTGACCGTGGGCAGGGCGGGGAATTTTGCGGAGATAAATCTCAACGCTGACCCAGCTGGGACTCGAACCTGGGAACTACAGATTACGAGCCTGGCGCGCTACCGACTGAGCCACCCCCGCCCCAAGTTATAAAGGGAAGAACATTGTTAATTGTATTATAATTATTTGTGTACACAAAATATTTAATTGACATTGAGCATGTTTAAATCGTTCATGATTATTATTATTACTATATTTCTATACAACAAATTTTAAATGTTAAATGTAATTCTGAAGAAGCAATTTTTACTAAAACATTTGTTACTAAAAACGTCAATACTCATATACCAGCTTTAATTTTGTTAGAATAATAAATTGTATTCTGTTCAATTTAAGATGTAAAACACATATTTCATTGCTTTAAAGTGTAGTACTTAATATTTAATTTACTAATAGTTAATTTAAAATATATCGCAAACATAAAGTGTATTCCCAGCATAAAACTTGTGCGATGGGTTTACAATGATAAAAATGAAAATGAAGCAAATGGGCAAAATGCTATATATCTACACTATAATAAATAAACAAAAATAAATACTCCTCAAGCAGCTGCTTGCCACAGAGGTCTGAAGGAGCCTGTTAGTTTATATGCCATAGTAGAAAGTCTGAGAGGATGGCAGGACCTCAGCAGAAAAACGACACAAAACAGCCATGCCTTACCCGGGGCTCGAACCCAGGTACCGTAGATCAGTTGCCAAGCGTGCTAACCACTCGACCACGGGACTGATAAAATAAATAAATAAATACCCCCTCAAGCAGCTGCTTGCCACAGAGGTCTGACAGGAGCCTGTCAGTTTATATGCCATAGTAGAAGGTCTGAGAGGATGGCAGGACCTCAGCAGAAAAACGACACACACATCCATGCCTTACCGGGGGCTCGAACCCAGGTACCTTTGATCAGTAACCAAGCGCGCTAACCAGTCTCTTAAACACTAAGCGAAGTTAGCTCAATTATTATGGAGTCAGACTCTTAATGTTTTCTGGCTAGATTGTTAAGATTTTTCTCTGCTAAATCATACTTTGAGATCGGTGATCAAGAAGACTTCAATGGACTTGGAAAGACCGCCATTCGTTGAATAATATATTAAACATCTCATCGAATTACCATACTGTGCACATTAAAGAACACACTGAATGATCGGGAAGCTTCCACCTGCTTCAAGTGGGACCCCCTTCCCCTTCCCGGTTCTCTGTTCTTGGGATGCTGTGACATGATCATGTAGCCCATTATGTGCTTAAAAGTGCTGCTTAGAGATAAAACAACTAAACAGCAACTTTTAAATATATAAAAAAAGAAGTGTTGTCCCTATCTCGAATATTATTGTTCATTCTTGAGCCAATATATCCCCTTCCCCTTCCCGGTTCTCTGTTCTTGGGATGCTGTGACATGATCATGTAGCCCATTATGTGCTTAAAAGTGCCGCTTAGAGATAAAACAACTAAACAGCAACTTTTAAATATATAAAAAAAGAAGTGTTGTCCCTATCTCGAATATTATTGTTCATTCTTGAGCCAATATATCTGGTGTTCCTGACAGTGTTTTTATTCATAAATAATAAAAAAAATAAATAAATACCCCCTCAAGCAGCTGCTTGTCACAGAGGTCTGACAGGAGCCTGTCAGTTTATATGCCATAGTAGAAGGTCTGAGAGGATGGCAGGACCTCAGCAGAAAAACGACACAAACAGCCATGCCTTACCCGGGACTCGAACCCAGGTCCCTTAGATCAGTAGCCAAGCGCGCTAACCACTCGGCCATGGGACGGCACTTTATTCATAAGTGGTACAAAAAATTGCTGATTTTTGTGTCAAATTGTGATGCAAGCTTTTTTTTACTCCAAAGAAATCAAAATTTGGATGAAAATAAATGTCATTAAATAAGGTTTTAACACTGGCAAAACTTTAAAAAAATTACAAATTACAAGAGAAAAAGTAATTTTTTCTTCTTCTTTACCTTCTCGTTTTATTAGACACAAGATTTTATTTTTAAAACTCAAGCGTTTACCTAACAAGTTTTGAATATATTTGACTTAATACTGAGATTGATTTCTCATTTTACATTCGTGAGTTAAGTAATTAAAGGAACAAAGCTATATTTGCAGTTTCTACTTAATTGCAAGTTGGCCTTTATCTGTGTTTTCTTTCGGGTTTCTTAAGAAATAAACCGAGGGCAGTCCGTGGCCAACAACGACGCGCAAACCTCTGGCTTCGTTTAAAGATTCCACCAGGGGAAACACACGTCGTGGCAGGAGGCAGTTGTCTTTGCGAAGATCCATTCAACAAATTGAAAAGCTCTCTCTTAAAGTGTCTTCACTCAAGTGGGGGTATACAGGGTGTGTGCCTGCTGGTTTCAGGATCACTTCCCGAGCTGCACTGCAAGACGGACAGCTGCGTTTCATTTTCTCTCTTAGTTGACATTCGTTTCCGAAATCTTTAAAAGAGACAGTTATGTGAACGGAATGACAGAACGCAGTGAAGTTGGGGTTGAGTTGTTTTACCTCTGATCGGCACTTTTGTGCACGCAATGGGCTAAATGACCAGGTCACAAAGACACTAAGGGCTCAGAATTTGGAAGGAGAAAAAGATACACTGGAAAACAATTAGCTTCTTGTCAATGTCATTTATTGCGCACAGGTTTTCCTACAAGGGCTCATGGCTTGGCATCCAATCCGATGGAAGGTGGCCTTTCTAAGCCTATTAGTGACTCATTTCGCACTGAAAGTAGAACAGGGGTTAGCGGAGGAAATTCTCAAACACGGCCTAGGTGGGACTTGAACCTGGGGACTCCAGATTATGAGCCTGGCGCGCTACCGACTGAACAATCCCCTCCCCAACGAAGAAAGAAATACTCGTAATATACTTTTTATTTGTGTTCTAATATGGGGCGGGGGTAGCTCAGTCGGTAGCGCGCCAGGCTCGTAATCTGTAGTTCGAGTCCCAGCTGGATCAGCGTTGAGATTTATCTCCGCAAAATTCCCCGTCCTGCCCACGGTCAGTAGGGGAAATCGATGGGCTTGGAAAGGCCGCCGTCCGTCGGATGGGACGTTAAGCCGGGCCCCGTGTACGGGAGAGCCGTACCCTGTGCACGTTAAAGAACACGCTGGATGGCCTTGACGGGAGGCTACCATCTGTCTCCCAACAGCTGTTCCAGTGGGTCCCTCCCCCAACCTTCTCTGAGCCTTCGGGGTCCATGTGACCTGGCCATTTAGCCCATGGTGTGCAAAAAAGTGCCGCTCAGAGGTAAAACAACCAACCAAGTGTTCTAATATTTTTTCTCATATTTTAAAGAAGATGACATAGCATTCTTTACACTACAAATAACTTCAGTGCAATTTTTTTCGTGTGGAGCACTGATTTACAAAATAGAGGGGTCCATAGCCCAGCCTTTGTTTGAGTGTCTATATGGATGATTTAAAAAAATGGAGCTGTGATAGTGTCCGTGAAAACAAGGGAAGCAATCAGAAGTCTCAGAAATGAGCCTCATATAATTAAGGTGATCATTTTCCCCATAGGTAAAAACTGCGACATTTCTGTAAATGTCTCGGTTTTAGTAAGCTAAACGGAGACATTTTTCTAAATGTCGTTTTTTCACTTTTTTTGAAACTGGAGCATTTATTCTCGGAGTATACGCTTTGTAGACTGAGACAATCTCTGTCCCATCTTACTTTGAAGTTAATATGAATTCAAGAAAGGGATTATTCTTTTATTCTTTTACCATTTAGGGGAACAATATAAGAAGACAGATATTTTTGAAATTTCTTATTATACTCCCAACGTTGGGTTATTTTTTCAAAGTTCCCATCTATCATTTGAAGCTAAAATTATTAGTTATTATAAATGTATATATTTTAACAGATCTATTTCGTAAAACACCAGTAAATCAATAAAAGAAGCCATATAAGTACAGTCGCTCAATAAAGTATCCGAACGCAATGGTTGTTACAGAATTCAGAAAAAATATCTGGCAACGATTTTTTTGGAAATTAGTGATCTGGCAAACTTCGTGTCACGTGAAGGTTGCCAGATCACTAATTTCTAAAAAAATCGCTGCTAGATATTTTTTCTGAATTCTGTAATCAACCATAGCGTTCGGATGCTTTTTTTGCGCGACTGTACCATAAACCATTTAAATCATATGTAAATAGACATGCAAACTAAACATTGGACGCATTAACTAGCCGTTGTTATAAATAATAAGATGTCTCGTTTCTCACTCAAACTATGCTGTTACAATGCGAAACCGAAGTTATATTTTAATTTTTTCTGTTAATGCGGCAAATTTTAGAACATTTGGAATTATTATGTTTTTTAAATACACTAGTGGGCAAAAGTTACAACACGAAGTTAACGTCGAAGCTCTAGAACTTCTAAAATATATATATTTTTGAAAAATGCGATAGTAAATAAAGATATAAATCAAATATATCAATATTTCTAGTTTCAACAATATTCGTTCAGTATTTAATGAGTTATGGAAGTTAGAATATGTAACAATAGCAATGCCAATCATAAGATATTTTACAAAATTGGCGAATACTGAAAGATAAATTTGCGTAAACTAATTTTAAATAAGCCGTCCCGTGGCCGAGTGGTTAGCACGCTTGGCTATTGATCTAGGGACCTGGGTTCGAGCCCCGGGTTAAAGTATGGATGTATGTGTAGTTTTTCTGCTGAGGTCCTGCCATCCTCACAGACCTTCTACTCTGGCATATAAACTGACAGGCTCCTGTCACACCTCTGTGGCAAGCAGCTGCTTGAGGGGGTATTTATTTTAGCCGTCCCGTGGCCGAGTGGTTAGCGCGCTTGGCTACTGATCTACGGGACCTGGGTTCGAGCCCCGGGTAAGGCATGGACGTTCGTGTCCTTTTTCTGCTGAGGTCCTGCCATCCTCACAGACCTTCTACTCTAGCATGTAAACTGACAGGCTCCTGTCAGACCTCTGTGGCAAGCAGCTGCTTGAGGGGGTATTTATTTTTTATAATTTTAAATAATTAAATCTTTCAAATAATAACAGTAATTAAGCCTTAGATCTGCGATAAATTCTTATGACTGGCATTGTTATAGTTAAATATTCAAACGTCCATAACTCATTAAATACTAAACGAATATTGTTGAAAATCGATTGATTGAGATCTTTTATTATTGCATTTTTCAAAACAAAAAACTTATCAATTTTAATCACAGCTGATATTCAGTTATACACTATATACACTATTACGCATAATTGTACAACAAGAACAATTGGAATTGTAGGACGATGCAGACGGTCATTTCTTCTAAAGAACCATCTTGGGTAGATGGTGATATAGGTGAAAACTTATAATAAAAAAAAAAATACCCCCTCAAGCAGCTGCTTGCCACAGAGGTCTGACAGGAGCCCGTCAGTTTATATGCCATAATAGAAGGTCTGTGAGGCTGGCAGGACCTCAGCAGAAAAACAACACGAACAGCCATGCCTTATCCCGGGGCTCGAACCCAGGTCCCTTAGATCAGTAGCCAAGGGTGCTAACCACTCAGCCATAAAGGTGCATAATAATTTTAATGCTTATTTATTTTAATTTGTGCGAATGTGTCTTTTAATGTATTGCATTGCTATATATATATTGTAAAAAAAAATTAAGCTCATTTCAAGTGAAAGTGCTACAGAACGTTAACATAAGAACTAAAAAGTAAGGACATGACGTTAAATGGGGTGAGACAAGTTGCTCAGAGTGATACTTTGACGATGAGTACAAACTCAGTTGAGGCTACATATCCAGCATGGGGTGTCGAGAAGATTGCAACACCTTAAACTGCAATAGGGATTCGCCCCTATTGCAATTTAAGGTGAAAAAGGTAAGACAGGAATTTCTCTTGTAAATGTGGATATGTAATACGCATACATGTAAATGTATACGACAAACTAAGAATGAAGCGGTATACAAAGAAAAAAAGGGAACATATATATATACAGTAAATTAAATTTTGTGTTTTATACAACTTAGGAATGGTGAATGACTGTCTTAAGAGTTTTTATAGAAATAAGTACAACGTAATAGAGTATATAAATACCTCCTCAAGCAGCTGCCTGCCACAGAGGTCTGACAAGAGGTTGTCAGTTTATGTATCATATTAGAAGGTCTGTGAAGATGGCAGGACCTCAGCAGAAAAACAAACGAACATCCATGACTTACCCGGGGCTCGAACCCAGTTCCCTTAGATCAGTAGAAGAGCGCTAACCACTCGGCCAGATACATAAAAAAACTTATTTTAGAAGTTATAGAACTGCAACTTTAGATTGCCATTTGCATAACATAGGGTTGCAACTTAACTTTTGTCAACATTGCATTTAAAGACACCCAGACAAGCGATTTGAAACCGATGTGTACTGCAGTATGTACTTAAAATTACGATAATTTAAAAAAAATTCTCTATCACCTAAAATATACATCTTTGAGCATTAAAGGTAAGGTATTTGTATATTTATTTGGTATTGGAACTGTATTCCAGAGCATTAATAGCATTACTTTTAGAATCTAGTTGTTTTACTTGAAAGATCCTGCTATGTATGTAGAAGTAATAATATGGAAAGGATTAAATCCCTTAGAAGTAATTTTAAGTAGAATAAGCGTTTTTGATTTGGATTTAGGTCTATTTTCATATTCGTAGTGAATTTTATTTCCTCGTTGATTGGAATGACATTATTTGATATCTTACCATTTTTTTTTGTCACGAGACAAAATGTTGAATGTATTTTCTGTATAGATCTATTTTCGAAAATGAAATGCAATTTAATATGCAAAATTTGTTCATTAAAATTGAGGGTCTACACGTAATCATTCGAATACTATTATTGCATAATACATTAATCATCCATAAACAAGAAATTGAAGGAAAAAAAATCAGTGGGATCAATGTCATTCACTCTACAAAGGAATTTCGCAGCAGCAGAAAAAAAAAATTAAAACGTCATGGCGAGACACAGCGAAATTTATAGTAATACTGAAAAAGTACCGTGTAGTAAAGTACTTTAATCAGAAATATTTTCATATTATTAACGTGCGTATTTTATAGATTGGTAAAAAATACACACACGTTATGAATCACCATACATGAAATGTTAAATGCCCGGGCCTAAATAGTAGCCCATGCTTTAATTGTAACGGTTAATAGCGCAAAATTTGTAAATAATTGTAGATGGGTAATAGTGAAGAATTTTTAAATAATTGTGGCACGGAAATAGCGCAGAATTTTAAATACTTGTAGTTGGATAATACTGAAGAATTTGTACATAATTATAGTTGGATAATAGCGCAGAATTTTAAATACTTGTAGTTGGATAATACTGAAGAATTTGTACATAATTATAGTTGGATAATAGCGCAGAATTTGCAAATAATTGTATCGGGGGTAATAGCACAGAATTTGCAAATAATTGTATCGGGGGTAATAGCACAGAATTTGTAAATAATGGCCAGGTCTCAGATAGGAATACTAGGCGTTTGTTTGGCTATGCAGAATCCTTTTTCCTGAAAACGGATTTTTGCAGTTACTTTTAGGTAAGTGTTTGATTTGACATGGAAAGATTTCTGAATTTTTATATACAGAAACGGAAATTTTGTAAGCATTTTTATGTAATCACATGTTCATAAAATTGATCGAAAAAGATCCGCTTAATAATTGCGTTGGTCTCGGTTAATTTCAATTTAATTTGTAGTGAGAAATTGTAAATTTTATCCGAAGCTACTATACGAACATTTAAGGAATGTTACAAAGAGATTTCCTTGCATACCGTAACGCTTTTTATTATTTTTATAAACAAAGTTGGAGATGTAAATTGTGAAGTCAGTCACAATTTACATCTTCAACTTTGTTTATAAAAATAATAAATGTCCCCTCAAGCAGCTGCTTGCCACAGAGATCTGTCGGTAGCCGGTCAGTTTATACACCATAGATTGGATTGTTTTACCTCTGAGCGACACATTTTTGCATACCATGGGCTAAATGACCAGGCCACAAGGACCCCGAAGGCTCAGGGAAGGTTGGGGGAGGGGACCCACTGGAACAGCTGTTGGGAGACAGATGGTAGCCTCCCGTCAAGGCCATCCAGCGTGTTCTTTAACGTGCACAGGGTATGGCTCTCCCACACACGGGCCACGGCTTAACGTCCCATCCGACGGACGGCGACCTTTCTAAGCCCATCGGTGACCGTGGGCAGGGCGGGAAATTTTTGCGGAGATAAATCTCAACGCTGACCCAGCTGGGACTCGAACCTGGGAACTACAGATTACGAGCCTGGCGCGCTACCGACTGAGCCACCCCCGCCCTTATACACCATCGTATCTAGAAGGTCTGTGAAGAAAGCGAGACCTCAGCAGAAAAACAAAACAAACATCCATGCCTGTACCAGGTGCAATGGCCAGATGCAGCAGATGTAGCTCAGGACAGATATGCTTGGAGAACTAAATTGCACGGTCTTGTTGGACCTCCGTAGCCAATGGCCGCTTGAGGATGATGATGATGACGAGTCCAGGTCCCTCTGAACAGTAGCTAAGAGCTCTAACCATTTTATTAATGAATTATAATTCTTTTCAGGATTTTCCTCTCTCATTAATGAATCTCCCTTACGGTTTAGAGTAGTGTCATTCAGAAAATTTTCTGCGAATTATTTCTAGTATTTTTAATTCCAAAATAAAATTGTGATTTTATTCTTTTTTCCGAATAATTATAGGTATCAGGGCCACCTGGATATGTCGGGCCCGGACGCTGTTGAACATAAGTAGGGAAAAAAGGAAAGAAATTTAATATGCATAAGTATTTAAGTGATTTAGTTTGACTAAAAATTTAACTACAAACTATTTATTTTTAAATAGTTCAAAATAAAATAATACATTTATTAAAACTTTTAAAATTATTTGTGAATGTTTTAAAACTGATAAAATAAAAAAAAATAAAAATATCCCCTCAAGCAGCTGCTTTGCCACAGAGGTCTGACAGGAGCCTGTCAGTTTATATGCCATAGTAGGAGATCTGAGAGGATGGCAGGACCTCAGCAGAAAAACGACACACACACATCATGCCTAATCACACACATCCATGTCTACTAAATTAAAAATATAAATAGCTATCAGTTGAATTTTAAGATATATAACATTAATTGAAAACACCATTTAAAAAAAAAATCCATTAGTGTATGATATAGGTGTCTCTAGTCTGGCTCGTTTGCATCTTGAATGTGACATTTATCTCCCATAGTATTTAGAATCGCCTTCTCACGAGATAGTGTAGTAGAGTTGGGTTGGGTTGTTTTACCTCTGAGCGGCACTTTTTTGCACACCATGGGCTAAATGGCCAGGTTACATGGACTCCGAAGGCTCAGAGAAGGTTGGGGGAGGGGACACACTGAAACAGCTGTTGGGAGACAGATGGTAGTCTCCCGTCAAGGCCATCCAGCGTGTTCTTTAACGTGCACAGGGTATGTCTCTCCCGCACACGGGGCCACGGCTTAACGTCCCATCCGACGGACGGCGGCCTATTTCAAGCCCATCGGTGTCCCCTACTGACCGTGGGCAGGGCGGGGGAAATTTTTGCGGAGATAAATCTCAACGCTGACCCAGCTGGGACTCGAACTTGCGAACTACAGATTACGAGCCTGGCGCACTACCGACTGAGCCACCCCCGCCCCAGTGTAGTAGATGGAGCTCAGAATATTGCAGAGTAAATGTGGACACAGGTAACTCGATCCTTCCTATAAGAGCCATAGTTAATAAATAGTGGCAGAGATCCAATCCACGCCGCCATTACAGTCTCTCAGAGACACTGAATCAGCGAGGTGGGTGTCTGGAGTTCAATGATAAGGAGGTTAGTCAGTTCAATGATTCAGGAATGTGTGCATGATTAATGTCGAAAAAAGTCCCCCCCCCCAACTAAGATGGATCCAATCCACGCCGCCATTACAGTCTCTCATAGACACTGAATCAGCGAGGTGGGTGTCTGGAGTTCAATGATAAGGAGGTTAGTTAGTTCAATGATTCAGGAATGTGTGCATGATTAATGTCGAAAAAGTCCCCCCCCCCCCCAACTAAGATGGATGAAACAGTTCTTTCAAACGAGATTTGTTGTAAGAGATTTGATGATTGAGGAGAATATTTTTGAGAGGCGAGTACTGATAAGAACTTAAATTTACCTCACACAACTCTTTCTTTCATTCTCTCTTTCAAATCTTTCATTCCGATAACTTCGCGCTAAATTTGTATTAACGATTTGGCAAAGGCAGGACATAGTATGATCTTCTTTTTGTCTTTTGCGTCAGGCATGTTGGTAATTAAAGTAGTTTTCCTTTGCTTTACAGCCGATTACTACTTGTTCGCCATTGTATCCATTTTAAAATGGATGTTTTAAGGAACAAAAATGTATGCAATAGGATTGGGTTGGGTTGTTTTACCTCTGAGCGGCACTTTTTTGCACACCATGGGCTAAATGGCCAGGTCACAAGGACCCCGAAGGCTCAGAAAAGGTTGGGGGAGGGGACCCACTGGAACAGCTGTTGGGAGACAGATGGTAGCCTCCCGTCAATGCCATCCAGCGTGTTCTTTAACGTGCACAGGGTATAGCTCTCCCGCACACGGGGCCACGGCTTAACGTCCCATCCGACGGACGGCGGCCTTTCCAAGCCCATCTGTGTCCCCTACTGACCGTGGGCAGGGCGGGGAATTTTTGCGGAGATAAATCTCAACTCTGACCCAGTTGGAACTCGAACCTGGGAACTACAGATTACGAGCCTGGCGCGCTACCGACTGAGCCACACCCGGCCCTATGAAATAGGAGTTGGATTATTTGGAACAGGGCTCGTGTAATTTAGATAATCGGGAACAATCCCAAAAGGATTAATAAAATATCAGTTGGTTACCATGCAACGTTTTTCTCACTATTCTTTCAAATCCTGTCTTTGTAGTTGAGGCATTACAGCAGTTTTATTCCATCAATATTTGATTATTTATAAATCGTGTTTTTCAGTGCTTTTTTCTTTTAGAAACAATTGTTATTACCTTAAATATATTCGATGTAAACTGTCTTAATTTTTATGTTTCAGATTTGGTAGCATTTCTTTTAATAAAATATTTTGACGTAGTGTCCCATGTCCGAGTGGTTAGCGCGCTTTGCTACTGACCTAAGGGACCTGGGTTCGAGACCCGGGTAAGGCATGGCTGTTTGTGTCGTTTTTCTGCTGAGGTCCTGTCATCCTCTCAGACCTTCTACTCTGGCATATAAACTGATAGGCTCCTATCAGACCTCTGTGGCAAGCAGCTGCTTGAGGGGGTATTTATTTTTTTATCTTATGGCGTTGTTGACAAACTTTATCGTCACTCAATGGGAATAAAGTAATACCCCGATTATCCAGATCTCGAAAATTAGAACGTATTGTTTTCTTAACGTAGTGGAAAATTTTGATACAGAGAAGGTTCAGATGAGAAATTAAATTGTTAAATTGAGATGATCAAATGTTTTGCATGCATACAATATGTACTGTCGTGTTGTTGTTGTTTTTTTTAAATACATTTTAATTCATTGGCGATGAAACCCTGATTTTGCAGTTCAACAACTTCTAGAAACTAAGATATTTTAAACGCTTCTTTTAATGATTATCCAGATTTCGAGGAATTGAATTAATTGCTATCGATTTCTATACAAGCGATAGTGAACTGTGATGAAGACAACGATTGAATCCAAAAGTTTTCTCTTTTAGATTGTTATTCATCCAAAAGAAAAGTTAGTAGTTACAATTTGTCAAATGTAGCCCAAATGTGGGACCATCGATAGAATAAAACTTTTATTTTCAAGAAATACGAACCCACGATCTTTTGATAATGGTCTAAATACGAGACTTCTAATTTTGAAATCTCGTTAATTGTTTATGGTGTGCTTGGCATGTTAATCAATGTGAGAAGTTCGTAAAAATTATTGTGCTTGGGATGTCGAAGCTTTCATTTTTTAAATGTAAAACTGAAACATGGATTGGATTGTTTTACCTCTGAGCGGCACTTTTTTGCACACCACGGGCTAAATGGCCAGGTCACATGGACCCCGAAGGCTCAGAAAAGGTTGGGGGAGGGGACCCACTGGAATAACTGTTGGGAGACAGATGGTAGCCTCCCGTCAAGGCCATTCAGCGTGTTCTTTAACGTGCACAGGGTATGGCTCTCCCGCACATGGGGCCACGGCTTAACGTCCCATCCGACGGACGGAGTCCTTTCCAAGCCCATCGGTGTCCCCTACTGACCGGGGGCAGGGCGGGGAAATTTTGCGGAGAAAAATCTTAACGCTGACCCAACTGGGACTCGAACCTGGGAACTACAGATTACGAGCCTGGCGCACTACCGACTGAGCCACCCCCGCCCCACTGAGACATGGAAATTCCTCACTTGAATTACAGTAAGGATTTTCGGATCTCGCTGTCCCCGCCTTAAGTGAATTAGTACCTTAGTTGGGGAATAATTTTTGGAAGTGGGTTGTTGCACCTCTGAGCGGCACTTTTTTGCACACCATGGGCTACATGGTCACGCCACAAGGACCCCGAAGGTTCAGAGAAGGTTGTGGGGAGGGGACCTATTGGAAGGGTTGTTAGGAGACAGTAGCCTCCCGTCATCCAGGGTGTTCTTTAACATGCAGAAGTATGGCTTTCCCGCACACGGGGCCACGGCTTAACGTCCTATCGAACGAACGGCGGCCTTTCCAAGCCCATCGGTGTTCCCTACTGATCGTGGGCAGGACGGGGAGTTTTCCGGAGACAACTCTCAACGCTGATCCAGCTGGGACTCGAACCTGGGAACTGCAGATTACGATCCTGGCGCACTACCGACTGAGACCCCCTCCCCCGCCCCAATTTTCGCAAGTTACAGACAAAATTTACTTCTGGCAGCATAAAAAATTAACTTGCGGGGGAGGGGTATTATCATTTTAAACGACAGTAAAAAGTCAATTTGTTTGGGGCCGCAAAAATATGAATTCATTTGAGGCATCAAGTACGGGGGAATCACTTGGGGAGGTAAAAAAAAATTAATTCACTTGTGGTGACAAAAAATTAATTTAATTGAAGCGGCAAAAATGAATTAAATTGAGATTCCAAAAATAAGGATTCACTTGAGGTGGGAAAAAGAAATTCCTTTTTGGGTGAGGATAAAAGTTAATTTATTCAGATAGTAAAAGCCCTGTTATTGATTTATATACTCTTTAATGTTATTCACCAGCAATAAGTATCACTAGTTAACTGCTTATTCTCTCTGAATCCCTGAATTCACTTAGCATTTCCCTTGCTTCGAGTTTCTAATTAAAAGTCGGACTTCCTTCCACAACCAATCCGGAACGAACATTTCTCAACACCTCAAGACTACCTAAAAATGCATGCAAATCAAACTCTCGGAAACCTGAAAATAGTTCTGGGGTGTGTGTTTGCTATCTGAGGAAAGAGAGTGGAGGGTGTCGCCCCATGTGGGGACTGACCTCAACTCTCCACACCTCTTCTAAGTACAGCCTATGAATGTAAGCTTCAGTGAAAAGCCGTGCTCCACAGTTGGCAAAGGCAGTCCTCAGTTACACATGCCACTTCGTTGACTTGTAACCAACCACGCCTTCGCAACTAGAAAGATGTTGCGGCCAACATAGCTCAGACGTTTGTCATGGGGTGAGTCAGTTTAAAGAACAACGCACGAGGAAGGATTCCTTGCCACCCATTGGCTGAGACCAGCCATTCTGGAGTGACGTTGGATTCTTTCTGATTTAAGGGCCTTCTTCTGCATTCGTATCCAACGCTTGGTGGAATTTTCTGGGATATATGATGGGACAATACGGGTAGAGTTGATGATAAATATCAAAGAGATGCTGTTAGCATGTTAAGATTTATCAACAGTTTTTTCAAAAGAATAAAGTAACATACAACCGGATTTTTTTCCCCCGGCAAGGGTGAAGAAGTATACAATTACAGTACAATATGAAATGAAATTAATCATGTTAACGTTACCTGATTAGTTTATTTCGTTAAAAATAGTATTAAATTGTAATTATTAACACACTGAAATTTGCTATAGCTGCCAAGTAGGAATTTTAATTTTTAGAACATCGGACGTTATTAATGTAAGAATATTCTATTAACAGTTGTATATTATCTTAGAGGGTGGGGGATTCATATTATAGGATTCATATTTATCTTCTAATGGTGGTAATTTCTAACATTAACATTTTTTGTCAGGAATTTCATTTGCAAAAGCATTAACTTTTAATAATTCATCAGCAGTTAAAACACTTTTAATATTGAGCGTGATTTCTTTTATATTCGGCTACTCCAGTTCTTAGAAGAACAGTGCATGTGAATAAAATAAATGCAAAAAAGCACCTAGAGAAGCCATTACAAAAATGTGCAAATTAACGCTACTAATCCTTTGGACTATTTAACTTTATGCCCAATAACTGATGCATTTCACTAGTGCAGGTCATTTCTAATAACCATTGCCATTTTCACTCACTCCAATCAAAATCTATCACTTTTCGTTGAAAACTTTTTTTACAGCACTATTCACGAATTTGCGTTTGGAAATGCAAGCAAAGAGGTTCTAGTAAAAGGCAGTTAATGATAAATCTAGACTTGTTATTTACAAGACAAACCACTTGGTACCATTCAAGCTGGGAAAATTATAGAATCAAAAGTACAGTCGCTCAAAAAAGTATCCGAACGCAATGGGTGATTAGAGAATTCAGAAAAAATATCTGGCAGCGATTTTTTTAGAAATTGGTGATCTGGCAACCTTCGTGTCACGTGACACGAAGGTTGCCAGATCACTAACTGGAGCGTGTGCAGTTACTGCACACGCTCCAGTTTGCTGTGAACGGTAACTGCACACGCTCCTTATTCATACGCATTATATATATTTAAAAAAGTATCCGAACACTATGGTTGATTACAGAATTCAGAAAAAATATCTGGCAGCGATTTTTTTTAGAAATTAGTGATCTGGCAACCTTCGTGTCACGTGACACGATTTTTTCTGAATTCTGTAATCAATCATAGCGTTCGGATACTTTTTGAGTGACTGCATCTTGCACTGACAAAATGTCAAATTCCATTATCTTAGCAAACTTTAGATACGAACAAATTATTATATACAGTAAAACCAAACCAATTAGAAATTACAGGAACAGAAAAATAAAGTTTCAAATTACTGAAAACCTAGTTAATTCGAAATTTACGAAAACAATACATCTGTTAACTAAATGAAAAAAACAACAACATATAGTTAAACTTTTAATAGGATACTAAATCAAATAAAAAAAATTATTTTTTGGAAACTGAACATATAATTTCGTTTCACTAATAGACAACAGAAATATTAACGTTATCACACAAACTATGTTCTTAATACTGCACAGTGGTGGAACGTACATGAAAGCAATTGAGACAATGACATTGTGCAGGTGACACATCGAAGATTCTCATAAGTCATTGGCTGATTTTAGCTATCCAATACTCGTCAATCAACCAATGATCTCATACATCAAAGATGATCAGTTTGTTCACATTTAATTCATTTTGCTTAATTCACCAATGACATATAAGGATTTTGATTGGTCAATTGCCCAGTCTCATTGTTTCAATTGCTTTCATCTACGATTCGGCGCTGATAATACATTGTATGAAATAGTCACAAAAAAGCCATCAAATATTTTATCAGTAAAAAACAACTCATTTAAAATAATCACTAATTTTGTCCTGTTACGTTTTTTGATGGGGTACGCCGTGAGAGCTCAAAAGTCGATTACCCAGTAAAATGTTTATAATTCTATAATATTTGTTAAATTGTTTATGTCATTTTTTGCGTTTATCGATATACGTAATTTATGAACACAAAATTTAATGTGTGTGTATATATATATGTTTTATTTTATTTCCATTGTTATATTATAACAATAGTTTTATCTATCTATACAAGGGGTACGCCAGTTACATACACATTTCCAGGGGGTACGTGAAGCATAAAAGATTGAGAACCACTAATATATGTTTTATTTTCTTCCCATTGTTATATTATAACTATAGTTTTATCTATCTATACAAGGGGTACGCCAGTTACATACACATTTCCAGGGGGTACGTGAAGCATAAAAGGTTGAGAACCACTGATGTATATGTTTTATTTTATTCCCATTGTTATACTATAACTATAGTTTTATCTATCTATACAAGGGGTACGCCAGTTACATACACATTTCCAGGGGGTACGTGAAGCATAAAAGGTTGAGAACCACTGATGTATATGTTTTATTTTATTCCCATTGTTATACTATAACTATAGTTTTATCTATCTATACAAAGGGTACGCCAGTTACATACACATTTCCAGGGGGTACGTGAAGCATAAAAGGTTGAGAACCACTAATATATGTTTTATTTTCTTCCCATTGTTATATTATAACTATAGTTTTATCTATCTATACAAGGGGTACGCCAGTTACATACACGTTTCCAGGGGATACGTGAAGCATAAAAGGTTGAGAACCACTGATATATATGTTTTATTTTATTCCCATTGTTATACTATAACGATAGTTTTATCTATCTATACAAGGGGTACGCCAGTTATATACACATTTCCTGGGGGTATGTGAAGCATAAAAGGTTGTGAACCACTTATATTTATGTTTTATTTTCTTCCCATTGTTATATTATAACTATAGTTTTATCTATCTATACAAGGGGTACGCCAGTTATATACATATTTCCAGGGGGTACGTGAAGCATAAAAGGTTGTGAACCACTTATATTTATGTTTTATTTTCTTCCCATTGTTATATTATAACTATAGTTTTATCTATCTATACAAGGGGTACGCCAGTTACATACACATTTCCAGGGGGTACGTGAAGCATAAAAGGTTGTGAACCACTTATATTTATGTTTTATTTTCTTCCCATTGTTATATTATAACTATAATTTTATCTATCTATACAAGGGGTACGCCAGTTACATACACATTTCCAGGGGGTACGTGAAGCATAAAAGGTTGAAAACCACTGATATATATGTTTTATTTCATTCCCATTGTTATACTATAACTATAGTTTTATCTATCTATACAAGAGGTACGTCAGTTATCTACACATTTCCAGGGGAGGGGTACGTGAAGCATAAAAGGTTGAGAACCAGTATTCTAGAGCAATGTGTTGCATGATGTTCGCGAATTTTTCACATATTGTCAATGGCATATCTTGCATCCCTGACAAATTAGAGCTGGAGTATGTCCAAAGCAAAAAACATACATTTTCCTTCGACAGCAGTGGCTTAATCGATGCTTCAATATCATCTTCTCTTTCGTTACAGTGGTTGTTTAATGGTTGTATTTGCAAACGCATAATTTTTCCATTGTTATTTTTTTCAAACTTCTTTCTTTTAATTATTCACACACAATTATATTAATATATTATGAGAATATTAATTATGTTTTGAATACGAATTAATAAGGGTTTCGAATTATGCAGATAATTTAGCATGATATTTGCTTATTGGGTCTTAAAATCAAAGAAAATTCGAATCATACGGAAATTACGAATTAAAGAGTTTTGAATTAATCAGATTTTACTGTAGTTTTTCGTCTTTAGGTACATCCCTCTATTTTACCACACTCTTCAGAGATTATTAAAAGTTTAGACAGCAATACCTCTGCATAAAAATTCACAAAAATCTGAATTTTTTATTTATTAGCCCCCTCCTACCCCAACATCATCCTGATTATCACAAGAGATAAAAAAAAATCTGTTTCTTGTTCGTTCTTTAGTCTTATCAACTATTTATATTTCTAGGTGTTAAAGGAATGTGTTTAGCATTTTGATAATTATTCAACTATATTACCATTGAGCCTGACCAAATAGAGTAAATTTTAATCTTTTAGGCAAAGTTTATGAAAGAAATCGGGAGAAATAAAGGGAGAGACTGATGATTTTGATGGCGATTATGAATAAATAAATGAAGCTGCTTGTGGAAGTAAAATATATGGTGTATATGTGGTGTTTGAAGTGGAGGAAAACCGAAGGAGATCAAGCCATAAAGCCGGAAGGTGATGCTTGATGGGAGAAGAAGACCGAGCCATAAACAATCAAATATAAAAATAAAAAAAATAAATACCCCCTCAAGCAGCTGCTTGCCACAGAGGTCTGACAGGAGCCTGTCAGTTTATATGCCACAGTAGGTCTGAGAGGATGGCAGGACCTCAGCAGAAAAACGACACATACATCCATGCCTTACCCGGGGCTCGAACCCAGGTCCCGTAGATCAGTAGCCAAGCGCGCTAACCACTCGGCCACGGGACGGCTAAATAAAGTAAATACCCCTCAAGCAGCTGCTTGCCACAGAAGAGTCTGTCAGTTATGTCATAGTAGAAGTTCTTTGAGGATGGCAGGACCTCAGCAGAAAAACAACACGAACATCCATGCCTTACCCGAGGTTCGAACCCAGGTCCCTTAGATCACTAGCCAAGCGCGTTAACCGCTATTCGATAAAAAAAATCTAATGAATTTATATATTTATTAAATATATTAAAAAACATAAAAACAAGCCTAACTGATAAACTGCAGTTCTTAGAAAGGATTTCTAACATATATTTTGCTGTTACAGAGATTTGTTTCTATTGTCTGCTTTGTGTTATCTTGAAGTATGTATATATTTTTTCGAGTCGACTGATATCGTTGGCTCGATATCAGTCGACTCGATATCGTTGGCTCGATATCAGTCGAAAAAACGATATATATGGTTTTTTCGAGTATATATTTTTTCAGTGACTACTTTGTGTTTATCTTGAAGTATGTATATATTTTTTCGAGTAAGATAACTGACATTACATTTTTAATGCTTCAAATTTTTGCCTTTTCTGTTGAAAAGTACATTTCTTCTAGAGGCCCAATGGTATGTCTTGTGAAGCAAGCTGAAAGCGTTTCGAAATATATTTAAAATTAAAAAAAATATTCAAAACATTTCTAAAAAAGTTGCAACCTTACACTTAGCAGCATACGTTCATTATTATCGATGAAACGAAAAAGGAAAAAGAAAACAAGCAGAAAGAAATAAAAATTAAAACCGTGTAATCGAGAGTACATTAACTATTATGATTATAAACAAAAAACGATAATATTTCGACGTTTGACAAAAAAAGAATAAAAAAAAAAGAAAATTATAGCATGCATTGGAAGATTTTCAATAGTCGAGACAACGAATGTCAAAGACTATCAAAATTAAATGGCAAGATAACGAACAAAATAGGCCTATTGCAACAAACTTCAAAAACAGATCTTTTAAGAAAAAAATTTGGGAGCTACGTTTAAATCAGTGTTGTCCAAAGTCCTGAAATGTCAGATATGGATTATTTAGTTGGTATATTACTTTTAGAAGTTACAACCGTTGAAATTTCAAGATCGTTTGGTTCAAATGAAAACTTTCTTTCAATCATTGCATCTCTTGCACAATTTGTTTAACATCTCAAACAATAGCTTTTGGTTCCCTACACTTGTCAACATCGTCCTGCATTTTGAGCTGCTTTTTTCAGTCTGCCAATCTCAACAAATGGCCGAGTGGTTAGCGCGCTTGGCTACTGATCTACGGGACCTGAGTTCGAGCTCCGGGTAAGGCATGGATGTTCGTGTTGTTTTTTTGCTGAGGCCCTGCCATCCTCTCAGACCTTCTACTCTGGCATATAAACTGACAGGCTCCTGTCAGACCTCTGTGGCAAGCAGCTGCTTGTGGGGGTATTTTTTTTACACATGAATTTGAGGTGCGGGGAGCGAGGAATGAAATCTTTACTATGCTGAGGAGACGTCAATATAAGAAATTTGTAAACAGCTGGTTTAAACGAATTTTAAGGAAAGGACGAAGAAGAACCGATTTCTAGAATCATGCATCTGCGTTTGACAGGGCATAACATCATTTTATTATACGCATTTATTCCTAGAACTGACATGATTATATTATATCATTTCTTGTCACTAGATTTTATATGAAATCCATCCATTTGTCATAAAAATAACATTTCATGGAAGTGTTATTTTCACTGTCAGCAAACAAACTATGACACGTCCCAAAAAAATCTTTAATTCTTCTTCAAATCCAGTTTTCTTTGGCAGATATCCACGACAAATGATTTTACTTTCTTAAACAATTAGAGTTATTTGTTGGCTTTATTGCATTTTGGTTTTCAAAAATATATTTCTAACTAATTTCTATAGCATTTTATATTTTCGTAATCCACATGACT
This sequence comes from Ryuthela nishihirai, assembly GCA_038380435.1. NCBI lineage: Eukaryota > Metazoa > Arthropoda > Arachnida > Araneae > Heptathelidae > Ryuthela > Ryuthela nishihirai. Next base: position 130,983,277 of record JAWZYU010000001.1, on the reverse strand, counting down.
CCAGTGATAACAATGGATAATTAATGAAATAGCAGCGTATTTTTCTTTTTAACACATACAATGTTGATATGTCCATGTAGGATATAAAAACTACTACAAATTCGAAAAATTAAAAATAATTCAAAGCGAAATTGCTATATAAAAATATGCATGCAAAATGTCTTTGAGGGTTCTCATTGGCCAATATGCACATGTTATTACTAGACGTCGTAGTAACCAGGGTATATATAAAAAACAAATACCCCCTCAAGCAGCTGCTTGCCACAGAGGTCTGACAGGAGCCTGTCAGTTTATATGCCATAGTAGAAGGTCTGTGAGGATGGCAGGACCTCAGCAGAAAAACAACACACACAGCCATGCCTTATCCGGGGCAAAAAATTTCAAAAAAAAAGTATGTGTCCAGTAATGAAATATCATGGCCGTCCCATGGCCGAGTGGTCAGCGCGCTTATGAAATATCATGGCCGTCCCATGGCCGAGTGGTCAGCGTGCTTGGCTACTGATCTAAGGGACCTGGGTTCGAGCCCCGGGTAAGGCATGGATGTATGTGTCGTTTTTCTGCTGAGGTCCTGCCATACTCTCAGACCTTCTACTGTGGTATATAAACTGACAGGCTCCTGTCAGACCTCTGTGGCAAGCAGCTGCTTGAGGGGGGTATTTATTTATTTTTATTATTAATAAAATATCATATGAGATGTCCTGTACACAAGCGACTCATGAAATAATTAGCTGAAAAAAATTTACCTTCCCTTGATTGTTCCCTCACCACTCACAGCGAAACTTAATTTTTCAGCCATTTCGCGAAATTGTACCCAGTTTTACACAAAGTCAAGATTTTGAAATTCACAGTTTATTTATTTTTTTAATATAAGATATATTCAGAGCCAAAAGTGTACCTGGAAATTAAATTACTGATATATCTGTCAGAGAAAATTGGATTTAAAAAAGAATTAAGATTTTGTGCAAGCGTCATGAGTTTGTTGGCTACCAGAACTTTAGAAATCATTTTTAGCAAATGTCAAATTGAGGTAAAAACTGCATTAAATTTTTTACACGAGGTATTTTACACTACCATTCTCGATATCATTGCTCTGATTTGTGATGAACTAATTAATTAGGAAATTGGATCATTATGGCATTCAATAAATAATGGTTTAATATAAATGGCCGAGTGATTAGCGTGCTTGGCTACTGATCTAAGGGACCTGGGTTCGAGCCTCGGGTAAGGCATGGATGTATGTGTCGTTTTTCTGCTGAGGTCCTGCCATCCTCTCAGACCTTCTACTCTGGCATATAAACTGACAGGCTCCTGTCAGACCTCTGTGGTAAGCAGCTGCTTGAGGGGTTATTTATTAACTTTCTGCTGAGGTCCTGCCATCCTCTCAGACCTTCTACTGTGGCATATAAACTGACAGGCTCCTGTCAGACCTCTGTGGCAAGCAGCTGCTTGAGGGGGTATTTATTAACTTTCTGCTGAGGTCCCTGCCATCCTCTCAGACCTTCTACTGTGGCATATAAACTATCAGGCTCCTGTCAGACCTCTGTGGCAAGCAGCTGCTTGAGGGGTTATTTATTAACTTTCTGCTGAGGTCCTGCCATCCTCTCAGACCTTCTACTATGGCACATAAACTGACAGGCTCCTGTTCAGACCTCTGTGGCAAGCAGCTGCTTGAGGGGTTATTTATTAACTTTCTGCTGAGGTCCTGCCATCCTCTCAGACCTTCTACTGTGGCATATAAACTATCAGGCTCCTGTCAGACCTCTGTGGCAAGCAGCTGCTTGAGGGGTTATTTATTAACTTTCTGCTGAGGTCCTGCCATCCTCTCAGACCTTCTACTGTGGCATATAAACTGACAGGCTCCTGTCAGACCTCTGTGGCAAGCAGCTGCTTGAGGGGGTATTTATTAACTTTCTGCTGAGGTCCCTGCCATCCTCTCAGACCTTCTACTGTGGCATATAAACTATCAGGCTCCTGTCAGACCTCTGTGGCAAGCAGCTGCTTGAGGGGTTATTTATTAACTTTCTGCTGAGGTCCTGCCATCCTCTCAGACCTTCTACTATGGCACATAAACTGACAGGCTCCTGTTCAGACCTCTGTGGCAAGCAGCTGCTTGAGGGGTTATTTATTAACTTTCTGCTGAGGTCCTGCCATCCTCTCAGACCTTCTACTGTGGCATATAAACTATCAGGCTCCTGTCAGACCTCTGTGGCAAGCAGCTGCTTGAGGGGTTATTTATTAACTTTCTGCTGAGGTCCTGCCATCCTCTCAGACCTTCTACTATGGCATATAAACTATCAGGCTCCTGTCAGACCTCTGTGGCAAGCAGCTGCTTGAGGGGGTATTTTTTTTATAATAATATTCGCATTTAATTCTTAAACTACATATTGCAGACTTCTTCCATATGAATTCCTTATAGATATATTTGTTTGAAAGTCAAGGGAAAAACAAAATATCTTTTCGCTTCCCATCCGCTGGAGATGTTCTGTTATTAACGGTCTCTTAGCTATACAGAACAACATAACATACTAAATATTTTAGAAATAAAATGGATACGATATTAATTGCTTCTTTGGCTGACAATTTTGGATATAGTACATTAAAAATTTAAGTAAAAGTCCAAGCGAAAGATAGAAAATAATAGGGAGAAATACAGTCAGAAATAAAGAAGTGAATAAATAAATAAAAATTGTGCAAATAAAATATATGGTTTACATGCGATGTTTGAAATGGAGAGGAAAATCAAGGAGGATGAGGCCAAGAAATCTGAAGTGATGATTGCAGTTAGAGGAAGGTCGAGTTTAAGACTTAAAGGACTTAAAGGCATGTTTTAAGTGAGAAGGAAGATCAAACCATGAATGCAAATCCCATTCACATCAAAACTAAATTTTTCCAGCTGAATATTTCAAATCTTGAAGCCTTAAGGCATGTAATAGATTGGGTTCTCTAAATTTAGAATTATGCAGATTAAAAAAAATATGTACTGTGATAAAATTTACAGCGTTATAAAATTTACAGTGTTAGGAGAAGTGCATGACATGAATATTAGCAATATAAAAAATAAAAATAAATACCTCTTCAAGCAGCTGCTTGCCACAGAGGTCTGACAGGAGCCTGTCAGTTTATATGCCACAGTAGAAGGTCTGAGAGGATAGCAGGACCTCAGCAGAAAAACAACACGAACATCCATGCCTTACCCGGGACTCGAACCCAGGTCCCTTAGATCATTAGCCAAGCGCGCTAACCACTCGGCCATGGGAAGGCACTATTAGCAATAGTTATTTAATAAATTTTTTGCAAAAAATGAACAAATTTTTCATGTTAAAAAAACGACAGAGAAATATAGAACTCTTGGTTTTGGAGGTTTTGTTTGGTTGGTTGGAGCTAAATATTTCGTTTATAGAGATAAACATTTTAGAGTTTTTCTGTTCAGCAATCCTATGTACAAGATTATGAGTTTTCACACGTCTATAGAATTAAATAATGACTGATTTAAAATCGCAAATCTCCATTGTTTTTCCTACACACTTTTTTAATCGGTCTTAAACGATAATTATTATTTTATTCCTGTTTGTAAATCCCTATGGACACAAATATCTAATCCTGTCACAAAAGATAAAACCTTCTTCATAAATTTTAGTTATATTCTTATTTCATTAACTTCAGTGAGGCATTTGATTGATTTTACAAAAGTATAGTCGACAAATTATATTCGATAAAATTTCAGAAGATGCGATGACTCAAAACAGAATTTTGAAGTACTTCAGTTCAAGAATAAATTACTCTCTAGGTGATTTTTTCCATGACTTTCTAAATTCTAGTCCTAAATTATCTTAATGATCATGCAAAAGTGTTCAATACTTATTTTCAACCCCTCATTTCATTGCTTAGGAATAAAATTTTCATTTCATTGCTTTCATTTCATTGCTTAGGAATAAAGTCATAGAAAAAACGCTTAGGGAGCAGTTTTATTCTTGAATTGAAGTAGTTTTAAAAATATGTTGTTAGCGATCGCATCTTCTGAACTACTCCCATGATTTCAATTATTGTTTCTGAATTTTGTAGTTTCTAAATTTGGTCTAAATATTTCAGTGACATTTCGTCTAAAAGAATGTATTGTCTCTCACCAGACTATTTGTCAGGACTGAAAGAGTTTTATTTCACATTCACTATTTACCTGTTAAATTACACACTGCATTGTTAGTCAATAATAGTTTTCGTTATTTGGCAGTCTGTACAATTAACTTCCTGTTTTTAATTTATATAATTTAAAGATTATCATTCTTTTTTAGCATGAATTCAGCTTTAGCAAGGTCTTTATGATAATTCTGATTGTGATGAATCTTTGTAATCTGCTGAGATCTTATCACTTTCCAAACCATTTCAGCAATTACACACAAGAATTTGCAAGTTGCACTGTATTTTTATTTGTTCTAAGTGGAGTATAATTCATATACATTGAGAATATGTCGATGTAATCTTCCAAGTTTTGATTTAAGTCTTGGAGATAAACTAATGAAATAAAATGTTTTCTATATATAAAAAAAAATACTCCCTCAAGCAGCTGTTTGCCACAGAGGTCTGACAGGAGCCTGTCAGTTTATATGCCATAATAGAAGGTCTGAGAGGATGGCAGGACCTCAGCAGAAAAACAACACACACATCCATGCCTTACCCGGGGCTCGAACCCAGATCCCTTAGATCAGTAGCCAAGTGCGCTAACCACTCGGCCATGGGACGGCGAAATGTTTTCTAGGGTGGACAAAGGTTCTTTGGGGAAAAAATGCAACAACTAAATTGGCAATTTATTGTCCTAGCATAGAGTGGGAGGCAGTTTTGTACTTTTTCCCTCTGAGATATATATTATAAGATATAATCTCAGATATATTATATATATCTAAGCTTATATTACTGTGACAATATATATAAATGTAAAAGAGTGTTAAGTGAACCTCTGAGTAAGTGTTATTTAATTTGTGGATAATATTTTATATTTTTGCACTGATGATTTAAAAGTGACTCAGCATTATATATTTTCAGTTTTTAAAAAATATTTCTCACTTGACTCCATATAAAATTTTCAGTCCATGTCATATGTTTTGCATTCCTCAAATGTCCACAAATATTTATTACCAAAAATTTATTTAGTACCATTTAATATTTGACGCTTTTAAAAGATAGAAATTCTGACCATTGATTTGCTGTTTCATATAAGAACGTGCGTAGAGAAATATGTAGAAGTAGCATATTTGATCAGTAAAAAAGAAATAGTTCAAGGGAATTAAGTTCTCTAAAGTATCAATGGTATATAAATACTAAAATTTTAAGACTTTGCATTCAGTGGAATCACATCTTACTACGCATTAATGTCAACAGTGTGGAAAATATAGCTGTTGATGATAGTGAGGATATCAATCAACCAAAGTCATGCAAGATTTAGTTAACAAACAAATTTAAATTTATGACTAGCATCACTATTGCTTTCTTGGGATCAATTATCTTTTAGGAGACACAAGTTCTTCTTTCCTAAGCAATTATGTTGATTAAAGATGTGCTAATTTCAACCAAGAAAAGAATACATTATTGAAGTCATGGATCATTTTCTTATATGGACAAGTTCTCTTAATGATGATGGAAATATAAAATGAAGCCAGCTATTGCAAATGTGCAAGGTAGGCAAAGTAAAATGAAGCGAATAATTATATTTTCGATATTTGATATTAGATATCAAGACCATTTTATGGATCTTATAATCACAGGTAACGTGATCACAATGAATTTTGTTTCGCTCTTGTAGTGCAGTAACCCTCGACTTATTGTGACTTCCATTTCTATTCTAATATCTTAATCATAGGATTATTAATTGCTTTTGAAACTGTTTTTATACAAGATTTCGCCGATTACGAATAATAGCAAAATCTGGAGTTATTCGTGTGGCTAACAGCTATTACTTTACGTTTTACTTTATTATTAAAGTTACAGATAAGTATTATAATCCAAATAAAGAAAGATAACTAAAAAGACACGTATTTTCATTTCTTATATTCGGAAAGTTTTTTATATATTGGATTTTCTTATATTTAGAGAAGTTTTTGGAAAGAAGGGTTCTGCTTATCCATATTCTTTGGTAAGACTTACATGAACTCGACACTAAATATATCAGTGAATAAAGATCAGAAATATAACATTTACCTGAGTTATAAATTGTGTCTTGGAACATGGTTCAGCCCTTGAATATTGTTGTAGACTTCCCATTTACAGGCCTTTTTTTCCGAATTTGGGAACTTGTCACAACTGGCTTTCCGATAGCAGTGATAAATGGATGATGCTCAGTTTCAATCCCTTTTATATTTATCTCAAAGTGAGATTTGCTGCACATTTCCCCAACAAAGAGGAAAACAGAAAAGCACAGATGACACTTTTCAGCGTTGATCACTGGTTTTTCTAAGAAGAAGTTTCGTCGAAACTGCTGCACCAACGGAAAACCACTTCTGGCATTCCTTTCCTATCCGTGCATCCTCTCAGTAAGGCGCGCGAGTTAGGCCTAGCGTGGGAGGTAAACAACGTGTCAGTAGCAGCGCTGCCTGCCGCCGGTGGTGGTGGTGGCTCAATGGCCGACACTGCACGACGCTCATCTTCATAACATTGCGACATCAAGAGCTACGTGCGCGACTCGGTGATGCATCACATTACTGGGCGGCATCTAAAATAAATGGGGGCAGCTCTTCCCAGTTCTCATCTTTCGTATGAACTCCGCAGAGGGTTAAAGACTGCTAAGCCTAAAATTCTCCTCCATCTGCAGCATCACTTGATCATCGCTAAGAAAAAAGGTGAGAGAGTGGGAAAAAAAAATCACAATCGATAAATCACTTTAAGCGAGACCACATCCCCATAAAGATGTCGGAGAAGAGCATCAGCGGGATGAGAAGAATCAGCAGCTTGGGATGGGAATGGGGTGTACACAGTGACGTCATCCTGCCGGACAGAAAACAAACAACACCAACGAGAGGCCACAAATGTCAGGCAGGGATGAAGCGTGACTGGAAGGCAAGGCTCTTGGGAAGAAGGCGACGTTCTCGGCGGTGGCGGCAACCTGAAGTGGATCTCACCGCTTTGACACGACGGCAACGCTGACGGCTCGTGTCGGCAACAAGAGCTTCTGCTCCACCGGGTGGTGCAGCGTCTCCTTCGCTCGTATCACTCTCTCTTCTCGCAGAGGCGATGATTTCGAGGCGCACAAACACACTGTCCTTCAAGCTGCTGCACGAGACCTTCCTGTCACTAACACACGCACGCACAGACCAACATGTTCACGCACCGGAGTCCACTCGCTAGGTCATTGCTGGACCGGGCTTCGCCATCCCTCCCCCCCACTCGCTGCTACTCCCTACTCCATCTACTACTCTGACGGTGAACGAGGGTGATAGGGATTGGTTCTTGAAGCACGTGAGTCTCTCGTTCTCTCTCCGTCCTTTTTTCTTTCTTCCAGTCTCTTCGTTTTATTTCCTTCCGCGTGTGTCAAGGCTGCAGCAGCGGCACCAGTTGGCCTTCTGATGACCACAACAGCTCCAACGCGAGACTGCGGAGAGCAGGCACTGAGGGATCGTGCCCACGTTGAGGAGGAGGGAAGTCTTCCAGGTGACGAAGTTTCTGCGAGGTGAGGAGGCGAGGCCGTCCCGAACAGTCACGACAACAGGCGCGTGCGCTAGTTGACCTTAGACCACCTTA